>CM060849.1:6757244-8134267 GCA_030737835.1 Acorus gramineus
CTAACAAGGAGTTTGTAGTAGCATTATTATAGAGCTTCTTAAGGTCTTCTATTAGTCAATGCCCTTCCTGTTGACAAACCTTGAAGAAATTGAAGTTAAGAGCAAAGATAGAGAGCTAAAATCGTTGTAAGTGGGAAATAAAAACTATTACAAGCTAAGAATAAGACAAGGGTGAAGGGCCTGTAATATAAAATGACCACAATAAAAAATTCTACATGATTTATCTGAAAATAATCATTTATGAAAATTTTAGTACTCATTTATATGGATGCGTGAAAGTATACAGATCCCCAAGATGTGACTTGTGTCAGCAACCTTTGATGATTCAGATTGACCATTAAGAGATATGTTGGACATCATGTGCATAGTTGGTCGCATTCTCTAGTTGTGTGATTCATCAGCCCACACATCAGGCACTTGTGCTTATGTCTGAGTGGCTGAAGATTGTTGGATTGTTGTTTGTGTTATTAATTTAAAGGAGTGGAGAGCTCTCACGTTGTAATTGGTTTGAAGCGCAAATGAGTGTGCATAATCCTTTTTTATTGGCGTTTGACAATCAAGGATGATTGAGGAATTTCTTTGTTCCTAGAACACAAAGTCCTCTTTATTGATGCTTGCACATCCATGTCTTTCATCAAGTTCACTTCTCTTGCATAGGATGAGGAACCTCTCCTGACGAATGAGTGGAAGGCACATATGCATTCTTGTTTTTCTAAGACTAATTCTCCATGTTTTAGATATAATAATTAAAACCCGGGGGACAATGTCTCATAAACATTTCATAGTTGTCACTCAGACCACCAAACACATAACAATACTTCATAATCAAAAGATTGCTAATTGTCACCACTGATCAAATTATCCTTCCAACTTTTCAAGTGATCTTAGAGAATAGTTCCCCTCTTGTGTTTTTGTATGCCTATGTGGTTCCGCATCAGTTGAGACACCAGTACTTGGGACCGTGTAGTCGTGAAGAAATATTAAAAAAGAATGAGAAGTTGTAGAACTATAAAGAGGAAGAGCATCCTCTGAGAGAGTGGATGGACACCATACAATGGTTGTTTAATATTTTCAATCAAAATAATATAGGCTGGAATATTGTCAAGATGTGTTATTCTTTGATTGTCATTCTTTATAGTCTTTCAGTTGGTACAGCCGTACAGGATAGTTATTAATTCTTTATAGGCCGGAATATATGAGCAATCGTACAAGACTATGATGTAGCGGGAGTGTGGGATGGTTTTTTTTTTATGAGGTAGAAGTGTAGGATTAGGGGCAACAAAGGTGGATGAGCTCACATTCATGAGGAGAATAAGTATTCCTGATTTTGGGAGGAAATGGAAAGAGATGAATAAAGGAATATAGCAATTGTGAATTGTAAGATCTATTCATCTTGAATAAAAGAAGCCTATGCAATATATATTTTTCTAAAAAAAGATGGTGTTCACCATTGTATTAATAGGTAAACAAAAGGGGAAGACAAATCGGGTGACATCAGAATTATCCCCAGTTCCCCACCCATTAGTCCCACTCACAATACATTCTCTCTTAATACATCGTTTTCCATCCCAAACCATGGAATCGTTCAGAATTAATTATGTTGATGTCAATCTTTCAAAATGCAGATTACAAATGCCCTAGTATTTTTAGGGTAACAGTTTTTCCCTTCAAGAAACTTTCATTATAAGTAAGCCAAAGGGCATCAGTGAGCATAGTGCTCAAACTTTAGGTGGATTTTCAAATATTCCAATTTGGTGGTTGTTAGAAACTAGAATTATGATGATAAAGAGAAGAAAGAATTAATAGGTCAGATAGTGCATAGAAAAAGATTGTACAGATTTAAAACCTATATGTTTCAAGAACAAATAAGAAAAAGGAGCAGAAGAAATGACCATTTGACAACAACAGGAGAAGGAAGATGAATAGATGTACAAAAATTACTGTAAAATACTAAAATGAAACTTATAAGAAAATTCCAATTTACAAATCACAAAGCTATGCCAAAGTTCAAGTTCTATTATCATGTGAATTGATGGAAGGAGAAGAGATAGTCGAGAGATCTCAAAATGTGTATTCTGAAAAAGAAAAGCTGTCCACCTCAGTTTTATGTATTATATGATGTGAAGGAGAACATGGATTAATATCATGTGTGGATAAATGGCTGATCAGCCTTGCTTATTTTATGCTTCATACACCGATATTCTTTTTCTCCTCTTCCTGGGTTACTTGAATGCACAACACGTACATCTCTTCGTGTAAGTCTTCATTGTTTATCATACAAATGTAGTTTCCCTCATGTAAAATGATACTTTATTACTAATGAATTTGGAATTATCATGGTGCCTTTTCTCATTCCACTTGAAATCTAATTCTTTTTTTTTTGTTGCTTGTTAAGTTCAGGTGCTTTGCTGTCCTACAAAATGAGCAAAGTCCGTTCTGATAATGATTCAGCTGAGATGCAGAAGGTGCCAGTTCGATAATTAAGATTCACCTAAATTGGCTGATTTTACGACCTTCTGTAATTGGTTCTTTTGTGATGTCCATGTTAACTCATATTCCAATGCCTCAAAACTTGCAAGAGATGGTTTATTCATGCCGTTCTTATTATGGACCTGTTTATCACCCTTTATCTCTTAATATATTTGTTGTATGTGCAGGTTGCGGGGTTGGCAGGTGTTTCTGTTGTATGTTTCACATCTTCTGCTTTAGTAGCTTTTTTTACTAACATACCTGTACGTTCTCACTAATTGCATCCTGTTCAGTTTCTTTTTGCAAGAATTGTAGTCAGTAGTAACACTTTCTTACTAATGAACACTTGTTGCTTCCAGTTTCAGATATATTATCCAGATCCTGAATTTAGAGATTGGAAAAAGAATTCAATTTGGCTGTTCTTGTATTATTTTGTAGGTAATGTACTTTTCCTTCATCTTTTCACTCTTCATTAATAGTTGATATGAACCTTATTTATTATTCAGTAACTTATTGGTCATCTTTAGAATATTTATCAAGAATAATTTCCAACAGATGTATAAAGAAAAATTAATTTTCAGTTATAATGTTAATAGTGAAGAAAATGGGGTTGGAATATTATTTCAGTTATAGAAAGCTCAAATGTGTCAAGTAGTAGAATGAATGGGATCAGAATTGTTTTAACAGTATGGGATGTTTTTTTTTACTATGGAATATTTTGTGGCATTTTATGAAAGACTAATTCTTTAAAACAAAGGGGAACATTTATTTGGCTGTGTTTTTTTTATTTTTGTGTGTGTGTGTGTGTGTGTGTGTGGGGGGGGGGGGGGGGGGATGAATAAGCTTGATTGAACCCAAGATCTCTTGGTTGAAACATTCTATGAAACACTGAACTATGGGTATTCTGTTGTTATTATGTAAATCTACTTAAAAGTCCCAAACTAACTGAATTTTGTGGTCCATGATACTGAAATACTTGTAGGCTATAGTGATCCGATGATACGATCATGATTAAAGAAATGTTTAGTTGAAACCTAATCAAATTCCATCACTACATATGATGATGCTAAAATAGAGTCACAGAGGCAATTGGAATTCAATTTTTTTTTTCCAGAAATGTTTGACAGTTGTGATTAAATTGAATTACATACCAGGTGATTCATTGCCACCTGATCTCTATAAACATTGAGCAATCCCAGCAAAAAAGAGAATCTCTTGATCGTCTCCTCCACGTCTTCATCTTTTAGTCCTAATGCTATGGTCCTATTCATAATTAGACTAGTCTAACCTAGTAAACTCTCTGTAGCTCTATTGCTCTAATAAGGGCATTTAAGCGTCGCCATATCTTAGTTCACTGCTTACATCATGCCCAGGGCTTGTGTCAGTGTTGCTCTCATGTTCTAAAGACTCCCTGGTGGACTTTTGGAACTGTAACTCTTTAGATGGTCAAATTTCTCCTAGGTGTATTTTAAGTATGCTTGCTTCCATCAGAATATAGTAGCTGCATCAATTGACAGTTAGTTTACATCTGGCCAATCAGCCAATCACATTATCTGAACGGGGAGCTATTTGCAACAGATTATTCTGAGAAATTCAGGATGTCAATCTAGAATGAATGCTTTACCCCTTTCCATTGTGTTAATCTTGCCTTTCAGCTAAAAGACACTACCCTACAAACTATTTATTGTACATCATTTTACCCAGTCTAGGCATATAGGTGGCATTGCATATTGGGTTATTTTCTCAGGCTAGGAGTCAGACAGTTCATTATTCTATGTTGACAGGGAAAAAAGTTATTCTAGGAGCACTAACACTATCCTACAAATTAGGTGATTGGCGGAATAAAGGTTCAGTTTTGAGCAGTTCATGCAGACAGTGCATTGATGAATGTGCTTAAATTGTTGGTATGATGACCGCGGACACATACATGAGATAAAACCTCAATGGCCACACACCCAATTGAGAGATTTGTGGGAATAATATACCATAGCGATTCACAAAGGCTACCCCCCCCCAACCAACAACATTAAATTGTGTTATTTTAGTATAAGATTGTTTGTGAGGATCTAACCTACCATGTGGAGGATATCAATGCAACATTTATGATAGTTTTCACAATTATGTCTGCAACAATTTTACTCAAATTCATACTTACAGAAACATTTGAGGAATTTTTTTCCGGTGATCCAACAATAAATTCTTATCATTTTATAGACATGCATGATACCAAGCAGAAGAAAAAAGCATGCATAATCAGCATCGTTTTTGTTCCTTTTCTGACCATTCAAAAGTTGCACTGAGACGAGACGCCAGCAGCATGAACAGTGGTGGCAACCACAAAAAATGTTAACCATATCAGCAGACATGACACCAGCAGCATGAACAATGGTGGCAACCACTAAAAACATAGACCATAGCAGCAGCAATGACACTATTTTCCATCTTTCTACAACTTGAATGTGCATAACTAGTAGATCTGTTGAACAATAACAAACAACTTGCTCTTCATGAGTGCTTTTCCTTCTCTTTCTTGACTAGGTGCATCAGTGCCCTTAGCATTTGTCCTGTGGGAGATGAGAGAAAGTCCTCCCCCAGTGCCAGTTAGTGACCCACAATCTAGCATCGCGGCATATGTCAGGGATAGGCCAGCAGACACGCATTGTCCTCAGCGATGGACAAATTTCGCAAGCTCGCAGAACCAGGTTTGAATCATATTCTCCTGCCTTCTTTTCCAACAAGCATTCATTTCTCCAATCTAAATCATATGCAATTTATTCATTCGAGGTGAAATACTTTAGCAAAAAAAAATAAAAATGATTACTTCTCTAAAGTGCATATTTTCTTTGCTTGTTTGTATATAGCCACTCGTGATTTGTTGAATTCAAGGTATCATGGTAGCTGACTATGGTAGTTATTGAATTGTCAAGTAGTTAAATTTGAAGTGTGTCCACTAGCTTCATTCGACAAAATTAGTATGATTGCAATCAAGAGTCTGTTGTGTAGTCTGATATCCTGTTTTATCCACACCTATTCCCATTATTTGCAGCACGGTGAACCATTCCTATGATATGTGTGTTATAAAATTTAGTTAACCAATAAATGTGACATTTCAACATCTATTGTGACATGCATAAAATTGTGCTATTGATGAATCCATATTTCTCAAACTACATGTTAATAACTGCACTAAATGTGAACTGTGGTTGCAGGCTTCCAGAGGAAGCCCTATATGATGGATTTGCTCATCAACAAATAACAGTGCTGAACATAATATACATGTGCAACCATCTGCTCTCATTCACGATGCTCGAGCATCAGTGCCAGCGGAAAATCCTGCTATGACTGTTGAGTCCCATGTAATCGAACGAGATAATCAGGTCGGCAACCACGAAAAAAAATTGATGTACCTTCAGAAGGGTTTGCCCTGCAGAAGAATGTAAATATAAGACTGGCATTTTTGTTGTGTGTTTTACCCAAAACGGTTTTGAGAGTGAGACGGCCTCTTCCAAGTTTTCCTAACTGCTGCTGTTGTGTGCTGTTTCCATCTAACTAATCCTTTGAAAGTAGAAATCATTTTTTCCCCCCCAGTTCCTTATATGGCTTGTTTGGGTAGAGGAATGGATGGCAATAGAATAGAATAGACTGAAATATGGGTGAATAAGCCAAAACATGTGTTATTTGAATGGAATAAAAGAGTATAACAATATGCCAAAATAGTTGAAATAATCTTTCATGTACAGTGAATTGAGTTTTTTCCACTGAATCTATTCAGCTTTCATAAGGGTGGCTCACATTTATCAACATGTTATTCATATTTTGCTACTGTATTTCTCAACTAGAATAACTTAATACATAACCAAGCAGACAAATGACTTATTTCACTGCACACCTGTCTATATTTGAATAATTATTTATATTATAATAGTTTACGTAGCTAATCAAACTGGGTAAACATCCACGCGCAAAAACAACTTATACAAAATAAAGCAATAGATTAAAAAAAAATCGAATTAATCTCTATAGAGAGAGTTAAAAGAGAGAATCCATCCTTCCAACGGTGACATGAACATGAATGAAATGAAATGTTTATAATTGGGTTTACACTGAAAAGATTAGAAGTGGCAGCCAAAGCAGAGGAAGAAGAAGCAGAGTGTGGAGAGGAGGAAGACGAACTCAAGCACAGAGAGGATCTTGAAGAGGACCTCGTCAAAGAAGGAGACGTGGAAGTCGAGTCTCCTCCACCTGATCGACGTCAAGAACTTCAGCCTCCACCACCCCCAATGGCTCTTCTCTTCCTTATTCTTCTTCTTCTTCTTATTGAACAAACCCTTCAACATCTCTTCTTCTTCTTCTTTTTCTTCTTTTTTATTTTTTATTCTGTTTTCAAAGAGGGATGAACAATGACTTATTGATCGATTGGGGAAATTTATATCAGCTGATCTTGCCTCTGGTTTCTTCGTCGACAAGGCTCTTTTTTTTGGTTAAGCTGGCCGATGTGAGCTGGCCGAGGTGGTGGGTTTTGTTTTTTGAGTTTCTTGAAAGGGTTCTTTGTCATTTTACCTAATTCGATGCTTCAAATGAGTATCCGAGTCCGGTCCAGAACCCAAAGTTTATTTATATTTATTTGATTTGTGTGCCCTTCAGGGGACGTTTGGTTTCAATAAGTTTAATTTCTCATGATTTTTTTTTAACGTGTAAAAACTTTTTTAAGAAAAGAAAATTTATTTGCGGTGTTTAATTGTATTAAAATTATTTTACGAAAAATGATTTCCTTCGTTATATTTGTTTTTATATAAAATGTTAACATAAAATTGTTATATAGAGTTTGCTTCCATAAATTTTAAATTTTTTTTTTTTCATATATATATATATATATATATGCATTAATATCATATTATGAATATAAAAATATAATAGCAATTAACATATCAAAATTATTTATATAAGATAATCATTTCACACATTAATTTAAATAAATCTAAAAAACCTGAGATAAATTTTTTAAAATAGCAACAAGGATTAACATTTCACACTTTCACGTTGAAGATCAGATTTAAAAAAACTACAACCCATTCAAACCTTACAACAAACCTTATCCACCTATCCTTTTTCTCTAAAGAAAATTACTGTGACCCATTCAAATATTTAAACAACAAACCTTATCTTATTTAACGTGATTTATAATTAACAAAATTTAAAAAATATTTTTGTGAATATTTTGTTAGAAATTGTGAGTAATTTACGTAATTGTTTACCAAATAATATTAAAGATATCATCAAATCAATTTTTAGAAAATATTTATCATATATTTTTTTATCTTTTCTTCAAAAAAAAATATTTAAGAATATTTATTAACTCTATACTTCTCTTAAAATGTGTGTCATCTTTCCAAACATATTTAAATGATGTTTTTCCATGTATTTTAAAAGATTTGTCTTATCTTTTCAGATATAAAAACATATATTTTAATTCAAATAAACATATTTTAGATGATTTTAAATATTATACTATTTATTCTGATTTAAAACTATTTAATATTTTTGATGTATCATATAAATTGTAATATTTATGTCAAAAATATCATGAATAAAACTTGCACAAACAAAAGATGTCACGAAAAAATGACGTACCTTCTTTTTAGCCTGATTCTAAATCAGGATTTTAAAGCGGTTATGGAAAACATTCTCCATTCACCATGATTTTAGGAGACAACCAAACATTGCTTTGTGATTACTTTTACCGAAAACTAGAGTACCCAACTAGTTTTACATCAAAACAAACATGCCCTTAACATGCGCCTCTCTTTTCATAAAAGTTACATTTCGAGCGCTGATACATAGTTTTTTTTTTCAACCTCAATTCCAGCATGCACCGATATAAAATCAATGGAGCATATACTCACATTAAAAAGCTCACATTAACAAGTAGAAAATTTTCACATTTTCTATAAATGGACCCATGCAATTCATTAGAGTATATGTTTCATTTTTTTTTATATAAAAACACGTACCTCATTACCTGTCCTCAGTGACCATAGCACAATGGTTCAGGGTTTATTTGTGTTAAGGGTAGGTCTTAGATTCGAGTCTTGGTGCCGTGTCATACTTCCTGTTTGTTAGACAAAATTCAGAAGAATTTTCTGTGGGACCAGGGACAAACAGGCGAATGTAGCTTTCCCAGTTTGGCCGTAAAGTCCGTCACGGAGAGTCCCTTTGATATTAAAAAAAAAAAAAATGTACCTTATTAAATGAGAATTGTTTATTTAAAAAAAGATTCAAAACACATGTAGACTAGAATTGAAAAAAAAGAGTGATAAACCACTAGGTGTATCATTATTATTATTATTATTTTCGAGATGACCCCCCTTAGTGGATCATTAAATTGTGTTCCACAAAAGGGGATATGCAATTGGAGGGGCATGTAAACATATTCAATAGGTGTAAATAGAGACATCATTATCTATATTATTCAAATTTTAAAAGAAACAATAGAATGTTTTTGTAATAATTGATACCAATTTACGATTTTGTATTAATTCGTATCAATTTATACCATACGATTTTGTACCAACTGCTATGATTTCGTACAAGTTGGTACAAAATTCATACAATTTTGTATGAATTGTATAGTATATTGCACTTTCTTCATTTTCCTTTATTTCTCTTGTTCAATGGGAGCCAAAACCCTAGCAAACACAACAGAAAAACATGTACATTTAAAAAATAAATTTTGTACTATATATATATATATATATATATATTTTGTACTATATATAGTAGAGGTAGCTTTAAAGATTTAAAAAATAAATTTTGTACTATATATATATATATATATACATTACACAAAAATAGAAGCATTATCTAATGAGGTGAACTATCTCTCTCTCTCCAAAAAAAGGAAAGGATAATTAATGTTACATTTAACCCCAATTGCAATCCAAACTCACATTTATTTTTTTATTTAAACTCTTTTTAAAAGTAGTATACCTTATCTGATGAGATATATATGTACTTTTATATAAAATGAAATATATATATACTCTAACGAATTATATGATCAATTTATAGAAAAATATGAAAAATTAATTTATAACGAGTAATATACAGCAATGAGTAAGTGTATGCAAGAGAGTAGTGCTTCCAAAAGTCCCCCTCCACGATGACCACACCCAGGATGACTTTCCAAATCACGGTAAACAGCAATGAGTTTGTCGACGTATGGTTCTACAGGTGAACGCAGTGAACTTCCTTAACGGGTTTATCTAGCACTTGCAGGATTTTGATTATGAGTATATATGACTGAAATTAGTGCTTACAAAAAAGACTTTATTTAGTAACACTAATAAAAAAAAATCCACGTGGAGTGTGTAAAGGAGGATGTATCTCTTTTTATTAGTGGAGTAAAAGCTTTACCTATACTAAAAGGTGCTTGATTCTTTTCAAACTCATTTGCTAAGCTCCAGGAATCTATTGCTCCACGAATCACAGCTTGAAAAGCAATAATTTTGAGGATAAAAAAGCAGTCCAAACGCGTTTTCAAAGTTATGGAAAAAAAACCCACCAAAAAATAAAGTTTGGAGAACAACTGTTGGGACATGTCATAGTGAAGTGGACATCCAGCTGGGCAGGAATTGTTTTGTGCTCATTCAAACCTCCACTTAAAAAAACAAGTTTGGTTGTTATATGTTAAGATTATGTGATTTATGTCCACTTGTCCAAGAGAAACAAAACCAATGCCGTACTTCACGATGACCTCTCTTAAACATTTTTTTTAAGCACAATTGAGACTGTAATGGGGCTGCAATTGGAGCTGTGTGTTCAAAAGAAACTCGGAATGGACTATAATTGGGGCTGTAATGGGGGTCTTGCGTATCTTTTTCCAAAAATGTTATCTATACCATACAGGAAGCCATCTATAAAGCTACCTCTGCTATACAGTTCTTTCAAACTATCTACATTTATTGTAGCAAAAAAAAAAAAAAAAAAATTCTAATATTTAAACTTTGTTAGATTTGGAGAAGAAAGAAGAATGAGATCTAATTTTATTAGAGAGGGATTAAAGCTCTTTATATACAAGACCTAATACACATGTAACACAACAATACACGTATAATACAATAATACAAGACATATATAATCTAACACCCCCGCTCCAACTCAAGGTGGATCAAACAACGCGAGTTTGCGGACAAGAGATTGAAATCGTTGAATGGGATGAGACTTTGTAAAGAAGTCAGCAAGCTGCTCATTAGAAGAAATATGCGGAAGCATAAGTGTATGAGCAAGGAAGTGCTGACGTACGAAGTGGCAGTCAATCTCATATGTTTGGTCCTTTCATGGAAAACCGGATTGCTAGCAATCTGAATAGCATTCCGATTATCGCAATAAAGTGGAGTTGGACCAGAAACATCAACTCCGAGATCGAACAGCAGACGTTTAAGATGAACAATCTCTTTAGTCGTGGTGGCCATCGCTCGATATTCAGTTTCTGTACTGGAAAGAAAAAATACATCTTGTTTCTTGTTGCGCCAGGAAATGAGAGTCCCCAAGGAAAATGCAGAAGCCTGTAGTAGAACGACGAGTAGTAGGATCTCCTGCCCAGTCAGCATCAGTGTAAGCCTAAAGAACAACAGATGAAGATGATGACATATAAGGCGATCAAGTGACAGTCCCACAAAAATATCTGAGTATCCTCATGAGAGCACCATAGTGAACTGAGCAAGAAGCAGAGATGAACTGACTAACAATGCTAACAGCATGAGCAATATCAGGTCTAGTGATGCAAAGATACATGAGCTGATCCACAATCTGTCTATATCGTGTAGGGCCTGGAAGAAGCTCTCCATCAGTAGGACGAAGCTTTATATGAAGCTCAAGAGGAGTCTCAACTGTGCGAGTGTCAGATATAGCTGCACAATCAAGAATGTCTGCTGTGTACTTCTGTTGTGAGAGAAGAATCCCCCGCTTACTCTGAGCAATCTCAAGTCCAAGGAAGTAGCGAAGAGTACCAAGATCCTTCATCTGAAACTGACTACTGAGATGTTGCTTCACAAGAGTAATACAAGCTGAATCATCACCCATAATGATCATATCATCCACGTACAAAAGTAGTATAACCCAGCCCCTTGAGGACAATTGCACAAACAAAGAGTGATCATGAGAACTCTCAACAAAACTAGCCCCCACAATAACACTGCGAAAGCGTTCGACCACGCACGTGGTGCCTGTTTAAGACCATAAATAGCACGCCGAAGACGACAGACATGTCGAGGAGGAGTATGAAGACCAGGAGGTGGCTGCATATAGACAACTTCCGATAAATCCATGTTAAGGAAGGCGTTCTTCACATCCATCTGAAAGAGAGGCCAATGACGAGTGGCTGCAACGGCAAGAAGAGTACGAACAGTGGTCATCTGAGCAACAGGGGCGAAGGTCTCCTCATAATCAATCCCATACTCCTGTGTGAAACCGCGCGCAACGAGATGAGCCTTGTGTCGCTCAATGGATCCATCAGATCGATGTTTGACCTTAAAAATCCATTTACAACTGATAGGCTCTACACCACCAGGAAGAGGAACAACATCCCATGTATGGGTCTCCTGAAACGCCTGGAACTCCTCATCCATTGCTTGTCGCCACTCAGGGTGCTGAACTGCCTCTTGGTAGGATTGTGACTCCCGATGAGTATGAATAGCTGCAAGAAAAGCCTGAAGTTGTGGAGAATAAGAGCTCACTGAGGCAAAACAAAATCGATTAGGGGGTCCATCATCAAAACTGAAGCGGGTAGGTGGATGACGCTCGAAGCGACTCAACTCGGATCCACATCCGGAAGAGGGGCGTTAGGTGCGGAAGGCGGAGCACCACTAGAAGAAGTATCTGTAGGAGAAATGGGAGAGGAGGTCAGAGGATCACACAATCGGAAAACACTCAAAAGGGGGAGGACTAGGAGAGGGTAAAGACACGAAGGTGGTCTAGGAAGAGGTAGAGACTCAAGAGGAGAGGGCCGAACAGAAGTAGACTCAGGACTGGACTCAGTGGATGTAGAAGAAAAATAAGGAACATCCTCTACAAATGACACATGTCGAGAAATCCAAAAACGACGGCTCACGGGATTGTAACAATGATAACCCTTATGCTCAAAACTGATCCCTAAGAAGATACATCGAACTGACCGAGCATAAAGTTTGGTGCGAGCATGAGGAGGGAGAAGAACATAGCATGTACAACCAAAAATGCGTAGTCCACTGTAATCAGGACGGGAGGAATAAAGACACTCGTGAGGAGACATGCCAGAGAGAACGATGATGGAGTGATATTAATGAGATGAACAGAAAGAAGAACTGCCTCAGCCCAAAAATGCTGGGGAACAAAAGAAGAGAGTAAGAGAGCACGAGTCGTCTCAAGAATGTGACGATGTTTGCGTTCAGCAACACCATTCTGCTCATGAGTGTAAGGACATGACTGTTGAAAGAGTACCATGGGACTGAAGAAGGGAACCCATGGTAGAGGAAACATACTCTTTTGCACAATCAGACCGAAAGGTTTTGATGCGAGCCTGAAACTGAGTGTGTATCATGATGGTAAAGACTTCATAAATGTGAGCAATCTCGGAGCGATTACATAGCAAATAAACCCAAGTAAACCGAGAATAATCATCAACGAAAGTAATATAATAAGAAAAACCACTCATAGATTGCTCAGGAGCAGGACCCAAAATGTCAGAATGTACTAACTCAAAAGGATTTGTAGACTGACTATTACTTGAAGTAAAAGGAAAGGCCACAGGTTTGGCCAGTTTACAATCCTCACAAACAGATAAAGGAGAAAAAGAAGCAGAACCTAAAACACTAGTGTCAAATAGGCTTTTAAGACGAGACTCAGAGACTTGACCTAACCTTTTATGCCACAAGTCAGTATGAGAGGTAACACTACAAAAAACGACAGAGGGATCAGGAACTGAAAGACGCAGATACTCCACACTCCACGAAGTATAAGCTGCCAATCCTTCAACCAACGCCAACTCTCTGTCCCGAACGTGGATCCTGCACAAAACAACAAAAGGAAGTGAAAGAAGCTATCAGACCAGAATCACATAGACGACTAATAGAAATAAGATTCACGCAGAGATTCGGCGCATGCAATACATAGGGAAGGGAGAGGACGAGCAGTGGGATTAGAGGTGGTGGTGATAGAACCACACTGTGTGATGACCAAGGAGGAACCATCAGCAGTGTGAATCGGAGGTAAATGGGAAGGGGCAGACGAGCAGGCAGTAAGCACAGAACTATCATGCGTTATATGATGGGATGCACCAGAATAAAAAATCCAAGAGATAGAAGCACCCGTTGTGGAAGAGAAGGCAGAATGAGTAGAAGGACCAGACGGAGGCTGTGGAAGTAGAAGTTGATCGAGGCGCTGAAGTAGAAGCTGATTGATGCGCTGAATGAGCAGTCCAAATTGGTCCGAGGAAGGCTGACCTGGTGTTGTGGAGGTAGCTGTAACAGTAGTGGGACAACGCTGGCCATGACCACAGAAAATCTGACGCCTTTCCGGAAGAAGTTCCAACAGTAGACAATCTGAAGACCTGGTTTCTTGCAATAGGTGCAAAGAGATCGCGCACGAGAGGAATTTGCATGAGGGGCGACACCCAGAATACTCTCATATATAATCTGAGAAGCAACAGTAGTGATCTTCGATGATGAGTCCGGATATACCGGATCCGAAGGCGGTAGGTTCATCAACGTCATTATGAGAAGATGTCAGATGAAAACAAAAAAAATACACAGATGCTTAGAGGATGAAAAATGGAGCAAAATGAGTATCAAGATGACTATATTCAGAGTCAGAACGAATCTAGAGCGTGGAGAAAGAAAATACCAAAAAAAAAAAAAAAAAAAAAACCGAATAAGAGCTTCCGTCACCGGCTGTTTTTTTTTTATAATTGTTTGTTGGGTTACGAGAGACGTAAGAACCAAACAATTTTTTTTTTTTTTTTTTGTTGTTGAACGCAGAGACGAGCGTGACAATCCTCGGGGCACGACGGGCTAGATCGGTGTGACGAGTGCGATGAAGACAATGAAAACAATAGAGGTGACGCCGTGCAAAGATGATGACGGAGACAACGAAAAATAGGATCTCAAAAAAGGAAGGAGATCCAAAAATAATAATAATAATAATATGAAGAAAGAGATATCAAAGAAAGAAAGTTTTAGGGTTAGGGTTTTTGAGGTGGCTCTGATACCATGTTAGATTTGTAGAAGAAAAGAAGAATGAGACCTAATTTTATTAGAGAAGGATTAAAGCCCTTTATATACAAGACCTAATACACGTGTAACACACCAATACACTTGTAACACAATAATACAAGACATATATAATCTAACAAACTTAAACCAAATAAAAATTTACATTATTAAAAAAAAATTACACTTAGTCATTTCTGTTGCACCTCATTTCTACATATCAAAACGTTTTATGAATTTTTTTCTAAAATATATACTTATCTAAGAAAAAACATGTTTTCACAAAAAGTTATATAAATACTCAAATATATTGAATGCATTTTTCTATAGTATGCTCATGTTGGATATTAGATCGGGTTGACCCGATTAATATCCCAGCGTCCACATTGGAAAAAGAGAGGAGAGAAACGAGTGGGAGGAGGTTAAGAAACCACCCCATCTTACAGTAACAGCGAAGAAAGATGTTAAATCTCTCTGCGTCTCTCTCAAAAAACTATTATCACTTACATCTCTATCTCTTTGTATTTTAATCTCTCTAAGGCAACCATCTTAGGCCTTGAGTTTGAACGGTGGAAATAGATATGGTTCTTATATTCTTAATTTATTGATGAAAAAGAAGATAGAGAGGCTTGTGAATCAAAGAAAAAGATTATGTGAAGGGCTTAAAGAAATATTCAATATAAACTCTCTATGAGATGATAAGTTAAGTATATAATTAGTGTCTAAAACAGTGTCTGCAGAAATGTCCGAGTATATCAGCACCACACATTATGATCACCACCTGCAATGCAATTCGACTATCAAATTTTTACTCGAATGTCCCTCTAAATAAAATCTACATTCTCTAACAACTCAACCCGCAACAACATGAAATTTAACTTTGCCCTAAAAAACATGGAAGAATTATAATCTTTGACTTGTCAAAGATGCATACTACTGTGAACGTAAAACATAAATCAATGCACTCATTGCAATTTGATAATTTAAATACCAATATTTTTGGGAGTCAGATTACAATGTGGCATGAATAGACAAATGACCCATATTTTTTTTTTCAAGTTTTTTCAGATCAAGTTTACTAGTAAAAATCCCATGCATATTAAATTTGTAAAATAACCATCTTTGGATTTTCATGACAATTTTGGGTGCATAAATCACCAGAACTCTTAGATAGAATCATATCCATTTTTTACTCTATTTTCCATGTGAGTTTTAGTACATACTAATTAGAATGGATATAAAGTTACAAGTAAAACTGATTAAATGCTATTCGAACGAGTGCTGTTACATTACATACAGTCATTTTCCAATTTCTCATGTGCTTTGTTAGGAGCCTATGCTCAATTTAACTAGATATATTTATTATTAGATTTTTTTTACAATTTTTTTATATTATAAATAAATCTATACAATTTATTAAAGTATATATTTCATCTTTTATAAAAAAAATATAATTTATTAGATGAGATTGTTATTTTAAAAAAGTAATAAGAATATAAAACGAAAAGGAGGCCCAAAAAACTACATGTAACATTAATTTTTCTTACATAAATAATTAGCTTGAATGCCATGCTTTTGATCCATCCTGCAGTGCACAACACAATGATGGATTCCATTTTTTTTAATTGGCGTGCTTTGGAAAGCTAAGACAGCCCTTTCATTTTTATTTTTTTTGCAAATGAAAAAAAAAGAAAAAGGAAAAAAGACAGCCCTTTCATTGATTGGCATGGTTTACACAAGCTTTCTTATTATTTGATTTAAGCATGGAAAGTATTAATTATAACAAACTAATGATCATGTACCCGACAGGGTTCCCTAACATCTTCCACTTGTTTTACATTTCATTTTCTTTAGTAGGCTTTCCTCTTTTTTTATTTATTTATTCTTTTTAACCTTTTAGCAAAATGTTACACCTAGTCATTGTTATTATCATTTTTTTTTGTAGATGGAACACATTTTTTTGAATTCTTTTAAAAATATATACTTACATAATGAATTACTTGCTTTTACAAAAAAAAATGGATTACAATTTTAATGAAATGAATGCATATATATAGACACATATATTTTTGTATCATGGTATATATTGATATAATAATATACATATTTTTTTTTACAGATTTCATATGTTGTGATGAATGACATGATATTTGTAGAAGTGTCTGTGTCGCGGTTGTGGTGGATGATTTCTGGTTCTCCTCCACACGGCCGGGTCTCGAAAGAGATCCGGGCTTCGGATGTGGGTCCGAGAAGGAATGGAAATAGCTTCCCTTCAAGGTCAATGAGGTCCCATCGTTGAGTCTCATAGCTCTCCGCCTCCTCCGATCATCTGCAACTCACACCAGTGTGGTGTCTGCTAACGCCTCTCCAACACTCAGTCAGTATTCGAGTTTGCTTAAGCTTATGGAGTTATCCTAGGAGGAGTGAGTGTGTGTTTTTTTGCCTACCTCTTAGAGACGATGGTGTCTTCTCTTTTATACTTGAAGAGGGCGTGCCGACCTTGCTCAGGGGAGTGAGGTTATTAAGGGTACGGACGGAATCGTCCAGATGGCATTGGGATCTGTTGCCGTGTAGGATCTCGCAGCGTAACCGCCTCCTGACAATCGTCGGCCCTTGCGGTGTCAGAGGATATTATTTGCAGATGCTGTTATCTTCGTGAGGTGGACGTATAGTCCAACCTCCTCAGCTGGGCCGTGTTCCTTGGTCGGGTTATTGGCCGAGCTTGCTTTATCTAACCGTCCTACTTTGATTGGACGAAAAGGGGGGTTCCTCGTTGGCCCGGTCAGGCAATTGCTACTGTCCGTGCAGCCTTTCGTGAGTCTGCCACGGCAGACGCTTACGTCCTCTCTGCTAGGCCTATTGGGCCGAGCAGCCACTGCGCTGCCGGGGCTATTTAATCGATTGCTCACGTGGAACATTATACGGGTTGTCCCATCTTCTTCTGGTATTCGCGTATGACTTTATTCCTAATTCTTTTTACAAATTTAGTTTTTCACAGCGGTGATCTTTAAACTTCCACGAGGATCTTTAATTGCTGTTTTTTTATTCTTCTTTTCACATTCGAGTTGTACCTAAAGGGAAAGAACCATCTTTAATAGTGAATGTTAAACACGAATTAGCCTAACTTTTAATCTTGATTTTAGTCTCTAGAGTATATATACCCAACTATTTATTAAAGTCTCCCAATATACACATGAAACTCGTAGACCCAGCATTGACAATCATTGTAATAGTGCATCTTTTATTATTAAGTAAAAGAGGTTTGGATGTAGTAAGCATTCCAATGGATCAGACTATTACCAGTACTATAAAAATTTGAGTCATCGGGAGCTATAACAAACTGTAGAAACAGAAGTCAAACTAAACCAGTCCAATGCGATTTTTTTTTCCATAGAGAATTTAGTCTTGTTACTGACAAGACTCGATATAGGATCCTCTAGCCACGAGGGAGGCATCCAGTTTACCTCTAAGCCATCAACCTGTAAGACCTAATAGGGTGACTGGATGATGGATTGAATCAGTTATATGGATTACTGTAATTTGACCTCAATTTGTATATTATCATTCACCAAAAAAAAAAAGACGCAAATTTTATCTAATGAAACATGTATCTCCTTAGTGAAATGGAGATGCAAGCAAGCTATGTATAAAGACTGTGTGTAACAACATTCTTTATAAAATGTTTCAACCTCCACATGCTCTTGGACCTAGGGTCACACACACCAAAACCAAGGTATTTTGTGAGACCTCCATAAGTTTTATTAACACCTTTTATACCTGTTTAAAATATTCAAATCATGGCATGATATTATCTATTTTTTTTTGGAAGATAATTGTATCCTTATCTTAATACAGTGTTTTAACAGCAAATGAGAACAAAAATGTTGCACACCTTCAGAACTTTTATGGGCAGGTTAATATTATTCAAGAAAAGATTCTGAGGCTCAACTCAAATCAGTTGAAGATTTGTCTAAGCAGTTTAGAATCATACCAGTCTACCAGATCAATGAAAATTTATCCATCTGAACCATTTTTTGAGTCCCTAAACCTTGTACACACCAAAACACTTGATCCACGGAGAACAAAAGAACACATTCAAGTGGAGCTCCGGAAGGTGATTTCGATTATCAGCTCCTGAAACATATTTTTATGATTCTTTCTACAAATTGAAGAAAAACAGCTATTGAAGCCGAAGCAGGTGTATATATCAATAAATAGTGTGTTAACATACGAACTACACTATGAAGTCCATCTAAGTCGGTTACTCAAATTGTAATGGAGATATGATACGATGATTCTCTATATCAAGAAGCTTTGTTCCGCTGAATTAGTAACATTTACTTTCAATCCAACTCCTTCCAACTTTCTTCCCCTTCGAACAACTCCTGTCCATTGCTTCTCTAGTGTTCCTCGCATCATTCCACCTTCCATTGACAGCATATAATTTAGCTAACAACACATAGCTTGACGCGTCGGTGGCACCCAATACCACCATCTTTGCTGCTACGGATAAGCCAAGACGTATATGTCTGTGAACAATGCAAGAATTGATTAAAGTCCTTAAGACCTCTGGCCCAGGATCAAATCCCAATCTTTCGATGATTAAAAGAGCATCTCTGAAGAGTCCAGCCCTCCCAAGAGCATCTATTATGCAAGAATGATGTTCCTTCTTCGGAACGATCCCATATTCATCTTTCATCAGCATATAATATTGGACTGCCATATCAACATGACCACCATGACTGCAACCAGAGAGAAGTGCGAGAAAGGAGAGCTCATCGGGATTCATCTTGTGAAGTTGCATATCTTCAAAGGTGTTTAACAGTTCTAAGACATTTCCATTGTGGGCATGCCCAGCGAGCACAGAATTCCACAATGCCACATCTTGTTTGGGTATCTCATTGAAATAAGCAACTGCATCTTCGATGATCCCACATTTGGAATACATGTCAATTAGAGCACAACCGATGAACTTATCTTCCTCGAAACCTGTTTTGATGATACGGCTATGAAGGGATCTACCCAATTCAGTAGCTGTGAGCCTCGCTGAGGATGCTAATGCACTTGTCAAAGTAAATTGATTAGGCATTACACCCTCCCAAAGCATCTCTAGAAGCCATAGCAGAGCAATCTCATCACACCCAACTTTTGAGGAACCTGAAATCAAGGCAGTCCATGAAACAACATCCTGGGCATTCATCTTTTGGAACAATTCATACACAGATTCTAAATTTCCATGGTTGGCATATAAAGAAAGCAGAGCAGTCTGAACCGAGACATCGGTCTGACATCCAGACTTAATCACATAACAATGTATTTGTTCACCATTTCTTATAGGTTGCATATCTGTGCATCCCATCAGAATGCTGCAACAGACACTGGCATCCAGCGTGACACCTTCTTTTCTCATTTGTTTAAAACTCAACAAAGCTTCCATTTGGAACCCATTCCGAACATTGCCTGAGATCACAATGGTCCACGAGAACAAATCACGATAATTGCTAATTTGCTGAAATATTTTCATTGCATCCATCATAGATGAACACTTTGCATACATATCCATCAACGAATTCATAACACATATATCTGTTTCATATCCATTCTTGAGAACGATAGAATGACCCTGCGTCCCAAAGCCTATGCACCTGGCCACAGCTGAAACTCCAAGAATGCAAGATATAAGGACACTATCTACTGAAAAAGCCTCACCAAAGATCCAACAGAATGCCTCCATAGCCTCGCGAAAGCAACCAAGATCAGCGCACCCACTAATCAAAGTCGTCCAAGACATCAAATTATTGCTACCAGAGTGAACCAATAGATCAAACCCCCCACCCACGGAACCACAACTTGTATACATCCTCACCAGAGAGTTCTCTATAACTCCATCACCCTCAAATCCGGATTTAACCACCAAACCATGCACTTGCTCTCCTGGTCTGAAATCCCCACAACTCCCATTGATCACAGCCATCATCAAATTAACAAAACTAGCCCTTGCAGGCGCCATCGAAGAAGACAGCATCCAGCGAAAATTCAAGAAAGCTCCCCCAAGATGCCCAATTTTTGCTTGCACCCCAATAACCGCATTAACCAACACGACATCCTTAAACACCATTTCATCGAAAACTCTCATCGAATCCTCATAAAAACCAAAACCCGCATAAAACTCAACGAGCCCACATCCGACAAACGCGCTACCACAAATCCCCGACTTGATCGCAACGCAATGAACCCGCGCTCCTCCACAAACATCACCCAAACCAGAGCAAGCCTTAAGAACGGCCGAGGACCCAAACTCATCGGGTACGACTCCACAAGAAACCATCTTCAAAAACCAATCAAAAGCAAGAGAATCAGAGCCAGATGAAACGTACCCATTGATCATGGTGTTCCAAGAGACGACATCCGGTTGGGGAATTTCGTCGAAGACCCGGCGAGCGTGGTCCATGAGACCCCATTTGGAGTACATGTTGGCAAGGCTGTTGTGGAGAAAGACTGGTGGTCTGGGTATGGTTTTGATGATGCTTGAATGGAGGGACCTTCCTGTGTTGGTGTCACCATTGTTGGCACAGATACGGAGGCGGTGGGAGTAGTTCTTGTCCAAGTCGAAGGACTGATTGTACCCGCCAAAATTTGAATATTGGGAAGCGAAACATAGTGGGCTGATTCTGGGCTTCAGTTTGAGGAGGGAGAAATTGAATCTTAGCATAAGTGGCATAATATGTTTGTTTTAGGATTCATTGAACATTGATCTGTTTTACATGAATTCTCAGGAGAAATTTGAGTTTCCTACACTGGCATTGCAAGAAATGAAAGTTGGGCCCGGCCGGGCCATAGTCCTCATATTTTTACAGGGTGGGCCCATTAACCTTGGTGTATTTTTTTTGGGTTTTGTTCCACTAAGTTATAAAATCCGACCATATCTCAGACTCCACGTCAACAGTCTGACGTGGATTTTTTTTTAATGCCACGTCGGATCTCCAAAAAAGCAGTCGAAAATTTTTCCCCAAAGTTCCCACCCATTTTTTTGGATCCATAACTCTGTCGTCCCTCTTTTTTGAATTCATTAAAAACATTTCATTTACTGTTTCGTTCTCTTTTTCAAACTCTGCAACAACCACCACATACCAGCAACAACAACTCCATGAAAAGACACTAAATATTCCTCGTTTGCAGTTATTGGACCAAAAAAAGGTATGCATTTCGTTTGCAGAAGATTCCAACATTTATTCCTCTGTTTCGAATATTTTATCGTCGTTCGTGACAGCCTTTTCGTCGAAAGTTGTCTTGTTGTAAAGTTTTAAAAGATGATAAATTCAAGTCTGTTCACCAATGTTCAATCATAGACAACCTACTTTTTCGCTTTCTTTCTTTAATGCATATATACATATGGTTATTATGTGTATACCAACTTAAATATGGCATGTAAATGCAGTTGGTTGTTATAGACCAAATGGAGATGAATGATTCAGAACAAATTGGAGAGAGCGTTGATGGTGAACACCGAGCTGAATAAACCGCGATGAAGAAGCTAAAGCCATTAGACATTACGAAGCAAATGAAGAATTGATGACTGGCATGGAGTTTGATAGTATTGAGGAAGCATTTTCTCGGTACAAGGCATTTGCTTTTCACTGTGGTTTTCGTGTCATGAGGAGTGGAAGAAGATTCACTCCCGACGGTGACTTAAAGACAATTATTTTTGCATGTTCGAAAGAGGGGAAACTGAGAAAGAAGAAGGACAAAACTACCACAATCATGGGCATCTCTCAAACCGGGTATAAACCCACTTGCAAAACCAATTGCAAAGCTAGGATGCAAATCAGAACGTTCGATGATGGAAAATGGGTATTAGATCTTCTTGTACTTGAACACAATCATGAAGTAGATCCAAAACTCTCACGATTTCACAGATGTCATCGCACACTGACTGCACACGCCATGAAACAATTGGCTATTAATGATGCTGCTGGACTTCCTCGGTGCAAGACATTCGACGCACTAGCATATGAAGGGGGAGGTTACGACAATCTTCCATACACTAAACAAGACTTCAAAAAGTGAGACGCCTACAGCTTGGAGAGGGATATGTTGAAGCGCTACTGTAGTATTTCAGCAAACAAGAGGAGTTGAATGCCTGCTTCTTTCATAGGATCGATTTGGATGAAGAGGGTAAGCTGAAACATGTATTTTGGGCAGATGCACGTTGTCGAGCTGCGTATCAATATTTTGGAGATGTTATGTCATTTGACACAACATATCTAACTAATCGGTACGCAATGCCATTCACACCCTTCATAGGAGTGAACCATCATGGGCAGTCAATTTTGCTAGGTTGTGGGTTGCTTGCTAATGAGATGATAGAAACCTATATATGGTTATTCAAGTCTTGGTTAGCTTGTATGGATAACCTTCCGCCAGCTGCAATAATAACAGACCAATGTAAGTCGATTGGAGGTGCCATCAAAGAAGTGTTCCCCATGTCTAGGCATCGCCTTTGTCTCTGGCACATCCTGAAAAAAGTTTCAAAAAAGCTGTGTAAGGTGAAATTATTTTTAAATTTTGTAATTAGCTACTTGTTTTAACCACGTATAGTATTTAATATGTTTACACTGGTACATGCTAATTTTAAACAGTATATGCTGATTTTAATCGAGTATATATAGATATGGTTTCCTGTTTACATGTAGATAAAAGGTTTAACTTACGAAAGCATGTGATCTATTAATTTTGTACATGCATTAATTGTACATACCATTCAAGTTGAATGGTACAAAGAATTGAAAGACAACCTTGACAGCCTCGTCTACGATTGTTTAACTATTGATGAATTTGAAGTTGGGTGGCAGAATATGATTGAGGATCATCACATGGAGGACAATTCATGGCTGAACTCTTTGTACGAGGATTGTCATCGATGGGTGTCGGTTTTTGTGAAGGACACGTTTTGGGCTGGCATGTCTACTACCCAGCGTAGTGAAAGCATGAATGCTTACTTTGATGATTATCTAACATCGAAAACAACGCTGAAACAGTTCGTCCATCAATACGAGAATGCGCTTAGGAACAAACACGAGAAAGAGGTCCTTGAGGAATTCCATTTCTTCCATTCTACCCACAACTTATTTCTCCACTGAAGATGGAAGAACAGTTAGCCAATGCATACACCATTAACATGTTCAGAAAGTTTCAGGATGAGTTGAGGCAACTAATCTAGCTCAATAACACATGCATTGGAGATAAAGATAGTTGCAAAAAATTTCAAGTCATTGAGATAGTGAAAACAAACCGCGGAGAGAATAAGCAGTTGAGATTTGATGTTTTGTACAAAGGAACAACCAAAGAGGTGAGTTGCATTTGCAAATCCTTTGAATTTCATAGAATTTTGTGTCGCCATGCTCTATGCATTCTTTGTTCTGAATTTGTGACTGAAATGCCCGATAAATACTTAACGAATCGGTGGAGAAAGGATTTCAAACGCATTCATTCAATGGCGACTACTGAAAATTTCAAGTCCATGTTGAACATACCGATGGAGTATGACAACCTGTATAATTTGGGTTTACGTACTATCCAAGAGATTAAGGAGATGGTAAATTCATTTTCTGATGCATCTATTTTTGTTGCCACTCTATTTGAGGAACTGAAGACGAGAATAACGAATCACGTCTCCACACTAGTTGATGCAAGCATGGCTTACCAACCTAATTCAAAAGGTCAATCGACTAACCGTGCAAGCAATAATATAGCAAACAATGGGAAGGTGCTTGATCCTGTAGTAGCACAGGCGAAGGGTCATCCAAAGAGCAAAAAAAAGGTTTCACGGTGTGAAATTGCAGTCAAGATGTTTAAAGATGTATGTGCCATATAATACTAGTACATACCTTTCTGTGCTAGTATATAATAGGTGCTATTTTTCATGCTATAACTTTCCTCTTTATATTTCAGAAAATAAAAAGGACGAAGCAGCGGCAGGAGAGGTCCACCAGTTCAGTTCAGGACATCAGGATGGGATCACAGATATAATGTTCACAACACAGTTCTCGGATGGGATCACAGATACAAAGTTCACAACACAGTTTTCAGATGGGATCACTACCACACCAACTAGACGAAGAATTTGATATGTGGATGGCATCACAGATGTAGAATGCCTACAATTTGGTTATTTATAAGAAGTGAATCTCTTGTTTCATTGATCGCTCCTTATTCGTGTTGCTTGCTTAATCATACAAAGGATACACCAGCCCACTCCATGCACATATTAGACTGAAAATGGCATATACCGATTCTCTTTAGTATATAACAAATCAACAAACGTAAACACATTACTGTAGAACCAGTGAATAATCACAGAAGGCATATAATAAATCACGTAACAAATTACTGTTAAGCCCATATACCTATCTTCCTTAGCATATTACAATCCAACAAACACATCACTTGGCATATACCAAGTTACCTTGTCATATAACTAGTCAATAAACAACTTCACATACATCAAAAAATGTAAAGTCACAACCAAAAGTCATAACCAAATGTTGTAAACCAAAAGAGGATAGCTTTACACCATTGAAAACCTGTAACAAACTTGTCCCATCATACTTTGCAATATTCATCACCCATGAATCCTGCAGTTATCAAAGCACGCATATGTGCCATATCTTCCTTGGTGCTTAAATAGCTATGAATATCCACTATCCTACATGCAATCCAGTGGCATACGAAGATGCCGTAGTCTTGGCCTCCGGTCTGTTGCGGAGCCGGGACATCAACAACAAGAGGCCACCCTATTGCTTCCTCTAGTATCGTCTTCTGCAACAATTTGACTGCCTTACTCACCTAGGCATCATGCTCCTCTTTTCGGATGGAATCGTACACCAGGAATTGTTGGTTCATCATGTCGATGACCAGTAGGAACCAATGTTGTAATGTAAACATTGGAACAATGATAACTTTCACACAGGCTAGGTCTACCTCATCCGACTTCCACTTGAATGCACCGAAGAAGCGTTTGCATCCCCTCAGACCCCCATCAATGTATTGCTCTAATAACAAAAGAGATTAGATAACAGTGAGCTGAAAGCTAATCCAACACGGGCCATGGGTGACGTCTTACATTGAAGGCCGTTGAGATGTACAAAACATTTTTGTTTGCGACAGACCTACCAACGAGTCTGGAGAAAGCATCAATCACCTAAGACAAATAATCGGGTATATACCAAATCATTAATGTCATATAACCAAAAATACGCATCACACAATTTTCTTACAGAACTAATCATAAGAGGTTATCTACCTCTTCACCAAGCCATTGATTGGAAATAACTTTGAAAAGGTGCTTCCGAGTGACCAGAGGGTGCACAGCGCTCCCATCATCTTCAACCTCCCACACTAGAGAATCATCCATTACCGGATTCTCTCAGAATTTTTCTCTGAGAGCTCTCTGCTTTGGGGTGCATTTTTCCTTCCCGGGATAATTCTACATGAATATGATGGGCGCATAAATACTCATTCACGAGAATAAATATGTTGAATAAATACTCATTCACAAGACTTGGAGTGGAATAAACGTTGAATAAATACTTACCTGTCTCAGAACATCATCAACCGACGTATAGACCGGTTGAAGTTTCTCTGCCTCAATCTTAGACTGTGCAATGGCCAACGCAACCTGTTCCTCCTCCGTCAATTGGTGTTTCTCCTTCGCTAGTTGTTTTTATATTTTTGTCTCGTTGGGCTCCTTTGCCTTCTTCTGTTGAGTGAATTTTTTCAATTGAACTTGTTGCCTCTGTAGCTGCCCCCTTGTTGTCGGACCGACAGTCTCCCTAGTCACAGGTTTTGATAACCCGACAACTGTATCATTATCCAACTAATTAATATACAACAGACAATAGACATATACCAACCCAAACATGGTATGTACCAAACCATAATCGGTATGTACTTTGCCACACACATTATAATCATTTATCCAAACTATAAGAATTGGATACATATACCTCTGGATTGTGGGTTACGTGCCTTCCTCGTATTCATTGTTTTCTTCCTCTTGGGACCAGTGAGTGATTTATCCCCTGCATTGCCGGTGCCATCATCTTCTCTCTTCTCTTTGTCTACTACCTCTTCGTCCACCGTTTTATCTTTGAACGATTTCTGTGTCACAGATTCATCCTCCATTGGCTTCTCTTCAACCGATCTCTCTTTATCCGCTGCCTCCTGCGTAGGCAAGTTCAAAATATCTTCACATACGGACTCTATCACGGTTGTCACAGGCGCTTCCTCTAACAAAACATCTTGGGGTGCGGGTGCTTCTTCACTTGCATGCCTTTCGGGTGCTTCCTCACTTGCATGCTCTTCGGCTACCTCCTTATTTGCATGCCCATCGGCTCCTTTCTCTACCGCATGCCCTTCGGCGGCTTCCTCTACGGCATGTCCTTTGGCCACTTCCTCCATCACATGCTCTTCGGATGTTTCCTCTGCTTGTTCTACCTTATTTTTTGTTGACTTTATACCCCTACCAACAAACCGAGCCACCCTCTCAATCAATCCAACTGACTTCCTTATTAAAACACAAATGTCTGTCATATAAAAGTTTCTGATAAGTATATACCATTTAAAATATGTATATACCTGTATCTTTCCTTGTGAGTTTACTTTGTTTGAAGTTTTTTTGTTCTCTCTCTGCTGCTAACTTTTGTCCCCTCGTTTTAGCCATGACCAAAGGTGCTGTGAGATGACCAAGTAAGTTATACATACACATACATTGCACAAGAAAATGTAAAGTGATCATATATACGAGTAAAACATTATATAGAAAACATAACATTGCACATCATAAGATTAAATATGTATATACCAGATTCAATCGCCTTGGCCCTCTTCTGGGCTCCAATAGCTGATTTTGTTTTTCCTGTTCCTAATTTTTGTGCTCTTATTTTTGCCAGAGTCATTGATGCTATTAAAAAATTAAATTAGATATATGTGAAAATTATTCAAGCACATGACAGTATTAAATGATATATACTAATTTATTCGACCACATGCAAAGCAATGTGTTATATACCAGCAGTAGTCATTGTCTTGCTTGAAGAAGTACCCTTAGCTTCAGCCATACCAACTTTCTTCTTTTTCACCTTCTTTGGAGTCCTCTTACTTGTCACCGATTTGACATTTTTCTCCAAGTCCTTGGAATTCAACTTCTGTTCCTTCTGCTCCCTCTTCCTCTTTTTAGTTGGTGAAGAAGTGGATGGTGAAATAGCATTGATTGGCATGGGCGTGTGCAGAACTCTTTCTAACCCCTTTCTTAGATCCTCAACTGAATAGAAACCTGAAGGCATGGGCATCAACACATTCTGTGTTTCTGGAGCAGCATTGTCATCATCCTCCTCCACTTCAGGCAATAGAACCCTCTCCTCTTCAATAAAATCAATCTTTTGGTGAATTTCTTCCCATTTGAACTCATTGAATAGTATGGTATATGTCGTTTTCCTCCCACATGGCATATTTCGCCATTTGTAGATGCGGGGCCATCCAACCCCAGGTTGGCCTATCTCAACGTGCTCGTACAACCAAACCTATAAACAAATCAATTAAAATTTAATAAGCTACATAATAAGAGCATTTGTTTATATGATTCTTAGACAACATATATCGACCTGATCAGATGTATACCAGGTTAAATAACTACAAAATAGATTGATATATACAAAACCAATTCAACGAAGTGTACATTATATTCAAATTCGGGGCCAACCAACATATATGAATGTATATATGTTTTACATGCTGGATAGAGTAATAGGAGTCTGGTATATACCACAATATTTAGGAACTACATTCCAGTATATACTTAATTTCATTTGGTATATATGAAGAAATATTACACATATACATTCAGTGAAACAATACTACTTACAGTGAGTGCTATCATACAGCCACTGAAATATTCCTTTCCATCTGTCGCATCTGATCCTCTGGCCTTCTTGAGGTTCCGGGATGATCTCTTAATTGCTTTGACAACGTCCTGGTGAACGGCCTTCGCACAGGCATACTCCTCAATGTTGTCCAAGTCATCAACAATGTCGACCAACCCAAATGGGCATGCGTAATTCGACCTGCAAAACAAAAAAGTAGCAAAAATGTGCAAGATAAATAATTTGGCGAAGTCCCAGTCTCGTCTTGGGCCACCAAAGCCTTGATGACCTTCTTGATGGCGGAGGTGGTTGGGTACTTCTCATTTTGTGAAGTGAAGTATTGGTGATAGAAGGCGGATATAGGAATTTTGTTGTTGAGGTCTACAGGCTTTCCGCGGGCCGACATACCGAATATGACAGCCACATCCGACTCTGTGAACCGGAGTTCCCGGCCCTTCACGACAAATTTCTCCCGTTGTGGGTTTCAGAAACTGAGTATGGTTTCCAATAGGCATTTTTCTGCCCTCATCGGAGGGATGTCAATGAAACGTCCAAATGGAGTCGACCTGATAGCCTCAACGTGCAGGGGCTTTTCATTGAGCTCCCATTCCTTGATGACATCAACAGTCCGTGTCGTCGTACACCTCGTGTTGATCGTCGTCGTTGAAGACTTTACCTTCTTCAGAGATGCCTGCGCAAGAAGACATACAAAATTATATGACAAAATAACACATGGATACGGGTGATGGGGCCGTTGTATATATCTTCACAATCTCTTTTCCAACGTCCATGGTTTCAACTGAGTGTAACAAGAATGGGAGGAGATAGTCCAGCGAAACGGAAGAGAAGGTAGACGATGGGGTTGGAGGAGGACACAATGGGGTTGAAGGAGGACATAGTGGGGTTAAAAAGTTTAGATTGTGGGGCTTGACTATCGTCTGGATTCTATTTGATTTTACTATGTTGCCCTTGTCTTTTCAATTTTTTACAGGGGCATATACGTCATTACAAATAGTATATGAACGGATCCTTAAGTGGGAGATGAAAATGCCCTAGTCGTCATCATTAAAACTCCAATGATGGCGACGCGTATACCCGCATCGAAAATGACAGACATGTTGTCAAATCAATCTCAAATTTCGTGCACATTAGATATAAATAAATAACACTATAAAAAAGAAAATCAGTAAAGAACGAATAATACGTAAAGCGGTATATACTACTTTAGTATAATAGTTATATGGCAGTTTAAAAAGGTATATGAGTATATAGCACGAATGTTATTTTTTAATATAGCATATTTGGAGGAATTTTTGAATCTACAATCTTTATTTTCAAATATACAAGATAAGATTAAAAACAATTGAACACCAAGACATTGAATGAAAGATAGCGAGTTATGAAACGATATGCTATGCAAAGAAAATAAGGAAATAAAGAATTTCTGTGAAAAATTGATTTATGAAAGCATATACTAACATGAGAAAATAAGGAAAACAAGAATCTTTGTGAAAAATACCTTTTTGAAACCATCTACTACCAAAACTAAATACAATAATAAAGAATCTCTATGAAAAATGAATAATGAAACCATATGCTAAAAAAAAAACAAGAATATCTACAAAAACATAATTTATGAAAAAAAACCATATGCTGACTAAAGAAAATAAGGAAAACAAGCATATCTGTAAATTTTTTTTTATAAAACCATATACTAACAAAAGAAAATAAGGAAGCAACAATCAAAAGGGAGACAATGGTGAAATCGTAGAAGATCCATGCTTTAAAGACTGTGAAGACGCAGCAGAGGTACCACACTGGCAAAACGGTGAGGACAATGGTGAAATACCACACTTGCAGCCGATAGTAAGCCATATCCATGATATCAGAGAGGGTGAGTGAGAGGCGAAGGGAAGAGAGATAGAGAGTGTGTGAGATTTCGTTTCGTGAAGGGTTTGGTCAAAGAGAGTATGTGAGTATTCTGTGAGGAAAGAGGAGAGAGAACGAAGTTGTAATAAAATATGCTGAAAGCTGAAAGCTTTTTCTCAGACTTTATCGTCAGCATGTCCTCGGTAGTCACACCATATATATTTGTGTTTCATGGTATATACCAGATAAAAATTGTATATACCATATCTGTCAGAGCATGCCCAGCTTTTTCAATCCACATCGGTGCCTTTTGTACATTTCAAAACATCCACTCAAGCCGTCAAATTAATGTTAGCGCTCCTTTTCGAGGGGATAAGCATTCAACGCTATCCATTATTTTATTTTAAAAAAATTTACAATCCTTTAATGCTTGTCAATTCAAGTCAGTAGGTGAAGCATTTTTTATTTTAAAAAATGTTAAAACATTTAATGACTGTTAGTCTCTTGCGTCAATCCGCCCTTATCGAGGAATTTTAAAATTCAAAAATCTCAAAACCCATCCAGGCCAGCCAAATGATTCCACGTCACCCCGCTCTCACCACGTCGGATCCTACGTGGGGTCTGAGTTTGGAACTGAGAAACCGACTGAGTGTAACATTTTCCATTTTTTTTAGGGAAAAATCTAGCGGGCACGTCTATCCCCACCAAGCATTTCCCTTAACCCACCAATAAAAAAAAACCCAGTGTTTTTTCTGTTTCCACCAATTCGACCAGTTCGACCAAACTTGGTCGTCATTTTAAGTTTTGGACGACTGAACTTAATTGTCATTTCATATTTTGGGCGACCTAACTTGGTCGCCATTTCAGGTTTCAAACGACCGAACTTTGTCGAACAGGGTTTGTGATAAAGTTTAAAATTTTTTTTCTTGAAAACCTAATCCTATGACGTGTATTTTCCTAGGATCCTTCATGCCACTCCAAATTTGAATTGTAATGTAGGGAGAATCAATCATTATTCTTAAATATAAAACATAAGAACAATAACATCGGTTTTTTTTTATGGTGGGTTAAGGGAAATGCTTGGTGGGGATAGACACGCTCAAAATCTATATAACTCCCTGTAATATATCCTATATTGACTTTTGCAAAAGTCAATATTGTTGGGAAAAATTAATCCTGACTGCTAAGATCCGTCGATCGAGGTATAGATCGGATAACAAAATTTTTTTTATTAAATCTTTTTCATGCAAACCCTACAAGGCGGAATTAGGGTTTACTTTCAGAACTCATATCAAAGTTCTGCAAAGAGGAAGATCGGATCTGATAGACGACGATGGATCGCTTGATCGGAACCTTCAGATCTTCTACCGTATGTCCTTCCTATGCTGTAGATCCGCGGCAGAGTGTGGCCTCCTTCTTGCTTCGAACGGCAGCCACGAATCCCTTCGCTCTCTTTCTCTCCCGTCCTCACCTTTTTTGGATCCAGAGATCCTAAAAGGTTTCTAGGGTTAGGGCTTCAATTTCGGCGAAAAAACTTCTTGCTTAAGAGAGAGAGGAAGCCACATATTTATAGGCTAGGGCAGGGACCTAAAGGAGAAATCAATAATTGGCTCTTATGGGCTTAGGTACCATAACTCAACCTAAATTTAAAACCAAAAGCCCATAAGTCATAATTCATTCCACTAAAGGATTATGACTGCACTCCAAATACATTATTCTCAAAATAATATTTTGAGCTCCTTATATTATATGCTTAATATCTCCACACGTTAAGATTCCAATACTCGTTATGAAATAATTATTATTGACAATATTATTTCACAACATCTTATTTTCCTTGAGATCTTCCGCTTAATTTATTTGACATGTCGGATAGTTAGATTCACCGGCCGGGTTAGACATGACAAAAACTTATAAGCATCCTCAAGAGAGTATCATCAATCTCTTATAGGAGACGTGGATTCCATCAATAGTAAATATTCATCATACAAGTGTTATCGTCACCCAACTCACCGAGTCTATTGATCCATAGGAGAATCTCATTCTTTAATGAATCAAAATGACAAATAACAAATGCACATGTCTAAGAACCATTTTAGGATTAAGAGTATAAGTAATCATAATAAATATGGGGTGTAAATTATTTTATCTAGTCTGTACAATAGTAATTACTCTAACTTGGTCCGTCAATACACCCAAGGTGTACTAGCACAATCACCCAAAAACTTATAAATCGGTCTTTTATAGTCAAGATAGACTATATAAGATGAATTGTACAACAACCTTTATCCAATGGATTATTCAAGTCCATATAAAGTTGTGAATCTCAACTTATAATTCACAGGGAACCGATAATCTGATCTTCCGTGTGTAAGTCGAACTCTACACACTAGACTATCTACAATGTAAATTAAAGGACTATATTAAAACAAGCGCAATATTTCAAACAATATAATGCAAGCATTTATCAATAATAATCCTCATCAAAATGCTAAATTCATCTTAATAATAGAGTTTATTATATAAATCATGGTTTTTAGAATACTACTCTAACACATATAACCCCCTACAAACACAATAAAAATATCCATATACTCCCTTCTGTCAGTTAGTTTATTAATTAAAGCAAAATTTGAATAACGTTTAACCCCAGATTGATAAGTAAGTTGATACCTTTTGATTAAATGATTGTATGGTTTGGATTTTCATTTGAGTTTAGAGATACGAGATCATTCCAATAGTTGGATATGTTAATTAAAATCATACACACGTAATCCACGCGAACAGTATACCTCCTTGAGTGGGAGATATATTTTATTAATTTTTTTTATTGGTTAAAAATAGATCCGCAATACTTTACAAGTAATTTTAGAGTGATTTTATATTTTATCTAAATTAACTGTCAAAATATATGTTTTTTTGTTATTTTATATCACTTTCTTTAAAACACAAACAATGCATTTGTATTTTATGTCATATTTATCCCAAGCACAAACAACGGTTTTCATTTTTCGTCATTATCTATTACAAATACAAACAACAGTTTTCATTTTTTGTCATTTTCTATTACAATTACAACCAACAGTTTTTATTTTCCATTACTTTTCATTACAGATACAAACAACATATAAACTAGTCAAAAGAAAAAAAATGATTTCTTTTTCATCATTTTCCCATTGACCAAAATTCATTCACTTTCCCTCATTTTTCCTTTTAAATTATGCACAAACACACCCTTAGCCCCTGTTTGTTTCGAGAGTACCCATGGAATAACTGAGAATTAGGTAGAATAGCATTTTTTCTTGTTTGGATGCCTGGTATACCGTGAGATATTTTATGCAGAATAAACTGGCATAAAGTGGTATATGGATTTTAACCAACCCCTAGAATTAAAGTTATTCCAGGTTATTCCACCCAAAGAATATGTGAGCCACCTATTAAATCAACTGTCATCACTTCTAATAAAATCACATGTCAAATTAACTATTATTATTTTTTCACATTTTATAAATCTTTATCTACTTATTCACATTTTACCCAAACAATAAAAAATATATTCTTACGTTTCCCAACGAGAATAATTCAAAACATAACTAAACATAAAATCACTTTATCCTTATTTATACTCATTTATGCCGAAATAACTGTATAGTAAAAAATAAGTCATATTCTGTATTTAAACGGGGGCTGAGATTTTCACAAAAGTCAGGAGGTTATATGGATATAAGACAGATTGTAGGGGATTATATTGATTTTTTTCATTTTATTATTGGTAAGTCATTATTATTTTTTCTAGCCAAATCTTCCCTTATAAGTAAAGGCCATGATTTTAATTTAAATCCTCTCGTTAGGAAGGGAACACCTCAATCATCGTAAGGTTGGGTGTTTTTTTGTATTGACTGAAGTTCAAAGATGTTGATACACCACGGCTCCGTTTAGAACAGCGGTTCAAAAAATCTGGGGGATTTAAACCCGCGGTGGAAAATCACACTTCCAAATGCCATGAAAAATGTGTTTGATGTGAAGTGAGGACCAGTGTGGATGTTAAAATGACAAATAAATTAAATTTGCCAGACAGTGTATCCAAAGCCACTTTGGCATCCACACTGCTCCCTCTCCTCACATGAAACCCATTTTTCATGGCATCTGAGACTGCTCCCTCTCCTCACATGAAACCCATTTTTCATGGCATCTGAGACTGCTCCCTTTCCTCACATGAAACCCATTTTTCATGGCATTTGAGAAGCTCTTAAAAGTGTGATTTTTTTTTTTTTTTTTAATCACAAACATGGTCGTCCCCACCACTGTTCTCAAAGGGACCTGAGTTTTTTTTTTTTTTTTTTTATTATTCTACAACTTCATTTTTAGTCATGTCAGTAATGTAGTATATATTCAATCATGTTAGTTTATACTGTTTTTGTGAAAATTATAAAAATATATGCATATATTAAGCACATAAGAGTATATAATTCATTTTTATTAGAAAATACATTTATTAGTCAATTATGTATTTTAAAAAATCAAAATATGAATGAATTATGAACATGTCTATAAAGAGTATTGCGTGTAAAGTTTTCATTTTTGTTAAAAAAGAGAGATGTTAATAATCATTTTTATAATCATTTTTATAGTTCTTCATACAAAAAATTTTCATGTGTTTGGAATTTAAATTGATAGCATGCGTCTATCAAAAATTAATAATCATTCCTTAATTAGTTTAAAACTATATGTATGGAAGTCTCATAGAGAATGTGATCCTCAGTTGATGGAGACTCCGATCAGCGCATATTGACTCTTAAATGATTAAATTAGTAGGAAAGATTAACAAATAGTAGTTTGTATCTTTCATTTTAATTTTTTTTCCAAGATTCATGATATCAGTTCCTCAAATTTTGAAAATCCGAAAAACATTATTCACATCGAGAAAATTTAATATATAACTACCTCTACAACATCCCATCAGAGGTGAACTTTCATGCATCTACACTACAACAAGATGTTTTGAATATTAACACACAAAGTTAACCAACTTTAATGAACTATTCTGATTTGATTCAATGGATGTATCAGGGGAACACGTGGAAAGAACCCATAATCAAAATAAGAACATAATATCAACTAAAATGAAAAGTTTCATGTTAATTAGGAATTGCACATACATACATGATAGTCCATATATATGATGCTGACATTGATATTAAAAACTTCGTCCACACCAAGCTAAATATCACCCCTACTACATCACCTACTAAATCCCTCAAAGCATTTGAAGATGACCTTGTTCAAAAGAGAGAGAGAGAGATGTAACCACTCATGCAACGAAAAGACTTTTGTTTTTTTTGTTATTTTTCTATTATAAATTGGCTTTTCATAAACTATTAAGAGAAGATTTTTGATATAATATATGTTGATGTTCTAAACTAGAGTGCAATCTATTATTGTGCATAGCTTCACATTGATGGAGGTGACACATGGTGTAGGGTCCAAATTCCTTTCATGATATACAGATTGTACCTTACACAAAAAGTTGGGTACACTTAACATGTAACGAATACGGTCACAGTGACATGAAATGAGTGACTGATGGTATATTTTCACTTTTATGGATACCCTTATCCCAACCACTTGTATGTTTTTATTTTATTTTTATTTTTATTTTTATTTTTATGAAGAGATATTTCAGTTTTTTTGCCCTTTATAAAGTTGGATCCGGCAGGGACTGAAGGGTGGGAGAGATCAATCAAACGATCAAATCAAAGGGTCCTGTTTGGGTGAAACCTCCAGTAGATATTATGCCTTTCTTGTTCTTCTTGTTCTTCTTTTATTTTATTTTTTCCTTTTTTTTTTTTTAGGGAAATTTGGGGTCCACTGCTGCATAGATGTGCACAGGTCACATAAACCTTACCAAAAAAAAAGTTTGATTTAGACAACCTCCTAACCCGCCGGGGGCCTCTTATAATTTTTGGGTATAAATTTAATAATAAAAAAATTGATTTAAATTTGACCCAATCAATAAAAAAAAATTATGATTAATCTTTTTTCAACACCCTATTTGAAAATGATGGGATGACGTGTTATCTTGTTATTGACTTAAAATGTGTTTAATTAAAAAAATGTTTAATTTTTTTTACATAATTGAGAAACATCATTTATTTTTTTTATAATGAGAAATTGAACATCATTTGAAAAATGGTGCTGATAGACTCAATCATTTTTAGATCTCATTTTATAGTTAATTACCACGTCATTAACGTAATTAATATATGAAATCGTTTATATTATGAAAAATAATATATATATATATATATATACACACACACACGCACATTTAATTCATTCGAGTACGCATTAATTTATTGTTATATAAAAAACATATTTAGTTAGATAAGTACATATTTAAAAAAAATAAAAACATGTGTGGATTGTGAATGAGATTGCAAGAAGGACTGAACATAACATTTTTCTTTCCAAATAATTTGGCTGCAACAAAAAAAAAAAAAGTCACAGATCATGCACATCATCATATGATGCCAATGATTCAAATTCGAGATTGATGGAAAACAAACTCATGAATTTAGCAGACTTTTATTGATAATTTAAATGAAAATTTTACAAAACTATTTTATTGTTGTTGATGAAGACATGTATTCAACATAAGCTCGGTGGTGTGATTTTTGGATTTGAAGGAACATATTTGAGTACACAATGTAATAAAAAATTTTAAAAAAATCTAACCATTTTTTACTTTTTTTTTTTATTATTGGTAATTGAGAATTTTCTATTTCTTTAAATGTGAGTATGTACAAGCAGAGAACCCGCAAGCCTTTAAACAGTGGTTGCAATAGTTATACAGAGGTAGCGACGATCCATGTCATTGTGCATCCTGTTCCTCTTTGCCATCCTCTATTTAAAGGAGCCTCTTTTTTGGAAAGTAAATTTACATAGAGGCTGTGCAAACAGAGTCGTTAGACAAAAAGTGCCGTTAGTCTATTTTTCTGCGAATGTAAATGGTACCCTCCTTATCAAGCTTGATTGCATCCTCTAGCTCAGTCCACATATGCATAGGGTAGATAATTTGTTCACCCATCGTCTGTTTCTAGGAGGCTAGCATATCAGCTGGGCAGTTCCCTACTCTGTATACATGTTGGAATCTCCGTTCCTTTAGCTGAGCAAGTCCTTGGAGAAGTGTTCGTAGTAGGCGCATGGCTATCCAAGGAGGAGAGCCCTTTCCTTTAACCAATGCCAATGCTGTTGTTGAGTCGGATTCAAAGCAGATATTTGAATAACCAAGGTGTAGACCTAATGTTAGGCCTGAAATTATACTTTTGAGTTATAACAGATTGATGAATGGTAGGGGTGATCGTCCAGCAAAACCGACCAGAAAATTGGATGAATCGTCGCGGAGTAGTGCCCCATAACCACCCCAATCCTTTGAGAGGGATCCTTCTGAGTTGGATTTGATCCAGCCTGCCTGAGGAGGCTCCCATTTTACAATAATGGGATCATGTTCTGGCTCAATGAGATGGACACCAAAATCTTCCGCGATTTGAATAAGATCCGGAGAGAGTTGGAGTTTCAAAGTGGTCGTTTTGAGCTGCAATTTGATGTCACCTTTGATCTGCATGTTAATCCAATGTCATGATGCTTTAATCATGAATTATGATACTTTAGCCAGCACATATATATATATGTTTAATTCATCAGAATTTCCAAATGGGGCCTTTCTAAAACCACCTCATTAATTTGCCAGTTTGGGTATCACAACCACCATGTGGAATTTTCCAAAATGAAAATGAGACAATGAAACATCACCAAAAATTGGTTTTAGAGCATGTTACAATTAGTACATTGGTACAATTAGTACAGGAATGCTCTTAATTTATTGGGCATTGTCACAATACACCGTCCAACAAGACAAATGATCATTAAGGGTGTGTTTGTGCGCAATCACAAAAGAAAAATGAGGAAATCACAAAGAAAAATGAGGAAAAATGAAGGAATGTTAATCAAAAGGTGATGGAAAAGAATTTTTTTTTCCATTTGACTAGTTTATATGCTGTTTGTGTCTGCAATAGAAAGTGATGGAAAATAAAAACTGTTGTTTGTGTCTGTAATGGAAAATGACAGAAAATAAAAATTGTTTGTGCTTGTGATGAAAAATAACAGAAAATAAAAATGTACTGTTTGTGTTTTCAAGAAAGTGATACAAAATGAAAAAACATATATTTTGACAATTAATTTAAATAAAATATAAAAGTAATATTAAATTACTTATCAAATATTTTTTAATAAATAAAGCTTTAAAAGAGGAACCAATACAGATTTTTTTTAATAAATTTCAAATCTAAGAAATCTTTAACTTGATATATGTGATGGTAGAAAGTATTTATATATTGGGCATTTATGAAGGATTCTAAACTATAATAAAATGATTATATGCTACAATGCTACTGACAAAAAAAACTGAGAAATAAATTTTTTTCGATGTTTTCTCTTACAATTAAATCCAGTCGGTATGATTTCTTCCTATATCTAAAATCAAATAGATATTATTATCTTGAACAAAAATTCACTTTACAATGAACTTTTGAGATTTCAAACTATGAAGATTTTAATTTTTTAAAAGCTATCACAAACTTGAGAGTTATCTATGGAAATCACTTTTTTTAATTGAAATATTAAGATTTTCAAAAGATTGAGGTTTTTCATTTTTTTTAAATGTTTTTTTCCTTTTTAACAAAATTTGGAAATCATCTTACTTCAAAAGAAAAAGAAAAAATTCTTATTGAGGGTAGGTAGAAAAAACATATTTTGATTGTTGGGATGAATTGAAAAAGTTCTCAATCTAAGATCTCAAATAAACCACAAAAATGGATATAAGATCACATATTCTCTCATTTTCCCTCACTTTCCCTCCTCTAGGGAGGGGGAAAGTCCCCCCCCCCATCATAATAAAACAAAATAGCAAAAGGAAAGTGAGAGAAAAAATTTTCCTTATGTTTGTGTGGCACAAACACCAGGTTTTTAAGTAGTCAAATTAAATTTTTTTACTTTCCCTCATTTTCCCTCACTTTCTCTTAGGCACAAACACACCCTAAATGACTTATATGCCTCATTTGAAATTATTTACATTTTTTTATAAGTGGGCCAATATTATTCATTGGGATATATATATTTTTTATATAAAAAAAAAATATTATTAAATGAGATATACACTATTTAAAAAAAAATCAAAACGTACATGCACTATAGGCAGAATCATAAAAGAGATCGTGGCCAATATTTTTCTAATTTATGCTTAACATTTGCTTCATACAAGCAAAATTATTAGTTTCATAATTTGTTTTTGTTTTATAGGTGTATGTTAGGCCATTGAAATGTGTCTTATTTAAGAAGATAGTCTCGCAATATATTCAACGCGTTTATTTTAAATTCCCCACAAGCTTCAAACTATCGGTTTAAAGTGGAAAAATCAAATGTGAAATTGATTCTTCTTCTGTAAAACACTAAAATCAATTTTTATATTATTAATTTTGAACCAGAGGATGGTTGTGAGCATTATGTTCATGCATTACTTCCATATATACCAAGGTTAGCATGCATATATGGTTGATGATAATAATACGACCTTTACTTTCAACTACAGATTACTTCCATATTACTTTCTGTGATGCCATAGTATTCCTAAAGTAGAGTAAATCAGATATACCTACTACATGCCAGATAGTCGAGAAGAAATGTATAGGGAACATGAATTATGAGCTTTTGTTATCGGATTTTAGTTTTTATATGTCAAAAGTCAACAAAACATCTTTTATGAAAGAAAAAAAAAAAACTGGTTAAAGTAGATATTATGCATGATTTAGAGTAGATTTTAGGAAAAAATCGTTTTTATAGAAATTAATTCCAAAAGGAGCCTAAAAAATTAATGCAAATCAATCTGACATCAAAATTAAAATTTTATTATCAACTCAAGCTATCTTGTTCATTAGCTATCTTGGAAGGTGTTGGGGATTTAGATGTGAATTGTATGATCTAATTCACACATGGGATACTTGCAAATTTAAAAACTCGAAAAAAAAGATGATAGAAATGTTGGAATTTTTTTTTTCGAAATCAGATTAAACTAGCATGCAATGGATAAAAAATAGATTAAGAGACAATGAGTTTCAGAGAGATGGCCTGGATGGAGACACATTGTACGCTATCTTAAGAACAGAATCGTCCCCTCAATCGTACTGGGTACTTAACGATCTGCTCCCCGGATACAACCACCCAGCCTCGCTAATCTTCTCCTCTGGTGCAGCAGGAAGAAGATATGTGAACCGGTCGCGGACTTGAACAATCGTCAAAAGAAAGAAAAATTTCTGGAACAAGAGAGAGAGCTGAGATTGCATATGTGGTGCAGTCCTTTAGCCTCTTTTAGTAGAGGCTAAGGAAGAGATCTGTTTCATCCGTTACGCAATCGTCCGCCCCTAATTATGCGGCGGTTACAGACCTCCACGACTGTTATCGATTGCGTGGAGAGATTCTTAGACCAAAGACAAAATACAAAATGCAAATGCAAATGCAATCCACAAGCCCTTGCTCCCCTTGAGTTTACAAAATAATCAATATGTGACTATGTTTGAGGAGTCCCCAAACTAAGAAAACAAATAGAGGGAACACACTTTCTCTCCAAAACATTTTAAAACTTTTAAATTTGAAACATTTTAAACAAAGGGGGGGGGGGGGGGGGCCGCCAAAACTTTCACAAAGTTTCTAACAAGAAATACCAAGGCAAAAACCTCTCAAAGCCTAACTCATGCATATGTATTCAATTTTATTTTGTCAGTCAAAATTCCTATCTTCAAGGAGGAAGATTTTAGCTTTCAACGATGTTTGGTTGTATGACTGTTATTAACTTGGAGCTTTGTTTCAAATCGAGCTTATGAAAAACATGATATTCTCATCTTTACAAAATCTTCTTTTTTACGCTAAATATAAACAATAAAATTTGTTCTACAAAACAAATTCTAAAACGTGCAGTCTGATTTCTCGCGTTTGTTGTAAAATAATTTTTCGTGGAAGTCAATATTAAGCATTTTTTTTTATAAAAACTATTTTGTTGATTTTTAAAATAAAAATCAAAATTTGAAATCCATTTAAAATAAATCATATACAAAATTGATTTTGCAGAAGTTAAATCAGATTGATAATTGTTCTCAAAGGAGTCCAAAGACTACCACCTACAACCTTACTAAAAAATAATTTATTGCATGGAATTCTTCTTATTCTAGAACTTGAAGGAAACACGTATGCATGTGTATAGGAAGTTGAGAGGGATAATATGTCAAAGATCCCAAACCAACTAAAATAATGTTATTGAAATGCATGATATGCACCTCCTCCAACGACCTTTGACATGTACGTATAACATATAAAATACTGCGTCATATAATAAATGAAGAGACAGATTTACATATAATTAAAAAGAAATGTCAGGTTTGTTGAAACAGCAGTCAATTGATATGATATCTTTATGGACACCATCAAACCTAAACAATGGAGAGGAAAGGGGGTTGCCTTTTGACATTTCAGGGTTTCTGACTTTTTAGTTCTCCATAAACAACTGAATATCAACATCTTTTGTTCAGTGGAAACAAATTAAAGAAGGGGGGGACCTCTCCATCTCTCCCAGTGCTCATGAATAGATGTGCTTCTGGATGCATTGAGTGATTCATGAAACAAATGGGGGTGCAACTTGCTTCACTCATCCAGATAATCAATGAAAGACAGCCATGCATTATATATTCCACTATGGTTTCTTAGACCTAGTCAAGTCATCTCTCTGTCTATCCCTGTCTATCGAATTCATGCTAGCAATTTCTCTCTTGAAATTTTGTGTCTTTCAGCCTTTGATGTGCATGGTCGCAGGTGAACTTGACTTGGTTATTTGGTTTTTTGTATAAGATTTGGTCAACTAACTGATTTAGTAGGTTTGTTATATATATAGAGCTACACAATTTTTATTGATCTCCTTTCAGTGGAAAAGGATATATATTTGTGTGGGGGTGGGGTGGGTGGGTGGGTGGGTGTGTTTATGTATGTATGTGTGTGTCTGTGTTACACACACATATTGATAGTCAAATGCTCACATGTAATATGTGTGAATGGTTTTAGGATTTAGTGAAGAATCTTGGTGTCTTTGACCTTGGCATGGGCCATTTTGGATGGCATGGTTTGAAAGAATGAGTTGTTGGGAAAGGCTAATTTAAAGTGTGCCAATTGCATGTGTGTTACATTTTGTTTATTCCCACAAATGGCTTGTTTGGAATGAAAAGTGATATGTCCAGTCTTGTGTGCAGTAATACATTGTATAATAAAAATTAAAGTATTTACTAACATACTATTAATTTCATTGAAAAAATAGAGAAAAAATTTAATTTTCATACACTACGATAATATACAGTATACTTTATGATAGCACAATATATATTGCATTAATTATTACAATGTATAGGCGGCTGGGGCCATACCACTTTCGAGCGTTGTAATTAAATGGAACAGCAAAACATAAATGTATGAAAGCTCTTTCAAAAACATTTTCATCCACTCCAACTGTTTAGAGTCGCTTTTATATATAGAAATTGTCTTCTCATAACTTTCGCAAGCTCAGCTCTCATGTCTCTGTGCCATGAAACCAAAAATTAACAACATGAATATAATGCCATTCTATACATATGGTCCGCTTGATTAGGTAGACTTAAGCAGGGATTAATTCTTAGCTTAATGTATACCATGAAATAAAAAAACAATCTTATTGGAAAAAAAAAACCATGTCGGCATGTTCTATACATATCGTTGTTTGGAAGGCAGACTTAAGCAAGGATTCTTGGCTTGATATATACCATTAAATAAAAACACCAATCTTGGAAAAAAAACCATGTCTGACATGTTCTTTGTAACATTCATAGAGCTGCAGCTTGAGTCTGGTTAAATCTGAACCCGACAGGTTGAACTTGATTTTTACATGGGTTGCGTTGACCAAATCGGGTTCGGGTTGACAGATTCGGGTTGGCTCATAAATCGGGTTGGGTTCGGGTTGGTCTCACTCACAACCCGACCCAATCCGAACCCATAAATTAATACTTAAAAAAAAATCATAGCCGTTCATTCTGTAGCTTCTAATACGGGTAGTCCAAATTTTAGGTAAACCTAACTAATCTTACGGGTTGGGTCGGGCTGATTTATTTAATTTGCATATCATGTTAGAAATTCAGGTTGAAAATCGGATTAGGTCGGGTTGGTCCAATTCGGGTTGGGTTCGGGTTGGTCCAATTCAGGTTGGAATTCGGGTTGGGTCGGGTTATAATTAAGTAGTTTGGAATTCAGGTTGGGTTCGGGTTAGGGTCAACCCGAACTCAACCCGCCCGAGTTACAACCCTAAACATACATCATCTTTGTTTGGTAGGCAATAAAGCAACAAAAATCAAAGATAACATACTCAAACTTTTGTTTGTTGCAAGATCCTCACATAAAATATTTCTTCCAATCCACCTATATCATTCAATTTCTTCACAAAATTAACCAACATGCAATATTTAGTTGTTTTGTTTTCAAAGAGAAAAAATGTTAGAGACAATTTTTATTCAGCTTTACGTGCAGTCTGCACATATTTTAATTTTTTTTTTAAAGTTATATATCCTCCATCTAACAGATCATATTTTTCATAAAAATAAAATAACTTAATAAAATATATACATCTTGTTGTAGATATGCAAAATAAAACATGACGATACACCGAATTGTGTGTAACAACAATCAATTAAAGAAAAAAATATCTCCTCATATTCTTTTCCCCAGGTGGTGTGTGATTATTTTTTAACAAGTTTGTTATTGTTCATGTCTTAATTTTTGTGAGTCGCACAAGTCCATGTCATGGAGATTCTTCTTTGTTGCAGAGACCTAAACAGAAATAAATGACCAAAAAAAAAAAAAAAACTGATCCCTCCTCTCAGCATTGATTGGGAGAAGTGGTCATGCTGATCACAGTTGTTCTGGTCAACAATCTCATGCTACTTCTTTGTACATCACACACACACACACACACACAAGGAAGGGAAGAAGTCTCATCAATATCTCTAATAAAGCAGTTCCCACCAAAAATCCGTACGTACACGTATGATCATCACTGCATGCATATGAATATACCTATGTTAACATAGCTTCATTTTTTTCTTTCACTCTATGATCTATAGTTTTTTTTTAGAACATGCACATCTATATATGTATATAGTTGACACATATGTATCCAATATAACTAACCGTTGAAATATAAATGAGAAGAGTGTATGTACATGTTTGTTAAAACTTATAAGCTACATATTATAGCTTTTAATTTAAAATAAACAGTTGTTTCATATTTGTTTAAACTTATTAAAATTTATTTAAGTTAAAAACAATTTAAAAAAATCATAATATCTAAGCTGGGAAAGGGATGCTTTTGAGATTATAGCTTATAAAAAACATTAAATTTTTTCTTTTGAACACTTGTATCCTTAATCTTTTTTACTAATAATATGTGTATCTATTTTTTTTTACTATTACACTAAAAATCACTAAACCACCTTTATCTTCTCAATTTTTTTACTATTACAAAAAATACATTATCAAATTTTTTTACATAATTTTATTGGTCACTTAATTTATTAAAATTCTATATTGTAATATTTGAAAAATATTGCAGTGATTTTGAAATATTATTTATGTTAATTTGATTTTCTTTTAAATATTTATAAAATTAATTTTATGTGTAAAAATTAACTTATTTTATCAAACATAAATCAATTTTTTACTTCTACAGTTTAGGGGTATTTTGAACAATTGTACAGTTAAAAACTGTTTTACAACTTATTAAACAAACATTTACTCTTATTTATTTACTGTTTTTAAACAGTTACAAGAAACATGTTTACAATTTATCAAAAAAGTTATAATCTATAATTTATAAGTTATAATATATAATATGTAAATTTCAGTTGCAAGCCTGCAACAAACATGGCTTATATGAGATTGTGATTTTGCTGAGCTATACTTTGGTCTAATAATTATATATTTAGAGGTTTCATCCAAAATATAAGAAAAAAAGAATAATACGCAAACATTAAAAATAAAATTCGAAGTTCAACATATAATAAGATTAAAGGGAAAGATAGTTTGGTTTCATTTGTTTTTATCAAATTACTTCCTCACAGGTTCACAAAGATATCCCATTTCATTAAGCGGTCTAGTCCAATCTTTTGATAGAAAAAAATTTCATTAATAACAAAATATAAATTAAAAAAAAATAAAAAAAAATTATCAATCCAAATAAATTTCAAATATGGGTTTGAACCTAATTAATGCAAACAATGAAGAATTACATCAAGTCATTGCATGAGTTACTACATATGACAAAATAATTATTGTGAAAATAGAAATTCTCTCAAATATTAGATTTCATTTCAAGAAAACAAAACGAATAAAATTATTGGCCATATGGAAACGTCACTAAAACAAACATCCGAGTTTGGTAAGTGGGTCATTAGGATTCCTGCTCGAGAAAATCCATGTCCCATTATTTTCCTTCATCAACAATCCAATTTGATTCGATATTGACATAAAATAGAGAACATAAACGTGGGACAAAAATTTTTTCTTCTTTTTTTTTCTTAGCTTTGACTTAATATGTTGTGCTCAATGTAGAACCACAGCAAAGGATCTTATCAACTCAATCATGTGCCAATAATCTTCTCCATGAAACACTCAATTCATTTTACAATCTCGTTTGCAAACCGATTATATCTAAATATATTTCATTAAATCATAATATATTTTAAAAAAATCAAACAATTATGTATATATATATATATATATATTATATATATATATATATATATATATGAATATTCAAACAAGAGAAAGTCATGCATACACAAATCTGATGTATACCTATAGTTTGGTCGGATTGAGACTCTGAAAGAGTCGTTTTTCATGAACATGTCGGCCCCGAGTCGAGTTAATTAAACATGTTAACGACTCCGACATCACAGCCATACACGTGTCACTCTACGACTTGATCGGTGGTCGCCCTAAGTCACGTTTCCGCCGAATTTTCCGTGCAAACGAAAGTTTGAAACTTTGACCAACTTTTTATTTTGTCTTCCCTTCTCGATTGTTGACCGGCTGTAGACGGTCACACCTTCCATGTGTGCCCTTCGACGACCATTCAATACACAACAATAACAAAAAAAAATAAATAATAACATCAAATACAACCAAAGCAAAACCTATCTCTCTCTCTCTCTCTCTCTTTTTCACACACACACACACAAAAGTCTTCACACGCTATCTATAGAAACCCTCCCCTCCGTCCCTACAAATCGACCCACCAATCTATGTCTGATAACAGAGAAGATGAGCTTCACAACCACCATGAACACTACAGGGATGCACGACTTCCGAGGCAGTTTGATTTCGGTTTCACCCACCACCACCATGAGCATCAACAGCAGCAGCAGCAGCGGGTGTCGGAGGCGGCTGCGATGGATCTATATGGGTTTGATGGCTTGTCGGGATATATGAGCTTCACTGACTGTTTGAGGGGATCGGCGGCTGACTATGGCACGCTTTCGAGGGCTTTTGACATGTCATGTTCCCCGTCATCGGAGATTTTGTTGCCACCGGTGGAGAAGATGAAGAGCCCGGATATGTCAGAGTCTAGCCACCAAGGAGGAGGAGGAGGGGTGGGTAGTACTACTCCAGTGACGACGCCGAATTCTTCGGTGTCGTCTTCGTCTACGGAGGCGGTGAACGAGGAGGAGGAGGGGAGGAGTAGGAAGGATCGGGTGGTGCGAGGCGGCGAAGATGGGAGTGACAAGTCTAAGATCAAAGTAGTGTAAGTTTTTATTTTATGATCCACTAAGGGTTGATGATTTTTATTGTGATTTTGATTTCTTGTTTTTCTTTTTCTTGAAATAAATGTGGGTACATCTGTTTCAATTAGTTCAGAACAGACAATGTCCGAAATCGATTTCTTATTGTTATGTTGAAGATCCATTAACATGAAACCATATGTGCTTCATAGTTGCTTTGGTTTGATTATAGGATGGCGGGTGTAGTTGAAAGTCATTGTTTTTTTTTTTTGTGGTGCAATATCACTTAGGATTAGGGTTTTGAAGACTGATTGAACTTCACAATGTGACTTTTTGTGTGATTTGGCTTTGCTGATTATGGTTGATGAACTTGCAATTGAAATGGTGGGTGTTGTTCATTAGCTTGATTTGATAACTGATTATTGAAATTGAAACCTCACACACAAAGAAGGATGAAACTAAAGAATGTCCAGTTCAATTTTTATGGTTAATTTGATTAAATTAAGTAGCACCATCACTGGATTAATAATGAGAAGAATTGGACAGGAACAAGCCGAGGAAGAAGGGAGAGAAGAGGGAGAGGGAGCCTCGATTCGCCTTCATGACGAAGAGCGAGGTCGACCACCTCGAGGATGGGTACCGTTGGAGGAAGTACGGTCAGAAGGCAGTGAAGAACAGCCCCTATCCAAGGTTAGTTTAGTTATTCCATTCCTTGTTCCCTTCAATTCAGATCCAATTTAGATCGATTTGTTCATATAATTGATCTATCGATGCAGAAGCTACTACCGATGCACTAGCCAGAAATGCATGGTGAAGAAGAGGGTCGAGCGGTCGTTCCAGGATCCATCGATTGTCATCACCACCTACGAAGGACAACACACGCATCCGAGCCCCGCCACGCTTCGGGGGAGCACCATGTCCGGGCTTATCGGACAATCGATGCAACTAGCCCCTCACCACCACCACCATCATCATCATCCGAGTTTGCAAGGATTCAATGCGACCGATCTGTTGATGCAAGTCCCTATAACTGCTACAACTACAACTACAACAACAACAAACAACAACAACATCAACCAAGGCTTTCAACCTTCCTTTCATCATCAGCAGCTCCATCTCCGTGACTATGGCCTCTTACAAGACATTGTTCCTTCTTTCCTTCCCAAACATCCATGACTACTCAGCTAGCTAGCTCTCTCTCTCTATCTATCTCTCTTTCTTTACTCTGTACATGTAATATTAATTTTGACATATATGCACTGATATGAGACCCTAGTATGGAATGCTATACCATTAGTGGGGGGCATTAAATTCATATGATTCTTGTTGATGAGTTCACACAAACACCCCCAATTGTGTTTTTTTTTTCTCTTGTCCAACAGTGGTTTCCATTAGAGATTTGCATGATTTTTTGTTATTCAATGCATTTAATATGTTGTGGGTTACAGTCATCTCATCTTTTATTGGTTTGGTGCACGTGTGAGAAAAGTGAATTGGTGTTTTAGAAGGATTTGATTGTGGGATGTGTATATCATGCTTAGTCTTTCTCATGTTTGGAAAGCTAGGGTTTCCTTTTTGGAGGACCTAGGGTGTGTGTGGGATTGAATGGTTATGGGTAAATGAGAAAACCATATGCATTTATGTCTCTCCTTCTACTTATTTTGTGTTTGTGTGTGTAGTGTGTCAGTGTGTGATCTTTGTTTGTGTGTTTGTGTTTGTTTATGATTTTTGGAGGAGAAACTTTGATTCTTGTAAGCTTGGCATAGATGGATTCAGCTTCACATGCAGACAAATCATAAAGAAGCTAGCATATAAAATTAGGTAATTGATTGTGTAGCTGAAAAATGTGATTTTTATTTTTTCTCCCCTCCCGTCACTGCAAGCAATGGATTTTAATTGATAGATAGACTGTGTTAGGTTAGACTTGCCCCAAAGGACGTTTACTTGGAAATTAATGTAGCCCACTGAAACCAAAACCTGATGCATTGAATATGAAGTGATTCATTGTCAATGTTATGAATGTATGGTATTCCAATTGAAGCTGCCTTTTGTAATTCTATAACAGTAGTACTTCTTATTTATCTTTCATTATTTGTTTCAATGTTTCTTGGGCTGATTTTATTCAAGACTGTTGAAGATTATACCGTACAAACTACATGTTAAAATCAACAGTATGGAAGTTATGAACAATTAATCCACAATACCTTCCATAAGATTAACTTTGACAATAGTTTTGAATATATATGAACCAAGAAAATGATTTTAGGTCATTTTTTCTCATGTTCTTTTCCAATTAGTCATCTCATATTGTGAATATTCATTTCTTCTTGTGTTTGTGAATGGACAAGGATGATATAGAAGTCCTAATTGTCACTTGTATAATGCATGCATGAATGCTTCTTAATACATTGGTTGCGCAAATCAGACGTTACCAACTGAATATTATATGAGTTTGTTTGTGAAATAAAGGTTAGGCAAGTTAGGGTTAGGCCCACACCTACCTAATCTAACAGTACTACAAGAGAATTTTGACTTCCATCTACCAAACTAAAAAATATTATTCCCTCCATTAAAGTGATCTCCAATGACAGAAACCAGACTGATCTCAGTGACACAACTTCTAAAGAAACGATAGCTTAATAGCCTGGCCCCCCTGGGCAAACTGTAGTTGCATCTCTCCCCCCCCCCCCCTCCTTTTTACCCCTTTTAATCTCTCTTTTTTTTCTTTTCCTTTTTCTTTTTCTTTCTGTTTTTAAATTTTTATTGATCCAAAACTCAATTCCTAGTGGTCCACTATGATTCTGATGGTAGAAAAAATATTTCTAATATTGACAGATAAATGAAGAGAACTGATGAAGCTGCAGTATGGGAAGAGAGGGGGGGGGGGGGGGGGGGGGCGGCGCGTGTGTGTGTGTAGGTGCCAAGGGGATTATTGTATTTATATATAATGATCAAGGCTACTAATGGAAACTAAGTATTTGGCTGGTCACATTTAGTACTCATGAAAAGTTGGTTGTATCAATCAACATTTGTATCATTATCAATGGTTCTTACAAATTAGGCTGGAAATATAATATGTCCATTTTATTAATCAAAATGTATTAAAGAAGATTTTTTTTTGGGGAAAAATTGATCTAGCTCCCTGAAAATTTATGAAAATCCAAAAAAATCCCTGTAAAATTGGTAAATCGCCTCAGGTCCCTATCTTATTAGATAATATTTATTTTAGTCCCTATAACTAACCAGATGTATGGTTAACCCTAACCATGCATTGTAAATTACTGTTATACTATTTTAAAATTTATTTTATTTGTTAGAAAAAATCGATATAACTCCTTGAAAACTTATGAAAATCGAAAAAAAGTCCATGTGAAATTTAAAAATCATCTTAAGCCTCTGAAATCTTCTAAAAATCATAAAAAAATCCATGTGATTATCTAAAAATATATATTGATTTATTTAAATTTTATTAAACAAATTATAGTTTTATAGTCAAGGTGTTATGCTTTTTATTGCTAGTAATTTTAAGTTAAAAATGTATTATAGAATTTTGATTTGGTTTTTAAATTGTTTTCTCTAATGATTTTATAATAGAGTTAATGAAAATGTATGTTTTTTTTGTTCAGTTTCTGTACTGAGATTGAGGAAGAAAAAATGTTGAAAATTGACTCAATTTTATAGATCACTTGAGGTTCGACGGATATTTTTCTTTTTACAGATGCGGATGACATTTCAGGACATGAGGATGTTGAAAAATGACTGGGGTATTTTTGTCTCACAAAAGAACTAAATCTGATTTTATAAAGTTTGTAGGAACTGAATCCAATTTTAATAAGTTTCGGAGGACTTATTTCAATATACTCTTGACCGAATGAATAAATTCGTTAACCATATATACGCTTTATGGGGATCTAGGATGATTTTCTGATTTTAGAGAGACTTTTTGTGATTTCAAAAAGATTTTAGGGAGTTAAGAAGATTTTTTCCTTTTTTTTTTTCAAATAAAATATCTCCCTAGTATATTTGGGTTCATCTTTTTATCATAAACGTCCAAATCCCACCCCCAATTCATAGACCCATTAAAGACTTATATTAGTCTTAAATTAAATGCCATGAATATGTATACCTAGGCTGTTTAGAGTTGTACATGCAGTTGGTCATACCTTCCCTAATGAAGTTTGATTTAGGGGGAATAAGAGACTATACAATGTATGTCAAGAGTTACTATGATTATTGTTATTTAAAATAAGAGAACACAATGCATGTCAAAGAACCTATCAGTCCATTATCATATTTATTTTATGCATGGTCCCCAATTTCGAAATTCTGCCATGCAAGGCGGCTTATTTTCATTAACTAGTACCTAGATTGATTAATGTAATTAAGTTTTGATATTGCATCAATTATTCATTTCAGTATTCTGGTATCCACCAACAGATAAAGAGCGGATAATCAATGAAATAGGGCGAGACCATTTTTTTTTTTTTTTTTGTTAGAAAATATGACAATTCATTACATGGATCACTAAATGGGCAGTCCATGAATTATCTGTAAATAGTAAAGTTGTAAAAACATAAAATTTATTGAATTTTTTTTTCTCTACTATTAAAGCTATTGGACATGAACTCACCAAAAAAAAAAAAAGGCATTATATTGGACATGACAAATATGACTACATTACACCAAATGTATTACTCATCAAATATATATGGATCATATACTTTAATATCTATGTCCACTCCTAAATCGGTATACAAATATTAATCCTTGAATTTAAATTTTTTATAATATAACATATTAAGATAATTTTTAGAACATATACTTTAACATAATAACATACATATCCACTTTAAATCATTTTAGATATTCAATAATAGATAATTTAAATTTTTTTCTAAAATAAATTAAGAGAAAATACAAATATTTTTCAAATAATTGATGATTTAGTTATTTATGTAGGGTGCATTTGAAAACATAGTTTTAAAAGCAATTTTAAGTGTGGGCTGCTTTTTACTTAATCAAGGAATCATGCATGTTTGTTGTTGATAATATAAGCTATCATCTTTTTTGATGTAATGATGAAAACATCTTTTTAATTAAGTAGGCTTATTTAGTAACATGTTTCAGTCTTCTAGCTTTTAAGAAAGCTAAAAACAACTCCAATCGAATTGTAAACACACCCTAGAACTTATATCACAATCCAAGTATTTATTTACATTATTAAACAAGACTTCTAAAACTTTGGCCAAAGGTCACACTACCTAAACAATTCACAGGTGTGTTAAAAGATCACTCTAAAAATAGGAATAGAATGTAATTAATTAAACATGCATGTTTTTACAAAAGTGACTTTATGGAAAATCTTACACCAGGGAATCGGGTGCACACATGCATCAAGTGAGTCACATCCTTAATTTACTGTTATTTTAAGCTATATATATATATAGATATATATATATATATATTCCCTCTCCGCATGCCAACCTGATTTTTTCAATTGACATGACATTGGTTTATTGAGGATCACTCACCATTATTTGTCGGCTCTTTATATATAAGGACCCAATTAATATATTCTTTTACTTTTTTTTGTCTTTTTGTTTCCTTGTTTTGCAAGTTAGGGTTGATTAGAATTTGATTAATAGGTCGTGTTCTATCTAACAGTACGATGACCTAGTCTAGAGAGTGTTCTTTCACGGTACAGTGTCTACTTCAATTCGTGTAATATAAATATAATTTTTTTTAAAATTGAATATATTATCTTTTGTTAACAACTAAACATAGATTTTTTATAACTAGAACAAAATAGATACAAATTGTCCGAATGGTGGCCAAATTGATTAGCTGGGTTGAGACATACGAAGGATGACCTCCCTTTGATCCACTCCTTACTCAACTATGTTCAGCCTCCCACCGCTTTACACCCTGACCAGATGACATCCCTGGGTCTTGATAAGCTGCGTCATAACTCGTAAAGTCATGAAATGTTTTCATGCTTTCCAATATTATTACATTGTATCTTATGAAACATTTATTTTTATTTTTTATTTTAAAAAAGACAGCATAAAATATTGTATGTATTATGGCAACCCTTTTTATTTATGAATTTTTTATTTTATTTCATGTTAATATCATTATAGGCTTTTTAACTTAATCATCATTATATATGGCTCGTAGGGAGTTACAACATTTTTTAATTCTTTGTTAATATAATAAAACAAAACAAAACAGATTCGTTTGTATATTAATATAGTGATAATGTAGTACATACGTGAGATCATATTAACCGTTGTTTCTAAGTTTATTATTATTTGATTTGGAAAAGGATAATGTTACATGCTTTATCTTTTCAAAGGCTCAATTATCAGTCTACAAGTGTTTTGAATTTTTTAAAAATAATATATTTTATCTAATAAGATACATGCTTTATAAAAAGTGAAGTAAAACTTTCAATGAATTGTATGTATGCATTTATACAAAATATGAAACATTTGTATCGATGAAAAATTCTAGTCTTTATATATATATGAGTATATGCTTCAGTAATTTTTTATCGACACATATAAGACTAGAATTGGGCCTGAGAAAAAACTGTGTAACAGCACTATTTGGAAAATATTACTTTCAATCTTTTTTCAGGCCCATTTGTAGCCATACACATTTTTTAAAAGTATATATTTGATTAAAGAAAAAAAATGAAGTATTTACTTATATGAATTGAATGCATATATATATATATATATATTTTCATATTAGCATATATACTTAGACGTTTTCATATTGGCATTAGTAACATGATGACTATATATACACATAATAGTAAAAAGCATGCCTGGCCTTGGGCATAGGCCAAGTAGGCCATTGCCTAGGCCACACCTCATTTAGGGCCCCAAATCATGGGAAAAAATTCTGAAAAAAAACCTATTTTTTAAATTAACATTTAAATTTATTTTTTACAAAATTGATCATATCTTAGTTTTAATAATTTTCTTTAAAAATATTTTTATTTCATTAATATGCATCCCACATCATCAACTTCAATTTTATTGAAAGTTATTTTTTTTTTGTGGGTAATTTTTTTTTCTTGATCAAATCTTCCCCTATCAATAGGTAGCAAAAATGACCTCACAAAATAGGGGGTACCTCTCCCATCTTACAAAAATGAGGTATGGTTTTTAAAAAGGGAAAATGACAACAAAAAAATCCACTAAAAGTTAGAAATACCCAAATCAACTATTTTTTAAAATTATACCTAAAAACAATCTCATTTCACAATTTTGGAAACATCCCTCTAACCTATTCGATTATTCCACACCAAAAATCTATTTTTTCTACAAAACAACAATCTCTCTATACATGATAAAAATTAATCCATTTAGAGGTTTTGTTATTATATATCATATTGTGTGTTTCTTATATATATATCTTACATGATGTTGTTTATCATTTTTTATTGTGTATAATTATAATATATAATTTAAATTTGTTTTGTGTCTCAATGCAGCTGATGATATTTTAATATTCTAAATCTTTATTCACATTTTTTATTTTTTGGCTATTTATATATTTTTATGATGCCATTAGTACATATCCATGTTTTTAAAGAAGCATCAACATTTAATAGAGTTCATCATAAAAAAATCAAATTATATTGGTACATATTTCACAAAATCCACTTAATCACAAAGAATTTTCAATAAAAAAGTTGATCTATATGAAGTTGTGTGAAATACATTAACAAAATAGAGTGTGAAATACTTTAACAAAGTTAAGAGGTATGTAATGTATTAAGGATCTAATTGCATAAGGGTAGATTAGTTTTTTGTATTTCCAAAATTGTGAAATGAGATTTTTTAGGTGTAATTTTAAAAAGTGGTTGATTTGGGTATTTTTAACTTTTAAGAGGCTTTTTTGGTCATTTTCCCTTTTAAAAAAACTTATACATTGCTTTATTATGATCTCCCTTTATATTTAATCAATATTCATTTATTTTGTTCCTATTTTATAGGATTCTTTGTAAATAGTATAGGAATTTTTTTTAACAAATCAATGAATTAAAATGAATCCCAATATTTAAGGAACTTTTTGTGTTTATTTATACTTTTTTAAAACAGAAAAATTGATTTCCTATTATCTTTTTCTGTGAGCTTTTATTTTTTTTGTTTTTGTTTTTTACTTTTTTTCTTTCTTCTAATTTTTACGAAATCAGTTTTTCCTTTGTAGTTTTTCATTTGTATTTTTTTTTAGCCTTTGTGACTATTGTAGGAAACAAGTTTTTTATTCTAAAAATACAAAAGATTGAGCATTGAAACATCATTTGACTCAAAATAGATGATGTTTAAGACATGTTTGAAAACAAAATTTAAAAGATATGATTAGTTGTCAAAATTTTGAGAATTTATTTGAAATATTTTTTTAAATTCTGTAATACTCACTAATAGTTTTTAGGGAAAATGACAAAAAAAATATTTTAAAAGTTAGAAATACCCAAATGAGTCACTTTTTAAAATTGTACCTAAAAGAGTCTCGTTTCACATAATTGGAAATATAAAAGACTAATTTACCCTTATATAATTAGATCTTTAACATCCCTATAACCCTTGTTAGACTTATTCCATATCAAGAGCATATTTTCTTGGAAACAATAATCTCTCTCTATATTTACCCAAATCAGTCCCATCATATAGTGTGTTTCTTATATTTATATTACTTGATGTTGTTTATCATTTTTCATTATATATAACCGTAATATGTAATTTAAATTTGTGTTGTGCCCCAATGCAAAGCAGCTGATAATTTAAATTCTTATTCACATTTTTTTTTTGCTTGTCTATTCATTTATTTTTATAGCGTTATTAGTACATATTCATTTTTTTTAAAATAAAAAACTCAAATTATATTTGCACATTTATCACAAAATCCGCCCAATCATAAAGATAACAAGATCTACATGAGAATGTATGAAGTATATTAACAAAATTAAGAGGGGTGAAATATTTTAACAAAATTAAGAGGTATGGAATATGTTAAAGATCTAATTATATAATGGTAAGTTAGTCTTTTGTGTTTCCAAAATTGTGAAATAAGAATTTTTTTGATATAATTTAAAAAAGTGACATGTTTGGGTATTTCTAACTTTTAGAATACTTTTTTTTTTTTTTTTATCATTTTTCCTAGTTTTTATGTAAATATATTAGGGCCCCAAATCAGAAATTCACGTGGGGGCCCCTCTAAAATCATCAATGCCGGCCCTATAAAAAAGGATAGAGTTTATATATAGTGAATTATGTGAGATCACATTGAGTTATATATAGTAGATATATATAGTAGATCAAAAAGAAAAATGTCATGGACAGATTCATGCATTAACGCATTAACTTTACAGTGACAACATATTTAATTTCTTTTTCAATGTATACACATATTTTCACATATACTCAAAAGTCTCAAATGATCAAATTTAAAAACATGACTTCTTACATTTTTAAGCCCAGTATATACTAATCCAACCTAGTATATACTTGATTAGAAATAGTATTATTAGGTTAGTACTGCAGAAATGACCAATGATTTTAATCTAAAAATCTAACTCTACCTATGCTCTATGAGTAGAAGCTTTGGACAAAAAGTACATATAATAACCCATTTTATAGGCTTTACATGCGACCCATTCAGAAGACATTATATGTTTGCCATTTCTCTATGACAGTTTTAAAGGCTTAGCACATCTATATTAGTACACAGAAGGCCATTTTTTAAGCTTCTCCTTGTCCTGTAAATGAGAGAAAGAACACCTGAAAACCTGGGGACTTGTTGATTCTTTTTCCAACATTTTACATGTATAATGAGAGACAGTGTGTTTGTTGGATTAACACAATGCAGCCATGTTAGAAAGATTATATGATGCTAAGACCAGATAATAATTAATAATAAAAGTATATTTGGTCTATTGATTTTGCCTCCTAAACAGGGTGCACTGATGAGATTAGTTCATTGTCTTCCAAATAATAATTAAACACAATCATGTCATGCAGACATATCGCTAATTTCCAAAGATAAATTAAGTAAACATCGATCGGATGTGGACATTAAGCTCGACAATGGGCCTTTTTTTTCATCTAGCTAGAAGAAGATGAACTGACTGGTAAATTAAACTAGCTCTTGATGATGATTTCACTTTGTGAAATTGGATAGCAGCAGTTCATGCTTGCAAGATAAATGCACATGATTAGACTTTAATTTGGTTTGCCTAATAAAAACTATACTGGAACAGTTAAACACAGTATCATGGCTATAATCAACAGCTCCTCAAAAGCTTGAGAATGACTGGCACACCTCTGTTATTCAATAATATGTCCCCCTAGAAATAACATTTGCATAAAGTTATTAATTCTTTATTATTATAAGAATGACATCTGATAAGTTTTTATAGTGAAGTATACGATAAAAATCTCTACATTAAACAAATTATTTCCTCATGTTAGTAAAATAACCTCAACATTATAATATTTGCTCAAGCAATATGGAAAAACAAGAGGAAAAGGAGTCAAAATATTATCAAAGACCATCTAATTAACTTGAATGAAGACACAATGTGGTGTAGCACCAGATAAATCAGTTGCAGCAATTATATAAATTTTCATACAAGGTATAAAGACAGTTATTCGAAAGAATTTTTTTGTGGGACCACGACAAATAGACAGAGATAAACTTTTCAGCTTGATCATAAAATTAGCCATAAGGTTTCCAATATATATATAAAGCAGCATTAAAAAAAACGAAAGCGTTGACAAGAAACATAACGATCGATACTGTAACAACTGTGACTTTTATGCCGTAATTAAACTGTTTTGTGGTGTGTCTAATATTCCAAATTTTTATAATTTGGCATGGTTGGAATCCTTGTTTTGTTGGCTTTCCAACACTTTTTACGGATAATGAATCGGATGAGTATCGATCAAATTATAGTCGTTTTTATGTCTTGTGCGCAGCTGGCGTAGGAAAAACTGTCCAGAGTGTAGTGTGTGTGTAGGTGCCAAGGGGATTATTGTATTTATATATAGGGTTAAAGACATCTAAGTCCCTACAAACATGAGAAAACTCATATAAGTCCCTATTAAAATTGGGACAGACGTACAAGTCCCTGAAAACTCAAAAAAACCCAATTATCATCCTTGAGTTAAATTTCCATCCAAACTTAACGGAATATTCTCAGAATATTCCAACACATATTAATTGTATTGACATTGAAGTCCTTATAAACAGTCATAAAGACAATCAACATTTGTATCATTGTCAATGGTTCTTACAAATTAGGCTGGAGATATAATATGTCCATTTTATTAATCAAAATGTATTAAAGAAGATTTTTTTTTGGAAAAAAATCGATCTAGCTCCCTGAAAATTTATGAAAATCAGAAAACATCCCTGTAAAATTAGTAAATTCCCTCAGGTCCCTATCTTATTAGATAATATTTATTTTAGTCCTTATAACTAACCAGATGTGTGGTTAACCCTAACCATGCATAGTAAATTACTGTTATACCCTTTTAAAATTTATTTTCTTTGTTAGAAAAAATTGATATAACTCCCTGAAAACTTATGAAAATCGAAAAAAGTCCATGTGAAATTTAAAAATCATCTTAAGCCTCTGAAATCTTCTAAAAATCATAAAAAAATCCATGTGATTATCTAAAAATATATATTGATTTATTTAAATTTTATTAAAAAAACTATAGTTTTATAGTCAATGTGTTATGCTTTTTATTGCTAGTAATTTTAAGTTAAAAATGTATTATAGAATTTTGATTTGGTTTTTAAATTGTTTTCTCTAATGATTTTATAATAGAGTTAATGAAAATGTATGTTTTTTTTGTTCAGTTTCTGTACTGAGATTGAGGAAGAAAAAATGTTGAAAATTGACTCAATTTTGTAGATCAATTGAGGTTCGACGGATATTTTTTTTTTACAGATGAGGATGACATTTCAGGACATGAGGATGTTGAAAAATGACTGGGGTATTTTTGTCTCACAAAAGAACTAAATCTGATTTTATAAAGTTTGTAGGAACTGAATCCAATTTTAATAAGTTTCGGAGGACTTATTTCAATATACTCTTGACCGAATGAATAAATTCGTTAACCATATATACGCTTTATGGGGATCTAGGATGATTTTCTGATTTTAGAGAGACTTTTTGTGATTTCAAAAAGATTTTAGGGAGTTAAGAAGATTTTTTCCTTTTTTTTTTTCAAATAAAATATCTCCCTAGTATATTTGGGGTCATCTTTTATCATAAACGTCCAAATCGCACCCCCAGTTCATAGACCCCATTAAAGACTTATATTAGTCTTAAATTAAATGCCATGAATATGTATACCTAGGCTGTTTAGAGTTGTACATGCAGTTGGTCATACCTTCCCTAATTAAGTTTGATTTAGGGGGAATAAGAGACTATACAATGTATGTCAAGAGTTACTATGATTATTGTTATTTAAAATAAGAGAACACAATGCATGTCAAAGAACCTATCAGTCCATTATCATATTTATTTTATGCATGGTCCCCAATTTCGAAATTCTGCCATGCAAGGCGGCTTATTTTCATTAACTAGTACCTAGATTGATTAATGTAATTAAGTTTTGATATTGCATCAATTATTCATTTCAGTATTCTGGTATCTACCAACAGATAAAGAGGGGATAATCAATGAAATAGGGCGAGACCATAATTTTTTTTATTTTATTTTTTGTTAGAAAATATGACAATTCATTACATGGATCACTAAATGGGCAGTCCATGAATTATCTGTAAATAGTAAAGTTGTAAAAACATAAAATTTGTTGAATTTTTTTTCTCTCTACTATTAAAGCTATTGGGCATGAACTCACCAAAAAAAAAAACAGCATTGGACATGACAGATATGACTCCATTACACCAAATGTATTACTCATCAAATATATATGGATCATATACTTTAATATCTATATCCACTCCTAAATCGGTATACAAATAATGATCAAGGCTACTAATGGAAACTAAGTATTTGGTGTTATATACGGATCATAAATCGGATGAGTATCGATCAAGTTATAGTCGTTTTTATGTCTTGTGCGCTGCTGGCCTAGGAAAAACTGTCCAGAGGTGGTTACTTGAAAGTAGTCATCCTTGTCCAGAGGTGGCTACTTGAAAGTAGCCGTCTCTCCTCTGACGGCTCATTTTAAGTAGCCGTCAGACACCTGCGCGCAGAAGTGTAGAAATTAAGGGGTTTGATAGAACTGTCAAATAGATTTGATTATTTTCTTGGGGGACAAATCATGCACGTGTTTTTCCCTATAAATACCCAACTTTAGATGCCCTAGGACCCCATTTGAAACCTAATTCGAGTCCTCTCTCTCTCTCTTATTTTATCAAACCCTAAAAGGGGTCTTTTGGGTGATTTTTGAAAGGAAATCCTTTGAGGATTAAGGCGGGTCCCTCTACTTCATTTTTTTTTATGATAATTAATATTTTAATTGCTACTAATCACCAATGATGGGTTCATCCCGAGGTGATTCGGATTCACATGGTTTTATTGGTTTTCCTTCTTTTTAATTTCATGGTTTCTATGTGATATTGATTTATTTTGGATCTTTATGTTATGTTAATCCATTGATGACGTTTTTAAGATGTTTTTACAAGATTACACACTGTTTTGGATTATTTATACATGGATCATGGTTAGAGTTATTTTTTTAAAGGTAGAAAGCATGTTTTGAGTACCACCTTGCATGAACCCGAACCTCATATGTTTTCATCATTGTTTTGATGAGTTTTGTCATAGATCCTTGTTATTTATTTGTATACATATTAGATCGGTGGTTTTCAAGATTTTTTGGATGGATTATGTAAGCTTTTGATGCACAATTCATGACCTTGCATGGATCTAGGGTTAGGAAGACATGATCTTCATATTGGATTTATTTATATCATAGATCTTGCTATCGTTATGATGTTTTCTGGTTTACGTATTCAGATTTCATGATTTATGATTCGAGTTTTGTTGATTAAATCGATATTTGAATAGAAATCATGCCTAGCTCTACACAAACTCCACATGTATGATAGAAACATGTCTTAGGACACTTTATCATCATTTAATCTACTATTATATAATATGGTAATACTACTTTGAGATATGAAAGTATATGGTGTTAATATCACCATTTTTCAAATTGTTTTATAGAGATTTCATCGTTTTTTTATATTTTGATTTATCATCGAATCGATTATTTAGGGGATCAAACTTAAATGTTTCAATGTGTTTTTATTTGTATTTCTTTATGAGAGAGAGTAGGTATGGATTTTTGGATGTTTGGGTGGGAAGCCGGGGTCATTAGGGGCATATTTGATGTTTTGGGTATGTCGAAGGCTACTTGAAAGTAGCCGTCGGAGGCTTGGCGGCTGGGTTTGAGTAGCCGTCGGAGTCCAGTCTTTTTGGTGATCTCTGATTTTATCTAATCAGTATGTTCCGATTCTGATCTGGTTCATTGGTATGAATACCCTCAGGAGCAGTAGACTCTCGTTAGCTTACTTGTTAGTCCGGTAGTCTTGCGTAGAACCGGAGGTGAGTGGATGTTTCTATCTGTTTTGAAACCATAATATATGTATACCTATTGGCATCATAAATATTTTCTGATATGGAAATCTATTGTATATGAGGCATATGAGCATGTCATATCATATAGGCTGATATTTTTATTTATGTATTACAGGTGTTGAATTTATGGAATTTATGAAACTGTTGCATGCATTATATTTGGAAATAAAATAAGTGGTTTGATCATGCATCATATTGCCTAGGTGGCGCAGCCTAGGTGGCTCAGTCTAGGTGAGTGCGGTTCAAAAGGGAATCAAGTCTATGTGATTACGTCTATGTGACTATATGTAGATGACACGATTTTCAAATGAAAATTCTTGTGGCTAGGTACCTTGAAAGATGGGCATGCGTGTCCGTTGCATTCCTACGCATCATATGGTTGAGAAGATTCTTCATGAGATTTGCATCCTTCAAAAGAAAATTTTCTATTATGCTATTATATATTTGGAATAATGTTTTAAGATTTATTGTTATGAAATTGTTTCTTATGTTATCTTTATAAACTCCTTATTTCAAAGTATATTATTAATGGGACACCAGTGTTCATTCACTGAGCACGTGGTAGCTCATCCCTCTCTATTTCCCAACCTTTCAGAGTAGTAGTTGACGGTCGTCGTTTCCATTAAGGCATTGGAGGTCGAAGATTCGCATCGTAGGTGTTTAAGATAAGTCTTTTATTCAGCATGTAGTTTCCTTAGTCCTTCAAGCAAAAACAAAGGGTTATTATGTTTAAAATTTTTATGTGGTTATTTCATCCGTGTTTAGGATAAATTATGTTTAGATCATAGCTATGCTTTACGATTGGAATGATTGAATAAAATGTTAGATGTTTTGTTTAAAGAAAAAAAAATGTTTTCGATCGGAAGCTCCGTTTATTTATTGTAGATTCATGGTAGCGAATCAAATTCAACGCTTCAAAATAGAGTAATGAATTCGGGGCGTTACAAGTGCTGCCATCAATTTGAGTAGGCTTTGTTTCATTTCAATCTGGTGAAAAAGTCCATCTAAGCCACTATCTAATCCTTCATTTGAATATTTAGGCAATTGAAATGATGACTAGATATACCTCAGGGTTGGTAAGATAGCACTTACTGATAATTTAATTATATATCCTAAAGTACCTCCATGACTTATCCACAAATGAGCACCAAATGGAGGTACAACTTTGAATTTGATGGTAAATATACCAATGGCTCTATTAGTACTTTGCTGACAGTGGCTCATTTTCAATCAATACGACATGTTAGCATTGACTTATTATGTTCAAATATGCTTCAATAATCATGTATCAAATGATTCCATGACTTTTTTAAAAAATCCCGATTTCACAAAAGAGGTGTTTTTCCCCCACACCACAAGGAACTCTAATCAAATACACAACCACTTCTCATGGACTGCAAGCAACTAAAATACACAATCAAGAGTCTAGAAAGGCATAATGTTATGACCAATATAATTCCAAACAAGAGGTTAGTGCAAGTATTGTGGATGATGCAAGGAAGCCACTCTAGTATGAAGAGTACTTGTTCATTTCCATCATCTCTAGATATTCTGAAAAGAAGACAAGTCATGTTAAATGTTCACCCTTTTTTTAACATGAATCTTCTTTTCATGAGAAGCATCAAATAAAGACCCCAATCTCTTTCACTGCTGTTAGTTGGGCTGTCATCTTCAATGTAGAAAACTTGGGGATGTCATAAATCACATGACATACAGGTCAAATCAGCTGTTGTTCATTTCACTATCTAACAATTCATAATATATGATGTCTAACTGGACTTCAATAAGTTTCTCTGATCATGTGATTAAACATTTTCATCAACACGATGCACAGTTAAAATTGATTTCTGTTATGGCAAAAGCATTCATATATCCTTGCAAGTACAAAACAAGGAAGCATTAAGAACTGCGTGAGAAGCAGAAAGGGACAACAGAGCATATTCTTTTAATAAAACTGGCAGGGCAGCAACAAAAAGCAAGTGTTGTGTCCAACATAATAAGAGGTTTTGACAGCACACAACACTACCATGAATGATACATGATACATTCATCAACTGCCTCCACGCACCACAATATCACGTTACATAGCACAACATGAAAAGGTCTAGAGTGGGGATAACCCCCACCCCATCCGATAGTGCAAAAAACACAAACTCATCATCTTCAGCTTAGACAATAATAAACTAATACTACATGAAGTAATTCATGCAAACTGACCCATACTTGTTGTTTCTTCTTTGGCAAATACTGGCCATGCCTTCATATTAGTTGAAGTGCCATTCAGTTGTTGAAGTTGCCTGTACCAAGCTTCTTCACTTCCACTTTGAGAGATTTCAAGTACCGCACAGCCTCATCAAGGATGGCTGGAGTATCCATTTGTTCTCCGCCAGGTACGATCCCCCTCAGTGCATGAACCATCTTTTTCATCCTCTCCCTCTTCCTCTCGCTGCCTCTGTTGCCGTTGGTGCTACTGGAGGATGACCTAGGGTTCGACAACAGTCTTTGCTTTTCTGATTTAGATTTCGACTTGCATTTGGAATTTGATTCATCGGTCGAATATGTATCAGGAGAGCTTCCCATATTATAACCAGGCGTCCGACCAGTGCTGAGTATGTCATCATCATCTTCATCTTCATCCTCATCTTCGATGCTAAGTAATGCATCAATGTCCTCTGGGTCCTCTATTTCCTTAATTGATGATGAACCGTACTCCTTGTCTTTGTCCCGACCTCTGCCACTCTCTAGGGAAAAATTTTCACAAAAACCAAAGGACGGGGAACCATTGAATTTCTGAGCAAAAGCTGGGTGGAACATAACCCGGTTCCCATCATCAGCCTGGTCAAAAATGATGAAATTCTTGGGGCAAACCTCAGAAGCTTGAAAATTAACACCACTTAAGAAGTCCATGTGCTCCATGCCAGCTGGGGCTGCAATAGCAGTAGGTGGAAGGGAAGTGTTATAATTGTAACCTCCTCCCGTAGGGGCATTATAGCCACCACCAGCTCCATAGGCATGAGAAGAGCCAGCCTCACCGTAATAGAAACCTGGGTCTCTTTGCATAGGGCCTGATGAGAAGCAAACGTGCACTTTTTGCACCTTTTTTCCCGTTGTTGGCTGTTGTCTCTTTAGTCACACTTTCTAACAAATTTGTGCTATTGAATGACACGGAACCTTATCTAGAGATTGTGATCATCTTTGTCATTCATTACTTTTAATTTGTTGAACCAATAAAACGTAGTAAGAAAAGTGATTCTTGATTATGAAACTCTACGTGACAGGCTTGAGCAGCTGGCGAAAATACTCGGCCTGTAATAGTAAGGGAGATGAGGTCAGTAAAACACACAGAACTATAACAGAAGAATCCTTCAAATAAAATGCATACGCAACAAGCACACTACAACAGAACAATGAACTATAGGTTTAAGACCTAAAACCCCATATGCACACTATATCCGCATTCTGGTTTGTACTCGAAGTACAAATGCCAGCGTCCAGCATTGTGCATAACATTCAGAAGATAAAGCAAATAAAATTTCAGGAAAAGCATTAAAATATCAACCAAATTCATTTGAAGTTTGAATAGAGACCAAATAATATTAAATCTCATATACCAATGAGAAAATACAAAGAGTAATTCCGTCACCCAAAAACAACCATCAAATCCTCTTTCTGAAAATGTAATTATGACTCAATGTGTATCTTTTTTTTTTGGAGAAAGGATAAGAGACTTGTAAGTTATCAGTTTCTTTGTCCTGTTCACGTGAGGATGAAACAACATACAGTGACACAATGATATGTAAAATCTCTGATATAATAGGAATGTAAAATGTCCACATTTTACCACAACTTGTATGTGCAAAAAGGAAAAAGAAAAGCATGAAACTCAGGAATTCATCTAATCATGTCAAACCATAAAAAAATTAAACAGCTCAATTGTAATCAGTTTCTATGCACTTAAAATATCTGGATTGTTTTACCTGACAGATTTGCATCAATTGGTAGTATGTGATGATTCTAACATTCATTGTGATCTCCCCAACTTCTTTCACTGCTTGATACCTCTTCAAATTGACTGCAATAAACATCATCTATCCTCCAAATCCACAATAAACTAATAAAACAAACAGAAGCCCCTCCAACAACACAAAGCTACCTTACCTGTGCCATCACAACAAGCACAAGAACAGGGTTGAATATAAAAGGTAATCAGATTTATAATTTTTTGCAGATCAACAAAAAAAACCCATATAAATATATAATACATAACTATGTTCTACAGGCATCAATAAATCTAACAAGTTAATTTGATTATAAATATATATTTATATATAAAAAAAAAAAAACCTATTGAGCAAAAGTAACCAACAAATAAAAGGAAATCAAGCCTTACAGAATAAATCGGATGAACACCACAAAGAAAGCACACTTCTTGCTGTAAATAACAAAAGATGAAGATGTCCACGGCATGCTGTTGAGATTTATCTCTTGACTGCATTACAAAAAAATGTAAATCTATGAGTAAAAGCTTCAACAAATTTCATATAAACACACCCATTGGGAGGGTTAAAAAAAAAGAGGTCTCCCCAGATACCTCCTATAAAGACTCTTAAGCATAATAAGCAACTCTGGGAATCCTAAGACAATCATATCAATGGTTAAAATCAAAAGATCCCAATAGAAAGATGCCCAACAAGACAAGCATTTGATGATCATATCCATATGAAATTCAAAAAATCACCAGGATACTGAACAAATCCATTGCTACACAATATAAACTTTACCAACCAAAACACATATCTCACCAAAATTCACGATCTCAAACATCATGCACTTTGATCCATTTCAATTTCATCACAATTCAAGGCATGAAGGAAAACCAGCACTCATTTCTCGTACTTAAACATGTGATTATATGATCCAGTTCCAAAAACAGAACCACATAATGGAAAGAAACACACATCACAATTAAAATATGCACAAAAAACACAAAAAGAAGCCTTTTTGTTTCCACCAAACTACACAAATTCGAAACAAACAAAAACCACCCATCTCAAAATCAACAAATTACACATGCATATAAACCCTAAACTCATTTAATACAAACGACAATTGCATTGTGACAATCAAAACAAACAAAAAGCCCCCCCCCCCCCCCCCCCAAACCCCCTCCACAGATCTGAACAGATCATATCATCAATTCAAAAACCGAAATAGAATCAGATAACCCAAAAACCTACAAAACGGGTATCAGATCACCAATTCAAGATCAACAACAGATCGTAAACAAATCACCAGAACCTTGTGTGCGTATTTATATTTGTAGATCTTCAAATCTGAAAAAATGGAGACCTTTTTTTTTGTTCCCGCAATCCGAAAAAAAATAAATCGATCGATCGAATCGAAAGTGCAATCGAAGCGAGTGTTTTGTTTTGAAAAACGCATGAAATGTTGTCGTTGGAGGGTCCAGCGGTCGTGATTCGGTGACAGGATTTCCTTTGTCGGGGTTGGAGGGTTTGATTAAACGTGTTAGCAAGGAGTTCGTGATCGGACGGTGGAGGTGATGCGCGTGCGGGGAAAAGCGTGAAGGGGGGTTGCTTATGGTGTCCCCGAGCGTGGAAAGGTCCACCGAATCGACGTAGATGGTGGATTGGTGGGAGGTGGGGCCCGCGGCTTCGGTTGTTCCTCTGTCATCCGACCGCGCATGCTCCCTCTCTCTCTTCACTCTGTTTTTTTTTTATTATTTCTTTCTTTTGTTGCTTTGTGGTGTGGTTTGGGTTTGTGGTTCTTCTCTTTTCTTTTTCTTTTTTTTTAATAATTTGAAATCACACTCTTTATTATTTATTTATATATATATATAATATGTAATGAATGAATATCAGAAATAAATTAAAAAAAGTCACAACATTAATGTGAAAAAGAAAAGAAAATGAGTGGTCATAATGGAAAAGATGATGGCACGCGCATGTGGGAACGTGTGAGGGCCTCGTGTCGAGAGCACGTGACATGGTTTTTGAGTGGAGATTTTATTAGACATGGACGCGTGCTTACAATCCAACACTCTTTTGAAGGTACTTTGAACCTGAAAATGAGCTGGATTTTGTAAGAATTTAGAATGGACAGTATAAAGTTAAAAAAAGAATTATAAGCACTTCTGCATCTAAAATACAAATATCTACTCAAGTATATTTGTGTAATTTTTTTTTAAAAAATAAAAGATTAATATACGAAAATTAAATTTTTTTTCTATTTTATTTTTATAAATATACACTAGCATATCGCACTATATATTTCAATAGTATATATTTTAAAGAAAATGATTAAAAAAATCTACTAAAAATTAAAAATATCAAAATCAGTCATTTTTTAAAATTATACGAAAAAAATCTCATTTGACAATTTTGGAAACACAAAAGACTAACATATCCTTATTTAATTCAATCCTTAACATATTTTTATACCTTTTAACTTTGTTAAAATATTTCACCATCTTAATTTTGTTAATGTATTTCATACATTCTCATGGAGAACTTTTTTTTACACTAAATTCTTTGTAATTAGATGGATATTGTGAGATATGTGCCATAATTTGAGTTTTTAATGATAAACTCTATTAAATGTTGATGTTTTTTAAAAGTAAAAACTTCTTTAACTCCCTAAAATCTTCTTGAAATCACAAAAAATCCCTCTAAAGTAAAAAAATCAGCCTAGGTACCCATAAAGTGTATATAGTTAACAAATTTAGTCCCCTGATCAAGAATATATTAAAATAAATCCTCAGAAACTTACTAAAATTGGATTTAGTCCCTACAAAATTTATTAAATCAAATTTAGTTATTTTATAAGACAAAAATACCCCCGTCTTTTTTCAACATTCCATCTCTTAAAATCTCATCCTCATCTATAAAAAAAAAATATCAATCAAACCTCATTTGATCTATAAAATTGAGTCATTTTTCAATATTTTCACCTCCTTAATCTCATTACAGAGACTAAACAAAAAAAATTATAACTTCATCAACTCCATTACAAAATTAGTAGAGAAAACAATTTAAAAACCCAATCAAAATTCTATAGTACATTCTTAACTCAAAATTAGTAGCAATAAAAAACATAACACCTTGATTATAAAAATATAATTTGTTTAATAAAATTTAAATAAATTAGTATATATTTTTAGATAATCACATGGATTTTTTGTGATTTTAAGAAAATTTCTGGGAGTTAAAATGATTTTTAAATTTCACAAGGACTTTCTTCGATTTTCTTAAGTTTTAAAGGAGTTATATCAATTTTTTCCAACAAAGAAAATAAATTTTAAAAGAGTATAACAGTAATTTACTATGCATGGTTAGGGTTAACCACAATCTGATTAGTTATAGGGACTAAAATAAATATTATCTAATAAGATAGAGACCTGAAGGAATTTACCAACTTTACATGGACTTTTTCTGATTTTCATAAGTTTTGAGGGAGTTAGATCGATAAAATTGTCACAATTGTCATTCATAAATTTATAAGATTTTTTTTTAGATTTTCCTAACTTTTAAAAAAAAATTCAAATTTTTTTGTTATTTATTTTTTATAAAATTCTTGATAAGAATTTTTTCCATATAAAATTAAACATATATAAGTGCCTCAAAAGACTTTAGAAAGCGTAGAATATCTAACAAATATTTTATAACAAAAAATTTCAATTTTTTACAATTTAAATCTTAATGTTGTATTTAGATATACAAAAAATAATAATAAACTTAATGTACAAATTAAAAAAATATTTTATTATTTATTAATGTTTTTTAATTGGGTTTTTAAACAATTAAATATAGAAAAAATAACAAAAAAAATCTTCAAAAAGTTAGAAATATCCAAATCAACCACTTTTTAAAATCGTACTTTAAAAAGTCTCATTTCACATTTTTGAAAACACAAAAGACTAATATACCCTTATGTAATTAGATCTTTAACATCTCTCTAACCCATATTAGATTATATCACACTAAAAATATATTTTTTCTACAAAACTACAATATCTCTCTACATGACCAAAATCAATCTCCTTAGAGGTTTTAATTGTTATTATATATCATATTGTGTGTTTCTTATATATATCTTACCTGATGTTGTTTATTGTTTTTCGTTGTATATAATCATAATATGTAATTTAAATATATGTTATGCCCCATTACATCATATGATATTTTAGTAGTCTAAATCCTTATTCACATTTTTTAGTTAGTTATTTCACATATTTTTATGGCATCATTAGTATATACCCATTATTTTAAAAAGGGGAAAAACATTTTTTATAGCATACCTAAAAAATTTAAGAACATGTAAAATCATTCTCAAATAAAAATTATTTCTTATATTAATATTAATTTTCAATTAGATGATAGTTATGAAAAATTTTAAATATAATGAGAGAATTTAAAATATACATAAGGGTATGTTAGTCTTTTTAGTTTTTAAAATGGTGAAATGAGACTTTTTTTTATTAGAATCCTAAAAATTGGTTGATTTAGGTATTTTTAACTTTTAAAAGATTTTTTTGGGTATTTTTTCTATATTTTAATGGATGAGTGTATATTTAAAAAAAATAATGAGAGCTGCGGATGAGACTGCACACAATGCTATACATATCATTTTCATTTCGGCAAGTGCATATGAAAGACTAGATATATGGGACTAGGCCTGTCAACGGGTCGGGTCCAGACCCGGACCTGACCCGACTCGGACCCGATTACACGTATAATATACCCGACCCGATTTGGACCCGACCCGGCGGACCCGAACAAACAAACGGGTCGGGTCCGGGTCCACCCCGCCCCGACCCGTTGGACCCGAGACTCGATTGTTTTATTAAAATATGCTCATATATTATAAGACCATTAGTATTAGTTGATACATAATTTTATTTCTTACTTAACTTATTTTTGTATCCACAAGTTCATAAATCATAATCATAACAAGCCCATAAATCATAAGTCATAATCATAACATTTTTTCCGTTGTGTTGATGTTGTAACTTGCGAGAACTTGATTGTTTAATATGTAATAAACTTAGTAATGTATTGTCGTCGGTTTGTTTTGGACAATTAACTTATTAGTTTTTTAATTTGTATAATTAATTAGTTTGTTGCATGATTTATGTTTATTATTTAGGTTAATATGTTAGTGTCTATTGTTTTGAATGTTGTTTAGGTTAATATTATTTTGAATGTTTGTATAATTAGTTATGTTTATTATTTAGGTTAATATGTTTTTTATGTTAGTGATTATTGTTTTAAATTGTATAAAATTATATTCAAATATAGTCTCATTAATAATAATATTTTATTAAAAAAATTTTAAATAGAATGATAAAACAAACAAATACATGAGTTCTTCTTGTTTTTTTTTTTTCACCAACCTTCTGGGTCGGGTCGGACCCGGACCCGACCCGGGTCCGGGTCCACATTTCCCTAGACCCGTTGGGTCTTGTCACGGGTCGGGTCCAGGTCCACCCTGACCCGACCCGGACTCGTTGACAGGCCTATACGAGACTATGAATGAGTTGTAAATTAATCTAAGGGTACATTTACATTTGCATTTGTTTGGATTTTGCCATGAAAACACAGAACATGGATCTAAATAGTTTTTTATAAATGTTATATATTTTTTATTTTACATGTTTTTTTTTGACAAATTTCATACTTTTTAAAATTTTTTTAAATAATATTATTCAAAAGCAAGCTAGATTTTCATAAAGCTGACAGTTCAACCACACATTCAAATGAGTCATAAAAAGAACACAACCAATCGCTAACGTCTCTCCCACTTTACCAAACCTCCACTTTGTAGGATGGGAGAGGTACCCCTCTTTACTAAGGAGACTTAATTTTGAGTTTTGCCGCATGCTGATAAGGGAAGATTTGATCAAGAAAAAAAAAATTCCCCACCAAAAAAAAAAAAATCTCTCTCGCCCATCTTCACAATACGTCAAACTTTGTTAATTTTTATCTAGTTTATGTATGTCGTATCGGGTACAATTTTAAAGAAAAACATAACAAAACAAAAAAATGCAAATTATTTATTTATTTTTATTTTCATTATTTAAGAATAATAAAAGATAATGATATGCATTTCTATTAATTTTTAGAGCAATTTCAATTTTGTGCAATCAATTATGAAGAATGAGTTTTTCCCATGCATGATTATCTACATTGAAAGAAAATTTGCTACATTATCAATCCATACTCGTTAATAGATGATTTTTGTCCTCCAAAACACCACATAACTTCAAGTATTTATTGTTTTTTAACTTGATTTTGATTATGAACTCAATTTGTTTGTATGAAATTTTATTTAGGGAAAATTAATTAAGGGTCCTTGGGATTGCCTATTTATTTTTTAGGTCTTTGAAATTTTTTAACTTCTTTTTAGGTCCCTAAGGTGGTGAAAAATTATATTTAGTCTCCAACCGGATATTGTTCAAAAATACTGAAAATACCCCCTACTCAACTATTTTAGTACATTATTAACACTCTCCAATATATTGTTAAGTATTTTCAGTACGTTGTTAACATTTTCCACTACATTGTTAACCTTCGCATAAAATGACCTCCGCCTAATTATTTCAGTACACTATAAACACTCCTCGGTACATTGTTAAGTATCTTCAGTACACTGTTAACACTCTTCAGTACATTGTTAACCTTCGCATAATTGGACAAGATCATTTTTGGTATTTTTGAACAACATCTGACTAGAGGGACCTAAAGATAATTTTTCTTCGCTTTAAAGACCTAAAAAACTTAAAATTTTCAAGTAACTAAAAGTAATAGGCAGATGATCACAGAGACCCCTAATTAATTTCCTCTTTTATTTATAATCTCTACTCTCAACATCCTCCATTTCCACTCAACACCTCATTGTCTACTCCCTCACCTTCTCCTCTCTCTACTCCCTACCTTTCAAGAACTTATAAATAGAAAGTGTTGTTACTCAATTTTTTTTCCTATCCCATATGCTTAGATAGAAAATCACTGGAACATATACTCACATTAACGAGTTATACACTTCGATAATTATTTCTTTTGATATTTCTATAAATATATGCATGCAATTCATTTGAGTATATACTCTAATTATTATAAAAACATGTATCTTATTAAATGAGGCATACTATTTTAAAAAAATTCAAAACACATATATTGAAATTTGAACTAAAAAATGGATTATACATAACATTATCGAATAGAAATATAAAGATTTTGAAATTTCTTAAACATTAGCAGCTTGAGAAAGAAATGGGGATCTTCCCTCCCTATCCACCCCATCTTAAAAAAAAATTCTATGATAGGGTGAATGATAGTGGAAAAGAGAGGTAGAGAGAGAGAGAGAGGCCGGCTAGCGGAGGAGAGGGGAGAGTCCGAGAGAGAAAAAGATATAAAAAGTAGAGAGAGAGGCCAGAGAGGGGGGGCGGGGGGTGGTGAGACAGCGGTGGACGGAGGAGGCCGGGGGATGATGACACTGAGTAGGGGGAGATAGAAAGAGAGAGAAAAAGAGAGGACAGTCAGCCGGCCTTCTCCACCCAACCCTCTGCAAGTTCCCTCACTCCACCTACCTCGTCCATCACCGCCTTCTGCTTCTCTCCCCCACCCTATCCTTCTTTTTTATTCTCTCTCTCTTCCTCTCCTTTTTCCTTTGTTCTCATTTACACTATTCTAAAAAATACTATGTTTTTAATGGAGTAAGATTCTAGCTCTATGAGAAGAAAGTAAAGGTCCTTGGTAAAAAAAGAGAAAAAAAGAATTTCAACTCACTTCTATCTATATGGACACGATCCAGAGGTGATTTTTATGGTGTGGTCTGGGGTGGAAGATGATGAAACAGTGCTCGGCCAAATGGGACATATAGTTTGTCTAACCAAGAAGGAAGGGTGGTTTGGGTTTAAGGAATTTGAAGGAGATGAACATGGCATTGTTGTCCAAGTGGGTTTGGAAATGGCTATTCGATACAAATGCAGCGCGCCATGTGGGTGTGGGTGATCGGGGAAAGTTATGGGACGAGGTTGGGCTCTCACCTACCCAAATTTGAATGAGGTGCATCAACTATGTGTAAAGACAGGTTTGCGGATGCGACAATATTGATGCAGTCTACGCAGTGGTGTGTGGGAGATGGAAGAAGAACACAATTCTGGATTGATAGCGGGTGTGGGGAAGGCGCACTTAAAAATTGATTTCCACATATATAACAAACAGATTGTCATTCAGAAAGTGGGATTAGTGGCATCATTTTGGACAGCTCAGGGCTTGAATGGTGGCTGGAACAATATCAGATTGAACAAATGCATTCGAGAGGAGGACGTGGCGCAAGCTGAAGTGCTGATGGGTGTACTTCGCGACTCACCACTGAATCAAAATGGCAGATTGAACCAAACAGGGGGGTACTCAAAAACAGGATATGAGTGGTGGAGAAGTTCGGTGCCTTTCAATGAGCGTTTGGTTGCAAAGAGGAGTGAAATTTGGTGGTCAAAGATTCTATATATCTAAAATTAAGGTGTTCATGTGATTGGTGTACCAAAGACGTATCCTAACCAAGTAGTGCTATAGAGCGAAATGGCATCCAGGAGATTCTAGAACATGTGTGTTGTGTTTGGAGGAAGAGATGGTGGACCGCCTCTTTTGTCAATGCGTGGTGGAAACTCAGCCATGGCATAGGCTGGGCAGGCATTCAATGCTTATAGTTGGTTTCATTCAATGCCATGGATCAATAGATTTAAAGCTCATGTCTACCTTTCATCTAAAAAAAAAAAAAAATGATATGTGGATGGCTAGGAAGCAGATAGTGAAGAGCAAAGATAAAAGCATAGAGGCCAACATAACATTGCTTAAGTTTGATTCCCACGGGGTTGTGGGTGCTATGGACCACATAGAATTCGATTGTGTTTCGAGAGCAATGCTACTACTTCAGGAACTTATGGGAGACAACGACGAGCTTCTTCAGTGATGGGGGAGGCGCATCGGGGTGCTAACACTGGGTGATCTATGATCATAAAAGGGTGAAGGGGGTCTCTCGGGTGATTGTTTTCGTGAAATGGAACTCTCTTCTATTTGCCTACTTTTCTTTTTTTTTTTTTTTCTTGTCCTTTTATCTTTACTAGTTAAATCACACGTGCATCGTACATGAATTTATGTCAACATTATTTGTGATTATTATTTTGTTGGATTGCTAAATTAATTGTAAATCATATTTTTTAAATAAAAACATATATTTAAATGCGTAAATTGTATTATATGATACTAATTTAATAAAAGAACTGAAATTATATAGTTAAATTTGGAGTGCTAAATTTCATATATAGTTTCAAATTTTTTCAAATAAAATTAATACAATACTTTAAAAAAGGAATAATTTTATATTTGGAACTTATATTAGACAATATAATATAAAGATTTTTTTTGGACAAAACTTTAAATATAAATTTTAATGCGAACAATTATTTAAAAATTTTTGAATCCCACAATTTGATTGAGTTCAAAATCATAATCGAGTATTTCTTCTAAATACTGTGAACATGACATTGTTCAAAATATTAAAATATGAAAATGGTCTGAATTGAAATATATCTTTAAGAAATTATAAAATAAAAGCACAGAACACATTCTTATCTTTAAGAAAAATATGAATAATGGAAACCTTCTATAATCTCTAAAACTCAAAATAACATAATTAATTGGTATACTTGGCTATTCCTACTTTTGATTTTCAATTGTAGTTATAATATTAAATCATAACAAATTTTGTTTATAGATCTTTAACTTACCGACTGGTAAATTTTTTCAACTTTCTAACAATTAAATTAATACTTTTTAAATTATTTAAAAACCCATAACTTTTCACCAACAACTCCAATCAGGGTTATCAATAGCTTGTTTGGAAGAGATTTTCGATATATATTTATGCCTGTGAAATAAACATTTCACAAAGATTGCTATTTCAGGATGAAAAGTGAGATCAAATGTTAAAATTAATATTTGACCCGAAATTGACTATTTATATAACTTAAAATAAATTCAGAATAAGATAAATTTAAAATTCTAGAGAAAATTTTAATTCTAATTTTAACTAATAGGATAATAAATTTCATTAATATATAGGAAATTAGGCAAACAGAAAGTAAATGAATGAATGAAAACCATAATTTAATATCTATACATTTTCCATCTCTATATTTCTTCGATCAAAATTTAAAAACAAATATCCAATTAAAATTGCAAAAACAAATAAATTAATATTAAGTTAAAATAAGATGATATTAAAAAAGGTTTTTTATTTTTAAGTTCCCACAAACTATAGGATTTAGTGTTCGATCCCTCATTTCTTCATATTTTGATTTTAGTCCCCAGATTTAAAGATATGTTCCTTTTCAGTCCCATTCTTTTTAGGGACTAAAAAGAAAATACATAATTTAGGGATAGATCCCTCTTAGGGACTAAAAAGGAACATATCCTTTAAATCTAGGGACTCAAACACAAATATGAAGAAGTGAAGGATCAATCACTAAATCCTATAGTTTATGGGGACTTAAAAATAAAAAACCCTATTAAAAATGATTAACATATGAAAAATTGAGCAAATAAATAAATAATAAATAAATAAAACACAATTTAATGCTCATTCCTTTTATGTTTCTATGTGTTTTTTTGTTTTTAAAAATAAATGATTGAAAATTTAATTATGATTTCTACAATAAAAAGATGTCAAATGTTTTAGGTATAATGAACATATAAAAACAAATAATAAATAAATAAAAAATTTTGTTTATCTAAAAATTTATTTAAAATTCAACTTTAGATATTAAGAGCTTTTGTGAATGATAGGAGATCCTTGGTTATTTATAGGCATGTGAATGATACTCGTGCAATTCCAATTATAACATTAAATCATAAAAAAATATGTTTATAGATCTTAAACTTACCCATATTTAAATTTTCTCAACTTTTTAGCAGTTAAATTAATATTTATGAAATTATTTAAAAATCCATAACTTTTCACCCATCACTCTAATTAGGGTGATTAATAACTCATTTGAAAGATACTTTCAATATATATTTATGACTGTGAAATAGATGTTTCTAAAAAATGAATTGAAAATGAGATCAAACTTTGGAACTAATATTTGACCCATAATTAGCTATTTGTGACTTAAAATAAATATGCACTAAGATAAAAAGTGTTTTGAGATTAATAATTAATAAATTTACATTTAAAATTATTTTTATATTTTTTAAAATAAAATCTAGTGTAATATGGATTATATGAATAATTAAAAATAGTAAATGTTTTATAATTATTTTTCAAAATCATATTTTTGAAATAAAATCTAATTTGCGAGATAGAACACAATGTATTTATTTTTCAATATCATATCTTTAAGATAAAATATAATTTGTGAGATAGAATCTAATGTACGAAAAATATAGATAAGATTTGTTGATGATGGATATAGTTGTAATATTTATTTTTTCAAAATCATATCTTTAAGATAAAATTTAATGTATAAAAATATATATATAAGATTTGTTAATGATGGACATAGTTGTATTTTTTATTAATTTCAATGGATAAAATTGAAATAAAATGTTTTCCCATAACTCGACCTTTTTATATTAGTACAGATATTTGATTTTTCTATAATTAATATAACAATCTTGTTACCTGAGCCCTAAGATTTAGGCCTCATCCAAAGACTCCATTAGTTGTCATTTCCTCATTGGATGTATGTTTGACTTTTACAAAAAGTAAAAAAGACAAAATTATAATCCGAACATTACCAAACAAAAGATTGGGATTGTGAATCCCAATCTGTTTTTTAATCATGTTTCTTACCAAATAGGTTGACATTATTTCCGATTCCAATCCATCAGGATTTGAAATCCCAGGCTTCGCATAATGCCATCCCACTTGTCAATCAAACCCTACTACCCTTCATTTAAAACCCACCCAATTTAAATCATGTAACCCCTTCTGATTTTTTTGAAAATAAAAAAAAATCAATACACCCACAATTACCAAGATTTTGGAAAATTTCTTTTATACACTCCTAAATTATCCACAACTTTAAAAATTCATTTCGGCTGACCTGCTCATCTTTGGCGACTGATGTAACTACCACTAGATTCCTCTCGCCGCCCTCTATCATATGAGAGGTGGTCAGTTATCTTTTGAGCCCTCTTCCAGCGTCCACCTCCTCCGACCTCCACCTTCACTTATTTTTTGAAATTCAAATACATTTCAAAATGTATCTGACTTTTGAAAGAAAAATATTCAGATATTGAAATTCAAATATATATTTTTTGAAATTCAGATTTATTAAGATACCTTTTTTTTTTTGAAATTTAGAAACATTTCAAAATGTGAGGATTTCATAGATGTATTAGAATTTCAATATATATGATTGATGTAGTTGAAATGTATTTGAATGTTGTATCTGAATTTCAATATGTGTGTTTCAAGTAATTAAAATGTATATGAATGTTAAAACAATTACTTCTTGTGTAAGATTACATTTGTGTAATACATAATCTTTAAAATGCATCTGAATTTCCAAGACTGTATTTGAATTTCGGGTGCGGTTATTACCACCCCACTAGGTATTCACCCCACCCCTTAAAATATTTGTTTTTAATGTTAGAAGGAAACCAACACCACCCCATCCCATCAACAATAAGAGTGTCGACAAAGTGTATTTCTATTGACAGACATGGTGTCGATGGACACCAGGGACCTACTGTAAGTGTGCTCGACAATAAGAGTGTCGACAGATATTGGTTCCACTGACATATTAGGTGTCGAAGGGAATTAGGGATTTTATATAAGAATTTTTGTCTAATTCGACAAAAATAGTGTCGACCGAGTTCATCCCTATCAACAAGTTGTGTGTCGATTCATGCATAGCAGGGCACGCCTCGACTTTGCCGATATTTTCCACGAGTGTCGTGTACTCGACGACGGAGGAGCCCATGCCGGTGACCCTCACCAACTCAACGACAATGGAGGGTCTAGATGCGAGGACGTGGAAGAGGCGAGAGTGGAGCGCGTGCACGAAGTAGGCGTAGATTTGTTCGATGGAGGTGAGGCGGTCCATGGTGACGGACCCCATGCACTGGAGGAGAAGGTCAAGGAGATGGAGGGCATTGGATTCAGTGGGGGTCATGGAGAGGGATGAGTCGGTGGTGGTGGTGAGTTGTCACTTGGTGGGTTGGGTGTTCTCATTGTCGTCGGCGGAGGAGGGGGATCGAAGGAGTAGGTACTGTAGTACTTGGGGTTCATGGAGGAAGAGGTGGTGGGAGAAGGATCTCGGTGGGAGAGGAGGAAGAGCCGAAGAGGTAGTGGAAGGAAAAGCTCGGTGGGGAGGAGGAAGAGGTGGTGCCATGGTGGGAGGAGAAACTTGGTGGGGGAGGAGGAAGAGGTGGTGGGAGGGGAATTGGTGGAGGGGAAAGAAGAAGAAGAAGAAGAAGAAGAAGAAGAAGAAGAAGAGAGAGGAAAAAGAAGAAGTCAACAGAAATGCACATCGTCGACATCACGTTTGGCGACAGAAATGCACATTGTCGACACCCCTATTGTCGATAGGATGGGGTGGTGTTGGTTTCCTTCTACACATTAAAAACAAAAATTTTAAGGGGTGGGATGAGTTACTAATGGGGTGGTAATAACCGTACCCTTTAATTTCAATATGTATGCTTGATGTAATTGAAATTTGCCTGAACGTTTTATTTGAATTTCAATATGTGTGTTTCATGTAATTAAAATGTATCTGAATGTTAAAACAGTAACTTATGTACATGTCCATGGAACAAATCTTTTGTGGACTGGGTTCCAAAGAACATGTATTATTCAAATCATTCAAATTAATTGATTCTCCATTGATGGCATTTATAAAAATCTAAATTCCAATCTAAAGAAAAAAAAACTGTTTAGATGAATGTAACTGAATTGATTATCAAAAAAGAAGATACAAACAGATTCAAAAGAAAAAAAATCATTAGAAACAACTGTATAACCATAAAATCATAAAGGTCAAACTTGAGCAATCGACATTCATGAAATGAAAATCAAATCGCTCAAAATCAAAACAAAATCTAAAATTCTTTCAATAAAAAAAAATCAATATCTTATTTTGAGTTTTAAAAGAATATAATGATCGGTTGAAAGTATGAATCGACGTGTATATACAAATGAATTGGAAGGAATCACAAAAAAAAAAAATGTATGAATAGATGGGATCACACAGATTGTTTAATGTAAATCAATCCCAATTGTAACCGCCTCCTTACAATGGGATTGGGTTAAGTCCAATGGGCATTGAACAATTTGATTGTCTAACGCATTTGTAATAATCCGATTTTATAATTTTAAGATACACATATTAATTAAATCATAAAAAAGAAGATTTATAATTTCATTGCATTTGAAATCTTATAAAGTATTTTAATCACAATAAAATTATAAGATTAGATTGTTAAGAACGCGTTGGACAATCCAATTGTTCAACGCCCATTAGACCTAGCCCGGACCCTCTTAAAATATGGAGAGTAGTTAAAAAGAAATAGCAAAAATACCACATAAGGGTATAATGGGTATGTTGTATATGCCAACTCATAGGATTCGGGGTTTAAAATTTAATGGGTATGTTATATATGCCAACTCATAGGATTCGGGGTTTAAAATTTAAGACTTAATTAAAAATCACTATTGCTAATATAAAAATTAGGATAACTACGGTTCACCGTTTCTAAAAATTACAAAATTCACTTGTATGTATATACGTTATTTTTTATATATATTTTATCTCGGAATCTATTTTAATTTCACAACCTCCATGGATCCTTCTCCCTTAAGTCAACAAGATATAAATCTATCATTTATTTTTGGGAGGAATTGTCGAAATACCCCTGGACCAGAGGACCCATTATTTGTGTACCCCCTAACTTTATATATAAAAAAATTTTACCCCTCCTTTTTGGTTCTCTTTTTTTTGGCCCTTATTTTTTTTTAATCCCTTCTCTACCCTTTTAGATAAGACAAACCTACTCTAAACCCTCTTCTTATTTCTTGAGCAGTCGAAAACCCTTTTTCATTTTCTTCTCTTCTTCCTCCTCTCCAAAAGAACCCATTTTTCTCTTCTTCTTCTTCTTCTTCTTCGTCCCAAATCCTTTATCGCCGCGCACCGATCTCCCACCGTCACCACTCACCGTTCTCCCATTAGCTCGATCTACCACCGTCCGACCTCTCACTAGCCTGATCTACCACCATTCGATCTCGCACGGCCTGATATCACACAGCCTGTCTCCCGTCGCCCGATCTCACCCCGAACGAGCCATCACCGATCTAACTCACCGATGTCTTCAATACCTGCCATTTGTAAATACAAAGATGACACATGTGTGATAAATGTTGGAGAAGGTACTCAGTTTCAGAGTTTTATTGTGGGGTTGTGTTCAAGATGGAAGTTAGATCCACAACAAATGATCATGAAATACTCTATTCCCGGGACCGATAAAGAGTTCGCGTCAGTCATCGATGACTGCGAATTGAAGCAGATGGTTGATATGCATTTTCACTTCAACGCAAAGCTCATACATATTTATCTTCAACATTCCGTCAGTGATAGGTATTTATCTATTTCTGTAAACTATATTGTCTAAACTATAATTTAGTATACGTGAATTGTAATTTATAAATCTATTTTAGTTAATGTACACTTTTCACATTAGATTTTGTATGCATGCTTTGGTGTTGTAATTTCTGTTGTCATGTAGTGCGTATATGTCCTTTTATTATGTAATTATCATACATTAGATTTGTAATCACTATCGTCATGTTGCTTATCATAGTTATTCTGTGAATTGATAATTCTATTAAGTGAGTTTATTCTTATATTCTGTAACAAATGGTATATTTTCTGTAAATACAATTAGACCTGAAGGTAGCCCCATTCACGGGAATGGCTCACGCGAAGGTGATAATGAAAACAAAGTCGAGCAACCAAATGCATTGGAACTGGCGAACATCCAGAACAGTGAGACTAGTGACGCTCATAGCCTAATGATTAGCATGTGGGGTGATCTCATTAGACAACCTGGTCAAATATTTCATAATGTGGATCACTTTCGTCATAAACTTCGTAACTTTTCTATTGCACACGGGTTTGATTACCATCTAATTAAGAGCGACCAAACTAGAGTTACTGCAAAATGTGCTGTTTTCAATTGTGCTTGTGTATTCATGCATCGCTTTTGCAAGCATCTAAGGGGGGGGGGAATGTTTAGAATTAAAACTTACGTACCAACACATACTTGTGGGGGTGGTTTGCGAAGAGCAGGGCATCCCAAGGCCAGTAGGAAATGGGTTTCTTAACTTGTTAGAGATGATCTTCAAGTTAATCCCTTAATCACCGCAAAGGATATGAGGATCCAACTGAATAGATGGTTTAGGATGAATGTCTCATATGATCAGTCGTGGCATGGAAAGGAGATTGCGAATAAAGAATTGCATGGCAATGAATTCTGTTCTTTTGATCAAATGAGATGGTTTAAAGATGCGGTTGAAGCCACTAATCTAAGTAGTTTAGTGGTGATTGAAACGGATAGCACACAACGATTCAAGTATTTCTTCATTTGTTTTCGAGCAGGTGTTGAAGGTTTTGAGACTGGATATAGACCTATGTTGTGTGTTGATGCAACATTCTTGAAGTCTAGATTTCAAGGAATAATGTTTGCCGCCTCAACATACAATGTTGAATATAAGCTTCATCCTGTCGCGTTCACAGTTGTTGATAATGAGAATTATGATTCTTGGTTATGGTTCTTTAGCAATTTGAAGAATGCTCTTACTAGTGAATGTCGAATTACATTTATTTCTGATAGGTCAAGAGGTTTGATTGTTGCCGTGAAACAAACTTTTTCAGATTCATATCATTCTTATTGTCTTAGGCATTTGAAGATGAATTTTAAGAGTACTGTTATGAAACAATATGACAAAACACGCAAGGAAGTTCTGTCTAGTCTGCTTGATTCTGTTGCATATTCCTTTACAAGAGCTGGATATGAAAAAGCACTTGAAGATTTGATAAGGGAGGTGCCGCAAACTGAGGTCTGGATGGCTGAACATGGCCCCGAGCATTGGTGTAATTCACTTTTTCAGGGTGAGCGTTATGGGGTAAGTTATCCACTGTCATATCCTTCTGTGTTTATGCATTCATGTTTCTGTATCCTCCTTCCAAATCTATGTAGTTAGTAGTTTTGTTTCTGTACTTTGTTTAAATCCGTAGCTGGTTTCTAATTACTGTATATCATTTTGTTATTTCTGTAACTTATTTAATTATTTCTCTACATTGTTTTAGATTATTATTCCAACCTGGCCGAATCATTCAACAGTTGGATCATGTAAGCATGTCACTTGACGATTTTACAAATGATTGATCACATTCGTGCCCAGATTATGGATTTAACAGTAAGGATGAGGATTAAGTCCGCAATGTGGCAAACTTTGTTGTGTCCTAGAGTACACAAAAGACTTGAAGAGATGAATGAGGAGAGAAGGGGAATGGAGGTTAGACCATCCGATGGTCAAAAGTTTGAGGTTTTGGCTAGACTGCTCATACGAGGTAAACATAAAAGATCGGACATGCCTATGAGAAAATGGCATGTTACGAAATTACCATGTGTCCATGCCTGTGCGGTCCTTGTTCGCATCAATGAATCACTGCACACATGGTATGACTCATTGTATACTACTGAAACGTATAGAAAAACTTATGCACTTAATATCTTTCCAATTCCTATAATGGGGATGCCAAGACCAGAGTGAATGACATCGTGATCAAGCCACCAACGATGAAGAAGTGAGCTGGAAGAAAGAAGAAGAGAAGAATTCCATTTAGAGGTGAGATTGACACATTGCCTTATAGATGCTCTTTTTGCAAACAGTTTGGTCACAATCGACAAACGTGTGAGAACCCATTGCCTAGCCAGATATCATTTGACTCTGAGGTGTAGCATCAGTATTTTAGAGCGTTTCTCTAGTCAATTTGTATCAGTACTGTGTGTTATGCTATTCGTTCTTTGGACCACTTCTATATTCTTGTTATGTGTTTCATCGTTCTGTAAGGATATTATTATTATTATTCTGTGTATGACGATATGTTTATTTCTAAACTTCGTCTTATGTTTAAGAGCATTAGTATGATCTGTAAGTGCATTATTTTCTTTAACATGAATAAGCCAATGTGTAAGCTATTTAATAGTCCCTGTAAACCTTAAATCATTTTCTGTAATTCGTCAGTGTATTACTAGTAATTTCAAAATCAGTAGATAAATATAAATCAACACATTACACCTGAAAATATTTCATCACAACAGATAAACATATATCAATGCATAACACCTGAGAGACATAGTTCGTCGTATTTCATGTGTTATGTAGTATGCCATTCATAAGCTACGGAAAACTAGGGTATGAGTTACAGGAAATATATATCAAGTTACAGAAATCGAACATATGGTTGCAGCATGGATTTATATTGTTACAGGGATGATTTATGTTATTTAATGTGTAACTTGAACTGTTACAGGAACCATAACTTGTACTTACAGAAAATGTGAATGAACTTACGGAAACAGTTATACGAGTTACATAACTATGAGTCAAAGTGAAAGTTCAAGACTATACCAAGCATATTGATCCTCATGGATATGATTGAACATACAAAAAGATGGTTAAACATAAAGATTGTTAAACATACATTACAAGAGTAATTAAAAATAGATTAAACATACATTTCAAGAGTATCAAATGTTTGAATTACGACGCTCTACGCCAATCCTAATGAAGTCACTGGCTGTCTTCCCCCTTATCTTCTTCATGTCCTGCTGGGTAAGGCGCTGAAAAGATAGATTCACACATACAGTAAATGATATATATCTGTAAATTACATATAAAATGCTGTAATGTATAATATTATAACTGTAAACGAATACAGTTACCTGTACAAAATGCTTTATGAACAAGCACCTCCAGTAGTTTTCCACATCATCGTTCAATATACTCTCATCAAGTATGTCGAAATATGCATCGATGACATATCCCTCAGTCATCGACCCATCAAATAGTATGCCATGGATGTGATTTCCTCCTACTTCTGTGCCTTTTATGGTTGTCAACACTGTCTCGTATGTGATGGGCGCATTTAGGAATCTCTCGATCCATTCTTTCTCATCGTTTGATAATAAATCATGTCCATCATAATCTCTTCTCTCTTCAATGACCCCAGGCACGCCAAGCCCAATGGATGAAGTTTGTTGTAAACTATCATTCTCAATATTGCAAACAACAAGCTGTTGACAAGACAGAATTCACAGAAAGTACTTAATTACAGGTATTGTTTGGGTAGTTACATACACTACATAAAACATTCATAGGTTTACCTCATCTATTTGACTGTTGTCCATGACCTGAAAAACCTTCACCACTTGGCTTTGTATTATTTACAAAAATATAAAGCAATAAATATAGATATAACTTAAATAATTACAGAAACCCATGAGACGTGTACGGATATACCTCTTCCAACTGATTGACTATCAACCACAACCTGGTCAGGTTCTTTCTCCTCCTCCCCCCCATTTCGCATTTGCTACTCCTTCTGTATGACTTCTTTCACCTGCTCCTCCTCCTCTTTGTCCTCCTTCTCTTGCTCCTCCACACTGCCAACCCCCTTCCCCTCATCGTCCTCCCCTTTCCCATCCCCCTCACCCATTCCCTCCCCCTCCACCCCCTCGTCCTCTCCTTTTCTGTTCATAGATTCACTCTCCGGCTCCTCCTCCTACTTGTCAACCCCCTTCTCATCCCCCTCACCCATCCCCTCCCCCCCTATCCCCTCCTCATCCCCTATTTCCTTCTCATCTCCACTCCCCTGCTCCTTCTACTCATTCCCATTCTCTTATTTCTTCTTGTCCTCCTCTGTGTCCTCTTTCCCCCCTTACCTTTCTCTTTCTCCTCTTCATCTTTCTTCTTTTCACCCTTTTCCACCATGTCCTTTCCTTTCTTCATATTATTATAAAAACAGATCAATGATAAGATACTTCGTTAATGATAATTATACATTAAAAAATGATGACATAATCAGAATATATCTTCTTCTTGAATTGGTCCACAAAGGGTGGCCCTATCTTCTTTGAAGTCATCCAATTCCTCAGTTGTTTCTTAATTCTTATGATCATCGAAGGAGGGGTTGGGTTCAAGCGTTCGCTCCTCCTCGTAGGGGTTACGGTCTTCTTTATGGGTTTTTTGAGGGTTTCTTCTCTTTCTTTTTGCTCCGAATCACGGAGGTGGAGTCCCCCACCACCTTATCAACCACCACCAATGCCTCCGATAGATCCACGTTCCTATCGAGAACGGGGAGATCCCCTGTTGTGGCATCGACGGAGTGGAGGGCTCTGCGAGTGGATCCTTCTGCACGCTTTGAAAAGAGGCAATTTGTTTATGTAAATTTTGAATAAGAAAGCCATGGTCCACTTTCATGGTTTGCATGCGCTTGTTGAGCCTCTGGACTTCCTGTTGGAGTTGGTTATTTTGCTTCCTCAGCTCCTTAAGGAGCACCTCCTCCCCTCTCTTTGCTTCTTGTTCTCTTTTTTTTCTTCCCTCTACTTTCTTCTTCCCCACCCCTCCCCCTTCTTTTCTTCTTCCCTCCTTTTCTTCCCCCTGCTCTCTTCCGCCACCTCCACTAATTTTCTCTTGCCCTTACCCTCGATTATCACCTCTTTTATTCTCCTTTGAATGGCCCCCATTTTCAGTTTCTCAAGTACCAATGCCTCCTCATGCGGCTTGAATAGGTGCTCCTCCTGTTGACCTATATTGAGTTCCGAATCAGCCTAACATTACAATCAAGCTTTATAAGAAACACAACCTTACAGAATCATAAACATGAAAATGATCAGGTTATAGTATACATAAGGTATTTATAGCATACAGAATATCGGTTTACAGACGCAAATATAAAAGTTACAATAATGAATATAGTACTTATAGAAAATATAATTACAGCAAACAATTAATCAAGTTACAATCATTAAATATGTATTTAGAGGAACACATTTAAAAGTTACAGAAGTGAAATTACAGCAAACAATGAATTAGGTTACAGTAATGAACAATCTAACTACAAAAAAATATGTGTACATATATAGAAACATAGATCACAAACATAATACAAATAGATAATGATTATGAATTACATGATCTCCTGTGAGGAGGTGGAATTGTTCAGAGCAGCAGACGAGAGGGCTTTTGTCATTTGTCCTCCCCCATCGAAAAAATCTTGGAACTTTTTCATACGCTAACGGATTTCGTAATCGGGTGTGCTCGTAGAACCACACCTGCAACAACATTTTTCATATTAAATGGATGACATGTACATAATATAAAAAACTAAAATCAAATAGGGTAAGCTTACCATCAAGGCAGCCGTGCATCCACTGATGTATCCTAGCCTAACCCCTTCCCTGGCATCTCAGCGTCTTATTCTTTCGGCAAATAGTCTCAAGTCCTCTATTATCATCTGATGGACAACGATGCCCATGAGAATTCCCATGTTGCATCCAGGTCTTCCAAGTATCTTGCCAAATTATTAGGGCACGCATACCCCTTGTTCGGTAGTAGAAATGTAGCACACATTAGAATGATAAGGATCCTCACAAAATCCTGCTTGTCCTCCTCATTCGAAGGGTAGAGCTGAATGAGTTTCACTCTAACATCCTTCTGCTTCTGGAAGAGGCGAATGCCAGATATCTTTTTGCTCTGTAAATCCAAAGCTTTTCCATAGAATGGTAGGCCTGTTATGAGTGCTACCTCCTCCTTCGTGAACTTGCATGTGACACCACCGAAGATGAATCTGTTATCTAACTCAAAGCACCGACAAATCTTTTCCACCAGTTCCCCCTCATAGTGAATTTCAGGCATCTCAAGGAAATGAAAAAAGGAGTCTTTCCCAAGAGAAGCATATGGTCTGCGCTGGGTTTGACCTCGGCCAACGTATCCCTAAAATACTTTATGTAGCATCGGTGATTTACCTCCTCTGCATAAAACATATGCAAATCACATTAGTACAAAAAAGTAATGACCAATAAGAAATGAATTACACAAACAACTAGTCAAAACACTAATCAAATGACTACAAACATAGAATAAACATAAATTATAAACATAATACACATAGCAGAACAAATGACAATGGGCCAGACAGATGGCTTCATCTATACTTCACAAGAACTTAAACATAAACTATATACATAATGCACTACCAGTCACAGAATATAAACTATAATTTACAGCATTTAAACATTACTTTACAGAATGTAAAATATAAGTTACATCACACAGACATACCATATGCTAATATGAGAACCATCAACGATGAACGATTCATTTATGTAAATCAAACTGATGAGTATAAAAACGAGGAATTTAACTATAGCATCAATTTTTACAACTTCACAAACATGAATAAACTATGGCATTAATTTTTACTAAATAAGGAATGGTAAGTACATATAGAATAAATATAAACACATATCATAAACATAAACTACAAACATAATACACATTGCAGCACCAGTCACAATGGCCTACAGACATAACTTCATCTATACTGTCATGAACTTAAACATAGACTATATACATTAAGTACCGCATTTAAACTGTACTTTACAGAATTTAAATTATAAGTTACAGCATAGAGACATACCGTTTACAAGATGATACCATCTATGATGAACAATTCATCCAGGTAAATCAAACTGATGAGTATAAAAACGAGGAACTTAACTACAGCACCACAAACATAAATAAACTGTAGCATCAATTTTTACTAAAATTTAGTAAACATAAACATAGTCCACAAACATAATTTACATAGCATCACCAGTCACAATGGCCCAAAGGCATGACTTCAACCATCAAGAACATGTCCAGTTCTGTGAGGGTTCACAACACAACCAGTCCAGATAAACAACCAACCGATCCATTTACAATAACCACGAAGAAAAATCCACTTACATATAAACTACAATTACATATCAGTATACACCATTAACAGAAAAGATAGAAACCAATTACAAATCTGATAAATACCAATAGAATATTATCTCATTCATATACAGAACAATTTCACACCATCTATGGAGTTAAAGTAACAATTTACAGATATAAGATATGGAAATACAATAAAATACATCAGAACTTGCATACCTGCCCTCGGATTGACAGACTTCTTCTTCTTTGATACTATTTTGGGTGATTCGGCCATGGTTTGATGGTTTAGAGAATGGGTTAGGGTTCAGCTAGGGTTAGGATTTGGGTACGGCTAGGGTTAGGGAAAGGATCGCGGCTATAGATGAGGGTTTTTCCGAAGGAGTTTGTGTGAGAGTGACGGGAGAGAGTAGCGGTTGCTGGGAGACGTCCGGGTTCACCGCGAAGTGATAATATGGAGTGACTGTAAAAAATTGGGCTTCCGGAGAAGTTCTGTCGTGAAGGGAAACGCGGTGGAGAAGCTCGAGAGGGTCGTCGGTGAGAGAGAGGTTAAACGGTTTTGCAAGGATCACCGGAGAGGAGAGAAATCGTCGCAAGCTAGAGGGATTCGAGGGGGGAGAAGTTGGTGCGATTTTAGGGGAGATGAATTCGTGGGCGGGAGTTTATGTGTCAGGGGTAATATAGGTAGGGAAATGTGAGGTGGCAAGGGTGAGGGGTATTAAAAAAATTAAACAGTTCTGTAGGGGCACAAAAAAATTCATGGGGTATGAAAAAAATAGGCCGTTCGGTCCAAGGGTATTTTAACAATTCCCTCTAAATTTTTTTTTATAAAATAAATCCTGCCAAATGCCAGCTTCTTAAAATAAATAGCTAATAAACCGCGTATTTTCCGCTCACAACCTTAGCTAGCGCGCTCTCTCTCTCTCTCTCTCTCCCCCGTACAATTCTAATAAATCCCAGATTAATAAAAAAAGATCAGAGACAAAACAAAACAAAAAATGACCCAACAAAGAGGAGACCCATCAAACCCTCCCATCGCCGTTCATCAGTACGGGACATTCCCCTCTGCTCCTCCCTTCCAGCAGCAGAACATCCCCCAAAACCCCTACTGCCCTCATCATGCAATCCCAGGTACCACAATTTTTTTTTTTTTTTTAAATTCTCTCTATTGGGTATTCTTTTTTTACATGTAAAAAATTGTTGTGGATTCAGTTGGGTATCAATCATATCCGACGGTGGTGGTGGAAGGCGTCCCTTTGAGGGAGCCCCCTCTTCCCCTTTGCGGTATTGGCATCGGATGGGCCCTGTGAGTATTGAAAAACCCTTTCTTTGTGCTTGGATTATGTTATTAATCAGGATTGTTTGCTTATAATGTTGGTTTAATTTAGTTATCATTTGACAGATGTTGGAATCCTCTATGGGTTGGTTTGGTTTGTGCCATGTTGAGTTTTTTTTTCTTATTTTTGTTGTTGCTGCTTTGATTGTCTCTTGGTTGCGCTTATCTTGGTATATTGTGTCGGGGAGACGATGTTGTGGGTATTTGTGATCTTCATGTATTTTGATAGATTGGGTTGGGTTACTTTATTTTTGGAAGTCTAATTTGGGAGAAGTTTTAATTTGGAGATTATGTTGTAGATACTGGCCATGCTTTTTCCATGGAATTTATGTATGACAGAAGGTTGAAAGGCCAACTGGTGACATCAGCAGATGGTCCAGGAGTAACGGTTAACAAATTCAGGTGTTGGGTAAAAGGAGGGGAAGGGATGGTGATTAGATATAACATATAAGAATGGTTTTTATGTCACATGAAAAAGAAATATGTTTGTGCATTTATGTGGGTTTGGGGGTACACAGGTGAAGGTAGTCTACCCAGCTCGGCCGTAAGGCCAGCTACGGGGGGTCCCTCCGTTATAAAAAAAAAAAAAGAAATCAGTTAGAATTTTTTGAGGCCAGATTGTGTCATGGAAATGTATTCCATCAAGGAACAGACAGCCATATAGCGTTAGTCTTGCACAATGTGAAGTGGAAGCTGATAGATGATGTAGTCAATGATAAAACGAATTGTGATTTACACATCATCCATTCATTTAATTTTATTTCTTATCTGATGTTGTAGTTCATTAAGAATTTCTGAATTATTTGGTTCTCCAAAAATTTCCTTCCTACATTTCTTAAAGTTACTTAAATCCTTGAATTTTTCACAACATCTTGACTTTTTTTTTCCCATCAAATTTTGCATTCTTGTTGTCCTTTCATTAGGAATTCTTGTTTGTTGAAATGCTAATTTCCATATCATTAAAGTTGTCAGCTTATTCAAGTTGTTAATATGCAATGCCTTTGCCTTTATTTGGTGATTATGGCATGGTTAGGAGTTATGTGTAAAAGAACATTGTTTGTTTACTTGCTTTTAACTTAATATTTACTCATAAACTCTATTGTATGATACTCTTCACATTCATTTAATATGATTCTTATCAGTCAATTCCTAGTGAATTTAGACAAATGTTTACCATCGGATAATCTCCTGATCTATGAAGCACGGAAGCGGATATGGGACACGGACATTGACACAACGACGCGACGTTTTTTGGAAAAATAGGACATGGGTATGGCTAGGGCATGGAAACATATATGATATGTAACATAATATTGTCAAGTAAAATTGAAAAAAAATATGAATTAAAATGGAAAACAATAAATAATCAACCCATAAAAGGTTACATAATCTGAACATAATGTTGAAGATTGAAGGCAACACTACCAAGCAAAAAAAAAACATATTATATAATCTGAACAGAATATTGAAGAAAACGTATTATAATGTTATATACTCTGAATAGAATATAATAATCTGAACAAAGCATATATTATATAATGTCATATAATATGAAAAGAAGAACAAAGAAGAACACAGAAGGTAATCGGAGAGAGAGAGGGTAGATTGACTGATCCGCAGAGAGAGAGAGAGATCATAGATAGAGAGAAAGAGATAGCAAAAGAGATACCTATGCGAGCGATCGAGGAGATGGCGGCTAGGGTTGCATGACTGTTCAATTTTTTTTAATAAAGTAGAAATGGTTAACATGGTAAAATGGGTACCCCGTGTCTCGGGCCGTGTATTGGACCGTGTACGGCCTGGAAAACCGGCCCTCTTCACAGGACACATTTGGGGCTCTCCGACACGTGTCGGGGTTGTGTCAGGCGCGTGTCGGACATGGGTACGGCAGCCAAGGAGAAGTTTCTGTGCTTCATAGCTCCTAATCAATTGCATATAACTCCTTCCACTAAGAATATTTGGTTGCTGAAGTTTAATAGAATTCTGTAATTTGAAAATGGTGATCATTTAAGTTTATAAAGAAGTAAATTTGATCATATTGAAATGCTTTATTGTAACCGGTATGGCGGGTAATAGTACTGGATTTTTTTACCTTCTTTCAAGCACATAAGCATGCAGTTATTGCTTGAACAGTTTGCAATGAATATTTTGAATATTTGTTCCTCAACATGCTGCAGCATTTATTTGCCTCTTTTGTTTAAATTTTATTTGAAGTTTAATTTTTTAATTTTTATTCTGAAAGTTCACTTTTTTGTTGCGTGAAAGGTTTGTTTTTGGCTTCTTTTTTGCTGCTGTTCCATGGTATGTTGGTGCATTCATTCTACTTTTTGTTACCATGGACCCCAGAGAGAAGGCAGGGCTTGTTGCATGCACAGTTGCAGTAAGTAACAACACTTTGTCCAAATATAAAATCTTCACCTTGCCTTGTATAATACTGTTTTGCATGCAAGTTTGATTTCTTTTCCTTAATATGACATGCAATTCTGATTGTATTTTGAATTCTGTATATATACACTCTTAAATGTCCACTTTTATTTCCCTGGTTTTTTTGGTTTGTTCTCATATGTCATTGTGGTTGATCTTATGCTTTTTTCCCATTCAACTTGAATTCCATGAAAGTTTGGTGCTTAGGATATTCACTTCTTGCAAATGTTTTCCCCCTTTCATGCAAGCTAAAGTATGGTGAATTTTGAGCTATTTAAAGCCAGCATTTGTGTGTGCTAAACACTAAGAAAAAAAAAAAACCACTGAACTTCCTTGTAGGGTGGTAGAGGTACCCCCTCCTTTATTCACAAGCGAAGTGTTGATCATAATGCAACACATCATCAATTTACTCGGTGAATTTACAACATTGCAATTTTTTAAATCTTACAGGTTCATATTTAAGTGTTATTATATTCTCTTTTCTTCAGAAATAACAAGCTGAAATATTTAAAGACGAATGGCTGTCATAATGCACTGAGTTGATCACTGAAGTTATTCACAAGCGAAGTGTTGATCATAGCATTATATGAATTTACTTCTGCTTTATGGTTTCTTAAATCATCTAAATTTCATATTTTAACTTGTATTTCGACAATACTGAAACTTAATAGGTGATGTTTTGAATCAGAATTTATAAATTGTCAATTGGATGTTATGGAATTTGGTTTGGCTTTCCCATCAATAACCCAAAGGTCATAACTGTCCTCTTCTCTCTCTCTCTCTTCATCTTTTTCCATATTCTTATATATCTTCCAAGTCCTTTATACTTTCCTTCCTCTCTTTAGGATCTTCTACCACTTTCTTTATGGAAGGAATTCACCACCAACCTTCCACAACTATAATTAGGTGCCCTAGTGATGTAGCACGATCAACCTACAGATCTCGCATTCCTGAATGTTGACCGGGTTAGCAGAAGAGCGTAATCCCTACACTGCATCAGTTGGTATCGATTCGTCGAGGTAATCCACAACTCATATCCTATTTATCTATATCCTTCCCAAAAAAAATAAAAATAAAAATAAAAATGAAACCATCTTTCCCTATACCCGTCCATATTTTAAATGAAAAAAAAAATCATCACTCCATGGAACCCATCACCCCAACCACCACACGTGGGCCTCTCCCTTCATAAAGAAAATTACATTTAACCGCAAATCCAAGTTTTCCTTCTAGAACATCCAACACCCCCAAGTCCACCAAATCCTTTTTATTTATGGTTTTGCCACACCAACCCCTAGGGAGGGAGGGAGGCAGGGAGGGATAGATAAATGGGATATAGGTTATGAATTATCGACGAATCGACGAGGCTCTGATACCAACTGATGTAGCGTAAGGTTTACTCTCTTCTGCTGATCTAATCAACCTTCAGGGATGGGAATCTGTAGGCTTTAACGACGATGTTGATTCGTGAAGAATACCAGGACGATGTGCTTCAACGAGCCTATTGATTCCTCAGAATATCAGACAATGAACATCCATGTATTTGCTAATTTTTCAAGGATAACAAAAATACAATAGAGAAAATAAAATTATGTTATCAAAGTCTTCATTAATTATGTGATTATAAAGTCCATTTATACAGTGGAGAATCCTAACAAACTCTAATCTCAACAAATCTTTCTAAATCTCTCAAATCACAAATTTATTTTACCAAATCCTAATTAACTCCACATTCGAATTTAAATTCAAAATTTAAATTCAAATTCAAATCCTAACTAAAAAAAAATCATATCTGAATGATATTTAAAATATTAACTAATCTTAATTATCTAGAAAAATATGATAAACCTAACAGATAAAACAAAAATATTAAAAATTGTAAATCATTTATAATTTTTCATTTGATGGTCCTCAATGCTGATTGAACGGTCCATGATTGTGCTGCACCATTCTCTCGAGGTTGGAGAGAATTCGTCCTCAAATTCAGATCCTCATCCCTACAACTGGTACCATGAATTTCAAATATGGATTTCTTACGAACAACGAATCTCTTAAGGTGCCGCATCACATCCATCCAATCAGATCAATACTCACAAATCTAGTTTTAGATTTAGAGAGATTTGTTGAGATCCTATTTTGTTAGGATTCTATGCTCTATAAATAAACTTTGTAATCACATAATTAATTAAGACTTTGATAATAGAATTTTATTTTTTGTATTGTAATTTTGTTATCCTAGAAGGATTAGCAAATACATAGATTTTCATCGTTTCTGGTATTATGAGGATTCAACAGACTCGTTGAAGCCCATCGTCATGATATTATTCGCGAATCAATAGCGCCGTTTGAGCCTGCAGATCTCACATCTCTGGAGGTTGATCGGGTCGGCAAAAGAGCGTAATTCTACGCTGCATCACTTTAAGCACCCATTTGAGAAGATAAGGGTTAGAAACTCTTTCTAGGAAAGTGAGATTGTTGTTGTAATAATTTTTAGGGTCAATTGCCCAAATATCTCTACAGCCCAACCTCAATATTTCTTGAGCCCATACCTCTTGAAATTTTTTTTTTACCCCTGCCGCAAACACTAATTTTTTTTTCTACCCTCCTTTTAATTATCCCAGCACCACAAAATCGTAGTTTTTTTTTCTGTAAGTGTATGTATGTTTTCTGTAACTTGTAGAACACAAATGTAATTTCTGTAAATATTATCTGTAAGTACATTATTATGCATGTCATGTAAAAATGGTAACTTGCAAAATACTAGAGAAACATACGTTAATGCATAACACCTGAAAATATTTTATTACGATAAATACATGAAAGCACTTGAATTCATCAAATGTTTGCATTCCGACGTTCTTTATCTACCATAATGAACGGAGATGTTGTATTTCCTTGGATCATCTTCATTTCATTTTGGCTGAAATCAAATCTATTGTTACACTTTAGAGTTAGCAAGCGTATATCATTGGGAAGAAAGCGCAATTTAAACTATATTAGAGATGCAACAATTAGTCAAACACCCAAGTAAACCAAACACAAATAAGTGTGTACTTCATGACAATGTATAGGGATTTTTAGTTTTAAGTCTCCACAAACCATCATATTTAGTGATCGATCCCTCCCTTCTTCGTATTTAGGTTTTAATCCCCCAATTTAAAGGATAATTCATGGATAGGTCCCTCACAGGGACTAAAAAGTAAATTAAATAATTCATGGATAGGTCCCTCTCAGGACTAAAAAGGAACTATCATTTAAATCTGGGGACTAAAACCTAAATACGAAGAAGGGAGGGATTGATCACTAAATATGATGGTTTGTGGGGACTTAAAACTAAAAATCCCTATATATTAATGTTATGCATTAATGTATGTTTTTCTAGTGTTTTGCAAGTTACGATTTTTACATAACATAATAATGTATTTACAGATAATATTTACAGAAATTACATTTTGTGTTCTCCAAGTTACAGAAAACATATATGCATTTACAGGTGTAAACTGTGATTTTGTGGGCTTGGGAAATTAAAGGGATGAGGGTAAAAAAACAAATTAAGTGTTTGCTGTATGGGTAAAAAAAAATTGGGTGTTTGCTGCAGGGGTATAGAAATTTTTTTTTAAAAGTTGGGGGCACAGGAAATATTGGGGTTGGGCTGTAGGGGTATTTGAGCAATTGACCCCTAATTTTTATTACATCAATAAAGGTATTTCACTTGCGTTTGAATTTTATGGCCTCATTACTCTCATCGTCTTCATGGATAGGTAGCCTTCTTTCAGAACAGAAAAATTACCAAGAATGCATTAGGATCCCCAAAATTTGTTGAGGCCTCAATATCATGAATAGGTAATTCTGACTATTTAAATTAGACTCCTTATATTTTTGTATACATTTGGAGTTAATCTGACCCTATTGAGTTCTTAATCTTGTTGATTTTCTTGCCTAAAGCCATGATGGAGAAGCAAATAACCAAGTGAATCCCATGTATCAGATATATACCGTGCAGTCAACAGTTTGATATGCTTTCTGATTGTTTTAGGATATGCTACTTACTGACCCCATTTTTTATGGTCAAGGTTTGGTGTTTCTGGTTGTTTTGAACAGTTTCATATGCCTGATTTTCAATTGGTCAGTTGTGATTCAATCCATTTTATCAAACTGAAGTCTCCTGGAAATAATAGAGTTTAGATTTGGGATCTTCTTGTGAGTATTGACAAGATTGTCGCCCGTTGTGGCCTGTAATACAAAATGATTATAAGTCTATAACATAAAAGGACTGTGAAGTTGGACAAAAAGAAATTGTCATACTTGATATTTTTATATTGGGTTTAAGGAATTCTTTGAGAAGTAGTTCTATAAGTACATTTCCAGTTATCTCTGGGCTCCATTTAATTCTTTCTAGTCTAATCTCAAGGGTTATGGATGTCTCAGATGTTTCCTGTAAAATTTGATATAAAAGTGTGTAGGAAGATAACTTCCCATTGTCAAATAAGTCTCTATCTTGTTTTAAGTGGTGAGGAATTCAAGTTATTATTATTTTCATGATTTCATCCCCATCATTTTCCAATGCTGTATGATGAATCCTAGATAAAAATTCAGAAGTTTTATTTTTGGCAAGTAAAAAAAACTCTTACGTTGCAGCTACTTCATGTCAACTTTTCAATTATCATTTTTTTGGTAAAAGACATTTGCTACAAAAATTACTGTGTAAGATATATTTCAGCCTTTGCATCTTCACCTGCTTGGTTAGCAAGATTAAAACTCATATCTACATTGACCTGTGTGTTGATATTTGGTCATGGCTGAAAAAATAATGGAGAACCATTTTACTTGCAGGCTGTTCTGATGGCAATTACCATAATATTTGGGACATCAATGGGGAACATCGCCTGGTGATCTACAAGAAATATATAGGTCTGTCAGTTGCTAAAAATTGTAGGTCCTTTCATCTTGTCATTCTAGTACATGATCAGATCATTTTCTGGCAATTCTATTTGCAAAGCTCGCATATCATATGTCGGATGCTTATGAAATATCATGAGAGTTTATCTGATTAATTTTAAATGCCTAAAATTCTATGATGAAAAGATGGCCATCAAAATTTCCTCGATATTTTGGCAATGATGTTTGTTCTCTCTTGTAATGAAATACTCATGGCTATGCGAGTTTCATTTCAGTCTCATTCCTTGATTATCTCTGATATTAACGTGCCACATACTTAAGTTTCATTGTAGCTTGTAGCTTGTATACATACAAATTCTTAATTATTTCAGCCTTCCAAACATCTATTTTGAAGTTATTCTTATTAATTCTCACTTATTCCAGATCTTATTCTCGAACCAAATGGGGGATAAAATAATTATTCAAGGTGGGGTGTCCCCATTGATATTTTACTGGTTTTCATTTTAGTAATCCATGAAATGCCGTGTTTATTAAGGTTCTCATCCACATAATGATAACCAATAGAAGCCGACATTGGTTTCAAACAAGAGGTCAATTCAATGATACATAGAGATATCAAATCAACCAAAAACAAGATGCGTAACTCAATTAATCAAATGCTGTCCAGCAGTAGGCCTTTGGCCCGTTTATAGGGAGACATTACCTTTTCTTCTTTTTTGACCCTATTGTTAACAAAATGAAGGAAGAGAAAGAGACGAGTCTATATATATATATATATATATTAAAAATTGCATATAACCCCCTCCAAAATGAAATGGTTAAAAATTGCATATTTTGGGTTCTTCGGGTTGGGTTCGGGTTCTGGTTGTGCGGGGACTGGTCGCATGTGATGGATAGGGGTGCAACTCGGGCAGGTTGGGTTCGGGTTACCCGAAATTTAAAACACTGAACTCTAACCCGACCGAATTCGATTTTCAGCCTGATGACCCCATCCTGAACCCAACCCGAAGAACCCAAATTTGGTTAAAAAAAAACAGAAAATCATATTTGTAACAAAGAAGTCATACATTTATTTACATATAGTGATTCCAAATCAAACAATCTGAAAAATATAATACATTGAATACCAAAAAAAACAAATAAATCAAACAACAAAACCCATTATCTTTCCATCCAAGCATAAGAGAGAGAGAGAGAGAGAGTCCCATATTCATGTTAACGAGAGACATGCATGTATAGTAATTTCATTATGTTGCGGATAGATGTGGCTGGAAGAGGAAGAAAGCATGTATTTTCATGTTAAAGGTTGGAAGAGGAAGAAAGAGAGAAGAGGCGGGTTGAATTTGAATGTTGTGGCTGGGTTTGTGAGAAAGATAGATTATGTTTGTGTAAAGTAATAAATGGTGGAGATTTACAAATGAAAATCAACGGTCCAGATTGTATTTCACATTGGGTATTAAATTCGGGTTCGGGTTTGGTCGGATTGCGTGGGACACCAACCCGAACCCAACCCAAAATTTTCAATCAACCCGAACTCACCAACCTGAACCCAAACCCGATTTTGACAACCCAACCCACATACAAATCAGGTTCAACCCATTGGGTTCTTGTTGGACCTGACTCAAGTTGCAGCTCTAGTGATGGAATGCATAACATTTGGTTTAGTTGGGGGTATATTTGGAATTTTACATGTGTGGTTTTAAGTTAACCATGCATTGGGTTATGGAGTGTTAACTGTAGGGGGTAGTTTGAAATTAATCAAATATCATAGGGTGTTATATGGATATATCAATTTTTGAGGGGCACATCTGTATTTCGTTGATTTTTAGGGGGTTATATATAATTTTCTCCTTTTTAAACTCTATATCATAAAGAGATAAAGAGACGATACGACAAAATCTTAGTGAATTGTTCAAATGCCACTTGATCGAGGGTCTAAATTTTTTTTTATTTCTAGACTTTTTTATATTTTTTATTTATCCCTGAAATCTGTTCCAATTTGTTTTTGCTCCTAACTTTTCATTATACCCAAACTACCCCTTGTAGACAGAGTTACAGAAATACAGAAATATAATGTGATACATACAGAAATTATATAAATAGTTACAGATATTTTGTTATATATGTGTCACTTATGGCTTATTGACTATGTCTAGGTCATGTTTGACTATTTCTTTTTTTCGATCGAAGTCGCTAAAATTTTAGACTTTTAGCCATCTGTGTGAGTTTGAGTACTCCGATTAAAAATCTAGCTACATATTATGGGCACTAATACCATTTTGTACTGCCCATATAAAATTTCATCGAATTTCGGTTACGTTTTAGAAGATTATGCAGTTCCAAAACGCATCCGGATTTGATCGTTACTGGATTGTCAAAGGGTGACTTGGACTAAGTCAAATGTCAACTTTGACAAGTCAATGTGTTTTGTTTGTTTCCTTGGTTGAGTTGACAAGGTCAACCCCTCCCCCCAACCACCCACTTTTTGGGCCTTAAATACCCTTTGTGAGTGACTTTCTCACACACTCTCTCTCTCCCCTTCCCAACCCATCCGGGCCTTTCATTTTGCTCCCCTTTTTGTGTGTTCTAAGTGGAAAAAGAAGGAGAAGTGAAGGAGAAGAAGCACAAGAAGGAAGTGCAAGTGAGAAAGGGGTGTGTGTGTGTGTGCGCGCGCATTTATAGTTGTTGTTGTGCTTTGATTCTCTTCTCTCTAACTCCATCTCATGCCCCTTCCCCCTGTTTTCAGCCAACAAAGGCTTGAGGAGTGGTTGAGGAGGTGGTGGTGGTTGAGGTGGTCGTGGGTGCACCAAGAGCACCCGAATCTTTCCTTTTCCCTCCCCCTCTCTTGGTAAGCTCTCTCCCTTCTTTTCTTGATTTTTCTAGCTTTAAGGGCTGTTAGAAAGGTCATGCATGCTAGGTAGTTGGGTTAGGGTGGGTGAGGATGTCACGCCCCAGGGCGGTCGTCCCCGAGATGTGGCAATATATAAATTATCAGCTATCAAGTACAAGAGGTCAACAATGACTCCAATAAATAACACACAAAGCTGGCAAAACAATGATAACTGATAGTTCAACTAAAATGCGAAAGCATAAAAATATCAATAAGTCTGTAAACCAAAAACATTATTATAGACTCGAATACACAATCACTGTCCTATGAGAGCCATGTCTAGTCCAAATAAAGTACAACTAGTGCAACACGCACGATTTCAAATACATAAATGATACTAGGACTGTTGATTCCTCGCGCTCGCCAACGGCCAGACGGGACACTCCACGCACTCAAACCCCGCTACAAGGAAGCTCCAGCTCCACGCCCAACACCGCCCCTGTGGAAGAGACAATATGCGAGGGGTGAGCTACAAGCTCAGTGAGTGGCTGGAAACCAAACACCATTACAACAATTCAGTACTAAGGCAATTTCTTTTCAAGTAAAAACATGGGTAGAAACCTAATGAATAACAAGGTCACGTGGCGGTGCGACCAGCCTCACCCTCACCCTCACTCCCGGAGGGAGACTCTTGGGAGTCTTGGGGAGAGACCATACCGTTTGTCGAAGAGACGCAGAATTACTGTTCCACACAATACTACTGGATTATCTACATCGAGATAACTGTCCAACGATGTCTTTAAACATCGATACATAACCGGACCCAACAACTATGGGAACGGACGAACAACAAATGGGTCACGCGGCGACGTGACTTCACCTCATCCCCCGCTCCTGCCTCGAAGGGAAACTCCTGGGACACCCAGGAGAAACAAATGTTAACCATAACACCTAGTGTTACTAGAAAACCTAAACAACCAGTCCCTCTGTTACGAGGTAGAGATGTCGCTACAATACCTTGAGGCGTTAGGCAAAACTTACCTGAAGTACGTTCGACAGGTAAAAGGGTCACGTGACCATGTGACTTCAACTCACCCTCATCCTCACCCTCACCCCTAAGGGTGACACGGGACCGTTGGGGGAAAATCCAATGGCTCTACACCCTTCGTCATCCGGTAGCCCTCTCCCGAGTAGCCTCTACCTGGTATACTCCCATGATCAGTACATCTGCCGAACGCATCGGTAGTACCTACGGGTGGGAGCCCTCTGTCAGGATAGCTTCAACGCAGATCCGATGAAGGGGAGAACGATTTCATGCACACAATGCGAACCACGTAGGTCGACTACTCTCGATAGTCATATACCGATGATATCGAATACCCTTGAACTCCCACGCAGATGCGTCGCTCGGACGCAAGGAGTTAACTCTACACTCGTGCAGAAATAAGCCAAGGGCATAACCCAATAGGCGGTTCATACACACGCCTAGCATGGGCAGGCCTTGCTTAATGCCATAACCACCGGCTTACAAAACTGATATGACAATGAATTCTCCTGAATTCTAATTAAATGTATCACTCGGATGCAAGGGGGCGATTACATTGGTAGTGCTCTAACTAATAGGGTACAATCCGATAGTGGGTTATACCCATGCCTATTTCAGATAAGCCTAATCAGTTTTAACTTGCGCTTATATATTACAGGAGAATTATATCACCGAAAGAACTTGATTCACATGCATAATAGCATATGATTAACTATAGGGGGTTCTCTCTAACATGAGAATACGGCATAAACAACACATCATGCAACATACATACAAGGCAAGGCCTAACTACACATGCATATGAGGGCACTAATCATATAAACATACAAAATATACTCTAACATGCGTTGGATATCACCAACTAAAAAAAAGGGTCAAGCCCAATCTCGCGCACTAACAGGTGCATGCCAATATTTTCGAATGAATCTGACTCAAGTAGGAATCGCATCTACTTACTCAGTTCGTACAAAGAGAGATGGCAAGAGAGAGCTCATCATCTCATTAAGTTGGTCATAGCTTTGCCCCATTAGCATGGGCGCAACAACTACACCACGCCCTCAAGTCTTATGACCAGGGAATATTAAATGTGAACCCAATTATTAACTTAGGCTTAAACATGCTAGATATTACAATTAATATGGTGGTATTACTCATAGGGACTACCTAAGGCATGCCATATTGTATACATCCATAAGACTCATAAGAAAATACATGCCCAAACAAGAAGAGTGCATGAAAACATAATTATTCATACATGAATACAATACATAGGCTAGTATATGGTAGAATAGGGGTTTTACGCAATATATGAGCTATACAAACCTAGCATGCAAATATGTAGCATATTTTGGGTTAGACATGACCATACTATTTATCTAAATAGGTAGTATAATCATAGTGCCCAACGGATGTTCGACGCACGACTACGTGAATCCAACGCTTCCCGAAGGGTTGGATCGAACCACTCACCGATACCCGGGTCCTCGCGCATCCAACCGACGAGATCTGCAAGGCAAGGGCATCAAAAGGGGTGAGTACTTCAAACAAAGACTACCCAACTCTTGATAGTTTCATCAACATGCATAACAACTCCTTGACACACAATCGAGCAAAACTGCTAAACCTACTGCAACTAGCCCTACTATTTGATCTCCACAGCATCAAATACACATCCAAAAATTATGAAATAAATCATACACATTATCTGACATATTGGGATCATATGCCATGAGACATCACAACCTAATGTTTCCTCTACAAGCCGGAAATAAAATATTTCTAGAAGCAGGTCAATTCCCACGCGAATCTGGACAGACCATGTAAAATAGGTTCTAACTTACAACACAGATATCATAGTGAACCCAAATTTCATATACTCTATATAGACACATGAAGGATCATATCACATGAGACACAATTCAAAACATATGCCTCTAAATACTAGATTCATAGAGATCTTTACAAGACAAAGATCTGCCTTACCAAAAGAAGGGGAGGGAAATAGGGAGATGCGGGGCTCTCGACACACCCATGACCACCTCAACCACCACCACCACTACCACCACCTCATCAGCATCTCCTCAAGCCTTTCTTGGCTGAGAACAAGGGGGAAAGGAACATGAGAAGAGAATTAACAACAATAACATATGTACGCACAAGCACACACACACAAATACACCTTTCTTTGCACCCCCTTTTGTGCTTCTTCTACTTCTTTTTCTCCTTCTTATACAACCAAACAAAGGGGACCAAAAGAGATGAAAAACATAAGAAGAGGTCGGATGGATTTTTCCTAAGGGAGGGGAGAGAGAAGGAGAGAAAAAGAGAGAGAGAGGTTTTTAATGCTCCAAATGACAGAGGAGTACTTAATTTCTCGCAGATGGCTAAAGCCTAAAATTTTAGCGATTTCGATAAAAACATAAGGTTCCAAATGACAAAGGCATGACAGAGGAGTGTTGGGGAGGGGTTAAAGGTGACTGAGTGCGCGTGCAGTCGGGCGTGTGCGTGTACGCCCGGGCGCGCGAGTGCGTTGGCAGGGTGCGCAAGTCGTGTGAGCCAGTGTGCGCGGGCGCGCTCGCGTGAGTGCGTGTGTGCACGTGCGGGGGCCACGCGTGTGGCTGCCTAAGGGCTCGGGTAGGTGTTGGGGCACTCGGGCATGCGTGCGTACGTGCGTGCTTGCATGCGTGCGAGCCCGTATGCGTGCATGTCTAAGTCTTTGGCATTTCTAGTTAATTCTAAGTGTTTTTATGTAGTTATACTCACCATTTTGGATACCCTTGTCTTGCAAGATCTTGGCGTACGGTCACGCAACGACCCGGGTTGCGGTGAGTGGGTTGATCCAACCCAGTTGGGAGGCGTTCGATGCTCGTAGACGTGGATTGCCCTCCCCTGGGGCTCCATGGCTGCATATTGACCTTGTTTGCATATATATGTTATTGCTTGCCTTGCTAGGTTGTATCCATGCCATATTAGGACTATACATCCTAGTATCATGTGTAGGGACCCATGCTTGTCAATGCATCATGTCCCATGCTAGCATCACATTGATTCCTACACACTCCCATTTTGTCTAAGCATATTCTTAGCCTGTCTATGAAGATACATGAGTGTAAGCATGCCTTACATAATATTGTAACTTGTTGCCATATTTATTTTCAATGCTTCCATGATTAATTCCTTGTGTAATTATTATGCATGTTGTATCTTTTATATATGCTTATATTAAGCCATGAACCTTGTCTAATGAGTTTAGGCAAGTGTATGACCACTTATGGGGTCATACCATGGCATTGTCACTACGAATAATATGTCTTCTCCGCATCTGAGTTATGGGCCTTGGAGGGAATTCATGAGAATTCGTTACCTTGTCGGTTTCTATGGGGGATCCATAAGGATCGTGTCTGCGAGTGTCAAGTGCTCTCCCCTTCGTCGGCTCCTTGTTGAAGCTGCCCGGCATTGTAGCTGTCCTGTGAGGTGCTCCCAGGTATTACTCATGACGTCTGTTGGTGCGCTCATATGGTAGAGGTAATGGTCATGAGAGGCTACCAGGTAGAGGCTACCAGGGAGAGGGCTACCGGATGACGAACGGTGTAGAACAGTCGACTTTCTTTCGATAGTCCTATGTCACCCTGTGAGGGTGAGGGTGTGGTGGGCTCTGGTTGATAAACGACCCACTAGCTTAAGTAGTTGATTCCATCTGTTGGGACCATGATTGCTTGAAAAGATTAATATGAGTTGTGTTGCATGGATTGTACCATTCACTGAGCGTGTGGCTCACCCCTCACGTTTGTTTTCCCCTAGTTGGCGTCGAGTCGGATCCAAAGGAAGAGCTCCCTTAGGCGCAGTACCAGCAGCAGTGCAGCGTCCATGTTTTGGGTCTTGCGAGTGAGAGGCCATCAGCATCCCCCCTTCTCTTGTATGTATTTAATACTCGTGCTTGTGCACAGTATATGTGTGTGATGTCTTTTGATTTTTTTTTGCTCTCACAGGACAGTTGATTATGTAATCTGGTCTGTAATATGTTTTTGGATTGCAGAGTTAGTTGTTTAGCTTCCGTTTTATGCATATATATTATGACAGCTATCGCTTGATTAATTGCGTTATTGCCTTGGATGTTGTGTAGAGTCTTTATTGATCTCGTTATTGATAGCTGATATTATATATTTGCCATGTCTCGGTGATGGCCGCTTTGGGGCGTTACATATTTAATAGTTATCTATAAAAAAATATTAAAGTACGCAAAGATGTTTAAACACAAAATGGTCATATATACATTCTGAGTGTCATTACACAATCATCTATAATCAACTTCTTTATATCTTAATGATCAATTGTTGTCTCCCCCTTAATCCTCTTCATGTCTTTTTTGGTGAAATGAAACCCACTGAAAGACCATTAAACTAGACATTTAATGTACTTGATTACGAAGATCGGGCTTTCCAAACTACATAAAAAATACAACAAATAGCCAAACACCTAAATAAATTTTCATTTAGCAATATGAACAAAATTAATAATAGCATGAATCCAAAATGGAAATTTATGAACAATTGTAATATTTTAGTAGAATTACTTCTTGATCCATATACTAAAGAATTGTATAGAAACTTTTATATAACAACTATAACAAAAACTACAAATGTAATGCCCGATGACATAATCTACCATTTACAGATAATATAATTTATCATTCTTATAACAATTACATAAGAAATTACAAAAACTATAATTTACAAAACATATATGTAATATCATATATGGAACTAAATTAAGGACATATAAATTATATGAATGTACGTAATAACCAATTACAAAAATTTAAAGATACTAATTTACAGGTGAGAGTAGTTTATGTATAAAAAAATAAGGTAACACTGGTCTGGGGTATAAAAAAAAAAAAAAAAAGACCTGATTACAGTGATAAATAAAAAATAAAAAAGTCCAATAGAAAAAAAATAAAAAATTAAACCCTTGATCAAGGGGCATTTGAACAATTCACCAAAATCTTTCAACCACCCCTGCGTGTCTTCTGTTTGTTTTTTCAAAATACATAAGTGATCCTACCGTTTGTCATCAAGCGTTTCGTAATAGCTGAGATGATACAGTTTGTCACTTCTATAAGAAAAACAAAAATACACACATAATAAAACCAATGTTTCCATACACATGCATCCACTGCATTATATTTGGGGTTTTTGCTTTTGGAGGAATCGAGAGTCTCTCCGAACGGTTATGAGAAATAATGCTTAATTAAAATAGAGTAAATTGCGTTTGGACTCCCTTTTAAACATGCTGAGACATCTCTTATAGTTTAAAAATATGTAATTACATCTTATATTTTCTATTATGATAAAAAAATACAAGATTACCTTTTTAATATTGTTTTAATTTTTAATACAAAATTTATGCTTTTTAAAATTGAGAGAAAATGAGTTTCCTAGTAATCTCTACTTAATACAAAATCATATTATTTAAATGGTTCCTACAATAAACATTTAAGAATGGGAAATAAAAAAAATTAAACGTGCTATCAAATGGTTTTAGAAAAGCATGTTTATTTTAAAAGTTTGTTTTAACTTTTAAGACAACAAATATAATTAAAAAAAAGAAAAAAGAAAATAAGCTTCATGAGAATCAGTAAAAAAACATCATATTTTTTCAGTCAAGTTTTCATACGGACCACCCTAGCTAGAACTCGATTCCAAACACCAAAGATATCAGTGGTGCATTTGGTTGCGTGATTACGCTGCGATTGTGATGGCAGGAAGCTGCGTTTACAATCGTGCAACCAAACAGTTTTACTGTAGCAGTTAGCAAATAGTGTCCAAAAACTGCGATTTCAAAAAGTTGAGAAAGTGAGTTTCCTGTAGAATCAGTTTTACAATAACAGATTCCTGTAGAATCAATTTTGCAATCACGCAACCAAACGTATCTTTAGAAGAAGGCGCAAAACATTTACTGAATTTTTTTTTTCATGAATCTAAAAAAATATGCTTCTTCAGAAATTATTTAAAATAATATTTTTTTAAAAATGTTAATTTCAATTCCAAACGCTACATATGAATAACGTCACATCAATCGTGCGTATTCTCTTGGAATTCTCAACTAAAAAAAAATTGATCTATTTAGATCTCATATGCTTCCAATCAGATAACGACACGCGACATTACACGTGTTTAATACATGTATTGATGGAATCTAGCTAGACTTCTGGACCCATCTCTCATAACAAGGTGTCTACAGTTTCACATCGTTTTCTTTCATTTATATCAATATGCAAGCACCACATGCAAAACAACCTCTACCTCTTCTACATATCCATATATATACGGATCCAATTTAAGTGCACACTTTATGTTCATACAGTGGTTGTTGTGAGGGGAAGCTAGAAGTGAATGTGAGGGCTTCCATCATTGCTGCTCTGGTTTTGTTTTATTTTCATACAGTGGTCTAGAAGATTGAATGATGAGAGCTTCCATCATTGCTGCTCTGGTTTTGGCTTCATGTGTTGTTGTGATCTTGTCATGGGTGGTGAAGTATATGAAGGGCCTGTGGTTGGAGCCAAAGAAGCTGGAGAGGGTCCTAAGGGGCCAAGGTTTCAGGGGCTCCCCTTACAAGCTCCTGGTGGGGGACTTGGTGGATAACAACCGTCTGATTAGAGAGGCTAGGTCTAGGCCCATCCCTCTGACGCAAGATATCGCGCCACGTGTTGCTCCACTCCTCGTCCGCACCATGAAAAGCTATGGTATACGTGCACATAACATTGTTATTATTTTCTTAATGTTGGGTAAATCTGAATGCACAATATCACCTATAAATCCTCTGCATCAGATAAACCCAGGAGAATTTGAACCTGACTCCCCCTGTGAGCGAACACATGACTCTAAAAAAAGTGTCAACCCGTGTGTTGATCCTTTTTTGTTAAAGTTTTGTTCGCTGGTTGATGTTTTGATTTGGCTTTTCGATATCTAGGGTTTGTGATTTGATTTGATGATTTTGACTCTCATCTATTTTATATATATTTTTTCCTTAAATCATTACAGTGAATCAATTTACGTTGAGAGATTAGCTTGTGTTTAATTAAAGGCAAAAATTGTAAAAATAGTCCCATGGATTTCAATATTAGCAACAATAACCCCATTATTCGAATATTTACAAAAAAAAAAACAGTATTAGATCCTGTCAGTGCTGCCACCATTAGTATTGATAGGGAATTTTAATTTTTTTATAACCTGGAGACACCATGTATAAATGAAGTTTTCTTTAGTACTTGAACAGTGTTTTTTTTTTTTTTTTAAGTAGGAGGAAAAAAAAAAGGTAGTGCATTGTTGGGTACTATAGGAGGCTCAGTTTGATTTGATTTGATTCATTTTTTATTTCTCATTTGTTTTTTGTAGTTATTTTTTCTTAAATCATTACAGTGAATCTTCTATTTCGCTTACATTGAGAGATCAGCTTGAGTTTTTTTTAAAATTCAATCCAAAAAAAGGCATGTAGTAAGGGACTATTGTATTAATTAGTCTCGTATTAGAAAAAATTAAAACAAAAAGAAGATAGAATATGTATCATACAACATTGTGATTGCATAGACTAACCCTGCCTCATAAGATGCAGTGCCCCTGATACACTCGAGTAAATTAGGTTTTTTTTTTTGGCTCCTCTAATTGATAAGTATCGACCATTTATTTCTAGTAAAGTGAGATCAGGATGTAAGAGGCAATAATTTTTTTTGCATAGCATGGTAGCTCTTGAAACTGTCTAATAAATAAGAAAAAACAGTTTGGATGTGCTTTTGCTACGTTGATGATCCATGTAATAGACTTTTACAACTATTAATAGCCAGACGAACCCTCTAAAGTAAATGGATTCCTAGATTCTAAAGATACTAAACAAACAATTCAATAAACATGATTATGATCATCGATGGGTACGAAGGTATCCGGTCGTCAAATTTTTCTGATCTTAAACTCAAACATCAACATTGCAATAGCAATTACCAATTGTGAGAGTAAACAAATAGGACTTACTATGATTCTCAATGTAATGTAGGCAAAATGAGTCTCACATGGTTTGGACCAATACCCAGAGTGAACATCATGGATCCAGAGCTGGTGAGAGAGATCCTATCCAACAAGTTTGGTCACTTTGAGAAGCCGAAAAACAACCCCATCGTGGAGTTATTGGCTACGGGTCTTGCGAACTATGAAGGTGAAAAGTGGGCGAAACATCGAAGGATCATCAATCCCGCCTTCCATCAAGAGAAGTTGAAGGTCACTTCAAAATTCTTCTCTAAGTGGATTAATTGTTCTTTTTTATATATATTTTGAATTAATTAGTAATTTTTTTCCAGTTAATGTTACCTGCATTTTCTGCTAGTTGTGCCGACTTGATCAATAGATGGAAGAAGTTGCTTGATTCATCTAGCGATCCTTGCGAAATAGACGTTTGGCCAGAGTTTCAGAACTTCACAGGGGATGTCATATCTCGAACTGCTTTTGGTAGCAGCTTTGAAGAAGGAAGAAGAATTTTTCACCTCCAAAGGGAGCAAGCTGAGAATGTTATGGAGGTCATAAATTCAATACCCATCCCAGGTCTCAGGTTGGTCTTTCGCCTTTGCATTTCTTCAAATTCTCTATATATGAGTGAAAACAAGGTAATCTAGGGACTTATTTGGTTACCCTAGATCATAAAGAGAATTCTTCCTTTCTCATTAATTGAATTCTGATAGATTTGGTGAGAAAGAGGAATGAAAAACATTTACATCTATTCGCATGTGTAGGTTTCTGCCTACAAAGAGGAACATTAGAATGAGGGAAATCGATAAAGAGGTGTGCCAGATTTTGAATGGCATTATCAATAATAAAATGGAAGTGATGCAAAGAGGTGATGTTTGTAATGACTTATTGGGAATTTTGTTGGAATCCAATTTCAAGCTGAGTGAAGAACTGAACAACTCCAAAAACCTCGCACTGACAATCAAAGAGGTCATCGAAGAGTGTAAATTGTTCTACTTCGCCGGACAGGAGACCACATCTGTCCTCCTCACATGGACAATCATCCTCTTGAGCGTGAATCAAGATTGGCAATCGTGCGCACGACAAGAAGTGTTTCAAGTTTTTGGGGATGGGAAGCCATTCTTTGATGGTTTAAACCGCTTAAAGATTGTGAGTGAACAATGAATCTAATACTTACAATACTTGGATTTTGTTTTATAACTAGTACTGAACATCGCATTTGCAGGTTACAATGATTCTGTACGAGGTCCTTAGATTATACCCACCGGTAGTCTTCCTTGTTCGTTGCACTTACAAGGAAATGAAACTCGGAGAGATGACCTTCCCACCGGGAGTTCAATTGTGCCTTCCCATTCTCTTCATTCACAGTGATCCTGAGATTTGGGGTGAAGATGCCAGTGAATTCAAACCTGAGAGGTTCTCTGAAGGCATTGCCAAGGCGTCAAAGGATCGAGTCGCTTTCTTTCCATTCGGATGGGGGCCACGCATTTGCATCGGTCAAAGCTTCGCGTTGATGGAAGCTAAGTTAGCATTGGCTATGATGTTACAAAATTTCTCATTTGAGCTCTCGCCGAAGTATTCTCATGCTCCCCACAATGTTGTTACTATTCAGCCTCAACATGGTGCTCAAGTTTTACTACATAGGCTTTGATCTTCTTCCTCTATGAGTTATTCATATGTTACTTTCAGTGTTGTTTGTCATGTGTTTGATTTTCTTCCTCTCTAAAGAATAGTGTGGAACAGAGAAGAATATATAAGTTTAAAAACCTATTTATTAGTAATGAATAGATGTGTATAACCATACAGAATAAGTAAAAATAAGCTACTATTACTGGCGGCCTTATGGGCTACATGGCTCGCCTGGAATGGCGTCCTGTTAAGGGGATAGAGGTTTTACGAGGAGAACTTATGGGAGGCTACATTGGGTTTCATCAACGACTCGAGCGGCGCGTTTGCAGGTGTGCGTGGGCTCTCCTATGGAGTGGAAGGTTTATACTATCATGAGGATGTTAATATTTTGATACCCCTGTTCTTCCCTCCGCCCCGCCCCCCCCCCATGTTCCTCCTCCTTGCCCCTCTTTCTTCTTTGCTGTAGGCCTTGGGGATTGGGTCGCAAACCTCTTGTAACGTTTCCTCATTTGCGAGTCTAGCAGTCTTTTTTCCCACTCGGACCAATTGTAACACATGTTGATATATTATGAGATGGCCTACAGTTTGTTTCAAAAAAAGCTAAAATTGATATTAAAAGTCCCTTAGATATATATTATTCCACACAATGCTAGAATAAGTGAGAATACACTGATATTCGTATTTTTACTATTTTTGAAAAATACAAAAACTTGTGTGGTCTCATAGTCTAATAGGTTGGGTTCCTGTGGGCTTTTGGTTCACTATAAGTTTTGGCTAGTCATTTTTTAGGTAATAGTAATAGTCTGTCTAGTGTGTATCAAACCATCAACTGCTCACCATTCAATTTAATTAATTATAAAAAATTAATTAAATAAAAAATTCATGCACACCAATTGAATTTTTTTATCAGGAGCTCTTTTTCCACCCTTCTAGTTATTTAACCCCTTCAAAAAACTAAAAAAATTGGTGGGTTGAAGAACTAGGGGAAAAGAGTGATAGAGATAGATATTTGGTGTTCGACGGTGCAGTGGAGGAAGTGTAGGGGCGGTGGTGGACTAGATCCGACCGGAGGAGATGCCAACAAGGCCGAAACAACATCTTATCCACTTCAAGGTCCCTACAAATAACCCAGGGCCAAGGCCCCTGCTCCCCCTTCCGGCGATGAAGACCACCCCATCATCTTCACGCGGGCCGGGACAATGAAGGCGGTGACATTGACACTATGCGATGTGAAGGTGTCGGCGTTGATGCTGCACTTCAACGGGGGAGCAGAACATTTTTTGAAAAAGATAGAATCATACCATTATTACTTTCATTAGAGAAGTATGATTACATGTCTAAATTAAGGATGTGAGAGATTAGAGAATAGAAGCAGAAAAGACAAAAGGAGAAGCACATATCGCGTGCAGGGCAATCAAGAAATAAAGGCCGTAGATGGGAAATCTACTGCCCTCGTATGCTCCCTCACCCCATGACCCTTAAGTATAAGATGGCATATTCGGTATGGTGCATTGCATGTCGGCCTCATCGACATCTCCTCCGACCAGATCAAGTTCACCACCTCCATCCTCCTCAGTATCGCCTCTGCCTCTGCCTCTGCCTAGGCAAACTGCTTTCTCTCTTTTCTTCTCTTTCTCTCTCTATCTCTCTTTCTCCTTAATTCTCCAACACACCCCAAATTTTTTTAGGGTGGGTTAGAGAACTGGAGGGGTGGAAAGAGGGCTCTCCTTTTCCATCACAAATCGATACAGCCAGATCATGTAACTGTCAACCCACAAACAAGTGATGTTGGAGCCATCATGCATTTCATACTAGTCGAGGTCATACAATTTGTCACTTCTCTGAATTAAAAAAAAAACATAAACACACACATAAAGGCATTGTCTCCATTCATATCTCCATTCCTTGTACAAATGGGATAGTTTTGAATATAAAAAATATGATTTTATATAAAATAGCTTAATAAAACTCCATTTCTAAAATGTTCATAAAAAAAAAACATGCATTTTTCACTAAAATTGAAACAAATTTTTAAGTTTAAGATGTTTTGTTCACAGCATTTTGAAAACATGTTTTGTTTTTTGATATCCGCAAAAAATATTCAAATGAGTTTTCAAACGGTATCCAGAGATTTCATTTGAAAATAAGTTTATACAATTTTTAGATATTCCATTTTTACCTAAACATATATACTCTGCTTGAACTCATTTCCAAATTAAACACAAACTATATATGTTTTAGAAGAAAATGAAAATGCATATTTTAATCATTAATTTTTATTTATTTATCAAGAATCCAACAAAAAAGTGTTGTTTAAAAGGGAAAAATCCATATAACCCCGTGTAATCTATCTGATATCTATGTTAAAAGTAGTGTTTTCCTTCAATAAATGTCGTCGGGTTGGAGGTCGCCTCCAAGTATAGATCCTGTAGGTCCTTGCGCCTGAGACACCGATGTGGTATCGGCTAAAGAGACTCTGACCCTCAAGTCAATGGAGTGAATGAAGAAGAAGATGACTCTAAGAACTAGAAGACTGATATTTTTTAGTGCTTGTGATTTTGAATGTCCCTCTTCTCTCCTTTTGCCCTTTTAGATGAGTGAGTGATCATACCATTTCCCATTCAAACATCCCTCAGTCTTGGCTTGAATATTCAGCTGATACGGAAGATTCTGCAAGGTACATGACTGGAGGTTTGTTATGATGTCGTGGCCACATGGCCTAGCCTCATTGGTTCTGACTGTTGTCAGTATTGGAATTCGTGGATGTGGGAGGATTTCTCTGGAAGCCTTGTTTTGGTGCAATCTTGTGACTGGCTGGATCACTGCTCGGAGGGTCTATTCTGAGCTGCCCAACAGCCTCTCAGAAAGACTGGGGGTGGGGTGTGATAACCACCTGCTTTATCAAAAAGCAGGAAAAGTTGATGGTTGATTGCCTTGTTGGGGTAGATTGTAGGATTCTCCTCTCGAAGCTATGACCGGCCACACACAGAGGTGAAAATGGGGAATCCTTTCTGTTTGGTGGAAATTTGACAAAAGAAGGCTACTAAAAGGGGGGGAGGAGGGGGGGGGGGGGGATGGGCCGACAACTTGAACTTAGCCTCCTGGGTCTGACAGTTGTTTTGGATTAGTCACCTGGTTCCTGGATTTATGGTTTTGTAGAATTGGGCAGCACCTAGTTGTGGATTTAGATTTGTTTGGCTAGGGCTAAAAGTGGTTTAACCAGGGGTTTAGAGAGGGTTTTTGGAGAGTGGATTTTGGTGGGAATGGGCTTCTTTCTCTCTCAATTAAGGCTCTCTCTCTCCCTTTCGCAATGTCTCTTTGTTGTGGGGGTGATTAAATAAGTGTAGTAGTGGAATTGAATGATGTTCGATACTTGGAGAGGAATGAAAAAAGGTTTTGATGCCCCACCTATTTACAGTAAAAATGATGCAAGGGAATTACCATTGGATAATAGATTAAATTGGGTAATAGGGTGGGTTTGAATTTGAGTTCCCCCTGATTTGGTCCATATATTTTGTCTAGGGAGGGGGCAGCAACTTGGATTGAGCCGTCAGGGCTTGGGCAAGTAGATTCTAGAATCCACCTTGCATCATGACCTGCCATATGTCCTATCTTTGACAAGCAATGGAATAAGGTGGCTACTAGGTTTGAGCTGTCAGAGAGGGGCGGTTAACAGGAACAAACCATCGTAATGATCAGCATTTAATGCCAACTTTATGTCCCATATGAGGGAAGCGGTTAGAGGGTAGCATATTCAATTGAGCCGTCTAAGGGAGGCAGCTAGGTTAGGGTTGGCACCTTGTTTCTAGCCTTTTGATTTTTGTAAGTGTTGGACTAGGTCTTTTTCTTATTTTCTCCCTCTAATTTCTTTAAATAGCTTTCTTTAATGTCCAAAAGCGGTCCATTTTAGGTATCAATTGAGATAATTTTCTTTTCTTTGGATGGTCAAAATTGGGGTATCTACAGCTGTGACTGCAACGAGCAATGGCAGGCGGCTTATCGGGGCCAAGGGATGTCTCTACGAATTCGACAAGGCAGAGCAGCCCTAGCACTGCCTTGCAGTGTCAGTGGTCCCCCTCCTCCTACAATCAGGACCAGGTCCCAACCTAGATTAGGCTAGTTGGACTTGGGGACACTCTAACGGTCATATTATGTAGAGGTGGTTAAACTAGTTGGCTAGTCTTGATCCACCCCGAACCATTGTTAATTTGGTCACCTTTGGTCACTCCTTGGTATAGTGCCTTTAATGAGGAGACCGTGATCCAAGCTGTCCTGCTCGGGTGAGGAGGAGCCTCCTGAGTAGAACCTCCCGAGCAAGACTCTTCAAGCGGAGAACTGGGCTATTGTCCCCGATTGATAGATATTTTCAATCTTAATCTGGGCTGGGTCATGCTACCCATTTACCCGACCTATAAAGACACGTGGTACCCTCAGGAAGAGCGCAAGATTTTCCCTACACATGTAACCCCATTATTTTTCAAATATCTATATAACCCCTTAAAACACATATGGAAATCCAAATAACCCATTCTGTTAACTAACCTAACCATTGATTGAGTAACTTTTAACCTCATATGTAAAATCTCAATTTTACCCCGTATGGAAACATCAAACCCTTCCCCCTCTCCCTTCAAGCCAGTGAGGATGGAAGAGGAGCGCCTTCTTTCATTGTTATAATATACTTTTGTTTCTTTCTTTCTTTCTAACTGATCTCTGATCCAAAGTTTTGAGGGTTCCTCACTTTTAAGTCTTTGTGATCTGTTCCTCATTTTGGATGGTCATGTTTTGATTGATTTTTTTGAAGGTTTTGAATGATGATTTGTTTAATAGCCGAGCTATTAAAGTTCTTGCCACGAAGACGTGTGGAATTTTTTTCTTCTTATTGTATGGATTTATGGATTTGTGGAACAAGCAGTCCAATTTATGGTAGACTGGGCCGGCCCTATGATTTGTCTAATGGGTATGGGCCCTAGGTAAATTAAAAAAGAGTGCTGCTACACTCAGTTTTATTCTCAGTCCAAAACACGGACCTTATATACCTCATTACAGATTTAATTAAGCATATACCTCGTTAGATGATGTATATACCTAATTGAATTTTGGAATCTTTAGTTTTAAGTCCATGTAAACATGCCTATTTAAGGATCGGTCCCTCACTTCTTCAAATTTTTTTGTAGTCCCTATATTCAACCGCCTATTTGATTTTTAGTCCCTCCATCAAACGTCCGTCCATACACCGTTAATTTGTTAATTTGTGAAATGTGATTTTATTTTTAAGTCCCTATAAACTATGTTATTTAGTGATCAGTCCTTGTAAACTATGTTATTTAGTGATTAATCCCTGTATAATATGAAGAAGGGAGCGACTGATCACTAAATAACATAGTTTATAGGGAGTTAAAAATAAATCACATTTCACAGAATCAAATAGACGGTGTATGGACGGACGTTAAATAAATCACATTTAACGGTGTATGAACGGACGTCTCACGGAGGGACTAAAAACCAAATAGACGGTTGAATATGGGGATTAAAAATGAAATATGAAGAAGTGAGAGACTGATCTCTAAATAGACATGTTTACAGGGACTTAAAAATAAAAATCCCCTGAATTTTTTCTTACACTTGCTAAAAATAGGTTCATTCAATTTGAAATGGAGCTATATACATTTTTTATCAAAGCATATACCTCATTAGAAGATGTTTACTATTTAAAAAAAAATAAAAAATGTGAGGTCTGAGTTTTTGTTGGTAAATGTGATTGAGTGTATCTTTTTCCATTAAGAAAAGGGCCCTAAAAATAAAAAATATAGTGAGTAATAACACAATTAATCTTAAAAAAATAAAAAAAAAAACACGTTATCAGATAAGAAGAACAATTATTAATTAAGTTTTCTTTTCAAATGAACAATAAAAAAAAGCAAAAACAAACTCATTGAAATGTGGGGGTCTGATAATGAAAAGATTACATTCTTTATAAATTCAAATGCAGAACTAAATTCCTATAAAAATGAAAAAATTTAAATAAGTTATCGAAAACTAAAAAGATAAAAACAAATATATGAATGATTTTTTTAAAAATATTAAATCTTAATCCTAAAAATATTCACACAGTTTTAATGCAATATTAGTTTTAGGGATTCGGGGCCAGTTTGGGGTAGGGGCTGCCTTGGTCCCCTATCTCGACCTAGAGCCGACTTTGATTGTAGATTCTGTGTTTCTTATGTGACGATTCACCCAATAATAGTTTTTCTATTTTTTTTCCCCTAAGATTGTGTGTTAGAGGGAAGAAATTAAAATTCATCATGTGATTGTTTGGGACTCAGATCTGGAGATATTAGCACTATTGAACTTAACAGAACTTCTTTGAAATCCATTATAGTAATATCTCTTTTTATGGTGACTACATGCAAACAAATTGATCCATTTAAGTCTTATCTGTCTCCAATCAAATAATGACACGAGACAACTCACTTGTCTAATACATGCATTGATAGAATCTTGACTCCTTTCCATCTCACAACAAGGTGGTTGGTTTCACATCGTTTTCTTTCATTTATAAAGATGTACAAACGTTTGTCTGGCACCCACCACATGCAAACAACCTCTACCTCTTGTACTTATATATATATATAGAGCTTCTATCATTGCTGCTTTGGTTTTGGCTTCATTTGTTGTTGTGATCTTGTCATGGGTGGTTAAATACATGAACTGGGCATGGTTAGAGCCAAAGAGCACTACAACAAAATTGGTAAACCTTGGACACTGGACCACCGCCCCTTCATCCTACGCAAATGGACTCCCCAGGTCCGTATGGAACCGGAAAGACTGAGTAGCATCCCTTTATGGATCAGACTCCCAAATCTCCCCCTTCATCTGTGGGAGGAAGATTGCCTCAGTCGGATTGGAAGTCTTCTTGGCGTTCCTCTTTATGCAGACTCCGCAACATTACGGTGCAGCCAAGCATCCTATGCACGAATCTGTGTCGAGGTTCAAGCATCAACTCCCCTTCCGGATTCAATCCTGGTCGAGATTGCCCCTAGAATCCGAGAGTCTCTCAAGGTAGACTACGATTGGAAACCTCATCCTTGCAATCATTGTCAAAACTTTGGCCATGATGAGGCATGTTGTGTTATGAAACCAAATGTTGCAGCTCCAAATATGGGAAAGGGTGGAAAGGTAGTGCCAGTGGCTATCTCAACAAAGGGCGAGGAAAAGGTTACATCCCAATGGGTGGAGGTCTCTAAATCCAACAGCAGCTCCAAAGAAAAATTGTTAGTGGATGCTATGAAGTCCGCTGCCTCTTCGCAACAGAGTAGAAAGACCTCATCAATCCCTCCTAATAAATTTGATATCCTACAAGACATTCTTGAATCTGACGAGCTCACAATTGAAGAGGCAAATGAAACAGTCCAAACTCTTACAGTTACAAATTCTGAGCAAATAGTCTCGGACCCAGTGCAAGCCCACATAGAAACCATAGTGGAAGACTCCCCATCAAATATGGCGTCCTCCTCGGCCAAGATTTATGGACTCATTAGTACTTCCTTAGCTCTGGACCATGCCCCACAAAATGCCTCAGAGATATGCACCATCTCTCTCTCTGCTGATGATTTGGGGTCAAGTCAGAAGATTCAAACAAGATCACAAACTAATGTGGGTCATTCCCAACATCAGGACCTTAGACAGGAGGTTCAGCTGCCGTCCCCTACTCCCCATGATTTTCGTCAATCCACAAAGCAGTCAGCAACAGCTGATGAGGTATTCCCTCCTTCCTTTCTATTTGAATCTCCAATTCTGGTAAGTGAGTTGCAGCTTTTACCAAAGCTTGATATTCCCCTCGAGATTGATCTATCCACCACAGCCCCTGATAATTCCTTGATCGAAAAAGCCTCTCGTGCCTCGAAAGGGAGTGGGAAAACCCAAAAAAATAAAAATAAAGGTGGTTCCCCCCAGTCATCAAAGAAGAATAAAGCGGCCCTGAAAGGTGCTCTCCCCACCAAGAAGAGCACCAAGTCGTATTTGGCATGATCTGGTACCCCCCTCTACTTTTCTTATGAACTGTCTATTCTGGAATGTTCGCGGTCTTAACAGTTGAGAAAAGCAGCATGATATCAAGAATTTTGTTCAAAAAATTCTGTCCCCAATAGTTTTTCTATTCGAAACCAAAGTGGATCTACCAAACACTGTCAGGATCAGTGGGAATGTCCTCCCACACTATCATATTCTTAACCCTCTTCACGGGGGCAGAATTTTGGTCTTATGGTAGCCGGATCTTGTTAAGGTGGTTCTTCTGGCTTTCTGTCCTCAATTTATGCATTGCAAAGTTACCCCCGTGGCTGGTCACTCGAGTTTCTTCCTCACTACCATCTATGCTTCCAATCTGGCCTCCAAGCGTCTTACTTTGTGGCAGCATCTTTGTGATTTAGCTCATAATATTATTCATGATCAATGGCTTGTTGGTGGTGATTTTAATAAGGTGCGTTTTTGTCATGAAACTGGGCAGTAATCTGATCCACTCCAAGCGTATGTTAAGATTTAATGACTGCATTTCTCACTGCCATCTTAATGATCTTAGGGCCATGGGTTCTTCTTTCTCTTGGAGCAACAATCAAGACCACAAAATAATTTGCAAGCTGGATAGGGTCCTAGTCAATTTTCTATGGCTTCTGGCCCTCGCCCTTTGAAATATTTCTCAGCCTGGGAACTCCATCCGGACTTTGGTCAGGTAGTCCATAAAGCGTGGCGAATTAAGATTCGTGGCTCTCCTATGTTTATACTTGCAAAAAAGCTTCAACACCTTAAAATAGTCTTGAAAGACTGGAATAAGGAGGTATTTGGACCCATTCAATCCTCTCTCCAACGATGCAGGCAACATCTAGAATCTGTCCAGAATGCGGCTCTAGTTGATCCTACAAATCAAAATCTTCTGGATCTTGAAAGAGAAGCCAAGGAACAATACCTTATCATGTTGCAGCGGGAGGAGTCATTCCTAAGGCAAAAATCATGCCAACTGTGTCTCTCTGAAGGGGACAGGAACTCCAAGTTCTTTTACTCCTCCATTAAGTCCAGATTATCCAAAAACACCATTCGCAAGGTGGTTGCTTGCTGATGGCTTATCCTCCGGAGAGCCCAAGTTCATCAAAGAATTTTTCGTGGAGTACTACAGAAAGCTTTTGAACACAAATATCACCCATCCGATCTCTGAAATGAACAATCTGATTCAACTCTCAGGTCTTGAAGGGGAAGCTTTATGTGCTCCTGTCTCAGAATCAAAACTAAAGCAAGCTCTCTTCTCTATGAAACCGCATGGTAGCCCGGGACCTGATGGCTTTTCAGCTCATTTTTTCCAAAATTTCTGGTCTGATGTCAAACAAGATTTCATTGATGCAATTCTCTCTTTTTTTGAATGGGGACACCTCCTTAAACAGTTTAACCATACTTTCATTTCCCTTATCCCGAAAGTAAAACATGCTGAATCTTTTGATAACTTCCGACCTATTTCTTTGTGCAACGTGGTTTACAAGACCATCACCAAAATTATGGCCGAGAGACTTCAACAGGTGCTTCCCAGACTTATCAGCCATAATCAATCAGCCTTTGTGAGAGGTCGAAACATTGTGCACAGTAGTATATTGGCTCACGAGCTAACTCGTGCTATGAACTATCTATCGGTTAGAGGCAGAACTTGTATAAAAATTGACCTCCGGAAAGCTTTCGACAGTGCTCAGTGGGAATTCCTTGAGAAGGTAATGAGAGGCATGAACTTCCCTAATTATTGGATCCACCTTGTTCTCCAATGTGTAGGGACTGCATCCTTTCAGTCTTGATCAATGGTAGCCCACAAGGCTTCTTCGGTGCTCACTGTGGTCTCTGACAGAGAGACCCTCTTTCTCCATTACTTTTTGTTATCACAATGGAGGCTCTCTCAGTCCAAATAGAAAATGCAATTTTCACGGGATCGGTGGGAACATATCTCAGGCCTGATTTGAATGTCTCTCATCTGTCTTTCGCCGATGATCTGATCATTTTTACTGATTGCAAATTCTCCTCGGCGCATGGCCTAATCTCCCTACTCCTCTCCTTCTCCCAGATGTTGGGTCTACACCTCAAACCACACAAAAGTCAGTTCTTCTCTTCCAGTAATGATTCTATCTTCAAGCAAATAATGGGCATTTCTTTATGTCACCTCCCAGTTAAGCATCTCGATTTGCCACTCACGCAAAAATCTCTCTCTCACTCTCTATGCATGCCCCTAATCGACAAAATGCGCAAAAAGATTCACTCGTGGTCCTCCTCTCTCCTTTCAAAGGCAGGTCGTCTGGAGTTAGTGCAGTCAGTCCTTCAGAGCTCCAGCTATTATTGGACTGTAGGTTTCTCTCTCCCAAGGAAAACACACAAGGTAATTGAACAAATCCTTCATAATTTCCTTTGGGCAGGAGATAGCAATAACTCTAAGCAATGTGCGGTTAAATGGACTCAAGTCTGTCTACCTAAATCTGAGGGCTGTCTAGGTCTCAGACGCTTGCGGGAATGGAATGAGGCTGCTATGGGAGTACGATTTTGGGAACTAGCCTCTAATCACTAGTCTCTATGGGCCTTATGGATGCGGAAAAAATATCTTTCAAAAGCAAATATTTGGTCTTCTTCACCTCGGTCCACCGCCTCAAGTATATGGAAGTCTATTCTCCACGCTGGATCTTGGATTCGAGGAGCCACAAGGTATATTATATTCTCTGGAAACACTATAAACCTTTGGACAGACCCATGGCTCCAAGGATATGTTCTCCAACACTATTTTCATGGAACTCCTCTTCTCTGCTGGGGTCCCCCAAGGGAGGTTATGCTTAACACCCTTTTCAAAGTTGAAAAATGGCATAGACCGCACAGATGGCCTGTTGAACGTGATGCTCTATGGAATGAAATTTCTGAAATTGAAATTGGAGGAGAGGGAGGAGATGTTCTGGTTTGGACTGGTTCAAAAACTGGTAAAATCTCATACTCCAATGCTTGGGAATTCATTTGAAAAAAAAGCCCCTGCCACTGGATGGACGAGAGAACTCTGGAACCCGATACAACCCCCAAGGCGAAGTCTTCTATGCTAGCAAGCTGCCCTGGACAGACTCCCCACCCTTCAGCGCCACCTCAACCACATGTTAGTGCAAAGCAGCACTTGTCCTCTTTGCTCCTTGGGTTCTGAAAGCTCGATTCATCTCTTCTTGAAATGTCTGTTCTCAACCTATATCTGGAAAGCAATCACAAAGTCCCTCGGTGTCTCATACTACAGACATCAATCTCTGGCAGACCGGTTCATGTGGTTTGTTTCTATGGGAGCTACTCCAACAGAAAAATTAGTGCTTTGCTTCCTTCTTACTCAAATAATGTGGTCGATTTGGTTAGAGTGAAATGAAAGATTGTTTCGAAGCAAAAAGTGCCCCAAATCTTTGTTAGCTCGCCGGATATTCTCTGCAATGAGAGCAACCTTTGTGGGAAAGATTTATGAGGATGAAACAACACCGGTCACCACAAAAATGTCCGCTCTGTTCAGAGTTTTGGTCCACGATAAACAGGTCCTTGAGAGAGAAGTAAAGTGGGATTTACCACAGGATGGATGGGTCAAACTTAACTCTGACGGGTCTAGATCAGACAATCGGTTTGCTTACGGTGCTCTTATTCGAGATAGCTCAGGAAACTGTCTCAAAGCTTTATCTGCTAGAGTACGGGCTGCTACTATAAGAATCCTTGAACTAAAGGGGATGGTGGAAGGCTTGCGACTATGTCACTCCATTAAAACCCCGTAGGTATGGCTTGAATCTGACTCCATCACTGTAATTGCATGGATCCATGGCCAGGGATCCATCCCATGGACAACTTTGAGAGAATTACGCACCTTCTCTTCTCTCTCAACATTATTCAAAGAATGGAAAGCCACTCATGTGCACCGAGAAGGAAACCAAGCTGCTGATCTCCTAGTAGCCTACCAATCATCCATGGGCTACGCCGTTTATGAACCTCCTAACTTTTGGCCCGAGCTACTCCAGATCTTAAAGGAGGACGCGGAAGGAAGATCCACAATCCTACTCAGCTAATGATTTTTTGCTACTGACTATAGGCTATTAATGAGTTCTCCAATGTAAACAATTGGGCTGAAATATTTTGTTGCCCTTTTGTTCATTTTCTTTAAATTTTCCCCTGTTTGCACATATTCAAAGTTCATAGAATTACAAAAATTTACCAATCGAAAAAAAAAAAAAAAAAATTGGTAAACAGTGGCAAAAAAAAGGGCTGCTAAAAAAGCATAATTATGCCGCTATATCTTATAGTGGCATATATGCGGCACTTACCGAAAGTGCCGCTAAATCATGGGGTCGGTGAAGGGTATGACATATAGTGGCACCGCAAAAGCCGCTACAAAGTTTTCTAAAACCGCCACTATAAACAAAGTTGATAAATAATTATTGGCTTTAAAGGCCCACAAATCTGCCGCTAAATAATAATAAAAACTGCCGCAACACCAATTTAAGATAAATCATTACTCATTTGTTTCCGCTGCTAAAGAATCATAAAATGTCGCTAAAGGCAATTTTGTTTGCCTCTAAAAGCAATAAAGTTGCCACCATAAATCAATTAAACATGTTTTTACGGCATTTTTTCATTGCCGCTAAAAAGTTTGAAACTGTCATCATCCACTTTTCTAAAAGAAATCAATTGATTCCCTATAACATTGCAATACAAAAATAACAAATACATAATATGTCTCCACAAATGAACATAACAATAAACATTCTTATAAAAATTCATACATTAATTGAACACTAGAACCCAATGAAATTAACATCATCCAGAAATCACAAGTAGTCATTGTACAACTTGTCTATAAAACAATGAAACTACAAAAGATGGATCACAGAAATATTCTTTGACAATCTCTCAAGATATTCAAACGTCTCTACGTGCAACCTACATAAAAAATGATAACAATATTATTATCGGTTCAAATAAATTAAACAAGTGTTGTATATATGAACTTACATAGGTCGATGGCCAAGCAACAGTCCCTCCAACAGCATCTCCAACAGTCCTAAAACGACCAAAAGGCCTAGGTAAAAGCTCTTGCCGTGCTATGGGCACTCTAATAATCACTTCCCAATAGCCATGCCCCAATTCAGTGTCCCTTATTCTTGTATGTGGATTCTTAGTGATAATGGTTCCTTGTGCTACAATAAGATTAGGTGTCTTGGGACTCAATAACATAACATCATTCTAGGCCTTATGAGCTTACTATATGATAAAACAATCTATTATAAAAAAAAAGTTTAGTTTTGATAATGTAGTATTCCTTGAAGAAATATCATAACTATATAACAGTACTAAAGAGATCCAAGAGAAAAAAAAAAAAAAGTAGAAATAACTTTACCTGATTGGTAAACCTAGGATCTGGAGTAGCTTGTGGTTCAACATTAGAAACTTGGTTATTCATATTACTATTGTGACAGCATTCATTTGCCCTTGCAATTGGGTAAACATCTGCATCATCATTTGCATCTGCTCTTTTATCCCGCATAACTCTTTGTTGTTCTTTCTTATGACCTCCGTCTCAACATGATCAATAATTGTCTCTCGCACATCTTATGGGGATGGACCTAATCCATATGTGTGAATCCAACCACGTCTCTCTTCCCCCACTACTTTTGTGTATATTCCATCCCTTAAAGTGTTGTTAAGTTCAGCTTCTGGGTGCTGAGTTAATTGGTCATTAAGTTCAGCCTACGTAGATCAAGGAATATACATGAAGTTAAAAAAAATCAAAGAGGTATAAAATTACATACATATGTAATTGCAAATGAAAGTTCACTTTAGAAAGCTAAAAGGGCCTCATATATAAGCTCCTCGGACTACAAAAATTTAATAGATGAAATTAAAACAAGCAAAAGCAATCAGAAAACCCCAGATAAGGTACTTCAAAAGTAAAAATAAAAAGAAAACCTACCAAGCATTACAGTTCAGCTAATATTAATCACTATAACAAAAGGAAAGTTTAAATAATATGAGCCAGTAAATCAAGATTAAATCATTGTATATATAACAAAATGGGGAATCTAAAAAAAGCATTGTATAGAAAGCTTGTAATCTACGCCATATATAAGCACTATAAGCTGTCAAAATTGTACACATTCCTTTAACTCATCTATCAAAGGCTGTAAATACACATCAATGTTATTTCCTGGTCCCTCAGGCCTAAGAATGAGAAGTGACATCATAAGATATGGTTGCTTCATACACATCCAAGGAGGTAAGTTATAGGGATTCAGAATAACTGGCCATGTGCTATGTGCTCAACTCATGGTGTTAAATGGATTGAAGTCATCACTCGCTAACCCGAGTCGAACATTTTGAATTTCTTTTGATAAATCTGGATAATCATGGTCAAAAGTTTTCCATGCAGTCGAATCAGTCGGATGCTTTTAAGGACCCATCATCTATGCGCTCAATTGCATGGCATTTCATGGAATTTGACGTTTTTGATGTCATAAACAATCTTTGCAACTTGGTATCAAGGGGAAGTGACGCAACACTTTGGCAGGAACTTTATTTTTCTTTTTTGATATAGATGTTACCTCATGCTCTAGCTGATTGTCATCATTTTTCCATCTAAAAACACCACATCTTGCACATTTCTCATCATTAGTAACATCTTTCCCATACAACATGCAATCATTTGGACATGCATCGATTTTTTTGTAATTTAATTGCAAGTCTCCAATTATCCTTTTAGTCTCATAAAAAGACTTTGGTAATGTTTCACCCTCTGGTAATGCTTCCTCCAATAACTCATGCAAGATAGTAAAGGATTTATTGCTCCACCCACCGAGACACTTTATATGAAACAATCGAATCAGGAAAGAGAGTTTCGAAAACCTTCTACTTCCGGGATATAAATCTTGTGCAGCATCTTCAAGCAGCTTAAAATTTTTTGTCGCAACTCCATTAGTCCTTTCATTGGTTTCATTCGCTGGATCAATCCTTTCTTCATCGAGATTGTTGATACCAAATGCATCATGCAACATCTCATGTATATCATCTTGATGAATTGTGTCATTATGTGCTATATCATTAGAATTCAAAGAAGAAATTGTCTCCCCGTGATAAGTCCAACGTGTGTAGTTCTTAAGAAATCCATCTACAATAATACTAGTTAAATGCACGTGCCAAGGCACGTGGCATGAATTTACAAACTAACTAACTTGAATACCTAATAAATAAAATTCAAATTAACAATAAATCATCATTAATAATTAGATACTAAAGCGCTTTTAATAGTGCATACAATCACAACTGCATATTTTACCGTGTAACATTATACCAATTTTTTTTTTTTTTTACATAATAGTGCACAAGGATATGCATCCCTTTTATAGGTATCTGAACATTTAAAACTATGTATTGTTTACATAATCAAATAACAATTACAACTCAAAATCTCATAGAACAAGTCACAAATCATCAACACAACTGTGGAATGTTGATGTTCGCATCACCTTATTTTGAAAATCCTGCTACACAAAGAGAATAGGTTAAAAAACATTAATAGACAGTTCCCAAGATGATTAGAATTCATGGAGCAACAAGATATTTTGCGAGAACCAACAATGCTATGAGAACATTGACATATATCCATGATTTGTCTAGCCCCCAGACACATAAATACAAATAGTAATGGTATACATTGTATGCTCAAGGATTGTTCGGAATTATCATATGTATTTCAAATGCATTTTATCATATACAACAAAAGATTTCACGACGCATGGCTTAAGCATCTTGGCGTGAGGAAGGGCGGCAGGACTCGGGGTGTGGAGGAGTAGAATCCTCTTCTACTCCACAATGGCCCTTCAGCTTTGAGTGCTGTACTTCCTTTCTCTTCGCATTCTATCTTTGTTTATTTTCGTTCTTCACTTCTTGTATCACATTTGGCCCATAGCTACATAATTAACATAATCTGGGTAGCTTTGGTCTACCGGTTTCAAAAAAAAAAAGAAAAAAAAAAGAAAAAGAAGAAGAAGAGAAAGATAGTTGTTACAATAAGAGAGAGAGAGAATGAGAATCCTTGTATTGCACTTAGGGTTCAATCCCTTTATATACAAGTACACATAGGATTACATGTGTAATACACTATGACATAACACATATAATCTAACAGCCCCCCTCAAACTCATGGTGGATCATATAAAGTGAGTTTGCGAATGAGAAACTGAAATCGAGTAACTAAATGTGACTTCTTAAAGAAATCAGCAAGCTGCTCTGTGGAGGAAATATGCAAAAGTGATACTGTCTCTGCAAGGAAGTGCCGACGAACGAAGTGACAATCGATCTCAATGTGTTTGGTCCTTTCGTGAAAGACTGGATTGCTGGCTATCTGAATAGCAGACCGGTTATCACAATGAAGAGGAGTAGGACCAGTCAAAGTGACTCCCAAGTCCACCAAAAGATGTCTAAGATGAACAATCTCTTTGGTGGTAATAGCCATGGCGTGGTACTCAGCCTTAGTGCTGGACAGGGAAACAACATCCGGTTTCTTGCTGCGCCAAGAGATGCTGGAATTTTTGAGAAATATGCAGAACCCAGTGGTAGATCGTCTAGTGGTCGGATCTCCAGCCCAATCAGCATTAGTAAAATCCCTGAGAACTAGAATTGAAGAGGACGACAAATATAGCGATCTAGTGATAGTACCACGTAAATATCTCAGAATACGCATAAGGGCACCATAATGTACTGATTGAGGGGCCGACACAAACTGACTAACAATGCTAATAGCATGAGCAATATCAGGTCTGGTGATGCAAAGATACACAAGCTGACCCACAATCTGTTTGAATCGAGTTGGATATGGGAGAGGCTCACTATCTATAGGACGAAGCTTCACATAAAGCTTGAAAGGGGTATCTGCACTGTGGGTATCCGAGAGGGCAGCACGCTCTAGAATGTCAGCTATATACTTCTATTGAGAGAACAGAATCTCACGATCACTTTGTGCAATCTTGATACCAAGGAAGTAGCAAAAAATATCGAGATCTTTCATCTAAAACTATCGACTGAGGTGATTCTTGACCAGAGTAATACCAACGGAGTCATCGCCAGTTATAATCATGTCATCAACAAATAAAAGAAGGATAACCCGGCACTGTGATGAGAATCACAAAAAAATAGAGTGGTCCGGAAGGCTCTCAACAAAACCATATGCCAGAATAACAGTGCGAAAAAGCTCAAACCAGACACAGGAGCATGTTTCAGTCCGTATATAGCCTGCCGAAGATGACAAACATGCTGAAGAGGAGTGTTGAGACCAGGAGGTGGTTGCATATAAACAACCTCAGATAAATCACCATGAAGAAAGGCATTCTTCACGTCCATATGAAAGAGCGGCCAGTGACGAACAATAGTAACAGCAAGGAGGGTGCAGACAGTAGTCATCTGAGCACGAGGAGCGAATGTTTCCTCATAGTCAATACCATACTCCTGTGTGAAACCTCGGGCAACAATGCGAGCCATATGTCGTTTAATGGATCCATCAGGACGATGCTTGATCTTAAAAATCCATTTACTGCTGATTGGGGTAACACCATCCGGAAGAGGAACAACATCCTAGGTCTGTGTTTGCTCAAACACCTGTAACTCCTTAGTCATGGCCTGCTGCCACTCAGGGTACTCGACTGCCTTCCGATAAGATCGGGGTTCACGATGGACATGTATAGCTGTGAGATATGCCTGAAACTGTGGAGAATAGGTACTCACAGATGCAAAGCCAAATTGGTCAGGTGGTCCAGAGTCAAAACCGAAGCGGGCAAGTGGATGACGCTCACGCTGAGGGTAGCGAGGCAAGGGACGAGGATCCACATCAGAGGGAGGTGCGTCAGTCATGGAAGACGGAGTACCAGTGGAGTCATCTGCGGGAGGAGCAAGAGGAGACACAATAGGAGGAGAACTAGGAGGACCATGGGAGTTGGCTACAGGAGAGCTAGGAGGAGACGAAGAACCAGGAGAGTTAGCAACAAGATTGCCAAGAGGAGACTCAGGGAGAGCAGTACTAAGAGCGGGCTCTAGCACAACAGACGGCTTGAGAAGCGGTAGAGACTCAATAGGGGAGGCCTGAACAGGAGAAGGAATAGGAGGAGATGCCTGTATAGGAGAATGCACAGGAGAAGAGGAGGCAGTGGGTGTAGAAGAAAAATAGGGAACATCCTTGACAAATAACACATGACAAGCGAGCAAAAAACGATCTCCAATAGGATCATAGCAGCGATATCCCTTATGTTCAAAACTAATCCCTAAGAATACACACTTGACTAACTGAGCGGCCAACTTGGTGCGTTGGTGAGGAGGGAGACGTACGAAACAAGTACATCCAAAAGTGCGAAATCTACTATAATCAGGTTTGGAGGAGTAAAGACGCTCATGAGTGTCAGTATCGGATTTCAGGAAAAGGAAAAAAAGGGGCCCTCTCTTCCTTCCTCCTCGGTCCTCCGGTGGTCTGGTACGTGTGTGGGGGTTTCTTCAGAGGCTCGGGTCCGGAGAGCTGCGCCTTGGCAGACTCGGTCAGATCGTCTCTCGGAAGGGGTGATGGGTTGGTTGTTTGTTCCTGGCTGAGGCGGCCGACGGGTCCTCAAGAGGATTCAGGGGTTGTTGTGATCGCCACCTGCTTTTCTCAAAAAGCAGGAAAAAGGGGTGGATTTGATCGCCTTCATGGGGAGTTTGTGGGGTCACCGCTCTGAGACACGGATGTGCCGTACACAGAGGTGAAGACAGGGATCCTTTTTTGCTTCGGGAAACTGACTAGAGGAGAATTGGGATGTGAGGTGGACTAGGGAAGGGCCGGCTAGTTGGATTTAGCCGCCTGGTTGGGGCGGCTAGTTGTGGGTAGCCGCCTGGTGTCTGGTTCAATTTGGGTAGAACCTGGGTAGGGTTTGGGTTTGGAGAGTGGATTTGGAGAATTGATTTGTTATGCCTATGTCATTTGGAGCCTTTTTTTTTTTTTATCGGAGTCGCTAAAATTTTGGCTTTTAGCTACCTGTGGGAGTTGGAGTACTCTGATTGAAAATCTATCTGTATGGGTCGAGGTACCATTTAATACTGCCCATAGAAATTTCATCGAATTCCAGTTACGCTTTAGAAAATTATGCAGTTTCGAATCGTATCCGGGTTTTGGTTGATGTTGGCTTGTCAGGGGGGACTATGACCAAGTCAATTGGAGACTTTGACAAGTCAAAGAAGACCATTGACCATGGTCAAATGGTTTTGTCCTCTAGCTTGGTTGGGTTGACTTGTCAAAGTTCCCACAAACTCACTTTTTCCCCCATTAAAAGCCCTATTTGTGAGTGACTTTTGCTCTCTCTCTCTCCCCTCTCTCCCTCAACGTGCCCTCCTCTTCACTCTCCTTTTTTGTGCTCCTTTTGTTGGTTTTTAAGGAGAAGAAGAAGAAATAGAAGGAGAAGGTGAAGGTGAAAAGGAAAAAGAAGTGAAAGGTAGGTGTTTGTGCATGTGTGTTTATGTGTTGTTGGTGTGCCTTGTTTCTCTTCTCTCTATCTCCTTCTCATGCCCCCTTTGCACCCCTGTTTTCAGCCATGAAGGGCTTGAGGAGATGCTGATGAGGTGGTGGTAGTGGTAGTGGTGGTGGTGGTTGAGGTGGTCGTGGGTGTGTCGAGAACCCCGCATCTCCCCATTTCCCTCCCCCTCTTTTGGTAAGGCAGATCTCTGTCTTGTAAAGATATCTGTGAAACTAGTATTTAGAGGCATATTTTTTGGATTGTGTCCTCATGTGATACGATCATCTATGTGTCTAGTTGTTATTTATGAAATTTGGTGTCATTATGATATATGTGTTGTAAGTTATAACCTGATTTGCAAGGCCTGTCCAGATTCACGTGGGAATTGACCAGTTTCTGGAAATATTTTAGTTCGGGCTTGTAGAGACAAAATTAGATTATAATGTCTGCAGGGATTATGATCCCAGCATGTTAAAGAATGTGTATGATTTATTTCATAATTTTTGGATGTGTATTTGGTGCTGTGGAGATCAAATAGTAGGGCTGGTTGTGGCAGGTTTAGAAATTTTGCTCGATTGTGTGTTAAGGAGTTGTTATGCATGTTGTGGAAAGTATCAGGAGTTAGGGTCTTCATTAATTAGGCTTATATGTGTGTCAGGAGGTTCCATATTTTAATTGTGGATCATTGGTTGTTTTTTGCAGATCTCGTAGACCGGACGTGCGGCGGTCCGGGTATCGGTGAGTGGTTCGATCCAACCCTTCGGGAAGCATTGGATGCACGTAGTCGTGCGTCAAGCATCCGTTGGGCACCCTGACTATACTACTTATTTAGATAAGTAGTATGGCCATGTCTAACCCATAATATGCTAGATATTTGCATGCTAGGTTAGTATAGCTCGTATATTGTGTAGAACCCCCTATTCTACCATATACTTGCCTATGTATCATATTCATGTGTGAATTATTATGTTTGCATGCGCCCTTCATGTATGGGCATGTGTGATGTGTGTTTATAATGAATGTATAGAATATGCATGCCTTAGGTAGTCCCTATTTATAGTACTACCTCCCTATGTTAGTAATATCTAGCATGATTTAACCTGGGTTAATAACCGGGTGCATACTTAATATTCCCTAGTCATAAGACTGGAGGACGTGGTATGGCTGTTGCACCCATCTTGTTGGGGCAAAGCTATGACCAGCTTCTGAAGAGGATGAGACTTTCCCTCTCTCTCGCCCTCCCTCTTTGCGTAAACTGAGTAAGTAGATATGGTTCCTACTTGACTCAGGTCTGCTTGGGATTATCGGCATGCACCGGTTGTTGCGCGAGATCACACTTAACCCTTCCCTTTTAAGTTGGTGATATCCAACGCATGCTTAAGTTATACCTTGTGTGCTTATATGATTAATGTGCCTCATATGCATGTGTAGTTAGGCCATGCATTGTATGCATGTTGCATGATTTATTGTCTATGATGTATATTCGTGTTAGGAGTACCCTATAATTAATCATATGTTATCGCGCATGTTAAAACTAATTAGGCCTATCTGAAATAGGTGTGGGTACGACCCGCTGTCGGGTTGTACCTCATTAGTTAGAGCGCGAGCGATATAATAGCCACCCCGCATCCGAGTGATGCACTTGAATGGAATTCAGGAGGATTCATTGCTGTATCGGTTTTGTTAAACCGGTGGCTATGACATTAAGTTAGGCCTACCCGTGCTAGGCGCGTGTATGAACCGCCTGTTGGGTTATGTGCCTTGGGCTTATTTCTGTGTGAGAGCAGAGGTAACCCCTCGCGTCTGAGCGATGCACTCGTGTGGGAGTACAAGAGTATTCGTTATCGTTGATATGTGATTATCGAGAGTAGTTGACTTTCCCATAGGGTTCGCTTTGCGAACGTGGGGTGCTTCCTCCCGACATCGTCGTGTGTCAAAACTACCTAGCGTCGAAGCTGTCTTGTTTGGTGCCACCACTTGTAGGTGCTACCGATGTGTATCGCGGTACACATCTGGCTAATGAACCGATTGTGGAAGGCCGATAGGTAGGGGCTAAGCGGGAGAGGGCTACTGAACGATATTGCGAGTGTGGAGTCGGTCTACCCTTTTGTGGATCCGTGTTGAAGCTGCCTGGCGTTGAAGCTGTCCTGACAGAGGGCTCCCACCTGTAGGTACTACCGATGCGTTCGGCAGATGTACTGATCATGGGAGTATACCAGGTAGAGGCTACCTGGGAGAGGGCTACCGGATGATGAAGGGTGTAGAGCATAAGGATTATCCCAAAAGTCCCTAGGGTCACCCCTCCGGGGGCTAGGGTGAGGATGAGTTGAGTCACGTCATCACGTGACCCTTATACCCATCGAGTATACTCTGGGTATGCTACTCCTAACGCTTGAGGTATCGTAGTATAGCTCTGCCTCGTAGCGGAGGGACTGGTTGGTTAGGTTATCCAGTAACACTAGGTGTTATGGTTAACCTTCGTTTCTCCCCGGGTGTCCCAGGAGTTTCCCTTCGAGGCAGGGGCGGGGGATGAGTTGAAGTCATGTCACCGCGTGACCCATTTCGTTGTTCGTCCGTTCCCATAGTTGTTGGGTCCAGTTATGTATCGATGTTCAAAGACATCGTCGGGCAGTTATCTCGATGTAGATAATCCAGTAGTGTTTTGTAGATCAGTAATTCCGCGTCTCTTCGACAAACGGTATGGTCTCTCCCCAAGAGTCCCAAGAGTCTCCCTCCGGGAGTGAGGGTGAGGTTGGTCGCGCCGCCGCGTGACCTTGTTATCCTTTGGGTTTCTACCCATGTTTTTCCTTGAAAGGAAATTGCCTTAGTATTGAATTGTTGTAATGGTGTTTGGTTTTCAGCTACTCACTGAGCTTGTAGCTCACTAGGTCATTTCCACCCCTCTTAAGATATTTGTGTGCAAATATCCTCTTCTCTCTCTCTCTCCCTCCCATTTTTCCCACGTCTGCAACCTCTCTTTCTCTCTTTCTCTCTTTCAAAGGCCCCCCACAAGTGTTTGATTAAATGACACAAAGAGAAGGAGATGGTGGAGAAGGAAGTGATGGTAGCTTTGGTTGTTGTTTGTTCTCCCCTCTCTCTCAAGCTCCCTTTGCATGGATTTCTCCCCCCTGATTTTCGGCTGAAGAGGAGGCTGAGGAGAGGCTGGGGAGGTGGGGGTAGTGGTGGTGGCGGTTGAGGTGGTCGCGGGTGCGTCGAGATCCCCCGAGCCTCCCCCTTTCATTCCCCTCCAAAGGTGAGCCTTTCCCCTCCTTTTCTTGATTTTTAGGGCTTAGGGTTGGTTGGGGAGGTCATGCATGCTAGGTAGATGGGTTAGGGTGTGTGTGAGGGGTTGGGAAGGGTTAAAATGAGGTTAGGATGGGCTGGGCGAGCGCTGGGCGCGGTCTGCGCGCGTGCGCGCAGGCGCGCGCGCAGGCGGGCGCAGGCAGGCGCTGGCGGGCGAAGTCGGGCGCGCAGTCACGCGCGGGTGCATGCGGGAGTGCACGCGGGTGCGCGCGTGCGCGCGAGCAGGGCGCCTGGGCATGCGCCTGGGCGCGGGGCTGGGGACCAGTGTGCGTGCGTGCGTGCGTGCGCGTGTGCTGGGGCGTGTGCGAGGTGCTGCGCGGGGGGCGCAATGCGTGCGGGGGCGCGCTGGGATGGACGCACAGTGCGCGCGGGCGCGCGCGAGCGTGCGCGTGGCAGCGCGTCTGGGCGCGCGGGCAGGCATGCGGTAGTGCGTCGAGGGTGCCAGGGTGTGTGCGTGCGTGCGCGTGCGGGGGGCCATGCGTGTGGCTGCCCAAGGGTTCGGGTAGGTGTCGGGGCACTCGGACTCGCGTGCGTACGTGCGTGCTCGCATGCGTGCGAGCCCGTATGCATGCTTGTCCGAGTATGGGGTATTTCTAATCATTTCTTTGTGTAAATTGTGTTGTTTCTCACCAGTTCGATGCCCCTACCTTGCAGATCTCGTCGGATGGGATGCGCGAGGTCCCGGGTCATAAGGTGAGTGGTTTGATTCCAATCCCCCCCCCTCTCTAGGGATGCGCTCGACCCGCATAGACGCGCGTCGCGCATCGATGGGGTCCCCTAGCTATTATATGTAGATGCTATGCATGCACCCTTATATGATCAATATGATGCTATGCATGCCACCCTAGACTTGTATGCTAGGGATATGCACCTATACATCATGTATAGAGGCCCGTACATGCCTGGACACCATGTCCTGTACTTAAGTGCCTCGATCTATGCATGCATGATTATGTAGTATACATGCCACCCTAGGCCTTGCATCTTAGTTATGCACCCTTATGATATGTGTAAAGGCCAATGCATCCTGTCACCCTGTTTCATGCTAGGAAAGCCCCGACCTACGCATGTTCCCATTTAGTTTAATTTATTTAAATCAAGATGGGATTTTGGGATTATATTGTTATTAGCATGCCTTAGAGAATATTATAACCTTGTGGTTATAATATATGTTTCCCCGCATCTTAGTTATGCGCTCTGGAGGAATTCTGAAGAATTCATGTCATTTGTAGAGTTGAGATCGGTGTCGGCGGATCCAAGTGGATCGTATCCGTGTGGGTAGGCTGTTTCTCTTCCCTTCATTGGATCCGTGTAGGGACTCCTCAGCGTTAGACAGGCCGTCCTGACAGAGGGCTCCCATCAGTAGGCACCTCCTGATTTGGTTTCGGACTGTGCTGAATGTGGGAGTAGACCAGGCGAGCTACGGTGTGGAGGAGAGGCTATCGGTGGACCAAGGGTGATTAACAGCCTAGTCAGTCCCAAAAGACCATGTCACCAGTTTGAGGGTGAGGGTGAGGGTGTAGTGGGTTGGCGATGAGCGACCCACTGGTTTGTGTAGTTGTTGCCACTTAGAGGCTATGAATGATTTGAGGTTAATATGAGTGTGTTGGTTGTTGTTATGCATGTGGGTGATATCTCGCTGAGCGAGTATCGAGAGTGATTGTTTTCCATTGGGTTTCGCTTGGCGAACATGGGATCGTTCTCCCCTTCGTTGGATCCGATGTAGGAACTCCCCGGCGTTGGCTATACCTGTCAGAGGACTAGGCGGAGGCCACGAGGGTGGGAGAGGCTACCGGTGGACCAGGGGTGTAGAGCAGTCTAAGTCTCTCCCAAAGTCCCAAGTTTCCTCCTTTCAAGAGTGAGGGTGTGGATGAGGCGAAGACGCGTCCCTCGTGACCCATTCGTTGTTCGACCGTTCCCATAGATGTTGGGTCCGACCTCGTGATGAATGTTGAAGGACATCGATGGGCGATTATCTAGATGTAGATGATCCAGTAGTGTTGAGTAGACCAGTAAGTCCGGGTCTCTTCGACCGACGGCATGGTCTCTAGACCAGTAAATCCGGGTCTCTTCGACCGACGGTATGGTCTCTCCTCATAAGTCCCAAAATGACTCCTTTCGGGGTTGAGGGTGGGGGTGAGGTTGGTCGCGCCGCCACGTGACCCAGTGATCATTGGGTTTCTACCCATGTTTTTCCTTGAAGAAGGGAATTGATTATGTATTGAACTGTAGAATGGTGATTGGTTTCCAGCCACTCACTGAGCTTGTAGCTCACCCCTCGCATACTGTTTCTTTTGAGGGGCAGTGTTGGGCGTGGAGCTGGAGCTTTCCTGTGGCGTGGTCTTATGGGCGTGGAGCGTTCTTCCGGCGGATGGTGAGTGCGAGGCTGTCAGCATTCCTAGAGTCATTTATGCTTTGTAAATCGTGCATGTGGCACAGGTTGTATTTTCTTTGGTCTAGACTTGGCTTCCACAGGACATTGATTGTGTATTTGGGTCTGTAATAATGTTTTTGATTTACAGACATTGTTATATATTATGCTTCCGCTTTTCAGTCAGTTATCATTATCTTGCTTTGCCGCCTTGTGTATTGTTGTTGGTGTCCTTATTGACCTCAGGTATTGATAGCTGATATTATATTTTATTATTGCCACGTCTCGGGGACGCCTGGGGCGTGACAGATAGCTGATACTTTATATATTGCCACGTCTCAGGGACGGCCGCCCTGGGGTGTGACAGGATTTGTGTAGGAAATGGGTTTCTCTCTCACTTTCTCTCTCAAGGTTTTAAAGTGGTGGTATAGGCTTGATGATTGGGAATGTGGGTTGTTGGGGTTATTGATGGGTATTGATTGCTATTGATTGTTGTATAAAGGCTTAGAGACCCCCCTATTTATAGTAAAAGGGGTGAAGGGGAGTGTTCACTGGACAATAGTTCAAAATGGATAATAAGGTGCTTGATTTGATCTCTCATTAGATCTTTGTTCTATGACAATATCCAGGTTAGGGGTGGCTAGTTGTGTTTAGACGCCTGGTGAGGGGCGGCTACTCTTAGGTAGCCGCCCCCATCATAACCTGCCATACGTCCCATCTCTGACAAGCGGTGGCTTGGGTCGGTTACTAAGGATGAACCGGCTAAGATGGGGCGGCTAGAAGGGACAATCCACCGCAATCATGCTTGCTTTATGTCCCATCTAGGAAGGCGGTTTGGGGTCGGTCAGGGGGGTGGCTAGTTGGAACTAGCCGCCTGGTATGGGGCGGCTACTCTCAAGTAGCCGCCCCTGTCCAGGCTCTTAGATTTTTCTAAGTGTTGGACTTAGGGTTTTCGGTTTCGGTTTCTGAGGGAGTTTTCTATTAGATGTCCAAATGTGGTTGTTTTCCAATATTACTTGAAGTAAATTTCTTTTCTTTGGACGGTCAAAATTAGGGTATCTACAATTGTCCCTCATTGAACGGAGTCTTTGTGTGAAACAGAAAGACTTCGATCGATGATAAGGAAAGAGACCCTTATTTTGGCCGGCCCAACCTTCAAGAGGTTTAGGACACATGACCAATACCATTCAGGGAGGTAATTTAGGTCATCAGAGGCTGGGTTTTGACTAGAATGGTTATCTAAGGAGTGATCCAGGTGGGAGAGTGAGTAAAAGTAAGGAAGCGAGTGATCCAACCCTCGGACGGGGTTCTTAGCCATCGTGCACGGAGCAGCCCGGCGTCAGTTTCCTTGTGCCTACCGTACCCGTGCTTGGGTAGCTCAGCAAATCAAGGGGATATCGCAGACAGAAAGTAAAATAAAGTGTGTTTGATTTGGTGAATTGGATCATTCGAAAGACAAAGATTCTGGAAAAGAACCAGAACTGAAGAAATTTGAACTGAACGGTACTAGAAATTGTGGTAAAACTTCAAGAGAGTTGTGTTTGATCAAGTAAAACTTGGAAATAGACCAATACATGGCTGTTTGTTTTAGAAAACTTGGAAAATAAGTGTGTTTGAGAAGCTGGAAGGGGGCGGCTAGTTGGATTTAGCCGGCAGGGAGGGGCGGCTAGTTGTGCTTAGCCATCGGGCAGGGGGCGGTTACTCGCGATTAGCCGCCGGCCGACTGGGTCCCTTATAACCAAAAAAGGATGCTCTCTCTCCCACACGTTTTCGAAACGGTTCCCCTCCCTCCAACTCTTCTTCTTCTTCATTTCAAACCGAAAAAACTTGGATTTCTTGTTAATTATTTGCCTAATTTCGCCCTAGATCATTTCTTTCTTCTTGATTTCAAATCCCTAGTTTCCTTTGGGGTTTTCTTTTTCATGAAATCGGAGGAGATGACGAAGGGGAAGAGGACGGCTTCGATGATGAAGTGCCTCCGGTCTTCCCGAGAGCAGAGGGGGGCTGTCTCGGGGTCGAGCTCACCGACGGGGCGGAGAGGAGGGTCATGGAGGAGACTACAGGTGCGGCGGAGGTGCTGTCGGGAGGTGCCGGCGCGAGTTCAGTTGGGGATGTACCTTCGGGGGCTGTCCCGGGAGTTTCTACAGTTCCTAGGGGGTGATGTGATCGGGTATACGCACAAGAGGAGGCGCGGTTATCGACCGGTGGCAGCCGGAAGCATTGGTTTGGAGGTCGGAGGATCGACCGAGGGTGTAGCCAAGGACGTAGGGGCTGAGGGGGTTTGTGAGGGTGTGAGGGCATCACTGGATTTGTGGAAGGATGATTATCAGCCTAGTAAATCCCAATATCCTATGTCACCTATTGTCACGCCCCAGGGCGGCCGTCCCCGGGACGCGGCAAGTGTATATATGATATCAGTAAACAGGAGTTCAATAACATACTCACACAACAGCTAAAATGACAACACAGATAAAAGCAGGGCTGACATAATATATACACCAAAATGCGGAAGCTAAAAGACTGAATCTGTAATCAAAACATACTACAGACTCGATACATAATCGTATGTCCTATGAGAGCCAACATGTCCATATATACACAAATACAATCCATACAAAATCCAACTAGGTGCCCAAGCACAGAGATATATACATACAACAAGAGAAGGGTGCTGATGGCCTCAAAACTCGAGGGACGTGGCGCTACTCCGCTACTGGTGTAGTCGCTCGGGAAGATCCTCCTTCAAGTCCTCGTCCGCGATCACTGAAAAGATTGGATGCGAGGGGTGAGCCACACGCTCAGTGAATAGCACAACCCATGCATACAGTTCATATTAACCATATTTAATCAAGTCATAAGCCCCAAAGCGGCATAAACAACACAAATCCGGGGGTTCGTCACATCGCCGAACCCCATACCCTCACCCTCACCCTCAATAGGTGACCAAGGATGTTGGGACTTAACAGGTTGATAATCATCCTCACACAATCCAGTGGGTCGCCGCATCGCCGGCCCACCATACCCTCACCCTCACCTCTCAACAGGTGACCTAGGCTCTTGGGACTGACTAGGCTGTTGGTCACCCTTGGTCCACCGATAGTCTCTCCTCACTCCGTAGGTCGTTTGGCCACTCCCATGTTCAGCACAGTCCTTCTACCAAATCAGGAGGCGCCTACTAATGGGAGCCCCTGCACGGGACAACCTTTCCAACGCCGAGGTAGTCTCTACACGGATCCAACGAAGGGAACAGAACAGCCTATCCATCGCATATGATCCACTCGGATCCGCTGACAGCACATCTCTACAACTCTAATGTCTTGAATTCCTTAGAATTCCACCAGCGCGCATAACCAGGATGCGGGGAAATAAATAAGACATAAATGGGGAAAAGAGACCTTGGGAGGGTAACCTGAGGTCCCGATGTAGGACATCCGACAACCAAACGAGGAACACGAAGTACCCTAACCCGGGTCTCAATGTTAACCTCGCAAGGCCCCCTTATATTCCCCAAGGCATGCTATCAATATTAAAGCTTGCATTTAACTAAATAAATCAAACTAATAGGACGCATGCACAGGTCGGGGCTTTCCTAGCATGATAACGGGGTGACATGATACACGGCTCATGCACAAATCCTAAGGGTGCAAGTCCCTAACATACAAGTCTAGGGTGGCATGCATTCTACACACACATCATGCTTACATGGATTATAACAAAGCAGTTAATACTAACTATGTGCCCCAGGGGAGGACGGTACACGCTCCAAGGCATGTAGCGCCTCCCAAACTGGGTTGGGTTGTCCCACTCACCGGAAGTCGGGTCGACGCGCGACCGTCCGTCGAGATCTGCAAGACAGGGTATTAACTGGTGAGTATAAATCCACAAACACAACAAGAAGACTTAAAATACACAAACCCACAACCAAACACCCAACACTCGGGCAAACGTGCATACGACCCGCACGCACGCTAGCCCGAGCACCCCGGCAACCACCCGCACGGCCGTCAACCACCCGCACGGCTACCCGACCGCCAGGGTGCACCGCTGCGCCTCAGCCCACACACCCCGCGCACCGCCGGGCCCCTGCCCGCCGCCTGGACACTCCGCCGAACCTCCCGGGTGCACCGCGCGCCCCCTGCGCCCCAGCGCAGCCGCCCGTGCACACCCTGCACGCCTCGCGCTGGCCCGCGAGCACCCCGCACGCCCCGCGCGCAGCGCCTCGCCCTGCGCACACCCCGCGCGCACCACCACTGCCTCGCCGCGCCCCGCGCGCACCACCGCCGCCTCGCCGCGCCCCGCGCGCACCCTGCACGACGCCCCTCGACCAGCACCCCCCGAGCGCACGCCCTGCACGCACTCCGCGCGCATCGTCCGCTCGCACATCTCCCCGCACCAGCCGCTCGACCAGCCCTTGCACCAGCCGCTCGACCAGCTCCTCGCACCAGACCCGCGCACAGCTGCTCGACCAGCTCCTCGCACCAGACCCGCGCACAGCTGCTCGACCAGCTCCTCGCCCCGAGCGCACGCCCGCGCGCACGCCCGCGCGCGCCCAGCCTGCGCGCTGCCTGAGCTGCTGCCTGCTGCCCGAAACAGAACCCCCACTGCCCGAGTACCTCCACCACCCACCCAATGGCCTCCGACGGCCTCCGACCGCCCCCAACCACCTCCGACGGCCTCCCACAGCCGCCGACCACCTCCCAAACACAAAAACCCCCTCCTATCAAGCATCTAAGCATGAAAAAGAGGGAAAGAAAGCTTACCAAGGGGGAGGAAGAGGTGTCCGGGTGCTCTCCGCGCACCGAAACGCTTCCCCAAAGCCCTCCTACGCCCGGATCTCACTCGGCCTTCGAAATGGCCCAAAACAGAGGAGAAAGGAGGGAAGATGGGGAGGCTAGACTCGTCGGAAATGGGATTTGAAGGCACCGGGGTGTAGATCGGGACCCGATCTACACTTCTTATGCTTTAGGTTTTTGGGTTTGAGGGGTCTAAGGGCTTCAAAAGGGAGAAAAATGAGAGAGAGGAGAGAGGGAAAGCTTGGTAGGGATGATGAATAGTGCCCATCTAAAATTAGATCCCACCTTTATATAGTAAGCGACTTAAAAACCCAGATACGCCCCGGAACTGCGAAATTTCAGAAACGTTGCCGGAATTCGATGAAATTTTCATGAGTGGCTTAAAATGGCACCAGGACACATAATATGCAGTTAGATTTTCAATCGGAGTCCTCTAGCTCAGGACGATAGCTAACAGTCCAAAATTTTGCGGTTCCGATCGAAAAATGCAAAAATTTTAAAAACTGCTAAAATGCTCCAATGGTTACCAACAGGCCAAAAAGTGACACATATATAACATTCTCCCCCCCTTAGGAAATTTTGTCCTCAAAATAAATACAAGAACATCTAAGAAGGGAAAAGATGCGGATACGCGTCACGCATGGCGTCCTCGAGCTCCCAGGTGGCCTCGGCACCGGAACGGTGCTGCCATCGCACCTTGACCAGCTGGACGGTCTTGGTGCGGAGCCTCTTCTCGCGGCGGTCCATGATCTCAATCGGCTGCTCCACGAAAGACAAGTCCGGCTCGAAGACGAGCGGCTCGAACGGGATGATGTGAGCAGGATCGTGGACGTATCGCCTCAGCTGCGAGACATGGAAGACGTCATGGGCCTGAGCCAACTGTGGGGGCAGAGCTATGCGATAGGCCACCTCCCCAACTCGCTCGAGGATGAGGAATGGCCCAATGAAACGCGGACTCAGCTTGCCCCGCACACCGAATCGGAAGATGCCCTTCATCGGGGACACCTTCAAGAACACATGGTCACCGACCTCGAAGGTGAGCTCACGGCGACGGCGGTCGGCGTAGCACTTCTGACGACTCTGAGCGACTCGGATACGCTCGCGAATCGTCTTCACCATCTCGGAGGTCTGGTGAACGATCTCTGGTCCCTCTAGCTGGCGCTCTCCGACCTCATCCCAACACAGGGGGGACCTGCAGCTGCGGCCATAAAGTGCCTCGTAGGGAGCCATCCGGATGCTCGAGTGGTAGCTGTTGTTGTAGGCAAACTCCACCAACGGAAGGTGCCTCTCCCAACTGCCCCCAAAATCGAGTACACAGGCCCGCAGCATGTCCTCAAGGGTCTGGATCGTCCTCTCCGACTGGCCGTCCGTCTGAGGATGAAACGCTGTGAAATGGAGGTTCGTACCAAGGGCGTGCTGGAGGCTACGCCAGAACCTCGAAGTAAAACGCGCGTCTCGATCAGAAATGATGCTGACTGGAGTGCCATGGAGTCGGACAATCTCGGAGACAAATAACTGCGCCAGGGTGTCCAGAGAATCGGTGAGTCGGATGGGGAGGAAATGAGCAGACTTCGTCAGCCGGTCGACGATCACCCAGATGGCATCGCGACCCGAACGTGACCTCGGCAGACCCGAGACGAAGTCCATGGTGATCTGCTCCCACTTCCACTGAGGGATCTCAATGGACTGCAGCTTCCCCGCAGGGCGCTGATGCTCCGACTTCACCTGCTGGCATACTAGGCACCGGGCAACGAAACGGGCGATATCCGTCTTCATCCCGCGCCACCAGTAGCCGCGACGAAGGCCTCTGTACATCTTCGTGCCACCAGGGTGCACGGTGTACCTCGAGCGATGGGCCTCGTCCAGAATCTTCCGCCTCAGCTCTGCGTCGTCGGGGATGCACACTCGGCCTCTGAATCTCAGGATCCCGTCTGCGCGAATCTGGTAGTCCTGGCGCTCGCCCCGGGCGACGCCTTCAGAAAGGACTATAAAATGCGGGTCCTGAGCCTGAGCCGTGCGGATCTCGTCGAGAAGAACCGGCTGCACCACCAGCCTGGCCAAAAAGCCACCAGCAGGAGTCTCTCGAACGCTGATCCAGCAAGCGGCCTCCTCCAGAAGCCTCCAACGACGGACAGCCATGTGGGCGGCCATGCCCAGGGGCTGCCTACTGAGCGCATCTGCAACGACATTCGCCTTACCCGGATGGTAAGCGATGTCACAGTCGTAGTCTGTCAGGAACTCAACCCAACGCCTCTGACGCATGTTGAGCTCCGGCTGAGACTGCAGATATGTCAAGCTCTTATGATCAGTAAAGAGCTCGAACTCCTCTCCATAGAGGTAATGCCTCCACATCTTCAGCGCAAATATGATCGCAGCCAACTCGAGGTCATGGGTGGGGTAATTCTGCTCATGGGGCTTCAACTGACGAGACGCGTAAGCCACCACCTTACCGTGCTGCATCAGGACGCAACCCACACCCAACTGCGATGCATCTGTGTAAACTGCGAACCCACCACTCCCAGATGGAAGGGTAAGAACTGGCGCTGAGGTGAGCCTTCGCTTCAGCTCCTGGAAGCTCTCCTCACAAGAAGGGGACCACTCGAACCGAACGTCTTTCCGAGTGAGGCGGGTAAGAGGAACGGCTATCTTGGAGAAACCCTCCACAAACCTCCTGTAATAACCCGCCAAGCCCAAGAAGCTACGAATCTCTGTGGGGTTCGACGGTCGACGCCAATTCGACACGGCGAGCGTCTTCTCCGGGTCCACAGCTATACCCTCACCGGAAATCACATGGCCCAGAAAGGCCATACGCTCCAACCAGAACTCGCACTTGCTGAACTTGGCGAACAACTGATGTCTGGCCAAAGTCTCCAAGATGTGCGAAGATGGTGAGCGTGCTCCTCAAGACTCCTCGAGTACACCAATATCATCGATGAATACTACCACAAAGGAGTCGAGGAAGGGTCGAAATACCCGGTTCATCAGATCCATGAAGGCCGCCGGCGCGTTCGTCAACCCGAATGGCAGTACTCTGAACTCGTAGTGCCCATACCGGGTGCGAAAGGCCGTCTTCTGAATGTCTGACTCCCGGATCTTCAACTGGTAGTACCCCGAGCGGAGATCGATCTTGGAAAAGACGCACGCTCCCTGGAGCTGGTCAAACAGATCGTCGATCCGCGGCAACGGGTACTTGTTCTTCACTGTCCGTTTATTCAGCTGCCTGTAATCAATACACAGCCGCAGTGAACCGTCCTTCTTCCGGACGAACAGGACAGGGGCTCCCCACGGAGACACACTCGGACGTGCGAAGCCCTTCTCCAGCAACTCCTCTAACTGCTCCTTCAGCACCCTCAGCTCTGCAGGGGCCATCCGGTACGGAGCCCTCGAAACCGGCTCGGTCCCCGGAACTAGATTGATCTCAAACTCGATCGCGCGATCCGGCGGTAATCCCGGAAGATCATCGGGGAAAACCTCGGGATACTCTGCCACGACCGGAGTCTGACTGATATCTGCCCGCAGCGGTGCATCCTCCAGAGCAATATAAGCCAGAAAGCCCTCGCATCCACCCTGAAGGAGTCTCCACGCCTGCATGGACGACACGAACCCCAGAGGAGCTACGTCTCGATCGCCCACGAACTGGAAAGACCTCCGACCAGGAAGGTGGAACGACACCGACTTGGCGAAACAGTCGATGCTGGCATGACTAGCTGCAAGCCAATCCATCCCCAGGATGGCATCAAAATCCGCCATCGCAAGCTCCACCAGCTCTACCGGGAACTCATGCTCCGCGATCTCTACCGTACACCCTCGGTACACTGAACTGAGGAGAATACGGTCTCCCACGGGCAATGACACCTCTAACACAGCATCTAGAGGAGCGGACGCCACACCCGTCCGTCTCGCGAAAGCGGGAGACACGAACGAGTGGGTGGCTCCGGAATCAAATAGTACATAAGCAGGAAGCTGGGAGATCTGAACAGTACCTCTGACCACGCTGCCTGATGCCTGGGCCTCCTCTGCCGAAAGCGCTGCCACTCGGCCCTGGACGAACTGAGGCTGAGGAGCAGGGGCACGCCTCGCCTGCTGCGCTGGCTGCCTCCTCTGATCAGCACGGCCACCCTGTGGCTGCTGCTGCTGACGCTGAGGCTGCTGCTGCGGCTGGCGCTGAGGCTGCTGGCGCTGCTGCTGAAACGGCTGCTGGAACGGCCGCTGCTGCAACTGCTGCTGCTGGGGCATCACTGCGGGTCGGCCAGCGTCAGGGCAATTATACAAGATATGCCCGACGCGCTGACAGTGATAACAGCGCCTCGTCTCCGGTCGCCTCGTCTGGACTGGCACTGCTGCGATGGGTGCTGGACCTCGCGCTGGCACCACATCTGCTGGAAGAGAGGAAGCCGCTGACTGCTCGAAGCGGGCCCTCTTCTTCTTGCGCTGCCCTCTGTCCTGACCTCTGGTGGCCTCTGGTCTGTCGACGGGGTCGGAGCCCTCACCTGGATCCCGAGGTCTCTCTCGACGGTCTTCGCTCGAGACACTAAGTCGGAGTACCTCGTGAAAGCGTGGGCGGTGACGTGCACTCGGATGGCACTGCTGAGACCGAGCTCGAATCGACGGCACCTCGTCTCCTCGTCCATCACCAGAGCTGGAGCGAATCTGGACAGCCTCGTGAACCGCGTGGAGTAGTCAGCGACGGACATAGTGCCCTGAGTCAGCTGCTCAAACTCCTGCATCACTATCTGTCGCGTCGAGAAGGGGAAATACTCCTCCAAGAAATATCTCCTGAATCCCGCCCAAGTGAGCTGCTCCAATCCCTCTGGGATGTCTACTGATCGAGTAGCCCACCAGTCGGCGGCGCTACCCTTCAGCATAAATGTCGCCAGGGAGACTCGCTGGCGGTCTGTGCAAAGCATCGTCGAGAAGATGGTATCCACCTCCATCAACCATCTCTCTGGGGCAAGGGGGTCCTCCGTCTGACCCCGGAACTCGGGAGGGTGGAGCTTCAGAAAGGCTGAGAGTCCACTCTGCTGCACCCTCGCTGCTGCCTCTAGCTCCGCCTCCCTCTCCTGAGGATCCTGAACTCTGACCGCCGGAATAGCCACAGGGACCGGGGGTACATCGGGTACCACAGGTGGATCTGCCACCAGGGGAACCTGCGGAACTGCCTCGCGGGCCGCCCGCAGCTCCTGTATCTCCCGTGCCTGATCTGCCAACACCCTCGTCTGGGTCTCTACCAAATCCGCTAACCGCGCAAACGCGCGCTCCCAGGCAGGAGGCTCCTGCGCTGATCCTGGCCTCTCGGCTGAGGACTCACCAATAGCATCCTCGACTCTGGCAGGTCCGGAGACCTCCAAGGGTCGAGAGGGACCACGTCCGCGCCGTCCTCTGCGAGGAGGCATATCAGCAACCTAAGAAAACCAGACACTAGGATCAGAATACGCATATAGAAATCCTAGGACTCATCTCTACGAAAAAGAAGACATTTGGCTCTGACAGGACCAGGCTCTGATACCAACTTTTGTCACGCCCCAGGGCGGCCGTCCCCGGGACGCGGCAAGTGTATATATGATATCAGTAAACAGGAGATCAATAAAATACTCACACAACACTAAAATGACAACACAGATAAAAGCAGGGCTGACATAATATATACACCAAATGCGGAAGCTAAAAGACTGAATCTGTAATCAAAACATACTACAGACTCGATACATAATCATATGTCCTGTGAGAGCCAACATGTCCATATATACACAAATACAATCCATACAAAATCCAACTAGGTGCCCAAGCACAGAGATATATACATACAACAAGAGAAGGGTGCTGATGGCCTCAAGACTCGAGGGACGTGGCGCTAACTCCGCTACTGGGGTAGTCGCTCGGGAAGCTCCTCCTTCAAGTCCTCCTCAGTGATCACTGAAAAGACATTATGCGAGGGGTGAGCCACACGCTCAGTGAATAGCACAACCCATGCATACAGTTCATATTAACCATATTTAATCAAGTCATAAGCCCCAAGGCGGCATAAACAACACAAATCCGGGGGTTCGTCACATCGCCGAACCCCATACCCTCACCCTCACCCTCACCCTCAATAGGTGACCAAGGATGTTGGGACTTAATGGGTTGATAATCATCCATACACAATCCTGTGGGTCGTCGCATCGCCGGCCCACCATACCCTCACCCTCACCTCTCAACAGGTGACCTAGGCTCTTGGGACTGACTAGGCTGTTGGTCACCCTCGGTCCACCGATAGTCTCTCCCCACTCCGTAGGTCGTTTGGCCACTCCCACGTTCGGCGCAGTCCTTCTACCAAATCAGGATAGTCTCTACACGGATCCAACGAAGGGAACAGAACAGCCTATCCATCGCATATGATCCACTCGGATCCGCTGACAGCACATCTCTACAACTCTAATGTCTTGAATTCCTCAGAATTCCACCAGCGCGCATAACCAGGATGCGGGGAAATAAATAAGACATAAATGGGGAAAAGAGACCTTGGGAGGGTAACCTGAGGTCCCGATGTAGGACATCCGACAACCAAACGAGGAACACGGAGTACCCTAACCCGGGTCTCAATGTTAACCTCGCAAGGCCCCCTTATATTCCCAAAGCATTTAATAAATAAATCAAACTAATAGGACGCATACATAGGTCGGGCTTTCCTAGCATGATAACGGGGTGACAGGATGCACGGCTCATGCACAAATCCTAAGGGTGCAAGTCCCTAACATACAAGTCTAGGGTGGCATGCATTCTACACACACATCATGCTTACATGGATTATAACAAGCAGTTAATACTAACTATGTGCCCCAGGGGAGGACGGTACACGCCCAAAGCATGTAGCGCCTCCCAAACTGGGTTGGGTTGTCCCACTCACCGGAAGTCGGGTCGACGCGCGACCGTCCGTCGAGATCTGCAAGACAGGGTATTAACTGGTGAGTATAAATCCACCAATAACACCCAACACTCGGGCAAACGTGCATACGACCCGCACGCACGCTAGCCCGAGCACCCCGGCAACCACCCGCACGGCCGGCAACCACCCGCACGGCCACCCGACCGCCCGGGTGCACCGCCGCGCCTCAGCCCACGCACCCCGCGCACCGCCGGGCCCCTGCCCGCCGCCTGGACACGCCGCCGCGCGCGCACGCACATCTCCCCGCACCAGCCGCTCGACCAGCCCTTGCACCAGCCGCTCGACCAGCTCCTCGCACCAGACCCGCGCACAGCTGCTCGACCAGCTCCTCGCACCAGACCCGCGCACAGCTGCTCGACCAGCTCCTCGCCCCGAGCGCACGCCCGCGCGCGCCCAGCCTGCGCGCTGCCTGAGCTGCTGCCGCTGCTGCCTGCTGCCCGAAACAGAACCCCCACTGCCCGAGTACCTCCACCACCCACCCAATGGCCTCCGACGGCCTCCGACCGCCCCCAACCACCTCCGACGGCCTCCCACAGCCGCCGACCACCTCCCAAACACAAAAACCCCCTCCTATCAAGCATCTAAGCATGAAAAAGAGGGAAAGAAAGCTTACCAAGGGGGAGGAAGAGGTGTCCGGGTGCTCTCCGCGCACCGAAACGCTTCCCCAAAGCCCTCCTACGCCCGGATCTCACTCGGCCTTCGAAATGGCCCAAAACAGAGGAGAAAGGAGGGAAGATGGGGAGGCTAGACTCGTCGGAAATGGGATTTGAAGGCACCGGGGTGTAGATCGGGACCCGATCTACACTTCTTATGCTTTAGGTTTTTGGGTTTGAGGGGTCTAAGGGCTTCAAAAGGGAGAAAAATGAGAGAGAGGAGAGAGGGAAAGCTTGGTAGGGATGATGAATAGTGCCCATCTAAAATTAGATCCCACCTTTATATAGTAAGCGACTTAAAAACCCAGATACGCCCCGGAACTGCGAAATTTCAGAAACGTTACCGGAATTCGATTAATTTTCATGAGTGGCTTAAAATGGCACCAGGACACATAATATGCAGTTAGATTTTCAATCGGAGTCCTCTAGCTCAGGACGATAGCTAACAGTCCAAAATTTTACGGTTCCGATCGAAAAATGCAAAAATTTTAAAAACTGCTAAAATGCTCCAATGGTTACCAACAGGCCAAAAAGTGACACATATATAACACCTATTGAGGGGTGAGGGTGAGGGTGTAGTGGGTTGGCGATAGCGACCCACTGGATTTGTGTAGTTCCTGCCACTTTGAGGCTTGAATAATGAGATTGTGGTTAATATAAATTGTGATGCATGGGTTGTGTTATTCACTGAGCGTGTGGCTCACCCCTCGCATATATTTTTCTCCAGTGTCATCTGAGTCGGATCTGGAGGAGGAGCTCCCCGAGGGACTTCATCAGTAGCGGAGTAGCGCCACGTCCCGCGAGTATCAGAGGCTATCAGCATCCCTTTTGATTGTATGTATTATATTCCGTGCTTGGGCACGCGGTTGTATTATATTTGGATGTCTTTGTATATATTGGCTCTCACAGGACAGTTGATTATGTATCGAGTCTGTAATATGTTTTTGAATTACAGACTCAGTCTTTTAGCTTCCGCTATTTGTGTATATATCCTGTCAGCTTCATTGTTGTCTGTGTTGTCATATTGATGTGGTTTAGGGTATGTTATTGACCTCCTGTTTAGACTGCTGATATCATATATACACTTGCCGCGTCCCGGGGACGGCCGCCCTGGGGCGTGACAAAAGTTGGTATCAGAGCATGGTCCTGTCAGAGCCAAAGGTCTTCTTTTTTGTAGAGATGAGTCCTAGGATTTCTATATGAGTATTCTGATCCTAGTGTCTGGTTTTCTTAGGTTGCTGATATGCCCCCTCGCAGAGGAATGCGTGGACGTGGTCCCTCTCGACCTTTGGAGGTTTCCGGACCTACCAGAGGTGGGGATGCTACTGGAGAGTCCTCGGCTGTGGGGCCAGGATTGGCACAGGAGCCTCCTGCATGGGAGCGTGCTTTCGCTCGGATAGCAGATTTGGTGGAGACTCAGTCGAGAGCATTAGAGGCCTAGACGAGTGCGTTAGCTGAGCAGGCTAGAGAGATTCAGGAACTGAGGGCGGCCCGTGATGCAGTTCCACAGGCCCCCTTTGTGATAGATCCGCATGTGGTACCCGATGTACCTCCTGCTCCCGTGGCGATTCCAGCGGTAGGAGTTCAGGATCCCCTGGTGAGGGAGGTGGAGCTAGAGGCTGCAGCGCGAGTGCACCAGAGTGGTCTCGTAGCCTTTCTGAAGCTCCACCCTCCCGAGTTCTATGGCCAGACGGCGGATCCCCTTGCCCCAGATCGTTGGTTGATGGAGGTGGATACGATCTTCTCGACCATGCACTGCACCGACCGTCAGCGAGTCTCCCTGGCCACCTTCATGCTGAAGGGTAGCGCTGCCGACTGGTGGGCTACTAGATCAGTGGACATCCCTGAGGGAGTGGAGCAGCTTCTATGGGCAGGATTCTGGAGGTATTTCCTGGAGGAGTACTTCCCGTTCTCGACGCGGCAGATCGTGATGCAGGAGTTTGAGCAGCTGACTCAAGGCTCCATGTCTATCGCTAACTACTCCACGCGCTTCACGAGGCTTTCCAGATTCGCTCCAGCCTTGGTGATGGACGAGGAGACGCGGTGCCATCGTTTCGAGCTTGGTCTCTGCAGCGCCATTCGGGTGCATGTCTCCTCCCAGGCTTTCTCGAGGTTCTCGGACTTGGTGTCTCGGGCGAAGACAGTCGAGCGAGACCTCGGGATCCTCGTGAGGGTTCCGCCCCCTTCTGCAGATCAGAGTCCTCCCAGGAGCCAGGACCAGGGACAGCGCAAGAAGAAGAGGCCCCGCTTTGATCAGTTAGCGGCTGCCTCTTTTCCAGCAGATGTGGTGCCAATGCAAGGTTCAACACCTATTACAGCAGTGCCAATCCAGGCCTGGCGACCGGAGACGCGGTGCTGCTACCACTGTCAGTGCATCGGGCATATCTCGTATAATTGCCCTGATGCTGATCGACCCAGCGTGCAGCCTCAGCGTCATCAGCATCAGCCACAGGGTGGCCGAGTTGACCAGTGGAGGCAGCCAGTGCAGCCGGTGAGGCGTGCCCCTGCTCCTCAGCCGCAGTTTGTTCAGGGCAGAGTTGCAGCTCTTTCGGCCGAGGAGGCGCAGGTTCCGGGTATCATGGTCCGAGGTAATGTTTTGTTTTCCCAGCTCCCTATAAATATATGTGTGTTGGTTGCTGTTATGCATGTGTGTGATATCTCGATGAGCGGGTATCGAGAGTGGTTGTTCGAGTTGAGGAGGCCGGGTTGTAGCCGTCCTGGCAGAAGGCTCCCATCCGTAGGTACCACCGATGCAGTCGGAGGGGTACTGATCGTGGGAGTATGCCAGGTAGGGGCTACCCGGGAGAGGATTAATGAATGATGTCGCGAGCGTGGAATCGTTCTCCCCTTCGTTGGATCCGAGTAGGGACTCCTCAGCGTTAGACAGACCTTCCTGACAGAGGGCTCCCATCAGTAGGCACCTCCTGATTTGGGTTCGGACTGTGCTGAATTGTGGGAGCGGACCAGGCGGCCTACGGTGTGGAGGAGAGGCTACCGGTGGACCAAGGGTGTAGAGCAGTCTAAGTCTCTCCCAAAGTCCCAATATGTCTCCTTTCGGGAGTGAGGGTGTGGATGAGGCGAAGACGCGTCGTCTCGTGACCCAATTGTTGTTCGACCGTTCCCAAGGATGTTGGGTCCAGTCTTGTGATGGATGTTGAAGGATATCGGTGGGTGATTATCTAGATGTAGATGATCCAGTGGGGTTGGTAGTGTTCTTTAAGGGTGATGTCTTCTTCTAGTGTTCCTTTTCTGGTTTAAGGGGCCGTGTGAGGTCAGCGTTGAGACCCGGGCTAGGGTACTCCGTGTTCCTTGTTGTCAGGGTATCCTATATCGGGACCTCATGGTGCCCTCCCAAGGTTTCTTTTCGCAGTCAAGGAATACCCTGAAAGCATCAGCTGATGGTGGATTAAGTGCGAGTTTTGGTTGGAGCGTATGGTTTTCTGGGCCACGTGATTTTCTGGCGAGGGCATATCTGTGGACCCGGTCAAGACGCTCGCCGTGTCAAATTGGCGTCGACCGTCGAACCCCACAGAGATTCGGAGCTTCCTGGGCTTGGCGGGTTATTGCAGGAGGTTTGTCGAGGGTTTCTCGAAGATAGCTGTACCTCCTAACCGCCTCGCTTGGAAGGATGTCTGGTTCGAACGGTCCCCGTCTTGCGAGGAGAGCTTCCTGGAGTTTAAGCGAAGGCTCACCTCAGCGCCAGTTCTTACCCTTCCGTCTGGGAGGGGTGGGTTCGCAGTTTGCTCCGAGGCATCGCGGTTGGGTGTGAGTTGTGTCCACGATCCTGCTCCCGTCATCCCGTTCAAGCCGCTCGTCTTCGAGCTGGACTTGTCATTCGAGGAGCAGCCGATTGAGATCGTGGACCACCGCGAGAAAGGGCTCCGCACCAGGACCGTCCGGTTGGTCAAGGTGCGATGGCAGCACCGTTCCGGTGCCGAGGCCATTTGGGGGCTCGAGGACGCCTTGCGTGACGCGTATCCGCATCTCTTCCCTTCCTAGATGTTTTTGTATTATTTTGAGGACAAAATTTCCTAAGGGGGGAAGAATGTTATATATGTGTCACTTTTAACCTTCTGGTAACCATTGGACCATTCTGGCAGTTTTTCAGTTTTTTTCGTTTTTCGATCGGAACCGCTAAAATTTTGGGCTTTTAGCTATCACCCTGAGGTTGAGGGCTCCGATTGAAAATCTAACTGCATATTATGTGTCCTGGTGCCATTCCAAGCCGCTCACGAAAATTTCATCGAATTCCGGTAACGTTTCAGAATTTCACAGTTCCGAAGCGTATCCGGGTTTTGACCAAGCGAGAAGTCATTGGGAGACTTGACTTGGTCAAAGTGGGCCCCATGACTTGGTCAAATGTGTTTGGATTTTAGTGTGGTTGGGTTGACTAGGGTCAAACCACACTTAAGCCTCCCTAATCCTAGCTTAAACCCTAATTAACCTAGCTTAGCCTAATCTAAGTGGGAGTTGACTTATAAGTGAGCTAAAAATATCTCCCCCCACTATTCATCATCTTCTCCACCAAGATTTCTCTCTCTTCCCTCTCCTTAAAACCTCTTTTTGACCTAGCTAAAGTGGTTGAAATAAAAAACCTTAAGAAGAGAAAGGATAGGTGAGCTCCCGATCTACCTTCCGGTGGTCTCGGATTCGAGTTCCCACTTGCGTGACCCCTTCTCATGCCCTCTTTTCTCCTCTGATTTCAGCTGGTTTTTGGGCTGAGGGAGATCTTGGTGGTGGTGGCCTTGGAGGAGGTGTTTCGGTGCGCGAAGAGCAACCGATCTTCCCTTCCTTCCTTTCCTTCCTTGGGTAAGGTTTCCTTTCCTTCCTTTCTTGTTTAGATGCATGTTAGGAAGCTGTTTTTGAGTAGGGGTTGTCACGCCCCAGGGCGGCCGTCCCCGGGACGCGGCGAGGGTATACATGATATTAGCAGTCAATACAGGGGATCAATAATATACCATAAACAACAGCTAAAAAGATAACACAGACAACAAAAAGGCTGACATGATGTATACACAGATAGCGGAAGCTAAAAAGACTGAATCTGTAACTCAACAACATACTACAGACTCGATACATAATCAAATGTCCTGTGAGAGCCAATATACACACATACATCCAAATAATACACAAACTGGGTGCCCAAGCACGGAAATATATACATACAATCAAAAGGATGCTGATGGCCTCTGAAACTCGAGGGACGTGGCGCTACTCCGCTACTGGTGCAGTCGCTCGGGGAGCTCCTCCTTCAAGTCCGCCTCAGTAATCACTGGAGAAAATAATTATGCGAGGGGTGAGCCACACGCTCAGTGAATAGCACAACCCATGCATCACAATTCATATTAACCACAATTAATCAGTAAAAGCCTCAAAGTGGCATGATCAACACAAATCCAGTGGGTCGCTACATCGCCGAACCACCACACCCTCACCCTCACCCTCACCCCTCAATAGGTGACATAGGATGTTGGGACTTAATAGGCTGATAATCATCCTTACACAAATCCAGTGGGTCGCCACATCGCCGGCCCACCACACCCTCACCCTCACCCCTCAATAGGTGACATAGGATCTTGGGACTGACTAGGCTGTTGGTCACCCTTGGTCCACCGATAGTCTCTCCCCACTCCGTAGGCCGCTTGGCCACTCCCACATTCAGCACAGTCCGTCCCAAATCAGGAGGTGCCTACTGATGGGAGCCCCTGCACGGGACAACCTTTCTAATGCCGGGGCAGTCTCTACTCGGATCCAACGAAGGGAACAGAACAGCCTATCCATGCGCATGTGATCCACTCGGATCCGCCGCCAACACATCTCAACAACTCTAATGTCTTGAATTCTTCAGAATTCCTCCAGCGCGCATAACCAAGATGCGGGGAACATATAAGATAATAATGAGGGAAAAGAAACCTTGGGAGGGCAACCTGGGGTCCCGATATAGGACATCCCGCCAACCAAACAAGGAACACGGAGTACCCTAGCCCGGGTCTCAATGTTGACCTCGCAAGGCCCCTTAATATTCCCTAAGGCATGCTAAAAATATCATAAGTTGCATTTAATTTAATAAATTAAACTAATAGGACGCATGCATAGGTCGAGGCTTTCCTAGCATGATAACAAGGTGACAGGATGCATGGCTCTTACACATATCCTAAGGGTGCAAGTCCCTAACATACAAAGTCTAGGGTGGCATGCATTCTACACACTAATCATGCTTGCACAGATTACATATTAATCAGTTAATATTAACTATGGTGCCCCAGGGGAGGACGGTATACGCCCAAGTGCATATAGCGCCTCCCTACTGGGTTGGGTTGTCCCACTCACCAATATCCGGGTCGTCGCGCGACCGTCCGTCAAGATCTGCAAGACAGGTGATCAATTGGTGAGTAAAATACACAAATACCACAAAAATACACAAAATACGCTAAAAATACCCAACACTCGGGCAAACGTACATACGGCCTGTATGCACGCGAGTCCGAGCACCCCGACTCACTCCCGAACCCCCGGCAACCATCCGCATGGCCACCCGCCCCTGCACACCACCGTGCCCCAGCCCGCGCGCCCAGGCGCACTGCCGAGCCCCCTGCCCGCACGCCTAGACATGCAGCCGAGCCTCCCGGGTGCACCGCGCGCTCACTGCGCCCCAGCGCAGCAACCTGCGCGCACACCGCATGCCCTGCGCCCAGCGCCTCGCCCTGCGCGCACCCCGCATGCACCACCGGCTCGCCCACCGCGCGCGCACAGCACGCCTACGCCTCTGCGCAGCGCTCCGCGCGCACGCCCCCGCACGGCCCCCTGCGCGCAGCATCCGCATGCGGTCCCCTGCGCACGCCCGCACTGCGCCTCTGCGCAGCGCCCCGCGCGCACGCCCGCGTACGGCGCCCAGCGCGCAGCACCCGCACGCTCCTGCTCCACCCGAGCGCACGCCCGCGCGCGCCCTGCCACCTGCTCTGCTTGCTGCGCTGCCTGCTGCCTGTGCTGCCATCCTGTCCGAGACAGCCAACCACCCTCCCGACGGCCACCAACGGCCACCCACCGCCGCCAACGGCCACCAACAGCCACCGACCACCATCCACACCCAAAACCCCCCCTCCTAACATGCATCTAAGCAAGGAAAAGGAAGGAAAGAAGGCTTACCCTAGGAAGGAAAGGAAGGAAGGAAAGTTCGGTTGCTCTCCGCGCACCGAAACACCTCCTCCAAGGCCACCACCACCGAGCTCTTCCTCAGCCCTCGAAATGGCTGAAATCAGAGGAGAAAAGAGGGTGTGAGAAGGGGCTAAACACGAGGGAACTCGAATCCGAGACCACCCGTAGATAGATCGGGACAAGATCTAACCTTTCTATTCTTTGTGTTTTTGGTTTCAAGCACTCCAACTAGCTCAAAATCAAGAAAAGGAGAGAGGGGGAGAGAGAAAATCAAATGGAGAAGATGATGAATAGTGGGGGAATAATTTTTAGATTCACTTAAATAAGTCAACACCACTTAGATTAGGGTTAATTAGGGTTTAAGAGAGGGTTAGGTGAGCTTAAGTGGGTTTTGACTTGGGTCAACCCAACCACAAATAAAAACAAAAGGGGTTGACCAAGTCATGGGCCCACTTTGACCGAGTCAACTCTCCCAATGACTTCTCGCTCGGTCAAAACCCGGATACGCCCCGGAACTGCGAAATTCTGAAACGTACCGGAATTCGATGAAATTTTTGTGAGTGGCTTGAAATGGCACCAGGACACATAATATGCAGTTAGATTTTCAATCGGAGTCCTCAAACACAGGACGATAGCTAACAGTCCAAAATTTTAGCGGTTCCAATCGAAAAACGAAAAAAACTCAAAAACTGCCAGAATGCTCCAATGGTTACCATAAGGCTAAAAGTGACACATATATAACAGGGGTGGCTGTGGGTGGCGGTGGGTGGCCGTTGGTGGCGGTCGGTGGCGGTTGGAGGCCATTGGTGGCCGTCGGGGAGGTGGTAGGGCTGTCCCGGGTTGGCTGGTAGGCAGGCAGGGCAGCGCAGGCAGGCGCAGGGCTGGGCGCTGTCGGGCATGCTGGCAGGGCAGCGCAGGCGTGCGCGCGGGTGGAGCTGGAGTGTGCGGGTGCTGCGTGCTGGGCACCGTGCGAGGGCGTGCGCGCGGAGCGCTGCGCAGAGGCGCAGTGCGTGCTGCGCGCGCGGGGCGCGTGCGGGTGCTGCGCACTAGGCGCCGTGCGGAGGCGTGCGCGCGGAGCGCTGCGCAAGGGGCGCAGGGCGTGCTGTGCGCGTGCGGTGTAGCGAGCGGGTGGTGCGCGCGGGTGTGCGCGCGAGTCACTGCGCTGGGGCGCAGTGAGCGCGCGGTGCACCGGTGGGGGGGCTCGGCAGGGTGTCTGGGCGTGCGGGCTGGGCTCGGCAGTGCGTCTGGGCGCGCGGGCCGGGGCTCGGCTGTGCGCCCGGGGCGGGTGGCCGTGCGTACGGCTGCCCGGGGGTTCGGGAGTGAGTCGGGGTGCTCGGACTCGCGGGCGTACAGGCCGTATGTACGCTTGTCCGAGTGTTGTGTATTTTTAGAGCATTTTTGGTATATATTGTGTATTTTACTCACCGAATTGATTACCCTATTTTGCAGATCTTGACGGACGGTCGCGCGACGACCCGGTTGTTGGTGAGTGGGACAATCCAACCCAGTAGGGAGGCGGTATATGCACTTGGGCGTATACCGTCCTCCCCTGGGGCACCATAGTCTATATTAATTTGTGTAATATGTAATCCATGCAAGCATGATGAATATGTAGTATGCATGCTACCCTAGACCGTGTATGTTAGGGACTTGCACTTTTAGGATATATGTAAGAGCCATGCATCCTGTTACCCTGTTCTCATGCTAGGAAGCCTCGACCTATGCATGTGTCCTACTAGTTTAATTTATTAAATTAAATGCTAGCATATGATTATTAGCATGTCTTAGATAATATTATAGGGAGGGGCCTTGCGAGGTCAACATTGAGACCCGGGCTAGGGTACTCCGTGTTCCTTGTTTAGTTGTCGGGATGTCCTATATCGGGACCTCATGCTGCCCTTCCAAGGTTTCTTTTCCCAATAATATTATAACCTCTTTATTATTATATATGTTCCCCGCATCTTGGTTATGCGCCCTGGAGGAATTCTGAAGAATTCAAGACATTAGAGTTGTTGAGATGTGTTGTCGGCGGATCTGAGTGGATCATATGAGTGTGGGTAGGCTGTTTCTCTTCCCTTCGTTGGATCCGTGTAGTGACTCCTCAGCGTTAGACAGGCCGTCCTGACAGAGGGCTCCCATCAGTAGGCACCTCCTGATTTGGGACGGACTGTGTTGAATGTGGGAGTGGCCAAATGGCTACGGAGTGGAGGAGAGACTATCGGTGGACCAAGGGTGACCAACAGCCTAGTCAGTCCCAATATCCTATGTCACCTATTGAGGGGTGAGGGTGAGGGTGTGGTGGGTCGGCGATGTAGCGACCCACTGGTTTTGTGTTGTGATGATTATCAGCTTAGTAAGTCCCAATATCCTATGTCACCTATTGAGGGGTGAGGGTGAGGGATTTGTGTAGTTCCTGCCACTTTGAGGCTTGAATAATGAGATTATGGTTAATATAAATTGTGATGCATGGGTTGTGCTATTCACTGAGCGTGTGGCTCACCCCTCGCATATATTTTTCTCCAGTGTCATCTGAGTCGGATCTGGAGGAGGAGCTCCCCGAGGGACTTCATCAGTAGCGGAGTAGCGCCACGTCCCGCGAGTATCAGAGGCTATCAGCATCCCTTTTGATTGTATGTATTATATTCTGTGCTTGGGCACGTGGTTGTATTATATTTGGATGTCTTTGTATATATTGGCTCTCACAGGACAGTTGATTATGTATCGAGTCTGTAATATGTTTTTGAATTACAGACTCAGTCTTTTAGCTTCCGCTATTTGTGTATATATCCTGTCAGCTTCATTGTTGTCTGTGTTGTCATATTGATGTGGTTTAGGGTATGTTATTGACCTCCTGTTTAGACTGCTGATATCATATATACACTTGCCGCGTCCCGGGGACGGCCGCCCTGGGGCGTGACATCATGGGGGTGGGAGGAGACTATTGATCTTCAACCTACTATTAGAAAACTACAAAGCATCCTTAGTTCACCTTCTCCTAATCCCTTCCAAATAAAGTGGAAAAATTATGGAGATTGCCAGTGGTGCCTAAGACCAAAATGTTTTTGCGGAAGCTGTTATGGAATAGGCACCCAACATGCTCACATCTTAATGCAATTGGGAGTAGGGCTAGTAAACGAACCAAGCTACTTGGACTCGGCACGGGATCGGCTCGGTTTGAGCTCGTTCAGGCTCGTTCAATTAGACAAATTAGCAAGCTTGAACAATTTTTAAAGCTCGGTTAGGCTCGGGACCTAAATCGAGCTTCATTTTGTATTCAAATTCGACTCGTTGTGTTATAAAAACTTAGTTAAAACTTGACTAAAATCCTTTATAAAATTAAAACATTAAATTAATACAAAGCTATGCTCGTTTAGGCTCATGAACTTGGCTCATTTAAGCTAAAATTTTATTTTCAATCCCTAAAATCCATAAAATGAAAAAGAATGTTAAGCTCGTTGAAGCTCGTGAGCTCGGCTCAGCTTGGCTCGGCTCGACTCGTTTATAAACGAGCCGAGCTTGAACATGTCAAAGCTCGGCTCGTTCGGCTCGTTTACCACCCCTAATTGGGATTTACATGGATACTACTTGTCCTATGTGCAATCAATATGAGGAGACCTCACATCATTTGTTTCTTAATTGTGAATACATGGCTGAATGTTGAACATGCATTCAATCAAGGCTGCACCCACCGGTAGTTATTAGGAATTTACATCATTGGGGAGATATACTTTCAGAGGAAAAATGGGGAAAATCTGAACAGGGATGCCATAGAAGGATAGTTTTTATTTATGTCCTCTGGCTAGTATGGAAAGCTCGCAATGCATGCATATTCAAAGGGATTAAAGTTCCTCCTCAGATTGTAGCAGTCCGAGCAAAGACTATGACAGAAGAAGCTGCCCGACTTATTGCCAATATGCATAATATATCGTTGATTCAGATAAATAAGGTAACTCCTCAATTAAATATTCAAATGCAAATATGCTGGGAAGTTCAAGCAACTGAGATCTCACAAGGGATCTTAGTAATCATTGATGGAAGTGTGGATATAAGTACAAGAATGGCGTGAGCGGGCTTTATAGCAGTCCAACAAAATGGTTTCCAAGTTTGTGGTGCTAGATATTTTGGTTGGCTATGGTCCTCGCCCTTGCGGGCGGAATCCTCGCCCTTGCGGGCGGAAGCAATTGCTATAACCCGTGGCTTACAATTTGTGCGATCCAAAGGATATAGAAGAATATGCATTTGCTCGGATTCGGAGTCATTGATAAGGCTATTTCAACAACTCGGGCCTGACCCCCCACAATTTAAGGAATGTTGGACTCAATGGCACGAAAACCGAATGCCAAATGAAGCTCTGCAAATATGTAAAGTTCCTCGCGAGTGTGTAGAGGCACCGGAAGCGCTCGCACGTCATGCACACGAGACACAAGAAACTAAGATTACTAATATGTAAATAGACCCAATTATCTGGAGGATCACACAGAAGCATTTTGGAAGTGTGAAAAAATGTATAAAATTGATAAATAGTCAGGCCATAGCAAATGGTAGACAGGATATATAGATTTTGTTGTGTGATACCTCTTTTAAGTATAATATAAACTCAATGCCTGGTTAGGGCCTGCTTTATCAAAAAAAAAAAAAAAAAAAAATTTATCACATAACTAAAACAAAACCGGTTTACAAAGTCAACAGATCACGCTTGCCAGCTTGCGAGACCAAAGAGACAAAAAGACAACAATAGAACAAAGTGATTGTAGTGTAAGGCGGAGTTTTCCATTCTTCTTTCCACAGATGCTACACTGTTTTTAGTCCCCTCTCCCTCTCTCGAGGAGTCGCTGAAAGACAAATCCATGGCTTCCGAATCAAAGGTTTTCACTCTCAATTATTCATTTTTTTGGGTTTTTTGAGTTCTTTTGATCGACCCATCGATCTTCGTCGCTTCATCTTTAAAAGCTGTCAAATCTGCTGCTCTGACTCTCTCTCTTTCTCTTTGTTTTTTTTTCTTTTAATAGAAGCTGAAGTTGTACTCTTATTGGAGGAGCTCGTGCTCACACAGAATCCGGATTGCCCTCAACTTGAAAGGTTTGATTTTTTTTGAAGCTTTTATGTAGTTTGTGATTGAATCAGTAGTTTGATGGTTTCTTTGTTTGTTTGGAATTTGGGTTGAAAGGGTTGGATTATGAGTACAAGGCGGTTAATCTTTTAAAAGGGGAGCAGTTCAGTCCAGGTATATATGGATCACTTGTGTATAGACTAAGGTTGTTTTTTCTTTTTCGTGTATACGATAATTTGGTATGGACCATGTATTTTCTTATTTGCAGAAGTTGTGCACTTGTATATTCATGTTCATAGACAGGGGGACTACATGATGTAATTTATAGTTACATTTCCTAGATGGGTAACTTTTGTTACTAAGTATTGTTAGATGTGATTTTATTTACATAGATTAGTTCAATCTAGGTTGGGAGTGATTTTGATACATGGGTCAACATTGGATATATTTAATTTTTCTTTTTTGTGCATGTGATAATGTGATAATGGCCATGTAGTTTCTATTTGCATAAGTTGTACGCTTGTATTCATGTTCATAGACAGGTGAACTATATGATGCTATTTATATTTACTTTTAACTAAATGGGTAATTTTGCTACCAAGTAATTTTTTTATAGATATTTTTAGATACTAAGTATTTTTAGATATGTAATTTTTTTACATGGATCAAATCTCTTTCAGATGCGTTCACCTTGTGCTATATCCAAATCCATTTTCTCACCTCACCCCACATGGAGCCACATGTCATCATTCTTTTTTCCACAAATATGTACACGGTCTGACATCATCATGCCGATAATTTTCTCTTTTTTCGGGAAGTTATACAAAATTTGGTTCACCAAAGAACCTTTAATGCTCTCTGTAGAGTTTTTGAAGCTAAATCCGATAGGCTATGTCCCTGCACTAGTGGATGGTGACATTGTAGTCGCGGACTCCTTTGCCATCTTTTTGGTCTGTGGCAAATCAAAACTCATCCTATGTTTTTTTCCTTTCTTTCTTTGGATTTTCTGAATTTATAAGACATGGTTTGTTGCCTTTCAACAGTATTTAGAAGAGGTGTATCCTCAGCATCCACTGCTCCCTCAAGATCTTCAAAAGAAAGCCATCAATTTGCAGGTAAGCTCACAATCCTTACAATGTAGATATAACCCATCATGTCTCATATATTTAAAAATATTGAGTCAGGTTCTGTATTTCCCTATCCATCTTTGTTTTACCATCATTCATCTTTGGAGTTTCTTCAACTTGATCAGGATCAACTCAATAATATTTTTTAATTATGAAATAAGATTGGAGCATTCATATGAAGATAGGTGACGCTCTTCGAACAAATGGAAACGAGTGATCTCCTAAAGAAGGAAAAAGATAAAAGTAAATCAAAATCTAAGAAAGAAACATGACCCAAAAATGGTAGAAACAGTGACCCTAGGATCCCATGATCCCATGAAAATGTAAGCTACATCGCATTCCACTTTTATCCAGTAAATTTGAAGTAGAATCTTCCCCAAGAAGCACTTAACCCAAGCATGAAGAGATGGCAAAATAGCCGCTTAAGTTTTTTCAACATACAGTCTTTTCCTTTGGAAGATGAAATTGTTACAAGTAAGTGCATTTAATGAATGCTTTTGTTAGAAGATACATAGCTGCTTTAACACTGATTTAGTATTTTCCCAGTCTGATTATATATATCCATTTTCCCAATGCTTGTGCTATAATGCTTTCACATCATCTCAAATTGCCTTGGCCAGTGATAACACTGTTTTTTTAGGCTGCAAGCATTGTCTGCTCAAGCATACAGCCTCTTCAAAATCTCAGCGTGCTGGTAAATTTGAATTTGAGTATAGTTACAAGAATTCCAACTTATTACTTGATTTAAGGTTTTTTTTTTTTGGGTAAGATTGGAAAGATTTCGGGGTTCTTTTTTAAAACCTTTTTTTCTCTTCTACAGAATTTTATGGAGGGAAAGATAAATTCAGATGATAAAATTGCATTGGCTCAACATCATATAAGGAAAGGTTTTGCAGGTAAGTTCTCCTTTCTTATGGATCTAGATGAAATGAACAATTAATGTCTTTCGAAAGTGATGCAAATGGGCTTTTAACCAATGAGAAGAAGAAAGGTAGACACAAAGGACTAATAGATGTATTACACATGCATAATCATAGTCTTCACAAAATGATTTTCCAGTCACCATGTGTTATTTATATGAAGCACACTTTCTTTCTCATTCTTGAGTGTCCTCCACCACTTTATGAATTGATTTTCCTATGAACACGGGTGAAGAGTTTTGTAATAAAAGGTGATGAAGAAGAATAGATATTATTAGATTACAATTTTGAGGTGTTTACTGAGCCCTTGTCCAGTGACCTCCATTCGAAGTATATCATAGTAATTTTGAGTTAATAGTGTTTATGGATTTGGAGCATGTCCATTATGGGCAATAAGTTGAAGGTCAAAACGTTGCCTGAAGACACCAGATGCCTTTTTAAAAATTTTTGTTTACAGATTGCATATATACTTCCTCATTAGTGTTCTATGAATATCTCCGAGTTGGCTCATTAGATAAGAATTGATCCAGATACTTATAACAAACTATTGTTCTTGGAGTAGTAGTAGTAGCATTTAACTCATGCAACTAAGTTTCACTGTGACCAAAAAAAGATACAAACAAGTATCTTAACTTGATGTGATACTATGAACGATATGATTCATCCTACTGCGGACGATATTTGATTGAACTAAAAGGTAGTCTTTGCTGATATGTGACTTGAATCTGCATTTTGTTTAGCCCTTGAAAAGCTGTTGGAAGGCTGCTCTGGAAAATATGCCACGGGAAATGAAGTCTACCTGGTTTGTTTCTCAATTGTTGGCCTCTCTGTATTTATTATGCAATCATCTTATATAGTCTCTCTTAAACAACTGAAATATTTCTTCTGCATAGAGTTTTGAGTTGCTGATTGTTTAGAAGGGCTTGTTTCATTTCGGCACTCAAATTTAATGATAATGTTTATTTTTTCCTTATTATATATCTGGAGTTTTAGTTGGTTTAGATTAGTAGCTGACCTTCCATTTCTCCTCCATGTAAGGTTATAATAATATTTCCTGCTATTTTGGATTGCCTCTACTTGCAGGCTGATATATGTTTGGCTCCCCAGATCTTTGCAGCAGCAACTCGCTTCCAAATTGACATGGTAATATTCCTTTTCGTCCTGCAAAAGTTGAATTTTTTCTGTGCTTATTTATAAATTTTAGAAAAGAAAAAACTCGGGTAAGATCCACTAGAGGTGGTGGAATACTTAGAGGTAACAACTAAGGGTGAAGTTCGATCCCACAACCGTCATCCCCTTCTATGGTCAAAATTCACTTGGAACATGTCTTCCTTGAGCTGCTGAGCAAAATATAATTACACTCGAGAGAAAAACAGCGTGTGTCCTATCACAGCATATCCAGAACCTGAACCTTCATTGGGATATCTTCATCTAGGTCAGTAATAGCAAAGAGTCTCACAATATTCTGACATTTTCAAAATAAAAAGGAGGGATTTCTGAGGGAGAAGACAATGTTGCGACACACTTGAACTGTTTACAGAAAATACTGAGCTTTAGTTTATTAGTTCATTTAATATAGTAGAACAGTTCTCAGTAATCTTCATATTAACCTGTGTACTTCCTGAGTGTGCTCACCATTTTTTTTTTTGGTAAGACATGCTCACCAGCATTTGACAACATATAACAGCCACAAATTGCTTGAGGCCTTCAGTTCATTCAAAACAGAAAATGCGTTGAAAAGGTTTTGTCAGTGAAATGCAACAAGATTCTTTTCAACCTGTTTTATAATCTTCATATAGCCATGTGAGGGTGTCATAATAAAATTGGGTAGGCAGGCAGCCTACCGTTTCTCAAATCGAAAATAAAAAACATAATGGTACTCGTCTTTGAGACACATTTTGTACCAGTGACAACATCGAGAATGCCTAGTTTGAATGCATGACTGCATTTTTTTTGTGTATATGTTTGATTTCAGACTTTTTAGTCAGAGGAATTAGATTATTTGGTATAGATAATTATTATATAGGTATTGATAATTTACCAGTGGAATAAACCATTTTATGTTTGGTTGCATTTTTAGTTATTTTCAATAGAAAACGTAATAATAAATTTTTTATTGGTTGATTAACCATGGATAAGTTGTGAATAAACCATGAATAAAATATGGATAATAATTTATGAAATATAAAAAATGATTTGATATGTTGGACTATCTAATTAATAAGAGGTGATAACTGGTAATTTAACATGTGGATCCTTTTATACCAGTGGAATAGATTGAGTTAAAAATGACACAATTTCAAGGGGGATTTACAATACCATTATCACCTTATTCCCCTTTATTCTAATAAATAGTGTTATTCTTGCTGAACAAACAATATCTTATCCCTTATACAATTACCACCTTACCCACCCCTCTTCCCCCTTTGTTCCACTACCCAAATAGGGGGTTAAGCATCTCTTGGTTCCTCCGTTTGCAGCCATCTGAGTTTCCTCTGCTAGCCAGACTCAATGAGGCCTACAATGAGCTGCCGGAGTTCCAATCCGAGCTGCCGGACAGGCAACCAGACTTCCCTTCCTCCACTGCATGACTGAGGTGATGGTATCAGATGATCAATTAAAATTACAGTCAAGAATCTTTGATTGTTTACTTGGCTTTAATAGTATTGCATGTATCACATCTAGAATAAGAGCTTTCAGAGTTTGTACCTGTCTGAATGTGTGAGAGAAAACCACATCACTGAGAACATGCTATCAATGTATCTGTGCTGAAAAATATGTTTTTCGTATTATGTATATATGTTTGTTTTATGTACTGTTTAAATTCGATTGTCATGTATGTTTAATCTTTAAATTTTAACTAATTATTTCACTCTTATTTTTACAATAGATTATGAAAGAGGCGAGAAACTCTATAATCTTGATTTTAGTACTGAATTTTTTTTTTTCTCTATTATATATCTTTTATCCCCCTCAAATTGTGTATGATTATTTGGAAAAATATTTGTATACATTCTGAATTATTTAAATAATATAAAAGGTTTAAGAATAGATGCAAATCGTCCGGGGGTTAGTCTGGCATAATTATAGGGAATAAGAATGTTATTTTAATCTTATAAAAAACTATCATTTTTATATGAAAGTTAAGAGAATTCTCATCAATCTATCCTAATCTTTAATAAAAAATTAGAATAAATTGTCTCCAGTTAATTATTTTTTTTATCTTTTATCATTCTTTATTTATATCTTTGTCATATTTTATCTGTAATTTATTAATAATTAATTAATCAAATATTTTTTTATTATCATGTTTTTCAATGATAATAATTAAAAACAAAATGACATACGTCACCTTGGAAAGAAAAAAGTGCAACACAGGCAACAAATATCAGATCAGATGTATATATTTTTAAATTATTTCGGACACGGATGACATTCCGACATTGAGGTTATCCTGATCAAAACAAACACGTGAATTCCACGTGCCCCTCCTTGGAATGCACTCATCCGAGTTAAACAACAATCGCTCTACTCCGCGAATCCAACAGTCCAGAGTACATCCCTCCATTTTAATTCACTCACGCGTCGTTCGAATCGGCGAATCAGACTTCCCATTCAAACCACGATAGCTCTCTCTTGATCAATCTCGAAGTCTCCATTTTTTTTCACTCTTTCAGAGCCTTTGATTTAGAGAGAGAGAAAGAGAGGGCTTCGGCGATGGTGCAGTCGGGCGCGAGGAGGCAGGCGGAGCTGCTGAGGCGTCAGGGGAACAGGGCGTACGAGAGGCAGAGGTTCGGAGCCGCCATTGATCTTTACACCGAGGTCCACAACAAATCTTTTTTCTCCGTGTTCCTTCTATGCAAGAATTGCTTGTTGGGTTTTGTTCAATTTGTGGTTTCTTAATTGGGTTTCTTTTTTTCTTTATTTTTTTTGGGCATAGTCAGTCTGTCCCTCTCTCTCTCTCTCTCTCTCTCTCTCTCTCTCTCTCATTCTTGTGGGATTTTGTCAAATTTCTGGTTTTTTTTTTTAAATATTGGGTTGGGTTTTCTATGGAGAAATCAATCTCTCTCTCTCTCTCTCTCTCTCTCTCTCTCTCTCTCCCTCCCTCCCTTCCTTCCTCTCTCCCTCTCTCCCTCTATATATTTGTATATATGAATTCTTGTTGGGTTTTTGTCAATTTTTTGGTTTTTTTTATTAAAAAAAAATGGGTTAGGTTCTATGGGGAAAAATCTCTCTCTCTCTCTCTCTCTCTCTCTCTCTCTATATATATATATATATATATATGAAAATGTGCTTGTTTTGTCACTTGGACTTACGTTTTTTTGGCTGAGTCTCTCTCTCTATATATTGATTATATAACTATATATGTATGTTTAATACTTGTTAGGTTTTTGTTAAATTTGTGGTTTCTTTCAATTGGGTTTAGTTTTCTATGGACGAAATATGTTTTCCTCTCTTTATATTAAAATTTTCTTGCTGGATTTCGTTAAATTTGAAGTTTCTTTCAATCAGAATTTCATCCTTTGCGGGAAAAGTCTTCCTTTCTTGCTTTATATAAAAAAATCCTTGTTGGGTTTTGTTGAAATTAAATTGGTTTTGTTTCTATGTTAACACCCTAACAAGTGTTGCGGAAAACCTCCCTAAATAGATCTAGGCTTGAGGTTTTGAGAGAGAAGACGAACAAATCAAACGAACAATCACACGAAATACAAGGAATTTACGTGGTTCAGCAAATTGCCTATATTTACGTATTTACAGGCGGTGGTGATGATTTTATTGAGAATAATTGTCTATATGCCTTACAATATTTTTTTTTTTTTAAGAACATATATAGAGGAAACAAACAGCTTAAAGAGGAAACAAATAAATTTAGAAATAAACAGATTTACCAATCTCAAGAATCTTAGAGACAAATTTAACAATCTCTAGAATCTTAGAAATATATTTTGCAATCTCTAAATATATTTCCACCATGACTTCAACTTTGGGCCATAGAAATTATAAATCTCTACCTAGCACTAAGTTCCGAAGTCATACTCTGCTTCCTCTTTCATCATCTCTTCATCACCGCATCACCGTGGATGTAGGCAATTTGCCTAACCACGTAAATTTATTGTCTTTCGCGTGATTGTTTGTTTGATTTGTTCGTCTTCTCTCTCAAACCCTCAAACCTATATCTATTTGGGGAGGTTTTCCGCAACAAATTGGTATCAGAGCAATCACGGAAGCCAACAAATTTGCTCTGATACCATTGTTGGGAAGGCAATCACGGAAGCCAACAAATTTGCTCTGATATCACTTTTGGGAAGACAATCATAGAAGACAACAACAAACCCGAGATCGAACACAAGAACGAAATATCACATCACACGAAGAACACAAGATATACGTAGTTCGGCCTAGATTTATATCCACGGGGTAAAAAACAGAGAATCTACTTTGATAATTGAAATACATTAAGAGACTCACAAATTCTCTCGTAGAGTTACCCTATCAAAGAACCTCACAACCTTCCCTTAGGATCTCTATATTGTAATGTCTGTCTATTCTTGTCATGAAACCCTGGAAGATATTTATCGAGATACATAACTTCCTCCTCAAGTAATCTCCCAATTAACAAACAAATATTGTTTTCATATATTAGGAGATATTTGCTCTCATAATTAACAAACAAATATTATTTCCTATTTTAGGAGAGTCACTTTAAATATTAATTAAGATCAAATCTTAATTAATATTCTATCAATTAAGTGCCCACCCTAATATGCTTTCATTATGGCCATCCGATATGATACACCTGATCGAGATATAATCCCAACAATGTCCACCTTGGCTTGTATCTGATAAACTCGGACTTCCTCGAACCCCTTAGAAGATTTTTGTTGATGTCTCCACCTTGCTCCATGTTGTCCTTGAAGTAAGAATGCGTGAGCAATCGTGCACCTCCACCTGCAATCAAGTGGTCTTCGACTTCCTTGAGCTCACCAACCTTCAAGTCGCTATCACCAGTCTCTTCGTGCACTAGACCCGCTCCACAGAACTCCGCCTTGAATGGATTTTAGGAACATCTTCCTCCGGACATCTGCACCGCCCAATTTTGTTGGATCCATAAGCCTGCGCTCGCCTTATCATGGATCAACAATTGAGTCGGACTCAGTAATCACGCATTCCCAAGTCAATGCCATGACTTGATTTCACGTGCATTTATCCTACGCTCCCCCTGCATCTCCGAAAGAAGATCCGGATCTTACCTCCACCTTAAATATGCCACACACGCGCCTGCGAGATGGCTAGACTCGCCTAGCTCCTCCCATACCCGGTTCAGAACGCCTAGACCGTGTTGCACTGCTCTATCTTCTTCTGTATGAACTCCACACTCACGCTTCACGTGATTCACTCACGTGCCTCCGCGTGTCACTGCGAACTTTGCACCCTGAGCGTCTCTGCACATTCGTGTCTTGCGTCCACTTCTCGATGGATCTTGGACCTGCAACAAATTGGTATCATCATTGCACACTTGAATAGATGTGTCGCTTCCACCATCAAGAACTTCTTGCAACCTTGCATGATTTTTTTTTCTCCTTCTTCGCATGAACCTTGTACGACACACCGTTGTTGGAATTTCCAACAGTACATCTATCGATGGTATGAATTCATTGACCCATGCCTCCATTGATACTCGTTCTTCATATCTCGTTCTCCTAGGTCGGAACCTGGAGCTCTGATACCACGGTTGGGAAGGCAATCACAGAAAAGCCAACAATAAATTTAAGATCAAACACAAGAATGAAACACCACATTACATGAAGAATACAAGATATACGTGGTTCAGCAGAGGCCTACATCCACCGAGCAAAAACAGATAATCCACTTTGATAGTTGAGATATATTAAGAGACTCACAAACTCTTTCTTACATTTACCCTCTTTTAGAACCTCTCAACCCCTCCCTTAGGATCTTTACATTGTATAATGTGTGCCTGGTATTGCCATGAAACCCTAAAAGATATTTATAGAGATAAATAACTTCCTCCTCAAGTAATCTTCCAATTAACAAACAAATATTATTGCCAGATTTTAGGAGATATTCACTCTCATAATTAAATAACAAATATTGTTTCTTATTTTAGGAGATTCACTTTAAATATTAATTAAGATCAAATCTTAATTAATATTCTATCAATTAGGTGCCTACCCTAATATGATTTCATCATGGTCATTCGATATGATACACCAGATCGAGACATAATCCCAACAAGTCATATCCTCTCTTTATGAGAACCGCTTATTTTGTTGAATTTGGGGTTTCTTCAATTAGTTTTTGATTTTATGTGCAAAATCTCACTCATTAAATCTGTCTCTCTTAAGAATTTGCCTATTGAGTTGTCCTATTTGAGTTTTTTTTTTTTTTTTAATGGGTTTTGTTTACATTGGGCTAATTTGATTTCTTTTAGGCAATCACTTTGTGCCCCGAAGTACCTGAGTATTACACTAACCGAGCGCTTTGTCATCTCAAGAGGAAGTAGGTTTCTTTTCCTTCTTCCTGGTGTTCTTTGCATGATTCATCGGGTCTTTGTTTCTTGAATTTTTTTGATTGCTTTGTTTAAATGGGTGCTCTTTTTCTGGGATTTTTTTTTTATGTGGGATTAGTGACTGGAAGAGAGTTGAAGAGGATTCCAGTAGGGCGATTGAGCTGGACCGTGATTCTGTTAAGGTGTTTATTTTTTATTTTTCTTATTAAAATTTTATTTCTCTTCAGATATATGTTTAAATATTATATGTATCTTTTGCATTTGGAAAATTTTCTGTTGTTTTTTTAAATAGCCTCCATGGATGCTGTGAAATGGTCAGAAAAAGAATGATTTCTCATCATTTTCCTACAATTGGGATGTTCGAAACACTGACATGAGGGCTTATATTTAATTTAATTTCTGTGATTGAAGGTTTGACAATTGAAGCTAACACTAATGTGTGGTCTAAATACAATTTCATTTTGATCAGGATAAGAAGTGAACATATGATTCTGTTTTAATTAGTTCCTGTGCATTGACATCCTGTAAATGTTAATTAAAATATACCCTTAAATGTGAATTAAAACAATGTGGGGAAGCAAATTGTCTAGGATATGCAATACATGCATGGGAGATGTCATGCTGTTTGCATTGTGGTTGCAGTGTGGTGGCTTTCACATGCATGGTGTCAATAGGGTTATATTAATGTCATGTTTGTGGCATGTGCACTGATCATACTTCTACGAAGTTGCTTCTGTGTTCCTGGCAATAACAGTATGCCACATAAGGTCTTTCAGATATGAGCCTTATTACTGCCTCATGCTTTTCATACTCTTGCCTCACAAACACAAATGATGTGTAACTAATGTAAAATGATGTCACAATGCCTCATTGTAAACTGTTATCGATTTAACAAGCAAATGTTTGAAAGCAGAGTACATTTTTATGCTATTATATGTTAAATTGAAGGAATCTTTTTATTATCAATGATTTATTGTCTTCTTAAATAAATGAAATGTTATGAAAGATCAAGATCTTTCAACAAATTTGGTAAAGCAAAATCCTCCATTGAGTTCTAGGCTTCTTTATTTTTTATTTGATTTTTTATAATATACTTGGAGGTCTTTTAACAACTCCATTTCTTATGAAATAAAATTTTTGAATTAGTTGATGAAATTGAAGTCTTGTTATTTTTTTCATTTTCCTTCTATTTTTCTGTAATGCCCAAGCTTACATGTGTGATATTGTCCATTTTGCCCGTGGGCGGTGGCGCATGATTTGAAACATGTCACAACATGTAACGTCTGCGTATAAGCACTAGATATTCTCTCTCGTTAGGCGATATGAGACTAAATCATGGATATGGCCTCACCTCACCCTCACTCCTCATTGGGCCTATTGGGCTCTTGGTCCAAGCCCAACCCCTCTCATGGGGCCACACATCCCCACGTGGGGTTGATAGGCCCAACCCACTGCATAACGGGCAGACTCTGATACCAATTATAATGCTCTAGGCTTATACGTGTAAGCCTGGGCGTCACATTCTGCCTTTTTCAAGTGCAAGTTACTAGAGCTTTATGGTTTCCTCTGGGCTGATAATCCTTTTTCATATGTAACAATTGGAACATGATCAGGTTTGACAATTTTTATGGTAGGATAAGTTAATTTTTTTTTAAAACATCATAATTTTGGATTTCCTCTACAAATGTTGGTGACCGCATGATTCAAGAGATGACTACAAGAGGTAGGGAATGATGAGGATGTATAATAGGTCTGCATTTGTCTCTAAGCCTATTCACTGGCAAAATGTTAATATTGAAACAAAACAACAAATATATGTTAACTCTTGCAGCACTTTTTTTTTTGGGAAGATAACTCTTGCATCATTGTTTGTTGGGGATTCTGGGTTACTTTCAATATGTAATGATATCAGAGATCTTGAGACAAACTAAAGCTTCATACAAAATATAAAAAACCAGGGCATGAGATGTGATTGAAGAAAATGGACCCATTGTAATAGAGAAAACATTGTGTGGCAGTACTTCAGTGACATAATACTTTACTTCTACATTTTGTTTTAGCTTATAACCAACCTTTTTAGAAGGCAGGTTGCCGTATATTTTAGATGTACATATTGTGCATATCGTAAGAGTGTTTGTCCAATCTTTTTTTTTTTTTTAAGATAATGTGAGTCTTCCTTATAATTTGTTTCTTATGCTTGCAGGCTTACTACATGATGGGACGTGCATTGTTGGAGAGGCAAGATTATGATGGTGCGATCAAGAAGTTGAGGAAGGTTAAAATATGTCTACTATTAAAGTTCATTATGACAGTGTTCCTTGGAAATTGTTCCTTCTTTTTTTTCTCTAACCTCTTGTGCCATAACTTGGAAACTATATGGCACAAGCAGTTGGTGTCCTGGTTTCCAAGTCGTATGTGCACCGGGCATTCTGTGCCAACATTTGGTAGGCTCTATCATACTATTTTTTTTCATGAAAAAACCTTTATTATACTGCAGCATTGAGTCTTCATGAGGTGACATGTCTTGGAGTAAGAAATAATGGGAACCATTGTTTATCCCTTGCATGAAAAAAAATAGAAACGTAAAGACTACAGATTTGTCTTTCAAGAACTTTAGGTGTGGTTGGAAAAGTAAAGAAGGAGAAGAACCTTCAAGGGGGGGAGAGAGAGAAAAGGATCTCTTTATTGCCTAACTCTTCCAAAAGCAAGGCAAAAGAGCTCTAAAGGCTTCTTTTAGTCATAAGAGAACTAATTCTACAACTTGGGTGCCTTTGTTTTTTATTCAGAAGGGTCCTATGCACAAAAGTTTTTTTAGGAAATAACACCAAATCAGTAGTAAGTTTTTTCCAGCATATTCTAGCTAGTCTGTCAAGTAGTCCAGGACATTGTTCTTGACATGGAATCCTAGTGAGCGTCCGAGCATGTCAGCTGCTGACAACTGTCCATGAAAAAAGTGTCAATATTTAGTGGAATCTATTTCGAGTGTTCAGGATAATTCTCAAGGCAGACCCATTCGATGTTTATGTTCGTGCACAATCAAGATAACACACATTTGTTGCCATGCCACTGGGTAAATCCGTAAATGAGACATTGCTAAAGAATGCCAAACTTCACCAATTTGAGCAACAGCCAATAGGTGTATGATTAGAGTAGTTAAAATAAGGATTTAAGATGGTGATACAACATAGAGATTATATAAACTTGTTCCTGAACAGTAGGGAAACATGTTATATAATGTTTGATTTTATTGGTGGCTCAGGATTGAAAAAAACGTTGATTTTGTGTATAAAAGCCTCCTTATATTATGCATCTTATTCGAATAATGTTTTCACATATATATTTCTCATAACATTGTACCTTTGTTGAAGTTGAACTTGTCAATGGTTTTTGAGTGCTCAGAGAATTCATTGACTTGTGACGGTACTAATGGAAAACTCATGCAGTACTATATACTATATAGGATAATTAATTCAGATGAAAAAATTAGGTTGGAAAGTTGCTTCATTTTTGCTGGTGACAAGTAACACTATCTGGTAAAACCTTGGATGCACACAATCACCTACAAATCATGCACATCAAGAGTGTTTGTGCACAATGGAAAATGAAGGAAAGTGAGGGAAAGTTAAAATTTTCACTTTGACAATTAAAAATATGGTGCTTGTGCCAAACAAGGAATGGAAAAATATTTTCTATCACTTTCCCTCTCCTATTTTGTCTTATTAGGAAATGTGGGGAAAAATTTATCTTCCCCATAGATAGAGTTTGAGGGAAAGTGAAGAAATTTTTTTTACTTTTCATCACTTTCCATTTGACTCAAATTCTTTCACTTTCCTTCATTTTTCTTTTGGGATTGTGCACAAACACACCCTAGGGAGTTTGAACTCGAGATCAATTGGGAGCAAACCCATGACTCTTTGGTAGAGTCAATTTTGTGTGATTTATTTGCTTGATATTTTTGTTCTTGCTTTAGCTGGTTTTCTGTTTTTCCTGAAATCGGTATTTATATTCTCCAGATTCAGCTTGCTCTCTTTCCCCATATATGACGATAGGTGTCCTGATATCTTCATTATTGATGCACCAATGTCTCTTTGGGTTAGATCTTAGCACCTGTGGAACAATGACGATAAAGAATTCAAGCAAAGCACACATTTCATGGTTCAACAAATTTGTCTATGTCCAAGTATGAGAGGAGGAATTCATCCACTATCAACTTGTAATCAAAATACAATGTTTCTCAATCTCTCTCCTCACTACCACCCCTCTCTCAATGCAACCCCGTACAACTGCTTCTCGTGAAAAATTAATCTCTCTTAGCCCTCACAAGCAATAGACTAAAGAAATAGGGGTACTAAAGTCCCCCAAATTCTAATAGGTTTATTCTCTTATTGGTGCAAGAGCTTATTCCCTCAGGCCCGCTTATGCTAAAATGCAAGACATCTTGTAACATTCATGCAGTAGTATTTTCTCTCTGAATTGGTGGATCACTGTCTTGAATTTGCTTGCTTACTTTCCCCATATTATTTCTTTGAAAGGTTCATCAATTATGGCAGACTTCATTGCTGTTTTTATGAACGTATAGCATGAATGTCTTCAATTTTTTTATTTGATGCAGGCCTTGGATCTTGGAAGGGTTGCAGATCCTGTTGGATACATGGTGGAGGAAATTTGGCACTATTTTGCTAAAGCAAATGACGCACGATGGGAAGAAGAATCTAGTAAGCGAGTGTGTAGATTACAAGAACTGAGGTACCAATGCCTTAATTTCAATGCATCACTGACCTTAACTTCTGATACTGGGAATTGATTAACACTATTTTCAGTTTACGGCCTCGTGATTTTTTTGTTGCATGGACAAAGATAGTGCTTTGACAGTGTTATTAAATTCCTTGGGGTGTGTTTGTGCATGTAATGATTTGAAGGAAAATGAGGGAAAAGTAAAATTTTCCCTTGCTATTAAAAAAACTGCTGTTTATGCCAAACACGAGAGAGAAAAACTTGCATTCATTTTCTTTTGCCTCTTGTCTTGTTAGACGATTTTTTTCTTTCTTTTTTCGTTCCCCATAGGAGTAAATGTGAGGGAAAGTAGTGGAATCATTTTCTACCACTTTCACTTTCTCACGTACTCCTCCCCAAACTAATGATTGATTGATTGCGCTACGACTTAGCATAGAATGGAAGGTCAATTTCAGTTTCTTGTATGAGGGATAAGTCATATGGATGCACAACTTAGTTTATCAATAGCTAAACAAAGCATGGAAATTCACTGAAAAGTCCACAAAAGGATGTCCAATGATATATTTGTTTATTCACCCGGTTTTCGGTACAGACAGCAGAAAAATATGAACTCCTTTCCATCACTTTCCATCATTTTTTTTATAAACAGAGAAACCTGTGTGGAAGCCCTGAATCAACATCATTTCCTTGAGACCTTCGACAGAGGAGCCATATCCGAAGAAGTTGCTGATGCTCATTCAGAAAGGTTGGAACATCTGAACCAAGTGTTTGATACAGCTTTAAAAGCCGACATACCAGCGGATGTGTGTGCTTCATCTTATATCTTGAAATTCATGTTTTTTCATGTATTATGCATTGAATGAAACAATCAACCTAATCCATTGAATGGGTTACAATTTTCAGGTCCCAGATTATCTGTGCTGCAAATTAACACTCGACATCTTTCGTGATCCTGTGATCACTCCAAGTGGGGTTACGTATGAGAGGGCTGTTATAATTGATCACCTTCATAATGTGAGCTGATGTGTCTTTTTTTTTGTTACATTTCATGTTGAACCTTAATTTTGTTCTCTCTCTATTGTGGTGGCATTTGGAAATAGATTTGGACAACTTTGGGAGTTTCTACATTTGCAAGAATGATAATTAATCCAAGATCGTTTCCAAATGCCCCCAATGGTCCTAACTTTTGACAAAAGTGAAATAACAGTATTTCAAGAATCTAATAAAAATGTGCTTCGTAGAAAGCTTTTTTGAAAAGCTGCTCTAAGTAAACTTTTTTTTTTAAAAAAAAAAAACCGTTTCCAAATGAGTATATGTTCTTTAATAGGTGGGGAAGTTCGATCCAGTTTCGAGGAAGCGACTTGAACCTGACCAACTCGTGCCCAACCTGGCGATTAAAGAAGCAGTGCAGGCATTCCTTGATGAACATGGTTGGGCATACAAGACATGAGCTTTGAAGAACCATACCAAGAGATGATTGTTTTTTTTTGTACAATGCCTTATTTCATGCCTTGGCAATAGTTTTACATTTCTTTCCCCAATTGTATCGATCCCTTGTGGTGAGCAGAACTAGCTTTGGTGTTCATATTTGTACAGTTTCAATATATAATGGAATTTGATCAAATTAGTTGCTTTTGAATTGTTATGCCAAGAGACATTTCATGTTGATTTCATTTTAAAGCTATCTATAAGCTTTAAAACTTTACCCCTTTTATAAACCCCATTTGATTTCATCATCACTTTTTTTTTTTTGGTGAAATTTCGTCACATTTGCCATTTTGAGTTTTCATCCCTTGATAGTGCGGGCTTACCATCTTCATTTATTGAGAGAGGCCAACCTCATCATGAATCTACCTTGATTAAAGGTTTGCATTAAATGAGTGCAAACTTGGTCTCACTGGTTGATCAGGGTATAAATTACATGGATCATTTGATTTGATAGCTGCAACTGGATAGGTGGATATAAGCATTTTTTTTTTTTGTGAATATATGCAGTGTCCCTGGACAGAAAAAGTTTTTTTTTTTCTGTCATGGACTTTTTTTATATTTTATTTACTCTTGAAATCCGATCTTATTTTTTTTTTTTTTTTTAAATTTTCATAATACCTGAACTATCCCTTATAGACAAAGTTATAAAAATATAATGTGATACATATAGAAATTATACACATATTTAATAGTTATCTGTAAAAATATTAAAATACGCAAAGATGTTTATACACAAAATGATCATATATACATTCTCAATGTCATTACATTATCATCTGTAAATGCATTCAGAGTATACAAAATTATTATAGATGCAATATCAAAGTTTCGTTAAAATAGATACATCAATTGTATGAATTACAACGTTTTCTTTAAATCGTAATGATTAATTGTTATCTCCCTTTTAATCCTCTTCATATCCTCTTGGGTAAAATGAAACAAGATTATCGAACTAAATATTCAATTTACTTCATAACGAAGAATGAATTGTTCAAGCTATATAAAAAATACAATAATCAAACACTTAAATAAATTTTTATTTAGCAATATGAACAAAATTAGTAATAGCATGAATCTGAACTGAAAATTTATGAACAATTGTAATATTTTAATAAAATTACTTCTTGATCCATGTATTTAACAATGACTGAAATTAACATTTACATAACAACTACAATAAAAACTATCAATGTGATGCCCAATGACATAATCTACTATTTACATAATAGAAATGTAATATTTTCTACTATTTTTATAACAATGACAACAGAAATTACAAAAACTATAATTTACACAACAAATATGTAATATCATACATTGAACTAAACTAATGACATGTAAATTACAAAAATGTAATAACTGATTACAGAAATGTAACGATCAATTACAGAAATGTAATACTAATTTACAGATGAGAGTGATTTAGGTATAAAAAATGAGGTGGTAGAGGTCTAGCGGCAAAAAAAAAAAGACCAGATTTCAGGGGTAAATAAAAAATAAAAAAAGTTCAGGGGTAGAAAAAAAAAATTAGACCCTTAGTCAAGGGGTATTTGAACAATTTCCCCCTAAATTTTTCATATTTTTGTATTTTTTTTGTCAATTATTGTATTTATTATATTATGATGGATATCTGATTCAATGAACTGCAGGTTCTTAGACATTGCTAATCTTGGCCATAGATCACCACCATTGAACAAGATATTATATACAAAACTAAACAGAATGGATCCAAGTCAATCCACTTGGAGATCTCTACACCATCAAATGAACTTTTGAAAGCATCTAAAAGAAATTTGCATCTAATAGCAGTTGGTTGGTAGTTTAGGATGTATATCACATGGACCACTGCATTTAATACATATGTACACAGATACCTAAATTGAAAGTGTTGATACACTTAGTCCGCCTTATCTGCAGTGGTCACCCAATAAACAATGAGTGATGATTTATGAGGATCCTCCATAGATTTAGATGGCTGAGTCCCTAAATATCATATGTTTGAAAGTACTCTTATCCATTTATTTTATAAAGTATCCACAATTTTTTTGGAAAACTTTCAGTGATTGTCATTCTTGCGTTACCTTTCACGATCATCAACATATTTGAAAATTTTAAAGTTATTTACTTATTTAATGAAATACAATTTTTTTTTCCAGAAAAATAGATTATATAATCTGACTGAATTTAATTTATACCTTATTTCATTTCTTAATCTCAGGCGGATGGAGGTTGTAGAATGACCGCTCAACATCATTTTCTTTTTTGTGGCTGACATAATTCTTATTTGCCTTCTGTTATTCCCAATAACAATAAGATATACTATCCGTTAAAAAAAACATGTAATTTTTTATTTTTTATATAAATATGTCCATTCAGCTCATTAAATTTCATATTTTTTTTTTTCACGCAAGTACATGTTTGTTTACATAATACACTTCAAGATATTTTTTTTAAGCACTAAGAACCAACTGCAAGGGAATTGCAGCAGGTGTATGTAATAATATTATTTTTTGAGTGACACACTCAAGCAGGGCGGCTCCATATATTTTGAGGCCTAAGGCGATAATTTTGAATATAATTTTTTTATATTTAATTAATTATTTTTTAATATTAATTTTTGTTTTTAAATTATGAATTTTTTACTTATAAATCATTCTTCTAGCTTTTTGGGATGCATAATTACTAATTAAGTTTTTATATTCAAGTTTTTTATTTTATTTAAATAAAAAAGACCTTGTTACTTGTCCACACCACAAAAATAATTTTCATCCATAACATACAGGTAGATGTTTTTTTTTATATATAAAGAAGAAATAAAATGAGAACAAGAGTTTTTTTTTTTTAAATAAAAAAGAGTGTGAAGAGACACCTTTTTAGGGTTTATTGTTTCACATTCTCCTTTTTTTGGGAGTAAAAAAAACCTTTTACTTTTATTGGTCATGTAAATTTTTTTTTTTTGCTATTTTTTAGGTATCATAAAATGTTGTCAAATTTTTATTGATTATTTTTAATCATATCAAAATTATTATTAATTGTTTTAAAAAATAAATGTTTTTTTACAATGTGTAAAACTATTATTGGTCAATACCAGGACTAACTTTAAGAAAAAAATAATTTAAAGGCCTTTGTGCATCTCGGGACTTAGACAATTGTCTAAATTGTCTAATAAAAAAGCCGACCCTGTATTCCAGTCATTCTTACCGTTCTAACATTTTGTATGATATTTCTAATAAAATACATATTCAATGATTATATACTCCATTAGAGAAAACACAAAAAGGTGCACATTTGATTTATTCAAGTATAATAATACTTTATTTTTTATCAGAATATATATTTTATTAAATAAAATATATCTTTTGAAAAAAAAATATTCAAAACATATTGTAAATGTAACAGGAAGAATGGGTATGTGGTCCAATAAGTATTGTATCCCATCATTTTTCTATGTGGTTAGGGCAGGCCCTAAGCATAGGCAACCAAGGTGGTGCCCCTGAATCTTAGAAATTTATATGCATCCTTAATTTATTGGGATTTTTATTTTGTTTTTTGAATATTTATCTTATATTTAAAAACCTATCCATATTTCTAGTTTAGTTGTTTTGTTCCTATTTAATTGTGATTTATTTTTATCTATTATTTGATTTGATTTATAAAAATGAAACTTTAGTTTTTTTCTTTTTTAATTTATCTTCGGTACTTTTTTTGTTATTCTCTTTTTTTTTGTTTTAATATTTTTTTCTGCTTTTCATTCCCTATTTTATTAGGGTTTTGTGTTTTATTATTGTTTAATATTTATTTTGTTCCCATTTTATTGAGATTTTATTTGTGTGATTTACAAAAAAAATATATCATATTGGCTGGTTTACACATTATTTTTCATATCATATTTATATATATTTCTATTTTTTTTATTTTTATGTTTATTTTATTTTATTTATATTTTATGCAAAATTTCTGATTTGATTATAATTTATCTTTTATTTAAAAAATCAATATTTTCTCTTTGTATTTCATTTAGTCTTTGTTTGCTCCCCTTTTGTTAGTCTTATTAGTTGTTAGAAAAATAAAAATAAAAAAATATTCAATTTTTTATTATAGTAAAAATAAAAAAAAATTGTTATTTTAAGGTCTCATTTTAAAATTTTGCCTAGGATTCTATTTATTTTTAGTCAATATCAGAGTCGATCCTGGATAAGTACCGTATCCCATCACATTTAAAACAGATTGAATGTGATGGAATTTAATATTTTTCCTTTTCTATTAATTAGTTTCCGTGTTGTTATTTCGTATGTAAAATAAGTGCCTTGATTTTGGACTATGTTTGACTGACAGATATTTATGGAAAGGGTAATTAGCACTTTTAACCCCTGAAAATTAAATATTTGCAAAAATAGGCTCGTCGTTCGAATATTTACAAAAATTAACCCCGCTGAAATTTTGTACTGGAGACGGATTATATATAATCTGTCTCCAGTGTTTTAACCCATATGTGCCCCATTCATACTGGAAACAGATTATATATAATCCGTCTCCAGTGTAAAATCACCCCCTTACTAGGGATTTACATTTGAGACGGGTTATATATAATCCGTCTCTTGGAGACCGATTATATATAATCCGTTTTCCATCTTAATTTTTTTTTTTGTTGTACAGATTGTTGGTTATCTCACCTGTATGAAAATTCCTGCTTGAACATGCATAAATATAATAAAAATGCATTGATATTTGCATAAATCCATTACAATCACTTGACTCCTGTTTCTAAACACCAATGAAAATACATAAATATAATAAACACAAATGAAAATGCATAAATATAATAAACATGTCTTACATCTCATAAATACAATCATCCAAATATTTTCATAAATCCTTTCTTTTTAGCTTTTCTCGGAGCAGGAGGTGCTGATGAAGAGGGTACGTCAGTTGCTGTGGATGGCGGCACACCTAATTGTGGCAGAGTGGTAAATTGTTCGCCCGATCCCTGATTGGCAGTAGTAGAAGTACACCAAACCCTGCGTGGTCCACGAATATATGTCTGGAGTGTCATCTGTGGAGCTTGATCGGGAGCTGGGGCTGGTTGTTGTGGCTGCTCATCGATTTCTGCATCGAGTCGTACATCATTGAAGAACTCATCAATTGTGAATTCGGTGTGAGCGAAACTATCATCTACGACATCCTCAGAATCATCAGTATCTGTAGACGCACTGGAGGTACTCGAAGGTTGTCCCCTTTCTCCCATCATCGCCTCTGCATAGTCACGTGCCACAGCAATTATACGATCCCACTCATCGCAGTTGGAGTATAAGACCAACCCCCTTGCAAGCACCTCAGTAATGTTCTGTGTAACCCCCTCCTATTAACAAAAGTTTCAATATGATAAATTGTTATAAAATCATTTATCACTTTCTAAAAATGTAACACGCGTTTAAAATTCTTACCGAATTTGGTGCGACATAGCCTGGATGGTACTGTGGGGGTGGTGGAGGTGTGATATGTCTGACTGTTCTCTCCCAGTACCACTCCATATATCTCCTCGAACTCCGGGTACAACAGAATTAGTGAATGTGATTCAAGCGTTAGTCCCAACACTCGATATAAGCTTGGTGGAAAACTATCCAATTAACATCCTGTCTATCTCATCTGTTTACCCGGTCGATGGCCTCTACATCAGATGGAATGTCCTGATGCCATCCAAATTGACGCGCGACTCGATCTGGCACGTGCATCTCCACAATATCAAAGCAAATGAGTGGGACCCTAGCCGTCCACAACTCCATATGATCCATACATGCAGGTGGTAGTGTCTCATATGTCCTAGCATAAGGTTGTCATATAACCTACTAAAAACCAAATTTATAATTAGTATCACAATTAACATATAATATATCATTTGTGAAATATATAGCTAATTGTATGGTCACCTACGACTGAAGCTGATAGTCTAGTTGTGCCCTATAGTGTATCAGAATACACGAATTTTCATCAAACATCTGAGTCATCTTCCATCTGAAATAAAGAATTTAATGAAATATGATCTTCTATGAATTGACAAAAGAAGATGAAAATATTGACATTACCTTACTCTCAAAGATTGATCTCCAAGAACAAAATCTGGATCATGTAATGATGGTCATCCATGATGGTCGTCCCACATGTAATCTCTCTCACGACCGTAGCTGTGTTGGAACAAAATCTTAAGTAACACAGAAAAAAAAAAGTATGTATGGATAAAAATTGGGGTTTGCATATTACCTGTAGCAGAGAATAAAAACTATGAGATCCTGCCGACATCCTCTCTCCAAGCACACTACCTCTGTACAATGCTCTATATAATTGGGCCAAAGCAGCTGCACCCCATGAATATCGGCCAGCATCCTCAAAATCTCTAAATAAATAAAGGTAGCACACATGTATCTTATTTCCTGTGCCATCGGCGAAGATGGTTGATCCAAGCACAAATAAGATATATGCACATGCATACTGCTGGAGGATATCGTCGTCCAATTCAACATCTGGTACGATGCTGAAGGTTTCTTTAAGCCACAAGAGAAAAATTCTTCCACTCTTGATCTTATCTGCAGGGGGGCCAACACCTAACAGCTCCTCACAAACGCTGGCCCAATCATCGTGGTCTGTGATACCAGTCACGGGCTTGCCATCAATGGGTAGTCCAGTCAAAATAGCAACGTCCTGAAGTGTAATGGTCATCTCGCCATGTTGCAAATGAAATGTGTTGGTTTCTGGTCTCCATCTCTCAGTCAGTGCTTGTAGAAGTCGATGATCTGATCTGGTATATCCCATCTCTGTCAAATAATACAACCCCGATGCCCTCACGTATGGCTCGATGTGTGGATCCATGACCTAGTGATGCAATGCCACCATGTGGATCGTAAACTTGGAGGAGTCGGTTTGTTTGAGGAATTTATTTATTCAAGTAAAAAAAAATTCATATATGAAGAATAACATTAGAGAAAAACACATCATTTTTCATACCTTGCCCTAGAATCCATGATGAGACCTATGAGATCCCTGAAAATACAGCAAATCATCAACGACGGGTCCATGCCACTCACGTATGTCCATCACCTGTAATTTGAACACAAATTAATATATACTCAAACAATTGAACATTCATCATCATATCACAATCATATTTAACATCAATTACCAGCATTTGTATTTCTACGTGGACATTTATTTTTTCTGTGGCCTTTCTCATGACATATTGAACATGTATATCTCAGACTTGGATCCCTGGAGTCCATATGCATACGTCGGCGAGTTGATACAGGGCGCCCCGCTTGTCTCCTAACATTCGGTGGGATGAAGATAGGATCGTTTTCCGTAGGAATCGGCCAACGACTTTTATCATCAACGGAGTGGAATCGGGGTTCATAAGTGTGTCTATATGACTCTGAGGAAAGCCAATGTGACACATATCTCCCAGGACTAATACGAGCATACCCGCAGGCCGCTATGACATGTGCACATGGATAGTGAAACAACTTCGGAACATGACATTGACATTCTGCATTGTCAGAATATAAGAAGACAGTGTACATAACCGCATTCTTGTCTTGGACATTGAATTCTGATCTATCAAGCCTTCTTACTAACATCGCCCTTGCATCATGTGCAGTTCTCTCCAAACGTTGCTGCATAGATGGCACATGTTCACCTGACATGCTCTCGGCCGATTCACGCCTCGTATAAAAATACTCTGACACTCGTATGAATGTCTGTTGTAATATGGCAGTGACTGGCAATCCTCTTACACCTTTCAAGACACTGTTCATGCTTTCTGCTCTATTGGTGGTCATCGTGCCATGACGACGGCCATCGTCATAACAAAGGGCCCATGTTTGTGGAGGGACTTGATCAAGCCATGTGCGAGCTTGTGAAGAGGCACTAAGAATCTTTCGCATTTCATCAGTAAATTGATTTGGACATTTCAAGGTGGCAGCCCTCCACACCTGGTCACTCAACTCCTTTGATTTAACATTTTTTTTGAAGTTGTCTATCATGTGTCTCATACAGAAACGATGGTGCCATGTCACATTGCTTGCTTCCTCAATATCCTTCATGCCTGCTATGATGCCCAAGTGCCGATCAGATATGACACACAAATTGTTTATACAACCAACAGAAAAGAACAAGTTCCAAAGGAAGAAGGTCCAACTGCTTCTGTTCTCAGATTCAACTATAGCAAAGGCTATTGGAAGCAAACCATTTTCTGCATCGCAAGCAGTGGCTATCAGGAGATTTCCTTTATATTTTCCATACAGATGTGTTCCATCGATGCAAACCAATGGACGACAATGTTTGAAAGCCTCTAAGGCTGGTCCGAATGCCCAAAAAACACGTTCAAACTGTCGGATCAGTCTGCCCATGTTATTCTCTTGTATGACAGGGCCTTCGAAGAACACATTTGTTCCTGGATTAGACCTCCTCAAGGCATCAACATATAGAGGCAACTCAGCATATGATTCTTCCCAATTTCAAATTCCTCTCCATAGCCTTCCATTTGGCACGGTGTGCCTTTCAATATGAAATTGTGTAGTGATGATCAGCATATATCCTGTCCATTATCTCAGTAGGACTAATTCTCAAATTATGACGAATCGTTGGCATAATTAGCTGTGAGATATAATCAGAACTAAATTGTCTGTGATTTGAACTGAGTAGAGGATCTAAGCATGTATGAGGAACTCTCAGAGTTGAAATCTTGAACATTTCTGAACCACCGACCCTCCTCGCATATAATCTCCAATTACATCCATCATTTATGCACTGAACGACGTATTTTTCTGCATTTGATTTCACCACATGACACTGTACACATTTCTTTATGCTCCAGGTTCGGACAGCATTAATGAGTGACTTCTTATTTGCGAAAAGCTGACCAACCTCAAGTTCATTACACGAAGAAGATCCGATTTCATAAATGCATGGATGTACATTTTCTATCACCGCTTGCTCCATGAGATCATGTGTAGGATACATTTGAGGAACACTATATTCATGGATGGCAGTTCTCCCCACATCATGGTCCTCTTCAGTATCGGGTCCTTTAACCCAGTGATCTTCACGATCCTCTTCTCCTTCTTCTTCTTCTCACTTCCTCTTCTTCTTCTCCTCCTTCTTGATCTTCTTCTTCTTCATTGTTTACTTCAATTCCTTCACGAATATCGTCCCAACCCATGTCATGAAATGGGGACCTATAAATGCAAACACATTATACTTACACATATGAATACACCCACCAAAAACATCCTATAAATACACAATACTTACAAATGTGGTATATTGACACTCCCATAGGCATTGGTCGGTGTTGCATCAATCATATTCTCTTGGGTACACGGAACAAACGACGATGAAGGTTGATATGGTTCACGAACAATGGAAGGATATGAATCTTCTGCATCATAATTCATCGCGCCACGACCTCTTTGTATGATCTCTTCCTTCTCTAACCATATTTGAATGACATGCACGTGCTTTGGGTACAACATTATCATCACTTTCACACCCATATCATCTTCGAGAGGGGCACCCAAACTCTTTCCGTCGTGAGTGGGATGCACAGCACTCATGGACAATTTGTAAAGACTTGGATCGGTCTCCATCAAATGGTACATCATTTGGAGCCAATCGACATAAGAGATCCTCTTATGTATGATGGTGGTTTTCCTGGTACCACCTTCATAAAATGAAGTATCTTCACGTTAAACAATCCTTCCGTTAAAAGAGTACATTAACGGGACATCAGATTTTTTACCATCTAAACCATAAATTATTCAACTTAGTAAATATATTTCTCAATTGATAATAAAAAAATTCATCCAACACATACAAGTATATTAAACAATATAACATTCATGCAACACATACAAAGTATATTTCCTAAATGGCATTCGAATTTTTTAAAATGTTTCCTAAGACGCCTTTGAATTTTTTCCTAAGGCCTTTTAATTTTTTAAAAAGTTTTTATATGACTATCAAATTTTAACCATATTTTTTTAAGTTTTAAAAGTCTATATATACAAATAAGAAATTCTCAATAAACCAAACACAAAAAAATTAACATTTCATTTAACAAAGCATCACACATTCAACATGTCAATAATAAAAAAAAACACAAAAAAATTATACATAAAATCACAACAATTGGATAAATAAATAAATTTAAGAAATTGTTTAGGGTTTTGATGTTTACCTTTGGATTAAAAATGGTCTTTGAAAATTGATTTAAATGTATATGAACTGTTTGGGGGGTGAAAATGGGCCTTTGGAGGGAGAAAAAAGGGGTGAAAATGGGGTGAATAGGGTTTCTCTGCGGGGCGGAGTAGCACAAAATTTCAGAGGGGTTAATTTTATAAATATTTAAATGACGGGGCCATATTTATAAATATTTAATTTTTAAAGGTTAAAAGTGCTAATTATCCTTATGGAAATTTGGGGACCCTCACAAGAGGACCCCCTAACATCAATATTTCCAATCAAAGCGGACTTACAAGTGAGAGATTGTTAGGAAGAATTGCTTTCAAACGGTCCAACAAAGGGACCCCACATTGGGATAGTCTTGCCTATCCTACACGTTCTTCTACGATTCCTGTTTTTCATAACTTTGATAGAATTTTTTTTTTTTTTTTTTAAATTTAATTTTGATAGATTCTTTAAAAGTGAGGAACAAAGAAATTTTAACTCTATACGGAATAACAACTATGAGAATAAAGGATTTCAAATTTTCATTTCTAAAGGGTATTCCAATAGAAGGAGAATAACAAGAATGAACACCAAATTGACACTTAATTATAATTGCAATTATTTTTATAGGGCATTACATGATTTAAAATTTTTTTCGAACTATATATACTTGTCTAACACCAAGCAAAAAACTAAAATATATACTTGAACGAATTGAATGTATATTTTTATGTTAATTTTTTGTAATAGATTATGTGCATCAATGTATGGACTGTTTTTAGTGATTCATAAACTGCGTTAGGTGATGTGGCATCTATTAAAATGATTGTATTCTTAGGGAGAAGAATTTGTGTATCATATTGATAAAAATTTAAAATTGTCAATGAAAATCTCATTAATACTCAAAACACCACCACATTTAGATTACTCAAAACATATCTCAAATCATACACTCTGTAAGGGCCATATGTTGATGATGGTGAAGCAAACATTTCGTGAACGGGCACAACAACACCCCCCCGGCCCCCCCCCAAAATAAATAAATAAAAGAAAAGGATATATCCAGCCTTGTTTGTAGCTTTATCCATAGTCTTCACTTTTTTTATTTAAATATACACTCACCTATTGAAATGCATATTACTATAAAATGTCTATTGAAATTTATAGTATTATAAAAAAGAGATGTATAATTAGATAAACTAATTTTTTTTCTTTTAGAAAAAATTAAAAAATTTGAAGTTTTTATAAATTACATTAACGGAGTATATATTGCACTATCACAATATACACTCTAATAACTACTATAGAAAGCTATAAGGCTCTGGAGACAGATGGAGCTACAAAATGGACTAAGTATATAAACGCTAAAAAAAATATAGAATAAAAAGGAATTGAAGGTCCCACTTGGGTCAGCAGTGACGAATGTGTTGTTCTTGAAATAAATAAGACTGACATGGAGATCATGAAATGAACTGTGGGTGTTTGTGAGGAAGTCTAGTTGAAACTTCAGGTCATGATAGGTGATGTGTTTTGGGTGTCATTGTTGGCTTCTCTGCTTCAGCTTTTGCTTGCTTCAGCGTACACAAATCCTCAGGAAGGTCTGTTCTTGTTTCTTTCAGTTCAATTTTCCCTTGTTGGTTTTTGCTTTTTTTTGTTGATTATTTGGTTAATTTTTCTTTGGATGAATTAGAATTACACGTTGTTTGAACTTTTTCTTGGATTTTATGAAATAGTGTATCTCATATATAAATATTTTAAGAATTCATACATGATGAAAATATCAAAGTTATATATAATAAAAGGAAAATATTAAACACAACTCCGTTTATAACCCGCCTGTAATCTCCACAAGTTTTGATTTTTTTTATAATCATATAACTCATCTGGTTATATATATATATATTTGTGTAATTTTAAGTATATACTTTAAAGAATTGCATATATATATACTTATAGAAAATGTAAAAAATTTCTATCAAGATATATATACCTTATTGGATAGCAATCGATGTATGTGGGGCTGTAGGTAGTATTATAAATGAGAGTGTAACATCATAAATAAATAAAGAGAAAATAGGATAGAATTGAAATTGTCTGGTTGAGAGGCACATAGAAATTTTCATTGAAATGATACGCTCACCATGTGCAAAAAGTTTCTCGGCGTAATTCATTCCTGAGATACAACTCGACCTTTGAGATTTTAATGACTTTCAAAGTGTGATTCAAGTAGAGTTCTTGAAATGAATCCTTGTAATGCCAATGCATGGATTAGATAGATATTCGCATGAATTTGATTCTTGAGAATAAAGATGATGGAAAATATGAGTACTTGTATGTTAGAAAACCATTTTGAGAATGACTTTTTATGGACATGAAATAGACTTTTGAAAAGTTCTAAAATAGATTAAGAGTATATTTCAGATGGGATGAAATGATTTCATATACACATTAGTGGCATCTGCAATAGTGACATGACATCTACAAAAGTGATTGTAAAAAAGACTGAGTGTATTAACGCCCTTAATGAATCCCAGTCATGCACATGTGGCTTTATATTCTACAAGAGAGTCATGCAAATACTACCCAGCTTGATATACACAACCTGACTCTGTCAAGATCTGAACTTGTTATTCTTTTAGCGTAAATTAAATGAGAGATGTTATAATTTTAACTTTTAAGCATGCAAAATTAAATTTGACTTGGTGTTTCACTTCAATTCTTATAGTTGTGGTTCTCACCGCACTGACCAATGAGTGGCAAAACGTGCCTCCGGATTGGGTAGGAACGGATCCTTGTGGTAGCCACTGGACCGGAATCAATTGTAGCAACTCACATATAGTCACCATGTAAGTGACCTGCAATTTTTGTTTTGTGGATTTTCTTTGAAGATTTTCTCTTGAGTTTACTGAATAGTAATTCCATTCATTCACGAGAATATGAAGTAAATCGGTTCATTCAACATTCTCAAAATGACCAACACATGCTAGAGTATATGAATACATGTCAAGTACAGCAAAAAAAAATCATTAATTCATTTATTCAACTAGCATATCGTCACCATGTGAGTAATCTGAAAAAATCTCTTTTTTGTGGATTTTTTTCAAAGACTTAATCTTGAGTTTAGTGAATAGTAAATCCATTCATTTTTTGAGAATATAAAATAGTCTGTTCATTCAATATTCTCAAATATTCTCAAAATGACCAACACATGCAATGAGTATAAATTCATGTCAAGTACAGTCAAGAAAAATCAGTAATTCAAGTATGCTCATCACATTCATTCAAATATATTCTCAAAATATGCTCACTAATTCTTTACAACCAGAGTATTGACGAGTGTGGGGCTGAAGGGGACTCTGACAGGCGATCTGCAACAATTGACTGAGCTGACCACTCTGTGAGATTTTTTCCAAACTTATTATACTAAATGTTCTTTCCATTTGCACGTTTTTTAAAGGAAAATGTTACACCTAGTCATTCCCATCACTTTCACAGACCAAACACTTCTATAATTTTTTTTTGGATTAGATACTTATCCAATGAAGTATAACTTTTAAATGAGTTATATACTAGAGTGAACTGAATCCATACATCTTTACAATTTTTGTAATAGAATATATACTACAATAGTAGAGTATATATACTCCATAAAGATCTCATATACTGTGTTGGGTGATGTGACATCTCTAAGAATGTCTGAGTGTATCAACACCCATTTTTAATAGTACATACAATGTTTTAGTTATATTGATTAATGCAGGGATCTATCTTACAATGCGGGTATGACTGGAACGATTCCACCATCAATTGGGGGTTTGAACAAGCTAAAATTTTTGTAAGTGAAACATTGTTGTTCATTGTAACAAAATTTATTTTATCCATGTTGGATCAACTAAGTTTCCCTAATTTTTCTTTTACAGGTACCTCATTGGGTGTGGTTTCTCTGGTGAGATCCCAGGTCAAATAGGTTCTTTGAAGGAGCTAGTGTATTTGTAAGATTAAGAACTTGCTCGGTATTCATTTATCAGTATTATCAAGTACCATAAAAGCATCATTTGGCTTTATTGCCAGTAAAATATTATGTTTTTTTAAAGCATTGCATTTTTAGTTATATGATAAAAAACTTCAAATAATATGAAAGTGAGAAAACTGAAAGTTCAAGTTGTCATGTTGTTGTAGCTACATGTCTCTAAACATTTACAAACATGCTCATCCGGTAACACTTGTATAAGAAAAATGTGTTATGCGTTGCATTTTAAATATTTGTAGGTTCTATCCTATGGATAGTTTCAATATATGTTTCTTCTTAGAGTGTTGGAGCAAACTAATTTGGTTTCCTTGTTTTTATTTGGTAAGTGGTTTTTTTAATTTTCTTGTTTTTAAAACTTCTCCTATTAGTAGTAAGACCCAAATTTAGGACCCCTTGGAGAAGAGAGGTACCTTTGCCAACCTGATAAAAGGTGTTTCTGTAATTTTCATGTCTTTGAAGTTATCAAGAATAATCTTTTTCTGTTTTATTCTGGAAGAGTAAGCCAAATCTTATGCACATATAATGACGTCTAAAGTTTAAGAACTGATAATTGGAAGTTATGATTTTTCATATTGATTTGTACTAAAACAACATTGGGCAACCCCAGATGAGACACCTTTGTTGTATTAATCAAGGAAAACAAATCTTGATCCCCTACTTCTACTGGAAGAAAATTATTATGCCATCAAAATTTTGTATTGTCTGAATAATCACCGTTTCTGCAGATCCTTAAACTCTAACAGTTTCACCGGACAAATTCCTAGCACGATCGGGAATCTATCAAAGCTGTATTGGCTGGATCTTTCTGACAACAAACTCACCGGAACGATTCCAGTTTCTAGTGCTACCACTCCTGGACTTGACTCGTTGATCAATACCCCGCACTTGTACACTCTTATTCACGTGTATTTATGGAATTATAAGTCTTTTTGGTCATTCAATAAAGTCCAAGTCTCATTCAAGAATTTTTTTTTTCCTCTGATGTGCAGCCATTTAAGCATCAACATGTTGTCAGGTAGCATTCCAGATCAACTTTTCAGCTCAAGCATGAAATTGATACATCTGTAAGTACTCTTGCTCTAGTCAGATAAATTTCATTTCAGTGAGATGATACCTCTTTATTGATGATACACTACATTTTGAAATATTTCTCTCCATTTTAACCATATTTCTTGACATTCCTTTTCTTCATAATTATATAATGTTGCATTCATTTTGCTAACTAGTATACATGCCTGTTTTGCTTGCTTTCTCTGCAGTCTTGACAAAAATATCGAGATAGAAGAAGAATAAAAGTGAGTGAAATCACATGGTCATGCTAATCCTTGTAGTACTTCTTTATCATTTTTATTCATAGCCGCTACTCAATCAAGTGAAAAGCAATAATTTTGACCAGAAGTGTGATGCCTGGCCTAGGCCCAGGCCTAAGAGTCTCAAGAGGGCCATGGATTGGGTGAGAGTGAGATGTTTAGTCTCACATCGCCTAATGGGAGGAGATAGTATGTGCTTATATGTGAGCCTGTCCATTATGCGATGGTGGGTGTGGGTGGCCCCACACGAGGACGTGTGGCCTATTAGGGGAGGGTGATTGTGATGCCTGGCCGAGGCCCAAGAGTCCCAAGAGGCCTATGGATTGGGGTGGGGGTGAGGGTTTGGTATTTAGTCCCATATCGTCTAATGGGAGGAGATAGTATGTGCTTATATATGAACATAGTTCTTACACATCAAGATGCAAATATAATAGCATAGAGTGCACAATCCGATTCATGTTGGTATGTGTGTCTCCAGTTTCTAGTTTGAAGCAAATATATTTACTATATGACATTAGATATTGTAAATATTGACAATATCATGGAGTTTCAAGTTGTTACAGATTAAATCAAAATTATTGCTTTTCAATCTGTTCCAACTGTTGCGGACCATCAAAATAATTGTGTCTGTTCCCCTGTTGAAGGGATGATCCTCTCAATCTGTTGGTGGTCCGCAAGGCGTGCTGACATTGGAGGTGGCCTCGGATGCCATGCAGAGTACTAAGTGCATCCAATCTGTTCAAGATGGCTTTGGCCAGGTGGGCAGTGGGGAAGCAAATGATCGTGCTCCTGCTCTTCTTGAGCATGCTCCCTTGCTTGCTTCCCTGGACCCTGGTAAAACAGGGGACATCCTGGATCGACCCTCTGAGGAATGTCAGAAATCTTTTGGGAAAAGTATCGTCATTGATTTAACTCCTCGCAGTGCAGCAGCACGGGTGAGCATCCAGGCCCCCCAAATCCCCCTACTAAAAAAATTCAAGTGGGAAACTTATCTGTCAAAGCTGATACGCGGAAGGTGGGGGAGGAATTAGAAAGACTAAACAAGTAAACCTCTAATAAGAAAAAGGGTAATTAGCACTTTTAACCCCCGAAAATTAAAAATTTGCAAAAATAGCCCCGCCACCCGAATATTTGCAAAAACTAGACCCGGCGATATTTTACACTGGAGACGGATTATATATAATCCGTCTCCAGTGTTGCAATCGTAAGTGGCCCATTCACACTGGAGACGGATTATATATAATCCGTCTCCAGTGTAAATGGGCCCCTTAATGAATTTACACTGGAGACGGGTTATATATAACCCGTCTCCTGAAGACGGATTGTATATAATCCGTCTCCAGGAGACGGATTATATACAATCCGTCTTTAGTCTTTTTTTTTTTTTTTTTTTTGGTTGTATACATTGTTGGTTATCTCACCTGTATAAAAATTCCTGCTTGAACATGCATAAATGTAATAAAATTGCATTGATATTTACATAAATCCATTATAATCACTTGACTCCAGTTTCTAAACACCAATGAAAATACATAAATATAATACACACAAATGAAAATGCATGAATATAATAAAAGTGTTTTACATCCCATAAATACAATCATCCAAATATTCTCATAAGTCCTTTCTTTTTAGCTTTTCTCGGAGCAGGAGGTGCTGATGAAGAGGGTACATCAGTTGCTGTGGATGGCGGCACACCTGATTGTGGTGGAGTGGTAAATTGTTCACCCGATCCCCGACTGGCAGTAGTAGAAGTACACCAAACCCTGCGTGGTCCACGAGTATATGTCTGGAGTGTCATCTGTGGAGCACGATCAGGAGCTGGGGCTGGTTGTTGTGGTTGCTCATCGATCTCTGCATCGAGTCGTACATCATTGAAGAACTCATCAATGGTGAATTCGGTGTGAGCGAAACTGTCATCTACCACATCCTCAGAGTCATCAGCATCTGTAGATGCACTGGGGGTACTCGAAGGTTGTCCCCTGTCTCCAATCGCATCTGCATAGTCCCGTGCCACAGCAATTATACGATCCCACTCACCGCAGTTGGGGTATAAGACCAACCCCCTTGCAAGCACCTCGGTAATGTTCTGTGTAACTCCCCCCTGTTAACAAAAGTTTCAATATGATAAGTAATATAAAATCATTTATCACTATCTAAAAATGTAACGCGTTTAAAATTCTTACCGAATTTAGTGCGACATAGCCTGGATGGTACTGTGGGGGTGGTGGAGGTGTGATATGTCTGACTGTTCTCTCCCAGTACCACTCCATATCTCCTCGAACTCCGGGTATCAGGAAATTGGTGGATGTGATCCAATCGTTGGTCCCAACGCTCGATATAAGACTGGTGAAAAACTATCCAATTCACATCCTGTCTACCTCGTCTGTTTACCCGGTCGATGGCCTCTACATCAGATGGAATGTCCTGATGCCATCCAAATTGACGTGCGACTCGATCTGGCACGTGCATCTCCACAATATCAAAGCAAATGAGTGGGACCCTAGCCGTCCACAACTCCATATGATCCATACATGCAGGTGGTAGTGTCTCATATGTCCCAGGATAAGGCTGCCATATAACCTACCAAAAACCAAATATATAATTAGTATGACAATTAACATAGAATATATCATTTGTGAAATATATGGCTAATTGTATAGTCACCTGCGACTGAAGCTGATAGTCCAGTTGTGCTCTATAGTATATCAGAACACGCGAGTTTTCATCAAACCTCTGAGTCACCTTCCACCTGAAATATCGAATTTAATACATGATCTTCTATGAATTGACAAAAGAAGATGAAAATATTGACATTACCTTGCTCCCAAAGGTCGATCTCCAAGAATAAAATCCGGATCATGCAATGACGGTCGTCCCACATGTAATCTCTCCCACGACCATAGCTGCATTGGAACAAAATCTTTAGTAACACAGGAAAAAAAACAAATTTAGTATGTATGGATGAAAATTGGGGTTTGCATATTACCTGTAGCAAAGAATAAAAACCATGAGATCCTGCCGACATCCTCTCTCCAAGCACACTACCTCTGTACAATGCTCTATATAAGTGGGCCAACGCAGCTGCACCCCATGAATATCGACCAGCATCCTCAAAATCTCTGAATAAATGAAGGTAGCACGCATGTATCTTATTTCCTGTGCCGCGAAGATGGTTGATCCAAGCACAAATAAGATATGCACGTGCATACTGCTGGAGGATATCGTCGTCCAATTCAACATCTGGTACGATGCTGAAGGTTTCTTTAAGCCACGAGAGAAAAATTCTTCCACCCTTGATCTTATCTGCAGGGGGGCCAACACCTAACAGCTCCTCACAAACGCTGGCCCAATCATCGTGGTCTGTGATACCAGTCACGGGCTTGCCATCAATGGGTAGTCCAGTCAGAATAGCAACGTCCTGAAGTGTAATTGTCATCTCGCCATGTCGCAGATGAAATGTGTTGGTCTCTGGTCTCCATCTCTCAGTCAGTGCTTGTAGAAGTCGATGATCTGATCTGGTATATCCCATCTCTGTCAAATAATACAACCCCGATGCCCTCACGTATGGCTCGATGCGTGGATCCATGACCCAGTGACGCAATGCCACCATGTGGATAGTAAACTTGGATACGTCGGTCTGTTTAAGGAAATTATATATTGAAGTAAGAAAAACACATCATATATGAAGAATAACATTAGAGAAAAACACATCATTTGTCATACCTTGCCCTGGAATCCATGATGAGACCTATGAGATCCCTGAAAATACAGCAAATCATCCACGACGGGTCCATGCCACTCACGGATGTCCATCACCTGTAATTTGAACACAAGTTAATATCTACTCAAACAATTGAACATTCATCATCATATCACAATCATATTTAACATCAATTACCAGCATTTGTATTTCTACGTGGACATTTATTTTTTCTATGGCCTTTCTCATGACATATTGAACATGTATATCTCAGACTTGGATCCCTGGAGTCCATATGCATACGTCGGCGAGTTGATACAGGGCGCCCCGCTTGTCTCCTAACATTTGGTGGGATGAAGATGGGATCGTTTTCCGTAGGAATCGGCCAACGACTTTTATCATCAACGGAGTGGAATCGGGGTTCATAAGTGTGTCTATATGACTCTGAGGAAAGCCAATGTGACACATATCTCCCAGGACTAATACGAGCATACCCACAGGCCGCTATGACATGTGCACATGGATAGTGAAATAACTTCAGAACATGACATTGACATTCTGCATTGTCAGAATATAGGAAAACAATGTACATAATCGCATTCTCCTCACATCATGGTCCTCCTCACTATCAGGTTCCTCAACCCAGCCATATTCACGATCCTCTGCTTCTTCTTCTTCTTCGGTATCTTCATCATCATCCTCTTCTTCTTCTTCCCCTTCTTGATCTTCTTCTTCTCCCCAATCTTGATCTTCTTCTTCTCCCCCTTCTCCTTCTCCTTCATTGTTTACTTCAATTCATTCACGAATATCGTCCCAACCCATGTCATGAAATGGGGACCTATAAATGCAAACACAATATACTTACATATATGAATACACCCACAAAAAACATCCTATAAATTCACAATACTTACAAATGTGGTATATTCACACTCCCATAGGCATTGGTCGGTGTTGCATCAATCATATTCTCTTGGGTGCACGGAACAAACGACGACGATGAAGGTTGATATGGTTCACGAACAATGGAAGGATATGAATCTTCTGCATCATAATTCATCGCGCCACGACCTCTTTGTATGATCTCTTCCTTCTCTAACCATATTTGAATGACATGCGCGTGCTGTGGGTACAACATCATCATAACTTTCACCCCCATATCATTTTCGAGAGGGGCACCCAAACACTTCCCGTCGTGAGTGGGATGCACAGCAGTCATGGACAATTTGTAAAGACTTGGATCGGTCCCCGTCAAATGGTACATCATTTGGAGTAAATCGACATAAGAGATCTTCTTACGTATGATGGTGGTTTTCCTGGTACCACCTTCATAAAATGAACTATCTTCGCGTTGAACAATCCTCCCGTTAAAAGAGTACATTAACGGGACATTAGATTTCTTTACCATCTAAACCATAAATTATTCAACTTAGTAAATATATTTCTAAATTCATATAATAAAATCCATCCAACACATACACATTAAACACAAAAAACATTCATGCAACACATACAAAGCATATTTCCTAAAAATAGCCTTTCATTTTTTTAAAATGTTTACTAAGAGGCCATTGAATTATTTCCTAAGGCCATACAATTTTTTAAAAAAATTTCAAATTTTTTTAAGATTTAAAAGTTTATTTTGACAAATAAGAAATTTTAAAATAACCAAAACCCTAAAAAAATTCACATTTCACTTAACAAAACATCATACAATCAACATTCCAATAATAAATAAATTCAACATTCAACATTTAGGATTTTTTATAAAAACCCTAATTTAATCAATAAAATCAAAACAATTGATAAATAAATAATAAAATTCAAGAACATTTAGGGTTTTGATGTTTACCTTCGGATTCAAAGTTGTTTTTGATGATTTTTCGGGGTTGGCAACGGGTGGGTGGGTGAAAGAGGGACAAAAGGGGTGAAAAATGGGTGTTTTAGGGCTTGGCAGCAGGGACGACGTATATATATGCCGTCCCTAGAGACGGCATATATATGCCGTCCCTGGAGACGGCATATATATGCCGTCTCCTATGCCGTCTCCAGTATATATGCTTAGTTATTTTTTTTACGGATTGCAACACTGGAGACGGATTATATATAATCCGTCTCCAGTGTAAAATGTCACCGGAGCTAGTTTTTACAAATATTCGGGTGGCGGGACTATTTTTGTAAATATTTAATTTTCGAGGACTAAAAATGCTAATTACCCTAAGAAAAATGGAGCTGGCTCTAAGACAGGAAAGGCTCATAGAAGTGCTCCTATTAAGGATTTCTTCCGGGACTTGGAGGAGGTCACTGAGGAATTATAAAGTAATGTCAAAAGCACCACGCCAGCCAGTCCCGCCTTGCTTCTTCCTAATGCAATCTCTTCTCCCTACACCCCCCACTGTTTTACATGGACAGTATTTTCTTGCATGTTCGGGTTTAAAGGGTGCTGAGAAGCAGTTGGATTTGACCTTTTTCGTAAAAGCAGTTGGGTTCAAAGGGTGAGCTTCTTCTACATCCGGAGAAGCTATGGGAGGAAATCGAGGCAGCCATTGAACAAGATCGACTAATGAAGGGGTATCTCCGCAAGAGTTAGTTGGCACTGATCTAAAGAAACGGGAGTTCAGGGAAGGGCTACCAATTCTTTGGTAGAGCTCTCTTGAACCTATTCTGCTACTGGGTTCAAAATTTTTGTAAGCATTGTGCACTTGTAAAACTCCTTTTACCAATAATTAAAAAAAAAAAAAATAGAAAACTATAGAAAAGTTAGAGTAATTTTATTAAGTAAAAAGTTTGATGATGGACATACCTTTAACCTATATTTATTTATAGGGAAAAATCAAAATAACCCCGTGTAAACTGTCTGAAATCCATATAATCCTTTGATTTTTTGTGAAATTCATATAACCCTTTGAAAACACCTAGTAAATCCAAATAACCCCCTGAATGAAATTTTCGTTGACAGATAATGAATATTTTGTTAATATTTTGTTTGGTTAACCTTAACTAATAACACAATATACTAAAAACCTCTTACAGTGTGTTAAAAATGTAAAAAATCCTATTAAAATGATGATTTTTATCCCTCTAAATAGATTATAAAACCCTATCAGGATGAGTAAAATCGTTATTTATAAATGATTTTCTATATTTTTAACACATTATAGGATTTTTTTGATATACTGTGTTTTCATCTAGGGTAAACTAAATAAAATATTTACAAAATATTCATCATCTGTCAACGAAAATTTTATTCAAATGGTTATTTGGATTTACTAGATGTTTTTAGGGGGTTATATGGATTTCAAGAAAAGTCAGGGGGTATATGGATTTTAGTTAGTTTACAGGGGGTTGTATGGATTTTTCCCATATTTATATTGCTCTCCATTTTGTTAAGATGCATTCTTGTAGAAAATTTTTTGTTTTCTGGATGTAATACTTTGTTCTTTTAAATTCAAAGAAAAGTGAAATAGATGTCACACTCCTCCTCTGCCCTTCTCACACACGTGCACAAACTTAATATTTCTGACCCAATAAATTTTTTTATTTGCAATGCTGTTATGCTTATCCATTGCATTCAAAGAATATACTTTTTGTTTAGTCTCATATCTATTAAATAGAATATTAATTAATGGGAAAACATTATAGGTGTGGATGATGGGATTGATGGGAGATCAAAAGAGTGATCATAAAATCCTGTAGCAAAAATCTCCATATGAGGCGGCTGGTGCTCATAGTTTACATTTTTCTCTCTTTGATTACAAGCATCGCACGTGCCAAATACTATTGTTATTTAACCTGAAAATTAGTAGCTCCATGCATTTCAAAAGACACCCAACTACCGAGTAGTTAACCTTGGGTTGTATAGACTAATGAATACAATAATATGACCAGTCAAATTTACAATACTATCCTTTGTACATGTAACTGTATAATAGTTACGTTTGTTCTCAAGTGCTGATCATTTAAAATGCACAGGCTGCTTAATGATAACAATCTCACAGGAAGCATTCCCTCCACATTGTGTCTCGTAACCTCACTGGTAGTTCTGTGAGTACTCCTGCCACTGAATTTCCACTCCAGGATTCATCACAAAAATTCTTGAACCTGTATGTCAATACTAAAACAATTTTCGACAGTCGCTTGGATAGGAATTCATTGATAGGGCCTGTTCCTGTGAATCTCAACAATCTTATGAAAACAGGCGAGCTGTGAGTATGACTGTTTTTTTTTTTCACTGCAATCTTTTTCTATCCATAGTAGTAGTACAACCGTTTTGTACTAGTTCTTATACAACTAACTGATCCTTATATTTCTGTTTCAGGCATCTTTCTCACAATAAATTGACTGGGCCTCTCCCAAACCTAACTGGGATGAGCAACCTCACCTTTGTGTAAGTGGCAATCATCAAATATTATGCAATAATATATAATATTTTTATTTTCTTGACCTTCCATGTTTGGCATACCAAATCTGAGGTGACATACATTATGACATGACTGGATGTCTCATCAGCCATCTATGTTGGATATGGTTTGAAATATCATCTCATATTATTAACGCAGCGTGAAACTGATAAAAAGATCCAAGCAGCATTGAGATCTCATAAGCTCCTTGAATCCACAAGGAAGAAAACCCCAAAATACAGGAAATTCGAAATATTATTGATAAAAAACTGTCAATCCTAGATTACAAGTCTGCTATTTATACTAATAACATAAAATTAAAAAATTATTAAAAATAGTAAAATTTGAAAACTAATTTTTTCTGATTCTATGAGATCCTCAATGATCATAGGAATTGATAGAAATCAATTCCGATCTGTTATGATTGAGATCACAAATCTAAAACTTACTAAAAATAGTAAAATCGCTAATTTAAAGGCCTAGATGAATTAATTTTAAAAATAAGAATTGTTAGTTGTGTAACAACTAATCCAGAAGATCTCCTCGATATATTTCACCATGTAAATTTTCGTGCGATTCTGAGATCGTGACCATTGATTTGTAATTTATTTGGTGGACCTCTTTTGGTGGTCCCATCTGCATATTCTGTCCTACATCAGACTCTTCTTCTTCAAAAGAACTCGTCCTCGAGTTCTTCCGTTCTTCAATTGATGTTTCCTTGTATTTCACCTTTGGCAAGAGAAGAGACGTTTTCTTGACTTCAAATTTATTCTCAATAAAATCGATCATGTAGAAAGTTGAATGCACCTCAATTTGTAGCCCAAATTTCTTCACCATTGTAGTAGCCGCAAAGTCTTCATCGTTATCATTGTTGATGATGGCATCCAAAACACTTTTGTTGATGGTGCATATATCCTGCAACACGAGCTTCTGTAGGGGCTCTTCCATCTTGGGGGTCACCGCTATGGACCGTGGAAATAACTCCTTTTGTTCTCCTCTAATGGCATCTTTTGAATCACCAGAGAGAACAACATCCTTTGCTTCTTTATTGCTCATGTTCTCATCAATCTCTGGTTCAACGATGAAGTTGACCCGCTCTCCTTCTTCTTCTACGAACTCGGTGCCATCATATATATCATCAATTTCTGGTTCAACTAAAACTTCGCTCTCTTGTTGATTTTGATTTGAGCAAAATTCTGGTTCATTGGAATCTTCACACTTCTCTGATGATGGTAGATCATAAGGGTTGGCCCTCGAATCATCCCCATCTTTTGGAGGACTTGCTCTTATCACCTCTTGCGCCTTTGATATCTCTAGTCGTGATTTCACCCTTACGGTTTGACGACAATTTCGATACAATTGGGGTAAATATCGTTCATAATTTCGTGGCAGAAATTGATCCATGAGGAGCTCTTTCATCCTCCTCCACGTACGAACAAGTGATCTTCCTTGCCGTTGTCGAGTTTTCTGAAATTGGTCCCACCAAGCGGCGGCACCACTTTTTAATCGAAACGCCACTAATTTGACCATCTTCTCCTCTGGAACCTCCATCATCTCAAAGAATCTCTCGACCTCTGAGATCCAATCAAGGAAGTCTTCGATCTGCATATTACCATTGAAATATGGAATATCCGCCTTCAATTGGTAATCATTGTATTTCATGCGCCGCCTCCCCGACTGATATCCATGAAGTCCATTACCTTCATCCTCCGAGTCTTCCTCATCATCAGGTTGATAACGAGTGGGACGTCGAACGATGTTCTGAGCAATAGGTCGGCCTTGGGTAACTCCCTCGACGCGTCTCCTATCACCTTGAGGCTGCCTGTTATTGGCGTTGAGGTTCAAGCAAGCGGTCATTGTGCGGATCTCTCACATCTGATCGCGCTATTCCTCGATCGCCTTCCGCACATCCTCCAATCCACGACCAGCGTCATTAGATTGGTTGTCTCCCCCTCCGTTATTTGCCATCACAACAAAGCAAATCCTCGCTCTGATACCACCTAACGCAGCGTGAAACTGATAAAAAGATCCAACCAGCGTTGAGATCTCATAAACTCCTTGAATCCACAAGGAATCCTTGAATCCACAAGGAAGAAAGCCCCAAAATACAGGAAATTCAAAATATTATTGATAAAAAACTGTCAACCCTATATTACAAGTCTGCTATTTATACTAATATCATAAAATTAAAAAATTACTAAAAATAGTAAAATTCGAAAACTAATTTTTTCTGATTATATGAGATCCTTAATGATCATAGGAATTGATAGAAATCAATTCCGATCTGTTATGATTGAGATATCACAAATCTAAAACTTACTAAAAATAGTAAAATCGCTAATTTAAAGGCCTAAATGAATTAATTTTAAAAAATAAGAATTGTTAGTTGTATAACAACTATCCAGAAGATCTCCTCGATATATTTCACTATGTAAATTTTCGTGCGATTCTGAGATCGTGACCATTGATTTGTAATTTATTTGGTGAATCTCTTTTGGTGGTCCCATCTGCATATTCTTTCCTACATCAATTATCCATTTTGAGACGGAAATGAATATATTTTCCAAACCCAACAGTTTATGAGTTACGATTCATGGGGAATCAAAGTGAAATCATAAACACCATATGTTGTACGCATATTGATGAATTCGGACTAAATTACACATTCATTAAAATTACAGGGGTACTATTGCATGCCACACACACTTTTTCTCTCACATTCACGCTATGCAACTGCATGTAGATTTGCTTAGTTTTAGTCCCAGTAATTGCACTGTTTTGTTAAATCATTCTATGAAGGACATATGCTTTAAAAGATAGATTTGATCTACAAACAAGATAATCTGGTAGGTTGATCCTCTTTATACAGATAATCTGGTTGTCCACTAATTTTCTAAAAGAGTTAGAAAATTCAAGAATTTTGGAAGAGTTCACCTTCAAAGTAGTTTGATCCTCTTCAATTATGTTGCTAGAATGAAATTTTATGATGTATGTCAAAACATTTCTTTAATAAATCTTCAGATCTCAATCATCTTTATAATATGATTGTCTCACTTTATTAACCAAGGATGATGTCGACAGGGACATGAGCGACAACATTTTTGATACTTCGGAGATCCCACTATGGTTCTCAACCTTGAAGTCCTTAACAACACTGTATCTCTCTCTCTCTCTCTATCTATCTCTCTCTCTCTCTCACATGGGGGTTGTTCACTTCTATTTGCATGCATGGATTTCTTATGTTTTTGCATTGCTCATATGGCAGAACATATTTGTATAGATTTGTGTTTTGTCTGTGATAATTTGTTCAATAACCTGTTAAAATCCAGGATGGTAGACAATTGTAGAATTGGAGGACAACTACCTCAGAGCCTGTTCAGCTTGCCAGCGCTGCAGACAGTGTACGAATTACATCTTGGAGATCATTTTTTGAAAGAATTTTTTTTTAAAAAGGGTTCTGCATGTCCAGTGACATAACTGATATCTTCCATAAACATAACAGACTTATTTTTCTAAAATGGTTCTGGCAGGAGTCTACAAAACAACCGCTTGACTGGAACTCTAGACTTCGGAACAGGCTATAGCAGTCAGCTCCAGAAAGTTGATGTGCAGAATAACAGTATTCAGAATTATGAGGATTCAAAATACAATGGAACAATATTGTAAGACACTGAACACTTTCTCAAATTTACCTGAAAGTCAAACCCCCGTCTGATTCGCTGATAGCTGATCCAGATTAAAATAGTTATACGGTGATAGAGGAGAATTAAATGATATTCTATTTGATTATTAGTGTTTCATTTAAATTTTTGTCTTTTGTGTTTGACTTATTAGAATGTAACTACAGTTTTAGATGCATAAGTAGAAATAAACCATACTTGCCTCTGTAGGTGTACTTATCAGAGCTTATTTTAACTTATTAAAGCATAATTATCACATTTTATCCCTGCTAACAAACGAGTATTTTTTTTTTAAAAAAAATTATGATTAAGCCTATTCTTCCCTTATCCACTTGTTTATTCGTGAAACACATGGGGTTAACATATCACATTTGAAGAAAGTTCTCAGAGAACTATGTTGTTCTTCTCATTCGAACATTCCATAACTTTTTGTTTAACAAATTTTCTCTACATTTGCAGGCTCATGGGCAATCCATTTTGCCAACAACCAGGTGCCAATGGCATATACTGCTCAGCTCAGAATCAGATGAATACTCCATATTCCACAGGCACGAGAAATTGTGTGCCCATCCCTTGTCCTTCAAATCAAGATCTCAGTCCCAACTGCAAATGCACGTTCCCATATTCAGGCACCATAAACTTCTATGCTCCTTCCTTTTCAAACTTAGGAAACCCAGCGTACTTCCATTATTTAGAATCGTATCTCTTACCTGTATTTTCTGGACTTCCCGTCGATTCTGTTTCTCTCAATAATGTACATATGGATGAACTCAACTATCTTGAAGTGAATCTGCAAGTCTTTCCATCTGAAAAAATTAAATTCAACCCGTCAGAGATCGCTATTCTTGGGTTTCTGCTCAGCAATCAGAAACGGCAACCTCCTGACGGATTTGGGCCATACTCTTTCAAAGCTTCTGAATATGCTGCCTTTGCAGGTAGTAGAATTTCATTTGATAAAATACGACATGTTTCAAATTGTCTTAGGAAGAAATCATGTTTTGCATTTATAATTCTCACAGAGTTAACACCACCATCATCGTCGAAATCGTCAAAGTGTCCAGTGATCATTGGAGCATCGATGGCTGGATTTGTTGCTGCATTGCTAATAATTGGTGCATGTGTTTATGCCATTCGAGAGAGGAGAAGAGTCGAAAGACTCATGGAACAAAGCAAGCCTTTTGGTATGACTTTTGAAATATAAGAACTTCTCTAAATGTTTCTGTACAAATTTTTTTTGCATCTTCATTTTTCGTTTTTGTCTTTTTTTTAATGCCATTCTTTAACAGCTACATGGTACTCGAGCAAAAGTAGTGGAAGCATAAGCGTTCCGCAGTTAAACGGACCAAGATCGTTTACTTATGACGAACTAAATTATAGCACCAACAAATTCTCGGAATCAAATTGTATCGGATGTGGAGGATTCGGAAAGGTTAGGCATGGTTATTATTATACTTGCCTTGTTAAGAAATCTTTGCATATATGGAGTTATTGCAGTACAGGATCAACGTAGCCTATCTTTAAGCATTAACTCTTGGACATGTTACACTCCTGATCCTTGTCACTAGTTTGGATTTCGGCGATAAAGGAGCCAATATAATTCAGGTTAAGTTTGAGAAAAATTAAGGAAAAAGTGAGGAAAAAATATTTTTTTAATGAAAATTGAATTTTTTTTTTTTTTTAAACTAATGGCAGCTTAAATCACCACTATTAAATCAAATCCATGATCCCTCAATAATTTTATAATATCAAAGCACTACAAAAACTTCTAAGTTCAAGTTATAAAATATTTGAATTTGAGCAAAATTATCAAAAATCAATTTTAAAATCTAGCAGACAATAAACCTAGTCTAGCATTTATTTTTCCTGTTTAGTTTTAAATCCGTTTCACAAGCAAAATATGTATTATGCATTTATTACATAATTAATTTTTTTATACATGAATCATTGAATAATACATGTATTGTTAATGGGACATGCTTTGAAGGAGAATTGATCTTTTAATGAAAAGGACGCATTTAACATGTGAATCAATCCACATTGGGTACTAATAATGGGCAGCAAGGCTCCTGATAAACAAGAACAGTTAATTCTATGCAACTACTGGACATGCAACTCTGGGTTCTATTTGACATAATCTATACAAAATCTCCAACCTGTATATTCCTATATTACATAAATATGTGGATTATAGACCTCTGACTTTAATGTGGGTATAGATTGTATGAACCTACTGTTCTCTTGCTTTCTGGAAACTAACTCTTGCCTGCTAAGTTTGCCCATTTGAATTGAATGATTACCAAAATACCATATGGCGAAGTATGAACTTTACTGAGAAGTTTAATGGTTATCTTTTACAGGTTTATAAGGGAACATTCGACACTGGGCAAGTGGTTGCCATCAAAAGATCTCAGCCGGGATCAGTACAAGGTGGGCTGGAATTCAAGACTGAGATAGAGCTGCTCTCCAGGGTTCATCATAGAAACCTCGTGAGCCTTGTGGGATTCTGTTTTGATCAAGGTGAACTGATTTTGGTCTACGAATATGTCCCAAATGGTTCCTTGAAGCAGTGTCTCACAGGTACTTTTTTCATTGTAGGTTGTGTTCTTGTTCATCACATGGGTGTTCCTCCTTGCTAGTACTATTTACTGATAGTATTTAGGATTAGAGATACTGTGCTGCTATAACACTTTTTGCTAGTTTCTTATCCAAGTTGGGAATAATTGCCCAAGCTAGCATTAATTGTTCAATTCAAGAACTAATGGATTCATCCATTCTCATTTTCCTCACTAAAAGGTGCTTCCAAAATATGTATATATATTTTGTTAGAATGCCCCCCCCCCCCCCCCCCCCCAGCTCATGGCTAAGGGTTGTTACAATCACAAGACTGTCAGATATAATAACCTGGTTATGAGAACTGGAGTTCGGCGTCTAGCAAATCAAAATTTATATGCTTTAATGATATTTAATGCCTTTGTCGATCTAATTGTCTCTCTCATGATTATCAAATTCGGGTTGGAGATTGAATTTCATAGTCATTGATCTTATTTCTTATTGACGATTTGAATTCAGGGGAATCAGGGGTACACCTGGACTGGAAAAGGAGACTTCGAGTTGCACTTGGTGCTGCAAAGGGTCTCACTTATCTCCATGAACTTGTCAACCCTCCCATCATTCACCGGGATATCAAATCGAACAACATTCTTTTGGATGAACAATTAAATGCAAAAGTTGCTGATTTTGGTCTATCCAAGCCCATGGACAAAAGCCAGAAGGACCAAGAGATCACTCAAGTCAAAGGAACAATGGTGAGTCTAAATTTTGGGTCTAAATTTTCATTGTAAAGAAACATGTTGGATTGAGATTTCTATACAATTGGGTTTCAATTTGTCTAGTTGGCGATGAATCACCTGATAAGACAGTTTCCAAGTCTAGGAAGTTAAATGTGTCTTCTATTTGCTTAAGCTTAAGCCATATGATCAATACCATAGGTTTACCTGCCTGATGACTGGTCTCAGCCACTATATCCATTAAGGAAATTGGAATTATCTGTAGATGTCGACTACCAAGACTACATAATCTTGTATGGATCATAATGCCCTGCATTGGTATATTTTGACAGAGTATGGGTTGTTGTTTCTGTCTTTGTTTCATATGATTAGAAAAAGCATAAAACAGATAGCTACAGGTTTTGACTTCATTGATTGTTTATTCTGAGGTAGCGGTTGGAAACCCATTTAAATAACAATTTTTCACTTAAAGTTGCTTTTGAAATTAGATTCCAGGGAACATAAATCTGTTAGATTCCTGAAAAGCTCTATTTTACTATTTCTACGTGGAAAGTTGTTTTGTTTTTTACTTTTTTAAAAAGTTGTGAACGTTTGGAGCGCTTGGAAATATGTCTGGATATAGTTGATTCATGTAAAAGTATAATCGATCAAAATGTTTTCAGAAGTCTACTATTCGATTATTGGAGTTTATTTTTGTCAAGTCTTCACACAAATTGAATTGACCAATATAGTAGACTAACATATCACATTAGAAGATCATGTAGGGTTGCATGGGCTTCAAAAAACCAACCATAATGAATATTGATATTGTTAGCCTAAATTAATTATTAAATTAAAGTTTGTAGAATTGTATTAGTTGGACATGAGTATATGAAATATGAAATAAAATTAAAATTCATTGCACTCAGTTCTTACCAAGTAGTTATTTTATGCTTGTTCATTTCTTGAGATTTTTTAAAGATTTCCATCAATTGTGAACATGTCTAGATTCCATTTCTGGCAGGGCTACTTAGATCCTGAGTACTTCTTGACCCAACAATTGACAGAGAAAAGTGACGTGTACAGCTTTGGCGTTCTGTTACTCGAGTTGTTAACTGGAAAGAAGCCTATAGACAAAGGTAGATACATAGTCAGAGAGGTGAAGGTGACAATGGACAAAACCAAGGACCTCTACGACCTCCATGGCCTCCTCGATCCGAGGATCGGACTGGGAACCTCCCTCGGAGGGTTTGAGAAATTCGTGGGCCTCGCCTTGAAGTGCGTGGAGGACTCAGGGGTCAACAGACCCGCCATGAGCGAGGTTGTGAAGGAGATTGAATGCGTCATGCAACAGGCGGGGGCAAACCTGAACGTGGACTCTTTCACTGATTCTTCGAGCTTTGATGGTGGCAGCGGAGCTTCCCAACCTCCGTGTAGCAATGATTCATTCTTCAATTATAGTGGGAGTTCGATGCCATCTCATGTAGAACCTAAGTAGAATGAGCATGCAATGCATTTCATTCTCAGTTTCTGTAATGGTTTTGAGAGTTTGTGATGACTGATGATCCCAATGTTTGAATACTGAGAGGAAGAATTTGAAATATTATAAAAGAAGGGAACGTTGTTATGAACTTGGAAGTATATTTTTAGAACATGTGGGTGTCACTTGTGCAGTTTGGTTTATATGATTCTTTCCATTCATGTTTCATGTTTTACTGCTGATAAATTGGTTATATCAGGTGGGCTGAGTATGTGGAACTGGAAGTTTCTTGTGGTTGACGATACTTGGCCCCAGTTTGACTCGTTTTAGTACCATTCGTGATAGATAGTTATACCAAATTGGATAACAAAGAGCAATCATTCCCACCCCCCATTTCTCCGTCCCCACCACCACAATTTTTTTTGACAGGGTGCCGACAATAGAGAAAGGGCAGCTCAACTCATGGGCTGTTCAGTTCGATATAAGGTTTTTATGAATTAAACTCAATTCAATACACAACTCTTTAGTTCAATGAAAAAGTTCAATTTAATTCAATATTACAAAGACTAAATTCATTCCTTTTGTCACATTGTTTTGTTCAATTCATGAGTTAGTTTAGTTGGATTAATGAGCTTTTCATTTTGATTAATAAATTACTCGGTTCAATGCAAATGTTCCCCGATCAAATAATGCCAGTTTGAACCCAATGTTTTGACTTGGAAAATGTCAGCATTTATTTGCGTGTATGGTTTTCTATATCTTAACCTGAACAGATTGATAAATGACATATACCCATAACGTTCGAACAATTCAAATCTTTCTTTCTCATAAATCATGATCTTTAAAAAAAAAAAAAGAAATCAAACTCAAAAACCTTTTATTGTTCTATTTTATCAGAAACAAAAACAAACCACACACCAATCACTAATCAGTACCACTTTCAGAAACAACCTGACTCGTCAAGTCCTGGGCTTCTCCAGTAAAGCCGACAGGTACCACTCATCCTTCTCAATCCCTCGGTCGAGCTTCCGCCCCTCATTCCACCTCAATTTCCTAAATCCAATCCGCCCGAACATCGGCACATAAGTCTCATTCAACTGCCCCCCAACACAGAAGAAATGATCAACCCAAAACACCCCACCAGGCCTCAGAACACGATATATATCAAACAACGCAAACTCAAGCACAACATCAGGAATCCAATTACTCAACACATGCATCGAATGCACGATATCCAATGTATTCTCGAAGAACGGCAACCGATGCGCAACACTCAATTGCATTGCGATGAGCCCGCGCGAGGCGATGAAAGGCCCGAACGGCCCGTCGAAGTTCATCGTGCTCGTCACGATCGTCACCCCCCTCTCCTTCATCCGCGCCGCGAACGTCCCCGTCCCCCCTCCGATGTCCAGTCCGACCCTTACTGTCCCCGCAGCGCGGAGCACTTCGTCGATGCCGTAGTCGAGCGCGCCGTCGTCGCGCAGCCACCGCGCGCGCTCGCGCGCTCCCGCGCGGATGTCGAAGCAGTCCTTGCAGTCGTACGAGCCCGGCGCGCGCGCGCGGTTGACCAGGCACGAGTAGTTCTTGCAGGTGTATGCGTCCCATACGACGCTCGTGTCCGGCGGGATCGACCAGAGGTTCTCCGGGTGCGGCGCGGGGTCTATGAAGCCTTTTGGGGACTTAGGGTGGCAGCGGCGGCGTGGGAGGGGCTCGCAGCCTTTGAGCATGAGGCGCTGCGCGAAGAGCTCGTCGGACGGGCACCCGCCGCCGATGTCATATGTCATGTATTGGATGAGGTCCTCTTGGTGGTGGAGGCACGCGTGGCCGAGTTGGGGGTAGAGCTTGTCGGAGCCGATGTTCGGGGAGTGGCCGAGGGGTAGGTCGTGTGGGCCGACGGCGAGTTTGAGCTCGCCAAAGAGCTCGTCGCGCCAGCCGGAGTTTGGGTCTGGTTCGGAGGGGTTGTTGTTATTGGCGAGGTTAAAGCGGCCGAGCTCGACGAGGAGGGACTCGGAGAGGGAGTTGGAGACTTTGAGGCGGCGGGAGAGGGAGGAGATTTGGGATTGAGCGGCGGAGAGGAGGTGGAGGGTGGAGTTGAGGTCGTGGAGGAGGGAGGTGGTTGTGGTGAGGTTGGGGGTGGGGGTGGATAAGGAGGAGAAGAGGTTGAGGGATGAGTGAGAGGGGGAGGAGAGGAGGAAGACTGTGAGTATGTTTGTGCAGACTATTAAAAGGAGTACCTTTAACATGGATTTTGATGGGCTAGTCTCCAATGATGATGACGATGATGACTTACGGGAAGGAGAGCCTTCTATGATCCCCATCTGTCTCTAGCTCTAATGGGTCTCTGTTTTCTTATGCATTTGTGAAGATGGGTGTCTCTGAATCTGTTCAATGGAGAAATAATGGAGGTCTCTCTCTCTCTCTCTCTCTCTCTATAACTCGAATGGGTCTCTGCTTTTTTGTGGATTCTGAATATGGGTCTCTCTGAATCTCTTCAATGGAGGAGTCCTGTTGGAGAAATAGAGTTGGGTTTTCCTCTTATGTGAAATTTTGAAATGGGTGTCTCTGGAGCCCTTCAATGGAGGGGTTTTGATGGGTTGAAGAGGTTTATATGGGAGACAAAATGGAGGTTTTTCTCTCTGTTCCTAACTCTAATGGGTATCTGTTTTTCTGATGGATTTCCGCAGATGGGTGTCTTTGAATATCTTCAATGGAGGAGAAATGGAGATGGGTTTTCCTTGTGATATGAAATTTTGAAATGGATGTCTCTGGGTCTGGGGCTCTTCCAGTGGAGGAATTTTGATGGGTTGAAGAGGTTTATATGGGAAAAAAGAGAGGAGGTTTTTCTCTGTGTGTCTCTAACTCCACTGGGTATCTCTGAATCTCTTCAATGGAGGACTTTTGTTGCAGAAATGGAGATAGGTTTTTGTTTTTGATATCGACAAGTTTGAAATGGGTGTCTCCGGATGCCTTCAACGGAGGAGTTTTTATTGGGGGAGAAAGAAAGAACGTTGGGTTTGGTGTCCTTACGCACCAGGTAAAACGGTATTGAATAAAGTGTTTTAAATAATATTTTTAAAAAATAATATTTTTATATTAAAAATTGTAATTAATTTATAAATTCAATCAATTTTGAGGTGCGTTTGACAATTTATTTAAATTTTTTATTTTATTAAAAAATAAAAATACATTTAAATTCGTTATCAAACACTCCTTAACCGAACAAGACTCTTTTTTATTATTATTAGGTATTGATCTGGGGAGGTTTTGATATGATTTATATTTTTGGTTTTTTAAAATCGATTGCTTTAGTTAAACAAAAAGCGGGAGGACTTAACATTCGATTTATTTAATTTTTTTCTTTAATATATAAATTTTACACCGGTGCAGTACAACCCGCCGTTTTAAACGTTCAAGGACGGGTCAAACACGAGCGAATAGTCGGATGTAGTGGCGGAGACGTGTAAATTAAGGTTGTGTAGCACGAAACGAGGATGGTTGCGTCACTTGGAGACTTGCAGTTGTTAGAGATCTTCAATGGAGATCTCTAAAATAGAGGGTAAAAAAAAAATTAAAAAACTAAAAAGTGATTTTAAAGTCTTTCTATTCATTTATTTACTCTAAACGCAATCTCTATTTTCATCTCTATTTTATTTTTATATACTATTTTTTTTACAAAACTTAAATTTATATTATCCCTCTTATTTTTTTTATGTAGTACCCAAAATTATAAAATATTAATAAATTTAAAATCAGTAGAAGTTAATATTATCAGTTTTGTACCAGGTGTCATTAAATATATATATTTTTAAATATATGTTAAACATATTCAATATTAGATTCATTTGAATCGTATCAGCGATATCTATCTAATTGTACCAATTTTATGAAAAATAAAATTATGTAGAAGAAGTTATACACTTTATAAAAAAATAAAAAAAATAAAGAAAACAAAACTCAAATTTGACGGCTCACTAGTGAGCCTCCAAATTTGGAGTCTCAAAAACCATCCTCCAAAATGGATGGTCATTTTGGAGGATAGTGGAAGATGGATTTCCACTCAACCATGCTTTATTTTGAGGAAAAGGACCATGATTGGAGAAGCTCTTAATGGTTGTTTTTAAGATGGGGAAAATCCATATTACCCCTTGTAATATTTTTGATATCCATATAATCCTTATAATTTCAATATATCCATATAACCCCTTTAAACATACCATAAATGCATATCACCCCCTGCAGTTAAAAATTCTTTAACAGAGTAGGAATATTTCAGACATATTTCGTTATCTATACCATGGTTAACAAATATGTATTCTTTTAACCCTCTAAAAGCAGCTAATATTTAAAAAAAAAACCCTTAAAAGAGTGTAAAATTAAAAATATGAAAGTTTTTTTTAAATATTGACCGATTTTCAAATGTTAAAAGAATACATATTTGTTAACCATGGTTTAGATCATGAAATATGTCCAGAATATTCCAACTCTATTAAATAATTTTTAATTGCATGGGGTTATTTACATTTATGATATGTTTATAGGGGGTTGGATGGATATATTGAGATTACAGGGGGTTATATGGATATTAGGAAGATTAGAGGTGGTTACATGGATTTTTCCCTTTTAAGATTGATATAAAATGTTTCAGTGTAGCATTTTTAAAGTACATGGAGTAGTCAACTCTAGTTCGGTATGATGACATGGGTAAAATAATGGACATATTTTCCTTTATTTTCCGGGTAAAAAAATTTTGAAGGGCAGGTTTAGAAAGAAAATAAGTATTAGAACAAATGACAATAGTAGAGATAAAAGATGACAACAATTTAATTCTTTTGGTATAAAAAATAATATGGATAAAATGTGAAAAGTTTGATGAACCTTTTATCCTCCTCCAAGATTTGATCATTTAACAGAAGGGTTCAATGGCATGACGCGAATCTACCGTGCTTGACCGATGAGCTACGGCGGAATTTAGACAACCCTTTCTCCGAGGGGGAAATCAAAGTGGCGGTTTTTGGCTCCAGTGGAGATAAGGTGCCAGGGCTCGACGGTTCAGCACCCGTTGTCACACCCCAGGGCGGCCGTCCCCGAGACGTGGCAATAATAAAATATCAGCTATCAATACCTGAGGTCAATAAAGACTCCAACAACAACACACAAGGTGGCAAAGCAAGGATAATGATAACTGACTGAAAAACGGAAGCATAATATATAAACAATGTCTGTAAATCAAAAACATTATTACAGACTCGAATACACAATCACTGTCCTGTGAGAGCCAAGTCTAGACCAAAGAAAATACAACCTGTGCCACATGCACGATTTACAATACATACAATGACTCTAGGACTGCTGACAGCCTCGCACTCGCCACCCGCCGGAAGAACGCTCCACGCCCATAAGACCACGCCACAGGGAAACTCCAACTCCACGCCCAACACTGCCCCTGAAAAGAAACAGTATGCGAGGGGTGAGCTACAAGCTCAGTGAGTGGCTGAAAACCAATCACCATACAACAGTTCAATACATAAACCATTCCCTTTCAAGGTAAACATGGGTGGAAACCCATGGATAACAGGGTCACGCGGCGGCGCGACCAACCTCACCCTCACCCTCACTCCCGGAGGGAGACTCTTGGGACTTTTAGGGAGAGACCATACCGTTGGTCGAGGAGACCCGGGATTACTGGTCCACACAACACTACTAGATCATCTACATCGAGTTAACCGCCCAACGATGTCTTTCAACATCGATTCACAACCGGACCCAACAACTATGGGAACGGACGAACAACGAATGGGTCACGCGGCGATGTGTCTTCACCTCATCCTCACCCTCACCCCCTTAGAGGTGACATAGGACTTTTGGAAGAGACTTAGACTGCTCTACACCCTTGGTCCACCGGTAGCCCTTTCCCCAGGTAGTCACTACCTGGTATACTCCCACGATCAGTACGCTTCCAAACGCCTCGGTGGTACCTACGGATGGGAGCCCTCTGTCAGGACAGCTTTTCCAACGCCGGGAAGTTTCTACATCGGATCCAACGAAGGGGAGAACGATTCCACGCTCGCAATATCATTCGTTAACCCTCTCCCGGGTAGCCTCTACCTGGTACACTCCCACGATCAGTACGCTCCCGAACGCATCGGTGGTACCTACGGATGGGAGCCCTCTATCAGGACAGCTACAACCCGGCCCTCTTCAACACGGACGACAATGGGAGTAAACATTCCATGTTCGCAAAGCGAACCCAATGAAAAACAACTACTCTCGATAATCACTTATCGAGATATCGAATACTACTATACTCCCACACTGTTGCGTCGCTCAGACACAAAGGGGTTGCCTCTGCTCTCACATAGAAATAATCCCATAAGCTAATGAATCCTCCTGAATTCCAAATGAGTGCATCGGTCAGATGCACGGGGTGATTTCATCGCTAGCGCTCTAACTAATAAGGTACAACCCGACAGCGGGTCATACCCACGCCTATTCCAACTAGGCCTATCAGTTTTAACATGCGCATATATTTTAGAGGAGAATTTAATCTTAGTTATGTGCATGAACCATATGCACAATCATCTAATAATTATAGGGACACTCCCTAACATGGACTACATCATAATAATTCATACAACATGCATACATGGTCATTAATCACATAAGCATACAAAATATGCCCTAACATCCGTTGGATATCGCCAACTTAAAAGAAAGGGTCAAGCGCGATCTCGCGCACTAACAGGTGCATGCCAATATTCCAAACGAACCTGAGTCGAGTAGGAAATCGCATCTACTTACTCAGTTCGTTCAGAGGGAGAGGGCGAGAGAGATCATCATCTCTTGAAGCTGGTCATAGCTTTGCCCCATTAGCATGGGCGCAACAGCTACACCACGCCCTTGAGTCTTATCGCAAGGGAATATTAGGCAGGTGCCTGTTATTAACCCAGACTTAATCATACTGTATATTCCCATTAATATGGTGGGAGTAGTATTACAATACCACCTAAGACATGCCATATTCTATACATTCATACACATTTACAACATACATGCCCATACTAGAGGGGCTCATGCAACACAATCATTCATACATGAATACAATACATGTATATAAGCCCAACATGCAAGATATCTACATATTATAGCTTAAGGGGCCCCATCGATGCGCGACGCGCGTCTACGCGCGTCGAGCGCATCCCGAGAGGGGGGGGGGATTGGATCGAACCACTCACCATACAACCCGGGACCTCGCGCATCCCATCCGACGAGATCTGCAAGGTAGGGGCATCAAGTTTGGTGAGTAACATCACAATTTAGCACTTAGAAATCATTAGAAATACCAAAGACTTAGACATGCACGCATACAGGCTCGCACGCATGCGAGCACGCGCGTACGCACGCATGCGAGAGTGCCCCAGCACCTACCCGAGACCCTGGGCAGCCCCGCGCATGCCCCAGCACGCGCACGCACGCACTGGCCCCCAGCCGCGCGCCCAGACACATGCCCAGGCGCACTGCCCCCTCAGGTGCGCGCCCCGCACGCACCCCCGCTCGCGCCAGAGCCCGTGCGCACCGGCGCGCCCACTCCGCGCGCACTCGCGCACTCGCACGCACGCGCCCGCACGCATCTACGCACCTGCCTGCGCCTGCCAGCGCCCTCCTGCGCGCGCGCCTACGCGCGCACGCGCGCAGACAACCCCCTGCGCGCGCCCAGCCTTCCCTAACCCCATTTTAACCCTCCCCAACCCCTCACACACACTCTAACCCATCTACCTAGCATGCATGACCTCCCCAACCATCCCAACAGCCCTAAAAATCAAAAAGAAGGGGAAGAGGACTTACCAAAAGAGGGAAAGGGAAAGGGGGAGATGCGGGGCTCTCGACGCGCCCACGGCCACCTCTTCAGCCTCTCACCAGCCCTTCTTGGCTGCAAATCAGGGGGGGAAGATATGAGAGGGTGCTTGAGAGAGAGGAGATCAACAACTACAACACATGCACAAACACTCACCATCACTTCCTCCTCCACCTTCTCCTTCTCTTTGAGGAAATAACACAAACACTTGGGGGATGTGTGTGAAAGAGAGAAAGAGAGCCCAAGATGGTAGACGTGGGGAGTGAGAGGGAGAGAGAGAGAGAGAGAGAGAGAGATATTTTGGCCAAATAAATATCTAAAGGAGGGATAGAAATGACCAATTTATCCTTGACTAGAAATTCTGTACATGCTTCACTAGAACAGCCATAACTTCCTCACTCCCTCCGAATTGCACAATTCAAAATCCGTTGGAAAGCCAAGAAGATTATCTACAACTTTCATGTTTATGCCAAGATCAAATAATCTCTCCAGCTATTCCGAAATGTGAGCTAAACATTGAACAGGGCTGCTGCCAGAATTTTTCATCCCCGGGGTATACTTGGTAAAATACCCATAACTTTTACTACATGAATCCAGTTGATCTAATTCCACTTTTGTACGAAAGCTAACTCAAAACTGAGCATCTCATAATAAAATCATATTTAAACCTCTTCATCTTGGATTTTAACAAAATTAAATCCAAATACCAAATCGGAAATACATAACTTCTAGGAGAAAAATTTTGTAGCCTAATTTTCAATCAGAGCGCTACAAATGACACAAGCATAACACCCGTTTCTTTCAAGAGTTCTGGGACCTTACAAAAACTGACGTGCTCGCAATGTTTGCGGCTCTTTTCTCGGGACGCCAAGGTGTTGGGTGCCTGAACTCGACTTTCCTGGCCCTCATCCCAAAGAAGAGCGGAGCGGCGGAAATCTCCGAATATCACCCCATCAGCCTAATTAATGCTTCATACAAACTGGTTGTAAAGGCTCTTGCCAATCGATTGAAGAGTGTGATCGGAGCCATTGTGGAACCCAATCAAACGGTGTTCGTTCCTGGATGCTCCCTTCAGGAAGGTTTCTTGGCGGTGCAAGAAGCGATTACAGGGACTCACAGGCTTGGGCGGCAGGAGCTATGATCAAGCTCGACTTCCAAAAGGCTTTCGATCAGATCAACTGGTCTTCCTTCACCACATTCTGGTTTACCACGGTTTTGGTGAGAGATGGATCCGCATGATCTTCAACTACATCTCGACGGCATCGGCTTCAGTCCTTGTCAACGGAACGCCTTGCGGTTATTTCCCAATCAACCGTGGAATTAAGCAAGGGAGCCCTCTTTCCCCCCTCCTTTTTATCCTGGTATCCAATGTGCTAAGTTGGATGCTCACACACGCGGAAGCAGATGGCTGGGTTCAAGGGTTGTAGTGTGGGAGTGCAGATTACACTCTCTCCCATATCTTATACGCCGACGACACCGTGATCTTATGTTGTGGTGAACCCAGGTTCATACATGGTGTAATGTTTGTGGTATCAATCTTTGGGTGGCTCTCCGGTCTTACTTTTAATCATAGGAAATGCAGCATTTATGGCATTAATTGGGAGGAAGAAGAATTGCGGCCCTTAGCCGACGGCTACTCCTGCTCGATGGGAACCTTCCCCACTCACTACTTGGGCTTACCCTTAAGTCTAAGGAGTTTGACTCTAGCTGACTGGGCTCCACTCGTTCACCGGTTCGAACAAATGTTGGAGGGGTGGTCTTGCCGACTTTTGAACTCCGGTGGAAGACAGGTTCTCTTGCAAGCTGTTCTATCAAACTTGCCTGTCTTCATGCTATCATTATTCAAGCTCCCACGGACTATTCTGCATCGCTTGGACACACTGCGACGCAGATTTCTATGGTGCGGTTCAGGACATGGTGCTCCCCAAGTGCATCTCGTGTGCTGGGAGACGGTTTGTTCTAGCAAAGGACGGGGAGGTCTTGGGCTCCTCAACTTAGAAGTCTTTAACAAGGCCTTATTGTCCAAGTTGATATGGAAGTTTGCATCCGCCTTTGACACTTTGTGGAAGGATGTGGTGAGAGGGAGTTTGCAGGGGCGAAGCCAACGTTTCCTTCAATTACCCAATGCAAGGCCATACTCATCCACTATCTGGCAAAACATAGCTCGAGTGGGTCGTCCCACCCTTTCCACCCTCAAATGGAATCTCGGACGCGTCAATCAAATTCGGTTTTGGTCCTTTTTCTGGTGTGGATCAAGGCCGCTTATGGAGGTATACCCAGATCTATTTGAAGCTACAAGAAACAAGGATGGCATGGTGAGAAATTTTTGGGACCACTCGCAAGGTGGCGGAGGGTGGATCATTCATCTGCGAAGAAGGCTTTCCGAGGTCGAATTCTTACAATATGCACAACTGTATTGTGTGCTGGCCAACTTTAGAATCGAGGAGGATTCCACCGACAAGCTTATCTGGCTGTGCTCACCATCCTTTGGTTTTTCCGCGGCCTATAAGTGGTGGGTATGGGACCGGTCCTTCAACGGCGGGGTAGCTCGGAAGGCCACCCAAATCTGGAAGACCAAAATCCCAATGAAAGTAAGGTTTTTTATGTGGCTAGCATACAACGACAGACTACTCACGCACGCCTACCGATCTATATGGCGTCGTGGAGATTCATCACTATGCACACTTTGCGAAGTCAGGGAACCACGAACACCTTTTTTGTGACTGCCCCGTAGCACGCGAGGTGTGGGGATGACTCGGGGACTCCTTGGGTGGCTGCTGGCGTCCCCGATCCTTGGATCACTTGTGGGCAATGGGGCGCCGTCTCTCACAGCCTGGTGACAGGAGCACCTGAAGTAAAGTCCTCCAGCTCGGACGCAACGGCAAGATCTTTGAACACTCCTCGGTCTCGGCGGAGGGGATGTGGGACGGAGCTAAGAGGAACATTCAGGCCTGGGGTTGCTACTTCGTTGGTGCCAGCTACATTTGGGTGGAGAGGAACTCAATTCACATAATACAGTAGCTGTTCGCAGCGTAGGACCTACACAAGCCTTAATTAGATCTCCTAAGTAGGCTTTTGGAGGACCTATGTTGCGTTACACCGTACTTGTCATTCTGTCACGCCCCAGGGCGGCCGTCCCCGAGACGTGGCAATAATGAAATATCAGCTATCAATACCTGAGGTCAATAAAGACTCCAACAACAACACACAAGGTGGCAAAGCAAAGATAATGATAACTGACTGAAAAGCGGAAGCATAATATATAAACAATGTCTGTAAATAAAAAACATTATTACATACTCGAATACATAATCACTGTCCTGTGAGAGCCAAGTCTAGTCCAAATAAAATACAACCTGTGCCACATGCACGATTTACAATACATAAAATGACTCTAGGACTGCTGACAGCCTCGCACTCGCCACCCGCCGGAAGAACGCTCCACGCCCATAAGACCATGCCACAGGAAAGCTCCCGCTCCACGCCCAACACTGCCCCTGAAAAGAAACAGTATGCGAGGGGTGAGCTACAAGCTCAGTGAGTGACTGGAAACCAATCACCATACAACAGTTCAATGCTAACACAATTTCCTTCCAAGGAAAAACATGGGTAGAAACCCAATGGATAACAGGGTCACGCGGCGGCGCGACCAACCTCACCCTCACCCTCACTCCCGGAGGAAGACTCTTGGGTCTTTTGGGGAGAGACCATACCGTTGGTCGAGGAGACCCGGGATTACTGGTCCACACAACACTACTGGATCACCAACCTCACCCTCACCCTCACTCCCGGAGGGAGACTCTTGGGACTCTTGGGGAGAGACCATACCGTTGGCTGACGAGACGTGGAATTACTAGTCTACACAACACTATTGGATCATCTACATCGAGATAACTGCCCAACGATGTCTTTGAACATCGATACGCAACCGGACCCAACAACTATGGGAACGGACGAACAACGAATGGGTCACGCGGCGACGTGTCTTCACCTCATCCTCACCCTCACCCTTTATAGGTGACATAGGACTTTTGGAGAGATTAGACTCCTCTACACCCTTGGTCCACCGGTAGCCCTTTCCCCGGGTAGTCACTACTTGGTATACTCCCACGATCAGTACGCTTCCGAACGCCTCGGTGGTACCTACGGATATGATCCCCCTGTCAGGACAGCTTTTCAATGCCGGGAAGTTCCTACATCGGATCCAACGAAGGGGAGAATGATTCCACGCTCGCAATATCATTCGTTAGCCCTCTCTCGGGTAGCCTTTACCTGGTATACCCCCACGATCAGTACATCTTGCCGCATGCATCGATAGTACCTACAGGTGGGGGCCTCTGTCAGGACAGCTACAACCTGGGCCGCTTCAACACGGATGACATTGGGAGGAAACACTCCATGTTCGCAAAGCGAACCCAATGGAAAAATAACTACTCTCGATAATCACATATCGATGATAGCGAACACTATTGTACTCCCACACGGTTGCGTCGCTCGGACACAAGGGGGGTTGCCTCTGCTCTCACGCAGAAATAATCCCAAGGCACATAACCCAACAGGCGGTTCATATACACGCCTAGCACGGGTAGGCCTAGCTAAATGCCACAACTACCGGCTTAACAAAACCGATAAGATAATGAATTCTCCTGAATTCCAAACGAGTGCATCGCTCGGATGCATGGGGGCGATTACATCGCTAGCGCTCTAACTAATAAGGTACAACCCGACAACGGGTCATACCCACGCCTATTTCAGATAGGCCTGATTAGTTTTAACATGCGCATATATTTTATAGGAGAATTAAATCTTAGTTATGTGCATGAATCATATGCACGATCACATATCAAATAATCATAGGGATACTACCTAACATGGATTTATATCATAAACAGCAATCATACAACATGCATACAAGGTATGGCCCACTTAATCTTGCATACGTGGCCATTAATCATAAGTACACAAGGCATAACTTAAGCATGCGTTGGATATCACCAACTTAAAAGAAAGGGTTAAGCGCGATCTCGCGCACTAATAGGTGCATGCCAATATTCCAAACAAACCTGAGTCGAGTAGGAAATCGCATCTACTTACTCAGTTCGTTCAGAGGGAGAGGGCGAGAGAGATCATCATCTCATGAAGTTGGTCATAGCTTTGCCCCATTAGCATGGGTGCAACAACTACACCACGCCCTCGAGTCTTATCGCAAGGGAATATTAGGCAGGTGCCCGTTATTAACCCAGACTTAATCATATTGGATATTCCAATTAATATGGTGGGAGTAGTATTACAATACTACCTAAGGCATGCCATATTCTATACATCCATACACATTACAAAAAATACATGCCCATACTAGAGGGGCGCATGCAACACAATCATTCATACATGGATACAATACATGTATATAAGCCTAGCATGCAAGATATCTAACATATTATAGCTTAAGCATGGCCATACTACTTATCTACACAAGTAGTATAGCTAAGATGCCCCATCGATGCGCGACACACGACTATGCGCATCGAGCGCATCTCGAGAGGGGGGGGGGATTGGACCAAACCACTCACCACAACCCGGGACCTCGCGCATCCCTTTCGATGAGATCTGCATGGTAAGGGCATCAAATTTGGTGAGTAACATCATAATATAACACATAGAAATTACTAGAAATACCAAAGACTTAGACATGCACGCATACGGGCTCGCACGCATGCGAGCACGCGCGTACGCACGCATGCCCAAGTGCCCGAGCACCTACTCGAGCCCCTGGGCAGCCCCACGCATGCCCCAGCACGCGCATGCACGCGCACGCACGCGCGCGCGCGCACTGGCACCTAGCCGTGTGCCCAGACGCATGCCCAGGCGCACTGCCCGGCCCGCGCGCACGCTCGTATGCGCCCGCGCGCACTCGTGCGCACGTCCTGCGCGCACCCCGCTCGCTACCAGCGTCCGCGCGCACTCGCGTCTGCGCCCACCTGCGCGCCCGCTTGTGCCTGCTAGTGCCCCTCTACACGCGCGCCTGCGCACGGCCAGCCATTCTTAACCCCTTTTAACCCCTCCCCCACACTTCTCACTCACCCTAAACCAACTACCTAGCATGCATGACTTCCCCACAACCCCTAAGCCATGAAAAAACCAAGAAAAGAAGGGGAAGAGCTCACCTAGGGAGGGGGAATGAAGGGGGGAGATTCGGGGACCCTCGATGCACCGCAACCACCTCAACCACCACCACCACCACCACCACCTCCTCAGCCTTCTTTTGCTGCAAATCAAGGGGGGGAAAGACATGAGAGGGGGCTTGAGACAGGAGAAACCACAACAACAACAACACATACACAAAACTCACCTCTTGCTTCCTTCTTCACCTTCACCTTCAATTGATTCTTCCTCCTCCTTCTCCACACACAAAGAGAGGAAAAAAGGAGACCAAGAGAGGGAGAGAAGATGAGATCCATGAGTTGGGAGAGAGGGGGAGAGAGAGAGAGGGCAAAATGGTCATTTCCATGCTCAAATAGTATTTTGAGGTGACCATAAGGGGGTGGTGAGGTTAGGGTTAGGCTCACCCTCACTCAACCACTCATTTTTGCTTTATTGGGAAGTGTGCGGAGAAGCACCACACACTCGAAAATATCTCGCCCACCGAAACCCAGTAACGGCCAAACCCGGATGCGATTCGGAATTGCATATTTTTCAAAACGTTACCGGAATTCGATGAAATTTTTATGGGTAGTACTAAACGGTACCAGGACCCATAATATGCAGTTAGATTTCCAATCAGAGTGCTCTAACTCTCGCAGGTGGCTAAAAGCCAAAATTTTAGCGACTCCGATCGAAAAAAGAAAAGGCTCTGAATGACCCAGATGTGACCAAGGCTTAACCGAAATGGCTCCAAATGACACACGCATAACATTCTCCCCTCAGGAAATTTAGTCCTCGAAATTTAAGGAAACCCAAAAGGGAAGACCGAATATAGCAAGTATCTCGCATAGACTGTCACGCCCCAGGGCGGCCGTCCCCAAGACGCGGCAAGTATATATATGATATCAGCAGTCAATACAGGAAGTCAATAATATACCCTAAACAACATCAACAATTTCAACACAAACAACAAAGGGGCTGACATGATATATACACAAATAGCGGAAGCTAAAAGACTGAATCTGTAACTCAAAGACATATTACAGACTCTATACACAATCAACTGTCTTGTGAGAGCCAATATATACAAAGACATCCAAATATAATACAAACGCGTGCCCAAGCATGGAATATAATACATACAATCAAAAAGGGATGCTGATAGCCTCTAAAACTCGCAGGACGTGGCGCTGCTCCGCTACTGATGAAGTCACTCGGGGAGCTCCTCCTCTAGATCCGACTCAGATAACACTGGAGAATAATGTTATGTGAGGGATGAGCCACACGCTCAGTGAACAGCACAACCCATGCATCACAATTTATATTAACCACCAGATATTATTAACCACAATTATCATTCAAGCCTCTAAGTGGCAGGAACTACACAATCCAGTGGGTCGCTATCGCCAACCCACTACACCCTCACCCTCACCCCTCAATAGGTGACATAGGATATTGGGACTTACTAAGCTGATAATCATCACTACACAAACCAGTGGGTCGCTACATCGCCGACCCACCACACCCTCACCCTCACCCCTCAATATGGTGACATAGGATATTGGGACTGACTAGGCTGTTGGTCACCCTTGGTCCACCGATAGTCTCTCCTCCACTCCGTAGCCGCTTGGCCACTCTCACATTCAGCACAGTCCGTCCCAAATCAGGAGGTGCCTACTGATGGGAGCCCTCTCACGGGACGGCCTTTCTAACGCTGGGGCAGTCTCTACACGGATCCAACGAAGGGAACAGAACAGCCTATCCATACGCATATGATCCACTCGGATCCGCCGACAACACATCTCAACAACTCTAATGACATGAATTCTTCAGAATTCCTCCAGGGCGCATAACCAAGATGCGGGGAACATGCATAATAATAATAACAAGGATTATAATATTATTGGGAAAAGAAACCTTGGGAGGGCAGCATGAGGTCCCGATATAGGACATCCCGACAACCAAACAAGGAACACGGAGTACCCTAGCCCGGGTCTCAATGTTGACCTCGCAAGACCCCTCCCTATAATATTATCTAAGGCATGCTAAAATAATCATATGCTAGCATTTAATTTAATAAATTAAACTAGTAGGACACATGCATAGGTTGAGGCTTCCTAGCATGAGAACAGGGTGACAGGATGCATGGCTCTTACACCTATCCTAAGGGTGAAAGTCCTTAACATACAAGGTCTAGGGTAGCATGCATACTACATTTTAATCATGCTTGCATGTATTACACATTACACAAGTTAATATAGCCTATGGTGCCCCAGAGGAGGACGGTATACGCCCAAGTGCATATAGCGCCTCCCTACTGGGTTGGGTTGTACCACTCACCAACAACCGGGTCGTCGCGCGACCGTCCGTCAAAATCTGCAAAATCGGGTAACCAATTCGGTGAGTAAAATACACAATAAATACCAAAAATACTCTAAAAAAACATAACACTCGGGCAAACGTACATACGGCCCGTACGCACGCGAGCCCGAGCACCCCAACTCAATCCTGAACCCCCAGGCAGCCGTACGCACGGCCACCCGCCCCGGGCGCACAGCCGAGCCCCGGCCCGCGCGCCCAGACGCACTCTGCCGAGCCCAACCTGCACGCCCAGACCCGCCGCACGCTCGAGCGTGCCCGCGCGCACCACGCGTCCAGCCCTGGGTGCAACCGCGCGCACTGTGCCCCAGCGCAGCGCCCCGCATGCGCACCCGCCTGCACTGCGCCCAAGCGCAGCGCCCGCACACCTGCCCGCTCGCGCCGACTGCTCGCCCTGCGCACACTGCGCCCCATACGCAGCATCCGCACACCACCCGCTCACCTCTCCGCGCGCACAGCACGCCCTGCGCCCCTGCGCAGCGCTCCGCGTGCACGCCCCTGCCCACACGGCGCCCAGTGCCCAGCACCCGCTCTCTCGTACGCCCGACAGCATGCGCCCAGCGCGCCTGGCAGCACGCGCCCAGCGTGCCCGACAGCACGCGCCTAGCGCTCTCGACAGCACGCGCCCTGCCTGCCTGCCTACCCGAGCCGGCCTGCCAGCCCGCCTGCCTTGCCATCCTACCCGAGCCACCCTACCACCTCTCACCGGCCACCAATGGCCACCGACGGCCACCAACCGCCACCAACAGCCACCCCCTCCCAAAAACACCTCCTAAACAAGCATCTAAACAAGAAAGGAAGGAAAGAAAGCCTTACCCATAGAAGGAAAGGAAGGAAGGGAAGATCGGTTGCTCTTCGCGCACCGAAACACCTCCTCAAAGGCCACCACCACCAAGATCTCCCTGAGCCCTAAAAACAGCTGAAATCAGAGGAGAAAAGAGGGCGTGAGAAGGGGTCACGCATGTGGGAACTCGAATCCGAGACCACCGGAAGGTAGATCGGGAGCTCACCTATCCTTTCTCTTCTTAAGGTTTTTGATTTCAACCACCTTAGCTAGGTAAAAAATGAGGTTTAAAGAGAGGGAAGAGAGAGAAATCTTGGTGGAGAAGAAGATGAATAGTGGGGGGAGATATTTAGCTCACTTATAAGTCAACCCCCACTTAGATTAGGCTAAGCTAAGTTAATTAGGGTTTAAGCTAGCATTAGGGAGGCTTAAGTGTGGTTTGACCCTAGTCAACCCAACCACACTAAAATCCAAACACATTTGACCAAGTCATGGGGCCCACTTTGACCAAGTCAAGTCTCCCAATGACTTCTCGCTCGGTCAAAACCCGGATACGCTTCGGAACTGTGAAATTCTGAAACGTTACCGGAATTCGATGAAACTTTCGTGAGTGGCTTGGAATGGCACCAGGACACATAATATGCAGTTAGATTTTCAATCGGAGCCCTCAAACTCAGGACGATAGCTACAGTCCAAAATTTTAGCGGTTCCGATCGAAAAATGAAAAAAACGAAAAACTACCAGAATGTCCCAATGGTGACCAGAAGGTTAAAAGTGACACATATATAACATTCTTCCCCCCTTAGGAAATTTTGTCCTCAAAATAAATACAAAAACATCTAGGAAGGGAAGAGATGCGGATATGCGTCACGCAAGGCATCCTCGAGCCCCCAAATGGCCTCGGCACCGGAACGGTGCTGCCATCGCACCTTGACCAACTGGACGGTCTTGGTGCCGAGCCCTTTCTCACGGCGGTCCATGATCTCAATCGGCTGCTCCTCGAATGACAAGTCCGGCTCGAACGGGATGACGGGAGCAGGATCGTGGACACAACTCACACCCAACCGCGATGCCTCGGAGCAAACTGCGAACCCACCCCTCCCAGACGGAAGGGTAAGAACTGGCACTGAGATGAGCCTTCGCTTAAACTCCAGGAAGCTCTCCTCGCAAGATGGGGACCATTCGAACCGGACATCCTTCCGAGCGAGGCGGTTAGGAGGTACAGCTATCTTTGAGAAACCCTCGACAAACCTCCCGCAATAACCCGCCAAGCCCAGGAAGCTCTGAATCCCAGCAGGGTTCGACGGTCGACGCCAATTGACACAGCGAGCGTCTTGACCGGGTCCACAGATATGCCCTCGCCGGAAATCACATGGCCCAGAAAAACCATACGCTCCAACCAAAACTCGCACTTAATCCACCATCAGCTGATGGTTCCAGGGTATTCCTTGACTGGGAAAAGAAACCTCGGGAGGGCACCATGAGGTCCCGATATAGGATATCCCGACAACCAAACAAGGAACACAGAGTACCCTAGCCCGGGTCTCAACGCTGACCTCACACGGCCCCTTAACCCAGAAAAGGAACACTAGAAGAAGACAAGGAACACTAGATGCACACATGAACCAACCTGGCCATTGTAAGGTTAAATAAATTACTTGTGGCCCCTCCAACTGGCGCTCCTCAACCATCCCAACACAAGGAGGTATAAAACTGCGCCTATAGAGTGCCTTTTTCAGATCCATCTGGATGCTCGAATGGCAGTCGTCTTGCAGGCATACCCCAACAAATGGATGGTGCCTCACCCAACTGCCCTCATCATCGTGCACGCAGGCACTTAGCATGTCCTCCAAGGTCTGAATCGTCCCCTTTGTTTGGCTGTCTATCGGCGATGAAACGCTATACTTAAATGGAGGCTCACGGCAAAGCCTGCCAAGGCTGCGCCATAACCTCACAGTAAACCCTCGCATCTCAACCGGAAATAGCGCCGATCAGAGTGCCATGAAGACGAACAATCACGAAGGTGAAAACCCACGTCAAAGCGTCTAGAGACTCAATCAGTCAGATTTGGGAGGGAAGCGCGGACTTAGTCAGTCGGTCAATGATCACCTAGACGGCGTCGTGACCCGAACGTGACATTAGCGAGTCCGCAACAATTCCTGATAACCCACTCCCACGTCCACTGAGGAATCTCCATGGACTGACGCTTTCCAACACGATGATGATTCTCGAACTTTGCCTGAGGGCATGCCAACCTGGGGAAACAAGGTCACCCATATCGCCTTTTTTTTTCATCGCACCACTAGCAATCTCAATGAAGACTACCCCAAAGTAGTCCACGGAAGCCCAATAAAACTTTTGAGATCCACGAAGGCATCCGGCGCATTCGTCAACCCCAACGGCAGTACTTAAAACTCGTAGTGCCTGAACGGTCACGAAAGGCCATCTACGGGATGTCCAATTCCCGGATCTCTGACTTGTGGTACCCTTGTGCGAAGATCGATCTAAGAGAAGGCACTGGCTCCCGGAGCTGGTCAAATGGATCATCAATTCAAGGCAAGGGTAATTGATCTTCAACCTCCACGGGGAGATCAAAACAACACCACGAACAATTAAGTCCAGATTCTGCTCCTCGAGCATGGCTGGCGCTCATGATGACACTTACACGCTTGGTAAGCCGCTCAACCGCACTTAATCCACAAGACACGCAATAAGGGGTCGTCGAACCTCGACAATGCCTATGCGACGTCATCTATCTGATAGGGCGGTTGAGTCCTATCACGAATGCTAGCATCGCATCTGTTATATATGTGTCACTTTTTAGCCTTCTGGTAAACATTGGAGCATTCTGGCAGTTTTTCAACTTTTTCATTTTTTGATCGGAACCGCTAAAATTTTGGACTGTTAGCTATCATCCTGAGTTTGAGGACTCCGATTGAAAACTAACTGCACATTATGTGTCCTGGTGCCATTTCAAGCCACTCACGAAAATTTCATCGAATTTCGGTAACGTTTCAGAATTTCACAGTTCTGAATCGTATCCGGGTTTTGACCGAGCGAAAAGTCATTGGGAGACTTGACTTGGTCAAAGTTATCCCTTGACTTGGTCAAAAGGTTTTGGTTTTTAGTGTGGTTGGGTTGACTAGGGTTAAATCCCACCTAAACCTAACCTAAACCTAGCTTAACCTAATCTAATTTTAAGTGTGAGTGTGTGAGTGTGTGTGGTGTGTGTGTGCCTTAAATAAAATCCCACGCCTAGGTATAGTGCCCCCCACTATTTATCATCTTCTCCACTCAAGCTCTCTCCTCCTCTCTTTAAATCCCTCTTTTGACCTAGCTAGAGGTGTTGGATCAAGAAACCCTAGAAGGAGAAAAGATAGGTAAGGACCCGATCTATCCTTCCATGGTTTCATTTTCGAGTTCCCTCATGTGTGACCCCCTCTCATAGCCTCTTTTCTCCCCTGTTTTCAGCCCTTCTTTGGCTGAGTGGAGATCTTGGTGGTGGTGGTCTTGGAGGTGGCAAATCGGTGCGCGAAGAGCACCCGTTCTTCCTCCCTTTCCCTTCCTCTCCTTGGGTGAGTTTCCTTCCTTCCTTTTCTTTCCTTCCTTTTCTTGTTTAGATGCATGTTAAGAGGTGTTTTTGGTTATGCATAGCTGTTGGGTGCTTGGAGGAGGCTGTTGGGGGCGGTTGGAGGTGTTAGGGTTGGCTCGGGTGCATGCGGGCTCACCGGTGCGTAGGCAGGCAGGCGCAGGTAGGCGAGCTGCGGTCAGGCGCGCTGGGCGCGTGCTGTCGGGCTCGCTGGGCGCGTGCGGTCGTGCGCGCTGGGCGCAGTGCAAGGCGTGCGCGCGGAGCGCTGCGTAGGGGCGCGTTGCGTGCGGTGTGCGTGGGGGAGGTGACCGGGAGTGCGCGCGGGTGCTGCGCTGGGGCGCAGTGCGTGTGGGTGTGCGCGCGAGGTGCTGCCCTGGGGCGTAGTGCGTGCGGGTGCACCCGGGGCTGGACGCGCGGCGTGCGACGGGTCTGGGCGTGCGGGCAGAGGCGCGGTAGTGCGCCCGGGGCTCGGGCGTGCGTGCGTGCGTGCGCATCCGTTTGTGCGCGTGCGGGTGGCCGTGCGCATGGCTGCCGGGGGTGCAGGAGTGAGTCGGGGCACTCGGGCTCGCGTGCGTACGGGCCGTATGTACGCTTGTCCGAGTGTTGGGTACTTTTAGTGTATTTTTGTATGTATTTGTGTATTTTACTCACCATGTTGAATGCCCTGTCTTGCAGATCTTGACGGACGGTCACGCGACGACCCGGGTATTGGTGAGTGGGACAATCCAACCCAGTAGGGAGGCGTATGTGCTTTTAGGCGTGTATCGTCCTCCCCTGGGGCACCATTGTTTAATATTAACTTGTATAATAATTAATCCATGCAGGCATGATTGTTATGTAGTATGCATGCCACCCTAGACCTTATATGTTAGGGACTGGCACCCTTAGGAGATGTGTAAGAGCCATGCATCCTGATACCATATTTTCATGCTAGGAAGCCTTGACCTGTGCATGTGTCCCATTTAGTTTAATTTATTTTAAATCAAATGTGAGTTATTGGTAATGAGCATGCTTAGTGAATATTATAACCATGAGGTTATAATACAAGCTTCCCCGCATTGTAGTTATGCGCCCTGGAGGAATTCGCAAGAATTCATGACATTTAAATTGTTAGGAAGATGTTGCCGGCAGATCCGATTGGATCGTATACGTGTGGGTAGGCTGTTTCTGTTCCCTTCGTTGGATCCGTATGGAGACTGCCCAAGCGTTAGAAAGGCCATCCTGACAGAGGGCTCCCATCAGTAGGTACCTCCTGATTTGATTTCGGACAGTGCTGAATTGTGGGAGTAGACCAGGCGGGCTACGGAGTGGAGGAGAGACTATCGGTGGACCAAGGGTGATTAACAGCCTAGTCAGTCCCAATAGCCATGTCACCTATTGGAGGGTGAGGGTGAGGGTGTGGTGGGTCGGTGATGTAGCGACCCACTGGATTGTGTAGTTCCTGTCACTTTGAGGCTTTAAATAATTTTGAGGTTAATATGAATTGTGATGCATGGGTTGTGCTATTCACTGAGCGTGTGGCTCACCCCTCGCATGTATATTTTTCTCCAGTTATCACTGAGTCAGACCTGAAGGAGGAGCTCCCCGAGGGACTTCAGCAGTAGCAGAGCAGCGCCACGTTCTGCGAGTGTTAGAGGCTATCAGCATCCCTTTTTTATTGTATGTATTATATTTCCGTGCTTGGGCACCCGTTTGTATTGTATTTGGATGTATTTGTGTATATTGGCTCTCACAGGATAGATGATTATGTATCGAGTCTGTAATATGTTTTTGAATTACAGACTCAGTCTTTTAGCTTCTGCTATTTGTGTATATATCATGTCAGCCTTGCTTTTGTCTGTGTTGTCATTTTAGCTGTTGTTTAGAGTATGTTATTGACCTCCTGTATAGACTGTTGATATCATATATACACTTGCCGCGTCCCGGGGACGGCCGCCCTGGGGCGTGACAAAAGTTGGTATCAGAGCCTGGTCCTGTTAGAGCCAATTGTCTTCTTTTTCGTAGAGATGAGTCCTAGGATTTCTATATGAGTATTCTGATCCTAGTGTCTGGTTTTCTTAGGTTGCTGATATGCCTCCTCGCAGAGGACGGCGCGGACGTGGTCCCTCTCGACCTTTGGAGGTTTCCGGACCTACCAGAGGCGAGGATGCTACTGGAGAGTCCTCGACTGTGAGGCCAGGACCGGCGCAGGAGCCTCCTGCATGGGAGCGTGCTTTCGCTCGGATAGCAGATTTGGTGGAGACTCAGACCAGGGCACTGGAGGCCCAGACTAGGGTGTTGGCTGAGCAGGCTAGAGAGATTCAGGAGCTGAGGGCGGCCCGTGATGCAGTTCCACAGGTCCCCTTGGTGGCAGATCCGCCTGTGGTACCCGATGTACCCCCAGGCTCCCGTGGTGATTCCGGCGGAGAGAGTTCAGGATCCCCTGGAGGGAGGTGGAGCTAGAGGCTGTAGCGCGAGTGCATCAGAGTGGCCTCAATGCCTTTTTGAAGCTCCACCCTCCTGAGTTCCATGGCCAGACGGCGGATCCCCTTGCCCCAGAGCGTTGGTTGATGGAGGTGGACACGATCTTCTCGACCATGCATTGCACCGACCGCCAGCGAGTCTCCCTGGCCACCTTCATGCTGAAGGGTAGCGCTGCCGACTGGTGGGCTACCCGATCGGTGGACATCCCCGAGGGAGTGGAGCAGCTTTTATGGGCGGGATTCCGGAGGTATTTCCTGGAGGAGTACTTCCCGTTCTCGACGCGCCAGATCGTGATGCAGGAGTTTGAGCGGCTGACACAGGGCTCCATGTCTGTCGCTGACTACTCCACGCGCTTCACGAGGCTTTCCAGATTCGCCCCAGCCTTGGTGATGGATGAGGAGACGCGGTGCCGTCGTTTCGAGCTTGGTCTCAGTAGCGCCATTCGGGTGCATGTCACCTCCCAGGCTTTCACGAGGTACTCTGACTTGGTGTCTCGGGCGAAGACAGTCGAGCGAGACCTCGGGATCTTCGTGAGGGTTTCGACCCCTTCGGCAGACCAGAGACCTCCCAGGAGCCAGGACCAGGGACAGCGCAAGAAGAAGAGGCCCCGCTTTGATCAGTTAGCGGCTGCCTCTCCTCCAGTCGATGTGGTGCCAGCGCGAGGTCCAGCACCCATTGCGGCAGTGCCAGTCCAGGCCAGGCGACCGGAGACGCGGCGCTAAAACCACTGTCAGCGCATTGGGCATATCTTGTATAATTGCCCTGATGCTGGCCGACCCAGCGTGCTGCCTCCGCAGCAGCAACAGCAGTTACAGCAGCAGTAGTTCTAGCAGTAGCAGCCTCAGCGCCAGCAGCAGCAGCCACAGGGTGGCCGTGTTGACCAGAGGAGGCAGCCAGCGCAGCCGGTGAGGCGTGCCCCTGCTCCTCAGCCGCAGTTTGTTCAGGGCCGAGTGGCAGCGCTTTCGACAGAGGAGGCTCAGGCATCAGGCAGCGTGGTCCGAGGTATTGTTCAGATCTCCCAGCTCCCTGCATATGTGTTGTTTGATTCCGGAGCCACACACTCGTTCGTGTCTCCCACTTTTGCGAGACGGACGGGCGTGGCGTCCGCCCCTTTAGATGCTATCCTGGAGATATCATTGCCCGTAGGAGACCGTATTCTCCTCCGTTCTGTGTACCGAGGGTGTACGGTGATGGTTGCGGAGCATGAGTTTCCAGTGGAGTTGGTGGAGCTTGCTATGACGGACTTTGATGCCATCCTGGGAATGGATTGGCTTTCAGCTAGTCACGCCAGCATCGACTGTTTTGCCAAGTCGGTGTCTTTCCACCTTCCGGGTCGGAGGTCTTTCCAGTTCGTGGGCGATCGTGACGTAGCCCCTTTGGGGTTCGTGTCGTCCATCCAGGCGTGGAGACTCCTTCAGGGAGGATGCGAGGGCTTTCTGGCGTATATTGCTCAGGAGGATGCACCGCTGCGGGCAGATATCAGTCAGACTCCGATCGTGGCAGAATATCCGGAGGTTTTCCCCGATGATCTTTCGGGAGTACCGTCCGATCGCGCGATCGAGTTTGAGATCAATCTGATTCTGGGGACCGAGCCAATTTCGAGAGCTCCGTACCGGATGGCCCCTGCAGAGCTGAAGGTGCTCAAGGAGCAGTTGGAGGAGTTGCTGGAGAAAGGCTTCACACGTCCGAGTGTTTCTCCGTGGCCCCTGTTTTGTTCGTCCGGAAGAAGGACGGTTCGCTGCGGCTTTGTATCGATTACAAGCAGCTGAACAAGCGGACAGTGAAGAACAAGTACCCCTTGCCACGGATTGATGATCTGTTTGACCAGCTCCAGGGAGCGCGAGTCTTTTATAAGATCGATCTCCGCTCGGGCTACTATCAGCTGAAGATCCGGGAGTCAGACATTCCGAAGACGGCCTTTCGCACCCGTTATGGGCACTACGAGTTCAGAGTACTGCCGTTCGGGTTGACGAATGCGCCAGCAGCCTTCATGGATCTGATGAACCGGGTGTTTCGGCCCTTCCTCGACTCCTTTGTGGTAGTATTCATCGATGACATATTGGTGTACTCGAGGAGTCTTGAGGAGCATGCTCACCATCTCCACACTGTCTTAGAAACTTTGGCCTGACATTAGTTGTTCGCCAAGTTCAGCAAGTGCGAGTTTTGGTTGGAGCGTATGGCCTTTCTGGGCCATGTGATTTCCGGCGAGGGCATATCTGTGGACCCGGACAAGACGCTCGCCGTGTCGAATTGGCGTCGACCGTCGAACCGCATAGAGATTCGGAGCTTCCTGGGCTTGGCGGGTTATTACAGGAGCTTTGTCGAGGGTTTCTCGAAGATAGCTGTTCCTCTTACCCGCTTCACTCAGAAAGATCTCATGTTCGCAAAGAGAAACCAAATGGAAAACAACCACTCTCGATACTCGCTTTTCGAGATATCAAACACAGGCATAACAACAATCAACACACTCATATTAACCTTAAAGTAGTCATAGTCCCTATACGGGAGTAACTACACAAGTTAGAGGGTCGTAACATCGCCGATCCACCCCACGCTCGCCCTTTTTGGGGTGTCATGGGTCTTTTGGGACAGATTAGACCGCTCTCCACCCCTAGTCCACCCGATAGCCCTTTCCCACCCTCGTGGCTCCACCTAGTATACTCCCACTATCAGTACAGTCTGACACATTGGAGGTACCTACGGATGGGAGCCCTCTGTCAGGTACAGCCAACGCCAGGGAGTTCCTACATCGGATCCAACGAAGGGGAGAACGATTCCACGCTCGCGATATCATTCATTAGCCCTCTTCCAGGTAGCCTCTACCTGGTATACTCCCACGATCGGTACTCCTCCGACTGCATCGGTGGTACCTACGGATGGGAGCCCTCTGTCAGGACAGCTACTTTCCGGCCTCTTCAACTCGGACAACCTTGGGAGTGAACATTCCATGTTCGCAAAGCGAACCCCATGGAAACAACTACCACTCTAGAGGAGAAGAATATGCGAGGGGTGAGCCACACACTCAGTGAATGGCACAAACAATGCAACGCAACACCTATTAACCTTAAAATAATTATAGTCACTAAACGGGAGTAACTATACAAGCTAGTGGGTCGTTTCATCGCCAACCCACCTCCCCCCTCACCCTCACCCTTTAGGGGGTGACATGGGCCTTTTGGGACTGACTAGACTGCTATTCACCCTTGGTCCACCGGTAGTCTCTCCTCCACTCCGTAGCTTACCTGGTATACTCCCACGATCAGCACAGTCCGATGCATCGGAGGTACCTACAGATGCGAGCCCTCTGTCAGGACAGCTTGTCTAATGCCGGGGATGTCACTACACGGATCTAACGAATGGAAGAGAACAGCCAGCCCACGCGCCCTCGCGCAGCGCCCCGCGCACGCCCCAGCAAGCGCACGCACGCGCGCACGCGCACTGGTCCCCAGCCCCGCGCCCAGGCGCATTGCTCCGCGCACGCACGCTCGCGCGCACTCGCGCGCACTCCAGCTCGTGCCAGCACCCTCGCGCACCCGAGCGCGTCTGCGCGCCCGACTACGCCTGCTAGCGCGCGCAGACTGCGCCCAGCGTGTGCCCAACCCATCCCAACCTCATTTTAACCCTCCCCAACCCCTCACACACACCCTAACCCATCTACCTAGCATGCATGACCTCCCTAACATCCCCTTAAGCCATGAAAACCAAGAAAAGAAGGGGAAGAGCTCACCTTGGAGGGGGAACGAAAGGGGGAGGTTCGGGGGCCCTCAACCCACCCGCGACCACCTCAACCACCACCACCACCTCAGCCCCTCCTCAGCCTCCTTCTTGGCTGAAAATCAGGGGGGGAAAGATCATGATATGAGAGCTTGAGAGAGAAGGATCAACAACACATGGACAACCCTCACCAACACTTCCTCCACCACCATCTCATTCTCATTGAGTAATAAAATCAAACACCTAGGGGGGCTTGAATGAGAGAAAGAGAGACAAGAAGTTGTAGTCGTGGGAGTGAGAAGGGAAGAGAGAGAGAGAGAGGAAGATATTTGTTGCACACAAATATCTAAAAGAGAGGGAAATGACCTAGTTGCCCTTTGACTAGAAATTCTGCGCATGCTTCACTGGAACAGCCATAACTTTCTCGATATAGCTCCGAATTGCACAATTCCAATTCTGTTGGAAAGCCAAGAAGATTATCTACAACTTTCATGTTCATGCCAAGATCAAATAATCTCTCCAGATATTCCGAAATTAGAGCTAAACATAGAGCAGGGCTGCTGCCAGAATTTCCCTCCCCGGGGTATACTTGGAAAAATACCCATAACTTTTACTACAAGAATCCAGTTGATCTAATTCCACTTCTGTACAAAAGCTAACTCAAAACTGGACATCTCATAATAAAATCACATTTAAACCTCTTCATCTTAGATTTTAACAAAATCAAATCAAAAAATACCAATTTGGAAATACATAACTTCAAAGAAAAAAATTATGTAGCCAATTTTCAAACAGAGTGCTCCAAATGACACAGGCGCAGCAATATTAATCATGCATGCATAGCATTTATATATTATAGCTAGGGGGGGCCATCGATGCGCGACGCACGTCTATGCGGGTCGAGCGCATCCCTAGAGAGGGGGGGGATTGGAATCGAACCACTCACCATACGACCCGGGACCTCGCGCATCCCATCCGACGAGATCTGCAAGGTAGGGGCATCCAACTGCTGAGAAATACACAAATTACACATAGAAATCATTAGAAATACCCAATACTCGAACAAGCATGCATACGGACTCGCACGCATGCGAGCACGCACGTACGCACGCGAGTCCGAGTGCCCCGACACCTACCCGAACCCTCGGGCAGCCACACGCATGGTCCCCCACACGCGCACGCACGAATGCGCACGCACGCACGCACCCCAGCACCCTCGGCGCACTACCGCGCGCCTGCCCGCTCGCCCGCGCGCACTGCGCGTCCAGCCCAGCGCGTACCCGCGCGCACTGCGCCCCCCGCGTAGCACCCCGCGCACGCCCCAGCGCGCGCGCGCGGTACGCGCGCACTGCGCCCCCGCGTAGCACCCCGCGCACGCCCCAGCACGCGCACACACGCGCGCGCGCGCACTGGTCCCCAGCCACGTGCCCAGGCGCACTGCCCCGCGCGCGCCCCCTCGCGCACCCGCGCGCCCACTCCGCGTGCACCCACACTCTCGCGCGCACGCACCCGCGCGTGTCTAAGCGCCCGCCTGAGCCTGCCAGCGCCCGCCTGCGCGCGCACGCGCGCAGACTGTGCCCAGCGCTCGCCCAGCCCATCCCAACCTCATTTTAACCCTCCCCAACCCCTCACACACACCCTAACCCATCCACCTAGCATGCATGACCTCCCTAACATCCCCTTAAGCCATGAAAACCAAGAAAAGAAGGGAAGGAGCTCACCTTGGAGGGGGAACGAAAGGGGGAGGTTCGGGGGCCCTCGACGCACCCGCGACCACCTCAACCACCACCACCTCCTCAGCCCTCCCTCAGCCTCCTCCTTGGCTGAAAATCAGGGGGAAAATATCATGATATGAGAGCTTGAGAGAAAGGATCAACCACACATGGACAACCCTCACCAACACTTCCTCCAGCACCATCTCATTCTCATTGAGTAATAAAATCAAACACCTAGGGGGGCTTGAAAGAGAGAAGGAGAGACAAGAAGTTGTAGTCATGGGAGTGAGAAGGGAAGAGGGAGGGAGAGAGAGAGAAAGAGATATTTGTTGCACACAAATATCTAAGGAAGGAGGGAAATGACCTAGTCGCCCTTTGACTAGAAATTCTGCGCATGCTTCACTGGAACAGCCATAACTTCCTCGATATAGCTCCGAATTGCACAATTCCAATTCCGTTAGAAAGCCAAGAAGATTATCTACAACTTTCATGTTCATGCCAAGATCAAATAATCTCTCCAGCTATTCCGAAATTAGAGCTAAACATAGAACAGGGCTGCTGCCAGAATTTCCCTCCCCGGGGTATACTTGGAAAAATACCCATAACTTTTACTACAAGAATCCAGTTGATCTAATTCCACTTCTGTACGAAAGCTAACTCAAAATTGGACATCTCATAATAAAATCACATTTAAACCTCTTCATCTTCGATTTTAACAAAATCAAATCCAAATACCAAATTGAAAATACATAACTTCAAAGAAAAAAATTATGTAGCCACATTTTCAAATAGAGTGCTCCAAATGACACAGGCACAACAATATTAATCATGCATGTATAGCATTTACATATTATAGCTAGGGGGGCCATCGATGCGCGACGCGCGTCTATACGGGTCGAGTGCATCCCTAGAGAGGGGGGGGGGATTGGAATCGAACCACTCACCCTACGACCCGGGACCTCGCGCATCCCATCCGACGAGATCTGCAAGGTAAGGGCATCCAAGTGGTGAGAAATACACAATTTACACATAGAAATCATTAGAAATACCCAATACTCGGACAAGCATGCATACGGACTCGCACGCATGCGAGCACGCACATACGCACGCGAGTCCGACTGCCCCGACACCTACCCGAACCCTTGAGCAGCCACACGCATGGCCCGCCGCACACGCACGCGCCCCAGCACCCTCGACGCACTGCCGCGCGCCCAGACGCGCTGCCGCGCACGCCCGCGCGCACCGCCCGTCCAGCCCACCGCGTACCCGCGCGCACCGCCCGTCCAGCCCACCGCGTACCCGCGCGCACTGCGCCCCCCGCGCAGCAACCCGCGCACGCCCCAGCACGCGCAAGCACGCGCGCACGCGCACTCGTCCCCAGCCCCGCGCCCAGGCGCACTGCCCCGCACGAGCACGCTCGCGCTACCCGCGCACCAACTCCGCCCGCACCCGCGCACTCGCGCGCGCGCAGACTGTTCCAGCGCGCGCCCAGCCCATCCCAACCTCATTTTAACCCTCCCCAACCCCTCACGCACACCCTAACCCATCTACGTAGCATGCATGACCTCCCTAACATCCCCTTAAGCCATGAAAACCAAGAAAAGAAGGGGAGGAGCTCACCTTGGAGGGGGAACGAAAGGGGGAGGTTCGGGGGCCCTCGACGCACCCGCGACCACCTCAACCACCACCACCACCTCAGCCCTCCTCAGCCCTCCAATGGCTGCAAATCAGGGGGGGGGGAATCCATGTAAAGGTGCTTGAGAGAGAGGGGAATAAACAACAACAACACATAAGCACCAACCTCCTCTTCTTCCTTCACCTCCTCCTTCTCTTCTTCTCATTGGGACACTTAAACAAACACTTGGGGGGCTTTGTGTGAGCAAGAGAGAAAGGGAGCTCAAGATGTAGGCGTGGAAGTGAGAGGGAGAGAGAGAGAGAGAGGAGATATTTGTTGCACATAAATATCTAAGGAAGGAATGAAAAGACCTAGTCGCCCTTTGACTAGAAATTCTGCGCATGCTTCACTGGAACAGCCATAACTTCCTCAATATAGCTCCGAATTGCACAATTCCAAGTCCGTTGGAAAGCCAAGAGGATTATCTACAACTTTTATGTTTATGCCAAGATCAAATAATCCCTCTACCTATTCCGAAATTAGAGCTAAACATAGAACAGGGCTGCTGCCAGAATTTCCCTTCCCGGGGTATACTTGGAAAAATACCCATAACTTTTACTACATGAATCCAGTTGACCTAATTCCACTTTTGTACGAAAGCTAACTCAAAACTGAACATCTCATAATAAAATCATATTTAAAACTCTTCATCTTGGATTTTAACAAAATCAAATCCAAATACCAAATCAGGAATACATAACTTCTAGGAAAAAATTTATGTACCCAAATTTTCAATCAGAGTGCTCTAAATGACACAGGTACAACAGATATACATCCATGTATCATGTATAGAGGCCCATACATGCCTAGACACCATGTTCCATGCTTGAAAAGCCTTGATCTATGCATGTTTCCCATTTAGTTTAATTTAATTAAATCAAAATGAGAATATGTTAGTATAAGCATGCCTTAGAGAATATTATAACCTTGTTATTATAATGTATGTTTTTCCCCGCATCTTAGTTATGCGCCCTGGAGGAATTCTTGAGAATTCATTACCTTAGTAGTGTTAGTAATCGTTGTCGACGGATCCAAGAGGATCGTATCCGTAACAGTAGGTTGTTTTCTCCCCTTCGTTGGATCCGAGTAGGAGGAAATAACCGGGTTGGGAAAAGCTATCCTGACAGAGGGCTCCCATCGGTAGGTACTACCGATGCACTCGGGAACGTACTGACCATGGGAGTATACTAGGTAGAGGCTACCCGGGGAAAGGGCTACCAGTGGACCAAGGGTGTAGAGCAGTCTAATCTGTCCCAAAAGGCCTATGTCACCTCTAAAGGGTGAGGGTGAGGGTGGGGTGGGTCCGCGATGTTACGACCTACTAGCTTGTACAGTTACTCCCGTTTAGGGACTTTAATTATTTTAAGGTTAATATGAGTTGTGTTGCATAGATTGTGCCATTCACTGAGCGTGTGGCTCACCCCTCGCATATCTTTTCCTCCCGTTGTTACTGAGTCGGATCTGAAGGAAGAGCTCCCCAAGGCATCACATCAGTAGCGGAGCAGCGTTCACGTTTTGGGTTCTGCGAGTGAGAGAGGCCATCAGCATCCCCTTCTTTTGCTTGTATGTATTGTTATCCGTGCTTGGGCACAACACTTGTATATGGATGTCTTTGTTTATATTGGCTCTCACAGGACAGTTGATTATGTATTCTGGACTGTAATATGTCTCTGAATTACAGACTCAGTCGTTTAAGCTTCTGCTATATGTATATATATTATGTCAGCTACATTATTGATTGTGTTATCATTTTTGATGTTGTTTAGAGTCATGTATTGATCTCCTGTATGGATTGCTGATATTATATATATTTGCCACGTATCGGGGACGACCGCCCTGGGGCGTGACACTCCCTAACATGGATTTACATCATAATAAATCATACAACATGCATACATGGTCATTAATCACATAAGCACACAAGGCCTAACTTAAACATGCGTTGGATATCACCAACTTAAAAGAAAGGGTCAAGCGCGATCTCGCGCACTAACAGGTGCATGCCAATATTCCAAACGAACCTGAGTCGAGTAAGAAATCGCATCTACTTACTCAGTTCATTCAGAGGGAGAGGGCGAGAGAGATCATCATCTCATGAAGCTGGTCATAGCTTTGCCCCATTAGCATGGGCGCAACAACTATACCACGCCCTCGAGTCTTATCGCAAGGGAATATTAGGCAGGTGCCCGTTATTAACCCAGACTTATTCATGCTGGATATTCCAATTAATATGGTGGGAGTAGTATTACAATACTACCTAAGGCATGCCATATTCTATACATCCATACACATTAATACATGCCCATACTAGAGGGGCTCATGCAACACAATCATTCATACATGAATACAATACATGTATATAAGCCTAGCATGCAAGATATCTACATATTATAGCTTAAGCATGGCCATACTACTTATCTACACAAGTAGTATAGCTAGGGGGGCCCATCGATGCGCGACGCGCGACTACGCGCGTCGAGCGCATCCCGAGGGGGGGGATTGGATCGAACCACTCACCGATACCCGGATCGCCGCGCGTCCGGTCTACGAGATCTGCAAAACACAACCAATGATCCATAATTAAATTATGGAACCTCCTATCACACATATAAGCTTACTTCATGAAAACCCTAACCCCTGATACTTCCATATTGTCACCCAAGACACATGCAACCAACTCCTTGACACTCAACCAAGCAAAACTGCTAAATCTGCTGCAACCAGCCCTACTAATTGGTCTTCACAGCACCCAATACACTTCCAAAAATTATGAAATAAATCATGCACATTCTATGATATGATGGGATCATAATCCATGAATACATTAGAACCTAATTGTGCCTCTACAAGCCCGAAACAAATCATTTCCCGAAGCAGGTCAATTCCTACGCGAATCTGGACAGGTCATGCAAAACTGGTTCTAACTTACACCACAGATATCATAATGACCCCAAATTTCATATATAACATCTAGACACATATCTGATCAAATCATAAGAAGACATAATCCTAAAAATATGCCTCTAAATACTAGATTCACTGAGATCTTTAAGAGACAGTGAGCTGCCTTACCGAAACAGGGGGAGGGAAATGGGGAGATGCGGGGTTATCGACACACCCACGACCACCTCAACCACCACCACTACTACCACCATCTCTTCAGCCTCTCCACCAGCCCTTCTTGGCTGAAAAACAGAGGAAAACATGAGGGGAGGCATGAGAGGGTTGGAGATGGAGAAGGGAAAGAAACAACAACACATACACACACACAAACTCACCCTAGCTAGATCATCCCTTCATACACTATTCATCTTCTCCTTCACCTTCTCCTTCCTTTGCTTCTTCCTCCTCCTTCTCCACACACAAAGAGAGGAAAAAGAGACCAAGAGAGGGAGAGAAAGAGAGATCCACGAGTTGGGAGAGAGGGGGAGAGAGAGAGAGGGCAAAAAGGTCTTTTTCATGCCCAAATAGTGCCTAGGGGTGACCTTAAGGGGGGGTGAGGTTAGGGTTAGGCTCACCCACTCACATAACCAATAACCAAAGGTTTCTTCACCCCTAAGCAAGGTGGGGGTAAGGTTACCAAGGGTCACCACATCCCCAAAATATCTCACACTATTCGCCCAACCAGGAACTCTCGAAAACTCGGATACGATTCGGAACTGCATATTTTTCCAAACGTTACCGGAATTCGATGAAATTTTTATGGGTAGTACTAAACGGTACCAGGACCCATAATATGCAGTCAGATTTCCAATCAGAGTACTCTAACTCCCGCAGGTGGCTAAAAGCCAAAATTTTAGCGGCTCTGATCGAAAAATTAAAAAGGCCCTGAATGACCCAGAAGTGACCAAGGCTTAACCGAAATGGCTCCAAATGACACAGGCATAACAGGATATTCCAATTAATATGGTAGGAGTAGTATTACAATACTACCTAAGGCATGCCATATTCTATACATCCATACACATTACAAAAAATACATGCCCATACTAGAGGGGCGCATGCAACACAATCATTCATACATGGATACAATACATGTATATAAGCCTAGCATGCAAGATATCTAACATATTATAGCTTAAGCATGGCCATACTACTTATCTACACAAGTAGTATAGCTAAGATGCCCCATCGATGCGCGACGCACGACTACGCGCGTCGAGCGCATCTCGAGAGGGGGGGGGATTGGACCAAACCACTCACCGTAACCCGGGACCTCGCGCATCCCTTTCGACGAGATCTGCATGGTAAGGGCATCAAATTTGGTGAGTAACATCATAATATAACACATAGAAATTACTAGAAATACCAAAGACTTAGACATGCACGCATACGGGCTCGCACGCATGCGAGCACGTGCGTACGCACGCATGCCCAAGTGCCCCAGCACCTACCTGAGCCCCTGGGCAGCCCCACGCATGCCCCAGCACGCGCACGCACGCGCGCACGCGCACGCGTGGCACCCAGCCGCGCACCCAAACACACGCCCAGGCACACTGCCCCGCGTGCGCACACGCTTGCGCGCACCCCGCTCGCTGCCAGCGTCCGCGCGCACCCACGCGCACGTGCACACGCCCGCCTGAGCCTGCCAGCGCCCCTCTGCACGCGCGCCCAATAATTCTTAACCCCTTTTAACCCCTCCCCCACACTTCTCACTCACCCTAAACCAACTACCTAGCATGCATGACTTCCCCACAACCCCTAAGCCATGAAAAAACCAAGAAAAGAAGGGGAAGAGCTCACCTAGGGAGGGGGAATGAAGGGGGGAGATTCGGGGGCCCTCGATGCACCCGCAACCACCTCAACCACCACCACCACTACCACCACCTCCTCAGCCCTCCTCAGCCTTCTTTGGCTGCAAATCAGGGGGGGGGAAGACATGAGAGGGGGTTTGAGAGAGGAGAAACCACAACAACAACAACACATACACAAAACTCACCTCTTGCTTCCTTCTTCACCTTCACCTTCAATTGATTCTTCCTCCTCCTTCTCCACACACAAAGAGAGGAAAAAAGGAGACCAAGAGAGGGAGAGAAGATGAGATCCACGAGTTGGGAGAGAGGGGGAGAGAGAGAGAGGGCAAAATGGTCATTTCCATGCCCAAATAGTGTTTTGGGGTGACCATAAGGGGGTGGTGAGGTTAGGGTTAGGCTCACCCTCACTCAACCACTCATTTTTGCTTTATTGGGAAGCGTGCGGAGAAGCACCACACACTCGAAAATATCTCGCCCACCGAAACCCAGTAACGGCCAAACCCGGATGCGATTCGGAACTGCATATTTTTCAAAACGTTACCGGAATTCGATGAAATTTTTATGGGTAGTACTAAACGGTACCAGGACCCATAATATGCAGTTAGATTTCCAATCAGAGTGCTCTAACTCCCGCAGGTGGCTAAAAGCCAAAATTTTAGCGGCTCCGATCAAAAAATTAAAAAGGCCCTGAATGACCCAGAAGTGACCAAGGCTTAACCGAAATGGCTCCAAATAACACAAGCATAACAAAGTGTCACTAATCCACAGACGCCTCTCCGTGTGTTGTTGAAAGCGAAGATGAACTCGTCTATTGGTTACAACTTGTAGGTTTGGTTTTTGATCTTGCTGTAGGCTGAGTAGGTCAGGACATTGTTTTTTGCCCCGGTGTCCACCAAGATGTGTTGGAATTCTCTTCCTCTAAGGCTTGCAGTGATCATAAGGGGTGTTGAGCGTACTGCAGTTGGGGCGACCTCATCGGGTAGGAAAGCAATGTGGTTGGGACCATGTTGTTGTTAGCTGAATTCATGGTCCCAACCGGTCTTTCGACTAGACATAAGCCGTTGTGGGGTGATCCGGGCGGACTGTCACCTTCGGATTTAGCTCCTAGATATATGGTGAGTGTGAACATATTATGTAGTACCCAGTTGTCTTCATTCACATATCGGAGGGGTGCTTCTCCCTAGATGGTCAGTATATGACCTCTAAAGGGTAACCGAAGGCATTGATGTTGGGGAGAGCAAATGGCTTGAATACTATCTAGCCACAGACGCCCTAGCATCAGAGGGTATCTTGTGTCAATGTCAGCTACGAAGCACTCCATCTCGCAAATCAGGGGCCAACGGCCAGTTCGAATATCCCAGGACCGTAGATGGTCTTTCCGGAATGGTTGAAAGCCTGGATAGTAGAGTATACCGGCTGAAAAAAGGGGCGGCCTCGCTTGGGCATTTCTTGGTAGGTGGAACAAGTCATAATATTCATCCCTGATCTTCGATCAATGAAAATGTTGTTTAGCGAGATGGCCTGGAGTCGCCCGCGAACATGGAGGGGATATACTCGCAGCCTTTGATCAAGAAGGTCTTTGTCGATGAAGGAGATGGTCATTGGACGGCAGGGGCCGTCTACTATATCAGTGCTTTTGGAGGACCAGTTGTCGTCCGGATGCAGATCATCCGAAGTACATTCCTCTTCCTCGGGTCCTTCGTTCGCTCCTTCGGGAACCTCTTCGAATGGTTCCTCCTCTTCCTCTTCTCCCGGATTGTCCAGTCCGCTTTCATCGGACACTATGTTGATGACTTCAGGCAGGGCGGGGACTACTTGTTCTTCCTCGCCATATAGTACGGCGAAGTCGTGGTCGTCGAGGTTCAGCTGGAAAGGCTCGTCCTGTCTTTCCTCCTCGGACTCTTCGGATAAACTGCCGTCGGTAGTGCTCTCTGAGCTGCTCAGCTCCGGTGACGGATGTCTACCCCTTCTAACCATGTTGATAGCATGTGCTCTAGAAGTGGAGGCTTGGTCGTGATCTGGCATAGGGTCAGTGAATATGCCAAGTGGCTTGTTTGCTTAGGGATTGCCTTGGCTCATATGGCCTTTGATCATGGCCTAATCAAAGCACCTGTCATAATTTAAATCATAATTTAAATCAAAGCTTTTGATCATGGCTCAGATGGAATATTATAACCTCATTGTTATAATATGTGTCTCCCCGCATCTTAGTTATGCGCCCTGGAGGAATTCTTGTGAATTCATGACATTAGTAGAGTTACCATCGGTGTCGACGGATCCATGAGGATCGTATCCGTGTCACTAGGCTCCCTTCTCCTTATTGGTTGGGATCCGAGATAGGAACTCCCCGGCGTTAGCTGGCCTGACAGAGGGCTCCCATCTGTAGGTACCTCCTAATGTGTTTCGGACTGTGCTGATCATGGGAGTATACCAGGTGGATGCTATGAGGGTGGGAGAGGCTACCCGGTGGGACCAGGGGTGGGGAGCGGTCTAGTATGCCCCAAGAGACCCATGTCACCCCCAGGAAAGGGTGAGGGTGAGGGGGGGGTGGGAGGTGGGTTGGCGATGAAATAACCCATTAGAATGTTGATGTTGCGCCCGTGTTAGGGGCTATAAATTATCTAAGGTTGATATGAATTGTGATGCATGGGTTGTGCTATTCACTGAGCGTGTGGCTCACCCCTCGTATATATTTTTCTCCAGTTATATCTGAGTTGGATCTGAAGGAGGAGCTCCCCGAGGCACATCAGCAGTAGCGGAGCAGCGTCACGTTCTGCGTGTGAGAGGCCATCAGCATCCCCCTTTGATTGTATGTATTGTATTCCGTGCTTGGGCACACGTTTGTATTATATGTGGTTGTCGTTGTATATATATTAGCCCTCACAGGACAGTTGATTATGTATCGAGTCTGTAATATGTTTTTGAATTACAGATTCAGTCTTTTAGCTTCCGCTATTTGTGTATATATCATGTCAGCCTCATTGTTGTCTGTGTTGTCATTTTTTATGTTGTTTAGAGTATGTTATTGACCTCCTGTATAGACTGCTGATATCATATATACCATTGCCGCGCCTCGGGGACGGCCGCCCTGGGGCGTGACAAAAGTTGGTATCAGAGCCTGGTCCTATTAGAGCCAATGGTCTTTTTCGTAGAGATGAGTCATAGGATTTCTATATGAGTATTTTGATCCTAGTGTCTGGTTTTCTTAGGTTGCTGATATGCCTCCTCGCAGAGGAATGCGTGGACGTGGTCCCTCTCGGCCTTTGGAGGTTCCCGGACCTACCAGAGGTGAGGATGCTACTAGAGAGTCCTCGGCTATGGGGTCAGGACTGGCACAGGAGCCTCCTGCATGGGAGCGTGCTTACGCTCGGATAGCAGATCTGGTGGAGACACAGACGAGAGCATTAGAGACCCAGACGAGGGCATTAGCTAAGCAGGCTAGAGAGATACAGGAGCTGAGGGTGGCCCGTGACGCAGTTCCACAGGTCCCCTTAGTGGCAGATCCGCCTGTGGTACCTGATGTACCCCCTGCTCCCGTGGTGATTCTAGTGGTGGGAGTTCAGGATCCCCTGGAGAGGGAGGTGGAGCTACAGGCTACATCACGAGTGCATCAGAGCGGCCTTTCTCAAGCTCCACCCTCCCGAGTTCCATGGACAGATGGCGGACCCCCTTGCCCCTGAGCGATGGTTGATGGAGGTGGACAAGATCTTCTCGACCATGCACTGCACCGATCGCCAGCGTGTCTCCCTGGCCACCTTCATGCTGAAGGGTAGCGCCGCAGACTGGTGGGCTACCTGATCGGTGGACATTCCCGAGGGAGTGGAGCGACTTTTATGGGCGGGGTTCCGGAAGTATTTCCTGGAGGAGTACTTCCCGTTTTTGACACGACAGATCGTGATGCGGGAGTTTGAGCAGCTGACGCAGGGCTCCATGTCAGTCGCGGACTACTCTACGCGCTTCACGAGGCTTTCCAGGTTCGCCCCAGCCTTGGTGATGGATGAGGAGACGCGGTGTCGTCGCTTTGAGATGGGTCTCATTAGCACCATTCGGGTGCATGTCTCTTCACAGGCATTCACGAGGTACTCGGACTTGGTGTCTCGGGCGAAGACAGTCGAGCGAGACCTCGGGGCCTCCATGGGGGTTCCAACCCCTTCTGCAGACCAGAGACCCCCCAGGAGCCAGGACCATGCACATCGCAAGAAGAAGCGGCCCCGCTTTGATCAGTCAGCGGCTACCGCTACTCCAGTCGATGTGGTGCCAGTGCGAGGTCCAGCACCCATTGCGACAGTACCAGTCCAGGCCATGCAGCCGGAGAGGCGGCGCTGTTATCACTGTCAGCGCGTCGGGCATCTTTTATATAATTGCCCCGATGCTGGCCGACCCCGTGTGCCGCGCCAGCCGCAGCAGCAGCAGCCACACCAGCAGCAGCAGCCTCAGAGTCAGCAGCAGCAGCCACAGGGTGGTCGTGCTGACCAGAGGAGGCAGCCAGTGCAGCCTGCGAGGCGTGCCCCTACTCCTCAGCCGTAGTTTGTCCAGGGCAGAGTTGCAGCACTTTCGGCCGAGGAGGCGCAGGCTTCAGGTAGCGTGGTCCGAGGTATTGTTCAGATCTCCCAGCTCCCTGCATATGTGTTATTTGATTCCGGAGCCACGCATTCGTTCGTGTCTCCCGCTTTTGCGAGACGGATGGGCGTGGCGTCCGCCCCTCTAGATGTTATCCTGGAGATATCATTGCCCGTAGGAGACCGTATTCTCCTCCGTTCTGTGTACCGAGGGTGTACGGTGGTGATTGCGGAGCATGAGTTTCCAGTGGAGTTGGTAGAGCTCGCCATGACGGACTTCGATGCCATCCTGGGAATGGATTGGCTTTCAGCTAGTCACGCCAGCATCGACTGTTTTGCCAAGTCGGTGTCTTTCCACCTTCCGAGTCAGAGGTCCTTCCAGTTCGTGGGCGATCGTGACGTAGCCCCTCTGGGGTTCGTGTCGTCCATCCAGGCGTGGAGACTCCTTCAGGGAGGATGCGAGGGCTTTCTGGCGTACATTGCTCAAGTGGACGCATCACTGTAGGCAGATATCAGTCAGACTCCGTCGTGGCAGAGTATCCTGAGGTTTTCCCCGATGATCTTCCGGGATTACCGCCGGATCGTGCGATCGAATTTGAGATTAATTGATTCTGGGGTCGAGCCAATTTCGAGAGCTCCGTACCGGATGGCCCCAGCAGAGCTGAAGGTGCTCAAGGAGCAGTTGGAGGAGTTGCTGGAGAAGGGCTTCGCTCGTCCGAGTGTTTCTCCGTGGGGAGCCCCTGTTCTGTTTGTGCGGAAGGATGGTTCGCTGCGGCTTTGTATTGATTACAGGCAGCTGAACAAGCGGACCGTGAAGAACAAGTACCCTTTGTCGCGGATTGATGATCAGTTTGACCAGCTCCAGGGAGCGCGAGTCTTCTCTAAGATCGATCTCCGTTCGGGCTACTATCAGCTGAAGATCCGGGAGTCAGACATTCCGAAGACGGCCTTTCGTACCCGTTACGGGCACTACGAGTTCAGAGTACTGCCGTTTGGGTTGACGAATGCACCCGCGGCCTTCATGGATCTGATGAACCGGGTGTTTCGGCCCTTCCTCGACTCCTTTGTGGTAGTATTCATCGATGATATTCTGGTGTACTCGAGGAGTCTTGAGGAGCACGCTCACCATCTCCGCACTGTCTTGGAGACTTTGGCCCGACATCAGTTGTTCTCCAAGTTCAGTAAGTGCGAGTTTTGGTTGGAGCGTATGGCCTTTTTGGGCCATGTGATTTCCGGTGAGGGCATATCTGTGGACCCGGACAAGACGCTCGCCGTGTCGAATTGGCGTCGACCGTCGAACCCCACAGAGATTCGGAGCTTCCTGGGCTTGGCAGGTTATTACAGGAGGTTTGTCGAGGGTTTCTCGAAGATAGCTGTTCCTCTTACCCGCCTCACTCGGAAGGATGTCCGGTTCGAGTGGTCCCCGGCTTGCGAGGAGAGCTTCCTGGAGTTGAAGCGAAGGCTCACCTCAGCGCCAGTTCTTACCCTTCCGTCTAGGAGTGGTGGATTCGCAGTCTACTCCGATGCATCGCGGTTGGGTGTGGGTTGCGTCCTGGTATGCAGTACGGTAAGGTTGTGGCTTACGCGTCGCGTCAGTTGAAGCCCCGTAGCAGAATTACCCCACCCACGACTTAGAGTTAGCAGCGATCATCTTTGCGCTGAAGATGTGGAGGCACTACCTCTATGGCGAGGAGTTCGAGCTCTTCACTGATCACAAGAGCTTGACTTACTTGCAGTCCCAGCCGGAGCTCAACATGCGTCAGAGACGTTGGGTCGAGTTCCTGAAGGACTATGATTGTGACATCGCTTACCATCCGGGTAAGGCGAATGTCGTGGCGGATGCTCTCAGCAGGCAGCCCTTGGGCATGGCCGCCCACATGGCTGTACGTCGTTGGAGGCTTCTGGAGGAGGCCGCTTGCTGGATCAGCGTTCGAGAGACTCCTGCGGGTGGCTTTTTGGCCAGGCTAGTGGTGCAGCCCGTTCTTCTCGATGAGATCCGCACGGCTCAGGGGCAGGATCCTCACTTTCTAGTCCTCTCTGAAGGCGTCGCCCGGGGTGAGCGTCCGGACTACCAGATTCACAAGGACGGGATCCTGCGGTTCAGAGGTCGAGTATGCATTCCTGACGACGCAGAGCTGAAGCAGAAGATCTTGGACGAGGCCCATCGTTCGAGGTACACAGTGCATCCTGGTGGCACGAAGATGTACAGGGGCCTTCGTCGTGCTACTGGTGGCGCGGGATGAAGACGGATATCACCCGTTTCGTTGCCCGTTGCTTGGTATGCCAGCAGGTGAAGTCGGAGCATCAGCGTCCTGCGGGGAAGCTGCAGTCCATTGAGATTCCTCAGTGGAAGTGGGAGCAGATCACCATGGACTTCGTTTCGGGTTTGCCGAGGTCACGTTCAGGTCACGATGCCATCTGGGTAATCGTCGACCGACTGACGAAGTCCGCTCATTTCCTCCCCATCCGGCTCACCGATTCTCTGGACACCCTGGCGCAGTTGTTTGTCTCCGAGATTGTTCGTCTCCATGGCACTCCCATCAGCATCATTTCTGATCGAGACGCGCGATTTACTTCGAGGTTCTGGCGTAGCCTCCAGCACGCCCTTGGTACGAACCTCCACTTCAGTACAGCGTTTCATCCGCAGATGGATGGCCAGTCGGAGAGGACGATTCAGACCCTGAGGACATGCTGCGAGCTTGCGTTCTCAATTTTGGGGGCAGTTGGGAGAGGCATCTTCCGTTGGTGGAGTTTGCCTACAACAACAGCTACCACTCGAGTATCAGGATGGCTACATACGAGCTCTATGGTCGCAGCTGCAGGTCCCCCTTGTGTTGGGACGAGGTCGGAGAGCGCCAGTTGGAGGGACCAGAGATCATCCACCAGACCTCAGAGATGGTCAAGACGATTCGCGAGCGTATCCGAGTCGCTCAGAGCCGTCAGAAGAGCTACACCGACCGTCGTCGCCGTGAGCTCGTCTTCGAGGTTGGTGACCATGTCTTCCTGAAGGTGTCCCCGATGAAGGGCATCTTCCGTTTCGGCGTGCGGGGCAAGCTGAGTCCGCGTTTCATTGGGCCGTTCCTCATCCTCGAGCGAGTTGGGGAAGGGGCCTATCGCATAGCTCTGCCCCCATAGTTGGCTCAGGCCCATGACGTCTTCCATGTCTCGCAGCTGAGGCATTACGTCCACGATCCTGCTCACGTCATCCCATTCGAGCTGCTCATCTTCGAGCCGGACTTGTCATTCGTTGAGCAGCCGATCGAGATCCTGGACCGTCGCGAGAAGAGGCTCCGCACCAAGACCGTCCAGCTGGTCAAGGTGCGATGGCAGCACCGTTTCGGTGCCGAGGCCACTTGGGAGCTCGAGGACGCCATGCGTGACGCGTATCCGCATCTTTTCCCTTCCTAGATGTTTTTGTATTTATTTTGAGGACAAAATTTCCTAAGGGGGGAAGAATGTTATATATGTGTCACTTTTTACCTTCTGGTCACCATTGGAGCATTCTGGCAGTTTTTCAACTTTTTCTTTTTTCGATTGGAACTGCTAAAATTTCAGACTTTTGGCTATCATCATGAGCTTGAGAACTCCGATTGAAAATCTAACTGCACATTATGTGTCCTGGTGCCATTTCAAGCCACTCACAAAAATTTCATCGAATTCCGGTAACGTTCAGAATTTCGCAGTTCCGAATCGTATCCGGGTTTTGACCAAGCGAAAAGTCATTGGGAGACTTGACCAAGTCAAAGAGGACTTTGACCAAGTCAAGTTTGACCCTTGACTTGGTCAAAATCTTTTGTTTTCTAGTGTGGTTAGGTTGACCCAAGTCAAAGTTCACCTAACCTAGCTTAACCTAATTAATTCTAAGTGTGTGAGTGTGTGTGGTGTGTGTGTGGTGACTTAAGGTCCACGCCCAAGAATAGTATTGCCCCTATTCATCTTCTTCTCTCTCTCAAGCTCTCAAAACCTCTCATCCCCTCTCTTTAATCCACCTTTTGACCTAGTAGAAGGTGTTGGATTGGAAAACCCTAGAAGGAGAAAAGGAAGGTGAGGACCCGATCTACCTTTCCATGGTTTCATTTTCGATTTCCCCCTTGTGAGACCTCCTCTCATGGCACCTTTTCTCCTCTGTTTTCAGCCCCTCTTAGGCTGAGAAGAGGTCTTGGTAGTGGTGGCTTTGGTGGTGGCAAATCGGTGCGCGAAGAGCACCCGAAGTTCCCTCCTTTCCTTTCCTCCCTTGGGTAAGCTTTCCTCCCCCCCTATTTCTTGTTTAGATGGTTGTTTAGGAGGTGAAATGGGGTATGCAAGCTGTGCATGAGTGTTTGGGGTGTGGGAGGGCTGAGGGAGGTGGTGGGGTTGGCTCGGGCGCGCGTGCGGGGTCATCTGCGCTCGTGCGCGCGAGTCTGCGCGCGCAGGCAGAGCAGGCGCGCACTGTCGGGGGCGCTGGGCGAGTGCGCGCGTACGCGCGGGCACACGGGCGTGCGCGCGGAGCGCTGTGCAGGGGTGCAGTGCGTGTGGTGCCGCAAGGGTGCGCGCTGGGTGCTACGCAGGGGCGCAGTACGCGCGGGTAGGCGCAGGGTGGGACGCGCGGTGCGCGCGGGCGCGCACGAGCGTGCGGCGTGTCTGGGCGAGCGGGCAGGGGCGCGGCAGCGCGCCTGGGCGCGCGGGCTGGGGCACGGCAGTGCACCCGGGGCGCGGGGCTGCGTGCGTGCGTGCGCACCTGTGGGTTTGCGTGCGGGTGACCGTGTGCATGGCTGCCGTGGGTGTGTCGGGGCACTCGGACTCGCGTGCGTGCGGGCCCATATGCATGTTTGTCTGAGTGTTGGGTATTTCTATCGTGTTTCTTGCGTATTTGTGTATTTTACTCACCATTTTGGTTTCCCATGTCTTGCAGATCTTGACGAGCGATCACGCGACGACCCGGGTATTGGTGAGTGGGACAATCCAACCCAGTAGGGAGGCGTTCGATGCACGTAGGCGTGCATTGCCCTCCCTTGGGGCACCATAGTTGCATATTAGCTAGTATTGAATGTAAACTATGCCTTGCATGAATATTTTGTTGTATCTATGCCCCCCTTAGACCTGCATGTTAGGGATATGCACCCTTATATTGATTATTATGATGTGTCCATGCCACCTTAGATTTGTATGCTAGGGATATACACCCTTACACCATGTTAGAGGCCCGTGCCTGCCTAGACACCTTACCCGACCTGTGCATGTTCCCAAGTAGTTTAATTTGATTAAATCAAGTGTGAGCATGCCTTAGGGAATATTATAACCTCGTTGTTATAATATGTGTCTCCCCGCATCTTAGTTATGCGCCCCGGAGGAATTCTTGGAATTCATGACATTAGTAGAGTTACCATCAGTGTCGATGGATCCATGAGGATCGTATCCGCATGACTAGGCTGTCTTCTCCTTATTGGTTGGGATCCGAGGTAGGAACTCCTCGACGTTAGCTGGCCTGACAGATGGCTCCCATCTGTAGGTACCTCCTGATGTGTTTCAGACAGTGCTGATCGTGGGAGTATACCAGGTGGAGGCTACGAGGGTGGGAGAGGCTACCCGGTGGGACCAGGGGTGGAGAGCGGTCTAGTATGCCCCAAGTGGCCCATGTCACCCCCAGGAAAGGGTGAGGGTGAGGGGGGGTGGGAGGTGGGTTGGCGATGAAATAACCCATTAGAATGTTGATGTTGCGCCCGTGTTAGGGGCTATGAATTGTATAAGGTTGATATGAATTGTGATGTATGGGTTGTGCTATTCACTGAGCGTGTGGCTCACCCCTCGCATATATTTTTCTACAGTTATATCTGAGTCGGATCTGAAGGAGGAGCTCCCCGAGGCACATCAGTGGTAGCGGAGCAGCGTCACGTTCTGCGTGTGAGAGGCCATCAGCATCCCCCTTTGATTGTATGTATTGTATTCCGTGCTTGGGCACACGTTTGTATTATATCTGGATGTTGTTGTATATATATTGGCTCTCACAGGACAGTTGATTATGTATCGAGTCTCTAATATGTTTTTGAATTACAGGTTCAGTCTTTTAGCTTCCGCTATTTGTGTAGATATCATGTCAGCCTCATTGTTGCATGTGTTGTCATTTTTGATGTTGTTTAGAGTATGTTATTGACCTCCTGTATAGACTGCTGATATCATATATACATTGCCGCGCCTCGGGAACGGCCGCCCTGGGGCGTGACAGTGTAAGTATAGTGTATTTACATTCATAGGTCCCCATTTCATGACATGGGTTGGGACGATATTCGTGAGGGAATTGAAATAAGCAATGAAGAAGAAGAAGATCAAGAAGGAGGAGAAGAAGAAGAAGAGGAAGTGGGAGGAGATGTTGAAAAATAAGAAGAGGATCGTGAAGATCACTAGGTTGAAGAACCTGATACTGAGGAGGACCATGATGTGGAGAGAACTGTCATCCATGAATATTGTGTTCCTCAAATATATCCTACACATGAGCTTATGGAGCAAGCGGTGGCAGAAAATGTCCATCCATGCATTTATGAAATCGGATCTTCTTCATGTAATGATCTTAAGGTTGGTCAGCTTTTCGCGAATAAGAAGTCACTCATTAATACTGTCCGAACCTGGAGCATAAAGAAATATGTACAGTGTCATGTGGTGAAATCAAATACAGAAAAATACGTCCTTCAGTGCATAAATGATGAATGTCATTGGAGACTATATGCGAGGAGGGTCCGTGGTTCATAATTGTTCAAGATTTTCACTCTGAGAGTTCCTCATACATGCTTGGATCCTCTACTCAGTTCAAATCACAAACAATTTAGTTCTGATTATATCTCACAGCTAATTATGCCAACGATTCTTCATAATTTGAGAATCAGTCCTACTGAGATAATTGACAGGATACGTGCTGATCATCACTACACAATTTCATATTCAAAGGCACACCGTCGTGGATGATTTGCTGTATTTTCAGGGATCTCATAGGTCTCATCATGGATTTCAGGAAAAGGTATATCAATTGAACTATTTTCTCTTGTGTTATTATTGTGGTCACTACACAGACCGATGCCATGAAGTTCCCGATCCACATGGTGGCATTGTGTCACTGGGTCATGGATCCACGCATAGAGCCATACGTGCGGGCATCTGGATTTTACTATTTGACGCATATGGGATATACCAAATAAGATCATTGACTATTACAAGCACTCGTTGAGAGATGGAGACCAGAAACCAACACATTTCATATACGACATGGCGAGATGACTGTCACACTTCAGGATGTTACTATTCTGACTGGGCTTCCCATTGATGGCAAGCCCGTGACCGGTATCACAGACTGCGATGATTGGGGAGACGTTTGTGAGGAGCTGTTAGGTGTTGGCTCCCTTGCAGATAAGATCAAGGGTGGTAGAATTTATCTCTCCTAGCTTAAAGAAACCTTTAGCATTGTACCAAATATTGATTTGGACGACAACATCCTCCAATAGTATGCACGTGCATATATCTTATTTGTTCTTGGATCCACCATCTTCGCTGATGGCACAGGAAATAAGATACATGCATGTTATTTTTATCTACTTAGAGATTTGGATGATGCTGGCCCATATTCCTGGGGTGCAGCTGCGTTGGCCCACTTGTATAGAACAATGTACAAGGGTAGTGTGCTTGGAGAGAGGACGTTGGCAGGATCTCATGGATTTTATTCGCTGCTACAGGTAATATGAAAACTCCAAGTTTCCTTTGTAAAACTTATTCTTTTTATCAGGGTTACTCTTTTTCTTTTTTTTTTGCCACAGATATGGTCGTGGGAGAGATTACACGTGTGACAACCGGACTTACATGACTCAGATTTTGTGCTTGAAGATAGACCTTTGGGAGCAAGGTAATGCATATTTTTCATCTTCTATTATCAATTCATGGATGATCATGTTTCACTAAATTCCTCACTATCACGTAGAAGGTGACTTTGATGAAAATTCACGAGTTTTGATATACTATATGGCACAACTGGACTACCAGCTTGAGTCACAAGTGATTCAAACATTATTATTATATCGCACACACAATATATACTCATTAAGATTGTGATACTAATTATAATTTTGATTTTTTGTAGGTTATCTGGCAGCCTTATGTTGGGACATATGAGATACTACCACATGCTTGTAGGGATCATATGGAGTTGTGGTTGGCTAGGGTCCCACTCATTTGCTTTGATATCATGGAGATGCATGTGCCCGATTGAGTCACACGTCAATTTGGGGTGCATTAAGACATACCATCTACTGTAGAGGCAACATCTGAATTTGGGGTGCATTAAGACATACCATCGACCGGGTGAACAGACGAGGTACACAGGATACCAATTGGATGGTATATCACCAAACTTATATCAAGCATTGGGACCAACACTTGGATCACATCTACCAATTCTATCGTACCCGAAGTTCGAGGAGATATATGGAGTGGTATTGGGAGAGAACAGTCAGACATATCACACCTCCACCACCCCCACACCACCCTCCAGGCTATATCGAACAACATTCGGTAATTTCTTAAACATCTGTTACATTTTTATAAAGTGATAAATGATTTTAAAACCACTTATCATAATGAAAATTCTGATAACAGGGGAGAGTTACACAGAATATTAGTGAGGTGCTTGCAAATGGGTTGGTGTTGTACCCCAATTATGATGAGTGGGGACGTATAATTGCTCTGGCACGTGATTATGTAGAGACGATGATGGGGGAAAGGGAACAGCCATCGAGTACCTCCAATGCAGCTACAGATGATGATGATTACTTCAGGGATGTCATAGATTACATTGTATTTGGGCCAGGAGCTGACACTGAATTCACAATTGATGAGTTCTTTGGTGATGTATGACTCGAGCCAGAATTGGATGAGCAGCCACCACAACCAGCTCCAGTTTCAGATCAAGCTCCAGAGATGACACTCTAGACATATGTTCGTGGACCACGTAGGATTTGGTGCACTTCTACTACTGCCAGTTGGAGATCAGGCGAACCATTTACCACTCCGGCTCAATCAGCTGCGCCATCTTCTAAAGCTGCAGACGTACCCTTTTCATCAGCATCTCTTGCTCCGAGGAAAGCCAAAAGGAAAGGTTTTATGAAATTTTTTGGATGACTATATATATAGAACTTAAGATATGTTTATATATATGAATTTTCATGCAGAAACAGTAATGAAGTTATTGTATTTTATGGAACTTATGTTTTATTTCATTAAGTTTTTTTATTTCATTCAAGCAGGATTTTCATACATTTTTATATATGTTCAAGCAGGATTATACACTATGTTAGAAGGATTATGTTCAAGCATGATGAAATTTTTAAGGCAGGATTATGTTTCAACAAAAAAAAAAACTAAGGCAAAATGCAAGGGAGACGGCTTTGCATTTTCACGAGAGACGGAATTTGAACGGGAGACGGATTATATATAATTCATCTCTAGTATAAACATTAAAAAAAAAACAGACAGCGCTGATGTGGCAGCACTGACTAGGTCAACGGGACTAGTTTTTGCTAATATTCGACGAGCAGGGCTATTTTTGCAAATTTTCATTTTTGTGAGGTTAAAAGTGTTACCCTATTCTTAAGCATTGCTCTCAATAGAATACATATTCAGCCACAAAGTTACGTTCTTATCCTTCTCTTCTTGATGATATGTAGCACTCACCAACTGGGGATTTGCTGATTAGGTCAACATGTAATGTCTAAGTATTTACCCTTGAGTAAAATTATTTGCAATTTTTCTGTGTGACGTTTTACTTATATATTATAATGACTCTTCTTTATGTTTTCTTCCTTTATGGCCCTTCTTTATAATGACCCTTCCTTTATGACCCTTCTCTATGATGTTTTACTTATATATTATAATGACCCTTACTTTAAGACTCCTTTATGTTCTCTTATAGTTGTGATGAATACAACTACGAACAGGCTCACTTGGGTGGATAAACGGATTATGCATAAGAAATTATGCATTCTTATGCAATGTACTTATATTGTCTAGTGTTAATAATTGTTCTCAGTCCAAGATGTACTTTTCTGCATAAAACTAGATAGAAAATAGATCTTTTTGGTAGTTTTAATCCCTGGGTACAGGATGAGTTAACACATCTGCCTTTCAATATTCCATTCAATTATTTGTTCTATTCATTCCATTTTTAATTACACTCTAGCTTTCCATTCTCTTTGGCAATCATTGAATAAATATTACATTTTCACCATCTGATTTCTTCTTTCTTATTTTCTTCCAGTACCTATTGGTTGATGCTATACAAAGATGTGATGAATCTATATCATACTTACGTGTTCATAGCATTCATTCTAATTGTCATTGCACGTATAAATAGCTCTGACAATATTTTTGAAACATTTTTTTTCATATATATTTTGTATTAGATTTACATATTATTAAATCGCGCATCCACGCGTACATTAAAACTAGTTTTTTAAAAGTAGTAAGCATTATCAAACCATATATATGATTTGATGAAAAATATATATCGTTCCATTTTAAATTGAATAAACTCATTTTTTGTAAACGTAAAAAAAGTTTAACGGCGTATATACCTTGTCTAACGACACTGGATTTATAACAATTTATATAAAACTGTATTTTGGACTGTAAAAAAAACTGAGTGCAATAGCGCCCCTAAATGTTATTCAACACTAGTCCTTCGTAAAGCCCATTTAAAGATCAGTCCATTTATTCTTGATTATCGTAAAAATCTCACCAAAAAGTTTGACAAATAGAAAATGATACGTGGGTTACAACCCCAATTACAGTCTACACTGATTTTCCTTTTTTAAAAAATAATACACTTTTCAAATGAAGTATATACTATTATATAAAAGAAATATATATTAAGATACATTAGTATATTTTTTTAAGTTAAAAAAATGATAAAAAATTTTGTGTCGTATACTATGTCAGAATCCCATAATCTCATACACCATAATATATTATCATAACGTATGAGGCTACAAAACAGATTGAGTGTATCAACGCTCTTAGCAAATATAAAAAAGAACAAGCCACATAAACATTATACATTTTATCTTTATCACAAAATACGTTTTATACGAAATTAGGCTATTTCGTGATAGTCTAATAGCACCCGTCACTACTACAAGTCATTTTTTTTCTGTGGTGACCACACTAACGGGTTTATTGGGTGTATATGTACCTTAATTTGTGAGAAAATGTTACATTCTTCCCGCGTGTAACCCATTTACAGTCCCCTGACTATTTTAAATTCTTTTAGCCCCCTTTTAGATCGAGGAATAAGGTATTATGAGGTTTATACGTATTCTAAGAACAAGTAACTTTATCAATAGAATAAGTGATTTTCTGTTTGGTTGCGTTTTTTATTCTCATTGGAAAACGTAAGAATAAATGTTGAGTTGTTTGGTTGATGAAAAATAAAATGTGAATAAGATGTAAAAAATTGATTTGACATATGGACCCTATTGATGTATAAGAGATGTTGATAAGTGATTTGATATGATGAGATGTGATTTTTTTTAATATGATGGTAGGCCCCACTTATCAATGGGAATAGATAAACTGAGTATAGTTTATCCTAGGATTACTTAGAATTATTATACTCATTTATACTGGCATAGTAATACCAAGTTATATTCTGCAAATAAACAATCATTTTCCATATCTATTCTTATACCATCCTTATACCCCCATTATTCCACCTTAACCTCCCATCCAAACGGGGGGTTAAAGTATATTCTCGCCTAACGAATTATATATTATTGTAAAGAAATTTAAAAATAAAAAGTTTCAACTAGTGAAGTATATACTGCATTAGTACTATTTACACTTTATTAGGCAGCTAAGAGCCTATGAGCTACAAAACAAACTGAATTTATCAGTATCCTTAATTTATTTTGAATGTGGTTCAATATATGTAATTACTGGATGACCATCACACACAAAGCATGCAATTAAGTTTCAATATATTTTTTTTTTGGAAAAAATCCATATAACCCCCTGTAATCTTCCTGATATCCATATAACCCCCTATAATCTAGATATATCCATATAACCCCCTCTAAACACACCATAAATGCAAATAACCCCCCATAGTTTTTTTTTTTAACAGAATTGAAATATTTTAGACATGTTGCATTATCTAAATTATGGTTAACAAATATGTATTCTTTTAACTTCCGAAAAACAGTCAATACTTAAAAAAAAAATCCTCATATTTTTAATTTTACATTCTTTTATAGGTTTTTTTTTGAAGTATTGACTGCTTTTAGAGAGTTAAAATGATACATATTTGTTAGCCATGGTTTAGACAACGTAATATGTCCAAAATATTCCAATTTTGTTAAAAAAAAATTTAACCGTGGGAGTTATTTGCATTTATGGTGTGTTTACAGTGAGTTATATGGATATCAGGAAGATTACAGGGGGTTATATGGATTTTTCCCTTTTTTTTTTTTCAAAAGATGAAGTTTCAATATATTAGTTATACTTAAACCATATTTCATTATCTTTGATGTCAAAATCTTTGTTAAGGAATTGGCTATAAAAAAATATTAATAGCTCAGAAAAATCAGAAAACAATATATATATATAATTTAAAAATGAAGGATATGTTCAAATTTGAAAACCTAAATTTTGATTTAATTTCAAAGATAATATAAAAATTGTTGTAACTTCACACCATTCCAATGCCTTCGAGTTGGTGCAGAGCTAAATCTGGCCAATAAATTAACTAAAAATGCAATGTCAGGTCTAGTGTATTGGGCCAAATATAATAAGGCACCAATTGCACTAAGATATGGTACTTCAGGACCAAGAAGATTTTCAGTATCTTCTTTTGGACGAAAAGGATCCTTCTTTGGGTCAAGTAACCTTACTACCATTGGAGTACTTAATGGATGACATTTGTCCATATTAAAACGCTTCAGGATTTTTTTTCAACATATGTTGTTTGATGAACAAGTATCCCATTTGAACTTTGCTCAATTTGCAAGCCGAGACAGTATCTTGTTTTTCAAGATCTTTCATTTCAAACTCCTTTTTCAGATATTCGGAAGCCTTTTCGAGCTCTTCAGGAGTTCCAATTAGATTAATATCATCAACATATACTGCAATAATGGTAAATCCGAGTTCCGTTTTCTTAATAAATACACAGGGCATATTGGATCATTGACATATCCTTCTTTTATTAAGTACTCACTAAGACGGTTATACCACATTCGTCCAGATTGCTTTAATCCTACAAGGATCGTCTTAGCTTGATTGAGTACATGTTTCGTGGTTTTGCTTCAGGCAATTTTAGTCCTTCAGGAACTTTCATATAAATGTCAGTATCTAATTTTCCATATAAATATGCAGTAACCACATCCATTAAATGCATGTCAAGTCCTTTTGAGACTACAAGACTAATTAAATGACGAAATGTGATTGTGTCCATCACAGGAGAATATGTCTCTTCAAAATCTATCCCAGGTCTCTGTAGGAAACCCTGTGCCACAAGACGAGCTTTGTATCTAACAATCTCGTTTCTTTCATTTCGTTTTCTCGCAAACACCCATTTACATCCTACTGGTTTAACACCTTCAGGGGTTAGGACTACTGGTCCAAATACTTGGTGTTTTGCAAGTGAATCCAATTCTGTTTGAATAGCAGCTTTCCATTGTGGCCAACAATTTTTTCGTCTGCATTCATCCACTGAACGTGGTTCTAAATCATTATCTGAAATGATTTCTGTAGCTACTGCAAATGAGAATATATCATCAACAAGCACTTGCTTTCGATCCCACAATATTTGTGAATTTGCATAATTTATGGAAATTTTTTCATTTCCATGTACTTGTTCTTCATGCACGGGCGTCACTTCAGGGACGTCAGTCTCTTTGTGTCACTTCAGGGCTTCTTCCTTTGTAGGAGTTATTATTGTAGGTCTTTCAAGTGTTTCATACTCTTCTAGAGAATTATTCTTCATTGTTTTTCTCCTTCGGGAGCTGAATCTTTTGAGCCTATAGGTCTTCCACGCTTCAGGCGTGTTTTTGTTGATTCATTAGCCGACATATTAACAGTTTTTCCTATTGGAACATTAATTCGAGCTGGAGTATTAGCAGCTGGAATATGTGATTTCATCACTTTTGCTGCATCATTGAATGCATCTGGCAATTGATGCGCAATTCTTTGAAGATGGGTGATTCTTTGCACTTCAGTTTCACATTGATTAGTGCGAGGATCAATTGCAAAGATGGAGTTTGCCATGTAAGTTCACGTCGTTCTTCTGGCGACGGATTTTCTTCCCCTAACGACGGGAATATTGTCTCATCAAAATGACAATCCGTAAATCGAGCGGTAAAAACATCCTCTGTCAATGGTTCAAGATATCTTATAATAGAAGGAGAATCTACTTTGTATGATAAATATGTCATCGATGATCATTTATTTGCGATTCCACATTTCTCTTATATGCATATAAAATATAGAGATCTTAATATTATTAGGTATCTTTTCCTCTTCAAGAGTTTGTGTAGTCACTTCTGGAACTCGTTTCTCTTCATGGACATTATACTCTTCTAGAGTTTTAGAGAAAGTGGATCTATTGTTCATAATCTCTTCTGGAACATTATGTATAACTTCTTCTGGAGCATTATTAGAGCATGATTTTACATTTGATCTCCACTTCTGGGGAGCTGAATTTTTTTTTTGAACCTATAGGTCTATCACGCATCTGGCGTGCATTAGGAATTTGATTTTCACGTTGAGCGGTACGTGAGTCTAGATAAGACAGAGTGGATGTATTCCACGATAATTCTCGTTGTTCTTCAGGAACAGATCGTACTTCAGGTACGTTCTTCCCTCCCCTAACGGCGGGAATATTGTCTCATTAAAATGGAAATCCACAAATCATGCGGTAAAAACTATCATCGAGCAAAAGAATCTTCTAGTTCTTTAGTATATGCCCAAATGAATAGTTCAACGCATCATCGTGTACCATGGATATCCGAGACGGTCATGTCAAATCATAAAGATCATAGAACTTCTAGTTTATATGAGTAAATATGGATATTTATAATAACCCTTAGGAGAGAGCATAAAGCTTTTCTAATGTATGCTTCTGGCATGAGACATTATTAATGCATAGATACTCCATAATTTTAAAATGGCATATGTTGAGATAGGTATCTTCAGTAGACTTCTTCTGGATCTACATGAATACAATGCATCGTTGATACAAAATTTTGTATCTCTTGATAACATGATATCTGCCCTTCTAGAGCTTTCGACCAAGTTTATAATACCAAAAATAATATTATCATTTGCATTAATTAATGTTAAACTCAAAAAATAAGATAAATATGAAAGTGCATTTCATATAATAAAAAAAATAAAGACGTAAATATAAAATTGACAAATATCTAATCATATATCAAGTACATGACAGATAAAGAGTTTAAGCGTACTTCAGGTATGTAACCAATTTAAAGATTTGGACGTACTTCAGGTACGTGACCAAAATTATGTTATGAAATACCAAATAGATGACAATAATTTTCCTTTGCATTTTAGGGGTTTGTTATGCAACTTTTGCTTTGCTTTAGTTTAATAGCAAATCACTTCTAGTGATTTGAGATATTTTACAAACTTTATGATTGTTGGCTTTCTCAACTATATAAATCATGATCTCATCATTCATGACCACAACTTCCATGGCGAACATAAAATAAAATGCATTTACTTCGGGTAATGATGCTATGCCATTGAGTTCAGTTACATGATATTTAAAAAAATCGTTGTTCGGCAACGAGAATATATAAAATTAATGCTCTCAATATCGCTACAACTGGAGCATATTTGATGCATAATGGCTGGTGGACTTTTGTCAATGAGGTATAAATCTTTAAATCCTCTTCATTATGATGATGATGGTGAAATCTAATCATAATTTAAATGTTCCTACTGGGATACATGGATCTTTTTTTTTTTATTATTTGGTTCTTCAAGGACCCGAAAAATATATCATATAACTTTTGTTTGGTCCTACAGGGACACGAGCAATCATGATTTTTGTATAGTCCTTCAGGGATAGAACAAAATAAAATTTTACATGATCCTTCAAAGATTCATATAATCATAATTTTTGTACAGTCCTTCAGGGATAAAATAAAATAAAATTTTACATGATCCTTTAAAGATTCATATAATCATAATTTTTGTACAGTCCTTGAGGGATAAAATAAAATAAATTTTGTATGATCCTTCATGGATACAATATAATCAAAGTCCTTCAGGGACATTTTTAATCATATCTTTTACATGACTCTTCAGGGATCCATGTAATAACATTTTTTGTCTGATCCTGCAGGGACACAAGACTTTGTAATATAAAAATAAATCACTCGTAAGTAAATAAACCTTGAATTTAAGATGTAAAAATAAACTTGTTACAACATATAAATTTAGTGTCATTTATACATAGATTTACCTCAACTCCTTGTAAACAACAAATAGGGCTTCAAATAGGGCTAGAAGAAATAAGAAAGAAATGCATACAAAAGTCACCATATAAATATTGTTTTGGTGTGATCAATACTTTTAATAATAATATATAATATATATACAAAGAACAGATTTATCATTGTGGAAAATATTATTCCACAACAGATAAACTATATACAAACAATAATATAAAACAAATGCATATATAAATTAAATAATCGGTGCATCTTGCATTATACTTGTGTTGCTAACCGACTTGGTTAAAAGTTTGCAACAACATATTTGAATAATATCTTCAAGATGAAGTCTTTAAATTAAATCTAATATATGTATTCAGAGGATAAATAAATTGACATCAATAAAAAAAACATGTAACTGATGTTCTTGAGCTGCATCAATTTATTTATTAATCAATAGACTTGTATAATAGGATATTCATAATGACTATGATGGTATAAATATCAAATATATACAAATACAATGAAATGATTACATCATACTCATCAGATAAGAGAACAAAGAGAGAAATAGTGATGAGATAAGATCAAAATGAAAAATAGTTAGCATGCATGAGTGACATCTGTAAAAGCTCACAGTTTGACAAAGAAATCAACATATACCATATGAGACACATATATAATACCGTTTATGTTGAACCAGTCCCTGCACACATCACAAAAAAAAATACAAACCATTGAGTCGAATCATTCTCTCCGATTTTGTGTGGGCTTGAAAACCAAAAGCTTATTCGTGCTGATAACGTGTTGTAAACTAAATAGAATAATTGAACATTCTTATAAACAAAGCATACAAGTATATAGAGAAGAAAAGTGGAGAGAGATTCTTATTCACTATTTGTTGGTTGGTCATAGAATACAAGGCAATACCCTTCTATTTATAGGGTACCAAAGGTTGGGAGTTACAAGCTAAAGAGGTGAAGGAGTAGTTAGTGGGGTGATTAAGATAGGAGGGTTATGAAGTTGAATGAGGGGGTTATGGAGTTGAAGAGTGGGGGAGGTTATGGGTTAGAGAAGTGGTGGTTATCCACCATATTCACAACAAAAATATCATTTTTGGATTTGAGGGCTCACTTTGGGGAGGGCACTATGTGGCGGCCTAGGCAGCTTATATCCAAAGCCGCCCTATTGATATTATTCCCTACAAACATTTGTCAAGCAACAAGTGTTTCTTCGATGCACGTCCCCTCGCCTAGCGAGGTGGAAGAATTGCACGAGTCTCTCGTGGACGACCCGGGTTCAAGCTTGGTGTGTATCCCTCTCTCATAGGGTGTGTTTCAAGCCTTGCGTCTGAGTATACATGTTCTCTGTGGGTCTTGTCTACCAAAAAAAAAATGTTTCTTCGATGAGTGCTGTTATACACTATCCGCGCTCCATTCAATTTGTAATGAAATAATATATGTTTTTTATCAAAGCATAACATCTTTAAATGAAGTTTATAATTTGTAAAAAATTAAAACATGTGCAATTTGTCTATGAAACTGTCCGCACGATTATCCCTAACATTATTTTATAATATTACAGATGTGCTGACAATAAAATTTATAATTATTTATCATACATTTCAAGTTCTTGCAAACATAGGAAGGAGAGGAGTTAAATTCAGATTTAGTTTTTGCTTAACGTATATTTGTCTACAAAAATACATAAATTTATAAAATGTAATACTCAAATGAAATGAATGCATATATTTTCACATTTTCATAACCTAATATATATCAACCTACATATTACATATCATGTTAGAGGAAACTAGGGTCCGAAACTACAGTACCGTTTGGATAGAGTCATAAATTATTCTAGGATTTAAGACTATTCTAGGAATAAATAATTGTACCAATGTAATAAATGATTGTTTTTTATTTGTTTGCATTTTTTATTTATTCTAATTGAAAAATGCAATAATAAAATTTTTGTTGTTTGGTTAACCATAGATAAGTTGTGGATTAAATGTGAATAAAATGTGAATAAGGATTCATAAAAAATGAAAAAAATGATTTGTCATGTTAGTCCCATGATTCGTACGAATGGAATAGATTGGATAGAATAACACAATTCCACATGGACCTGCAATACAAATATCAATTTATTCTCACATATTCTAGCATGGTTATATTCATTTATTCCTTCCACCAAAACAAATTTTTAGCTTATTCCCCCCCCCCCCGTTTCGAAAGTGGAATTGCCATATTCAATCCTGATAGTTATCCTAGGTAGATAACAGTGTTTGACAGAATAAGCCTATCTGTGTTTGGTTGCACTTTCTATTATTTTAATTGAAAAACGTAAAATGCAGAATTTTGTTGTTTGGTTCACCCAGGATAAATTGTGGATAAATGGTTGATAAGAGATGAATAAGGAGTTATTATTTTTAAAATGTCAAATTTGCCACTGGAATATAAGTTTATATTTGGTGTAGTTGATAGATATAAATCAATCCATGATGAGTGTGATGAGTATTCCATCTTATGTAATATTTTATGATGGCCCTTTACATATATTTTACAACTAATCAATTAAACTAAGCCTATATATGGTTAATGGTGATTCAAATTACTGTTCAATTTAATTAAATCCACACATTCCATTAGTCATAAATAATAATAAATTAATGAATCATATATTGGTTATAAAATTTAATAATTTTAATAAAATCATATACATTGGCAATCTCATACTTGTACCAAATATTCATAACCTTATTATACATTGCTTCATTTAAATTGTTTATATGTGTTATATGCATTTGCATGTAACTTATAATAGACTCCTTCATAAAAATATATAAATACGTTGAGTATTTTATATTTAAATATACCAGGTAATTGTATATATTACTATTTGATCTACACAACTAATTTAATAAGTTAGTAATAATTAACAAAATGAAAGTCAAATATGATTGTGAAGTGAATTACATAATCACAAAGCTACTCTACATTAAGCACATCAATAAATCCACACCCAATTGCTGTGAACAAACTCATAAATTAAAATCAAATCACATATAATGATACACAAAAATTCACATACTTCCTCACCATCAGGACAAGTAGATTAATATAAAGCATCCATGGGGTTACAAGTACTTACAAAGTTTGATGCTTTCTAAAGACATAGACATGGGTTATTTAGTAGCATTCTAGTTACTACATACAAAAGGAGAATACTAACATAAATAGCATGTCCATACAATATTACATTACTAGCCTTCTATTATAGGTGGCTCAAAAAATCGAATATATAAAGCAGTAGACATGGGTCCATCTTAGGGGGTTTGTGAGACACAGGCTGGAGGTTGGTAGTTCATTCCTTGCTTCTTTATCCAATCAATCTTCATTGGATCTGGGAAAGCCATGAAAATAGTTCATTCTTTGCCTCTCTTTAATGTACAAGAATGAAAGAACACCATACAAAACACCATACTTCAATGAAGAGACAAAATAAATATCTATACATAAGCTAAAACACTCAGAAACATGTTTTTAATACACATATACATTTGTTTTTTACTATGGAATTTTGTGAAAGACATGCAACTTAAGATACATATCAATATATGTTGCATTTAAGGTGGGATGTGGTTATACACAACTATGGGCTGCAGTTGGAACAACGTGATCATAAGTATTCAATCAAATACAGTGCAACATTCGAATACGGAAAAAATGGACAATTACAAAGACAATTATACCAATGTAATGCAAGGAAAATGAAGACAGATGAATCATAACACTATGCCTTCCTATCTCATTAGTTTCAACATACTAAGAAGAGATTTATTGGTAAAGAGTTCATGTGAATGCATTACATTGTCTAGGTCTAAGAGGCTAACAAGATGCCAAAAAAAGGTACAAATGTTGAATTTAAGGTGGTCATAACAGTTATACACAGCATATGTTTGCTCTTGTCACAACATGATCACAAATATTCACACATATACAATGTCTACTCCAATAATTTAAATATAATCATAATTAAAGAATACTTAAACAATACAACATTCCAAAAATTTAAAAATAAATATCATTATTCGTACATATACACTGCATGTGCATACAGATACACATTAGAAACAAGGGCTACAAGTATGAGAATATAATCATAAATAAAGAATACTTGAACAATTCAACAATCGAAAATGTACTTCGCAGTGGATTATGAGAAGTACACAGTAGAATGCAACAAAACAAACAGACCTTAACCTTTGTACTAAAAGACCTATTAAATAACAGAATTGTGAAGTCCATGAATCATTTTATCCATACACATGAACTAACCCTATTGAGCAGCCTACCATATTTTTTCAGATAGGATATACTCCATCCATCAATGTTAACCTGAGTTAAGGATTCACATATCATACTATTTCATACTATTTACTCAATGCAGTATAACTCCCTAAATATCATGAATCATAAATTTTCTAAATTATGAAAAAATATATCAATTGCAAACACTCAGAATCACTGAGATGATTCGCTGCCTTGGTGAGGAGCCCCACAGTCCACGATCGTCAAAGGCCTGACCGTCAATCGATCACACGGAGTCGAGCTTCATATGAGATGGCGTGTGGTGAATAGATGGGAGGGTTTTGTATCTAGGATTTCATTTTTTACTGTCAAACAAAATTGGAAGAGAAGGTCCTCGATTGAGAAAAAAATCAAAAGTGGGTGAGTAAGTGTGATGGGATGGGGTGTGTGACATGTGTAGGGTGATAGTGAAAAATTAAAATTGATTTTCGACGGTCAGGATTGCTCTGAAAATTTGATATATTTTCTGTGGTCCAGATCAACTCACAGTGGCCAGGTCCACCGATCAGACGGTGCTGATTAAAGAAGGGTGTATCATTGGGGTTTGATAAAGTAAGTGAGAGAATTTTTTTGTAATGATGGTGAGGGGTATTTTTATTCTCAGGAATAGATAAGCCCTGATAAGCTATTCTCATCTTTTAGTAGAATTGTTATCAGACCTTATGCTAGTTTATCCATGCATAGCTATCAGGGTTTATCCGCTCCAAACAAACAACGAATAAGGGCTATTCTGCTGTTATTCTCTGTTTATGTTAGTTGACAAACGGGGGGTCAGATAACATGTTCAATGTTGTAACATGCCTATTTTGTTTTATACTACCAAAATGTTTAGAAATCCTGCATATTCATGACCCTAATTAAGTTTTATCATTTTCTAAAGAGCGTTGTTACATTCAGTCCTTTTTATAATCTTAAATGCAATCTCATATACCTCGTGAACACCCTCCATTCACTATAACGAGATATATATATACAACTCGTTGAAGAGTTTTCACATTTTTTACAATGGTACTATTCAAATATTTGGAATATATATATCACATTTTATAAAAATACATCTCACTAGACAAATTGCATTTTAGATTATAAAATGGACTAAGAGTAACATTTCATTTTCTAAATATACATGTTAATACAACTAGATCTGAGAGAACACCAATCTACCCTTATTTGGTATTTTTTTATATTTATTAACCACTAGGGTCTTGGTGAGTTGACTAGCACCATGGGTTTTCTCTCCATTGGCACATGTTCGATTCCCACCCTCAACTTATCCAGGTGTCCGTAGAAAAACTTCCGAGTGGATCGGTGCAGACACCCAGAAGATTAGTTCTCGCCTCAAAGAGCTAGGGATAGCTCCGATAGCAAAGAAAAGGGATCATCAAAAACTATTTTACTTTTATATCATGAAAAAATAAAAATGATTTAATTCATCCAAACTCCACAAAAAAAAAGAAGAAGCAGCATATCTTAAATATCAGAGAGGTATTCATATTTAAAGGCACTGTAACTATTGATATTCAAGATTGATATTCATTGATGAAATTGCTACATTTTAGTAGTGTTTTCTTCTATAGATTAAATTTAAAAAATCATATGTAATACCAACTAATCATATATCAACTCCAAAACAATAAAATATTGATTAGTGAGAACAGTCTCATGTGATGATCATATAATATATACGATCTATTTGAGGAAGGAAAATACTAATTCGATTAGTCACATACCTGAATCTCGCTAAAACATCAGCCCCCGTGCTGGTGGAGAGGCCCACGCAATGTAACCAAGCTTCCACGAATCCGTCTCTCAATCCACTCAAGCCGCCTTTCGAGCTTCGAAACACTGATGTGCTGAATCCTAGGCTCGACATGCACGAGTTTCGCGCAAGCTCTGAGCAATACATAATAATCGGCGTGGGCAACATAAGTGAACTCGCAATTCTTGACCTTCCTCTCATAGTGGAGGTATCCCTTACTCTTCATGGTTCGCCTCGGAAAGAGGTATTGGAACATGTTCTGCTCCATGTCCAGCTTCAACCGCTTCAGAGCAATGCTTTCTTCTGCTTCTGGCATAAAAGATGGTTTTTCTTGAGCTACTTCGAAATCATTGTTGCCAACCCTGTTCATTTCAAGAGTGGGTTGATCTCCATCATGTGTCTCATTGTCTGATTGCCTTCCATTCTCAAGTTCATTAATTCTCCTTACTTGATCAAGGCTGCCACACCCATCCTCCGCTGATTTCATGGAGCCATCAATTCCCTTGCTTTTCAGAGCACCATCTACACTTTCCTTCTCTGGCTGACCAATCAAACATGAATAAATTAATATATGTCCTACAAATGAAAAAGAACAGGATACAAAAACAAACCAATCTATATGAGAGGGAATTACAAATTCACATGGTTTGGTTGACAAAGTCAAATAGAATTAACAATAAGATAACTCATACTGTCATACATATAAAAAAAATGTCATGCAAACGGCAAGGTTTTTCTCATCTCTGTATGATCAACAATCTATTCAACTAATAACAAGATGGTAAATTAGATTCTAAAGTTTGTGTTCCCTTCAAAGATCATCAATAAAGAAGACAAACTTCCACAAATTTACAATGAGGAATTTGAAACCCTTATATCTCATGGAGACACCTAACTTTGCATTGATGGAAAATGCATAAAAACGCATCGTAAATTTATATGAGCTAAGGTGGCAGCAACAACACTATCTTTATATATCACTGTACACTGAGTTTCAATAGGATATAAATCCGTCCCTGTAATAGTGTTTACTCATTCACCTAATCAAATCTATTGATGTTAGCATTTTGTTTTTGTTTTTGAAAAGTAGTAGGAACTTATATTGATAAGAGCCCGCCCCCGAACAAAATGAAGACGAGGGATCTCCTTATAAAGCGAAAAAGAAAGATGAAAAAGAAGGTCGATTAGGAGGGATCTCCCATTCAAAATAATATATGAGCTAGCATATTTACACAATTAGAGTAATAATTTTTGTTTTGAGAGAATGGTATGAATATATCATCATTATATAGATACTACAAGTGCGGTACAACTCAAAAATTACAAAGGACAAACAAAAGATAGTTCAAAATACAACGCAACAGAGTAGATGAGAATTCTACTGTAAGCAGGCAGCTTCAGAGAAGTAGAATAAGTAAAAGGACTACTCGACCTACTAGTTATCCTCCTAACTCACGCAGGGTTGACACTTTTGGCTAGAGCATTGAATTTGCTCCCCATAAATCTCGAGTTCAAATCCTCCAAGGGTTAGTGGGTTACCAAATGCACAAGGTTTGTTAGTGATTTTATGCATCTGTGGTTTTTTCCAAACTTTATAAAAAAAATGCTAGGGTTCCTTGTCATATAAAAAATGGTATCCTCCTCAAAAGCCACCATGGATGCTCCAGTGCGGTTGATTTCCTTGACCAATGTCTTGACACCTTCCTATATATTTCAAAATATGGATTTATGTTCTTGAACACCACATCATCATGCGCCAAAAACACCACCCAACAAACAATGGGCCCAATACTTCCGTCTCCTCTCTGCTTGAGTCTATTTCCAGCCTCCATAGCTCCTCTAGGTTTGGTGAAGGTATCATTAAAATTCATCATGTGGCCCAAGTTAATTCATATTTTATCTCAGAAGGTGGCAGCCATAGAATAGCAGAAATGTTTCATGTTCAAGCACACACAATGGGCATAAAATGGATTTGCCTGCTGCACAATTGGCCCTGTATGATTTAGTTAGCACGCAATTATGGTGGTTTAGATTAAGTAAACAAGGTTTTACTTGGACTTCGTGTATGGCATGGTAAATTGAAGCACGAGATCATTGGTTCCATGTGATATCATACCAACAAGCCTTGTTCAATCTGTTTGAGGTTGCCTTCACATTTCAAAAAAATATGGTCCATCATTGTTTGATATTTTTCTTCTTGTGACTGTCACTCAACCTAATATCAACTCGTTCTACAATGATGTTAAATTCCTCATGGAATATTTAGTGAGCAAGAAAGGGCCATCCCACCGCTTCTGCCAATACCAATTGGTTGGAAATGACATTCTCATGCAAATGTAGAACAACTACTACTGACTTTCTTAGACTAAAAAAAGGGGTTTGGATAAGGACTTCATTAGTCTGAAACCAAAAGTTACCTTGAATGTTTAAATGAACAACTACAAGATAAATCAGGCCTCAGTACTCTCTCAAAAAAAAAAAAAAACTATTTTAGCAGAGAAAGGTGAAAAGAACATCACTATTCATACACTGTGCCTGTGGCACAAAACCATTGACAGTCAGCGAGCACATTTACAAAAATATGAAGTTCATCTAATGTAACTAGGGATTGCATTTACCTCATGTTTCTCATATATAGTCCATAGTGTTCTTATCAGTTCCTCTTCCTCAAATGATGTAGTCATTCCAGCAAAAATAACATCTTTGCAATATTTAAGGTATGATGCCAGGTCCTTGGAAAAATCTGATTAGACAAGTAAGACAAAATATTAGCTCACACCCTGGTGAGTTTTTAAGAAGTGACCCTAATCAATATTTTTGAATAACATAGATTGCAATTATATATATATATATATATATATATATATATATAAGATCATTGTGGAATTTCAAAAATTAAAGAGCCAACTTTCATTAAATGAGATATAGGAGCACCTTTAGTAATGATTTGTCACCATACAAGAAGTTAGAAATATGAACATCATTGAACATTCTAAAATTTTATAACTTTAACACAGTAAAAGTTGTCATTATCATTTATTAGAGTCGCTCAACTTAAACATTTTTTCCCAAAAAATCATTAATTTATGTCACCCAAAATAACTTGTTTTTTATAATACATTTTCATATACCTTGACACTTTTAGGCTACATGTAATAGTATAACTAATTCAACCAATCCTAACTAAAGTTCCTGATTTCTAGCATGGGCAATCATGCAGTTCAAAGATTATGAAACCTCAAAGCTTTTAACCAATTTCCACAACACATATAACATATTCTAATTTAGCAAAGCAACAAATATAAGAGCTATAGAATTACAGGTGTGAATCATCATTTTTGAAATTTTTACCAGGCAAGTCATCTGTCTTCTCATATAAAGCTTCAAGATTGTGGAACAACTCCACCGTGTCAAACTCCAAACGACATTCTTTATCATTACCATCAACCTCCTCAACCTTGCTTGCAGGTTTTGATTTCTTTAAACCGCTGGAACAAGCAAAGCTCTTCTCCCAAATACCTTGTCCATGTATCTTGTACAAAATCCGAATGGCAACAATAATCACTGACATTACGCCAATCCACGTTGGGAGTCTACATTCATTGGCCGACAACCAAAGGTCTGGCGGCATTGACCACTCATAAATCCCACATGCGCAAGCGAGCACCTTTTCAACTGGTACGGGAAGCCTCTCAAGGTACCTACGAGCAATCCCATGGAAATTCACGGGAGGGAGGTGCAACCCAATGCGCCTGGCAATTGACCCTGCAGTTGCCTCCAGCTTCCACGACCCGACGCCAGTTTTAGGCCTAAACATGCGGGAGGTGCTAAACGGGCAAGCCTTTGAGGGCCGCCCGAGATATCTATCTTTATCAAATTCAATAAACAGAGACAAGTAAGGGAGTTTCTCCTCCAAGACCCATTTGGAGAAATCTGTTGCAAGCACCGGCGCCCTTGCAACGTGACAAGCCAAAAAGCATACCGCGAGCGATGTTGAAAGAGGTACCGTCTTTTTAAGCGACTCTAACCAAATATCTGCCGCCCTCCTCCCATAAAGGTTTCGAGGGATGCTCCTGTGTTTTCTGCTTCGCCGCCGCTTCGATATCTTCTGTTCCTCTACAAACAATACACAAATTCAAAAATCATAACTATAGTAAATACTAGACTACTTTAATATATAAACAAACAAAGCATATTCAGGTGATAAGTACGGGAGGTATCCAATACTCCAATCCAATCGCTGAATCTTTTGAAACATCTAAGCACTTTGTGACTACGATCATAACCTAATGAAATCTTGAAATTCAAAAAAAAAAAATTACATCACTCACTCTGTTCTTGCGAGTAGTACCGAAGCCCGACCACCTCAGAAGATTCAAAAGCCTCATTGGACCAATCGTCGCTGAGGACCTTAGTCTCAGCGAGGAACCTCAACCACACAGTCCCGGTGATCCCGCAGATCGAAGGGCTGACGCCGTGCCGATCAACGAGAGCATCGCACTGGAGCTGGATCATCAACTGCAGCCCCCGCACGTACCTCGTCCGGATCCCATCGGCAATCACCTCCGGTTCGAGACCCGAACCGCCGCCGCCGTCGCCGAAATCGAGCGGCACGGACGGCCTGTCCTCGAATCCGTACGGGGTGTCGACGGCGCCTCGGTTGACCGGGGGCGGTGGGGCTGGTGTTTGTGAGGGCACGGCGGAGGCGACGGCGGGGGGATGGCGGCGCTGGGAGAGGGAGTAGATGCCACCGCCGGCGGCGAGGATGTCGGTGTCGTCGGGGGCGGTGTCGACGATGTCTTGGCTCTGGGAGCCGCAGAGGCGGCAGTAGTAGAAGCCGTCGCCGCCACTGTCGAGCTCCGATCCGCCGCAAGCGTCACAATAGATGGTCATTCGTCGAAATCAGTGAATCCGTTCGGGTTCGTATATCTTGTGTATATAGAAAGGGTGCCGCCATTTGGGCCCCTCAAACATGGTAAATAAACCCACTTTATATGGATTGTGCTGCTAAAGATCCATTTAGATCTGTCTAACAAAAGCATAATGTTACATCCCTATTTTCAATCTCAATTATAGTTATGTTTTGAATTTTTTAAAAATAGTATAAATAATTTAATGAGGTACATGCTTTTATAAAAAATGAAACATATACTTCAATAAATTGCATGAATGCATTTATAGAAACAATAATGATTCTCAAGCCTCAACTTATCTATTGTACCCTTAAACATATTTGGGAAACATTGCGGTTATGGTTTTCTTCCGTTTTATATGGAGTTTCAACAATTAATATAATTCCTCAAATCGTTGAGTATCATCAATGCCAATCATCTTTGGATTAAACTATCAAAATTATTTTTACATCAATTTTAATCAATCTTTTATCTTCGGAACCAAATTATATATGATGAACACATTTTAGCAAATCTGAAATTTTAAGTTTAAAAAGTTGGAAGACACTGATTTGTTCTTGTTCGAGTTGGATCTCCTATCAATGTCTTCTGGATCAGGTTTGACAATTATTTTTTGTCATATTATGATCTTATTGGAATGCAAGTCATATCCAAAATTAAAATTAACATTTTTACAATCACATATTCAATCAATGTTACATGTTTTAAATTTAGAACACGACTTTTTTTTATGTATTGACTGTCATATTACACTTTTTTATTTTGTTTCATTTTAATTTCGTAAATGTAACACTCGTTATTGTTACATTTAATTTATATACGTTTGTATGATGTTGTATTACATTTCTGACGTCGAAATACACATATTTATTTTTTGTTACATTCATAAAATGTAACAGTCTGAAATGTAACATTCATTCATGTACTGCATTTCTTACAATATAAATAGTAATTTATATTTATTACATTTATAAATGTAACAGTCAATTACATACTTTTATGGGAAAATCTGTTATATTTTCTTTGGAATGCAGTGCACTAGAAATTGAAATAGATAATTTTGAAGAGTAAATATAATTGTTTGACATTTAGGTAAATGTAATTGTTTGTTCCATCTATGTAAATGTAACAGTTTTTATGTAAATGTAACAAATCTTTGTGAGAGATGTAAACATTTAAGATATGTATTTGTAACTACCAATATAAAATGTAACTGCTTCATATGGTAACCATATGTGTTTTTTATTTAAATTTGAAAACAATAAATATCTAACTTTTTTAATATTCAGTTAATAGCATTCTTAATAAAAATTAATGTGCATAATAAGAATGTAAGTTTGAAAAAAAAATTTAGGCCGTTTGAAGGATTTTGATGAAAACAATTTATGTAATTTTTTGTGTAATCTAGATTCAATTATAATTTAGATAAAGATTTCAAAATTTAAAATTTGAAATAGGTAAATAGATTTTAAGATTCACATGGGAGACTAATAACCAAATTGAGAAAATGGGGGGATTTGGGTTAATGGGACAGATTTTTAATAAAGGGCAAATTTGTATTTTGACATTTTACCCTTTTTGAAAAGTCAATAAGTCAACCAATGAGATTATGACTGTTATAGAAAAGGAAAATGATTCCTAGGCCCCATCTTATAGGCCCCCATAAGCCCATGAGGTGGCACATTTGGTAATACCTATTATACCCTCAAAGCCATTCTACCTATTATACCCTCAAAGCCATTCTAGGTAACTGCTCTCTATCATTATGGACGGTTATTTTTTCCTTTTTTGATGTGCGTTATTTTTTCCCTTTCTTTTCATTTTGGCTTATCCCAATTGAATTAATAATTTTTTGTTGAATTTTTTATTTTTTAAAAACGAACATTGTGATGCAGATCAAAAATTTGAAGAACTTTTTTAAAAATCGACAATTGCATCATCTGATTTAATGTCTGAAGACTTTTCACTCTCTGATTAGATCGGAGAGCATAATTGAACAATTTTGGCCTTCTTTTCAATGTGTGGCAACTCAAGTTTGGCTTTTTTTCTTTTTTTTTATGCAATTTTTTACAATTTTTTTTGGAATCTGATGTTTGTTGTTAATTATCCTAATATCCGATCTGGCTATTCTGAATATGGGATTCGATTTTAATTTTTTAATTCCTTTGATATTACATTATGAAACTGGCATTTGATATATATATATGATTTTTTATATTGAATCTGGTATATTATACTCATAATTAGTCACATTTGTGAAATGTAATATGAAACTAATTACATTCAGCAAATGTAACTGACAGTTCATTATTTATATGAAAATCAGTTATATTTTGAAAATATAACTGACAGTTCATTATTTATATGAAAATCAGTTATATTTTGAAAATATAACTGACAGTTCATCATTTGAATGTTGTTGAGACTGCTGTTGTTTCTCATGAGAAACTTGAGTATTGCAAAGGTATTTGTACTTACTACATGCATCTCTGATAAACTTTTTCACAAAAATTAATAATTGTAAAACAGTTGGTGATGAAACGGTACAAGATTCAGTTGTTCATTCTCCGATAAAAGTTCAAAGCAAAGGGCGGCCACCATAAAAAAAATGAAGGCATCTAAGGTCTTCAAGCCAAGGAGAAAGTAAGTGAAGAATTCTGAAATTGATAATGTGCAGAATGTTGGTGAAGCTGTGGATCTGATGCCTTGTGATGTTTTTTTTTAGTGTATTTTTGTGTATTTCTTTTCCATCGACATGTGTTATATCCTTTTTGTTATATTTGAAGTTTTGTAAAGGGCTTAATGTCGGATTGAGTTACATTTTATCATAATCTAGTTATATTTTAGAAAAGTCAATTACATTGATAAAATAATCAGTTACATATCTGTTTAAAACTAGTTACATTGTTATAAAATATATGTAGCAATGCTGTCACCTGCTATAGAATTCATATCATATAGCATAGCATAAATCACATACATAAAACATTTGCATTGACCAATATTAAACGAATGGATCACATTGCTTTACATTTCTCAGAACAGCAAAAAATATAAAAAATTTCTAATTTCAATTATTCACATCAGTTCACATTTAAACTTGTATGGTTTTTCCAAATTGTTTTGCATATACATACAAGACAAAACATCCATATTTATACATGACAGAATAGCCTAAGTCAATCATCAAAACATATTGTTAATTCTTGGTGATCATCTTCTGTGTATGTCTTGGGGCTGTCATTGACAAATATCTTGATAAGGCGTGCTCTATTTGAAATCTTGGTGAGCATTGCCATCCAATGTCTTTAGCAACTGTTCTTTGATATACGGAACACTAGGTCTACTTATCGAAGCAAACCTCCTCTTAATGAACAGCTTGTCAGGTTTTGTTCCATAGTTTATTTACTGTTAGCAAAAATTTGGACACAAAAATCAGTTACATTTTGATAAATTAGTTATATTTTCATTGGTAACAAAAAAAAATTTGATAGGTAATTACCTTTCACTTCTTTTTTTTCAGATTGTATGCCGAATATATTATCAATCTCATTCGAAGTGATTTTGAGACGTTTGCCACCAATCATGAATGACTTATTTTTTTGGGTCATATGATTTTATTATCCAAAGGATATCATCATCATTCTTTTTGGTTTTGTTGAAGTCATATGACTTATGCATTAAACAATTGAACATATTTCAAAATAGAGTTTTTCTGAGCATCTCCAAATGCCTATCTTTAACTGTGAGCTTGGAAAATGTTTCAAATACCCTGTGTAAGGATGATCTAAACTGTGGGTAATTGTTCTTCCCCCTTTTCTCTTTCGATTTTTCTATTTTCTTTGGTCCTACACAAAGAAAACATATATACTGAAACCAGTTATAATGCTTAACATTCAATTCTATGCCATATCATTGAATGCACCTTTTGATTTTGTCAGTTACATTTAAAAATGAGTAAATTCAAGAAAAAAAAAGTCAGTTACATTTATCAAATAATGGATTTATTTTATCATGCTGAATTACATATTAAATCAAAACTTATAAAAAGACAGATACGAATAATCAGTTACATTTAACAATAGTGAGTCACATTGTACATCACGAACTACTCACAAATCATAAAAACGTTTTATAGAATTAGTTACATTTGTAAATAAAATCATAAGCATTTCATTCAGATTATATATAGGACCAAAATAAATATAAGAATCGAAAATAATTGGTTTCATAGGATTGCATTACGAAAATCCGCAATACAAAATAATTTATTTCATAGGATTGATTCAAAAAATTGGGAAAATTTAATCGATTACCCATTTTTTGCAATTGGACATTCAATTGGATGAAGAAACTTCAATAAATCAGAAATACAACATGTCTGATTCGAAAAATTGGGAAAAAATAGTTGCTTACCCATTTTTTATAATTGGGCATTCAATCGGACGAAGATACTCTCATAAATCGGGTTGAAATCGAATCCCCCAAAATGCTTGACGTTCTTCAATTTTTTTGATGAAAAATAAAAGAGAATGATGAAAATGTATCAATTGTTGCGTTAATTCTTTGGAAACTATTCGATTTTTTATATTAAATGATAACCGGCGAGAGGGATGGAGGACGAAAAAAATGGTGCTCTCTAGGATTTGATCCCTTGACCTCTTTCATAGAAGTGAGAGATACTTATCGACTTAATCAAAATTCGGTTCACAAATACATCTTATGTAATTGATATACATTTTCTCAATAGATGTTTTTATTTACCAAGATTATTGAAAATGGATGACCATGTTGAACTTTGACATGTATTGGCAACTCTGAATCTATATGAGAAGTGACATAGATGTCATTTCAAATGATAAAATACAGATAACAATTATGCACCGTGGAAATCATTTATATTATAGGAAAAATGATAAATAAAAAATCTCTTAAAAGTTAGAAATACTCACATCAGTCACTTTTTAAAATTGTTCTAAAAAAATTCTCATTTCACAATTTTGAAAACTCAAAAGACTAACCTACCCTTATATCCTTATGTAATTAGATTTTTAACATTCCTCTAATCCTGTCAGGTTATTCCACACCTCTTAACTTTGTTAAATATTCACACTTCTTAATTTTATTAAAATATTTCACACATTCTCATGTAAACTTTATAGGATTAAGAAATTTATTTATTTTTCAATAATATGTTGTTTATGATTGCATTTTTTGTACGATTAAGATTTTATGCAAATAGCATTAGGGGGAACAATACAAAAATTACAAGGTAATGTAGACCTAATATTGATGGGTGTATTTTTGATACAATATTTGAGAAATCATATATGTCTATGGAGACACAATGGATTTATGAGAGGGCCAGGAATAATAGACATAAAAAAACTCCTCCAAAATCAAGACCCAAATAAAAAAAGAGAGATATTTATAGAAATATTATGAATAATTTTAAAATTATTTCAATGTGATCGACCTTCATTGCCACAATTCAAATGATCACATAGCTAGGGTTTTAGTTTTTTTTATTATTATTTAAAAAAAAAAAACGAGTAGAGAGAAAGATGATTGGTTTAGAAAATTACCCCCTGTATGGGGTGTGACATTAGGTTATTCGCTTCTGATAGCTATACTGGGATAAATAACAATCCAGGCTGAATAAACAATTTTTTGTTTGGTTGTCTTTTTTGTTATTCTCATTAGGAAACGTAAAAATGACTTTTTTGTTGTTTGGTTTACCTTGGATAAAGTGATGATAAATGGTTGATAAGGGATGAATAAGAGTTTATGATTTTTAAATGACAATTATACCCCCTGAAAATAGTGTGAGAGATATATGATTGATTTGATAGATGTGACAGTTTTTGGAATCTGTGTGAGTCTGTTAGGTGAGATAAATTTTTTAAAATGACATAGAAGGGTATTTTTATCCATTGGCATAGATAAGCCTTGATAAGCAATTCCACAATTTCCTTAGAATAGTTATCAGGCCTTATTCTAGCTTATCCAGACATAACTATCAGGATTTATTCTATCAAAACAAATAACTTTTTTTTAGCTATTCTCATCTATTCTTCATTATTCTTGCCTTATGTTCCATGACATACGGGGGGTTAGGTTTTTGGTATGGAATAACCTAATAAATTATTTATAAAAAAATAGTCTTTTAAGTTTTCAAATGATGAAATGAGACTGTTTTTGTATAATTTTAAAAATTGGCTATTTTAGGTATTTATAAAAAAAAAATTTGATCATTTTTCTATGTTATAATAATAATAATAAAAATTACTTATTTAAACAAAACTTTAACCAATAGCCCACCGGATGATGAATAGGTCCAGCTTGTTTTTCAGTTTTCTAGATTAAACGATTGTGTAAAAGGTAACCATTAATCGTAACTTTAGTTTTGCCTAAGGCTGCAATTTGGATCGGGTTGAATCCGAATCCGAAGAGTTGAACTTGATTTTTACATGGGTTGGGTTGATCAAATCGGGTTTGGGTTTGGGTTCAGATTGGCCAGTTCGGGTTGACTTACAAATCTGGTTGGGTTCGGGTTAACCTCACTCATAACCCGACCCAACCTGAACCCGTAAGCTAATAGTTAAAAAAAAGATCATGACGGTTCATTCTGTAGCTTCTAATATAGGTAGTCCAAATTTTAGGTAAACCAAACTAATCTTACGAGTTGGGTTGGGTTGATTTATTTAATTTCCACATCACGTTAGAAATTCGGGTTGGGTCAAGTTGGTCCAATTCGGATTGAAAATCGGGTTCGGGTCGGGTTAGTTCAATTCGGGTTAGGTCGGGTTGGTTTATTTAATTACGGGTTGGGTTCGAGTTGGTTCAATTCGGATTGAAAATCAGATTGGGTCGGATTAGGGTTGAGTAGTTTAAAATTCAGATTGGGTTCAGGTTGTGGTCAACTGGAACCCACCTCGCCTGAGTTACAGCTAGTTTTGCCCCTCTCCAATAAATTGTATGGATTTATCAGGCCAGCAAAGAATGAATCACCACTCACCATGCGTCAATGAATCCTTTGGTCGGCAGGAATACCGAAAGCTTTGAGGTAGTGTAGAACAGGCATCGACGAAGACTGGATAGCGAGGGAGACCGAGCGGCGAGATCAGGCGACAAGGGATACGGTGCGAGAGTGTGAGACAGAGTTTGTCATGTGAGGGGGAGAGGGGGTTCTAATTGTTTAGATTTATAGGGTTTATGTAAGGACTAAGGGGGCTTATTATAGGTTGGAGGGGTGCAGATAGGGGCACCCATGGATGTAGTAGACAATGCACATTGGGCCGGACCTTTGCTGTGATGGGCCAACCCGGTCCGTCTTAACCCCTACGAAGACCCCCTTTAGATTTCAGAATCTGCAGAGGTGGTGAAGAGAAGAGAAGATGTCGCGGTCGATAACGCAGCCGATAGGGCAGAAGAGGCTGACGAACGTCGCCGTCGTCCGCCTCAAGAAGTGCGGGATCCGATTCGAGATCGCCTGCTACAAGAATAAGGTCCTCTCTTGGCGTTCCGGCGTGTAAGTTCTTTTCCCTAGCCCTAGATTTTGATTTCTTTTTCTTTTTCTTTTTTTCTTTTGTTTGTTTGGGTTTCTATTTGTTTCTCTTGGGTTCCTTGTTTTGGGTCTTCTAAAGCTATATGAGTTTTGTATCCATGTATTTTTTGTTGTCTTCGGGTGTTTTTTGCATTCAATTATGTTGATTGAATTGTCTTTTTCTTTGTTAACGATGCATGTCTCTCATAATTCAGTAGGTGATAATTCTTCTCGCTTCTGTAAACTATATAAGTTAATAGTTTTGCCCTTCTTTTCTGGAGTGAATTGAGCCAGCCGATCTCAATGTTTACATTTTTTTAGCCTGAAAGCAATATCATGTTTGATTATTTGTGTGAACATTTTTTATCTGGGTGCAAGGAACAAGTGTTCTGTTATTAATTGGAGATTGAAACCTGCTCTGTTATTTCTGGACAGGGAAAAAGATCTTGACGAAGTCCTACAATCGCAGATAGTCTATTCGAATGTTTCAAAAGGAGTTCTTGCCAAAACAAAAGAGTTGAAGACTGCATTTGGTACTGATGATCAATCAAAGATATGCTTGGAGGTCAGCAATGTTTATACTTTTACAGCTTCATGGGTTTGGAATTATATCATATGCTCATGTCACATTGTTTGTTACCATAGCAAGTTACCATAGAAATGTTTAAATAGGAGAAGTTATATCATTTGGGAAGCTCCAATTTTAAGATTCTTTGTGATATCTAGACGTGTGTGTAGCCAGATCTTGAACTTGATTAAAAGTATTGAACTGATTCATTAAATTTTAAAGTACATGAATCAAGAGTGTTAATATAGACTGAATTTGATTATGATGTCTGATTTATGATGGTGAGATGGTCACATATTAAAAGAATGTTTGTAGCATGAAAAGAATGCCTGCAGCTATGTTTGCCCTACAATATTGTGTTTCTATATGTTCATGCGAATTAAGGTTCATCAATTTTAAGAGAGAAATTAATATATTCTGTATCTTTTTGGTTGAATTGTTTGTAGCATGAAAAGAATGCCTGCAGCAATGTTTTCCTTACAATATTGTGTTTCTATATGTTCATGTGAATTAAGGTTCATCAATTTTAAGAGAGAAATTAATATATTCTGTATCTTTTTGGTGGGTTTTTCTAATTCTGTCTAGTGTCTACTGTAACATCTATGGGCTTTCATATTTTTCAGCAACTACTATAATTGTGAGCTAAAACTTTCACAAACTTGTGTCATAGAAAGCTATCTCTCATCAATGAATTATCTTAAATTTGTTTTCATATGATCCCCCTAATGTGGTTTCTATTGTTGCAGTCAACAATATTAATTTTTAAGATTCCTCCAGATATCCATTCGCCACCATTTTTTACATTTGGCTTCTTGATTGCCTGACATAATGACCTGGACAACATAGCTATCATGAATGCCTTCTTGTAATCTGCCTGAGTTTGATCTGATGCTAATCAATTGCAAAATACCATAGGCACATTTCATCCAATTATATCTCATCAATTAGAAACATTCTCATTGATATGTATCAATTGCAAAATACCATAGGCACATTTCATCCAATTATATCTCATCAATTAGAAACATTCTCATTGATATGTATCAATTGCAAAATACCATAGGCACATTTCATCCAATTATATCTCATCAATTAGAAACATTCTCATTGATATGTACTTAAGGTACTTATAGTCATCTCTTTAGTTTAAGTATTTTGCATTGTGCTTAATAATTTTTCTCCACTCGCTGCCACTGAAATCTGTATGTAACAACCTGCCTTTGTTGGATTAGAATTCAATCCCTTAAATGTACTGATTTTTTTGCTATATTTGCAGTTTTGGAATACATTTTGCCTCATAAACTAATTAATTATCACTTGCTATAAAGATACAATAAGAAACTCTATCTTGGGTATTATTTCTTTGAAAGACAGATTAAATGTTACAGAGTTTTTTCTTTGAAAACCCTCAGAATAATCATAGCTTCCTCACACTTGTCTTGAGGATCCAAACATAATCCCATTTTAACTCCTTCTTGCACTTGTACTCCTTTACCTCTTGTTTACCTATCATATAATATTGTGGGCATCACCTTCTTTCAAAAACAAACACTTTTTCCTCAGTACTTTCATTAGGGATGAATGAGAGGAGCTATTTTTAAGCAGAAGAAAATCCTTCTTTATTTATCCTTATTCAATTGTCTAGTTGAGGATTAACTTCCATTGTTGACTTCCCTGGCATGATAGAATAGCATAGGTAACTACATCACATTTTAGCATCCCTGAACTATGAATGGATTGTGCTTGTAGTGCCTTATATAGAACAAATTATGTCGAAACTTATCAGTTTCTGAATTGTTTGATTTGCCAAATCCCAAACTTTGCCACCTCCATAGGTGACCTGATGTATTAACCTAGTTTAAAGCAATCCATAGCTGGCATTGCTTGATCCATTTTAAATTGTAGGCAAATAGCAATATTTAATACTTTTTTTTAATCCCACCCTTTTTCTTTAAAGAAGAGACAGATTGTTCTCAATTCATCCACAAATCAGGCTAATTGGTTGATATATTTGATTGTTCTTGCTTAATTCAATAAAATGGAACATATTAGTTGTGTTCTGCACTTTTGCTTGTTTATGGAAAGATATTCCTGCTGAAGAAATGAAGTTCAGGTTCTAAATATGCAGTTTTTAAACCTTGGAAGTTTAAAATTTTTGTTGTAATGTTTACTCTTATGGCTACATATTCTTTGGCCGATGAAGTTTGGTAGTAACAAAGGCATAAAATACTCAGTGTATTGCCCTGTTTACTGATTTGTGCTCATGGATACCAGATATTGGAGAAAGGGGAGCTTCAAGTTGCTGGGAAGGAGAGGGAGTCTCAATTTTCAAGTCAGTTTCGAGATATTGCTACCATAGTTATGCAAAAGACGATCAATCCAAATACCCAACGTCCCTACACCATCAGTATGATTGAGCGGCTAATGCATGACATTCATTTTGCAGTAGATCCTCATAATAGCTCTAAGAAGCAGGTTAGATTTAGTTCTTTATCTTAAGGAAGTGATATTTTTCTTAAAGATTTAAAGATTTGATTTTATCTATTCATTATGATCGTGAGGAATGCAAAGCAAGGGGTGGTGGCTCAGTTGGCTGTCTCGTGCCTCTTTCACCTCATTGATCACTTTTCGAAAGCTTGATCCCAGAGCTTAATGGTGATAATAGAATTTACAAACATGAGGTTTTGGGTTCAAATCCCACAACGTACATAATAGAAAAAAAAATTGCAATTAATGATTTTTTGGGTGCAATCATACCATTACTAATGCATTGGATCCCATTAACACTTCCAAGTTAAGCATGCTTGGAAAAAAAAGATATATTGAAGACAAACTTTACTCGTTATGTACATCCTACAGTTTCTTAAAGGTTTTAATGAGTTTATTTCAATTTTTTACTCTTGCTTTCAATGAAATGATTGAATGATGTATTCCACGTAGAATTCTCTTCTACGGAGAGTACACCATATCTTCTCTATGTTTTTTTTCTTTCTTGGTGTTGTTTCAGTCTTTGTTGTTGTGAGACCCTGCTTTGGGATTTCTTTTATTATTAATATAAGGGCGAAGGCCTATCACATTTTAAAAAAATAAAATAAAATGAAATGATAGAATGGTTTGATTTTATATTTGTGACTTGAATATGCATGGAAGATTATGTAGTAGAAACGTGGTGGGTTATCAAGTAGAAGTACGCTGTTGGGGTGAAAATTGGGAATTGTATCACCTATTTTCCCCCAAAGGGGTTATCTAGGATGTTTACGTGAATATCTCACCTGTTTCAAAAAAATGGTATATTTTGTAATGTATCAAAAAAATGCTTGAGAAGGGCATTTATCAGTTTAAATTTATTTTTCATCCGAAAATCGATGAATATGCCCATAAATCACCTAAAAAGACTATGCATGGAATTTCCATCTTTGGGGTTTGAACAATAAAATTTGTAATCATAAAGTCATAGGTTCAAGTCTCAGCACTTACCTAACAAGACTTCATTGAAATCAGCCAAACTTGGGGAGTTAAGTCTGATCTGTGTGGTCCTTCATTTAAATGGGGTTTTATATGCATTCCTAGATTTTGTATATGTAATGGAAAAAAGTGAAGGCAAACAACATGAATAAAATCTATTGATGAGGAGAGTTTGGAAGAATTGTGCTAGTTTTTTGTGTTTTGTGTTTCTTTTTTCAGCCATCTTTTCCATAACGATGCTTTGTGGATTTCGAGGGTATCATTTTAGTTTACTATCTACTTTACTTGAAATTCCTTGTTATTCACATTTTGTTATTTTTTTAAAAGTATTTCCATAGAACTTCTGTAAGAATTTTACTAATTCTATCTAGCTTTTTGTTACATTCATTTCATTGGCTGTTGTTTGATTATTCAACCTACAAAGTTTGTTTTATATAGTAACTTCCTGGTGATATTAAGTTGCACCTAATAACACTTGTTGAACACTTTTTGTTGTCTTTTTTTTTTTTTTCTTTTTTTTGTCTTGCTTTCAGGCTCTGGAAGTTATCCGTGAACTTCAAAAGCACTTCCCTATAAAGCGTTCTCCAATGAGACTACGTCTCGTCATTCCCATAAGGAACTTCACATCTCTTATGGAAAAGCTCAATACCTGGAATGCTGTCATCACTTCAAAAGATGAATCAGGAGATCAGTCATCTGTGGTATGCTAAAATTTGACAGTAATAACCTCTATGACTGCATTCTATATTATTTTCATCCTGTAGTTGGCTAATAGTGTCATTTTATCTGCTCTGTGTTATAGGATTTTTCTCAGACAAATTATAATTACTAAGCTAAGAATTTTGTTCTGGATGTCTTATTTATATTTTTTTTTTATTGCGGTGAGAAATGAGTTTGCTAGACATTTACTTTAAAATATTAGATTTTTTGTTGGCACTGCAAGTGCTCAAGAGTCATTAAACTAAAACAATCTATATGATTTCTTATTTTTGTTTTATTGGGACCATTTAATAATTTTTTATTCGAACGGCTCCTCGTGCTCAATGATTTTTATTTTTGTTTTATTGGGAGTTTGGGACCATTTAATAATTTTCTATTTAAACTATACAATTGTGATGCAGGTCTTTGAAATGGATCCTGGATTCTTCCGGGAATGTGATACCTTGGTAAGGAATTTACAAGGCAGATTGGAAATACTGGCTATGTCTGTTCATATGGATGGTGATGCCCATGTGGATAACTTTGATGACTTTGAAGATATTTCATCAAGTAGTATTAAAGAGTCTAATGATTCTGTGTTCAAGCTAACTGAGAGAATACAGAAGCAGACAATCTCCACAGGAAATGGAAATCCAGAAGAGAAGGAAACGAAGCAAAATAGATGCAATACATGTGATGCAGTTGTTGGTGATTCCAAGCAATATCGGGAGCACTTTAAAAGTGACTGGCACAAGCACAATTTGAGGCGCAAAACAAGGCAGCTCCCACCTCTTACCCAGGAAGAATGTTTGTCCGACCTAGAAATGAGTGACTCGAGGGCAGATTTAAAGGACTATGCATTTTAATGAGGTAGGTCATTAATTACTTCATATACTAAAGGTATATATATCATCATGATTCAATGGGAGTTCCATATATAATTCTAAAATCATTTTTTCTCATAACATTAATTGGGTATGTGAAATCCATGAATCCAGTTCAGTGAACTGGGTAGCTTAATATGACATGACAACCATTAATCTGCTTGTAGCATATAAATTGGAAAATAATGCATTCTTTAAACTTCCATTTATGAATGTGGAATATGTTGACAGCAGCAAAATACTTTTTTGATTGAAACCTGGCCATGTATGTACACCAACTTGATGGTTCAAAAAGAGGCATGGTTAGCCCTCTTTACCACCTTAATCTCAACCTGCACCCAAAAAAAGTAAAATAAAGATATATAGTAATCATAATAAAAATCATTTGTACATGATAGGGACATTATTGTTTGATTTTCATGAGTGTTAATGTTCTTAACCTATTTGTTGGTTTCCGTAAATGCTAATATGTTATTCTCTACTGTGGTTTACCTAAATGCAGAGAAATTGTTGATTGTATGTGCAATGCCCGAACCCTTAATAACTATAAATCCATTGTGTCATTGATCTTTATAAAATATAATGATCATGGACATGGGCACCTGCCGATGGTATTTTCTTTGTGATACAAACTGTATGATCTCTCTTTTATGTACGAGACTACGAGGGGTTGAATGCGATTCAAAGATGCAGATATATCTTGGACATTGTGTGGCCGCAATTTGGTTAAATATGTGTTATGTCTTGACACTGAGGTTATATGTTTCGATCCATAATAAAGTAAATTGGCCATAAATAAATAAATTGAAATAGGCTTTATGTCTTGCATCTTTGGTTTTTGTTGTCAAATAAAGATGTGAGGTGGTAATTATGGAATCTGAATGCCTGTTTTTGTTCATCCTAGAAACTTCATCCACACTACAGATCAATGCAAAAACTAGATACTTCGTGGATTAATTGTGAGATTTATTGTGTTAAGAGAAATGTTGCATGTAAAAACTTTATCTTGGCAGGTATTTGGAGATTTCTTGAAGTGGATACTCTGGCGTATGTTGGGAACAGTTAGCAAGAATGTATAAAAATCTGTACAATTTGAACCAGCACAGGACATAGGTACCAATTCTCTGTATGCATATGCTATCTTGCCTATGTTATACCCTTTTGGCTTTGAGCATGTGTGGTTTGAGAAAAAGATGTAATCTTCCAAGACATGATCTGCATATGTATTAAAAATTGGAGCTCAATGGATCATGCATATCGGTGAGACATTCTCTGATATTTCCAATCTCAAATATGTTTTTGTTGCCAGGCAGCTGTAGAGTTTATAATAATGTTGAATTTTCTTTTTGTTATAAATTCTATACTAAGTTCTCTTCTTAGAGTGTTTTGTGGGCCAACTTACAAGAATTAGCTCTATGATTTATGGTTTGCAAATCATGGATAGTCAATCATGTTTGTGGCAGACTGCCAGTAACATATTTACAAAAAGAGCACACCAAATGTTCAGCTAGAAATCATGCTTTTTCATGGTGTATCTTCACAGAAAAATTGAATGATGGTTGAAGATTTGTTAAGTATAGTGGACACAAAATGAACTCTGTGGAGAGGAAATTAATCCACTCGTGAGTCATGACATACCTCTGTTTGTTCTTGGCATTTTCTTAGAAGTAGTTTTATGAACTGTTGCAGGAAAGATGCCAACCAAAAATGCGTGCAGAAGATAATGAGGATGGATTTGAACCCCCTTCAGACTTTGCCTACTTCATCTCTCAAAGGGTTTTATTGGTTGTTTTATAGACTATAATAAGATGATGAGAATGCTGGTTACTTTGTGCCTCCTTGTTTAAGTCACTGCTAGATGGAAACTTGTGCCTGTCTTTATAAGATAAATCTATGCATAGTTTTTGTTTTTTAAATTGTGGAACAAAAAAAACTCTATAAATCTGACAAAATTAATACAATGATACCAAATCACTTAGTTTGCTGGGCAGGAAAAGAAAAAGGGGAAATTAATTAGAGGTTCTTAAGGACATCTTCGTAATAACAATAGGTTTCAAAACTTTTTTTTATTTTATTTAGGTCCTTCAGTTAATGATGGTACTATGTTTAGATCCTTCCATCCGATTTTCATTCAACATAATTTTTTTTCCTCTTTGACCCTTAACTTTATATGTTTTGCCTTTTCTCTCCCAAATTTTCTCTTTCTTTCCCAAACAAATGAAAATGTGATACCACCTCCCCCCCCTTTCCATTGCATCGATCTCATCTCCACGAGCGCCCCCTGATCGCCTCCCGCTAGAGCCTGACCCTATCGCCACCCCAACTCCCTCTTATGACCCCATCCATGACCCAGACCCCTCCCATGACCTCAACCTCCCCCAAGCCCTGATCTCGTCCGCCGATATCACCTGGACCTGATTCGATTGGTTCTCCCTCCCAGAGTTACTAATCAATTTTTTTTTAATGAAATGTTAAACAATGCTATATATATTTTTTAGTTTCTTATATTGTAGTGTTGGTTTTATCTTTGATGTTTGCATGAATGTTCCTCAACTAAGGAATTTTCATAAATATGAAAGTTTAAAGATATACACATTGCACTTATTAGTGTATACATATAATACATGGCATAGTGTGTGGTGCTTTTCAGTTTTATGTATCCATGCATGTTATAGAGATGATGAAATTCTTAAAGTTTTATTATTTTTATAGTCGTGCATGTTCTTGAACTATGAGATTCTCAAAGTGTGAATATTAACTGTGTGCACATTGAACTTTACAATATTTATTGATTACATTGTGTGTTTTCTATGCTTGCTAGACAGTGTACATGTGTGAAAGAAAATGTACGACGTCCATAAGATGTGTGGAGCCATGATTGTCGAGATTTCTGTTACCTTGAATGACTAACAAACCTGTGGTGGAGATGTAGGAATAAGAGAAAAAATGAAACTGAAAATATGGGGAATTGTACTCCAATTGTGTCGAGTCTTTTAATTCATGGATATTCGAAGCCGGCAACCTCTCAATAATACAGATGGTTGATCACATAAGGGTTCAAATGATGGAGATGATGCATAAACTGCGGATAACAGTGTACACAATGGAACATACAGAACCTATAACAGGTATAAAAGTGTATACACTGCGCATAACAGTGTATATAATGTAATTCACAAAATCTATAACAGGTATAAGAGTACATGTTGTACATAACAGTGTACACAATGTAATAGTGTACACAGACACAATGTATAAGACACAATGTATAAGAGTGTACACACTGGGGGTATAACGGGAAGAATGCATACAAAATGAAACGGTTGTTAGTATCAGGGAGTTAGAAAAAATAGTTCAACCACTTTAGAGATCTAAAGAAAATAAGAAAGTTCAGTGATTTATTGTTATTATAAAGGTGTTTTGAAAGACCTCTAATTAATTTTCTCAAAGAAAATAGAAAATAATTACCTACCCAAAAAAAAAAAAAAAAATACAATGAATTCTTTCGACCAACTTTGTTTGATTTATTTTGGAATTACTTTTTTTAAAAAAAAAAATTAAACAAAAATATGTAAACTAAATATGATGGTTTGGTTCGAGTCTCCTTCAACAATTGATCAAATGACAAATTTCTTTTGTTTTTGTACGGTGTAATTAGTTTGATTATGGTGTTAGAAATAAAAAAATAATAATAAAAAAAAATAATAATAAAAAAAATATTAGGGACAATTTCGTGCAACCTCACTCGTAGGTTCACGTGTTTTTAATTTTTTTTTAATGAAAAAAATTTATATAATCCCCCAACAAACACATAAATATTCAGATAACCCTGTGCATTTTTTCAAAATTTAAATAACCCTTCACAAATATATGAAAAATTCAAATCACAAAATAATCCAAGATTAACCTGACTTAAACCGAAGATGTGAAGTTATCATTGTACCCTCTCCCCATGTAACCCAATAAGAAACCCTAAACCATTCATCACCTTCATCGTCGTTGCTCCCCTTTGGTCCTCCTCATGGACCTCATCACCCTAATCAGCGACGCTCTCTGTGATTCTCTCAGGGGGGAGGAGGCGCTGAACTACTAGTGCTTGGTGCATGGAATCCGAGGCGGGAGGCCCTGCAGGCCCGCCAAGTACAAGGCGAGGGCTGTTCTCAGTCCGTGCCTCGCTCGTCACGGCTTCTGAGATGAATCTCTAGGGGCATCTCGTCAACCTTGCGAGGTTGATCTCGCTGACGCTAGAAGGGGAGAAGAGGAGCGGGAGGTGGGGAAGGCGAAAGGCGCGGTTTTGAATGTCAGTTTCGGGTTTTACGTGGTTGGGGATGATAAAACACCTGACTCTATTCACCCACAACATCCTCATCAATTCCCTCTGCAAACTCAATCGCATTGACGTCGGTTTATCCGTTCTTTGTGGCCTCTTCAAGCGCGGCTATGAACCTGAGGTTGTGACTTTCACCACTCTCATCAAGGGCTTCTGCTTTACTGACAAGATTCGACTCGCGGTGGTGCTGTCTGTCGATATGTCTAAGAAGGGTTGCCCGGTCAATGTAGTCACTTACGGGACACTCATTGACGGCCTCTACAAGGTGGCCGACACCGGAACGGCTCTCCGTTTGCTCAGACGGATGGAGGAGAGCGGGCTTAGGCCTTACTTAAAGGTATACAACGCGATGATCGACGGTATCGAACACTCGGGGCTCGCTCAGGCGTGCAGGGAGCCTCTCTGGAATGGATGGCCGTTCGAGGAAGTCACTCGAGGACTTGGAGCCTCGTATTGAGAATAATTGTTTGGATTTATTGAAATGGAGGTGGCGGGCTGATCATGGGAAGCTCGAGGAAGAAGAAGAACTATTGAAATGGAGGGAGTGGTAAAAAGAAGTAATTGGTTGGGGGTTATTTGGATTTTTGGTGGTTTATAGGGACCTCATTGCATTTTTGCATTTTGTCTGGGTTAGGTTGACAGAATATCCGAGGAATATGCCAATTCTGTTAGTGGTTAATTAACTCACGGGGTGGTTTGGATTTTTCATATGTTTGTAGGGGTTTGTTTGGATTTTGAAAAAATGCAAGGGGTTTTCTGGATATTGATATGTTTGCGGGGGTTATGGATTTTTCCCTTTTTAAAAATATATAGCCTTTACCACAAAAAAAAAAAAAAAAGTAAAATGTGTAATATATAAATGTCTTTTCTTTATATCCAAATAACCCCTGTAAACAATATTAAAATACTCATTTATGTCAGTTAAGTTAAGTTCATCTATATTTAACCTGAGCTTAACTATATGTGTGAAATTACAATCACGCCCTTCTTCAATTTATCACTATCTAAAACAACATAACCCTAACATTTCCCTCCATTGTTACTCCTATGCCGATCTTCACCCTCACCACCGCTGATGGCATTTCCCCCCCTCTTTTCATCGTCTCTTTGTTGTCTGGTATTCAACAAAAGTGTTGTATGCTTTGTCTTGACAAAAATAGAGGGTTGAATCAATCCTTTGATATCTAGTTCTTTGTCCTTTTTATTCTAGTGTATCTATGTCTCTCTCTTTATTCGGATTCTCTTGTGACCCAACTTTGTTTTCATCTCTTTCTTTCTTGAATTTCTCATCTGATGTACATTTTGTAGAGGCCCATTGCATGAAGGAATTATTTACAAGCAAAAAACAAAAGGTGTTGTGTGATCATAAACTAGTTATCTTTGCATGATGTCCAAGAGTAAGTTTCCCTAAAAATTGATATTTCATTTAATCCTTTTTTATTTATACATGTTGGGAGCACCACTTAAAATATGATTACTTCAAAATCCAAATATATGGACTTGAGGAATCTCTATGAAAAGAAAATTTAGAAAAAGAAAAAGAAAAGTGAACAGACAGTACCCAAAAATGGACTGTGCAAGGACCCTGAGACCTAATGGTCATAATCGGGAGGTGGAGGGTGTCTAGTCATTCTGTCGGGTGGGGAACTGGGGATCAGTGTGAATGAGGAAGAAGGTGGATGGGTCTATTAAAGAGGAGAGATAGAATCATAATTTATAGGGGCATTTTGTATTACTTTTTAATAATTGGGTAGTATAACGGAATATTCCTACGGTTAGGGGTTATTTAACTCGGGGGGTGATTTGGATTTTAGTACGTGTTTCTACGGAATTATTTGGATTTTGGAAAAAAGACGAAGTTATCTGGATTTTCATAATTTTGCATCATAATCTTTCAACTCATTTCTAGTTTTGCCTATATAATGTCGAACATCTCTCTCCGTACATCTGACCTCCTCATACCCTCCTGAGTCAATGCCCATAATAGACACATTTGCCCCTCTATATGTGTCAATCAAAGATTTTTGAACAACTGTTATTTCTCATATGATCTCAAGAGGTGTGTTTTTCGTGGAGTACATAAAACATGAGCATGGCCTTCAACAAGATTGTGCACTTTTCATCTTTCACCATCTTTCATTAAGCTTATTTTAGCCTTGCAACCTAATCTTGTATGTCCTCGGGCTTGCTTTGTACTTGAAGAAGCTTTAAATCCTTCTTTAGAACAAACAATATCTCTCAAACAAAGTTCTTTTGCACCCCTATCAGCTGCATGATATTTTGTGAATGATTTTCATACAGAAAAACATGAAATTTTTCCATAAGTGACATAAAACTTCTCTGCTTCTTCAAGAGAATCGAAAGACATTCCAATGATTGGTTTACATTGTTCTATCTACGTCCAGAATCCAAAGGCCTCCATCATTACCACATAAAGATCCTAGATTCTCAACACTTTCATCATCATTAGAGCCGTCAACTCCACTAAACATTTTAACTACAATATAACAACAAATATGACCATAATTAATTTACCATCAAATAATACATGTATTCCGTAATTATGCATGTCATATTGCTCACCTACCATATAAAAAAAACACTCAATTCATACACTCATAACACACACAAACAAGAATCAGCCACTTTATCAACATTAGTTGACCCCTCTCATTAACTTGAACAGAGCAAAAAATTAAAAACTTACGGACCCTTTAAAAGGCTTTCCAATGCATACAAAACATGCATATAAAACTTAAAAGCTTACGGGCCTTTAAAAGGCTTTCCAATGCATAAACCATTTCTCTGAGAACAAAACAAAAATATTATAGAAAAAAATATGATGATCAATTATGTTTGGGAGGGTGTGGCCTTGTAATAATCAGCACTAAAAGGTATGAAATAAAACACGTATTTCTAATGTATTTAAAACCTACAAATCAACATGCATTAGCCTTTCAAAAAAAAAAAAAAAAACAGATCATTCAAAACATATTCACAATGAAAATTCTAATTTATTAAAAACAACAACAAATGAAACAAAAAACCCTAAATAATAAGATAATCAAAGAAGTAAAAGGAAATACTTACAATGTATGTTATGCCGTCTTCACGCCGGTGCAGGGACGGGGAGGATGAAGGGGAACGGCGGGATGGAGGCTCCGACGTGAAGAGAGGAGGTGCGGTTTGAGTTCGGGATGATTTTCGGTGAAGAAAAAAGAAGAAAAAAACAGAGATGGATGAGAGAGCTAGCACGCTCGATGGGAGTGTTGGAGTGTTGAAGAGGGGTTCATCGAGGGTGATGAAGGGGTTTTTTAAGGGGGGGTAGAATAGGAAAGTTAGTTTTTTTTTTAAAACAGCCGATCGATGGATGGACCCCGATCGAACGGTCGTGTTCGAATCCCGCACAGCCGCACGTCCCGCGGGGTATCAGTCGCCTATATATACACACACACACACACACTAATGACATTACAAAATTTATATAAATGCACACCTATAAATTGTAAATCAATAATTTATATAAGTGAACAACTACAAAAAGTAAACTACGGTGTATGAACACTAAACAAGAAAGTATGTTTGTTACGCCCTAAAGTGACCAGCTTTAGAAAGCAACATAATTAATATAAAAAATCCACAGGACTTAGATGAAAAGATATTGAAGCAAATAGTAATAGTAAGAGATGAATACAGCGAAAACATACAACTTAACTCCAAGGCCAATAAAAGCCGAACAGAAAGAAATATACGTAGAGCAGAAATTGACAACCCAAACTAAGTCCTGTTTGAGCACTACAATAGTTGCCCAACTGGTTGACAAGTGAAGATTATACAAAAAAGACACCCACCAATCACTAATACAAGGATAGATTGGGATGATGACAGCTCTAACTGGCACCCAACGTAGTACATCCTTAAATCGAGCCAAAACTCTAAACACCCCGCTCACATGGGTGTAGGATAGGCACCCTACTCCGCACCTGAAATAATAATTCAACCACAAAGAAAGAGTGGATGAGCGATGAAGCTCAGCAAGTACACAACTCAAATATCGCCATTACAAAAACAATCACTATTACAAGCATAAATTAAATACTATGCCGTATAAGGAACCATACAACTCTCCCAAGTAAAATGCAAGGGTCATACATGAACAAATAAAACGAACATGTAGAATTAAAAAGAGTTCCAAGATGTTATGCCGACCACATCCCTGATGTCAGTGTAGGGGGCTCACTATCATCATGTCAACCAAATCCCTGATGTCAGTGTAGGGGGCTCACTATCATCATGTCAACCACATCCCCGATGTCAGTGCAAGGGGCTCACTATTATCCTTATCACCATTGGACAATCAATTCTACCATAATGTTAAAATCGAACATGGATAAGAGATTTCATACTAGACCTCAGGTGTAGATTCAATGCATTGTCAAATCAAACCTAATACAAGACCTTAAACATCCTCCAAACAATACCTTTCCATAATTACATCCATAACAGCAAGTAACCCTTCAACCTCCACCACTCATAGCATGCTATCAGACATCGTATATTAGGGAAATATATGGTCAACTATTGTAACAAGTAGTATATTAGGTAAAATAAGTCATACCTATAATCATTTAATCATGCTAAAATATAACCTTTATGATTAGGTGTCCCTAGGTCATACTAAAATTAAATGACATGGACATAAACTTAACTGTTAATTTTTACACATCCTATCACTCTAGGCAAGTCTTTATCACTTTAGGAAATAAATATTATGTTTATACATCTACACAACATCAAGCTTCTAACACTCTAACAATCAATACTAAATTTTTAAGCATACATACATTAAGATAGACATGAAAGCACCACACAAACATAAACATACGCTCCTATTAATCATTCTAACATGGTAAAAGGATAAGCATATCGTCACATAACATTAAGTATAAATTATTAACTAAGCATAACCGAATACAAGTAATAATTATTACTAGGCATGTAAAGGCTTACATTAGAACGAAGACAGAAATAAAACTAAAACTACTCAAAAACCTTCTTGGATAAAAAAAAATTTAACTTAGCTGAGTATCAAATCACTACAAAACCTCCATGAACCCAACCCATACACCACTTTCCTCCATCAACATCCATGCATTTTGTTTTGAAGCTTGCAAGATAAAAGTCAAAATGACTAATGAGAACATGTGAATCACAAACATTAGCTTGGGTAAACATAGCTCAACCCATTCCCAAATTTCTAACTATGACCTTTCAACAAATATAAACCATGCACATTCATGTTAAATCCCATTCAATGAAACAAATAATGCATAATGAAAGCAATGGTTACTTTTCCCTGGCTCACCGAAACCCATAGAATTAGAGAAAGGGAGAGAGATCACTCATATTTTTATATAAAGAACACATTACACACATACAAGCTTTAAAGGAGAATGAGTGAGAGAAGTGACTTATGTACTCACAAACAAGCAAGAATGCTTGGAAAGAAAACAAGTGAGGAAGAGGGAATGCTCTCGGATCGCCGTCGCACCAAGCCGGGTCCCAAATCAGCCACCTTGGCACGTGACCCGACCACCACGAACCTCCGATGAAGAAGAAGAGATGCTTGAGAAGAAAAATTTTCAATTGGAGAGAGAGAGAGAGAGAGAGAGAACTTTTTCTCACATGTGTGGGATGTGTTGGGTAAGTGAAAATGTTTCAATTATCCTCAACTAAAACCTAAGAGACCCAAATACTTGAAATAATTGGATTGGAAATGCAAAACCTCACTAAATTGCCAACATAGCACATAAATTAATTATTCATTAAATAAATATCCTAGTTTGACCCATAAAACTAATAATTTCATCTCAACCCTCAAGCACAAATATAAACCCATAATTAAAATTATCTATACTAATTAAATGACACGGTCATAACAATGTTAGTTGCCTTCTTTCAAAAATTTTATAAATCATTCTCAAGTGACTTACACTCAGAACAGGAATAATTACATAAACTTATTAAACACAAAAACACAAAAAAGAATATAAGAGTTATAGACACAAGAGGAAAAATATAGAGTGATTGACAAATTATTTAAAAATGGTTCAAGTGGTATTAGAAAATTATTTAAATAACCATATCCACCTCCATATACAGGAAATTAGTACACAAAAATCTAATGAGACTCTTACACTGAGTGAATAACTATTTACAGATTTGTAAAAAACATTACAGGAATAGAATAACTACTAACAGAATAGTACAAACCGACCAATTACAAAATACTATTATAAATGAACAGCTGCAAAAAGGAAACTACACTTATACACAATTTATATTCACTTGAAAAGTTTAATAGTTGTCCTCTCTTAAAAAAATTCTAAATTATACAATAAAAATAAGAGTATTTACACTAAACAAGAAAGTAAGGAGTGATTGACAAATTATTTACACTGAAAAGTTATTTAAATAATCATATTCGAATATATATTCATGACATTAGTACACAGAAATCTAATCATCATATACAATGAATAATCAGCTACATATTTATAATAACACATTACAGAAATTGAAAAGACACTTACAGAATATGACAAACCACTTACATAATAATACTATAATACTATAAATGAACAACTATAGAAAGAAAACGCAACAGAGAAGGTGGCCGAAGAGGTGCAACGGAGAAGGTGCCCAAAGAGGTGCAATGAAGCGGTGCAGTGGCCGAAGAGGGAAAGTTGGAGGTCGCTGATTGTGGGTGTTGGGTTTCAATGAAAGGGGATGAGAGGGTTTGTGGAATGAGAGGGTGAGACGCCTCCATTTATGAAGGAGCGGTTTTATAACTGCAGTGGCCACTGAAAAACAAGGGGACGACAAAAGGGGGGTTGCCGAATCGATTTGGTGATGTGGGGGGGAAGGTAAGAGGTTTTGGGGGGAGTTTGGTTGATTTGGGGGAGAAATGGGAGAGAAGGGTAGAAATGAAAGGAAAATATGAGTTGGCTGTGAGGTGGCAACAGCAGGGGCACAGGAAAAAGGGGACAAAAAAGCAGGGGCAAAAAAAAAATTTCCCAAGTCAAGGGAGATGGAAAAAATGGAGGGTTTGGTCCACAGGGGCATTTAGACAATTCCCCCTTCTATTTTTTATTCACTTTCAAAAAAAAATCAAAACATATTGGAAGTGTAAATGAATGGTAAAATGATTGTCATAACATTTTGTGATGACTATGGGATGTTCTGATATTGGTTGGGTATGCAAAGTGTCGATCTACCTATGAAATCTTCTAACGCAGTATATACTACATTATCAACATATCCATTATAAAAAAAAACGTAAAATATATGCATTTAATTCATATGTATTTTTTCTTTTCTTTTTTTTGTTGGGGGGGGGGGGTGTGGGGGAGAGGAAATGAAAGAAAGAGAGAGAGAGGAGTTGAGGATGGGGAGGGTAACAATGGGCTTCATGGAAACGACGATGGACTAAGGAGGTTAGGGGACGGCAACAGTAGGGTATGTTGGTAAGAGGGGTAAAGAGATGATGGTGGGTAGTGGCAAACAGAGAAAGTGGTGGACACCCACCACCGCCGTCTCTCTCTCTCTCCTCCGGTCATTCACACGTCTCAAAAAAAAATTGCAAGATGAGGTGAATGAAGGGCAGGGTGGAGAGTTAAACGCCTTCAGTTCAATCACTTACAAAGGGACAATCCATATCAAACTTATAGTTTCCACGATTGAGAGACCCCTAATAAAAAATGCAACTTTGTAATGACCTAGAATCAGTTGTCATCCTTCAAATCATAACATCAATTAGTATGTCTAAACAATGACTCGTGCGATGAATGCAATACTTAATAGATATGATATGTGACAACAAAAGAAAAATACAGTAATATGGCCTAACTTCGAAGTTAAGCGTGTTTTGAAGAGAACAATACTAGAATGGATGACCTCCTAAGAAATGAAAAGTCCTCATGCTGCACCCCACTCCCCCCCAACCAAACAAAACCTAGCCGTTACAAATATCAAAACGTACAACTGAGAGAGAAGTGAGGAACTCATAAAAGCGTTGTTTATACAAAAGACATAAGCTAAACTAGAAGATGTTTCACCATCCACTAACACAATGATATTAAGTAAGCAATCTTTACAATGAAACCAAGCAAAAAAGGTTACATTAGAGAAGAAAATTGGGCTTACAGTCTATCCAATGAATTTCTGGCAGTACCGCATAAACCTATAGACTTTCCCAACATCTATACCATCATCTTTCATCACGTCTTCAATCGATCCTGATCTTTCAGAGATCCACCGATCGAACAGACTGACAATTCTTCTTAGCTTTGGTAAATGTTAAGCAACACATAACTAACTCAAGTAATGGTGAGCAAAATCTGTGACTGTAGCAGACAATTAATAAATAAATAAAAGTGGTGATTTCACACTGCTATACGAGAATGATCATTTTAATCCTATATAGGGATGTAACCCAGACAGGTTGGATTTTGAAACTCAAAATTGGAGGCTAGCCCAAACCCCGCCCAGCCTGATTTTTCCCTCAAATTGTAGGAGTTCTACCTGTAGAATTCGGTTCGGATTTGATTTGGGTTGGGTCAAGTTTAGGTTTAGAAAAAAAAAATCATTTTAAGCAATTTGAACTCCTCCACAGTGCAACAAAGGACAGTCAGGGTAAAAATAAATTGGATAATCCAGTTTTTATCTTACAGAACAAATGATTTGGATCTGAACTGAACATTAATTTATTCACCCCATAGGGTTCAGGTTGGACCCAAGTAACCCGATCCCTCAACCCAAACCCAACCCAAAATTGTGTTTGGGTTTGCTCGGATTTGAATTCAGGTTGAACATGATTGCTAAAACTCTAGCCTGAACCTGCCCAAAAATCAAGTTGGATGGGGTTCAACCCACCCAACTTTCACCTCTAATCCTATGTTGCACTACAAACTACAGTTGAGATAAAAAAATGCATCTGATTGTGGAAGGTAACACAGATAATACAGAAGTACAAATATTAATTATTATTGTCAAGGATACAGATGAAGCTGATGAATTAGATGCATGTTGCGGCTCATCTTCAATGGAATCCTCTAGTGGGTGATTGTCAAGGTCTTCCATGATCAAATCCAACTTCTCCAATAGAGCCAATGCATACTGGTGCAAGATCGATGAGCCCGTATCATTCCCTTGAACATGAACCAACAACTTTTCAAGGACACTCCACAGAGCATTTCGCGCTTGCAAATCGTCATCGATGAGAGGAAATGTATCAAGTAGTCCCTGAAGGAATAGAAGATCTGGATGGAACAAATCAAAACACAATCATTTCTAGATGTGCCTAAAGAAAAGAAAAATCATAACAGACTTGTCTGCAGAGATCAAACCCTTTACCTAAAGAAAGCTCACAAGTTAGATTGGGGTCATCAGAGAGTACATTTGCAACTATCACCATCGCCATGATCGATGAGCTAGCAACCTGTTAGAAGTATTTGCTTTGAGAATTAAAAAACAGGGCTATAAAAGCATTGAAGCACTATGACTTGAGGTGATTGAATACAGGTTTATAGCAAATCCATCGGTTATGTAGTCAATGTTATAACGTGCATCAAGTATTGGAATAAGTGAAATCGAGATGGGACCAAAGTTGTGACTTGGTTGTAATAACAGGATCAAAGTCGTCGAGATGGGATCAAAGTATTGTTTACTTTCCTAATTGTGATTCATCTTAGATAGCTCCATGTTCTTGTCTATTTTGATCTGATTATGTCTAGGATCTAAATCTTGTGTGTGTCCATAATAACTCTCCCTAAAGGGCTGAAGCTGGGTCAAGGAACACAGTTTTCTCTCAATAATCCATGGGTTCATAAGAGTGATAACATACTACAGGTTAGATAAAAAGACTCTGGTTAAAAAAAAAAAAAAAACAATGTGGTCAACATTTATTTATTTCTATAAAATGGTGTCATTTTGTATATAATCCATTTAGCTGCTTAAAATAAAATTCATACACCGGACACTCTCGATGTTGCTCTTGCCATTGGAACTATCTTCCAAAGTATGTTGTACTGTTGTCATAAATTATAGATCATATGTGACCCTCTTAAATAGATTTGAATATTATCTGCTGCCAAAGATTAAAACAGCAGGTTTTTCAGATAAAATCTTAATCGAAAGGAAGGAGGGAAAAGAAAGCACACATCAGCCATGCATAATGTGATTTTGTGATTCTACGCACCTCAACTTTGTCACGAAGCTTGATCACACTACAGACCAGCTGAATAAGTTCTTCATTTGAAGAAATCACTTGGGAGTAAGTGTCAACGGTTGAAAGAGCCTCTATTAAATGAAGAGTTAGATCAAGAATGGGGCACCTAGAATACCCCATAAGCAAAATGTTAGATATTCCATGTACATCAATTCCTCGAGTGAATTAGTAAATGAATCAGAAGATAATACAATATCTAAAATTAAAGAAATGGTTTTAAAGTTTTACACTAAATGAATGATATGATCTTAGATGGAACCATTCAGAGGAAGTATGATAAATATCAAACAATATAAAAAAACCAAAGCAGTACCACAGATTGTATAAACAAGGCAGGAGGGATTTTGACCGTAAAACCTTCAATTGAAAGGTATCATACTGAGCATGTGTGATGCATGAAATAAAAAAGTTGAAATTACATTTCTTCAAACTTCTGAAAACCCTCTGGCTGGACTCATGCTATTAGAAAGAGAAGTGTTTATAATCTGTTTGTTAGTACTTAGTAGTATGTGCTAGGATGTCAATGAAACAGCTATTTCAAACTCTTATTGAAGGCATGGGATACAAAGCTTACCCATCAAAACTCCTTTCCTCCCGTATTTTGCTCAGCTCCGATGTCAATAATCCAACAAAATGATTTTCCAAGCCCAACTTTATAAGAAGCGGAAGAAGAACTGGTCCTCCATCTTGACTCTCTATAATGGCCAACAACAGCTCAAGACTCTGTCCATATGATAACAAGGAAACATTAGCTTTTAGATGTTAGTCAAAAATCATTTTAAAGTTAAAAGAGCAATTTAATTATAAATTTGAACATCATGTTGGAAATTGGAACGAAAATAAATCTACATATAACTAAACCCATTAAATACTCTACACTTGATTATCCTGGAAGAATCCATTGTGTATTGTGATGCAGGATTTTTGTGAGATACTTCCTAAGGAGAGCATAAAAGGAATAATAGGTATCAAGACCAAGAAAACACGAATTGGCATACAAAGGAATGGGTAATGCAAGCCATTAAATTCTGAGGAAATGAGTCAAGCCAACAAATATTTTTTCCTGACTAAATTTTAATCCACTCTGCCACCAATAACACCATTCAGTTCTTCAGAAGAAGCTATAAAAAAAAACAGATGCAATATTGATAAGCTGACCAAAGAACAATATCATTCAGTTAGGCGAGAAATGGAAAAAAAAGAGTCAAGAGACTAATTTTGCAGAAAAATTACAGGCACAACATCAGATGGATATCACATGAGGACTGTCTTGAAAAAGCAAGGTGGATTTTTTTTTTCTTAATCAAACTTTCTTGGCTTAAGGTTTTGAAAGGAATGGATCACATTAAATCCTTCAAGAACAGATACATAATATTACACATTTGGATATAAGTTGGCTATCCAAGGAAGACCACGATAAACTTCAACATGTGCATGGGTGAGCATAATAAAGAAATTAGCAGTGCTAATTGGTGATTCAAGAAAGGACACAGAAACCTGCTTATCAGTAGTAAAATGAACTTGTACAAGAAGAGGTCGAAAGAGCATCAAATTGACAACCTTTGTCCTGGGACTTCTACTGATTTCCATGTCACAAACCTCAATCTATATGACTATATGCAATGCCAGTAGCCATCTATAAATGTCAACACTAGGAGTATGACACATTAATAAAGATAAGACACAATTTTAACAAATAATAGCATCGTATACTATCAAGAAAAGGGCCACCAATTAGCAAGTGGAACCAAAGATGATTCTCAGATCTATGCAGATTCTCTTGAATTATTCCAAAAAAAAGGCCAGAAGACAAAAATCCAAGAAAATGTATAATATTCATTTTTCTTTAAGACTTCAACACAATTCATGTAGATGGACAGGATATCATCGTAGTTTACAAGTTATTCAATTTAAATATACAGCTCTATATGATAATATTAATTGACTATGGGGAAGATGTTAACCCAAAAGAAAAAAAGTTTCAATTCGACCAGTATCAAATAGCCACATCTACTAAATCGTTCTTCCTCAACCGCCAGAAGCATATTCACCAATATACCCAACATTAAAAGATCTGTAGGGCATGGAAATTGCTATAAAAAGAATGTATTTATAGCCCTTCCTTTACCTTTTCTAGTAGCTGATAATTCAATGTATTTCCAAAGATCCAAATCACACGTTCTGCAATATGTTCATGTTGCAAGGCACCAACCCAAGAATTGGATGCACTGCTTTGAAGACCCAAGCTTAATATCCTGTAGAAGGATTTTAAGGAAAAAAAACTGGTCAATGACAGGCACTGGGGTTTAGCTTGTAAATAGAAATCATTGTATTAATTGTGCTTTGACTCATTTGACAAAACTAAATTGAAATGGTGGAACTTCAACTCCAAATTCACAAGCAAATGTCTATTCCTAAAAAGTATCAGAAACATTATTAACATAAAATGCAAGACAAATAGAAACACACCATCAAAACTAAAATCAATATAATTGTCACCAACTATTTGCACTCGGCTTTATGAACACTACTAGACCATATATTGACACTCAATTTCATTCCTCTAGTATCCATCATTTCTAACTCCCTAATTTGAAAAAACAAATATTACATCTTTTAAAAGGTAGACAAAAAAATTTTAAAAAAAAATCTCAAGAGATCTTCCATAATATATTATAATATATAACTAATTGTTACAGTAATAGCTTAATTTGTCTGATTGATATAAAATCAGAATTCAAAAAAAAAAAATCTTTGGAGATGTACACGAGTATTATTGATAATGAACCTAAGCAGACAATTTTTATAGCATTAGGGAGGAGATGAGAAATCTAGAACAAGGCCTAAAATGCTCTCCCCCCAAAACCACATAAGAGACGAAATCTCATATCACCCTATATGATCACCCAACCTTTACCTTTAATATTGAATGACTTGGCCGCAAAATGAATCTCCCTCCATCCCTTAAAAAGGACAAAATAAAGGACCAAGTGTTCTCCAAACATGCTGTCCTATTGAAAATATTCTCATTTACCATGATTCAAATCAACAAACAAATCACGAGTAAAGAAGAGGATAGATTTTTTTGTCTTGCTTCTCTCACCCCTCTTTGTCTTAAACCATTCCTACTCCGACATTTGCTGAGCATTCACCTTTTCCCCCATGCCAAGCTGAATCTTTTCCACATCTCCCTATTGAAAACACAGATGAAGAACGAGTGCTCCACATTCTCCATCCCTACCACAAAACTCCCAGCTAACATTCCCATCATGCACCTAACTGTTTTTATCAACCTTGGAGAGGATCTTGCTGATCAAGAAAAGCCACATGTAGGCCCTAATCTTTGAAGGGGACTTTACATCCAAAAGCTGTCTATAGCATTGAGCAGCTGCGAGGTCTCTACCTGAGCCTTGTGAAGCACCGCCTAGGACTTCACAGAGAAACCTGGTTTCTCACTAGCCTTTCAACAGGCCATATCTTCTTTTCCAAGTCAAGCTAAACCTCCTGAAGAAGGGCCCAAAGAGAACTCGCCTCATGTCTCTCCTCATCATTCAAATTTTGCTCATCATTCATATATTATCATGTGTTGCATAGGGATTGATAGAAAGGCCCTATTTGACAACAAAATAAAAATAAAAAGGCTATGGATACCTCTATACAATAATTGAATTGGTGATGAAACAGAAATTATGTCAACCAAATTCCAATGCTCATTCCACAAATGGATACCACTGGCATGTCCACTTGTACATTAAGGTATCTAATAATGAAGCTTCATTTTAATAAAGAGTACCAGCATACTTCAGTAAGACAGGCTGAATCACCAAGGAACAACTGGTCAACAATGGCATCAATCAAACCATTGGTAGAAGCAACAGCATCATTCAGACTTCCATGGCAAGCCAAATTCGCAATGATTCCCAGGCAAATCTCCTACAAGAAAGAGAGAAGAATACATGACTAACAAATCAAATAGATATGTCATGCAAAAAGAAATATCTAAGAAACAAGACCACAGAGATCACCAAAAGTACAAGACCACAGAGATCATCAAAAATGTATATGAAATATATAAAAATATGTCATGCAATACATACGACAGGCATTATAAAATTGATTCTATCAAAATATAGTTAACAAGTGAGGCTATGAAAGTTGATTTTGCCAGATTGGCAAAATGATTGTGAAATTTAAAGTTTCAAGGACAGTTTTTCCCCTAAACTTGCTAAATCCTATATATCTTCTCCACAATGTCTCTAAACAAATCACTTTTATTTGAAAAATCTGAGGAAAGAGTTGTGGGATTCCTCCTTTAACAGAGTACATATCTTAATAAATTTGAAAAAAAAAACACCAAAAAGTATTGATCGTAAAGTATGATTACAAATCAAGATGAAACTATGATATGAGAACAAGATGGATATGGGTTAATCAAATAATATGCCACTTGATAAGTGAGATATTACCAATGAGACATATTGGACCCAGTTATTTACTCAAGTGTAGCAGATATCTTGTCACCCACAATTGGCATCTGGAGCAAAGTTTGACCTAAACCTCAAGCCTTCTGGAAGATTGGCCTATGGGTTTTTTTATTAGATAATGAACTTTAAGGAAATAATAGCAATGCATTGAGATTTTCCAAAGTTAAGTTATAAGATTAGCCAGAGATTTTCCAGAGCTCTCCACAAAATGACTTCTCCGAAAAATCATTTTATAAATTCTCAACAAAGCTCCATCAAGAGAGATTTAACTCCCGATTTTCTCACCAAATTTGGGTTTTGTCTGCATCTTTAAAGGTTTGATGCTTCATGTGGCTACTTTCCCTAAACAAGCTCAAAAAGGTGAATTGTTCCAAATGGGCAAGTGACTTGCTTATAATTATGTGGGACGGAAGAGGAGACAAGATCATTTTTTTTCTTGGTTGCCCTCAAAGTGCCAAGGTGTGGTAAAAATGTTGGAACCATGTTAGGAACTAGATTCATGTTCATTAAGGTTTAAATATGTGGGATGGCTTCCAGAGAAAGAATGGTAAAGAAAGGGGATAGAAGTAAAAGGGCAAAATTTATAAGGATCATACCACATGCATTGTGTTGGAGCTTGTTGTTAGCAAGGAATGATGACCACTATCAAAGAAAAATCTACATAGAAAATATTTGGGTGGCCATTAAAAGGCTTCTCCGAGTTTAAGGATCCGCTCTAACCGGAGAAAATTCCTTCTAAATAGTAATAGGTTCCAAGAGGAAAGGGGAATAGATGTGAATTGAAGATCTTTGTAATCTGTCTTTGTATTTTAACTTTTCCTCGTATTTAAATTTTTTTTCCTTTTGTTTTGGAGATCCCCCCTCTCCATTTCTTTGAGGGACTACATTTATTAATATGAAGCTCCTACCTTTATTTTCAAAAGAAAAAAAAAAAGTTTTAAGATTAACTAATTAATTAGTCTGTGTTGTGACAAACCCTATCCACCAATATCGTCATGAATCTATTTTTTTACAAGTGAGCAAACAAATTGGCTGATACAGTCACTAAAGCCCAGCAGGAAGATTGATTAGTGATCATATGTTCTCATCTTCCCCTAGGGCTTTAATGAGTATTTCCGTCACAAAAAAAAAAGAAGTTAACCCTGAATTGCATGCAATGAATTATTTGAATCCATATCAACATTAAATTTTGATGTGTTAATGGAAGAAATGGTTCACTATGGCTTGATTAAATTTCCAGCTATCAATGTGCCATGATTGTATACTCTGGGTTGGATGGAATTTCTTTTTGCATCGATTAATGAAATGGCGGCTGGTTTTACTCATTTTCCAAAAGAATATAAAACTCACTTGCTAATGCTAGGTGACATACCACTGAGCCACGTGGGACCAAGTTGTTTAAGAAAATCCACTAATTCTCATTAACCATGAATATGACTGCTTGCAAGACTTCCAAGGTGGCATCCAGCACCCTGTTATTGATGAAATGTGCGAGCCTTTTAGGATTTTTTTTTTTTGGGAGAGACAAGAAATGAAAGTACAGTTGCAAGTGCAGAAGCAAGGTATAGGAATCAACAACAGTGAGTAGAGATGGTTAAATGAGTCTTCAATCAGGGTTTGAGATTTACCAATCAATTAGGCTGCATAGTCATGTACTAATCTGCATTTGTTTCCTCATTGACCTATTGGTGATATAGGTGGCAGTTGAGTTGTCACAGACTCAAAACACGTCCCATTGCAAATTGACCTTCCCCTTGCTTGAGGGCAAGGTTGCAATCTTTTCTTCTTTGGTCTTTGTTGTTGTGAATTGATAGTTAGCATATTTTTTGTTATTGCCCTAAGTTGAATAATCAACTTTCAACTATAAGAGAGATATGTAAATCAATCTGTTTGGACTGACACTGTGACACTCTATAGGAGCTGAAGATTGTATACATTACATAATGACAATGATGAATAAACTAAGAGTACAAGTATGTGATTTTTCTTACTCTAGCATACCGTTACTCGGACAGATTTTGAAACAGGAAGGATTGAGGAAAGCACTTCAAGTAAAAGATTCTTCACCTGCACAGGTTGAGCAAAAAATCTAATCATAAGCAAACTTCACGATTTCATCCAAAAAGTAAAAACCATTCCATAGTCAGAGTCGTGCACAAAATCTTCCAGACTAACATAATCTTAAGTAATCTAAAACATGCATATTGACAACTTTGTTTATTAAGGTCCTCATTTTCAGGTTTCTGAAATGCACTCAGTCATCACTAACACACCACACATGCAATCACTTGCATTTATGTTCATGTAAAATATATCGCTAATCTAACGTATAAAAAAAAATCATAACTTTAAGTTCTAGCTCATTTGACCTGCCCCACAATACAATTGTGGTTACAAACACCTTGGGTGAGAAAAGGTAAACAAGGCCATGATTTGAGTTATTTTAAAAAATATATCACAAATGAATTATATTATTATATTCTTATTTCCTTTGAGACTAAGCAATACAACCAATTCCAATGCTGGAAAAATAAAAGCACACCCATAAAGAGAATTCATTCCTCGATCCCAAAATATACAAACATGGGACATCAAGGAAGATGACCAAATATAACAAGCTTAATCATATTTAACATCCGGCCCTACAAACCCTGCCGCACATGAATCTAAACTATAAGCTTTTAATAAGGTCAAATCTAGTATGATATCAAAACCATTTTCCTGAAGATTCCATCATTCCAGCTGATGTTCCTTTGACTACTACCTAAAGTAAATAACTGTTTTCTAGGCCCTTACCAATTCAGGAGAGATGGTGCAATGCGGAAGGTCTTCAAGTCTTCATGTTGAACTTCATATGATATTCAAGTAACTCAACACTAAAATACTTTATTCAATGACCAAGTGATTTACATTCGCTGTCAATAGAATAACCAACATCAAGTACATTTGGACTATCAACCTGAAAAGTCTCTATTATGACATTTTTGTTTTTAAAACATAAAAACTAAAATCCAAAACCAGAAGTTGAAAAAAAAAAAGCAGTTTGGAACAGTTTATCTGAAAACTGATTTTAAAGAAACAAAATCAGTTTGTCAATGGGTTCCAAATGGGGCTGAAAAGACATTACACACATGGTAAAAACCTATGAACAAGGTACTCAAGACCTGAAAAGTAAACATGAAATGATGCCAATTAAAGCCTCGAAAATCAAAACCAGATAATAGAATTCTACCACAAACCAACAGAAAATCCTCTTGTAACAAAGAAAACCCACTTTAAGCGCTCTAGTCTACAGCTATTTTTATCAAGACCGAAACAGTTTTTGTGGCACCTGGAATCTTGAAAGGTGCTATGATTCCACATCCCTAAAATCAACAAACCCATATAGAGCTCCCCATAATGTTCAAAAGTGCAATGACAATTTGAAGTTTCATATTCTCCACTAAAAGTAGCTATAGTTAACTACCGTAGGTTTCTTCAAACCTAAAACCCCAGGAAGCTTACTTTTATTCTCATTTATCAAAAATAAAACCAATGAAGTCCAACAATTTTACAATATAAGAAGAGATGGCAATGGAATGGGCTACCCGGGCGACCCACCTTGACCAGATTCTGCTAGGATGGGTATTGTCCTCAAAATATTATATCAAATTCATCCTGCCCCGACCCTACCCCGATGCATATGTGGGATGGGCTTGGGTTTCAAGTGTAATACCCATCCAATATGTCCTCTCTTTATCCATAAATATATCATGCATATCATGACTCTACTATAAGAATAATAATAAAAAACTCATCACATTGTTTTCTTTTTCTCCTTTTTACAACGATGAAGTATCTATGAATTTATCAAATCATATTATATATATATAATAAAACAAAAAAGGATCTCCCACCTTCATCGAAGCCTAAATGATGTGGAAGTGAAGGAGTTAGTTTCACTTCTGTGGTTTTATGAGAGGTGGATTTGACCTTGGAAGAAGAGGATTCAGTGAGTTGAAAATCAGAGCCTAATCTGGGTTTCTCGGGTGAAAACCATATATAGGAAGCTCAACAAGCACCCTAGGAAGCTCAACAAGCACCCAATGGCCCAGCCTAAAGCACCCCCACCATTCAGTTTGAATGCCTTATTTGGGGTTCCCCGTTGAAATCTGATGCTTTATGTGGTTGTTCACGCTTGATAAAGTCCTAACCAAGGACAATTGATTGAATTGGGCCAAGATGGTAATGGCACGTGCGAGCTTTGTGGAGCAGAAGAGGAAACTAGGCACCATTTATTCTCTGGGTAAAATTTAGTGCGAGCATATGGAATAAAGTGGGATTGGCTAAATTGAAGGCATGTGGCTTTGGTTCCAGAAGCGGAGTAAGAGAGGTGACTGAAACAATCATGCAAAGTTCTAGTGGCCAATGTTTTAATGTAATGTGTGGTCGGCACATGCAGTGGGGGTCAAAATCACATGTGCAACCGCATGTGACACGTCAATACATGCAATCGTACATTTACCATTCAACTGTGTTCGAACGGCCAGTTCAATTTTTCTCCTATCGATCGATCCCCGAGTCCATTTGAATGGCCCATTCGAACAACCACAACCGTTCGAGCGGAAATACACCATCAACCGGTCTGGATCAGAACATTTAAAAAATGCGGCTCACATGCGTGGCACATGCAGCATGTGCAACGCACGTGGCCCGCACTCAGTGGCCAAGCCACCTTGGGATCAGGGGGGCATATACCCCCTAGTTTTTTTTTACTAAAAAAAATCTTTTTATTAGGGCCCATAGCCCATGCGCAAGATATTGTGAAGGAAAATGTTAGACTTAGTCATTTTTACCGATCAAAACTCATACCATACATGTTTTCATATTTTTAAAAAGAGTAAACATCACCTAATGAAGTATATGCAATGATAAAAAGTGTATATCGATCCATTTCGAATTGAATAAACTCATTTTTAGTAAGTATAAGAAAAAATTGAACGAGGTATATACATCATCTAACGAAGTATATACTTCATCGAATTTGTAACGACGTATATAAGATTGTATTTTGGACTGTAAAAAAATTGAGTGTAACAACACCCTATTGTGAATGCCATGAACTTAATTCAAATCTCTAACATAAGATTGCAACAAATGAGAGATGATGGATGGGATTCAATCATTGAAGAAGTTTCTTTATTCTGTAGTAAGTAATGATCTCAGTGTTCCTAACATGGATGATAAATATGTACCTCAAGGGTAATCAAGAAGATAGGTCGCGGAGATCACAAATTTACATCATTATCATATTAGATTATTTTATACATTTATCGATATGCAACTTCAAGAGTTTAACGGTTGTTTAACAGAAAAGAATACAAAGTCACTTTTTTGTATGTCATGTCTCTCTCCAAAGGATTCTTTCGTAAGTTTTACCAATAAAAAACTGGTTCGCCTAGCCCAGTTTTATCTACTTGATTTTTCTGAAGCGGGTCTCATATATTGAGAAAGATCTTTTTTATAGCATTGATAATGATAAAATCATTCAATATTTTCATAATATGAAACTTTGTCGATATCAAATTTAAATGTATGTAATGCTTATTAGACTTATATTTTAACATCTTTTTTTTTTGTAAATCATCGATATGAAATTTAACATATTGTTTTAAAATATGATAATTATCTTTTAGGATTATTCAGTTATATATTTTGTGTGAATGTCTTTATTTCATTTTTATACATATTCACTTTTTAATCTATGCTATTGAAATTGAAAAAAATATAATGATATAACTTTAAAAAATATTTACATAAGTCATGTTAGACCCCGTATAAAAATCCTGGCTCCACTGCCCATACTTATGCTAAATTATTGGCACTTAGCACATGCACATTACACATTTACATGGCACGTGGGATGTATCGGGGAAGTGGATTAGGGTTTCCGGTTACCATGAATTCCGCGTGGCACTTGCTGGCGGCGAGGTCCCACAGGACGCAGCCGCCGTCTTCCCAGGGGTCCCCTCCCTCCTCCTCCGCCGCCGACGGCTCATCACGTCCGGGAATACCGTCGCCGCCGCAGTCACGCGGCGGCAGGAGTCCACGGATCAGGGAGATTATGTAGCCCGGATCGACCGTCGATTCTTCGAGCAACTGAGTAGCGTTTCAATCGACGAATCAATAAAAAAAACCGTTCATTTTTTTTTAACTACTGAAGATCACTGATTTGAAGAAAAAAAATTGATGGAAGTGGTTTCAAGGGATTACTTCTTCTTCTGCTGATTCTGCTAGCGCTCCTGCTCGTTTTGCTCCGTCGTGGGTCGGCGACATTTAAGATTTTTCGACGGAGCACCAGAAATGGAATCTCCCCATCCGAACTCTCCTTTTTTTTCACTCAAAATATATTACTTCTTGGTCCCTTAAAATATTAATGTTGAAAACAGCTCCCTGTATTTTGATGAGCAGGGCCTTTTGGAAGTGCCATGAGAACTTCGTATTTTAGAAATCCAGTCATTGAAGCCCTTTTAACATTGGACGTGTCATTGAAACGTTGAGATTCATAAATTCTTGTGTTTTCAATTCAGCTATTTCAATAATAAGATATTACTTACAAAAGAAATATGGTGGTTGAAAAATTAAACGCTAAAAATTTGTTTAGATCTTCATTTTAAAAAAAATTTAGTTTTTCAAAAGAAAAATTTATTAAAACATAGATCCAAACTTAGCCTCTCTTTTTTAAATAAGGATTTACTTGTAAATAAGACATGTGAAATGAATCTCTAACACCAAATGCTCAAAGGATAGGGTTAAATAAACCCCTCAGACATGAAATTCCACCCCTTATTATGTCTTTTGTGGGTAGGGTTTTCATATTTAAAAAAAGAAGAGACAGACGAAAGAGAGAGAGAGAAAGGTAGAGGGGTCTTGGGAGTAGTTGAGGCGAGCTGAGGGCGACTCAAGCAAGCGGAAGTGACAACAACAGGGGAGGACACGGCGAAGGGGGAAGGGAAATATAAAGAGTGGGAGGAAAGGGTGGAGGTGGAGGGGATAGCGATGGCGAGTGATAGCGGTAGAGGGGGTGGGTGGAAGGGTAGGGGGAGAGAGAAAGGGAAAGAGAGAGAAAGACAAAGACGGAGAGAAAGGGAAGAGAAAGATAAAAAGAGAGGCGACTAGCCGTCATCCTTAGTTGGTACTGACTTGAGCATTGAAGTATTTTTCTTCTTTTTTGCAAGTCAATCTCCATGTCAATAGGATCCTCTCTTCGTTGGTGGTGTGCCGACCCAAGAATAATCGGCCTCCTTCAATTATTTTTCAGTTATTAATGAAAGTAAACTTATAGCTCCTTAATAAAAAAAGCTCCTTAATAAAAAAAAAACTAAATAAATAATCATTAATGATTTTTTAAGTCCCAAGATTAGGCCTCCGTCAAGCACCCTATGACCTAGCATATGTAGAATTCTATTTATATTCTCTTAAGCTATCCGTCACTTCAAAAAATCATTTTAGCCAGCCTGCTCATCTCGAGCGACCGGCGTCACCACCCTTGGATTCCTCTCATTGTATTCTATCATATCGAATGTGGTTCGACTACCTTTCCAGCCATCCTCTGATCTCCACCTCCTCCGACCTCCACTTATACCTTTTTTTTAAATTCGGATACATTTCAAATGTGACAAACCAGTTGCATTAGTTTCTATGAGTTCTTTCACACAAGTTTTTGTGATTTTATCTAATGTTATTTTATGAATGATTTTTTTGTTATTTTAGCTATATAATTCTCAATTATATTTTCTGCTTCATTTATTCGTTGGTCTGTATTTTCATTTTTTTTAATATCTTTTATTTATTTATTTTTAAATTTAGATACATTTCAAATATATCTGACAAACCAGTTGTCTCAGGTTATGTGAGTTTTTTTCACATATTTTTGTGATTTTATATAATGTTATTTAATGAATGATTATTTTGTTATGTTAACTATTTAATTCTAATTCTAAGTTATATTTTCTGCTTCATTTATTTAGTTGTTGGTCTTTTTTCGTTTTAACTCTAGATAAATTTCTCAAATGTTAGTTACATTTATCAGGTACATTGTTCCAAATACAATTATACTATTACATTCTTACTTTTGTGGATGTGTGGAGCTTACTTCCATAGTTCATTGTTAATAAAATTTCAGTTACATTACATAATCAAATTACATTAAAAAATCAAGTTGTCGATCGATGATCAAGTGGGCATCTTGTTCAGGTACCCATGATCGTGAAGCTTCAGTCCCTTATCGAGCTTTCCCTGTCGTAATATGTCAAAAACAACGAATTTCATGCAATCACACATCCCAAACACTTCAATTGAAAACAAAAACATGTTTTTCTCCTTCTTCAGATCGGTTGCTCAGATGGTCCCCTCCTCGGTCACCGGAAACTCATATTTCCTTTCCGTCTGGCCATTGATGACCATTAGTGATCTTCCAAGACCACCCGTCGAAGGTGCGAAGTCTTGAGAAGAGACGAGACGATACGAGATGCACTAGGTCTCGAGGAACGGCGGCGTTGAACATGTGGGGGCAGCGGACAGGTGGGCCATGAGGATCGCGAGACGACCCAGGCCGACATCGTCGTCTCCATCTCCGATTGACTAAATTGGAGAATCTAAACCCTAATAAACGGTTTTTTTTTAACCTTTTAATGAATGATAGTTTTGTTTTGTATTTTTTTATTTTTTATTTTATTTTTAAAACTGACACCTAACTGGAGAATCTATGACTGACACCCAATGGGACTAATCAATCTTAAAACTCAAGGCCGAGGTAGCAGGACTCCTAAATATATAGGTACAAAATTCAAAAAAAAAAAAAAAAAAAAAAAATGAATTTCCCATGCTGCTTGTGTATAGACTTTTTATACGCTGAGAACATATGGGAATTGGCCAAACAATGTATCAAGTCTTGGGGGTCGGTTCTGATGGGAGTTGAGCGCATCCATGTAACTTAAGGTGATCTGCCAATGTTTGAGTAGCTCGGAACGTGGTTGGGGCATGATCTGTCAATGCAACAAATATAGCCAGTTAACTACAATTTTTTATTTTTTATTAAAAAAAAAATGTCACGTGTTATAGAGTATTGCTATAGATTTTTTATGCAGTCCCTTTTTAAAGTATGTGATTTTTTATTATTTGTGTAAAAATAATATTTAATTTAATTGGAGTATATATACTCCAATAAACATGTGAAAACCAAAAAAGGGAAATTTCTATAGCTTATATAGTCTGAAATGATTAAAATATTTGATAAAAGATGTTTTGTAAATTTTGAAACATAAAATTAAAATTTGAAACCAGAAGTTGAAGTTCAAAATGATCATTTAGAATGGATTATCTAAAAAGTGATGGAAAAAATAAAACCCGATTTAACAATAGATTCCTACGACCCCCCTAAAGAAATGGGCATTCCTCACGGTCATCCACGTATACTCTTTTTTTTGAAGAATGACATTATAATATGCATAATTCAATCAAATGTATCTAGTTTTAAATCATTTATTCAAGCAATCCAGGAGATGTGGATTGCCAGATAACGGGGGATGTGTATACACATACTTTTTATTATATGATATAAGCCTATTAAGGCCTTTATAAAAAAAAAAAAAAAACTCTTTCAAAGGTGGATCATATTTAGATCACATCATCCTTAATTTTGTATAAACCAGACAAGTTGACAACCCCTCAAACCAAAGATTGTCAAAAAGCTCACAAACACTTTCTAAACCTTTACACACCTATAATCAACACTTACAGAAGATAAGTATACATTGGTTTACAAGTCCTGAACCAACCACCACCCACTCTCTCCAATACCCAGAAATCTGTACAGAATACTGAGAAACCCTTGCTTACATACTTTACAGTGATCTAATGAATAAAAAACACAACATTTTCTGTTGTTATTCAGAATGGTACAACAAATATCGAATCCCGGCTCTGTATAGCGCGTGTTGTTCTGTTTAGTACTGGTTAGAGCTTCTTAGCGCTGATACACTCAAATCTGTTTTCACAGTCTCGTTTGCGGTCACCAAGTCACTAACGCAAATAAAAAAGTCTAGCACAATATATACTTCACTATATGAGTATAATAAATGTAAAAAAATATGCATTAAATTCATACCAGTAAATAGTGCAAACGAGGTTGCGAAAAAAGACTGAGCGTAACATTTTCTGAAAATCAATACCTTCTTGGCCCCCCTTTCTATTTTGTTTCAATCTACACGTAGCGTCCATTCACAGGCTTCATCTTCGGAGAGCCGTATTGTATTGGCACCTGTCTTGGGGGAATGGTTGAACATGTATCAGTTTGTCTTGAAGGGAAAGTCGCGTAATTGCTCAAACCATAGCCGTTCATTCCAAACGATGGATGAGGAGGGGATGGGAAGCAACTCCTATGAGACTGTCCGAATTGCCTTAGAGGACTCGAACATGGAGAGACTGGCAAAGAGAGGTTTGTCCTCGCATTGATCAGAGTGCTGCAGAGTGGGTGAACAAAAAAATCATGATCAATTCTTGCCAATGATAGTTGTCATTGAGTAGGCTTCGACTTACTTTATTGTCTTAGATGCTGCTGCGATTTCTTTAGTCGTCATGTAATCTCTATCGCGTAATGGAGAGCTGCTTTTGGGAGAATGGAAGTCCATGGAAGTCTGGAAGAGAATGACAGAGTTCATGTAATTTGGAGAAAAAAAAAAGCATAGTACATACATTTGATCGATTGGCATGGAGGAAATATGTTGATTCACTCTAATATAATATATAAAAATGCATGAAATAAAAGGGCTACTAGCAAAACACAAAATATTAGCGCAACAATCAAACATTTGCATCATATGAATGGTGTGGAATATGTAAAACCTAGTCAGGAGTACTAAAATTGAAATGGCCTTCTAAACATATATATCATTCATAAACTTTTAAGGCCAAACAAAGAAGAGAGGTCTGATTACGGAAAATTAAGATTGCTGGTAGGCATCCTGCAAGTGGGATCCAAATGCTGATTTGATTTAAATTTGAAGATTTATTTTGGTCTTGAGGGAATATGGAAAACCACTGGACAAGGACATGGTGACTTGGGCTCATTTTGAACCAATTGTCAAACTGATTTTACTTCTGCAAAATCAGTTTTCAGCTAGTAATCGGTTCCAAGCATTTTTTTTTACACTTAGCTTTTGTTCCATATTTTGGTTTTTATGTAACAAAGAAACAACTTATATGAAAAAGCTGGTTGAAAGCAACTTTATGAAAACTTGTTTTTGAAAATTGGTTTCATGAAACTGATTTAGCTTTCACAAAATCGAATTTTCATATATCAGTTCCAAATAGATATTTGTGAACATCATCCTTTGGTTTTGGAATTTTTATTTCAAGTGTGAAAGTCAAAATCCTACCAGTGTTCGACTTCCGTCTGAAGGAGGAAATCCCCTTGGAACTTTCAGGGTCACTTGATCTCGAACGAATGGGTGATCAAGAAGTTCTGCTGCTGTAGGACGGGCAGATGGGTCCCGTTGCAAACAGAGCTTCAGAAACTGTTTCGCATCATTAGAAAGATGATCTGGAATTTCTGGTATGTCTTTGCTATTCCCAATTTTAAATATAGCAGCTACCTAACAATTCCAACAAAACAAATTTATTTCAGTATCTAGGAGGATGATCAACCTTACAAAAAGAAATAATTGAAAACAAAAAAGGCCCACAACCAAGATAATGTATTAAAAAAAATTATGCAACATTGTCGCACCCCTTCATATTGGCTCCACGGAGGTTTAGAAGTCGCCATCTCTAGAATTGTGCATCCAAGACTCCAAATATCAACTGCAAGGTTGTAGCCATTTCCATTCATTATAACCTGGATAGACAGGTCAAAACATGGGAAAAAGGGATAAATATTTCCTTGAGAAGTGTTATAAAATAATAAGCAAAAAGAATTAGGCAGGCAATAGAAAGTTTCCTACCTCAGGAGCCATCCAGTATGGGCTTCCTTTAAAAGAACGTATTGAAGTATAAGCTGAGATCTGTTTCAAAATAATAAATTAAGGGAAAATATTGGGTTAAATGAAAAACAGTAACTGGTTGTCCATGTGTTACATCAATTAATATATGTACAAAATTTGCTGGGCCAATGGCGATTTTCATTAGGCCATGACATTTTCCACATAGTTCTGTTTCTTTTTGCTTATGTTATAATTTGGAATATACTCAACCTTCAAGTATTTGTTACTTATTAACTACAAATCAGAACATTTTTATCTATTTTTACATCTATGTCATTTTAATTCCAAATTCTATACGGATGCTCTCTGTGCTTATACATTATTTTATTATTTTACAACTAAAATATCGATCAAGCAATTTCCTTTTAACTAGCTATTTATGCATATCCATGTTGGGGTTTGACCATTTATCTCTTCAGTGTTTGCATAGAGTTGATGTTATCAGAACCACCTGCCCTTTCTTAGATACAGGCATCACCATGGGTATGTGATCCTTCCAAATTCACCATGTTGGATAACAGATAACAGACATAAAGTTCCTAATCCAAGAATTCCAGTTTTCAAATGCAAAGAGTTCAACAAATGACATTTCTAAAGCAAAAAAGATTCTCTATTTCTTCCTCATACTCACAAAGTATAAAATCCAACTGAACATTTTATTTCTGATGACAATATATAATATATATGATAGCTTTTACATGTTTTAGTCACTGTCATTTTGTATTTTTAAAATATAATTGCCCCCCCCCCCCCCCCCCCCCCGGCGGCGCACACAAAGGCAGGGGTGGGATTTGAACTCAGGCCCTCTCTTTGAAAGTGGAGCTTGCCAGCTATTTAAAATCTGGTTCACTATCATCTTGAAGATCTAAATGGAATGGCACTGCAGCAATTTCTGATCCTCATCCCAATCTAGAATCCATGTATCCTGAACTTTGATTTCACTCTTTGCAAAATACTCCACATATTAACGTACTGACCATCAAATCTTAATATTCTAATTATGAAGTAAAAATGTTCTACAATATTAAAAAGAAACATACATGTTTGGCCATGCCAAAGTCTGCAAGCTTGATTTCACCATTTGGATCCACAAGTATGTTCGCCCCTTTTATATCCCTGCAAGAATACACAAGTAACACAGGTTTATTGGACTGGTATAGGCACCAGTTTTAGAGAATAAACTGTCTGAAGAATGAAATAAAGAAAACACAGAAATAAGCACCTGTGCACAGTATTCCTCCCGTGTAAATAAGCAAGCCCCGACAGTATTTGTCCAGTGTAATTTCGAATAACAGGTTCCCTGAAAGGACCATATTCTTGAAGTAGCTTATGAATAGAGCCCCCCGAGACGTACTCGAGATATACGGAAAGAGTATCATTTGTCTGAGTGCAATGAAAGAGTGAAGTAAAAATTAGCCTTCTTACCCAATACTCCGAATTATTTGATTAATTCACATATTAAATGCACACTTTATATAATAAATGAATCAAATATGTATTAATTATGATATTTGGGTTAAAGATATTCAAGTCTTCGCAAACATAGGTAAACCCATATAAGTCCTTATCAAAGTTGGGGCAGACATACAAGTCCACAAAAACCCATATACATCCCTGGTTTCAACAAAAACTAATCATAACCCAACCTACCCAACTTAACTTTTACCTATAAGCATAAAATGATTAAATTATTCTCAAATTTTTAACCATTTTCAAACAATACCTCAATGAAAATAAAAAAACATAAAAAGTCTTAAAATGATAATTTGATATTTGCACAGATTAATTTATTTTTATGATTATTTAGGGAGACTATAATGTCTACACAATTACGTAATGATAAAATATTTTGTTAAATTTGAATGAAATTTTAACTCAAGGATGATAATTAGGTATTTGTGAGTTTTTAGAGACTCATGTGTCTGCCCCAATTTTCACATGGACTTATATGGGATAACCCAGGTTTGCAGGGATGTAGATGTCTTTAACCCTAAATATTTTACTTGTGCAACAGAATTAAAACAGAAAAGGAAAAAAAGATGCTTGATTAGGATTTGATGTGCTAGTCTTGTATTGTTGAATTTTGATGACTTTGCCTAAATTCAAATATTATAATTGTAATTCAGAAGTTTTTATAATGTTTTGACACTATTACATCATTAAGAATCATGAATTTGATTTAACATTGGTGATTTCATATGTCATAAGTAATTTTTCTATTTTCATAATTTTTTTATTTTTCTAAACTTTTCCTGAAATTTTTTTAAAAAATTTCTGGGGAAAATTTTTCCCAAACTTAACCCGAATAATACCGAATTGTGAATATTTATCCATGCCGAATTATTCCCAAATCCAACAGTTGATAAGGAATTTTTTTTTTTTTAGAGAAATGGTAGGCTTTCACACCTGTTTTATTAATAGGAGAATGAAAACCCAAAGCAAGAAAACAAACACACTGGTCGGAAACCAAGTACCCACGTGCAAACGCACGCAGTTACATCAAAATTGGAATCTGATATTGTCTATCAAACATTCTGATGATGAAAATTTTCTATTAAGTGGGGCATATAATTCAATAGTCATGGGCTATGTCAAACAATGTCAAACACTATCATTCCCATTAAAGATATAAAAAAATTGTGGATGCGTAACATCAATTGGAGAGTAGTACTCAGTTTGCGGGAAGATAAAGATCATTTTGGATTAATTATCATGGAAAGACAATTGGGAATTTTGTATCTAAAGGAGAACTGACAACTTTATAACCAAAATACATAGATGACCATTCTCGGTGGAGTCCAACGACTTTTAGTCTTTTAGAACCAAACTTGGAGTTTAAAGAAATGAACAAAGAAAAAACAAATTAGCAACAGGGAGTCAAAACCTTACCAGTTCACTGCCATAATACTGCACTATGTTAGGATGGGCAAGCTGACTAAGCAAAATTATTTCCTGCCCACATTATAAAGATAAGTCTCAGTATCATCTTTCTTATGCAAATCATTATAAATGCACCATCTCTAAGAAATCACGTCTAGCCGTTGTTTGCTAGTCAATTGGATGAGAGAAAATACCTGGTTCAGCTGTTTCAGAGATTCTTTTGATGCTTGATCGTCGGAGATGTCCTTAACTTCTTTTATTGCACACATTTGTCCATTTTCACTGGTAAGTAGCAACAAAAAGCCACGTGAGGCAATTTTTTTTGGCAGATTTTTTTTTTTGTTAGCTTTTTCCATGGTTGGATCTTTTCCTAGTATAATTCAAACACCCTACCTATTTACCAAGAGGTGTTTCAGTACATGACATTTTACATGGCTTAAAAGAAGACCCCCACTTCTAATGCTAGGAACAAAGATGGGAATGAATATTTAAAACATTTTCAACAAGATACACATTAGAAATTTGCAATCTAGACTTTCAGGTTTGACACTCAACAATAACCCGTTCATCTTCGGCGCAAGAGCGCTCGATCAGTGAGTAAGCACAATACAAGAAGCTCCCATTTTCATAGACAAAGGCCCCATTTGGAACCGATTATCAAAGAGATTTTCTTTTGCAAAATCATTAGACAATTGGTTCCAAATGGGCATCTTTGAGCTTCAGCTTTTTGTTTTAGATTTTGGGTTTGATGTTTTAAAGTTTTTTTTTTTTTTTCTTGGTCAAATCTTCACCTATCAACAAGCGACAAGACTCAAACCCAAGTCCCCTCACAAAAGAGGGGGTACCTCTCCCATCCTACCAAAAAGAGGTTTGATGTTTTAAAGTTAACAAAATAGCTTTTATGGGAAAAAAATATTTGACAGTAGCTTTTCCAAAAGATTGGTTCCAAACAAGGCCAAGCATGACAAAAATCTACCTATGTTTTCAAAATGATAATAAATAAACTCAACAACCACCATGCAATGGAGGACTACCTGTTAAACCCCTCATAAACATGACCAAATGTTCCTCGTCCCAAAAGCCTCCCTTTCCTCCACCTTGAGTGGAGGCCTTGCCCATTTTCATTTACCACATGATTTCTGAATGTTTGATGATTTGGTGGAAGTGGTAGAGGATGACCTTGTGGAGACTTGACATCGCCCTGCCTTTCCAAAGGAGATTCAGGAGTCACGCTGCAAGAACGCGGATGTATAGGGGACATGGAAATGTTACGCCCTCTTGATCCTAGAACGGGGCTTTTGGATCTGAGATTGAAGAAGGTTTCTGTAGAAGCTCTATGACCATTCCTTCTTGGAGAAAGTTCAGGACTATTTAATCTGGACACCCTTCTTGGAGAAACAGAGATATCTCGGAGATTTGTATGTACTGAAACTGGACTACACATAGGTCTTTCATCTGCTACATGTTGTCTATGTGAATCGGGCCTTCCACTTCTACCTCTTGGTGTGTTGGGATCAGAATATCTGTGGTCCAAAGAGACAAACATAGAATCAGAAATATAAGAGCATGTAAAAACATGTAAAACTTTCAATCATGTTGAATAGTAAGAATTTGGCCAAAAACATCTTTGGGCTGAAGTGTGAATACTGCTTTCTACACCCTACTATAAAGTTTCTTTAAGACCGATTGCATTAAATACTCCCTATGAACTTTGAAAAGGCAAAAAGCCAAATATGAAATATTTGTATATTTTTTGGAGTAAATGATATATTCATATGTCCTAAGAGATAGGAATATTTGATAAAAGTTTGAAAATAAAACTGATGAAGGAATTTTCTTAGCATATTCAATGACAACCAATAATTTTTGGGGGAAAAAACATGAACTATTTCAATGTTACCCAGAATTCACACAATCACAAGAAACATATCTTAAATGTTGCACATGTCCTAAACTTCGACAGAGAATGATATCCCCTTGAACCAAAGTAATAGGAAGGACTCAAAACTCCACAAATTGCATAAACCAAACAACCTTGCAATGTGAACCCCAAAAATTCACCGTTTGATCCTCAATTTTTTTAGTGGGAAACAGCCACCAAACAATTGAGCATTTTTTTTGAACAAAACCATATCTTTCATCCAAATATCAAGAAATGGTATTTCCCTTAAACCAAAGTATTAGAAGGGACTCAAAACTCAATTAAATGCCCATAAACCGAACAACCTTTGATGAAAAACCCCAAAATTCACCATTTGATCCACAAATTTTCAGTAGGAACCCCAAATACTATACACCCACCAAACACTTGAACAATTTTTTGAATAAAACCATATCATTCATCCAAATGTCTGAAATGCTATTCCTACCCAGTTTTATGAACTAATCAACTTTGCATTCAAAACTCCTCATTTGATCCTTACCCACGAAAACATATCTTTCACTACATGTCTCAAAGATGACCAATCAAAATCTTCCACAAGAGTGACAAAGTAATCTGAAACACTTAAATCAGAAGCACTCATCATAACTGATGCAATAATTCTAAACACCACAAACAAACAAAAAAAATCCAATCATAATTTCCACATAAAAACCACAACTTTTGACTCAGATTAAACCAAAACCACAATACCTATACGATCTGATCTCCGCCCCGGCCTCGCACGACGAACCCTCCGAAGAGCTGACGCTCGACACCGACCCAGACCCAGAACCCGTCCCTCCCTCCAGAGCCGCCATCGAAGTCGAGGCCGACAAATCCGACGGCCTCGGAAGGGGGAGGTCCTTCCTCCTCCCCCTCCCAGACGACGAAGGCGTCCCCGGCCCATCGGAATCGAAGGCGAACACGAACCCATCGATGTTCTTCACCGAATCCTTCGCCGCGAGCGCCTCGTCGAAGCTCTTCGGCTTCGTCTTCTTCTCATTTTTCCGAGCTTTAATGGAGGACGGGTTCTGTGGGTTCTCTTCGTCCTTCTTGGATTTGTTGTTGGCGTCGGCAGTGTTCGTCGACTTGGGTCTCCTCCCCCACCAAGGAGGCATGGCTGAAAGTCTCCTATAGAGAGAGAGAGAGAGAGTGAGGGATTGTTTTTGGTGCTGAAAGCAAAAGACGAGTGAGAGAGAGAGAGAGAGAGAGAGGGGACAACTCGTTCGGTGGATGAGATGTGCTTCTCCTCCTTATGGGTTTCTCATGTTGCTTTCGATGGTCGTGTTAATATTTAGAGCATCGTATAAAAATGCAAAACATTTTTAAATTGGCTTTAATGTGTGTTTCGAATTAGTTACGATGACCGGGGAGGTGATCGGATGCTCAAGTGAGAGCCGGCGGAAAGGAGAGATGGGGTGATGACGTGGCATGAAGGATGTCCGAACGTAGATAGAATCTTCCTTCATTTTTGTGTTGTTTCTTACCTTCGTGTCTACAAGATCGCATCCGCACCGTCTGATCCAATGTTTGGATCACCATTCTCTTTTTTTATTAATTTTTTTTAATTAATATAAAGAATTTAATTTTAAATAATTTTTTAATCATTTAATTTTAAGGAAATTAATTAAGAGTATCTGGGGACACCCTATCTTAACATTTAGTTCCTTGCTTTTTTTTAATTTTTTTTAAATCCCTAAAGTTCTTGAGCTATTTTCTTTGGGTCCCTGACTTTTTATTCTTCCATTTTTACCCTTTGATAACAATGTATGCAGATGGTATAACAATATACTATATCTTTTTACATTTGCAAGTAACAATGTACACATTGTGTATAACCGTGTGCACAGAAAAGCCCATATACCTGCTTAATTTGTAATTATGAGCAAGGATTTTAGATATTTAAATGTTAGCCTCACTGATAGATAAAATATTTACATCTATTTTTAAAATCTTCACCACCGATTTACAAAATAACCACATAGTTTAGTTACATCTGTTGTTTATATCTTTTACAGTCTTCTTGCAGTTCCTTTATCCGAGTCTCACTTTCTTTCGCTCTTTGAATTACTTTTGGTGCATACTCCCCTAAGAACTTTGGAATGTCTTTTTGCTTAATTTTCATGCTTGTTCCTTTACTCGATGCTTATCGTATCTGATCATAAACATGCAACAATTAACCCTAAAAATACCATAAATTAATATCATGAGTATGATGTAGGTACATTAATCGTGACAATGTATACCATCAACACTTACACATTGGATTGTAGTGGACATTGATCATTCTTTGTGATTGGCTAGTCTTCAATGTCGAGCATGAAATGGGTCAATCTAAAATATTTTTTCAGACAATGAATCTGCACATTGCAAAGTCACATGCACTATCAATATAAGAGGTATACATCATTACAATTAAAGAATTTAATAGTTTCCACAGACAGATAACAGTGTAGATAACAGTGTGCGCAAAGAAATTAACAGTGAACGTTGACAATATACCAATGTACGTAGTTATGCATAGGCTGGAATGACAGGGTACACTCATTTCTGCAAACCCAAACACATTTTTTCATGGTACATTTTTTATATAATTGTACTCTATGAATTGATTGTGTATGATTAAGGCTACATAATCAAAAGAAGATTTAAGAGTGTGCATTTGAAGAATATCAATGTACATACAATAGTATTAACATAAAACTCAGATGGTGTCACAAAAAAAAAAGAAACAGAAATCCAAAACACGCATCCCTTCTTCTTCTCATTGTTTCATGCTCCATTCATGCTTGGCAAGTTGGAGTGGGATATGTGTGAGGAAGAGGTGAAAGAAGTCCAACCAATTGAAGGACTTCATCATAGTGGCTTAAATTTTTAGATTCTAGAGGATACTAATAAGGCCATTTTTATAATTGAAGGACTTCATCATGTTATATTATCTTTATACACTGTTGAAATCTTTGTGTACACTATTATGTTGTTTGTATACGCTATTAAATTCCCAATATACAGTGTTATAAGTCTATGTACATTGTTATCAATTTGTGTACACTATATATGCACCCTTAATCATGTTTGAGATTGTTATTCAGTTCGTAAATATTAATATATAAACATCCTAAAACAAGACAACATAATCCATCACCCTCTGCACCAAATAAAACCCAAAACCATCATTAGTCCCCCAATCTAACCACATATACGCACCAAAAACCTAATATAAACATAACAAATCTAACTCACAATCTGATCAATCAACGCAAGCAAGTCTGCTGCTAAAGTCCCCATTCATCACCCACTCCTCCTCCGCTTTCCTCGTCGTCATCGGATCCACCTTCACCTCTTCCACAACCGGCTTCTCCTCTACGACCAAACCCACATCGTCCATGTCCGCTTCGACGACCTCCCCTTGGACGCACCGCATCAGCCCCGCCTTCTCCTCATCCTCGCGATTCTTCCTCTCGACCCTCCCGAGCTGCTCCCTCAATCTTGCGACCTCCCTCACATTGACGACGGTGGAGATGTCGCGGATCGGCGTCCGTTCTTTTACACTTACCGAAGGGTAAGGGAACCGGCTAAGTCTTCACCGGGGTGGTCGAGAATGAGAGAGAGGGGGGTTTGGGGGAGAGAAGGGGAGGTAATGGTTTTTCATTTTTCAGGGAAGAGAGGGGGCTCAATGGGTTTGTTCGGGGGAGATGGTGTTTTTAAAGAGGAGGGTATACTGGGTATTAAATGGGGGTATGTTACTGAGAGGGATCTAAATAATGGGTTTTGAGATGTATTATTGAGATAAAAAGTTTCAGGGACTAAAAAGTATTATGGGGGTATGTCACGGGACCCCTAATTAATTTTTTCTTTAATTTTTTTTAGATCATCTGAATATTTATAGTATATAAAACACTTTATATTACCAATTATATTTTTGTGCTCTTCGTTACCTTACCTTCTTGTCTAGAAGATCACTTTCGCACCGTATGATGGTGTTGTGATCGTACTTCTATCTTATTTTTAACTTTTTAATCTCTTATTTTTTAGATCATCCGAACATTTTTCACAAATGAAAACAACTTGTGTTGTTCATTACCTTTTGTCCACTTGCACCATCTGATCCGGTGTTGTGATTATCAATCTCTCTTTTTTTTCTCTTTTTTTTATATGGAGATTTTAATTTTAAATAATTTTTTAATATCTTTTTTTTTTAGATCATCTGAACATTTTTAGCGTATGAAAATATCTTGTGTTCGTAATTACATTTTTGTGTTGTTCACTACCTTCTTGTCTAAAAGATCGCATTCACATTGTCTGATCCAGTGTTGTGATCATCCTCCTATCTTTTCTTTTTTTTTAATATTTTATGTGGGAAATTGAATTTCAAGAAATATTTTGATCTTTTATTTTTTTTATCATTTGAATATTTTTAGCATCCCATAACATCTTGTGTTAGAAATTACATTTTTTTCATGTTCATTACCTTCATGTGTAGAAGATCACACATGCACCGTCTAATCCGGTGTTGTGATCATCCTTCTCTTTTATTTTTGTTTTTATTTTTATTATTTCATATGGAGAGTTTAATTTCAATTAATTTTTAATCTCCTTTTTTTATTTATTTGATCATCTGAACATTTTTAGCAAATGAAAATGCCTTGTGTTAACAATTACATTTTTGTGCAGTTCAATACCTTCCTATCTGATTCCTTGTGATCTCTATTTTTTTAGATCATCTTAACATTTTTAATGAATGAAAACATCTAGTAATGGCAATTACATTTTTGTGTTGTTAATTACCTTCATGCCTAGAAGGTCGCATCCATACTGTCTAATCTGATGTCGTGATCATCCTTCTCTCTTATTTTATTTTTATTATTTTTATTTGGAGAATTTAATTTCAATTAATATTTTAATCTCTTTTTTTTAAGATCATCTAAACATTTTTAGCATATGAAAACAACACCTTGTGTTAGCAATTACATTTTATCCTATAAGTTATTCCATTCAACTACACTTGGGGTGAGTGTCCCTTGTTATCATGTAATGTCTTTTGGCAATCCTAAACCTTGTTAGAGTGAAAAATTTAAAAACAAAATGTTTGATTTTTGGACAATTTTTATACTTTATTCTTATTTTAAAATTATATCCTATTATTGATATTTGTTTAGGTATTTAAACCTTTTTAAAATATTCAGATTCAAATGGATTAAATTTTTTAAAATTATTAAAATATTTATTTTAATTTTAATGATTTTTCTAGCAGAAGATTTTCGTGCAAATTCAAATGTTTTAAAGTCACTTGATCATTATGTTGGAATCGTGTATTAAATTGAAGACTAAAATAAAAGCGGAGTGCACTATGAACATTGTCACAAGTATTAACACAAAGTCTGTGCCAACAATTTATATACCTCGATAGTCATCCAACAAAGTATATATCTCATCTAATATAAAAGTAACATTTACTAAAATATAGTTTCATTGAATTCGTTATGAAACAATAAACATTTTTATAAAAATATCCAAAAGAATCTTCTAAAAATTAGAAATACTTAAATCAGTCACTTTTTAAAATTATACAAAAAAAATCTCATATCACAATTTTAGACAGTACAATTACTTGACTGCTTCTATGTTATTTACTATTTAAACATCATCACATATATTTAATTGTTTAACACCCCAATTTAAAAAATATTAATAAATAATAAAATATTTTTTTAATTTGTGCATGAAGTTTATTATTATTTTTTGTATATCTAAATATACCATTAAAATTTAAATTATAAAAAATTAAAATTTTTCGTTATAAAATATTTATTAGATATTCTAAACTTTTCAAAGTTTTTGGGGCACTTATATATGATTAATATTGTACAAAAAAATCCTCATGCAAAGCATTTATAAGATATATATAACAAAAAAATGAAAAAAAACTTTTAAAAGTTAGGAAATATCCAAAAAAAAAAAACTTGGAAATTCATGAATGACAATTCTGAAAATTTTAACATTTTTTTTATAGCAAACTTCAAAAATTTAATATCATGTAAAATCACTCTCAAATAAAAATTATTTCTTATATTAATATTATTTTTCAATGGGATGATGTTATGAAAAGTTTTAAATATAATTAGAGACAATTTAAAAATTACATAAGGGTATGTTAATCTTTTTAGTTTCTAAAATTGTGAAATGAGACTTTTTTAGCATAAATTTTTTAAAAAGTGTCCGATTTGGATATTTTTAACTTTTAGAAGATTTTTTTCATATATTTTTCCTAATGTTATAATAAAATATATTATTTTATTATATAATATTTACTATTTTTAAAAAGTAAAAACATGTATAGATTAGGCTGTCTATGAAACTGACTCACGAACTGTCCCAAACACTATTCTAAATGTGATATGCCCGGTGTCCTAAATTCCAATGCTTTTCAACTATCTAGCTTGTTATATTTTATTCACACCAAATATATATGACTAGTGCTGCTACATGGACCCCAGAAATTAAGTCTCAATAGGTGACACTCTCCTATTGGTTCCCTATTTCACTTTTTCTAACCACCAAAATGACAATGACAAGACTACCTTCTTATAATTTTAAAAATTGGTTCCAACTAACTAATATCCTCTCGTAACTGAATCCCACAAAAGGGCGGCACCATTAAATCCTCTCCCTGACGTAACATATTTTCAAAAAATCTGAAACACCATCACTGCCTGGTGAAAAAAAAAACATCAACCACATATTATCAATTAAGATACAATAATGTATCTGAAAATCCAAATGAACAAATATGGTCTACATGCTACTGAGAATGCACAGAAAATTCATAAAAAGTCTTCAAAATGCCAACAATAAGCAATTAAATATTAATCAACTATACATTAATCAAATCCATAAAAATAAAATAACAACCTTCAAAAAATGGGTTGGAATTCAAATTTAGATACAAGTGTATCTGAAATTTAAATTAACAAATACACATTCCATACAAGTGAATGTGCACTGTATTTGAAAATCTTGAATCTGAATGAGTCGAATAATGCTGATACAAAGCTAAAAAATATGATGAATGACACATTATGCATAATTATACACAAACACACAATCATAAACGATTGTACAGATCATACTTGGTACACAACAATGCATGTAAATCAAGATACAAGTCATGTATATAAATTTAAAATGAAATTCAGATTCAATACATGTATATGATGATTCAAATGAATGACGAAAAATCAAAATCAAAATAATGTATTCAAATCAAAATCAATATTCAGATACATTTGCAATGTATCTAGATTCAAAATAAAAAAAATCTGTTTGCACGAATATAAATGAAATGAATAATGCTTATAAAAAAACTACACATGCTTATAAACAAAATTAAAATAGAGTGATTAACATCTATATCATTATCAACAATTAAATGGATTTGATTCGATGCTTAAAAAGGGAATACACATACGAAATAATAAGATTCAATTCAGTGATAACATCTCTAATAATCAAAATAAAAAAAAATCAAATAAACCAAACCTGAAACAAATCGCCATTAATGATATCACAAACAAATCGTTGGGATCCAAAACAAAAAAATTGAAATTCCTCTCAAGATATGGAATCGGATTGTTGTTTATGTTTAGTTTCATTAAAAAAATCAATGAGAAGTATAAATTGGGTTGCCGAAGCGCAATAAACTATTGGCTTTCATTGTTTTTTATTCATTGAATTTGATTGTTTTTTTTTAAAAAAAAGAGAACAAGGAATCCTAACAAATCATAACCGCCTACGCCAGATCGGTTATCCAAAAATCCAAAAACACTCATTGGAGAGTAAAAAGAGAATTATATGTGTGTCACCTCATAGGGCTTGTAATAGAGTTTACAAGTTGTGGCTCAAAAATCATTATTGAATTAGTAATTCAATCCATTTTATATCATTTGACTTACGAGGAGCTATAAAATAGAGCTTGTCAATCATTTTCCAATAAATATAAATATATATATATAAAGTTTCTCGTAAGTCAAATGATATGACATGGTTTGAATTACTAATTCAATAATGATTTTTAAGCCACAACTAATTATGGTTTGAAATATTTTTGTCTGAGTTTTAAATTCCTTATTCTCATTAATGCTTTTGTTGGTTTAAAGGATATTGTTCTCCTCTCTCTCTCTCTCTCTCTCTCTCACACACCATTTCATGACCAATTTTGAAACAACAATCAATCAATCCAAAATTAATTTTTTTTAAAGTTTGCCTCAAAGTTCTCTATAGCTAATCTCTCATTTACAAATCTTTTCACAATTTTTCAGGTGATTTTCCTTGAAGCAGCCGAGGCACGTGCAGCTTTTAAATGTTTAGCTTATAAGCGCTTCAAGTGAGTTGCTTACTTGATCTTAGTTTTCCTTTCCTGGTTAAGCAACAGAGCTAAATCCATTGGTTATTTTACTGGCTGGCATTAAGTATTCATTCCCCTTAGATGTTAAAGAGTAACCAGCTTCAACTTAGATGTTAGCCTAATGAAGTGAGTTTATATAGGAATTTCTTGCACACCTCTGAAAAAGTTCCAGTTAACTTGTTAAGAAGGGTTGATTTTCCAACTGAAGGAAACCCCACCAGGCCAACACGAGAATCCCCACTTTTAGTGACATCAAAGCCCTCACCAGCACCACCTCCTCCCTTCGATGAAGGTTCTAGAAGCTCCCGTCGTAGCTTTGCAAGTTTTGCCTTTCAGGGGACAACAAGCAGATTAAATATTTCATCTTATTTAAATCCATATGAGGTAATGTATTATACAATTGCAGAACCGGAAAGCAGATCTCCTAGATGCAAACAAAAGCTTAGGTCACATTAGCATCAAAGAATCAAAGAATATGATAGCATAAAAAGTAGTGAAACTTCAAATTGGATACAGTCAATGACTCCGAATATCATAGAGAGCCATCTTAGGTCACATTAGCATTCAAACGACAACTTCTCTGACTAGCTTTGGATGAATTTATTGATTCAAAACTCACATGTTGAACACTTGGGCTTCTATTGTCTCACTCCTGAAGGGGCTGTGGGAATTCAGGGAATATAATCTGGGGGTGAATATAGTGAATATTCAGTGGGGATGGGGTGGATAATTGCACAAGGCAGGGTTTGCGGGTGTATTATATTGTTTTATTGGAGATAGAGGCTCTCATCTCACATTTTATTTTGTTTGTCCCTTTCCTGCATCATGTATAATTTTGCACGACTTTTGCTATTAATGCTGCACCATGATTCTCCAGCTCTTTGGAGGTGTGTTAGAGCTATTTGAATATGTTTGTGTTGGTAATTTATAAGTAAAACTGTGTTTTCCCATTTTTCTAGTTTCATCATTGTCTTCAACAGAGGCTTCTTAATGTTTTGGATCCATTATCTGAGTAGTATTTGTGTATAAAGTCTTGTCATGTGTCTTTTCTGCAGCTAATTTATTGATTGTGTGAAGTTGTCAGAATTTGACAACATGTTTAGTCCTTTCAAGTTATGAAAGAATCATAATAAAATTATGAGTAGTCACTTGAAAGATTAGAGTAGGGGTTGTTGTTAACTGGGCTTGAATCCTTGCTTTTGTCATCTTTTTTATTTCTGTTTTACTTTCATCTTTTACTTACCTTAATTCTTGTAATCTTATATGACGTTGCTGTATTTTTTGTTCGGACAACACAACAAATTTATGGTGATACTATAATAAAATTATTAAATTATCTATCAATTTGCAGGTGCCTCTTTCTCTTTCTAAGATTTGTGGCGTTTGTAATTCCAACAATTGAATATGATTACACTATGGACTTTGATTTGGGCAGCTCCAGTTGGTGAATGAAGGTAAATTTTAATTTCAGAATTTGTTGAAATTTTTTTTCATATAAAAGATATAACAATTTGTAATGTATACAATTAGTATTTATTAAAAATTTGGATTGCTTTTATTATTATTTTCATAATTGAATATATATTTAATTGCAATAAAAAAGTTTTTAAAAATTCAGAAAGGTTTTTTTCTACGAAAAATTGACATTTCCCTGCAAAACATTTCGCAGGGAAAGGTCAAATTTTTTTTTTTATTAAATTTATAAACTTTTAGCTGCGAATTAATGTCGCAGCAAACTGTTACTTTTTTGCTACGAAATAATATTCTCGTAGCAAAAGGTTGCCTTTTGCGACGACACTATTGCGTGGCAAATGGTGTCCATCGTGGTAAAGATAGCCTTTTGCTGCAATAATATGTTCGTCGCAAAAGATAACTTTTTGCTGCGAAAATATTTCGTAGCAAATGAATACCTTTTGCTACGAAAATACTGGTTTTTGCTACGCAATATTTCACAGCTAATGCTCTGTTTTCTTGTAGCAAATAGATTTTGCTACGAAATATGTTTCGTAGCAAAAGTTCGTAGCAAAAGACACCCTTTTACTACGAAATAAAAATTTCGTAGTAAAAGATATTCTGGTACGAGGCTTATGCAATGATAATTGCAACGAACTCATTTCGTTGAGAAATGTTATTAGCTACGAAAAATAGGGGTTTTGCTACGAAATGTTTCGCAGCTAATGCCTGAATTTCTTGTAGTGTGTTATTGAATTTTTTGTTATATATAACTAACTACTATAGAACGTAATAAACTTTTACTCAGCAAAAGTCAATTCTGATACCATACAGTGAAATGTAACTGATTATTACAAAATGTAACTGAATTCATGAAGTGTTTCGACTATATCAAAGTGGAAAAAATCATATCAGTAAAGGAAGCACCACAACAACCTCAGTTTTCGTACGTATATTTACAACACTACATGTTTAAAACTACAATATAAAAAACCCTTTAACAAAATTCATTTTGGTTTAATTGCAGAATGGACAGTGGGACAGTGATCATTCTTATTATGAGACAGTATGCCCTTCATAAGGAATTGTTGACAAAGATGATAAAGAATGTGTGCACATACGTTAGAGCACACCTCATAAAAAATTTCTTGAATGACAAAAAAAGGACATATACAGATAATGATCATAGAGTTAGAACAATGCAGTTTGATCAGTAACTCTGAGTGTTTAGTCATATATATGTGTGAAAAATTTGTCATGTATATGGGTGCGAAACAAATTTTGAAAAAAGCAAACATCTTAAGAATATATTGTGATGTGTTTAAATGAAAAACTATAATTTCTTATTTTTTTTTATGTTTTGAAAAATGTAAAGCAACTGGTTTTGGTTGTTTGTCACTAGCATGGACTATGATTTATGCTAAATGTATCTAAAATTTGAAATATGTAGCAGTATTGTTACATAAATTTGTAACAATGTAAGTAGTTTGAACTGAAATATAACTAACTTGTTAACAATGTAACTAGCAATTTTAAAATGTAACTGATATATGGTAAATGTAACCCAGTCTCTCAAAGAACTCATTACAAAACCTTCTAGAAATCAACAAAAGGGTTACAAAACATGTCACTGGAAAAAAAAAACAAATGCTAAGGAAAATAAAGGAATCACAAAGTAGCAGATCCAATAGTTTCACCAACATCTTGCACTTTGCAATTTTCAGAAATCTTCACTTGCTTTCTCTTTGGCGTGAAAACCTTAGATGCATTCATTTTCAATGGTAGCTACCTTCACTTCGACCCTTGATTAGAAAGTGAATAATTCAGTCTGACAATGATTCTTCGCCAACAACTACAGTTAGGAATTTTTATCGAAAAGCTGATCAGAGATGCATGCAATAAATGTAACTGATTTTCGAATGTTGCTCAAGCCAATGCCAATATAACATCAGCACTCTAAAAAGTTCTCCAGAAAATAATTTTAACACAAAAAACAACATATTCAGATAATATTAAATATGAAATCAAATAAGAAAAATGAAAACACATGAAAAAACAAATAATAACAATGTTACATCTAAATCAACTGACATTATAAATTGATCAATTGCTATTTCAGATCAGATCAGATGCTGAAAGTCCTCCAACAAATAAATCAGAGGTTCAAAAACGAGAAAAAAAAAAATCTTCCGATCTGCTTCTCTGTGTTCTTATAAAAAAATTTAGTGTTAAAATTTTTTTTATCGGTGATGATGGACGATTAACAATTCAATTGTCATAACAACAAAAAAAAACGGTAATTAAAACTTCATTACTCCTTCCACATAAGGAAACTCTAACCGACCATTAAATATGGAGAGTGATTATCGAAAACGATTTTAAGGGTATATTCGGTATTGCCACCTATGCCACCTCATGGGACTTACATGGGGTCTATAAGATGGGGCTTTTGAATCATTTTCCTTTTTTATATGCATGCATTCTTCATTTTTTTAATTAATGACTAGAAAGGAAACAAACAACAAAATAAGAACTTTTTTTTTTTGAAAATTGATATCGGTGGATTTGCCACTTCTTTGATTGATCAAAAGTAGTACATTTCCTCAACAAACGACGATACCAAGAGACCAAGAGATCCATAAAAAGCCTTAATTAGGAGGTCTAAGTGGGCTTCCAATGGATTATGGATCTCAACTCCTCCATCCCCGGTCAGGAGATAAATAAGACTTGCCGTTCCACCTGAACAAAATACAAACTTGAAGTACTTTTTTGCTAACATGTTATAAGAGGTAGTTCATAATTTTTGAAATCTTTGTGATACAAAAAAAAGTCTTGATCCGTTAGCGTAATATCATAAATATGATCCACTGAACAAAATAGAAACGTCACCAAAACCTTCCCGACAGTATAAAATATCTATAACGACATTCAGATGACCATGTAAAACCAGTCACCAAAGGTTTTGATGAAAGCCGGGAATGTAAAGACTAAATTTTTATTAATCATTTTTAATCCTATATAAAATTATGAAATTTTTTTGTTCATTCAATGGGTAAGACCTACCCTCACGAAACTTGATCTGCTGGCCTGCAAAAATCCATTGCACTGCATAAAAAATTCAGATCATTCAAAAAACTCAACATTTTTTTTTGTTTCAAATGATTTGGTGATGAGGATGGACACATGCAAACACCCAGTGAAATAAAAAAAACAATAACATAAAAGAAAAAATCAATGATAATATTTAAAAAAAATTTAAAGGATATACACATCATCTAGTGTTAAGTTCGGTGTCGTACAGATGAATGCAGCCAATAAACACAAACTTTGCAGTTATGATCGATGGATAACATTATAACAATCAAATATTCTTACATTTCATGGGCTACACCTACAATTTAGCAAAACTTGTATATATAAATATATATATTTTTTTATCTTACTTGTTTTAGTTTTTAAATAAAACAATATAAAAATTTGAATAATATCATGTAATGGTTAGAAATGGGATTGGGATGTTTCATCTGGTGGTTCAATTATGTGGAGGCGGCTTCATTTTTATATAAATATAAAATATAAAAAATATACTTTACATATTATACATTCGTGATCCATATATTAATGTTGGATTGGAAACATTAAAATGTCAAAAAAATTAAATGAGAAAGCAACAACATGAGCAATCAAAGTGGCCTTTTCTTTCATTTTCATGAGCTACAAATTAATATAAAAAAATCATTTCTTGCTTGTAGGTTATGTAAACTAAGCATTGAAAACGCCATCCAATGGTGGTTACAAATGTTTTTTAATGAAATCTTTTTCTTCTCTAAGAAATCATATACATCATCTATATCTATACTACCTATAAAAGTATCAATCCATGAAAAACATTCGTTGGACATGTTTACCCTTATCAATTCATGAAAATTCATTCCTATCCCAAATTATATTTGATTAGACATATTTATCCTTTTAAATTCTTTGAAATCAAATACCTTATATAATGTGTTTAATGTATTTAATTTATACATTTATTTTAATTCTATACATTTATTCATATTTAACATTTAACATTCTTCACAATCAATTACACATTTATATGTCTAAATTTACCCTTTCAAATTCTTTGAAATCAAATACCATATATAATGTGTTTAATGTATTTAATTTATACATTTATTTTAATTCTATACATTTATTTGTATTTACCGTTTAACATTCTTTACAATCAATTACATGATTATATATCTAAATTTAATATATATGCAACTTAATTTTATATAATTATATAATATACCTACATATATTATATATTGTAACCGTTAGAAAATCCTTATATATAATAGAAGCTCTATGTATTTAATTATTAATAAAAAATTAAATAAATTTGGAAGGGAGAGTAAATTCAACCAAAATTGGGATACGGATCTGATATGTTAATATCCATGTGGATTTAGGTCTTTCATTTCTACATATCTATGTGGATGAGTTAGTGAATAAGAATTAAATTTATCTTTATATGCATAAAATTTTCAAAGTAACACCTCGTACACATATACTATAATGATAATTATTGAATAATTTGAATATCAAGGATCATAATCTAACACTAACAAGAAAGTACAAATATATATAAATTATTCAAATAGAAAATAAGTAAAAAATGGGACATAATAATTTAAAAAAAATTAAATATCTTACTCTTTGTTTGTTAAATTATCAACAAAATGATTCATGTGCAACGCACGTGTGCTTCAACTAGTTAGCTAAATGTAACTGCATATAAAAACTGTGTGTGCATATAGAAAGTGCAACTATCACCCTTTTAAAAGATGAGTCCCTCTAAAATATAATTTTGGAACAAGATTTGAAATTTGATTTTGTTGATTGAAAAGAGGTAGGATACATATTTGTGGAATAAAAAAAAGCATTTAGTTAAAAATTACTCCTTCAAGAAATTCATTGTTTTGAATTCGAGGGAATCCATTTTGGAGGCCAAATAACAAAATACAATGATATAAAATGGGACGCTAATACATTCATGTCCATTTTGCAGTTTTATGTGCAATTTAGAGATGGTCTCTTTTCCTAGTGTAGTATATATCACTAGTACTATATTGTATGAAAATTATTTTTTATTTAAAAAAAAATGTATTGATTGATCTAGTTATATATATAACTTTTCATATTAATATGTACTTCATTAGATGGGTATATACTTTAAGAAAAAAATCAAAACAGTTGGGGTTGCATATGGAATTGCACGCGAAACTGGATATATCATTTTTTGGTGTTGATATACTCAGTCTATTTTCCAATCTCATCTGCAACCTAGAGATGATCCCCAGCCGAATTGTATAGTCCTGTGTATTATATATTCCATTAGTGCAGTAAATGACCATAGGCAAAATTGATTTCTACGTATTCAAAACAATGATTGGATCGAAGATCAGAGATGGCGACAACGGCGATCGAAGATCGGCTTGATCGAGCTCGTGGTTTGCGACCCAAAAATTAGGTTTGCGATCGAAGATTAGGTTTTTTTTTTTTTAATATATATTTAGAAAGATCGGACGGCTGTGATCAAAAGTTAAACAATGAACGGTTAGATCTAAATTTTGTATTTGCGACGGCCGATCTTCCGTCGCAAATAGTGTATTATTTGCGACGGTAAAATATTGCCGCCGCAAATACACAAATTAACAGCGGCTTATTTCAGCCGTCGCAAATGTCGAGAAGTATTTGCGACCCAAAAAAATTAGCGTAAAAAATATGGGTATTTGCGACGGTTTTGGCCATCCGTCGCAAAAACAGCGTCGCAAAAAATGATTTTTCTTGTAGTGAATGATTCTCCTATTTTTATCATATGAGTGTTACAAAATTACATAATAAACACAATGAAAAAAAAATTTACTATATGGAATATATATATTTCCCGAACCTTGTGTGATTATGAAATTATGAGCCCATCTTTACTTCACCTACTCAAGAAATCATAATTGACTCATCCTATTGCGTTTATGTCTTGAATTATGATTCAAGTATTTGTTAATTTAATTAAATACGTAGATCGAGCTACTTGTTAGCTCATCGGAGGGCAACACCTTTAAGAAGATAGATGGTATCCAATTTTTTATACACGGATATTATTTCATGTGTAATAATGGTTTGTTAATTTCTGTATTTTTGTTCATTTCTGTATTACGAATGTGCATGTTGTACGTGATTGAATTACATATATATATACATATACACACACACTATTTTATGAGTTAAGATTTACCCTAGGGTTTGGAGTAAAGAGTGAGGTCTCACACTCACACACCGAGCCTATAATACAAAGAACAAAAAGTGAAAAATTCTCTTCCTCTTTATTATATCACTTAAATCTGTTGGAATTTTATGATCAAAATACATAAATTGAATGGGTTTTGAACGTTTCACACGTTACATTGTATTATTCGCATGCATGAATTACTAATTATTGCATGAGTTACAATTGAATAATTGGCCTCCCAAAACGTTCGTAGGTTTTACTTTAATGTGCATGTATCATTCAATTGGGTTAATTAATATTGCTGCCTATAAAAAGGCACCATGCATCAATTGATGATATATAGAGTCTAATATTCAATCCCTTCAACACCAACTGTGAGTATGGAAAAGAGAGAAATAAAATGAAGCACCCATATCTATTCCCTCTATAGCTTCATTTTCTATTGATCTTGATCAAGCCTTATCTATCTATTCCGGGCATCTACAATACAAGAATTCGGTTCGAGAACTCCACTCGATCGCACCACGGGGAGTAGGCGGAATCTCGCGGGTCTAGTTGTATCTCGGGAACGTTGTGTCGGTGAAACTCTGTGCGTATGGAGGACGTGTTCATTTTAAGGATAACATCTCTTATGTGCCTCTCGACCAGGTGATTCCAATCATTTATCTCTTAATTCTATTATTTTTATTCTTGATATTTTAATATATTGATTCCCCAAAATTATGATTTATCGAGATACAATTTTTTTTCATGATTTCTGAGAACTAGTTCTACCAATCTTGAAACGAATATGACTCTTATTAGGCATGAACAATATAATTTTAATTGTTGCATGTTATTATCAATTCGAATAATGAAGAGTTTCATTTAAACAAATGGATTTGTTTATCTATTTAATTTTGATGATTGCTATCCTATTGATATGTTGATTTGTAGGCTTATTATAATTCTTATGAATTATAATTTGATGTAACAAAAGTACTCATACTCCGTTACATTTTCATTTTATTATCAAATTACATAAATTGTTGGACTTTTATGATCAAAATACATAAATTGAATGGGCTTTGAACGTTTCACACGTTACATTGTATTATTCGCATGCATGAATTACTAATTATTGCATGAGTTACAATTGAATAATTGGCCTCCCAAAACGTTTGTAGGTTTTATTTTAATGTGCATGTATTATTCAATTGGGTTAATTATTATTGTTGCCTATAAAAAGGTACCATGCATCAATTGATGATATATAGAGTGTAATATTCAATCTCTTCAACACCAACCGTGAGTATGGAAAAGAGAGAAATAAAATGAAGCACCCTTATCTATTCCCTCTATAGCTTCATCTTTTATTGATATTGATCAAGCCTTATCTATCTATTCCGGGCATCTACAATACAAGAATTCGGTTCGAGAACTCCACTCGATCGCACCACGGGGAGTCGGCGGAATCTTGCGGGTCTAGTTGTATCTCAGGAACGTTGTGTCGATGAAACTCTGTGCGTATGGAGGACGTATTCATTTCAAGGATAACATCTCTTATGTGTCTCTCGACTAGGTGATTCCACTCCTTTATCTCTTAATTCTATTATTTTTATTCTTGATATTTTAGTATATTGATTCCCCAAAATTATGATTTACCGAGATACAATTTTTTTTCATGATTTCTGAGAATTAGTTCTAACAATCTTGAAACGAATATGACTCTTATTAGGCATGAACAATATAATTTTAATTGTTGCATGTTATTATCAATTCGAATAATGAAGAGTTTCATTTAAACAAATGGATTTGTTTATCTATTTAATTTTGATGATTGCTATCCTATTGATATGTTGATTTGTAGGCTTATTATAATTCTTATGAATTTATAATTTGATGTAACAAAAGTACTCATACTCAGTTACATTTTCATTTTATTATCAAATTACATAAATTGTTGGACTTTTATGATCAAAATACATAAATTGAATGGGTTTTGAACGTTTCACACGTTACATTGTATTATTTGCATGCATGAATTACTAATTATTGCATGAATTACAATTGAATAATTGGCCTCCCAAAACGTTTGTAGGTTTTATTTTAATGTGCATGTATCATTCAATTGGGTTAATTATTATTGTTGCTTATAAAAAGGCACCATGCATCAATTGATGATATATAGAGTATCATATTCAATCCCTTCAACACCAACGTGAGTATGGAAAAGAGAAAAATAAAATGAAGCACCCTTATCTATTCCCTCTATAGCTTCATTTTTTATTGATCTTGATCAAGCCTTATATATCTATTCTGGTTCGAGGACTCCACTTGATCGCACCATGGGGAGTCCGCAGAATCTCGCGGGTCTAGTTGTATCTCGAGAACGTTGTGTTGGTGAAACTTTGTGCGTATAGAAGACATATTCGTTTTAAGGATAACATCTCCTATTTGTCTCTCGACCAGGGGATTCTAATCTTTTATCTCTTAATTCTATTATTTTTATTCTTGATATTTTAATATATTGATTTCCCAAAATTATGATTTATCGAGATACAATATTTTTTTATGATTTTTAAAAATTAGTTCTAATAAAATCTTCTCGCTACTTTTCGCTACTTTTTACAAGAGAATTAGCACTCATACCCCTGTAATATATGGGTCCCATTTTTTTGATGAAGAAAATATTCTTAATTTGGAGTCCAGAATGGATTTGGACTTTTAGCAGTGTCCCACAGAAATGAAATTGTTGAACTCAAAATTTCTATATATATTCAGCTAGCTGAAATGCTATCAAACAACACTAGAAAGAAAAAACAAATAGAGGGAGAGAATTTTGCACTTTATGAAAGTGTCACTAAAAAAGTCATGTAGGACGACTTTTATCTCATCAACTGATAAAGGTCAAAAACGTTCTTTATTGTGATTTAGTCTTTGAATGGGTTATGTAACCAATTTTGTTTTAAGTTTATGTCTTGCATTTTAATTTCTGAATTATCAATAAAGAATTGGGACATCTTCCCTTCACTTTTAGTCTTGCAAGCATATTTTGTACTAATGATAAAAACATACCTAAAAAATGGTTTAATTATATTTTTATTTAATCATAACAATCTTGTTTACACTAAATAAAGATAAAGTAATAATAAAAAATTTGTTGTTTGGATAAAATGTGAATGATAAAGATTTATAAAAGGTGAAAAAATGAAGACAGTTAATTTGACAATGGTCTCATATATTCTTTTGGATTGAATAATCTGCAATAACTTAATTCCAGAAGTTGGCTAAAATCCATATACCACTTTATACCAGTTAATTCTGTTCTAGTCTTATAAACACTCATTTTGAAGCTATTTCAACTAATTGTCACTTATTGGAGGCCCTATTATCAAAGCAAACTGGGGTTTACTGTAACTATAATATTTACGCACTGAAGCTTTGTCATTTTGATCTCTTCTTTGCTTCACCTTACTCAAGAAACCCTAATAATTGACTCAGGCTACTCAGCCAACTTACTTGTTAAACAAGAGAATTAGTACTCCCATGCCCGTAATGTATTGATCCCATTTTTCATGAGGCGAAAATTAGGCTTGCAAGTCATCTAATATGAAGACAAATTATTCTTTTAATTCCAGATTAGGATCAGATTAAAGCAAAGCCGCCCAACATGAGTGAAATGGTTGAACAACTCAAAATTCTATCCACAGCTGGAGTTGATGTCAAACAACACTCGGAAAGGGAGGGAAATAACAAACTTTGCACTTTATGGAAGTCTCGCCAAACGGGTCCTGTAAGACTTTTTATCTCATCAACAGATAAAAGGTTTAAACTGTTCTTTATTGTGATTTTTAGTCTTTGCATTATTCAGGTAACCAAATTTCGGCTCCCAATGGCGTGTGTTTTCCTCTCGTTTGGTTGCGCGATTGCAAAATTGATTCTGCAGGAATCTGCGATTGCAAACTGATTCCGCAGGAAGCTCACTTTCTCAGCTTTCTGAAATCGCAGCTTTTGGGCACTATTTGCCTGAAATCTGTGTGCAGGAAGCTGCTACAGTAAAACTGTTTGGTTGCACGATTGTAAATACAGCTTCCTGCAATCGCAATCGCAGCGCAATCGCGCAACCAAACGCACCTAGAGTGCTAATACACTATAGTCTCATATACAATCTTGTTTGTAATATGTATAATCTTGTTTGCAATATGTTATACTGTAGTATATACTCTCAAAAAATGATAATAATAAATTTGATTGGTCATAAATGAGTTGCGAATATAAGGTGAATAAGAATTTACAAAATGCGAAAAAAATGATTTTGATAAATGACTCCGTCTCCTTGATTCATCAAAGGTGATGAGAAGTGATTCAATATGTGAAGGTGATGAGAAGTAATTCAATATGTGAACCCTTTCTTATTCTAGTAGATAAATGGAACAACAATCCCGGGGACCTAGAATATCAATAGCTCTACTGGCCATGACCCAAATATGAAGTCTACATTTGCTCTTATGGACCTAAATCCACAGACTTTCCATAAGCCTAACCCATCTATCAACTCCATCCACATTGCATATCGAGGCCTAACCCATCTACCAACTCCATCCACATCCGGGCCCAACCCATCTATGACTGTACCAAAAAAATATGGTATTTATTTTATACTACCATAAATAACATATTTATTTTTATATCATTAGAATTTTCTGAATGTAAAAATGTGTCCATCTTTTATCATTTTTTAATCAAAATGAATCTTAACTATAGTTAATTTCTTAACCAAGAAATAAAAATAACAAAAATAAACTTAACGTATAATGTCTGTTATAATATAAATAATTAAATATAATAACCTAATTAATTTCATGTTTTTTCTAAATCAATTGTGAGCCATTCAGCCTTACCTTTTCGTTCATTTTCTTCCAATCAAGATCTATTTTTTTAAACAATTTTATCATTTTGTATGATTAATTGTTTAGAAAATAATTTTATTTATTTTTCTAATGTATGTATTAATAATTATTATGCTTTGCTAATAAATAATTTGTATGATTAATTTTTATGTTTTTGGATTTTAGATAAAATTTATCATTTTCATGTTAAAATTAATATTTTTTAGTTTTATAAATATTGTATTTGGTAAAGTAAAATATGCAAAAAAAAAAAGAGTAATTTGATCATTTTTTCAAAATTTTAGATGTTAACTAGGATGGTAAATATGCATAAGTTCTATATATTTCAAAGGTATAAAAATAAATAAGTTATTTAAAGTGGTATAAAATTAAATAGCATGTTTTTGGATGGAATACATGCAAAAAAAAAACCCTAAATTTGTTGATAAAATCTTCACCTAAACATTTTCATCAAATTCATAAGCTCACGACTTTAAAATGCGTCTTGGTGTGTGTCTAAGAACTGTGTTCACATATAAACACAAGCTATCTCCTCTCATTATACGATGTGATACTAAACACCTCACTATCACCTTCACTCAATCCATGGGTTTCTTGGACTCTTGGGCCTACCACCCCCTTAATGGACCAAACATCACAACATATCCAATATGTTGATATAAACTCTATTACGAAAAACGGAAAGACATACGCATTTAATTTATACAAATATGTACTTTATAAAAGAATGTACTTATTAGCCAATTATATACTTCACAAAAAAAAAGTGTCTCTGCTGCAAACAAAGATGTAAAAAAGACTGACCATTACATTTTTCATTTATAATATTAAAAAAGTTAGAAATTTTGGATAATAAAAAATCTGGAATGCGGAAGGGGATATCAGGGTATCTGCTTTAAAAAATATTTAAAAGAAGCAAGATAAGCTATTATATATTTATATATTATATACTTTTTCAATTAATCATCAAGTATGATATTCGTGATATATAAAATTTGTAAAATCATTGTATTCTTTTTTAGCGATCTTTGAAAGAGGCAAGAAACTTTAAATACCAATTATATCATATGAAAAAAATATCCATGTTCATTCTAAATTTAAATATTAATATTTGTATATGAAAGATTGAAGACTAGATATTTGATCTATTGACAAACTTAGCTAAACTCGATACCTTACCACCAACTCTCATGAGTCAATAGAAAAAATCACATCCATCACATATTGTAAATTTAGTCAATGTTGGATCTCATCATTACATGTCATTTTTTAAAGAATATCTGATACGTGTCTTAAATTATCTTAAAATATGACATATGTAATATGTGAGAGGATACACGTTAGTCATTCATTAGATTGATATGCATTTATAGGATCCCACACTAATTGGATTCCATCTAAATGACTGTGATCCATTGTTTGAGTCCACACTCCACATGGTGTTGCAAGCACGCCTACCTTGCTACCCCTAATAATTTCCTTTTTTGGGATGATCTCCCATTACAAAATATTTTTTTTAGAAAACTATGGTATATCTATTCCAATCATCCTAATTATATTTAAGCGTTTATAAAATATTAATCACCCTAACTATATTTAGACATATTAATCATCTAAAAATTATCTATATTCGCTCTAAATATGAAAAAAATCCAAATTCAAATATAAGACCGTATAAAGATATTAAGGTAACTGATACCTAAAAAAAAGGGTTAATTGTGCCTCCACCTTTTCAAAAAAAATTTTGTACCTCTACAACAAACACCTAATTTTTTTCTATCATTCTCTCTTTAATTCCTTCAGCCCCACAAAATCGCAGTTTTTCTCCCTGTAAGTGCATATATGTTTTTTGTAACTCATAAAACACAAAATTTAATTTATGTAAATATTATCTGTAAGTGCATTATTATACATGCCATGTAAAAATGGTAACTTACAAAAAACTAGAGAAATATATGTAAATGCATAACACCTGAATTTTTTTTATCACAATAAATATATCAAAACACTTGAATTCATCGAATGTTTGCATTCTGACGTTTTTTTTTCTGTCTTAATGAAATAAGATGTTGTATTTTATCGGATCATCTTCATACCATTTTGACTGAAATTGAATCTACTGTTACACCTTCGAGTTAACAAGCGTACATCATTATGAAGAAAGTGCAGTTCAAACTATATTAGAGATGCAATGCATTAATGTATGTTTCTCGAGTATTTTGCAAGTTAGTATTTTTATATGACATAATAATGCATTACAGATAATATTTACAGAAATTACATTTTGTATTCTCTAAGTTACAGAAAACATATATCCACTTATAGGGGGGAAACTGCGATTTTGTGAGACCAGGGAAATTTTAAAGTGATGAGGGTAAAAAAAAAAAAATTAAGTGTTTGCTACAATGGTACATAAATTTATTTTGAAAGGGTGGTCGCACAGAAATAATAGGGGGTTAACTGCAGGGTATTTGGACAATTTGCCCAAAAAAATAAATAAAAAAAACATCCCCGTACCAGGCATTGTGAATCCAATGGCTGTGATCCAATGGTGGAGTCCAACAGATATTGAATCCACCAGAGACTTAAAAAAACTGGTGGCCCAGGCAAAAAAGGCAATGCCAACCACAAGAACCACTCGAAAACACTCCAACCTCACAATCCCTTCCATTCATATCCATCTAGCACTGCATCTCGCAATCCAAAGTAAACACACATTCACAATTCCCAACAGAAGGGGAGGGAGAGTCACACCCAACACAATTAGTTGAAAAGAAATGGCATTGGAGGCCTGTTTTCAAGTGAGCACAGTTGCTGCAACAACAAGGGCAAGTTGTGCATTAATCCCCTTCTCTGCTGCAAAGGAGAAGAAGCTCAGCCTTGCAACATGCAAGGGGGGAGTGAAGATGATCAGTTTTTCTTCTCTTTCTTCTTCTTCGGATGACTCCCGAAGACGTCGCCGATCGGGTCTTGTTTGTCGGGCCGGGAACGCCATCGATGAAGGTGAATCGATTTGAACTTTAAACTTCTGTTTCATGTGGTTGTGAAGGATTTGATGACCTGCCCTTTCTTTATGTGATGACGGTTTTAAGGGTGATATTATACATAGTTTTGTTTATAGACTGCGACACAATCTCACGAAACATATAATTTTTTTTTTTATCCGTATAATTAATTGGAGTATGACTTATTTTTATTAAAATACGTGATTTGTTAGAAGAAATATATATATTTACATTTAAGAAATTCAAGGTTTGCGAATCACTCCTGTTATAAAGATACTCAGCAGGGACTTAAAATGCAAACTTGTTCAATGATATTACAAGAATCATATATATGATTTCAAACACCTCCGAAGGTCTCAACTTTTGAAGAAATTGAAGAATTGTTTTTAGTTATATGTGATGCCTGGCCTATTGAGAGGGAAACCCAACAGTCCCAAGAGATCCATGGATTGAGTGAGAGTGAGAGTTTGATGTTTAGTCTCAGATAGTCTGTGGGCCCCACACGAGGACGTGTGACCCATTATGGAGGGTGATTGTGACACTCGACCCGTTGAGGGGGAAGCCCAACAGTCCAAGAGGCCCATGGATTAAGTGAGGGTGAGGGTTTAATGTTTAGTCTCACAATCGCCAAATGAAAATGAAAGAGATAGCATGTGCTTATATATGAGCACAACTCTTACACATCAAGACGCGTTTTAAACTCGTGAGCTTATTTAAGGACAAAACGGACAATTTCTTGTTGTGTAAGCTTACAGCTTGGAGCGTTACATTATATATATAAAAAAACTGATTTTTATAAATCTAAAAAAAGTATACTTCCAGGAAAGCGCCTTATATATTGGCGCCTCCAGTGCTAACTAGTGTTAAAAAAAAAAGGTCAGTGCTAACTAGTGTTTTTTTTTTTGCAAATATTTCTCATCTGATGTTGTTTTTGCTAATATTGGTTTAAATAGTGCTATTTATGCTAATTGAACTGATTTTTATAAATATAATAAAAGTATACTTTCTGGAAAACTATTTTTAAAAGTCGTGGACGGTTTAAAAACTTGTTTGAAAAATATGATTTTGTATAAAGTACCATAATAAAACTCGATTTCTAGAAAACTCACTTTATTTAATTTTTAAAAAAATATTGTTTTGTACTAAGGTTGAGTTCTTAAAATCCAGTGTTCCAATGTAGTTTCTGAAAAACTTTGTTTTGTTAGCTTTCAGTGATTGGATTTTTTGATATGAAAAAGCAAGAGAACCGGGGGTGGGTTGAAAAATTGAAAGCTAAAAATGTGTTTGAATTTGCATTTAGAGTTTTTTTTTATTGTTTTCCAAACACATAATCTACGCCATCGTAGATCCAAATAGAATCTAAAAACATAAAACAAATCTTTTAATTAAACATGCTAGAATTACTTAAAAGAACAAAAACAAGTTCAACTGTGTTTCTAAACTGTCCTATTATCATAAATCCAACATCATCAACAACTATCAAACACTAATACATTTTTTTTGGGCATATATATATATATATATATATAATGAAGCAGTGCGGGTGGTGAATGAGTCAAGCTGGGAGAGCCTGGTGGGGGCGCCGGGGACGGAGACGCCGGTGCTGGTGGAGTTCTGGGCGCCATGGTGCGGGCCGTGCCGGATGATAATGCCGGTGATAGACGAGCTGGCGAAGCAGTACGCGGGGAAGATACTCTGCTACAAGCTCAACACGGACGAGTCCCCCAACATCGCCGGGCAGTACGGCATCCGCAGCATCCCCACCGTCCTCTTCTTCAAGAACGGAGAGAAGAAGGAGAGCGTCATCGGTGCCGTCCCCAAGTCGACACTCACCGCCACCATTGAAAAGTACTTGGACCTCTAATAAGAGAGAGATGAGCATTAGAGAGAGAGGGAAAGAGCGTGTGTTTTTATTTCTTATATTATGTGAAGAAGAAAGAACCATTGGCTATATATAGGTTCTCTCTTACTCGTGTAAATGATTTTTATTTATAATTGTTGATTGAGAGGGTATTTAAAGTAAAATTGATATACTCAATTTATTTTATAACCAACCAATCGTGATAGTTATCGAAGTATATGAAAATTTTAAAAATTATTTTATTATTGAAATATATTAATATATCTTAGTGTATATATATATTTTTTTTATAACATTATATACTTTAATAATGTATCTTAATTCAACTGCTCAAGTCTTCTCAATGGTTACAATTCTTTTGGGTTAGTTAATGAGTTTATAGCTTAGGCTATGTTTAGGGGCCTTTCTTACCACACTGTTTGATATTCATCCTACCCATTCAAAATATATTAATTAAAATATTTCACATGCATTTTAAAAAGTGAAACCCACCCCTTTCTATCCCACCCTTGAATCTCCTACAAATAAAAAACGCACCCCTTGAATCCATTTCTCAATTCAAATCCATTTCTCAACCAGAGTCCCAAACAATTTTAAATCACTACAAACCCAAATTAAAAAAACATTAACAACAAATACAACCCCCAAAAAACAAATCTAATTAACTTATCTCCACCAATGCATACTGGATTAAATTAAACCCTCCTTTTTTGAACAGCAGACATTCAAAGCTTCTTCTTGGTGAGCACAAGTTGCTCGGGACGGACATTATCAGCGGCCGTTGTGGCCTTTGGACACGAGCTCGAGATCATCCACCACCCTGACCCTGTCCTCCCGGAGAGCTCCTTTGGCGTGATTAACCTACAGAACTCTATGAGTCTCTCGCGGGCCTTCGCCGTATCTATGTCTGCCTTCGTCGGCCCTATCCGCCGCGAGACCCGTCTCCGCCTTCGTCAACCTATCCTGTCGTAAGACCCGTCTCCGCCTTCGTCAACCCCTGTCCCGCAGTGAGACCCATCTCCGCCTTCGTCAACCCCTGTCCCGTAGTGAGACCCGTCTTCACCTTCGTCAACCCTCGTCCACCGTGAGACCTGTCACCGCCTCCCATGCGGTTGAATGGAGAGGGATGTTCTTGAGAGGGAGTGAGAGCACAATAAGAGGGGTCTTTTTAAAATGGTTGGGTGGGGTTCCAAGATCTATGATCATGTACATATTAAGGGGTGGGGTTATGACATGTAAAAAATTGCTTGGGTGGAAAAGAAAATGGGGGTGGGGTGAATATATGAGTGGGTGGAAATCTCTACCCCCGTATGTTTTGGATCCACTAGCGCACACCTATGAGGTATTGATATTAATAATTATTTATTCATTTCTGGTTTTATCACAAAATCACACCCAATCAATTTTATAGTATTGTCACTTATATAATGCAGCGTATAAATCACTAATGCAATATAGATTACATTATCTTCCTTCATTACATATATAAAAATTTAAAAATTATTCATTTAGTTACATGTATGTCAGTCAACGGGTCAGAGGTCAACCCAAATTCGATAAAAGGTGTAAAATACTACTTTATTATAGCATACAGGCTGCAAAACGGGCTGTAAAAACGGATTGCGTGTATTAGCGCTCTATCAATAATTATTAGATAATGTTACGTCCAGCCCTATTTTCAACCTCAATTCCAGTATACACGTGTTTTGAATTTTTTAAAAATAGTATACATTATCTAATGAAGTACATGCTTTTATAAAAAATGAAACATATACTCCAATGAATTGCATGTATATATTTATAGAAAATATAAAAAATTCTTTCAAAGCATATGCCTTGTTAACGTGAGCATATGCGTTGTTAATTTTCTATCGACTTATATAAGGTTGGAACTGGGGCTGGAAACGAATCTGGGTGTAACGGCACCCATAACCATTTACCCACGAGCGCTGATACACACAGTCCCATTTATAGTCCTATACGTTATGATAGCGCGATGCATTATCATAGCGCAGCGTATGGTGTATGACACGATTTTGTTTTTATTTTTTTAACTAAAAAAAAAATTATTATATTTTAATATATACATCATTTCATATAATAACATACATTTTAAAAAAAAATATATAATTTTTAAAAAAATAAAAAATGATATGAACTGCAACGGGAACGCATCTTTTTCCTTTAACCACCCAAACCCACTGTACCGTTAACCCACCCAATTCCCAAACAATGAAACAAAATATATATATCATTAACCCACCCAAGCATGGAACTTGTTTTGAATTAATCAATGAAATAAAGTGAATGCTTATCCACAAAAATCACATATGGTTTCTTTTTGAGTCTATCTGTCCCAACGAGTGAAAAAAAAAAAAAAAACGTCAGGTTCCCTTTTGATCATCAGATTAGAAAAGAAGTTCCAACAAGCCTCTCCTCTCTCTCGACGCCGCCGCAAGAAAAAAAATCCTAACAAACCTCCCACAAACCAATCACGCCCCTCATTCCAGCTCTGCTCCGGCGACACCAACTACACCTCCCACAGCCGCTTCGCCTCCGACCTCCTCCGATGTCCCCATCAATTGCCCTCAACGTCTTCTCCAACGGCAGCTTCTACAGCGCCTCCACAGCCGACGACAAGCATTCATTCATTTCAAGTGACGCCCAAATAGCGAATTTGGAATCCTAGAGAGAATATACAAAAAATCTGGTCTCCCGCCATGAATCGGGCATTATTTCGTGTCTTTCGGGGCAGAAGCCACAATGGGCTTTGTTTTCTCGGCCAAAACATGCCGACTGTGGGAATGAATGGCGTCAAAAACCCGGCTTTTGGTGAAGGTAATGCCTGATTTGGTCTCACCACATCGAATCTTCAATTGGGTTTGCTTTCAAATTGTTTTTTTGAATGGGTTTTGATGGTTCTTCTTAGGTTCATCAGGTCCAACTCTGTGGGGGCTTTTGTTCAATGTGAGGTTTTGCGGGTTGATTTCCGATTTGGGTGTTTCGGGTAGAGATGGTCTGGCTGTGGAACCAGTGAATAACAAGAAAATCATAGTCAAGAGAGGTTTGAATCAATCGAAGCTTGATTTCACCAAAATTGATGTTGGATTGCTACCGACCATGATCATAGTCGGACGACCGAATGTGGGCAAGTCTGCTCTGTTCAATCGGTGGGTGAATGATTATATCTCAATTTTGTTTTGCTTGAATCGTCAGATGTTTTTTTGAGTGTTACGTTTTGTAGCCCCATTTGCAGTCGCCAACAGTATATACTCCAACTCCACGATATCAGTATATACTCTATTATGAAAAACATAAAAATATATCCATTCAATTCTTATGAGTATGAACTTCATTTTTTAACTAAAGAATATACTTCATTAGTCAAATATTTACTTCCAAAAAAAGCTCAAACCTTGTGCGGGCATTCACAAGGGACTGGGCTAACATTTTCCTAATGTTTTCAGTGTGTTTGTTTGTTGGGTTTTTTGCAGATTGATACGTCGAAGAGAGGCTCTTGTGTACAACACTCCCAATGATCATGTCACAAGGGACATACGAGAAGGTGTTGCGAAATTAGGTGATATGAGGTTTAGAGTGTTGGATTCGGCTGGTCTTGAGACGGCTGCAACTTCAGGAAGCGTACTCAGTAGGACGACAAAAATGACCGGGAATGTGTTGGGGAGGTCTCAGTTTGCTGTTTTTCTGATTGACGTGAGGTCAGCTTATGTAGATTATTATTATTGTTGGATTCCGTATACTGAAATTTAGATCATACAAAAGAGTGACTTGCTTCATTGACCTTGTTTAATCTTTTCCCCCCTTTCTCAATCCACATGATACACATATAGTGAATCCTTTTAGATCTCGATTTGGAGCTGTTAATGTTTTCTAAAATGATGCGAAATGAAATCCATATGCATGAAGTTTTTTACTATTTCAAAATATAAAGACTTGCTGTTACATGCAATCTTTATATGTATTCCCCAATTTCGCTAATGAGGTATATGCATCTTAGATGAAGCACTTTTTTTCCTGTAAGGGTTATACAATTCAATTGAGTATATGCTTCATTTTTTTATGATGGTATATGTTTGGTCACATGAAATATATACTCTAAAAAAAAATGTATGTGTGTGAGGAGTGCAAGCAAGGCTACATGCGGGACTATCTCAAACATTTTCCTAAAAACTATTATACTTAAATTTAGTATGGCAATGGAATATTTTCTAAGTTATGATGTTTGTACAAGTTTTCAACTGCGAAACTTTATACGCGCGGAAATGATCACTTGGAGAATTTAATGAACGGTCCAGATTATGGCTTCAAATGGGTCAAATGAAAATGTCATTTGTGGATTAAAAAGAGAGAGACAGATATCATTGGTCTATGATAATAAACTCTTGGATCTTGAATGGTTTGATTAGTTACAATAATTGTTTTTTTTTTTGTGTCTGTGTTAGAGATGGACTGCAGCCACTTGACCTGGAAGTTGGAAAGTGGTTGCGCAAGCATGCACCTGGAATCCACACCATTTTGGTGATGAATAAATCCGAATCACTTGATGTGCAGAGTGGGTATCTAAATTCGGCTATCGGGGAAGCTCATGCTCTAGGATTTGGGGACCCTATCCCGATATCAGCAGAGACTGGTCTGGGCATGGCAGAACTTTACGAAGCTCTTCGCCCTCTGCTGGAAGATTACATGCTTCGGATCTTGAATGGTATTCCAACTATTTCCTCGTTCACCTCTCCTAATCCTATCAGCATTTTTTCTTTAATTGCGTGTTTTCTTTTTCAAACAAAGGCATTTGTTGTTTCAATAAGAGTTTTTATAATGTGGTACATCTCTCCGTGTATATAGCACACTAGAACTTAATTAAACTCTTAGCCCCCGTTTGTTTTGGGAATAAGCCCCCAGATGACCCTGGATAACCTCGGATAAGGGATAAAGCCCGTTTGGAAACCCCGGATAACCCCTGATAAAGTATGCTAGAATAAACTGGTATAAAGTGGTATATGGATTCCAACCAACCCGTGGAATTAAAGTTATCCTAGGTTATTGCACTCAAAGAATATGTGGGCCCACTGTCAAATCAACTGTCATCACCTTTTATAAATCACCTATCAAATCAACTATCATTATTTTTTCACCTTTTATAAATCCTTATCCATACTTTATTCACATTTTACCTAAACAACAAAACATTTATTCTTACGTTTATCAACAAGAATAATTCAAAACACAACCAAACACAAAATCACTTTATCCTTATTTATACTCACTTATGCTTTGATAAATGTATACCCAAGAATAAATCCTATTCTCGTTCTAAACGGAGGCTTATGTGCCTGCTTTTGAACTTGATAAACAGGAGCATTTTCAGAGTATCCTTGCACAAAGTCTCATGCAAGCTATATGCTTATTTCTTAATTTAATAAATTGCATTTTAGTATTCAAAATGACTTTTAATATTGTATTTTCCGAACTCCTTCATTAGAGATCTGGATGACACCACCCTTCCTTTCCCAATTTTTTTTGTGGAAGTCCCCTGCATACAGTTTTCAAGTCTCCTATTCGAACAGTCAAGGATATTTTGAACTTGGCTTCCATGCCTCATGTCATCGTAACCATAATTCAAACCTATATGTCCTTAATCAGGGTAATGAACGTTGCCATATATAATATGAAAGCATATACTGGTGCATTTCGTCTGTCTCTTTTATAATTCTTCATCACTTCACTATATTAAATATTCAAATTTTCATCTTAACTTGTATTTTTGTTTAAATTTCTTATCCCAGAGAAACCTGGTGAGGATAATGCTTCCTCAGATGTGGAGGAGACGAAGTTACCACTGCAGTTGGCTATTGTTGGGAGACCTAATGTTGGAAAATCTACACTTCTGAATGCATTACTGCAGCAAGAAAGGGTTTTGGTTGGGCCAGAGGCTGGCTTGACAAGGGATTCAATCAGAGCTCAGTTTGAATTTCAAGGACGTACTATATATTTGGTGAGTTTTGTTGTTTTATGTGCTATTCCTACATCCTAATTTCTAAGGTGTAAATTTGCTATATTATTAACAACTGAACCCAGCACAGCTTGTAGCATTATAAGTAAATGGAAATTGAGTTATCCTATTTACTTATCCCCACCTTCTTTGAACCTTTAAAAATTATCTACATTTTCCGATCATTTTCAAATGATATACTCTTTCCCCAAGCACACCCAAACTTCTCCAGATCCCTTTATCAACACTTAATTGATGAACGATTGTTCTAAAGTTGCTTCTCCCACATTGCACCTCTTGGATATATATTTCCATCTCGAGCCCATTTATTATGGGTCTCTCTAGTGAGATTCTTATTGAAGAAGCATGAACCACTTGAAATCTCGAAAACTTTTGGATGTGATTTTATGTCACAAATCTGTTTGCATTGGTTGTGTGGTAAATTACTAGGCCAAATGATGTTAGCTGGGCCTGTTTTAGTAATTGTATTTTAATGTTCTTGGGGGCTGTTCATGTCATTTAGATTTGCCATCATTTTTTTAATTTTAAAATAGTATAGGGGCAATCTTATTAAAAGAAAGCACCCGAACAAAATGAGATGAGGGATCTTCGATAAAGAAAGAGACAAATGATTACAAAGGTGAAATAAAATTAGATAACAATAGAAAAAAACTGCGATATCAAAAAAAAAAAAACAAAAAACAATAGAAAAAACTCCTGCAAAGCAAGTCCCAATGGAAAGAAATTTTTTCTCTTACTACTTGAACTAATATCTTCCCATGATTCTGGAAGGAGTCTCCACTACTAGAATCCAAATGATGCAAGCCTTAGGGCACGTTTGGATGCAGTGATTATTTGTACGTGTTTTCCTGCACATGCAAATATTACATTGCACGTGCAGGAAAACTTCTGTACACTGCTTGCACAAGTTGGTCTGTTTTCATATTTCATTTACACATGTGTTCTTGTTTGCAGCTGTTTGTTTCACATACATGAAACTGTTTGCACATGTGCCAACTTAATAATTAATGATCATAATTACCACTATACCAATAATATGGGTTATTTTTGCGTCATCCATTATAAAATGTCATGCAATTTCATCCATATTTTTATTAAATTAACTATATAACAAAATGTAAAAGCTAAGTAATAAGAGACATCTATACAACAACTCAAAAGTAGCATACTAAGATAGTAAAAATTAGGGTTAAATAAAGTACTTGCAACTAAATAAAAGGTAATAGGGTATATTTAATAATGTCCCCTAATAACAAAATGTCATCTGTTCATAAACTTAAACCTCCAAAAACACAAAAAAAATAATAACAATAAAAACAAATATCATAGAAACATATACAAGACATCTGAAAAAATAAATACAAACTAACATAAAATCTTAATAAACAATATAGAAAGAAAATCTTGAGAGGGGAAGAGAGAGAGAGACCAGATATACTTCACTTCCTTCTCACAGAGGAAGAGAACTAACAAAATCCCAAAGAGAAGAGAATGGTGAAGACGTGAATGATATTGGATTTGGGGGGGCCTTCGAAGGGCTTTTATAGGAGGAGCCGATTTCGTATTCTTGGACTCCAACTGGGTATGTTATGATCATTTGGGAGAAGTAGTATTTGGCGGGGGGGATGATGGCATACAGAATTTGATATAAAAAGAGGATTTATTGCATTCAGATCTGTAAAGATTACAGATCTGAAATAAAAAATCTTATTTACTTTTGACGAAGAAGAGGATTGGCGGAAGGCCGTGGACGAGGAAGAGGGAAGGTCGCCGGCGAGGAAGACGAAAGGAGGGCGGTGCGACCGCGGTGGAGAACGGCGGTGATGTTGGCTTCGGGTAGATTAGACGAGAGGTGAAAAATATTCCCCCCCCCCAATGAATGTGAAAATAAAAGCACATACAAATGGTAACACATGGGGTTGACTGGGTTTTCATTTGCCCCATTAAAACCTTGTGATTTTATTTGATTTACCTAATTACTATAACCAAACATGAATTTATGTTTGACCATGTGCAAATGAGAACCCACCCCCATTTGCACAGTATCCAAACATGCCCTTAAGAAGTGATACAATCACCGCCCATGTATTCTTTTCATATATCCTCGTGTTGGAAAACACATTCATTACGAGGTGACTAAATACTCCAACATACTACATGAGGAACACGTCACTGAAATTTGCTAGGTTTCTTCAATCGCTTCTTTGTTGCTCCACATACCTTTGAGGTCTCTAAAAGAACAAATGGACACTGATGCCATTCCGACTTTCTCCCAAATCCAAGTACCAAAAGGGAAAAAAAAGATGGTTTCTTGTTTCCTCCTCCCTCCCACAAAGTACACGTACCATTGTTCTCTTGCTCCATATTTTCCATCACTTGATGGAAGCAGCTGGGGGGGGGGGGGGGTTAATTTTTGGGGCAAGAGAAAGGGTGTTCTTTCATTAGAATCCAGAAGAATGATTTACATACTGAGGGAGTTACAAAAGACAATTTAGTGGGTCATCCTCACCCTATATTCATGATATGCACCGAATAGCAGCAAATCTAGCAAGCATGTGAGCCTCTTTGTTGCCTGCTTTGGGAAGAATGGAATGGAGAGTCAAGGGAGTGCTTGAAGGATATAGCAGCATTCATCAGTGATGATTTTAAATTTTAATATTTGAGGTATTTTATTGCTTTAGAACACCAATTAAAAAGTTCTCCTGGAGCGATTCATCTGCAGAGGCATGCCCCTAATGGTTATTTTTAGTTCATTGAGACAGCTAAATCTAATTTCAACACCCTGCATGCCTAATTACCTACTGACTGATGCAGAGATTTCATTGGAAATAAAAACTAGTTAGATAGGACAAAGAAAATGGATTTTCATTTGTGGAGAAGAGCATTGTATAGGCCCTTTGCACAAGGTGCAAAATTTTTCAAAACCGGACTGGTCATGGTTGTAATGGATCAACTGGTTCAACTGACCAGTCCAACAGTTTGGAGAAATAAAAATGGATAAAATAAATATTGATATAAATACATTAAAAAATGGGAAAATTGTAATTTTTTTTTTGTTATTTTAATGCTTGACCGATTTTGGGGATTGAGGAGTCCTTTTAGCGAACTAGACTTGGAGGCCCGCTAGTTGGGAGTTTGACCGGCTCAACAGGTCAATCTGGTCCGGTTTAAACACCCTTGCAAAGTGCGTTAAGCCGTTAACTAGAGATGCTCTAAGTTATATTTAAGGGTTTAGATGCTCTACCAATTACATTTATGGAAACAAAGCCAACTTGGAAAAAAAAATTATTTGCAACTAGCATTTCTCATTTACATTCCAAAAAATCTTAAGTCTCATAGTTGGGGTAGTTAAAATTCAAATTTCTTGAGTTCTAAATTCATTGCAGATTGAAGTTAGCTCAGTTGCTTTGTTAGCCTTTTTTGAGAAAGTGTTTTCCTATTGACTTTACTTTGAGTTCTTCTCATTGAGTGATCATGTCTGGATAATGGTATTACCTTAATTCATAAATGTTTCTCACTGCATATTTTTGTCTTTTAGTATCTGAAGAAAGCATGCATTTGGATACGTGCTTACCTTTCGGATTTGCGGTCTGTTATGTGGGCCATATGATTCCAATTTTTCTCTACAATACTTTGTTATATAAACAAGCATTTGGATACCTGCTTCTAACATCATTTCTATTATTATTATTATTTATATCATTATCAGGGGAATGTCCTAGCTTGACATCCAATATATTACAATATTTAATATGATCAGAATTGGGTAAATTATATAGGTGGACACTGCAGGTTGGTTGCAAAGATCAGGTCGAGAGAAAGGGCCATCATCTTTAAGCATCACACAGTCAAAGAAAAGCCTTATGAGGGCGCATATCATTGCACTGGTTCTTGATGGAGAAGAGGTGAGCAAATTTTTTTTTTTTTTTTTGAAGAAAAGAGGTGAGCAAATTATTTCAACTTTTATGTTGGTGATCCATGCTTTAGCCATGCTGTGAGACTATCCAAACAATATTTTTGATAGTTAGATACTTTCACTTCTATGCTATGGTGCATATATATAGACACGAACAAGAGACAATACAGACATGATGAGACGGTAAACCTTAAAAAACTAGGACACAGACACGACCAAGGCACAAAAATGTATTAATAAATAAATTACATTATATTATTATCTTTTAGAAAAATAAGTGCACATAAATAAGCTATAAAAATTAGTATAGCTAAAATGATGTGTCAACTGTTAAGATTTTAGCATCATTTGGTTTCATGTGAGTACAAACCTTAATAGTTATATTTTGTGCCACATAAGCGTAAATGTCCATGTCGTGTCTGTTTAAAATCATGTTCGATATATCGATTTTCCTGACCAAATTATGAATATCAACTGAATTCGTGAGATTTTTGTGAACGTACGATGACGTCATCAATATATCAATCACGATATATCGATAATCAGATCGGGTGGCCAGGCCGTCCCGATTGATTTTTTTTTTAAAAAAGCAATGTACCCGTTGGACCCCAACGTTTTCAAACAACACCACCCCCCCCCCCCCCCACCAACACCTTTTTTTTCCCATTTTAACTCTCCATTTCCTCAAATTTAATGTATTAATTGTAAATTTATCACTTCATGTGGTAATTATACATTTCTATTTCATACCAAAACTATTTCAAATATTCATTAATTGATATGAAATTATTGTTCTTCATATTTCTGTTTTTTTTCACTTTTTTTTCTTATCTTTTCTGATTTTTTTTTTCATTTTTGCAATTTTTGGCCAAAAAAAAAAAAACAAACAAAATTGATATTTCGATTTGGGGGTCTTTCGATATGTCGATTTTTTTTTATATTTTAAACATTGGTTGTGCCCCATGTCCGATATGTGTGAGACATGGACATGACTCATTGAAGTGTTGGTACTTAACTTTTATGATACCAAAATATTATATATACTGTATATTATATTCGTGTCCTCATTCATTTGCTAGTCATTCGATCTGGTTAATATTCCCTCTTTCTCGTGAATTTTTTTTTCTCTCTCACTTCTTACAAAAAAGTCACTTTTATTTGTCGGTGGTGCTTTTTGTTGGAAAATAGCAGGATATTAATGCTCGTCAAAATAACGTTTTTTTATTATAGTGATTTTGGGGAATCAAGTCCAGAGTCTTCTTTTTGGAGTAGGTTAATATCCCACTGCTCCACCACAATGATGGATGCAAATCTGAGTGCACAGCGTTAACTTTACATCAGCCAGCTCTTTCTTTTCTTATGGAGTTGATTTTGAGTTATGAGCAACATGTTCCATCTTTTATTGAATATTTTGTCTTTGCATCAATTTACAAGTAATGACATAAGAGAAAATGGATTGCCTTGTATTGAAAGCACTTGTTAAACATCACTATCTAAACATCATAGCCACGCTAAAACCTCCAATTGATACAAAAGATAGCAGAATTAAAACCTCCAATTAATACTACATTCATTTTTCTCATCTGAGACTGTTCTGCTCCTCTTTTCTTTTCTTCTTTTTTTTTTCTTTTTTGAAAAAAAGTGAAGACTATTCTGTTAGATAGGGTGTCATCGAAATGAGCAAGTAGAAACTTTAAAAGACAGCTTCCTGCAACAGATTCTCCTGCCTTGTTTCCCACGTGCCTTTTTTTCATTTACTTTTTTGCTATCTCACAGTAGTTTATGGAGATACCTTTGTTTACCATAGATCTGTTTTGTTTCCTTGAGAAAATAGATTGCAAAAGCCAGGTGTAGCATGAAGCATGCTGAAGTAGTTATAGCTCGTCAAGCGGTTGAAGAAGGTCGTGGTCTTGTGGTTATTGTGAACAAGATGGATGTTCTTAGAGGGAAGCAAAATTCAGAATTGTACGAAAAGGTCAAGAAAGCAGTTCCTGAAGAAATCCAGACACTTATACCTCAGGTCTATAACTGCCTAATACATCATTAATATATTTCCTATATTGACCTTGTGTGATTTCATTTGACTTTCTTTATGGTAATGCTTATTCTGTTTTATGGTTTTCATGTACTTTCAAAAAGAAAACCTAAATTAAATTTGTTTTATTTTATTTCTTGAAATAAAGTTATTCATTTGATGTTTCTTTAAAGGACTTCGATTTCATCATCTCCTCTTAAACCATTTCAGCCTGAATTCGATATATGTAATAAGAATATGCAACCATGCACAGACAATTTTGCTTATCCCTGTAATAAGTTGCTACCTGTGGACTCTAATTACAAGGCAAAAACCATTCTTTGTAAAATTGAAATATTTAACCCACACGTGATTGGCTCTTTGGCTAGAGCCATTAGCCTGCTTCCCATTAGTCCCTAGGTCAAAGCCTTTTGCGTTTTCCCATTTGTCTGCTTCCCATACACTAATACAGGGTGTGTGGGTGATTCTGTACATCCAGGGTTTTCCCAACTAATGTTGGGGTTCCTCGTCTCTCACACAATTAAAAAACAAAAAAGAAAAAAAGAAAAAGAAAAAGAAAAGAACACTTGAAACTTGTAGTAGGGTTTGATATTTTGATACTAGTTACCCAGGATGTGTTTCTAGCCTGTAAGCCACTTTTAATATTTAAACTGTATGGATCTAATGTGCAGTTTGACAATCCGACTCGAGAGATGCTTTGTTGTTTTACTTCTTTGGTGAACTGTTTCCACTGACAGAAATCTTTGCACTCTTAATAGGTCACTGGGATACCAGTTGTGTTTGTTTCAGCATTGGAGGGAAAGGGCTGCACAGCTGTCATGCGGCAGGTGGTTGATACATATCAGAAATGGTGCTTGAGATTACCAACAGCATGTCTTAATCGTTGGCTGCAGAAGGTAAAACCAATGAATCCATGTTTCTCAATTTTGTGCTGTTGACTATGGCCATGTTCGGTATCAATTGCAAAAATAACTTTTTCATAAAGCTGTTCTTGAACAGCTTTTCCATGAAAGCCGTTTTGTTGACTTTTAACACATAAAAACTTTCCGAAACCCAAAGCTAAAGTTTAAAAAACCTGTTTCAAACGATTGTCTGAAAATTGATTTTGCAAAACGGGGCCTATGAAGAAAGAGGTTATATCTGAAATGATGACACGCCTTGTCACATAATCATGTTCACGTGGATTTAAAGTATGGAGAAATTGTTAACCAGAGTGATTTTCAATAGCAACTTATGGAATAATATTATTAAGAAACTGAATCCTAACATTAGGAAACAACCTACTCCGAGTCAAAATTATTTTTATGTCAATCTTATATGTAGTGAGGTTTGAGCCATTCCTTCGGGCATCGTCGTAAGGTCCCATGTGTAACAAATTTTGAACCTGATAAGTGTTTAAACAATCTCTTTGTCAATTGGATCTAAAATTTTGTGGAGGGGACATACAAAAAAACAGACTTATAGACTGACTATTTACAAATTCAAATGTCTGTAAAGTAGCCTATTCTCCGTAAGCAATGAATCTTACATATCCTGTGTATTAATGAAGATCTGATCGGTGTGAAACCTGATAAAGAAATTTAGAGATGCATATAAAAAATTTCAAGATTTTCAGAACATGATCTATACAACTTCAAACATGATCTGATCTTTATTTCCTTGTTTATAATTCCTTTTATTGGCTGAACAACATAAGATAATGACATTTTTTTAATACCATGATCAGGTTATGAGCAGGCACTCATGGAAAGACCTGGCCACCCAACCCAAGATCAGGTACTTCACCCAGGTCAAGGCCCGCCCTCCGACATTCGTCGCCTTTGTGAGAGGGAACACCGAGCTGCCCGACACCGACATCAGGTTCATAACAAAGTCTCTCAAGGAAGACTTTGACATGGGCGGGATCCCCATCCGCATCATGCAGCGACTTGTTCCTCGGGGAAATGGAGGCAGCAGCACCAACAGTAAGGTAACCTCTGTGAAGAAGATCGCGAGAGCTTCCTCGGATAAAAGATTCACTGAATCAACACCCGTCGCTTCATGACTTCTGTTGCCTTGTGCAAACATTACTAGGACCCAGGTTCAAGTCCTCCGTCTACAAGACTATAAAATCATGTGTACAGCACTTTGGACTGGTTTTGTACCTTTATGCTCCACAGTTTCTGGGTCTGTGATGGTTCAATCTTTCCGGTACCAGTAGTTGTCTGACCCTTATGAGATATCCTAGTGGGGCTCTTGTACCAATAAAATAATTATTTTCGAGTAAATTAGAGGGACTCAAAGCTATTCTTCTTGCGGGGATCTCTGGCTGATCTTCGGTCCACAATATTTATCACAGTTTGATGCAGGACAACTTCGGCATTGTTTGGTCCAGCTTCAGATGTGTTCCTATTAGTTTTGCATCACAAGATTTCAAAGGTTATAGGGAATCTAAAAAAATGTGTTTTGAGAACTTTTTTGCCTTTCATTATTTGAATAATTGAATCAATAATCACCGTTGTTGATTTGTTTATTTTCTCAACTGGAATGAAATGTTGCATGACTAATCCATTGTGTCATGTATCATACAAGGAAAATGATACGCTCCACTCCTGGGCAGTCCACACCGCTTTTGTTTTGTTTTTTAAATTATACTCTATTCTGTTGAATACTGTTATACTAAATGAATTACATTCTTGGGTGTAATAGTGTATTTTTTTTGCTTGGAATAATAGTATATTTTTTCTCTTTAAAAAAATTATTATTATTTTTTAATTAGAACTATGATAGTACTGTAATAGTATATATGGTTACAGGCGGGGAATGAATATATCAAATCGTCCGTGTAAATAAAAAAAAATATTTTAAAAAAGTTGTCCACGATCAATGCCCTGATTTTTTTGCATATATACCCCTCAACCAATCTTATTATATGGTAAAAATACCTCATGTGATATTCTCAAACCAACAATATGGCTTGAATAGATAAAAAAATGACATTCATGTACAATTTAAACCCTTTTGAATAATATTATTAAAAATACCAAATAATCAGATATATTTTGCTAAAATGTGATTTTTAGGGAATTTATACAAAAAAAATCAAGAATTAAATTATCCCCGCAATGCTTTAAAACTTCATGACTTTTCAAGTACAACTTCAATTAAGGTGATCAATAGCTTGTTAGAAAGAGATTTTCGATACATACATGACCGTGAAACGGAGTTTTTCTGAAAAATGATTATTGCATGATGAAAAATGAGATCAAACATTGAAACTCATACTTGATCCAAAATTAGCTATTAATTACTTATATTTCATGATTATCTCAATCTAAATCTAATAAAAAATAGAGAAAATTCATATAACCCCTTATAATCTGCTCAATGTCCACATAAAACCCCGTCTTTTCTAAATATCCATAAAACCCCCTAAAACACATAGTAAATCGAAATAGGCCCTTATGTGAGTTAACTTAACCATTTGTGAGTAACTTTTAACCCCATATGTAAAAGCTCCATTTAAACCCACATAAAAACATTAAATCCTTCCCCTTCTCCCTACAAAAATCAATCCACGAGCCCTTCAGTGGGAAGGCCGATGAGCACGCCTTGGACGCCATGTGCAACTGCATGGGAGTATATATTGCCTATTTGTATTTGGGGGAGTAAATTTCAGATTCATTACTGCAACATAGGAAGAGAGATTAGAACCCTTTGAATTCTTCCAGAACTGGGTATCTAAAGGAGCCTTTGGAGCATCAAATTATACTGAGAGAACAAACAATGAACTACAATGAGAGACCCCAAATTTGGAATCGAAAAACGATAATGGCTTTCATCACTAAAAGTCTACAAGAAATTAGTAGAGGAGCTGCAAAACCCAGGCCCAAATTTTGAAAAGCAAATGGAGATATAGCTGAAATGTCACACAAAACTTACATAACATAGGAGAGAGTTGTTGGAAAAATGAGGAATGGAACAGAAAGAACAGTTTGAGACTTCGAGGCGCTTAGCAAATACATTTTTTTAAGCGATATTTGCTTCCACTTCTACACGAATTGCTTTAGGGATTCCCTGTAAACTCACTCCCGGATACAACGAAGTCTTATTAGACTTGTGATCAGCAAAATGAAAGTCTAAAACTGACTCTCTTTAGTTGCTATGTTTATGACAGATATAAATGCAAGTTTAACAGGTTTTTTTGAAAATAGGATTGGGTGAGTTTTTCAAGGAGGAAGGAGAAGATATGTTTTGTGCAGATCCGATCCCTCCTTTTAAAGGCCCAATCACCAACCGTTCCCAACAGTTATCACAACTGTTCTCAACAGTTGCAGGTAGTTATAACTGTCTGGACTTAAATTCAAAATTTGAATTTAAATATAAACTGCTTGATCTCATCCTCAATCAAAGGCTTTTGATTGATCTATCAGAACCAACGGTGGTCTTTAATTAATCGAACTTACACACATAATGCATCACACAAAATGTTTAAATTAATGCACTATTAAAACATTATAAACATTTAATGTGAATGTGCTAAGTGCTAAGAATAAAATAATGCATGTGTGTGTTGATGTGGATTTTGACTGAGTGAGTCATCAATCCAGGTTCTCTCAGACTTGGTTCCAGTCCGTACATGACGTACCGAATCACCGTCTGAAGGATCGTCCGAGTTCACTCGACTGCTCCCAAAGACATAGTTGTGATCGCCACTTACTTTTTCTCAAAAGCAAGAAAAGATGATCGTCTCATGGGGGAATAAGAGGTTCTCCTCTCAAAGATCACGATTGGCCGTGCCTTGAGGTGAAATGAAGTTCGGTTAGCTTTTCAAAACCTAAAGAAAAGAAGGAAAAAATATAATGATGGTGAAAGGGTGATTGACAATGGAAGGTGATATTAGTTAAAACGGGGTTTGTAAAATCAAAGATTTTGAAAATGAAAAGAAAACAAGCAAATAAGCTGGAAGAAGGGATGCCAAGAACCTTGAAGGCTCGAAATCAGACAATAAACCCAACTTCAACGAGAACAAAATTGACGGCCCCCATGGGAACCGTCACCAAATAAACCCGACGGCTCTTACTTGAGTCGTCCCAAAAACCAACGGACAATCAGTGAATACAACAAGACTTTAATGGACTGAGGAGCTTTGCAAAAAAAAAAAAAAAGAAATCAGTGAGAAATGGATCAGAGAAACAGATAAAAAAGATAAAAAAGACTAAATGTACCAAGGAAACCAATGGCTTCCTTATGGGCTGTCAGTAAAACCGACGGTTCCTATGTGAGTCGTCAATCTGCAGATGTTTTTTTTAAGAATCTAAAAAAGAAAAAGAAAAAGGAGATGCAGTGTTTAAAAATGGTGACAAAGCAAATGAAAACCGACGGCTCCTCTGTGAGCCGTCAATCTGTAGTTGTTTATTTTTTCAAGAATTCAAAAAAAAGAAAAAGGAGATGGATTGCTCAAAAGTGGTAACAAAGAAAACAAAAACTGATGGCTCCTCTATGAGCCGTCGATCTGCAGTTGTTTATTTTTTTAAGAATCCAAAAAAAAAAAAAAGGAAAAGGAGATGCAATGCTTAAAAGTGGTAACAAAGCAAATAAAACCCGACGGCTCTTATGTAAGCTGTCGATCTGTAGTTCTCAACAAACACAGTAACCGACAAGAAATCACTTTAGCAACCAGACAAGGAAATATAAATGCCGGTAATGGAAGCCGAATGAAACCAACAACAACAGTTCTTGATGATAGATAAGCAATAAACAAAGCAAGATAAGGAAGACAAGAACTTAAATGAGCATAAAATGAAGCAAACATACAAAAGGGGGTTAGTAGTCCTTGGGAGAGAGTGTCCCAAACAAAAGGAGGTGCTCAAATGGTTCTAAGACTGACTGGCCGACGGCCCTAGTGTAGGCCGTCCGTCAGCTACGTCACATTTCCAAAAGAGCTATTCAAAGTCCAAAGATTCACACAACACACCCAACTTGATTAAACCTAGCTTTATATTGAGCAATAAGCTTATAAGTATTCAAATTACAAAGATTTAGGAAGAGGTGGAGACAAGCTTTTGTTAAGAAACCCTAGAAAAAGAAGAAGAAAAGAAACAATGGAGTCATGGGTGAACAAAAGAGTAAGGAAGGTGGTTTTCTTCTCTATATGCTCTCTTCTTTCTCTGGTTTGAGTGGGAGGTGGAGGTCCGAAAATAGTAGGGTTTCACTTTTCTTTCTTTTGCTTATGCTTGCCTTTCTTCAAACCGCATCCATGGTCCAGAATTCAAGGGGATGTACGTGGCCGCTGCGGACGATCTGCCAGACCACGTGGTGTCCCATTTCAAGGGGATTTTCTACAAGCGTAGAGGATGGAAACTAGTCTAGCAGGACCCACAATTTCCAGTGCTCACGCAGGACCACTTACGGGACCTGGACCGCCCTTTCTCGGAGTAGGAGATCGTGATCTAGCGATCGGAGGGGGACAAAGCGCTGGGTCCAGATGGAATTTGCATGCGTTTCTACCAACGCTGCTGGCCAATCGTGGGAGGTAATTTCATGGACATGGTGAACGACTTCTTCGCAGGAGGGACAACAATTGGCAAGATAAACTCGTCGATGTTCGTGCTCATTCCAAAAAAGGAGGGAGCCTTGTAGCTCGGGGACTACCGACCGATATGCCTCGTCAACTCCTCCTACATGATCCTTGCGAAGGCCCATACTGCCCGGGCCCGCGGGGTGAGCACCGACATCTTTGAGGGCGAGCAGGCGGCCTTCGTACCGGGGAGGTCCCTCCAGGATAGCTTCCTCGTAACCCAGGAATTGATAGCGGCTCTCCATAAGGATAAACGCAGTTGAGTGGCTCTGAAATTGGACTTTTAGAAGGCGTTTGATAGTGTGGATTGGGGATTCCTCCTACACGTCCTATCTCTTCATGGCTTCAGCGCCAACTGGATACAAATGATCAGAGCATGCATCACCACAGCGCACGTGTTCGTCATGCTCAACGGAGAACCACACGGCTATTTTGCTATCAATAGGGGTCTCAGGTTGGGAGATCCCCTATCCCCATTCCTATTCCTGGTGGTCACAAATGTCATTCCAAGGATGTGCGCTGCTGCTGCTCAAGCAGGGTGGCTATCAAGCATCTCGGGCACGATTGGTGGGACCAGCCACACCATCCTGGAGTACGCTGATGACACTATACTATTGGGGAGGCAGTGGAGAAGACATTATGAGGCTTCCGATTCATTCTGAAATGCTTCGAGCGATTGTTGAGTTTGCAAATAAATTACCACAAGAGCGTCCTCATCCCCATCAATGTGTCTAGAAACGTGGCACTCAACCTCGCAAATATTATTGGCTGCGGGATAACGACCTTGCTGTGCGAGTATTTCGGCCTACCACTGGTCCAGGGGAGGCTCCGCAAGGAGGACTGGATGGCGCTGGTAGACCGAATGCGTGCCTGCTTGTCTGGTTGGAAGATCCAGAACCTTAGCTTCGGCGAGCGCATCACCTTTCTCCAAGCAGTCATGACAAGCATACCCACCTTCTACCTATCCGTGTTTCGCATGCCAAAGGGTATCAAGCATCTCCTCGACTTAATCAGGCATAACTTCCTATGGAACGGCATGGACTCAGTGATAAACAGGCCGCATCTGGTGAAATGGGACATTGTTTGCAGGCGCAGGTGACACAGGGGGCTGGGGATCCTAAACCTGGAGACCATGAACAGGGCACTGCTATCCAAGTGGCTTTGGAAATGGGAGGTGCACACGGACACAATTTGGTGGAGGCTACTATGGAGCATTATGGGCGCCGCGCCATGCGAGCTGGAGGCATTTCGAGGCCTTCCCAGAGCATGACTCATATAGCTAAAGGGATATTCGGCCTCATCTCAAGGCCCTCTGACTCAATGGCGTGGACACTAGGAGATGGATGGCTAATCGACTTTGGGTCTAACGTTTGGGCAGGCACGGGACCGCTGAGGGAGGCGTTCCCACTGGCCTTCCAAGATGCTTCCAGACCGCAGGGGATGGTGTCAGATTTCTGGGCCCCGGTGTCTCAAAGCTGGGAAACGCTCTCCATTGACACTGCAACGTCGGGTCAGCGCATCGAGATGGACTTAGTACCCAGCCACATCCAAGGATGGAGTCCTCGCCAAGGGCATGCAGACTGGAAACAGTGGGCGCCGCATGCCGCGCCAGTTTTCTCAGTGCGGAGTGCCTACGACTGGTGGTCCCAAGGGAGCATTACCCCACCGGCACTCTAGGGGAAAACAGCAGCCCTATGGAAGTTAAAGGCATCTCTGAAGATCAGGGGCTTCCTTTGGCTGGCCATCCAGGACTGACTGCTCACCAAGGCCTACCAGGCTAAATGGCGACCAAGCAAGCCTGATTCATGCGCTCTTTGCGGAGTCGAACGAGAAACGGTGGATCACCTCCTCTGCACGTGCAGCTTTACACGCCGATTCTGGAATAGGTTGGCGGAGGAGTCAGGCCTTGACGTCCAATTTCATACGATGGAGGGCTTGTGGGAGGCGGAATTGCAGCTAAAGAACCACATGCTTGATAGGAACGGAGGTAAAGTGGCGATATTGGTGCTTCCGGCAGCGACATGGGCGGTGTGGCGCACCCGCAACGCGGTCATCTTCAGCGGACAGACGGCCTACGTCGAAAAAATTTGGGAGGAGTTCGTAGGATCCGTGAAGGCTTGGGGACACGCCTTGGCGGGAGTGGGCTCAGTGAGCTTCCAAGGGGGTCAAATGCGCATCGAGTGATCCGGCGGGTTCTTGCCGGGCCAGGCAGATTCCTCTTCTGCCTACCAAGCTGCTCCTCTCTTCCACCCCCCTCTCCCCCTCCATGTTTCACCTTTGTTGTACCTTCCTCTATGTAACCTTTTGTTTTACTCTTACCTTAGACATGTACTACGACACTTCTTAATAGAAATCGTGGTAGATTGTCTACCGTTTCCAAAAAAAAAAAACACACCATGCGTACAAACTAGGCCTGTCAACGGGTTGGGTCCGGGTGGACCCATATCCGACCCGTGGCAAGACCCGACGGGTCCGGGGAAATGTGGACCCAGACCCGGAGCCGTCGGACCCAGGTCGGGTCTGGGTCCGACCTGACCTGAATGGTTGGTAAAAAAAAAAAAAAAAAAAAACACAAGAAGAGCTCATGTATTTGTGTTTGCCTTATCATTCTATTTGAAATTTTTTTGTAATAAAACATTATTATTAATGAGACTATGTTTAAATATAACTTTATACAATTCAAAAGAAGTAAATGAATTATTAAACAACATCCAAAACAATAATCACTAACATAAAAAACATATTATTCTAAATAGTAAACATAACTAATTATACAAACATTCAAAGCAATATTAACCTAAACAACATTTAAAACAATAAACACTAACATATTAACCTAAATAATAAACATAAATCATGCAACAAACTAATTAATTATGATTATGATTTATGGGTTTGTTATGATTATGATTTATGAACTTGGGGATACAAAAATAAGTTAAGTAAGAAATAAAATTATGTATCAACTAATACTAATGGTCTTATAATATATGAGCATATTTTAATAAAACAATCGGGTCTCGGGTTCAACGGGTCAGGGTGGGGTGGACCTGGACCCGACCCGTTTGTTTGTTCGGGTCCGCTGGGTCGGGTCCAACTCGGGTCGGGCCCAAATCGGATCGGGTATATTACACGTGTAATTGGGTCTGGGTCGGGTCGGGTCCGGGTTTGGACCCGACCTGTTGACAGGCCTAGTCCAAACCCTTCATTTTTCGTGACGATCAACATTTTTCATTCCACATACCATTTTTTTTTTAACTCAAATACCATATTTCGAACCGAATACCATTTTTGGGTCCAACAAACCTTGTTTGTTTCCATACAGGGCATTCTGGGTCCAGACATGATGTTTTTTTTTTTTTTTTAAATATCATTTTTCGTTTCAAGCATCATTTCATGAAAATTCGTTCCAAACACCATTATCCAATCCAAACACTCCATTTTTGTCACCAAACACCATTTGTGTGCCCAAACAACAAGTTTTCCACCCAAATACCGCTGCTCTACCCAAACACCTTTTTGAACTGAAACATTATTTTTCAACTCAGAAACTATTTTTCGACGCAAATAACTTTTTTTGACCCAGATATTAATTTTTGTCAAACAAAAACCGTTATGGGTTCACAAAACGCTATATTTCGACCCAAATACCGTTTTACCTCCCAAACATCATGTTCGTTCCAAACACCATTTTTTCGACACAAACTATTTTGCAACCAATTGTCCTCCCAGTCACTATTTTTTTACCCAAGCACATTTTGGATGCAAAATATTTTTTTTTTTACCGAAATACTGATTTTTCACCCAAGCACCATTTTTCCTACTAAACACCATCTTTGGGTTTAAACACAACATTTTTTAAACCAAAAATAATTTGTCAACGCAAACACCATTTTCGTTGCAAACACAATTTTTCAACACAAAATAGTTCTTTGTTTTTGTTTCGAAACCATTTTTGGGTTAAAAAGAAGAAGTGTTTTTCGACCAAAATACCAATTTTAGTTCCAAACACCATTTTTTGGTCCAATCACTATTTGGGTCAAAACAAACCAAATAGGGCCTAAAAACACCATTTTTCTTTCCAAAAACACCATGTGTGGGTTCAAACCCTCCATTTTTTGTTAGGAATAACATTTTTCTTTCCAAAAACACCATGTGTGGGTCCAAACCCTCCATTTTTCGTCAGGAACAACATTTTGCGTTCCACATACCATTTTTTTTTACCCGAATACTATTTTTTGAACCGAACACTATTTTGCGTCCAACACAGCATTATGGGTCTAGACATACCGTTTCTTTAACCAAAAACAATTTTTCGTTCTAAACTCCATTTCATTAATATTCGTTCCACACACCATTTTTCAATCGGAACACACCAGCTTTTAGTGCAAATACCGTTTGTATGTCCAAACAACCAGTTTTCCACCTAAATACCATTTCTCTACCCAAACACCTTTTTGGGTTGAACTACTATTTTTGTCAATCAAATTCCATTTTTGACCAAAATATCAATTTTTTGGACCAAAAACCATTTTCGGGTCACAAAACAGTATTTTTTTGGCCCAAATAGCATTTTTCCACCCATAGTCCAATTCAAGTTCCAAACACCATTTCTGAACCAATATTCGACCCAATCACTATTTTTCAACCCAAGCACCATTCTAGATCCAAAACAATGTTTTTATGACTTGAAATATCATTTTCTACCCAAACACCATTTTTTCCATCTAAACACAATTTTTGGGTTTAAACACATCACTTTTCAAGCGAAATACCATTTTTTCACCCAAACTCCATTTTTCGTTGCAAAAACCATTTTTGGTAAAGAAGTAGTGTTTTTGGTCCAAAATACTATTTTTCAACCTATATACCAATTTTTTTTCCAAACGCCATTTTGGGGGTTTATGAGCCCCCAAAATATTTTGTGGCCAAGCACACCAAACTAGACCTAAACACCATTTTTAAACCAAATATCCATTTTTGTAAATAAAAAAAAATGGAAAACCTATTTTTGTGTCACAAAACATAATTTTTCAGCCCAAATACCATTTTCCCACTCAAACACCAATGTTAGTTCCCAACACCATTTTTCGACCAATTTTTGACCAAATCACTATTTTTCGAACCAAGAACCATTTCAGATCCAAAACAATATTTTTACTAAAATACCAATTTTCTACCCAATCTCCATTTTCCCTACTAAACATTGAATGCTTGGGTTTAAACACAACATTTTTCAAACCAAATATCATTTTTCGACCCAAACACCATTTTTCATTGCAAACAGCATTTTGTTTTACCAAATATCTTTTTTTGTTCCAAAAATCATATTTGGGTAAAAAAAAAATAGTGTTTTTTGACCCGAATCCCATTTTTCAACCCAAATACCACTTTTGGTTCCAAACTCCATTTTTTGGTTCAGTCACTATTTTGGGACAAAACAAAACCAAATTGGGCCAAAACACACCATTTTTCAACCCAAACACAATTTTTCTTTTCAAACATCATTTATTGGAAATTTGTTCAAAAACCGTTTTCCTTCCAAACACAACATGTGTGGGTCCAAACGTCCCTTTTTCATTACGAACACTATTTTTCATTCCACATACCATTTTTTTTACTCCAAATACCATTTTTTAAACCGAACACCATTTTTGGGTCCCACAAACCCTATTTGTGTCCAAAACATACCGTTTTTTTAACTGAAACACCATTTTTCATTCCCAACACTGTTTTTCAATCCAAACGCATCATTCTTTAGTCCAAACACCATTTGTGTGTCCAAACAACCAGTTTTTCACCCAACCCAAACACCCAAAAACAATTTTTCTACTCAGATATCATTTTTTATCCTAAAAAACAATTTTGGGTCATAAAACTATATCTTTCGACCCAATTTGCATTTTACCCCCCAAACTCCAATTTTCGTTCTAAGCACCATTTGTTTTTTTTACCTAAACACCATTTTCGACCAATATTTGACCCACTCAATATTTTTCGAACCAAGCACCATTTTGGATATAGAACAATACTTTTTTTTTTACCTAAATACCGTTGTTATACCTAAACACCATTTTTCCATCTAAACTCTACTTTTGGGAATGCCGCCTGAGAGATTTGGATGGCGGACGTTTATGGCAGAGCAGGAGGCACGAGTGGAGTTGACGGAGCAGGAGGTGCGGGTGGAACGGAACAGCAAGAAGGAGGGGCGCCGGTAGTGGTAGGCGTCGGAGGGGGAGACATCTCGAATTCCGGTAACGTTTTGAAAAATATACAGTTCTGAATTGCATCCATGTTTGGCCGTTACTGGGTTTCGGTGGGCGAGATATTTTCGAGTGTGTGGTGCTTCTCCGCACGCTTCCCAATAAAGCAAAAATAAGTGGTTGAGTGAGGGTGAGCCTAACCCTAACCTCACCACCCCCTTATGGTCACCCCAAAACACTATTTGGGCATGGAAATGACCATTTTGCCCTCTCTCTCTCTCCCCCTCTCTCCCAACTCGTGGATCTCATCTTCTCTCCCTCTCTTGGTCTCTTTTTTTCCTCTCTTTGTGTGTGGAGAAGGAGGAGGAAGAATCCATTGAAGGAGAAGGTGAAGAAGGAAGCACAAGAAGGTGTTTGTGCAAGTAGTTGTTGTTGTTGTTGATTCTCTTCTCTCAAGCTCCCTCTCATGCCTTCCCCCCCCCCCTGTTTTGCAGCCAAAGAAGGCTGAGGAGGGCTGTGGAGGTGGTGGTGGTGATTGAGGTGGTCGCATAACCAAGATGCGGGGAACATGCACAGTAATTAGGAAGGGCGGAATATCATTGGGGGAAAGAAACTCGGGAGGGCGGCGTGAGTTCCCGATATAGGATACCCCGACAACCAAACAAGGAACACGGAGTACCCTAACCCGGGTCTCACCGCTGTCCTCGCAAGGCCCCTCCCCTATAATATTCACTAAATATGCTAATATTCATAACAGTTATAATACATTACTTATAATATTACTGGGACTAGAAACCTTGGGAGGGCAGCATGAGGTCCCGATACAGGACATCCCGACAACCAAACAAGGAACACGGAGTACCCTAACACGGGTCTCAATGTTGACCTCGCAAGGCTCCTCCCTATAATATTATCTAAGGCATGCGATTTAACATACACTAGCATTTAATTTAATAAACAAACTAGTAGGACGCATGCATAGGCCGAGGTTTCCTATCATGAAAACAGGGGGCATGGTGCATGGCTCATACATATATCCTAAAGGTGCAAGTCCCTAATATGCAAAGACTAGGGTAGCATGCATTCTACATTTAAATCATGCAAGCATGGATTACATATTACTGCAGGTTAATATACATCCATGGTGCCCCAGGAGAGGTCGATATACGCCCAAATTCGTATGACCCCTCTCTACTGGGTTGGATTGTCCCACTCACCGGTATCTGGGTCGTCGCGCGACCGTCCGTCCAGATCTGCAAGACAGACATTCAATATGGTGAGAACAATACATAAATACTCTAAAAATACCCAAACATACAAAACCCACAACTAAACACCTAACACTCGGGCAAACGTGCATACGACCCGCACGCACGCTAGCCCGAGCACCCCCGGCAACCACCCGCACGGCCGCCCGACCGCCCGGGTGCACCGCCGCGCCTCAGCCAACGCACCCTGCGCACCGCCGGACCTCCCGGGTGCACCGCGCGCCCCCTGCGCCCCAGCGCAGCCGCCCGTGCACACCCCGCACGCCTCGCGCGCAGCGCCTCGCCCCGCGCGCACCCCGCGCGCACCACCTCGCCCTGCGCGCACCACCCGCGCCTCAGCCCAGCGCCCGGTATCCGCGGCCCAGCACCCGACGCTCAGCGCCCAGCACCCGGGACCCTCACCCAGCGCCCACGCGCACACACGCGCAACACGCGCCCAGCGCGCCTGCCAGCCTGCCCGCGCTGCTGCCCGCGTTGCCTGCCTGCGCGCGTCGTCGAGTGGCCCGAGCACCGTTCGCCTGCGCGCCCGGGGCACTGCCCGCCTGATACCCGAGCGCCCCTGCCCTGCTCGCCTGCGCGCCCAGCCTGCTCGCCCGGCCTGCCAGCGCGCACAGCCACTGCCCGCAGCCAGCCTGCACCGCACACCTCCCCCTGCACCCCCCGAGCGCACGCCCGCCGCGCACCCGCGCGCACGCCCTCGCGCGCCCGGCAAACTGGTGCACCTGCTCCCAGCCTACCCGAGCTAGCCCTGCCAGCCTGCCCAGCGCGCACGCCCAGCCCTGCTGGCTCCCAGCGCCAACCGAGCGCCCGCACGCCCAGCCCTGCTGGCCCCCAGCACCGCCCGAGCGCACGCACGCGCGCATGCCTGCGCGCACGCGCGCGCGCCCGCGCCAACCACTGCGCCTGCACCACCTTGCGCTGCTGCCCTGCCCGAGACAGCAGCCCGCCAGCCCGAGCTGCACGCCTGCCAGCCCGAGCTCCTCTACCACCCACCTCCGACCACCACCACAGCCTCCGACCGCCTCCCACAGCCCTCCGGCGGCCACCCACCGCCGCCAACCTCCTCCCAACCCCATTTCCACCCTCCTAGCATACATCTAAGCAAGAAAGAGAGGGAAAAGAGGCTTACCAAGGGGAGAAAAGGAAATCCGGTTGCTCTCCGCGCACCGAAACCTCTCCCAAAAGGTTCCAACGCCCGGATCTACCTCCACCACCGAGATGGCTCAAATCAGGGACGAAGAGAGGGCGGACGGAGGGGCAAATCTGGCCGGAAATGGGATTTGAAACCACCGGGGTGTAGATCGGGACCCGATCTACACTTCCTAGGTTTTGGGTTTTAAGCTTTGAGGGGTCTAAGGGCCTCAAAAGCAAGAAAAACGGAGGAGAGGAGAGAGAGGGCTCAAGGTAGGAGATGATGAATAGTGCCAGATATTTTTAGCTCACCTCTTATATAGTGTGCGACTTAAAAACCCAGATACGCCCCGGAACTGCGAAATTTCGGGAACGTTACCGGAATTCGATGAAATTTTTGTGAGAGGCCTAAAATGGCACCAGGACACCAAATATGTAGTTAGATTTCCAATCGGAGTCCTCTAGCTCAGGACGATAGCTAACAGTCCAAAAATTAGCGGTTCCGATCGAAAACCGAAAAAAACGAAAAACTGCCAGAACGCTCCAGCGGTTACCAGCAGGTTAAAAGTGATACAAATATAACACAATGTTTGGTGGTGCACCTCTTGCTTTTGGAGATTCAAAAGTTCAATGTCATCCTTGGCATGGATTGGCTCTCTGCCTATCATTCTAACATGGACTTCTTTTCGAAGACCGTGTCATTCAAGATTCTGGGATTGCGGACTTTAAGCTTTGTTGGCATTGGGGGCGTAGGACCATTGGGTCTTATCTCAACATTACAAGCACAGCATCTACTAGAGAGCGGTTGCATGGGGTACATAACATGCATTGTAGACACTAAGGCTAAAATGGCAAGTATCGAAGGGACGTCAGTAGTCGCAAAATTTCCAAAAGTTTTTCCATACGACCTACCGGGATTGCCACCCGATCGTGAAATCAAATTTTCTATTGATCTAATCCCTGGTACTGAACCAATATCAAAAGCTCCTTATCATATGGCACCAACAGAACTGGCGGAGTTGAAAGCTCAGTTAGAGGAACTGCTAGAGAAAGGGTTTGCAAGGCCAATTGTGTCCCCTTGGGGCCCGCCGGTGTTGTTTGTTAGAAAGAAGGATGGTTCATTACGACTATGCATTGACTACCGTCAGCTGAATCAGAAGATGATCAAGAACCGATATCCTCTACCAAGGATAGAGGACTTGTTCGATCAACTTTGAGGAGCTACGGTCTTCTCCAAGATCGATCTAAGGTTGGGCTATTATCAATTAAAGATCAAGAAATAGGACATCCCGAAGACGGCTTTTCGCACTCGTTATGGGTATTATGAATTTGTGGTCATGCCATTTGGTTTGACAAATGCCCCTCCAGCATTCATGGACATGATGAATCGGATCTTCAAGCCTTTCCTTGACAAGTTTGATGTTGTCTTCATCGATGACATTCTGATATACTCAAATAACAAGGAAGAACATACTGAACATCTTCGCTTGGTGCTTCAGAAGCTGAAGGAGCATCAACTCTATAAGAAGTTCAGCAAGTGCGAGTTTTGGTTGGAGAGTGCGATGTTTCTTGGTCATGTTATCTCAGAGACCGGAATTTCTGTCGACGTCTCGAAAATCAAGGCTTTAATGGAGTGGAAGCAACCGATGAATGCTATAGAGATTTGGAGTTTCCTGGGCTTAGCGGGTTACTACTGAAGGTTCGTTTAGGATTTCTCAAAGATTGCAGTGCCATTGACCCGTCTAACCCAGAAGAATGCCAAGTATGTTTGGTCAGAGAAGTGTGAGAAAAGTTTCCAAGAGCTGAAGCGGAGACTTACGTCAGCTCCTATATTGACCATTCCATCTGGTCCTGGTGGGTACGTGGTGTATTTCTCAATCCAGGTCAATAAGTTGTTTGAATAAATTTTAAAAGGAGGATTGTGATTGATATTGTGGGAGGACGGTCTGGGCATGGTTTGAGTAGATCTGTGAAGAGACAACGATTAGGGTTCGCCGTGGAGGGATTGACAAGGTTTGTCTGGACTGAACCTGATGTAAATCATGCTGCCTACGTACCCTTTTTGAGGGATCAAGCCACATGTAGTTCCTTTTTGGCGAGAACCTCCAACGGTGAAGCCCAATCTCCATTAAAATGGGATTTCAGGTCTAGGGTTCTCTTTTTTGGGGAAGAAGAAGAAGTCTCTGCCCCCTCTCTCTCCCTCCCCCCCCCTTGTGAAGGGGATACCCCTCTATTCATAGTGGTAGAGGGTGTGCCTATTGTCATGGAGGTGTGAGTATATCATGGGATAGAATCCTCCTCTGGCCCATCCTAAGATGGTGTTGTGTTTATGGCCCAATGTCATGGGCCGAGGCGGTGTGGCCTTTTAAATGGATCCTAAGGTGTGACAGATTTGAGCTTCTACAACGCCCCCTCTTCTGGTCTTTCAAGGACCGGGAGAGCAGAAGAACAGACCTAAGAGGAGTCCTCTTAATGATTAGACCAAATCTTCAGACTCTTGGTCTTTCGGGGATCGAGACAGCAGAAGATCAAATATTAGAATCTCGCATGCTAAATTCTCATCTGACTTTTGTCGAGGCGACATTCTTCTATTTCTTTCTTACTTTAACCTATAAGACCTGATTTACAGGGAAGACCAGATAGATGACCTGCAGGGAATACCTAAAGATTTGATTTGCATGGAAGACCAGAATAGATGACCTACAGAGAAGACCTGAAAAGGTGACCTCTAGGGAAGACCTGAAAAAGTGACATGCAAGAAAAACCTGAAAAGGTGACCGACAAGGTGACCAGTCAGGGAAGACCTGAAAAGGTGACCTGCAGGTAAGACCTGAATAGGTGACCTGCAGAGAAGACCAGAAAAGGTGACCTATCAGAGAAGACCTCAAAAGGTGACCTGCAGGGAAGACCTGAATAGGTAACTTGCAGGGAAGACCTGAAAAGGTGACCGACAAGATAGATCTGAATAGGTGACCTGTCAAGGAAGACCTGAATAGATGACCGACAAGGTAGACCTGAATAGGTGACCTGTCAGGGAAGACCTGAGTAGGTGACCTGCAGGGAAGACCAGAAAAGGTGACCTACAGGGACTGCAGGGAAGACCTGAAAAGGTGATCGACAAGATAGACCAGAATAGGTGACCTATCAAGGAAGACCTGATTAGGTGACCGACAAGGTAAACCTAAATAGGTGACCGACAAGGTAAACCTAAATAGGTGACCTGTCAGGGAAGACCTGAGTAGGTGACCTGCAGGGAAGACCTGAAAAAATGACTTGTAGGGAAGACATGAAAAGGTGACTGACAGGGAAGACCTGAAAAGGTGACTGACAGGGAAGGCTTGAATAGGTGACCTGCAGGGAAGACTTGAAAAGGTGACATGTAGGGAAGACCTGAAAAGGTGACCGACAGGGAAGACCTGAAAAGGTGACCTATCAGGAAAGGCCTGAATAGGTGACCTGCAGGGAAGACCTGAAAAGGTGACCTGCAGGGAAGACCTAAAAATGTGACCAACAAGGAAGACCTGAAAAGGTGACCTGTCAGGGAAGACCTGAATAGGTGATCTGTAGGAAAGACATGAAAAGGTGACCTATAGGGAAGACCTGAAAAGGTGATTTGTAGGAAAGACATGAAAAGGTGACCTGTCAGGGAAGACCTGAATAGGTGATCTGTAGGAAAGACATGAAAAGGTGACCTATAGGGAAGACCTGAAAAGGTGACTGACAGGGAAGACTTTAAAAGGTGACCGACAGGGAAGACCTGAAAAGGTGACCTGCAAGGAAAACCATAAGACCTGGTCTGTCTCCAATCCGATATGGACGAGTACGACTTATTTGTATGCGCAACCTCATCCGTGCTTCATCCCATTGGAGAGCGTCTTGATTGTGCCGTTGCGGCTAGTGCGCGACCCTTAGTTCGGGGTGACTCGAGTGCTACCCGGTAAGTGAATAGAGTATAGCTCCTTGCGACCCTTGACCTGATCGGTGACAAGGTGCGATTCACTTAGTAGGCAGAGTTTTAACTCCTCGTGACCTTGTCCGTGCCCCGTCCCATTGGAGAGTGTCTTAATTGTGCCGTTGCGGCTAGTGCGTGACCCTTAGTCCAGGACGACTCGAGTGTCACCCGGTAAGTGAATAGAGTATAGCTCCTCGTGACCCTTGACCTGATTGGTGACAAGGTGCAATTCACTTAGCATGCGGAGTTTTAACTCCTCGCGACCTCGTCTGTGCCCCATCCCATTGGAGTGCGTCTTAATTGTGCCGTTGCGGCTTAAGGGGTGTGTCACCTCTTATTCTGAGATGGGCGAGTATGACTTATTTGTATGCGCAACCTCGAGTCCATAACAGATGGATGCGGTGCGGCTTAAGGTGTGCGCTACCTCTTAATCCGAGATGAGCGAGTACGACTTATTTGTATGCGCGACCTCGAGTCCATAACAGATGGGTGCGGCTTAAGGTGTCCCGTCTGTTGAGAAAACATTAAGGGGTGGCCCGTTGACAAGACCTGAAGGGGTGGTCCGTTGACAAGACCTGAAGAGGTGGTCCATTGAGAAGACCTGAAGGGGTGGTCCGTTGAGAAGGCCTAAAGAGATGGTCTGCAGAGAAGACCTGAAGAGATGGTCCATTGGGAAGACCCGAAGAGGTGGTCCGTTGAAAAGACTTAAAGAGATGGTCCATTGGGAAGACCTGAAGAGGTGGTCCGTTGAGAAGACCTCAAGAGATGGTCCATTGAGAAGACATAAAGACCTGATCTTAAGGGAAGACCAAAATGGAAGACATGCAGAGAAGACATGAACTTAAGGGGAGACCAGAATGGAAGACCTGAAAAGATGGCTTCCTTGCCTCCACGCGACCTCTTCTCTCCGGCACTTCTTATTCGGCTACAAGAGGAGGTAGAGGTTGATCTGATGTGGTGGTCTTCCTCAAGATTTTCCCTTCTTCATTGGGATGTCTCATCTGAGACTTGGGATGGAAGGGGATCTTGCCCCCAGCATCACCTCATCTTTGAAACCCAATTAATATTTTTCCCTCCTCATCTTCACCATCTCTTCCAGATCTTGTTTAGGGAAACGGCCTTTTGTCCCGTGTCCCACAGATGGCGCCATTTTGTGGGAGGTGAAAATGTCCTCCTCCTTAAATGGGCCGGACTTGAGGACGGTCCGGGCTTGGTTATAGTAGATCCGCGAAGAGACGGCGATTAGGGTCCGCCGTGAAGGGATTGATGAGGTTTGTCTGGACTGAACCTGATGTAAATCAGGCTACCTACGTACCATTTTTGAGGGATCAAGCCACACGTAGTTCCTTTTTGGCGAGAACCTCCAACAGTGAAGCCCAATCTCCATTAAAATGAGATTTTAAGCTTAGATCTAGGGTTCTCTTTTTTGGAGAAAAAGAAGAAGTCTCTACTCCCTCTCTCTCTCTATTTCCCCCCCCCCCCCCTTGTGAAGGGGAAACCCCTCTATTTATAGTGGTATGGGGTGTGCCTATTCACACACACACACATATATATTGGGTGTTTTTAAAAATATATATTTTTATATTGTAATACATTCATTACCAAATACATTATTGGGATTGAGAATCCCAATCCTGTTTTCTGGAATCATGTTCCTTACCAAACAGGTTAACATAATGCATTCCTTGACCTTTCTAATCAACATTATTCACTTTTTATTCATAATCTATCCATAGAAAACAAGAATTTTATTTTCATGTTCCAAAAAAAACAATTAAAACAAAATCAGACAAAAAATAATTTATTTTACCATAGTTATTATGACCGGAATGCTACTATTCCGGAACAGCTTTGCCCCTGTTTGTTTTGGGAATAAACCCAAGAATAAAGTGGTATTGACTGGAATACGGGTTTTAACCTGTTTGGAAAGCTAGAATATCCTGCATAAGAAATTCTTCGATAAGCTGGCATAACCCTGGATAGCCATTCCAAGCTGATGGTAGATTCAAATTATTCCAGGTTATTCCACCCAAAGAATATGTGGGCTCACTATCAAATCAATTGTCATTACCTCTAATAAATCATCTATCAAATCAATTATCATTATTTTTTCACCTTTTACAAATCTTTATCCATACTTTATTCACATTTTACTTAAACAACAAAAAAATTATTCTTATGTTTACCAATGAGAATAATTCAAAACACAACTAAACACAAAATCACTTTATCCTTATTTATATTCACTTATGCCGGAATAACTGTATATTCAAGAATAAGTCTTATTCTGTATCCAAACGAGAGCATTGAGTTTTGCTTTATATTCCAAAGATTTAGCACGTGAGTGTCACGTGAGGTCCTACGACTCGAAAAGCCCCAACCTTTTCAGTGAACATCTCATCCCAAAAAAATTAAAAATTGGTCGGTCTCATATTGGAACTTTGAAGCTCGAAAGACCACAGGTGGGATTCTTGTTTCTTCAATTATCTCACTCTCTCTCACATCCCTCGATTCATTATAAGGGGTTCTCGACTTTATCAGTTATCACGTCCGCCTCTTCTACAGCTTCTCTCTCCTACCTTTTTTAGGGTTTCTGAGGATTCTCCCAAACCTACCTTCCATTGATCCCTCGGGATCACTTCATGTTCTTGTTTGGGTTGTTTGAAATACTGGGTTTTCATTTTTTTTTCAATTGAATGATTAGTTGTTGCGCTTCAATTTTGATCATTCATTGAAAAAATTGCAATCTTACATAATAGTATCCAATATGTATGTTGATATGTTGCAAATATGTTATCTTTAAAAACAAAAGTGAAAACTTTACTTATTTGGGTCCCATTTTGTTTAGTTTTTAGAATCAATGGATACCATGGAGGGTGTGGAATTGGAAGTTGTCGTACCTGCAATGGGGGGACCCGAGAACCCCGACCTGTTCCATCCGCAAGCGGAGGAGGAGCTACCCGTTGAACCGTCTGACCAACCGGTTATGGACGGTCAGGATTTGGCCCTGCCCGTAGAGGGGGAGACGATGGCAAAGCTCGAGTCGCTGGAACCGTGTGTCGGCATGGAGTTTGACTCGCCTGAATCAGCCCGCGCGTTTTATGAGGCGTACGCGGAGCGCCTTGGGTTCCTTGTCCGGTCGAAAGGGTCGAATACCTCAAGGCTCGATGACACGATCATCATGCGAAAGTATGTTTGCTCGAAAGAAGGGTACCCCACGAAGAAGGACGAGACGGGCACCAAGAAGAAGCGGAACCGCGCATCTTCGAGGGAGGGGTGCAAGGCGATGTTCCAAGTGAACCGGAGGGGGGAGGGGAAATGGCTCGTCACCAAGTTTGCTCCGGAGCACAACCATCCGTTGGGCGTGTCGGTTAGAGTGAAAAAAGTGAAACCCACAAAGGCTTCGCCCCTCCCCGAGGAGTTGGCATTGCTCGAGGGGACGAAAGGGAGGCTTAGCGATCACAACTGCGGTGATAAGAATTGCCGGAACTATAGCATTAGACAAGATATATTCGGAGTGGTCGGCGGGGAGGCGCAGAGTCTCTTGGAGTATTTCAAGAGGAAGCAAGTGAAGAATCCCGCCTTTTTTTATGCGATTCAAGTCGATAGTTTTAATTATGTGACGAATATATTTTGGGCTGATGCAAGGGCGAGGACGGCGTACGAGTACTTTGGGGATTCCATTTGGCTTGACACGTCGTATAGGAAGAATAAGCAGATGCTCCCGTTTGCGGTTTTTACCGGTGTGAATCACCATTTGCAACCGGTTGTTTTTGGTTGCGCGATTCTTGTGGATGACTCTGCAGCTTCATTTGTTTGGTTGTTTGAGACATGGCTTACTGCAATGAGAGGACATCATCCAATTTCGTTGGTTACTGACAAAGATGAGGCCATTGAAATGGCGGTCTCTGAGGTTTTACCAAAGACTCGCCACCGGTTTTGCAAGTGGAGCATCTTGAGTGAGTGCAAAGAAAGTTGTAATGGGGAGTTGAAGAAATGCATTGATGAGTCTGAAACTATTGAAGAATTTGAGTCCGATTGGATGTCGATCATTAATAAATATGATTTGAAGGATAACACATGGCTTCAGTTGTTATATAAAATTCGTGAACGTTGGGTCGCTGTATACTTCAAGGATACATTTTTTGCTGAAATGTCTCCTGATCAGAGATCTGAGAGTATGAGCAAGTTCTTTGAGAGACATTTTAATATAAAGACCACTTTGCGTGAATTTGTTATGCAATTTGATCAAACTATGGTGAGTCAGTACGAGAAGGAGGTCCAAGCGGACTTTGTTACTATGTATAGTAAACCGAATTTCAAGTCTTTGTCATCTATGGTGAGGGAGGTGGCAGATGTGTACACAAGGACGATATTTGATATATTTCAGGAAGAGTTTGTGAAATCCAACAGTTGTTCTTTGAATAAAATTGAGGATGGGACGATAAGTAAGTATCGGGTGGTGAATGGTGAGGATGATTCGAAGATCTTCACCGTCACTTTTCATGATTCTGAAAAGAGAGTGAGCTGTAGCTGCTGCAAGTTTGAGTTTTCGGGTGTTCTTTGCAGACATGTGTTGAAGGTATTCTCCGAAGTTGGCATCCAAACGCTCCCAAAAGAGTATATATTGAAGCGTTGGACTATGAGCGCTAAAAGTCCAGTTTTGACTTATGATCAAGGAATCGATCTACAAAGCAGTCGACAAAAAGCCGTGGCTTTGTGCTGCAATGATCTCTGCCGCGATGTGATAAAATATGCTGAAGAAGGGGCAACATCGGCTGTCATGTACAAAATTGCAAAAGAAGCGTTGCAGAAAGCTTTTGCTGAAGTGATCGCTGCCAAAAAAGATGTCCGCTTGGTGGAACCAAGTAAGCATATTACCATTAAAGTTTTGGTACTGATTCATTGGTTTGTTATCTCTTGATTGTTCATTGTCATCTTACACAGATTGGGTGATTTATTGTTTTATATTCTTTTTGGACAGGTCTGTTGCATGCAAGTGACTCGTTTTGTTCGTGACAAAAATACTTAGCAAAGAGAGGTGTTTTCAGTGGATCTCTCTTATTTATTAGACACATGACAAACACATTGGGAGTCTCTTGAGGAAATCAATTCAGAGGTATAGTGGTGAATTTTGCATGCACCTTCATTTTTTATTACGATATATGTCTGTTAGTCTGATTATGACTTGTTGTTTATCTTATGTTTATTTCTTTTTTATATATAAGAATTGAATACAATCATTTTCAGGCTATTATGTGCTTCATGATCTTTTACATGAGTGAAATATACTGATCAAAGATGCGATTTGGAATGATATATGCATAATAGAATTATATTTGTGAACTATAAGAACCATGATTCTGATTACTCTTGATGGATGGGCTTGGAGTGTCGACTTTCTATGATGACCATGTATGCTTTTTCAATTCAGAGGTACAGTGGTGAATTTTGCATGCACCTTCATTTTTTATTATGATATATCTGTTAGTCTGATTATGACTTGTTGTTTATGTTTATTTCTTATTTTTTTAAAAGCAATTGAATACAATCATTTTCAGGCTATATTATGTGCTTCATGATCTTTTACATGAGTGAAATATACTGATCAAAGATGCGATTTGGAATGATATATGCATAATGTATAAACATCAAGAATGCCTATTAGATGAGCAATTGCAGTGATATTTCTCATATTATTTTCTAATGCAACGCAAAATTTGAAATGCACAGATCTAAGCCATGTCCTCTAGATGAAAAGCCGCTATCGTCATTCTACCTTGAAGAATGGATTAATGTTAAGCTGAGGACTATAATAACATGATAAAATGTTATTTTGTAACTCTACTACTCTATTAGATTACTTCTTGTTCAAAATAGAATTATATTTGTGAACTATATAACCATGATTCTGATTACTCTTGATGGATGGACATGGAGTGTCGACTTTCCATGATGGCCATGTATGCTTTTGCATTATTCATACGTTAGTTTCTATTTTTTTATATCCATCTCATGCATATTTACTTGTATTGAATTTCTAATTCTCTATCCATTTTTTTCTCAACGTGCTCTATAACATTAAATAACTTATGCACTAGGACTTGTATTTTTACATTTGCAGTTAACGCAATTAAGCATCGTCTGGGTGTAAGCATGCGCTAGGACTTGCCCAAGCCCAACCCGCAAGATATACTCAACCTTGAATCTGATGACTTACCTCTAACTCAACCTGATCTTCAACTCTCTGGTTCAAATTGGGTTTAGGTTGGGCACGAGTTAGCACTAAATGAATAATTCAACAACAAAATGATAAAGTCTGTATACTTATATTGTTAATTAAAAGATAAAAATGTAAAATTATGAAAGTCATAAACTTTCCCACTCAAAAGACTATTTTGTTATATTGTTGTTGGGATAAGACCAAAGTGTGAAGTTTTGTATTCTAATATGAAGAACATGTGAATATCATTAATGCATTTGTCTTGATCAACCCACCCCTCCAAATCATATTGGGCTCAACATAACCCGATCCTTCAAACCTGAACCCAAATTGAGTTTGGGGTTTCTTGGGTTTGAGTTAGGTTCAACCTTGACAGTTGAAAAACTTCAATCCGAACATGCCCAAAAGTCAAGTCAGGTTGGGTTCAACCCACCCAAATTGCACCTAGTCATCGCTTCTAGACAACTATCCAGATGACACTGATGATGGACTTGCTTTGTGATGTAACAAGGAAAAAAAGCTACAGATCTGGCCATATTCTCGTAGATGATTTGAAGAGATTCAGAGCTTATAGTGATCATACAATCCATATACAAAAGGAATGGTTGATCATTAAACAAAAACGATGTTCCATCTCTGTAAACTCTCATGTTCATGTTGATGAAATCTTGATTGCTTCTGTACTTTCATTAAACTACAACTTCTCACATGTCACAGTTTTAACTGATTGTACTGCCTTTGGTTTTTATAGGACAATTATGGATGACCATTTTGAAAATCATATCTACTACAACTTCAATGCTACATTCACAGCTCTGATTTGCTTTGAACCTTGTGGAGGGCTGTGCATGAACATATTTTCAGTTCTTGAGAGGCATCAGATTTCCAGATGGGTTGGGAAGAAACCATTTGTATAAATACATGTTTCTGTCATTTGGCTTTAACATATTTCTTTGATCTTATGGAGGATTGGAGGAGGCTGTTTTAACTCCACTGGTGTGTTCATGTAGTGTGATTATAGTTGGTATAATCAGATGGCTGTTGTTTTACTGCATGTTATACAATTATAGTCCTTAACTTTAAACATCTTTTTTGTTATTAGTCTATGCCCAAAACGTCTATTCTTAGGGGCTAATGGTAGTTGAAATTCTTAAAATATTGATCCCCTAAATGAAAGAAATCCCAGATGGAAACCTTTTTCAACATTTTTATAACCGGGATATGATTATCTGATTTAGAATCTCTTTAATTTTCATCATTTGATATTTTAATTCAATGATGGTGTACGGTGGCATAGCGAAGATTTTATAATAATGGAGAAAAATATGAACTTTCATTAATGAGATTTTAAAAATAAATAAATAGATAAATAAAAACTAAAACAATAGTAATATAAATGTTAAAAATATATATATAAATATTCTAGATTCCCGTAAAATCACTAAATATATAAATAAACAAAAGTTCAAAACTGTGCAAAATTAAATTTTCAATAATTGCAAACAAATTTTTTAGTAACATCTAAATTTTTAAATTTTAAACACACTCAAAATATCTAATTCGTTATTTCATAAATTTTAATAAAAAAAAATCATTCAAATCAAAATGAAAAAAAAGAAAAAATCCTTAAATTTTGTTTATGTAATAATTTTTCTTGTGAAATATAGAAAAAAAACAATAGAAATCAAAATAAATATTAAAATTAAAAAAATATAACATCTTCTAAACTTTATTTGAGAGGAGAAATGACATGTTTATATAGTATTCAGTCGTGTCTTCAATACTATAAGAGCCGGACACTATCTTGATTCAATAGATGAAATATATAGATTGACAAAATAAAAATATGATTTTTAAATTTTTTTTATTTTGTAAAGATGGAGTGAGAGAGGAGATCGGGAAAATATGTTCTTGGTGCAAATAAAGTTTTATTGTAGACGTTTCACCAAACATTTTATATACAAGTTCCAAACTTTAAAATACTTACAAATCGAACAAGCATTTTATCTGGAAACTAATAACAAAAAATGTGTTTGAAATAGGGGACTTAAAAGGCAATATGAAGAAAGGAGGAATCTATAATTAAATATCATAGTTTACAAGGACTTACAAATAAAAATTCTAAGGGTAGTTTTGGTATTTTTAAAAAATTTAATTTAACAAACTAACTTTAAAAGTAATATTCTGATAGAAGTTTGACGCATTGACTAAAACCGAAAAAGGCCTTAGAAGTTGGAGACATAAAATAAAATATGAAAAGGGAGGAATCAATCACTAAAAAGCATAGTTTATATGATCTAAAAGTAAAAATCTCAATTTTATTTTGCAAAAGCAAAACCATTTGACACTTGGTTCCAAACGTGGTTTTATCGTGTAATGTGTATCCTATGTGGGTTTATCACATAGTGTCTGATCTTTTTATAAATCAGTTAAATTTTAGTGCATTATATTATATATAAGACAATTAAATTTTAAAATGTAATTGACTTTTTGTCTGATTTTAGTGAATCTACAAGTACCAAAATTCCATACTGGAATTCATGTTTATATTTATTTTTGTAATTTGAATATAATGAATACAGATGATTCAGTTGCATTTTCCTTATAAGCCCATCCACAAAAAGATTTGAATGATGGAGTTGAGCAGCAATGTGCAAAGGTGTTTATTCCAAGTGTTGGAATGACATTTGATTATGAAGATAATGTATATATGAATTATAATAACTTTTCTCACAGAGAAGATTTTGACATTGTAAAGATTCACGGGAAAAAAAGATGAAACTGGGGGGGGTGGAGGTTTTTATCTCTTGCATGTTCTCAGAATGGGAAGCATGTTCCAACTGGAAAGAATGCATTAAATGTTATGCAATTGAAAGCATATAATCTCGGTTACATTTGGAAATTCTAAGTTACATTTATTGAAAAGTCGGTTACATTTAGTAAAAGTCAATTACATTCTCATTTTTTTGTTAGTTACATACATAATTAGTAAGTGATTCTAGATTCATCATGACATACACACAAAGAACATTTACCAAAAGTCAGTTACATTTCTAGAATTTGAGTGACATATAATAAAATGTAAATTACATTTGTCAAAAGCCAATTACATTATGTCATTTTTGTCAGTTACATATAGAATTAGTGAATAGTTCCAGATACATCATGACATACACACAAAGAACATTTACCAAAAGTCACATTCAACAAAAATTCAGCTACATTTCTGGAATTTTGTGACATATAACAAAATGTAAGTTACATTCTTCCATTTGTCCGTTATATTTTCAATGAACGCAAAATGCAAATATATTATACATTGAAAGAAATTCAAATTCAATGTCTAATCCACAATCTGAAATCCACATTTCTGGCTCGACCATTCCCCTAGCCGATGCTTCCCTAAACTGAAAAACAAATTATTAGAATAACAAAAATCCACAAACAAATATTAGAATAACATCAAATACATTCAAAAAATACATTGCATCCATAACAAATACTTCTTCTGATGATTGGAATCGAATATCATCAAATTAAAAACATAAAAAAAAATTAAAATTAAAATGATGCTTACTCCTTGTTGCCATCGTTTTTTGGTTGAATGAGAGATTGCACACAAAAATTAGGTTACACAGCCAAAACGAAATGAGATTTAGTATTTTTCGATGTTTTTTTTTTAAGAAATGAGTTTTGGGTTTTTGAATGATTTCGTTTTTCAGTTTCATTTTTTGAAACCTAGAGCATTTGAAATTGTTTTTGGCTCACCGAAAGAGAAGGGGAAGATGAAGGAAGAAACAGAAAAAGAGGGCCATTAAATTCATGCATTTCAAAATCCAGAGATTTAATAGAAGGACAGTTTTGTAGTTTTCATTTTTAACCCTTTTGTAAAAGTCAACTAGGTAGCCAATAATAAGATGACACCTAATGAGGCTTATGGGTGGAGCCGAAATAGTGGAGTCTATGTAGCAAGACTCTTTGGGGATTGATTGTCAAAATAGAATAATAGGAATTTTTCATTTACCACCTCATGAGACATGTGAGGGGGCAATAAGTTGAGACTTAAAAAATATTATTCTTATATGATTATAACCCACTTTTTATTGTACGAAAACAAAATCTACGCGGGCCACAGAATTATTGGTTCCCATGCAAAGTCACATCAGTCAGTCATGTCTCATTGCAAGTGTATTTTAATTTTAGTTTGCTTGATCTCATTGGGAGCTTATTCTTCATATGAATTAAGCTTTGGAAAAGTTGGTTAGCAGCACCCCCTCTTCGTAAAGGATGTTAGTGTATATACATTGTACTATCATAGTTTGTATTACACTATTGCGATGTATAGAAATTTATAATTTTTTAATCTTTCAAAGAAAAAAAAATTACACAAATGCATCTCAGTATATATATATTTCACTTGTTATTCCTATAATTTCTTTTACCGTCTATATCATCTTTTTAAATTTTTATGGTATATACTTGTGTAATAAATATGTAAATTTACAAAAGTTAAGTATATAACAAATAAATAAATTGTGCATTTTTTTTTATTTTTTTCATTTAGTATATATACTACTTTATGGCAGATATATCCGGCTATAAAAATACAAAAGATATGTAATCAATTCATTTGAGTGTATGTTACACATAAACCACGTGAATGACTGATTGTCAGACCGCTTTAATCTTCAAGGTTAGTGTGGCAACATGATAAGATTTTAAGAATAATTTAGCATATGTTTAGGAGATAATTTTTTTTTATCAGTTTTGTTAATATTCACATTAGAAAGAGAATAAATTTAATTATACCATTTAGGTGGACACAAAATTTATATTTTTATTTTAAATTAAAATAATTTTTCACAATTTATTTTGATGTCATTTTCAATAAACATGATCATTTATTCTTCCCTCGTTTATCCTCACATTTATTCGTATTTACCGAGTTGTTGGGCGGACTCAACTGGAGATTCTGAATGTAACGCCCCCAAATCCACGGCCCCATTTTGAAGCGTGAAATCCGGGTGCGTTAACTAAATTCCTCGAATCTCAGAGTTCTATATATATATATTTTTTTTTTCATCCAGAGAACATACGAATACATCACCATAATTATACATATATCGTCAATGCTAAAATCCGACGTAAATTCAATATACATAAAAACAACTTAATTTAGATATATCCACACTATCATACATATGGGTCCTCTACATGCCAAAGAAATGACCAACACCTTTTACACAAGTCTAGTGCTCCGGAAATAAAATACGAGCTTCAACCTCCAACGCCTTAACGAGATCGACAACCATCAACAGCTAATCTGAAAGGTTGGGAAGAGAGGGGTGAGCTACAACACGCTCAGTGAATGGACCATCATCATCCCGTTAGTACATTTATATTCAAAATATCAATATCGTAATATGTCTACACAGACATGTAATATATCAAGAAAATAAATATACAACAAGGCCACCAAGACATGCAATAATATATATACACACGCACACAAATCCTATCCAATGATGCATGCAACACCACGAACACGCATGTCCGTCTTCGCAGCACCTAGCTCGCGGGGCCTTTCACAGGCATGGCCACGTAGACATAGCCACAAAGACTTGGGTCCTACGTTCTCGGACCTGGCCACGTAGACGTACGCCCACCTAGACGTTGGCCACCAAGACTGAGCCACCTAGACGGAATGGATGCATTGATAACCTATCATATCTTCAAACCATGAAAAGACAAAGCATGTACGATCTCAAAATACAAACCATAATGATGCATATATCAACAAAAGCATGCTCATATTTTTATTTCGAAACTAACAGTTATATTCCGCAAAATAGATGATCCTAGCATGAATACATAATATATTCTTTTGAAACTACATATGAAACTCAAGTCCACTCACCTCCAGTCCACGCAATATAAACGATGCACGTGCATGAACGCTACATACTCGCACGTGGATAACCTAGCATAACAATTATGAAATCAATAAATAAGAAAATCATTCAATCATGACAAACAACTGACAAACAACTTACAACAACACTCAGCCCAATAATCCCAAGAGCCCGTACCAAATAGACCTACAATCCGCAACTCACCTTAAAGGCCTAACAAAAATCCCAACTCCAAATAAATATTAAAATGTTCATATCTCACAATGATCCGATAATCAATATCCATTTATTTCATAAGGCCCACATAATCGATCAATCCTCGAATAAAATATTTAGACAAATATCTCACTATAACTCCAATGATCAAATAACTCAATCCAATCAATTTACATCCAAATAACAAAATATCCAATTAATATTCATTGATCCCACTAAACCAAATTAATTGATTTAAGATCCAAATTGAGTCACCAAGATCAATAAAATCATCAAAACCCACAAATCAAATTATACTCATTAAACATCCATTTGGGATCCCTTTAATCTCTAAAATTCATCAAACTTGATCATGAAGCTAAATATTTGAATTATAAGAAACTGCACAGAAATCTTTGAAAAATCATAACTTTCTACCCGTAACTCCAAATCAGACGATTCAAAATTCGTTGGAAAGATCTTTTCGAAACCTATTTCTGTTTGTGAAATACAATTTTCCCAGAAACGACTCTATCATAGTCAAAAACACGATTTAATGATCAGGTATTCAATCCACCCGAAAATAACCCTTAAATCCCAAAACCAATAAATCTAGTTTGATCTTAAGAAATCCTTCAAGATCCATTGAAATCTAATAAAAACATCATCTATTTAAAATCAATCAAACCCTAACCCTAACCCATCAATATTATTTCCCAAATAATAGATTGACACAATCATCTCCTAACCAAACTAAATTGAAACACTAAACAATAAAAATCAAAAGAGAAAGATTTATCACCTTGTAGTGCTCGACGGGTAGAGTTAGGTCATCACCACCTTTCTTGTCCCATGAGAATTCTGATGCAAACCCTAACCCAAAATGTGTTATATATAAAAGGGTTTTTACCAAATTACAAAACGACCCCTCAAGTATTACGGGTTTACAACTAGGTCCTTATCCGATTTACAGACAGATCCCTATCCGATTTACAAACGGATCCCTGAAGCCTATTAAAAGATATTCTGGATTCGCAACTAGATCCCTGGGCCCAATAACTTAACACAAAATCCTAAAAACCTAATTTCCCTAACTCCGAATCTCACCAAATTTCAACCAAAATATCTTGAGACTATAAAGATCTCCAAAAAATATAAAATAAATATTTCAACATCAATTTATAATTATCAAAATTATAAATCAAATTAGACCCATTTGGGCCTACCGCCAAATAAAAAAAATGAAATAATTAAATTTCAATTATATATTTAAAATAAATATATAAGGCTAAAAATACAGAGACGTTACAGTGAAACAATAACTGTGATTCACTCGACAAACACAAATAAATCTCAACCATTCAATCGACACAAATCATGTTCACTCATGTGTTATCACGTGACCAGGCTGCACATGAGTCGGCTTCCCATTTCACTTCTCACAGAGACACTATGTGAAAACCCCACAAAGGTTCCAAACCCTAAATAGCATAGTTTTCATGGACCTACAAATAAAAATCTCAATTTTATTTTGCAAAAGCAAAACCATTTGACATTTGGTTCTAAACATTGTTTTATCGTGTAATGTGTATCCATTTTGGTAAGGTGACCTCTAGTTGATGATGGTGTTATATCAAAAGGCTTCTGGATGAAACCTGGATGAGATACTGGATTTCAGAGTCAAGAAACGATGGTTGTAGCCCCGTTTGAATAGAGAAGAATTAAGTTATTCAGAGGATTATGACTATTCTAGTATGAATAAAGATAAAATAATTTTTTTGTTTGACTGTGTTTTGAATTATTCTCATTGAAAAACGTAATAACATGGACAAACCCACTAAAGAGCCAATGGGGGGCATAGCACCCACTGAGATTTTAATAACAGTTAGGCGATGGCACCCATTGTTATATGACCCTGACATTTGTTAGGGGTTGGTGAAAATCGTTATGGAATATGTTGTTTGTGAATGGTTTTTTTTTTTTTCTCTTTATTAAAATGTGATATTGGACAAATTATTTCACAATCTTTTCTTTGGATGATCGTAAGAGTGCACTAACCAAGAACTGATCTTTTCAAAATTCCACTTAGAAAATTGATTATGTTCCTTTTCAGAGAGAATATCATAGAATAATTTTACTGATCTCATATATGATTATTGGAATATATAACTAATATAAGCAAATGTCACACTGTTCAATTAAGCGCATTTCTTGTTTTAATTGCCAATTTCATTGGATTATCTGTTAATGGAGATGAAGTCTAGAAGTTGAAAGGGAACAAAAAAATTTTAAGTATATATGAGGGAACAAATATTTTTTTTATGTATGTATGTGCGTATGCATTGGCGGACCCAAAGAAAAAATACAAATGTAATACAATTAGTAATAATGATAAGCTGAAGGAACTTGTAGAAAAGAACAGAGACAATTATATGCTCAACAAAGAACTTTAATCTTTTAGAAAGTTGATGATCTAAAACATAAAATGAGAGAAATAAGAGAGACATGATATTGTTGGGTATTTTCAAATTCGAATTCAAATATTTGGGTTTTAGTGGTCCCCCCCATGAGAAGATGAAAGTGGTCTTATTCTTTAGTCCCACATCGGTTGTTTGTAAAAGGTTTTGAGTGTTTATAAGGAGAGCTCAATCTACTCTAGTCGCGTGCACGCGCGCGCGCGCGTGCATGTTGGGCGTTTTAGGGCGCACTTGGCACTTCGCACGTACACATCGTCGCTAGAAGCTGGAGCCTTTTCTTTTTGGCTAATCGGATGGTGGAGATCGTTTTGATCAGATGCAATCTGGACCGTCTGATGAAGGAACATTCAGCAGCAATGTGCACCGTTGGATTGACAGTTGATGGTTATATTCACCAAGGGGTGCCAGAAGAAGGGATGCATCTCGTGATGGACGATCTGGACCACAGGATCGCGTGGAAATGGTGGACCACCGATCGGACGGTTACTACAACTCCCCATTCATGAAAGGGTGTCTCATTTGAACCAAAAAGCACTTGTTGCCTATAAATTGAGACCCTTAGATCCAAATCAAAATGTAACAACCACTCATCTTCTCTTTCTTTTTCATTACAAGTTAGCATCATCAACCCCTTCAAACAGAGAGTTCCAAGAGGTTGAAACAGAGAGTACACACTCTGTTCTCAACACCAAATGCAAGATTCATTGTATCCTGAAGGCGGTACTTCATAATCCCATCGTGTACTCGCGATTCTAACCGGAACGAGAGAAGTCTGTCTAAAAGCATTTAACGTTGTTGATCCTTGAAGCGCTCGCACTTGTTTCTATTCTTCCATTGTCCCGATTTTCAACAATTTTAGACAGAGCTTCTATCAATGGAAGGACCCACTGCTGCTCACTCCATTCAAGTGATGAACCAGGACCTTGTGTCCCTTGAACGTTTCAACGGAGACAACTTCACCCGCTGGCAAGAGAAGATGAAGTTCGTCCTTACCGCCTTCAACCTCTTCTACATCCTAGAAGAGAATATGGAAAGTCATTCCAGATGAGACTCCTGAAGACACTGCGGAACTGAAGGACAGGAGGAAGAAGCGCAAGGAGGCTGACTTCCTATGTCAGGGCCATATTCTGAATGCTCTCGGACCATCAATCTACAGCGTCTATCGTACCTATACAACGGTGAAAGAAATCTGGTTGGTGCTAGACAACAAATACCGAATTGTGGAGGCAAGTAATCAAAAATTTCTTATTGGTAATTTCATGGATTTTAAGATGACTGACGATAAATCTATCATTTTGTAAGTCAATGATTTCTTACTAATCGTCAGTAATCTTAAGACCGCCGGTGCTGACCTTCTTGAATCATTCCTTGTGGGAGTTATCATATCCAAACTTCCTCCCACTTGGAATGGTTACAAGAAGAAGATGAAGCACGATGAGAAGACTCACTCTTTGGAGTCCCTTGAACGTCATATCCGTATCGAAGAGGATTCGCGCATTCTTGCACAATGATCATCATTTGAAGGCTAACCTTGTTGAGGATGATAAATCCAAGAACAAGAACAATGCCTTCAAGCAAAAGAATGATAATCAGTTCAAGAAGAAACATCCCAACAAGAACAAGAACTAGAACAAGGGGTCCAAGAAAGGACCATGTTACTTCTGTAACAAACCCAGTCACATTGCTCGAGATTGCCGACTGCGCAAGAAAAATCAGAAGAAAGAGAGCATGACTGATGATGACAAATTGGTGGCTACGGTGTGCGAGGCTAATGCTGTGGCAAATGATGATAGATGGTGGCTTGATACTGGAGCAGCCATTCATATTTGCAGAGACAAAAGTCTTTTTAAGACTTACAAAAATTCTGGTGATGGAGACGAAGTGAAGATGGCGAATGACCACCGCACCAAAGTTGAAGGCAAAGGCACCGTTGGAATACCATTCTCTTCTGGAAAGACGCTCACTTTGGTGAATGTTTTTCATGTACCCACCATGTCAAAGAATCTGGTTTCTGGAGACCGTCTCAACAAGAAGGGTTTCAAACTTGTGTATGAATCTGATAAATTTGCACTGTCCAAGAATGGGGTGTTTATTGGACAGGGGTACTCTTGTAACAGAATGATTAAATTGAATCTAATAAATGCATCCTCTTCTGCTTATATGGTTGAATATTTATCTTTATGGCATGGTAGATTAGGACACGTGAATTATGGATGTATTAAAAACATGCATAATCTGGGTATGATATCTAAATGTGACTTGCTTGATGTTAAAAATGCCATGTTTGTGTGCAATCTAAGATCACTAGAAAATCACATAAATCTATATCTAGATCTTCTGGTTTACTTGATTTAATCCATAGCGATGTATGTGATCTTAAGAAACATGTTACACGAGAAGGAAACAAATATTTTCTAACTTTCATTTATGACTATTTGAGATATTGCTATGTTTACTTATTAAAAAAGTAAAGATGAAGTTTTTGAAAAATTTATTGTTTTCAAAAGGGAAGTTATAAATCAACTTAACTATAAAATCAAGGCTCTTCGTTCTGATAGGGGTGGTGAATACTACCCAAATGAGTTTGCAAAATTTTGTGAATCTCATAGCATAATCCATCAATTTTCAGCGCCTTATACGCCTCAACAAAATGGATTGGCAGAAAGAAAGAACAGAACCTTAGTGGAAATTGTTAATGCTATGTTAATCGGTGATGATTTGTCTTATTCTTTATGGCGTGAAGCCATTCTTTCTGTATACTTTATTTTGAATAGAGTTCCTTTCAAAAATACATTTTCTACCCCTTATGAATTATGGTTCAAGAGAAAGCCCAATTTTAATCGTCTCAAAGTGTGGGAGTGCCTTGCTTATGTTAGAAAGCCTAATCTTAAAAGACCAAAATTGGGAGTTAAAACATATAAATGTGCTTTTATTGGCTATTCTTTGAATAGCATAACTTATAGGTTTCTGGATCTTAACTCTTTTGAGATTATTGAATCTGTTGATGTGAAATTTTTTGAGAATATGACTAGATCATGTTCTGATAAAGAATCTTATTCTTTACCACATCATACTCCTACTTTGATTGAGCATAAATCAATTGATGATTCTATTTCTTCTATGGACATAGAACCCAGAAGGAGTAAAAGAGTTAGAACAAAAAAGAATTTTGGTTCTGATTTTCTCATCTATCTTGTAGAAGGAGATCAAAAGGCTATTTCTAACATTTCCATGTATGTTTTGCATATAGAAGATGTTCCTTCATCATTTGTGGATGCTATGAACTCTCGTGATGCTTCTTTTTGGAAAGACGCGATTAATGATGAAATGAATTCTATTATGATGAATAAAAACATGGTTTTTGACTGATTTGCCTCCCGGTGCCAAAACCATAGGTTGCAAATGGATAATCAAAAAGAAACTTAATGTTGATGGTTCCATAAATAAGTTTAAGGCCAGATTGGTTGCTAAAGGTTTTAAACAAAGGGTTGGTATTGATTATTTTGACACATATGCACCTGTTGCTCGAATTTCCTCTATTAGAGTTCTAATATCACTTGCATCCATTCATCATTTAATTGTTCATCAAATGGATGTTAAAACAGCATTTCTAAATGGTGATTTAGAAGAAGAAATTTATATGGATCAACCTGAAGGGTTTGTTGTTCCAGACCAAGAGAAGAAAGTGTGCAATTTAGTTAAGTCTCTTTATGGCCTGAAGCAAGCACCTATTCAATGGCATGATAAATTTGATAAGATCATAGTATCTTTTGGTTTCATTGTGAATGATGCTAATAAATGTATGTATTGTAAGCATGCTGAAAATGGATGTGTAATTATCTGTTTATATATTGATGAGATGCTTATATTTGGATCAAATATTGCCTGTGTTGAGGAAACTAAAGAGTTTCTCTCTTCCAACTTTGGTATGAAAGATTTGGGAGAGGCTAATGTGATTCTAGGAATTAAAATCCTAAGGAAAGAGAAGGGGCTAGTCTTGTCTCAATTTCACTACATTGAGAAAGTACTAAAAAGATATGATCACTTTGATTGTATTCTAGCCTCTAATCCTCTAGACTCGAATATGAAGTTAGAGAAGAACTCTAGTTGTGCTGTTGAGCAGTTAAAATATGCCAGTGTTATTGGGAGTCTTATGTATGCAATGAATTGCACAAGACCCGATATAGCATACTCGGTTGGTATGTTGTGTCACTTTTCAAGCAATCCAGGTTTAGAGCATTGGAAAGCAGTTTTCAAAGTTCTAAGATACCTGAAGGGGACTTCACATTATGGATTGCATTATGAGGAATACCTTGCTGTACTAGAAGGGTATAGTGATGCAAGTTGGAACAATGTAACGATAAAGTCAAAATCAACAACTGGATGGATCTTTACATTAGGAGGTGCTGCTGTATCTTGGGGTTCCAAAAGGCAGACCTGTATTTTTTATTCAACCATGTTATCAGAATTGATTGCCTTGGCAGATGCATGTAAAGAAACAGAATGGCTTAAAAATCTGTCATTTGATATACCCATTTGGAAGAAGCCATCTCCAGCTGTTATGATTGTCACGCCCCAGGGCGGCCGTCCCCGGGACGCGGCAAGTGTATATATGATATCAGTAAAAAGGAGTCAATAACATACTCACACAACAACTAAAATGGCAACACAGATAAAAGCAGGGCTGACATAAAATATACACCAAGTGCGGAAGCTAAAAAGACTGAATCTGTAATCAAAATATACTACAGACTCGATACATAATATAAGTCCTGTGAGAGCCAACATGTCCATATATATACAAATAAAATCCATACATAATCCCAACTAGGTGCCCAAGCACATAATATATACATACAACAAGAGAAGGGTGCTGATGGCCTCAAACTCGAGGGACGTGGCGCTACTCCTCTACTGGTGTAGTCGCTCGGGAAGCTCCTCCCTCAGAGATCACTGAAAAAGACAATATGCGAGGGGTGAGCCACACGCTCAGTGAATAGCACAACCCATGCATACAGTTCATATTAACCACATTTAAATCAAGTCAATAGCCCCAAAGCGGCATAAACAACACAAATCCGGGGGTTCGTCCATCGCCGAACCGCCATACCCTCACCCTCACCCTCAATAGGTGACCTAGGATGTTGGGACTTAATGGGTGGATAATCATCCATGCACAATCCTGTGGGTCGTCGCATCGCCGGCCCACCATACCCTCACCCTCACCTCTCAACAGGTGACCTAGGCTCTTGGGACTGACTAGGTTGTTGGTCACCCTCGGTCCACCGATAGTCTCTCCCCACTCCGTAGGTCGTTTGGCCACACCCACGTTCGGCGCAGTCCTTCTACCAAATCAGGAGGCGCCTACTGGTGGAAGCCCCTGCACGGGACAACCTGTCTAACGCCGGGGTAGTCTCTACACAGATCCAACGAAGGGAACAGAACAGCCTATCCATCGCATATGATCCACTCGGATCCGCTGACAGCACATCTCTATAATCCTAATGTCTTGAATTCCTCAGAATTCCACCAGCGCGCATAACCAGGATGCGGGGAAATAAATGAGACAACAAAGGGGAAAAGAGACCTTGGGAGGGTAACCTGAGGTCCCGATGTAGGACATCCGACAACCAAACGAGGAACACGGAGTACCCTAACCCGGGTCTCAATGTTAACCTCGCAAGGCCCCCTTATATTCCCTAAACATGCTATCAATATTAAAGCTTGCATTTAATTAAATAAATCAAACTAATAGGACGCATGCACAGATCGGGCTTTCCTAGCATGATAACGGGGTGACATGATACACGGCTCATGCACAAATCCTAAGGGTGCAAGTCCCTAACATACAAGTCTAGGGGTGGCATGCATTCTACACACACACATCATGCTTACATGGATTTCAAAACAACAGTTAATACTAACTATGTGCCCCAGGGGAGGACGGTACACGCTCCAAGGCATGTAGCGCCTCCCAAACTGGGTTGGGTTGTCCCACTCACCGGAAATCGGGTCGACGCGCGACCGTCCGTCGAGATCTGCAAGACAAGGTATTAACTGGTGAATATAAATCCACAGATACCCCAAAATACACAACATACACAAATAAATACCCAAAATCCCAAATCAAACACCCAACACTCAGGAAAACGTGCACACGACTCGCACGCACGCTAGCCCGAGCACTCCGGCAACCACCCGCACGGCCGGCAACCACCCGCACGGCCACCCGACCGCCCGGGGGCACCGCCGCGCCTCGGCCCACGCACCCCGCGCCCCGCCGGGCCCCCTGCCCGCCGCCTGGACACACCGCCGCACCACCCGGGGCACCGCGCGTCCACTGCACCCAACCACAGCAGCCCGCGCGCGCCCTGCACACCTCGCGCCGGCCCGCGAGCACCCCGCAAGCCCCCGCGCGCAGTGCCTCGCCCCGCGCGCACCCCGCGCGCACCTCCGCCACCTCGCCGCGCCCCGCGTGCACCACAGCCGCCTCGGCCATCACCCCCAGTGTCACGCCCCAGGGCGGCCGTCCCCGGGACGCGACAAGTGTATATATAATATCAGAATCTACACAGGAGGTCAATAATATATCATACACAAACAACTAGAATGACACACATGCAACAAAGAGGCTGACATGATATATACACCAAATGCGAAGCAAAAGACTGAATCTGTAAATAAACATTCTACAGACTCGATACTCAATTATCTGTCCTGTGAGAGCCAATATACACAAATACAACTGAACATATACAAACACGTGCCAAGCACGGAAATCAAATACATACAGTCAAGAAGGGATGCTGATAACCTCTGGCACTCGCGGAACGTGGCGCTGCTCCGCTACTGAAGGAATCCCTCGGAAAGCTCCAACTACTGCTGCTCTGGCTCTAGCTCAGGCTCAGTGACAACTGGGGAAAAACATATGCGAGGGGTGAGCCACACACTCAGTGAACAGCACAACCCATGCATCACAGACAATATTTACCACAATTCCATTATTTATCCAGCCTCTAAGTGACATAACAACACACTCCAGTGGTTCGTACTTCGCCGAACCACCACACCCTCACCCTCACCCATCAATGGGTGACATAGGCTATTGGGACTGATAATCATCCAACCACAAATCCAGTAGGTCGCTCATCGCCAACCCACTACACCCTCACCCTCACCCTACCACGGGTGACATAGGATTTTGGGACTGACTAGGCTGTTGGTCACCCTTGGTCCACCGATAGTCTCTCCTCCACTCCGTAGGCCGCTTGGTCTCCACCCACAACTTCAGCACAGTCCGTCACAAAATCGAGAGGCGCCTACTGATGTGGATCCTCCGAAGGACGGCCTTTCTAACGCTGGGGCAGTCTCTACTAGATCCAACGAAGAGAACAGAACAGCCTATCCATACGCATATGATCACTCGGATCCGCAAACAACACATCTCTACAACTCAAATGTCATGAACTCTTCAGAGTTCCTCCAGGGCGCATAACCAAGATGCGGGGAACATGTATAGTAATTAGCAAGGGTGGAATATCATTGGGGGAAAGAAGCTCGGGAGGGCAGCGTGAGTTCCCGATATAGGATACCCCGACAACCAAATAAGGAACACGGAGTACCCTAACCCGGGTCTCACCGCTGTCCTCGCAAGGCCCCTCCCCTATAATATTCACTAAAATTACTAATAATCATACCAGTTATAATACATTACTTATAATATTACTGGGACTAGAAACCTTGGGAGGGCAGCATGAGGTCCCGATACAGGACATCCCGACAACCAAACAAGGAACACGGAGTACCCTAACACGGGTCTCAATGTTGACCTCGCAAGGCTCCTCCCTATAATATTATCTAAGGCATGCGATTTAACATACACTAGCATTTAAATTAATAAACAAACTAGTAGGACGCAAGCGTAGGCCGAGGTTTCCTAACATGAAAACAGGGGGGCATGGTGCATGGCTCTTACACCTATCCAATGGGTGCAAGTCCCTAACATACACAGACTAGGATAGCATGCATTCTACATTAAAATCATGCAAGCATGGATTACATATTACTGCTGGTTAATATTCATCCATGGTGCCCTAGGAGAGGTCGGTATACGCCCAAATGCGTATGACCCCTCTCTACTGGGTTGGATTGTCCCACTCACCGATATCTGGGTCGTCGCGCGACCGTCCTTCCAGATCTGTAAGACAGACATTCAATATGGTGAGAACAATACATAAATACTCTAAAATACCCAAACATACAAAACCCACAACTAATCACCTAACACTCGGCAAACGTGCATATGACCCACACGCACGCTAGCCCGAGCACTCCGGCTACCACCCGCACGGCCGGCAACCACCCGCACGGCCGCTCGACCGCCCGGGTGCACCGCCGCGCCTCAGCCAACGCACCCCGCGCACCGCCGAACCTCCCGGGTGCACCGCGCGCCCCCTGCGCCCCAGCGCAGCCGCCCGCGCACACCCCGCACGCCTCGCGCTGGCCCGTGAGCACCCCGCACGCCCCGCGCGCAGCGCCTCGCCCCGCACGCACCCCGCGCGCACCACCTCGCTCCGCGCGCACCCGGCGCGCACCACCTGCCTCTACCCGCACGCACCACGCGCGCACCACCCCCACTGCACTCACTGCCGCACGCCCGAGTGCCCTGCGCCCCACGCGCAGCACCCGTGTGCCCTCTTCCCGCCCGACGCCCAGCGATCTGCGCCTAGCGCCCCGGGCCCTGACCCAGCGCCCAGCACCCGCTACCCGCGGCCCAGCACCCGGTGCTCAGCGCCCAGCACCCGGGACCCTCACCCAGCGTCCACGCGCAGGCACGCGCAACACGCGCCCAGCGCGCCTGGCAGCACGCGCCCAGCGCGCCTACCAGCCTGCGCGCGCTGATGCCCGCGTTGTCTGCCCGTGCGCGTCGCCGAGTGGCCCGAGCCCTGTTCGCCTACTCACCCGAGCACTGTCCGCCTGGTGCCCGAGCACCACCTACCCAGCACGCCTGCCTGCCCCGAGCGCACGCCGCGCGCACGCCTGCCTGCGGTGCCCAGCGCCCAGCGCCCCCCAGCACTGCCCGAGCGCACGCACGCGCGCACGCCTGCGCGCACCAGCGCTGCTGCCCTGCCCGAGACAGCAGCCCGCCAGCCCGAGCTGCACGCCTGCCAGCCCGAGCTCCTCTACCACCCACCTCCGACCACCACCACAGCCTCCGACCGCCTCCCACAGCCCTCCGGCGGCCACCCACCGCCGCCAACCTCCTCCCAACCCCATTTCCACCCTCCTAGCATACATCTAAGCAAGAAAGAGAGGGAAAAGAGGCTTACCAAGTGGAGGAAAGGAAATCCGGTTGCTCTCCGCGCACCGAAACCTCTCCCAAAAGGTTTCCAACGCCCGGATCTACCTCCACCACCGAGATGGCTCAAATCAGGGACGAAGAGAGGGCGGACGGAGGGGCAAATCTCGCCGGAAATGGGATTTGAAACCACCGGGGTGTAGATCCGATCTACACTTCCTAGGTTTTGGGTTTTAAGCTTTGAGGGGTCTAAGGGCCTCAAAAGCAAGAAAAACGGAGGAGAGGAGAGAGAGGGCTCAAGGTAGGAGATGATGAATAGTGCCAGATATTTTTAGCTCACCTCTTATATAGTAAGCGACTTAAAATACCCGGATACGCCCCGGAACTGCGAAATTTTGGAAACGTTACCGGAATTCAACGAAATTTTCGTGAGAGGTCTAAAACGGCACCAGGACACCAAATATGCAGTTAGATTTCCAATCGGAGTCCTCTAGCTCAGGACGATAGCTAACAGTCTAAAAATTAGCGGTACCGATCGAAAACCGAAAAAAAACAAAAAAACTGCCAGAATGTTCCAACGGTTACAAGCAGGTTAAAAGTGACACAAATATAACACCCAGCACCCGCCAACCCATCCAGCGCGCCCAGCATCGCCGCTCGCACATCTCCCTGCACCAGCCTCCCGACCAGCCCTTGCACCAGACCCGCGCGACCAGCTCCTCGCGCACAGACCCGCGCGACCAGCTCCTCGCGCACAGACCCGCACGACCAGCTCCTCACGCACAGACCCGCACGACCAGCTCCTCGCGCACAGCACGCCCTGCACGCGCGCTCTGCTGGCCACCCGCTCCCCCGAGCGCACGCCCGCGCGCACGCCCGCGCGCGTCCAGCCCGCACGCTACCTGCGCTGCTGCCGCTGCTGCCTGCTGCCCGGAACAGAACCCCACTGCCCGAGTACCTCCACCACCACCCAAAGGCCTCCGACGGCCTCCGACCGCCCCCAACCACCCCAACGACCTCCCACAGCTGCCGACCACCTCCCAAACCCAAAAACCCCCTCCTATCAAGCATCTAAGCATGAAAAAGAGGGAAAGAAAGCTTACCAAGGGTGAGGAAGGGGTGACCGGGTGCTCTCCGCGCACCGAAACCTTTCTCAAAGGTCCTCCTACGCCTCGATCTATCTCGGCCTTCGAAACAGCCCAAAACAGAGGAGAAAGAGGGGAGGACGGGGAGGCTAGGATCGTCGGAATCGGGTTTTGAAGGTACCGGGGTGTAGATCGGGACCCGATCTACACTTCTTAGGTTTTAGGTTTTTGGTTTTGAGGGGTCTAAGGGCCTCAAATGGAAGAAAAAGAGGGAGAGAGGAGAGAGGGAAAGTTGGTAGGGATGATGAATAGCGCCTCACACATTTTAGATCACACATATTTATATTAAGCGACTTAAAAACCCAGATACGCCCCGGAACTGCGAAATTTCGGAAACGTTGCCGGAATTCGATGAAATTTTCATGAGTGGCTTAAAATGGTACCAGGACACATAATATGCAGTTAGATTTTCAATCGGAGTCCTCTAGCTCAGGACGATAGCTAACAGTCCAAAATTATGCGGTTCCGATCGAAAAATGCAAAAATTTTAAAAACTGCTAAAATGCTCCAATGGTTACCAACAGGCCAAAAAGTGACACATATATAACAATGATCCATTGTGATAGCCAAGCAACCATATGGAGAATTCAATATAAAACATACAATGAAAAATCTAGACATGTGAGTCTAAGGCATCAATTGGTGCGACAATTACTCAAAAGTGGAGTAATAACTGTTGACTATGTAGAGTCGAAAAAGAATTTGGCTGATCCTTTGACCAAGGGTCTTGGCATAAAGATGGTTCAGAATTCATCTAAAGGAACGGGGTTAAGGTCTGTGAAGGAAGATTGATCACATTTAGTGGGAACCCAACCTTTGTCTTGAAAAAGAGTAGACAAGGTTCAATGTGGTACTAACAAGCTAAACATGTGATTATGGAACACTAAAAATTTTGATAATCCCATTTCCTAGAACTAGTGTTGGTGTTCTGCATGATGGAGGATGGAAATTATTCCTTAATAAGTTGAAACGAGTGCTCGGAGAATCACTCATTAAACTTACCTACATGAGTAATGAAGTCAGGCCGCTTCATAAAGAAAAAAGACCATTTTTTGAGACTCATAAACAAAGGATATATGCGCATGGCCATTAATGCGCTAAGTAATCGGAACTCTCTCTCTCTCGAAGTTGACATGTGCAATGATTCCGGCGTTTCTCGAAGGGTACAAAGCTCAAGATTCGTTCACTTCAGAACCTTGATATCGCTTTGAATTGTTTTCACTAAGTGAAAGTTCAAATCCATAAGATACTTCTCATTTATGTGTTACCTTCAACGATGATGTTACAATGTAATTTTTTTTATTTTCTTTCTTGTAAAGAACTACGGTGGCTTGATCCCTCATTAACGGGTACGTAAGCAACCACTGAGCGGTGCAACCATTATTGTATAATATAACATTTATTTTCAATACAATTTTGAAAATAGTGAGGGATTGTTGGGTATTTTCAAATTCGAATTCAAATATTTGGGTTTTAGTGGTCCCCCCGTGAGAAGATGAAAGTGATCATATTCTTTAGTCTAACATCGGTTGTTTGTAAAAGGTTTTGAGTGTTTATAAGGAGAGCTCAATCTACTCTAGTGAAGCCTTTTTGGTGGACACCTTATAGTGGACCTTTGATGCGGGGTGGTGTGAAGCACCATCACGCGTGTCGCGCACGCGCGCCTGTGCGTATTGGGCATTTTAGGGCTCACTTGGCACTATGTTGCCTATAAATTGAGACTCTTATATCCAAATCAAAATATAACAACCACTCATCTTCTCTTTCTTTTTCATTACGAGTTAGCATCATCAGCCCCTTCAAACAAAGAGTTCCAAGAGGTTGAAACAGAGAGTACACACTCTGTTTTCAACACCAAGTGCAAGCTTCATTGTATCCTGAGGGCTGTACTTCATAATCCCATTGTGTACTCGCGGTTCTGATTGGAACGGGAGAAGTCTATCTAAAAGCATTCAACGTTGTTGATCCTTGAAGCGCTCGCACTTGTTTCTGTTTTTCTATTGTCCCAATTTCCAACAGATATTATGTATCTTTATTGTGTTATTAAAGTTTTACAGATTTGTTATACACATTCCCCTTTTCAGTTTTAATTTTAGTCTCATATACTTTGTTAGCGTCATATGCTCACATTAATGAGATATATGTCTCGTTATAAATGTTTCACATTTTCAATAAATATATTTATGCAATTCATCAGATAATATGTTTCATATAAAAGCATGTGCCTCTCATTATTTGAGGTATACTATTTTTTAAAAAATAATAACTTGTTTAGATTGGAAATGAGACTGAAAAAAGATCTGTACGTAATAGGGTTGCAACTTGGGTCAGGTTGAACCCGATTTTTACATGGGTTGGGTTGACCAATTCGGGTTGACTCACAAATCGGGTTGGGTTCGGGTTGGCCTCACTCACAACCCGACCCAACCCGAACCCGTAAACTAATAATTAAAAAAAGATCATGACCGTTCATTCTGTAGCTTATAATATGGGTAGTCCAAATTTTAGGTAAACCTAACTAATCTTACGAGTTGGGTCAGGTTGATTTATTTAATTTGCACGTCATGTTAAAAATTCAAGTTGGGTTGAGTTGGTCCAATTCGGGTTGAAAATAGGGTTGGGGTCGGGTTAGTCCAATTTGGGTTGGGTCGGGTTGGGTCGGGTTGGTTTATTTAATTACGGGTTGGGTTCGGGTTGGTCCAATTCGGGTTGAAAATCAGGTTGGGTCGGGTTAGGGTTGAGTAGTTTGAAATTCGGGTTGGGTTCCAACCCGCCCGAGTTGCAGCCCTAGTACGTAATATTTTCTAAAAAAATTTTGTGTGATATCTAAATTTATATTTGAGTGTTGTTACACAGTCTTTTTTCAGCCCCTATTCCAGTCACATATACCTTGTTTGCAACATACACTCACGTTAACGAGATATACCTCGATAGAGATTTGTCACATTTTCTATAAATAAATCCATACAATTCATTAGAGTACATATTTTATTTTTTTTTATAAAAAAATTACCTCATTAGATGTGGTACAATATCTCTAAAAAATTTAAAACATGCTCATATTGCAATTAGGGTTGGAAAATAGACCATACATAACATTATTTTTTATGTTTATTTATTAGTAATGGCCCTCACTAGAAAAAATCTTAGGCCCGCCACTGCATAATAATAAAGTTTTTGCTGTATAAGAGGTGATGACAATTGATTTGACAGTGAGCCCCGTATTCTTTTGAGTTGAATAAACTGGAATAACTTAATTCCAGGGATTGATTAGAATCTTATACAACTTTATACCAGTTAATTATGACATATCGATTCACATTTATTCCAGACTAATTTTCACTTATTCTAGGCCTATTCTCCAATTAAATTGGGCATAGTGTGGTTTCATGCATAGTTGAGATATATCTAGTAAGTAGAGTGCACGCGCCCTTCTGTTGTGAGACAATAGCAAGAAACTATCCAGACTCACACCCATGGTAGTGAGCAGATTTGTTATAGCATGTCATGCAAAATGTGGTGGTTATGGTTTCGGAGTATCCGTTTGAATGAGATTGAGCTGCTTTAGTAATTATTGTTTTTGTTTAAGGCCCAGCTTGGAAATTGGTTTGAGCAGCTTTTGGGCCTTTGGGTTTTCAAACAAAAAAAATTTAAGGCCAAAAGCTATAGACATATTTCTGTAAAAAAATACTTAAAACCTGAGTTTTCCAAAGACAGTGGAGAGGACAGCTTCTTACAAAATCAATTTAAACGTAATTTTTACTTAAAATCAATTTTGCAATCGTACAACCAAAAGCAGCCTAAGTATTATTGCACATTTGCACCTGCTAATATATCAAGAGATGGTTTCATTTGTCTGTTGCATGATTTTTTTTTTCATCATTGAAGGAGATGCAAAAAGAAACAGATAAAAAGAAAAGAAAAGAAAGAATGCTTGCATTCCACCCATCAAATAATAGAGGAAAATTGATATAGCTACCTAGGTCCATGTCTTATTAAATAATATTTAGAAATCTCCTTAGGTCCATGTCTTATTAAATAATATTTATTATAAAACCCTATCTAGAAAGATAAAATTATTATTTACAGAACATTTAATATTTTTTTAATACATTATATGGTTTTTTTAATATATTGTGTTTTCATTTAGGATTTAACTAAACAAAATATTCCTCATTTGTCAACGAAAATTTAACTCAATGAGTTATTTGGATTTACATAGGTGTTTTTAAGAGGTTAGATGACCTTTAGGAAAAGTCTGTGGGTTATATAGATTTTGAACAGTTTACATGGTGTTATATGAATTTTGCTCTATATTTTATTATCAATATCACTTTTTATCCATAACTTATTAATGGTGAACCAAAATTTTCAATGTTACGTTTTTTAATGAAAATAACTAAAAACACACTCAAGTATAAAATTCTTTATTCCACTAATGTAGTTATATTTATCTCATAATAACTTAAGTAGCATGCTCAAACAGGCTATTAATCAAATCAGATGACTGAGACTGTATTAATTTCTAACGATCAACCAACTAATTTAATTTTAAGTTTTTTAACAAAGATAACTAAAGACTCAGTCAAATATAAAATTTCCTATTCCACTTGTATGATTATATATATCCTTGAATAACTCAAGTCCCCTGCCCAAACAGACTACGGATCTAATCAGACGGCTGAGAGTGCATTAATTTCCGACGGTGTACCCATCTATGAACGTCCAATCAAACGTACGGCCAGGATTCACCCCACAAAAATATACCCCCCACGACGGAGGATGCTCTCTTTCCCTTCTCTCGTTTCAGTTCAGACGCGGAGCAACGTTGGAAGCTCCGAAATTAAAAGTCTGCGAAACACCGTAAGCCTTTCCCTTATATACGATTTTTTTTTTTTAGGTTTCTATTTCGTTATGTTATTCCCCATTTTTGTGGAGTTTTTGGGGTCTCTGGGTCATGAAATGTGTTCAAGATCTGAAATTTTTACAATCAGTGATTCAATATTTAGTTTTTATGACCAGATCTGCAGTTCTGATGAGAATTAAAGAAAAAATTTTGAGTGGGATTTCGATTTGGGTTTCTTAAGTATGAACGTTTTTTGTTGGTTTAAGACCGTAAAATCAAGGTCTTGTAATCCTTTATTGGTGATGTTGTACCATTTTAGGGTTATTTGATTCAATTTGATTTCTGGGGGTCCTTGGGTCATCAAATGAGGTCTTAATTGTGTTTAAGATCTGAAATTTTCTAATTAATGATTTAGTGTTTAATTTATTATAACCTGATCTGCAGTTTTGATGAAATAAGAATGAAAGAATTAATTTTGAGTGGGATTTCGATTTGGGTTTCTAAATATCAAAGTTTTTTTGTTGTTTAAGACTAAATCAAATTTTTGTAATCCTTTTTTCATACATAAAATTGCAGTAGACTCACCGATTCTTATATATTCATCAGTAGAATCTGCTGATGCTCCATAAGCCAACATTCAAAACACGGCAGTTACTTTTTGTAAAGTAGACAAACCGAGTTTTCCTATACCATCCTTCTTCTGAATGAAAAAATTATCATGATCTTTCACCGCCTTTACAATTCGGAGGAATAAACTTCGACGCATTCGAAATCGCCTACGAAATAGATTTTCACCATAGGTGGGGTTGTCAGAAAAATAATCATTCCACAATCGAGCATGACCTTCTTGACGTCCACGATTTATAACTGCATGTCCATGAAGTGAGCCTTTACGTTTTGGTTGATCCTCCTCTTCGAGAATGTGAGCAATGATAGCATTGTTGGAAGCATATAAATGAAGTAACACCACCTCTTCCTCGTCCCATGCTGCCATTTCTCCTGCAAAATCAAGACAAGGCGGTAGAGAAATACCTTCATCATCAGAATCCGAAGATGATAAGTACGATGAGCCTTCATTTGAACTCATGGTTCTATACAACTTCAAAGTTTATGTATATAAAAAAAAGTTGTCTGATTTTCATTGGGGATCTGTTGGCTTTTTATAGAATAGAATAGGAGGGAAATTGATTGAAAAAGTATATTTTGGAGGGAAAGTGATGGTGTTTTGGAAGGAAAATGAGTGGGGTATGGAATATAAATATAAATATATTATGAATAATAGAAAATATTATAATATTATTTTAATCAGATACGAATACAGGTTTCTCAGATACATATATTTTAATAAGATACAAATACAGGTTTTTTGGATGCATATATTTCATCTAGATACGAATACAGGTGTTTCGGGTACAGATATCAGTTTGGAATAACTGATAAGTTTACTGGTCACTTGGTCCGGAACTAATAATATTAACTTCTACGGATTTTAAATTTCGCTAATAAACCTCAATTATGTATAATACATCAAAAAAATAAGAGAGATATGATAAATTAAAGTTTTATTAAAAAAATATAAAAAAATAGAATAGAGATGAAAATAGAGGTTGTGGTTGGAGTTGATGAATGAGTAGTGAGACTCTAAACTCACTTTTTCATTTTTTTAATATATTTTGAGACTCCATTTTAGAGATCTCCATTGGAGATGCTCTAAGGAGTGGGATTTCGATTATGAAAGTTATTTGTTGGTTAAGACCTTAAAATCAAGGTCTTGTAATCCTTTAATGATGATATTGTGCCATTTTGGACTTGTTTGATTTGATTGATTTATTTCACTGGTTCATAACTGTTCCAAATATAGATTGGAAAGTTGAGGGAGCATGAAATCAAACAAATAAAGCTAATGTACTTTTTATAACCTGATCTGCAGTTTTGATGAAATAAGAATGAAAGAATTAATTTTGAGTGGGATTTCGATTTGGGTTTCTAAATATCAAAGTTGTTTGTTGTTTAAGACTAAATCAAATTTTTGTAATCCTTTTAATGATCATATTGTGATATTTCAGGACCTATTTGATTCTATATATTCGTTTGTGTTGATTGATTTATTTCGCTGGTTCATAACTGATCCAAATATAGACTTGAAAGTTGAGGGAGCTTGAAATCAAACAAATTAAAATAATCAATAATTTAATATTTACTTATTTATTTATAATTATTTTTTGCTATTGGAGATATCCCAAACCTTTCAAGGCAAATGATTAATCCTCCGGGTGTCCGTCTTCTTTATTTACTTTTTATAGCCTGATTTTTTTTTTTCTTTTTATCTGCAGTTTTGATGATATAAGAAGCAAAGAATTAATTTTGAGTGGCATTTTGATCTGGGTTTTTAAATATGATCATTATTTGTTGGTTAAGACCATAAAATCAAGGTCTTGTAATCTTTTAATGATGACATTATGCTATATTAGGACTTTTTTTTTGGTGTAAAGATGGGAGCTTCTATTTCATAATAAACCCCAGATAGAAGGAGACAAGGGATCTCGGTACATTACTAAAAGGGAGGAAGAAAGATATTACTAAAGGGGGAGAAGGGATCCCAAAACAATTTCAGGACTTATTTGATTCTATATATTTGTTTGTATTGATGGATTTATTTGACTGGTTCTTGACTGTTCCAAATATAGACTAGAAAGTTGTGGGAACTTGAAAATAAACAAATAAAGTTAATCAATGATTCAATATTTACTTTTTACAACCTGATTGCAGTTTTGATGAAATAAGAAACAAATAATTAATTTTGAGTGATATTTCGATGTGGGTTTCTAAGTATGATCATGATTTGTTGGTTAAGACAATAAAACCAAGGTCTTGTAATCTTTTAATGGTTATATTGGGCCATTTTAGGACTTATTTGGTTCACTATATGCGTTTGTGTTGATTGATTTATTTCACTGGTTCATTACTAATTTAAAGTGTTCACAGCATGTACCTTTGTTTGTTTGATTTCAAACTCCCTCAACTTTCTAGTCTATTTTTGGATGGGGATTCAGATGGTTTCATTGGTTGCTTTGTTTGCTGAATAATTGAATTAAACATATTATTATACAAATCATGAACTTTATTGAACACAAATTCTTTATGCGCATTTTATTTATCAACCACACATCATTCACGAGTTATTCCAAACTCAGTTGCATTTACCTTAACATCAATAATTTACATATTTTAAATTATCATGTATATTGAATTTTCCCTAACTTTTAACGAATTTGCTGCACACTTTGGATCCCGAGATTCCTGCCTCATTGGATTTTCCTGAATCCTGGATTTGTTACTATGCTTCTAAGTAAGAATGTCATTGCTCATATGATCCGTTGTCCATTTTTTATTGATCTGTTGCAATCCCAGTTTAAAGCCTGATTGAGTTCGTAAATTTTAAAATCATGTTAAGTCTTATCTATATCTTCCATCATGGTTTCAGTGTATTGAACTGTGCAATGCGTGAATGAAGAGTTTTTTATCATTTTGAATTTCTGAACACATATTGTGTGCTGCTATTTGATTTGTTTGACTGTCGTGTTCAATTCATACGAAGGGTGCTTTTTTGCTAGAGTTAGTGTTCTTGCATTGGCTTAAAGCACTGATGGAATTCTTTTATCTGGTTTTGATTTTCAAGGCTTTAATTGGCATCATTTCTTGTTTACTTTTCAGGTCTTGAGTATCCTGTTCTAGGTTTTTACCATGTGTTTAATGTCTTTTCAGCCCCCCATTTGGAACCCATTGACAAACTGATTTTGTTTCTTCTAAATCAGTTTTCAGATAAACTGTTCCAAGCTGCTTTTTTTTTTAACTTTTGGTTTTGGATTTTAGTTTTTATGTTTTAAAAATAGAACGTTTAAGAAAAAAGCTTTTTGAGAGCAGTTTTATGAAAAAGCTGTTTTTCCAAACTCGGCCTCAACTTATCTTTATAATTTATTTGTTTGAGGATTCGATTTTTGCCCCTTGTTGTTCCAAGGTGATGTTTTAGTGCTTGGCAATGGACTTCAAAGATGCTTCTCTTGAAAAAAATTTGAGGTGTTGGGTACTTTTTGATTGATCAATTGCATCATCAACGTTTTCATTGAAAGAATTCACTACAAAGAAGGAAACCATAAATGGCTCTTTTTTATCTCTTTCTCATACCAGTGATTGCTATGGCATGCCTTTCATTCAAAACTTATTCATTATTCCCTTTTTCAGGGGTTGATAACCGTCAGGCCATGGAAGGTTCAACAATCGAGGATTGCCGCCTGGCCTTGGATTTCAGCCCTCGATCTATTGAACCCGGTGACCCAATCACTTCCCAAGACCTTCCTGATAACTCCATGGATGGCACAAGCGAGCTTTCCAGCCGGAGAGAACCTCAATTCCCCCATCATATCGATCAGGACTCCGAACCTTTCCTTGGCATGGAATTCGACTCCGATGAGACTGCCAAGCGCTTCTACCTCGCCTATGCCGGCCGCCTTGGATTCCGCATCCGCGTGGGCAAGTCACGGACCTCGAGGCGCGATGAGACCGTGATCATGCGAGGCTTTGTGTGCTCCAAGGAGGGATACCACTCGAAAAAGGAATCTCGTGAGGATGGAAAAAAGAAACGAAAGCGGGCCTCGGCGAGGGAGGGGTGCAATGCAAGGATGCAGGTCAATCGGAGGGAGGATGGCCGTTGGATCGTCTCGAAGCTTGTGACACAACACAACCATGCATTGGGGGGCATGTTAAACAAGCCTAAGTATGTTCGCTCTCAAATGGATGGCTTGCCCTGCCCGAGCGAGTCGATGTCTCTCTTTGGGGAGCTCCGCCCGTCCAACTTCGCTGGGGGGAGGAGTGTTCAGAGCCTGTTGGAGTACTTCAAAGCGATGCAAGCCGAAAATCCCGCGTTTTTCTACGCAATTCAAGTTGATGGAAACAATTGCATGGCGAATGTGTTTTGGGCCGATGCAAGGGCGAGGATGGCTTATAGTTATTTTGGGGACACTGTGACATTCGATACGACATACAAAAAGAACAAGTATTTGATACCGTTTGCAGCATTTACGGGAGTGAATCACCATTTACAGCCCATTGTCTTTGGTTGTGCTTTGCTTATTGATGAATCAGAGGCATCATATCTTTGGCTGCTCGAGACATGGGTCACTGCGATGTATGGTCGGCACCCGACTTCACTTCTTACAGAGCATGATAAGGCCTTGACAATGACTATAAGCAAGGTTTTCCCAAGTACAAGACATCGTATATGTCGGTGGCACATATTGAATAAATGCAAGGAAAAGTTGTCCGAAGCATACGCTGCGAATGCAACGCTTAAAAGGGAGTTGAAAGCATGCATCAATGGGTCCGAGACAGCTGAAGAGTTTGAATCTTGTTGGAAGACAATAATGATTAAGTATGAATTAAGGGGGAATAATTGGATGCAATTCTTGTACAGTATCCGGCGAGATTGGGTCCCACTGTATTTTAAGGACACGTTCTTTGCTGAGATGTCTAGGACTGAGAAACCAGAGAGCATGAACAAATTTTTTCAGACACACTTTGACAAGAACGCCTCACTGAAGGAGTTTGTTATACAGTTTGATCAGACCATGGCAGGGAGGCTTGAAAAGGAAGTCCAGGCAGACTTTGCGACGATGCACACTAAGCCTGCATTGAAGACGCATTCACCGATAGAGAAACAAGCATCGGAGATATATACGAGGACTATATTTGACTTGTTTCAAGAGGAGTTTGTTCAGTCGTTGGGTTTCTGTGTTGAGAAAATCGAGGAGGGCGTGTTGAGTAGGTTTCGTGTCTCGAAAGTGGAGGAGCTCCACAAAGGATACTTTGTCGCTTTCGATGCTTCGACCAAAAGAGCGAGCTGTGACTGTTGTAAGTTCGAGACGTCTGGGATTCTGTGTAGGCATGTGTTGAGGGTTTACTTGGTTGTTGGGGTCCATACGCTTTGGGGGGAGTATGTTTTAAAAAGGTGGACACGGAATGCGAAGAGTGGCATTTTAATGTATGATTGTGATGCTGAAGTTCGAAGCAATTGTCAGAAGGGTCTCAATCTTCGATTCAATGATTTGTGTCGTGATGCTATTAAGTATGCAGAGGAAGGCGCAGCATCTTCAGTTAGCTATAAGGTTGCAAAGTATGCGCTGCAAAAGGCATTCACTGAAGTCTTGGCTGTCAAGAAAGATGTTTGCTCAATGGATTCAGGTATGATTTCACATGGCTCATAAGTTAAGCTTGGTCAGGTCGCATTACTGGATATGGTTCATTCTCAGGTCATTTTCATTGTGGAGTCAAGATGACATGATGCACATAGGATTAGAGGTTGATTATTTCTTATGGATCATCATGGGTTCAATTCTAGACTTCTAATATAATAAAAAGGAAATGGTAGACAACCTTACCCTCATTCGGTATAGGATAGCTTATCTGGGAATTAAATAGTTTTATGGGGATATAATAGAATTAGATGATTTTCTGTTTGTTTGTTTTGGCAATTTTTTGTCCTTTGTATTTGTTTTGTGGTTTTGGATGGAAATGGACTATACCTGCCTCCCCTAGGTACAGTTATCAAGATTTTAACTTTTCAAGGGATAACCTTTACAGCTTATCCATACTAGAGTACTAAACAAACACATATTTGAAGAATAAGCTCATTCTTCACTTGTTCATTTGTTTATTTGCAAAACAAACGGGGCTGAAGGATTTGACTGGTAGAGTATCAGAAGATGTAGGGTGTCTTCTGTCTCCATTTCCACCATGAAAGTCTATAAATCTCTTTTGAAATATATTCAGAATTCCATCTTTTTTGGAATATGGTTTCTCTTTGTCTATTGTTTATCATGGCCTTTTGCAGATTTATAATTGTAATTTTTTGAACAGATTTGTTGCAGGGTGGTGAAGCTATTTATTCACAATTGAGAAACATGTTGATGAAAGATGCACTTTTCCATGGGGAGCTCTGATATTTTGCTCTCTTGAAAATTATGGTTACGAAATTTTCTGTGGTGGTCGTCTTGAAGTTTCGAGGTAACAATTCTCTTGTCTCTCTCTCTCACACACACAAAATTTATTGAAAAAATGTTGTGCCAAAATGTTTCCATCTTGATAATGATTCGCTTTGCAAGGTGCCTATTTTTTTGGACCCATCATGCTTATCTTTTTTGCTTAATGCAGTATGACCTGGTTGTTTCATCATGAATTTCTTTGTTTCTTTTAGCTATTGTTTTATGAATTTTGGATATCTTCTTCTTCCAATTTTTTGTGCCACTTAATTGCTAGGAGGGTTTTACAGTATGTGGTCTGATATTTTTCTTTTTTAAAGAAAGAGAGAGAGAGGATTGTTTAAGTTTTGCTGACCACTGTGGGAGCCAAACTTATGAAAAAAAGGCCTAAATTTGATCCATACAGGTCCCGTACCAATATAAATATAAATAAATGATGCCGTCTTACTTTTTCAATATGAAATATAATCTTACATGTAACACATCTTGAAGTGGAGCATGCAGAACAGAAGGAAAATAATTCTTCTTGCAAGATATTTAACATCAATTTATATATATATAGAGAGAGAGAGAGATAGAGAGAGAGAGTATCCTATAATGGTCATTTTCATCATAAGAGCTATACGAGTGAATCATCAGTGTTAGAAGGATTAGATTTTACATTAAAGAATCATATGAGTAAATGATCATTTTCGTTGCTGCTGTAATTGTGTTCAATAAATCTTCTTGCCTTTTATGTTTTCTTAGGCCCCATTTTGAACCTATTATTAAACAGATTCTACTTTTGCAAAATAAGTTTTCAGGTAATCGGTTCCAAGTGGGTAGGAACTTCAACTTTTGGTTTATATGTACTTTTAAAAAGTCAGCTTTTGTTAAAAAACTGGTTAAGAGTAGCTTTCCCAGAATCTTTTTTTTATTTTTTATAACATAGGCAATTTTTTGGTTCCAATTGCATCTAATGTCTTTCCTATTTCAGGAGATCTTTCAACCATTAAGGACTCTGGTTGGGGGGCATATATAACTTATGTACTGAAGATAAAATGCGCAGATTTCAGAGCCTCTGTTGATGTTCTGCGAAAGCGAACTGCACGTCACCTCCGTAAACTTGTTAAAGGCGAGGAGATGTTGTATCATCAAAAATTTGATTGTAGTGTTTGTGAATAATAATATGTAATATAATTTTGAATGTGTTTCCATTGAAAAAGCTCTTATTTATGTAACGTGCATTCCTGAAACATGGGATAACTTATAGTTGTGTTCATAAAGCAAATCAATGTTGCTTGTAGTATTACATTTTGGGCAGGTTGGGTTAGGCTAGAGCCCAACCTTATTTGGTATTTATTTATGGGCATGTCTATCTCCACACACCATTAGTCTAATAACATCAACCTACTTTAGCCATCTTCCATCATTTGGTTTTTTTTATTAAACTCACTTTCCTATAGATATTGTTATACTAAATAAACCCACAAACTGTTACACTCCAGGGCAGTCGTTTTCAAGATGTGGTAATATATATAATATCAGTAATCAAAACAAGAGGTCAATAATGACGCTAAATATATATAACATACAAGGCTGGCAAAGCAATGTTAACCGATAGCTCAACTGAAAAATGTGGAAGCATAGAACAAAAAATGGAAAACTGTTTCTTTCATTATTTTTCGCTTTTTTTTTTTTTAACTAAAAACGAGCAATTCTAATTCTATAGGGTTGAATAAAAATTCGATTAACCATTTCATTTGGTAGAAGTGCTATGCTTAGTGTGTGACTCGTTAATTTTTCTTTAGATTTATTAGGATTCAAAAAATGGACCGGACCATTATGAACCAAGTCTAGTCCAACTAAAATACAACCAGTGCAACACGCACGATTTACCAATAAATACGACACTAGGACTGCTGACAGCCTCGCACTAGCCAACCGCCGGACAGGACGCTCCATGCACGCAAGACCACGCCACAGGGAAGCTCCAGCACCACGCCCAGCACCGCCCCTGTAAAAGAAACAGTACGCGAGGGGTGAGCTACACGCTCAGTGAGTGGCTGGAAACCAAACACCATTACAAAAATTTAATGTTAAGACAATTTCCTTTCAAGGAAAACATGGGTGGAAACTCAATGGATAACAAGGTCACGCGGCGGCTCGACCAACCTCACCCTCACTCCCGGAGGGAGACTCTTAGGGAGAGACCACACCGTTTGGTAAAGAGACGCGGAATTACTTGTCCACACAACACTATTGGATTATCTATATCGAGATAACTGCCCAACGATGTCTCTCAACATCGATACATAACCGGACCTAACAATTATGGGATCGGACGAACAAACGAAAGGGTCACATAGCGTCGTGACTTCACCTCACCCCCACCCCTGCCCCTGAAGGGAAACTTCTGAGACATCCAGAGAGAAACAAAGGTTAACCATAACACCTAGTGTAACAACTCTGACTTTTTAGTCCATAATTAACCTGCTTCTATGGTATGTTTAGTATTCCAAATTTCTAATAATTTGGCACGGTTACATTCCTCGTTTCGTTGGCTTTCCAATGCTTTTTACGGATCGTAAATCGGATGAGTATCGATCAAGTTATGGACCAAACAGTAACAGCGTGTCAGACAGTGTCTAACGGATCTTATAGCTGCCGTCGGGCACATGGGCGACGGATCGGGGAGAGCCGTCGGAAGCCTGGGCAACGAATGCTATAGGAGCCGTTGATCTGGAAAATCGTATTTTTGAAAATAGGTTCCGTTTTTGGAAGGAACAGGTGCATTAATCGAGATTAATGCAAATTATTGGCGTCGTAATTGTTTCCTCACGTGTATGAGAGGCTTATAAACCTCTTTTTTCTCTTTCATTGCCTTGAAACCCTAGAAATTTCAAACCCTAAAAGATCGTTTTCTTCGTGTTTTCGACACCATTGTTGATGAGCTCGGGAATGGGTTCGAATAGACGGTTCTTGTGAGTATTATCCTCTGTTTATGAAGAGTTTTTGGTTTATAATGATTCCATTTAGATGTTCTTTTAATATGATCTCGTTTTCAAGGTTTTCCAAGCAAAGATGCTAGTTTTCTTCTTGTTTCTTAGATGTTTTCGCACGATTTTGAATTGCTATGTTTTAACAATGATATAATGATGATTTTATGATGTTTTTGTAAGTCTTTCATGTAAAAATAAATATGCTTATGTATATACCATGTTTAGGTTAATTCGTTAGGGTAGAAATCATGTTTTTATGATCTTTAGGTCTTGTTTGACCCTTATATGCATAGATCCGAACCTATACATGCTTTTTTTTTAAGAGTTTTTATCATAGATCCATGTTAGTTGTTTCTACATATAATAGATCTATAGTTTTCAAAGATTTTTGTAATATGGTTTAATTATTTTTATATATATCCTTTTTATGAATCCTTTTAAATCTAGGGTTTTGAATTGAAGAATATCATGCTAGGTATAATAATATGTTATCTCTTGCAGTTTTCAAAGGATTTCATAAAGTATATTCAGACCCTTGGGTGTACCAAGTATTTTATGTTTCATCGATGTTTTTATCGTTTTTCCATAAGCTAGGATTTCGAATGGATTTTCTTTATACGATCTTCGATCAATCTCGTAAATGATTTGTATCGTTTTATCTATTTTATATTACTTTTATACCTATGTTAAAAATACGGTTTTTCAATGATGTTTTAAATGAGTCTTTGGATTGATTTTAATTGGATTTTCAAGATGAGTTTTTTTTCTGTTTTATGTCGTTTTAAACGACTCGTGTATGACTTTCCATGATAGAACGTGTTAGGATTTTTAATAAAGGTAGGGTTTCATGTTTTCTGCCTCGGGACGGTTCCCTTGAGAGCCGTCGGGCATGTTTTGGACGGCTCCCAGAGGAGCCGTCGGCTTGTTTGGGACAGTCCCAGTAGGAACCATCGGGTTTTTGGTAAGTACGGACCCCATCAAGTCGTACTGTTTGATCATACTGTGATCTAGCCATATCGTTTATTGTCATATTAGATTTACTGTAAGACTCGGTTGTGGTTTTGTGAATCGTTGGACCGGAGGTGAGTGGGTCTAGTCTCTACGTAGATTTCAAAACTATTTATATTTACATCATGACCGCATCATGCCTATTTTATAAATACAACTATTATCTTGACTATGGAATACACGAGCATGACACCATGATTTTAAGGTATTATTTTACGTATAATCTATATTGGAGACTTTGTTATTCTTGCATGCAAATTGTTGTTTGATAAATTGATCTTGCATGCATATCATCTGTCAGCGTGACATCGTCTGCGTGACGACCGGTCTGTGTGACCCAGTCCAGTGGGACCTTGTCTGTGCGACGACCGGTCTGCGTGACCAAGCTCTAGATGGAGCATCTTCGGTTGCGTGCCATACGGGCATGCGTGTCCGTTGCATCATACGCATCATGTAGTTAGTATGAGATTGTGGTTATCCCTCTAAAGAGATGCATTATGTTTTATTGTTACACTTGTGACAATTATATGTATATGTTTATAATCTGTTAGTTTTGATTTTTTTTGGACTATTTTATTATTATTGTTATTATTATTATTGGGACGCTAGAGGTCCATCCACTGAGCGTGTTGTAGCTCACCCCTCTTTTCCCAACCTTTCATGGTAGGTGTTGGTTATCGTTGTTCATGGAGGGTCGTTGGCAATCTAGTTCGCGTTTTACCTTTGTTGCATCGTAGGTGTTGAATAAGCCTTCTTCTTGGTATGTAGTAAACTTCTTTAGCCTTATCAGCAAAACCTGAGGAATTATTATTAGTATTAAATAAAGAACTCGTGTGTATTCGTTCAAACTTAAGAATGAATTATTGAGATCCTGTGGTTGGTTTTGTTTTAAATCCTGAGAGTATTTTATGTGTTTATTTATATTATCCGATATATTGTGGATTGTGATGCAGTAACGCACTGTATCGCATGCCTTAATTAAGGATAATGGGTACGGGGGTGTTACACATGGTGTTACTAGATAGCATAATACAACCAATCTCTCCGCTACGAGGTAGAGATGTCACTACAATACTTCAAAGCGTTAGGCATAGCTTACCCGAAGTATTCTCGATAGGAAAAAGGGTCACGTGACTACGTGATTCAACTCACCCTCACCCCAAAGGGGGACACATGACTGTTGGGGGAAAATCCGACGGCTCTACACCCTTCGTCATCCGATAGCCAATAATTCCAAGTGAACCTGAGTCAAGTAGGAACCACATCTACTTACTCAGTTCGCGTAAAGAGGAGGAGGGCGAGAGAGAGAGAGAGAGAGACTCATCATCTCAGGAAGCTGGTCATAGCCTTACTCCAACAATATGGGCACAACAACTATACAATGCCCTTATGTCTTATGACAAGGGAATATTAGGCATGTACCCAAATATTAACCCCAACTTAATCATGATAGATATTACTAATCTAGGGGTAGTATAACAAACAAGACTACCTAAGTCATGCCATATTCTATACATCCATATAAACACACACAACACATGCTCATACAAGAAGGGCGCATGCAAACATAATATCATTCATACATGGATACAATACATAGGCAAGTACATAGTAGAATAGGGGGTTCTACGCAATATACAAGCTATACAAGCCTAGCATGCAAGATATCTAGCATATTAAGGGTGCCAAGAAGCCCCATGGATGCGCAATGCACGACTACGTGCATCGAGCGCTTCCCGAAGGGTTGGATCGAGCCACTCACCACAACCCCGGTCTTCGCGCGCGAGTTAACAAGAAGGGCAACAGGGCGCGCGAGGCTGCACGAGTGCAGGGAAAGCGAGGCAGCACGCACACGAGACGACACGCATGTGGAACAGGTAGGACAACATACACGCGGGCAGCACACACGCACGAGGCAGCACCCGGGATGCACAGGTAGAGCAAGGCGCGTTGGGCACGCCGCAGGGCACGCTAGGCACAGGCGTAGCGTAGGGCATGCCGTAGGGCACGCTAGGCACAATCACTAGGCGCAGGCGCAGGGCATGCCGCAGGGCGCGTTGGGCACAAGCGCAGGGCACGCTGAGCACAGGCGCAAGGCGCAGGCGCAGGGCATGCCGCAAGGCGCGCTGGGCATAGGTGCAGGAGATGTAGGGCACATTGGGCACAGGCACAGGGCAGCAGGCAGGGGCAGCACGCACAGGGCAGCTCACATGCTGGCACGCTTGCGCCCTACACCCAAGCAACCATGCACACACACACACCATTCAAACATAAACACAAACACATGGCATGCACCACCTCCCAACACACCCAAATGTGCAAAGCAACCAGAAAAAGAAGAGGCAAAACTCACCAAGAGAGGGGGACGGAAGAGAGAGATGTGGGGGCTCGCAAGCACGCCATTGACCACCTCGACCGCCACCACCACTACCACCACCTCAACCTTGGATGCTCTTCTTCTTGTTGAACCAGATGGGAGGGGCCATAGGGGAAACCATTAGAGGCTAGGGGAGGAGGAGAGGGGGAAGACAACATCAACACATCACACACTAACCTTGATCACTTCCTCTTCTTGCTCCTCCATCGTCTCCTTCATGTTCTCCTTTCCTTCTTCTTCTTCTCCACCAAACACACAAGAGAGGGAGAGCAAAAAGAGAGAATGAGAAGCATTTTCGGATGGAGAGAGAGTGGGGGTGCAAAGGGTGACAAAAGTCAGATTGGGGGGTGCATACAAGGGAAAATGGGGGGGGGTGAGGTTAAGCATAAAATTACCCACACCCAACCACTTTTATTTGCTTTATTGGGAAGTGTGTGGAGAAGCACCATGCACTCGAAAATATTCAACCCACCGAAACCCAGTAACGGCCAAACCCGGATACGATTCAGAACTGCATAATTTCTAAAACGTTACCGAAATTCGATGAAATTTTTATGGGTAGTACAAAACGGTACCAGGACCCATAATGTGCAGTTAGATTTTCAATCAGAACACTCCAACTCTCGCAGATAGCAAAAAACTAAAATTTTAACGACTCCAATAAAAAAAAATAAAGCTCCAAATAACACAGGCACAACACAAACCACCATTTCTTTTCACATAAACTCTCTCCTCACCATTCTCTCCTCGTCGTTTGTTCTCCTCTCCTTCACAATACACACCGACTCCGTCGGTCGTCATTGTGTTGTCGTGGTCGTCCCCTTTCTTTTTAGGGGTGGGTTTTAGGGTTCCAGGTCTTCTTCACCATGTTTTGTCATTCCATTATAAGGTGTGTATTCGTTGTTATTTATGGGTTTTAATGTTTTTCACTATGTTTCTTTAAATGTTTTGTTTAAGATTATATTGTTCTATTTTGATTTTCTTCAAATGGGTGTCTCGGATGTGGGTTAGATTGTTTGATATTCCAATGGACTGTAAAAAAAAGTGTACTTTTTTATGCATTTTGTCTCATTTATTTAAATGGAGAGCTCTTCCATGTATGTTATATATAAAATTATTAAATGCTTATGGGTTTGTGAGGATTGGGTTAGGATAATGTTACATCTAACCACATTTTCAGCCCTATTTTCAATTTACATGTGTTTTGAATTTTTTAAAAACAGTATACCTCATCTAATGAGATACATGTTTTTATAAAAAAAAATGAAGCATATACTCCAATGAATTGTATGTATGCATTTATAGAAAATATAAAAAAAATCTTTCGAAGCATATGTCTTATTAACGTGAGCATATGCGTGGATAGAAATCTATCGACGCATATATGACTGGAATTGAGGCTGGAAATGGATCTGGGTGTAACAGTACCCGGATTTAAAAAAACTCAGGTATGGTTATTTAGTTATGGTTTGAGATAGGTATAGATTTATTGAGTTAATAGGTATGGTTATTTAGTTATAAGATTTTAGAAAAACTTAGGTGTTTTGAGATAGATAAATTTTTTTTAAAAAATCTCTTTTATGTGAGATTTTTGTTTTAGATTAGAGTATGTGGATTGGATTCATTTTTTTATTTATGTTTTTTTATAATACGGTAGGCAATCAGCCTCCGAAATTTTATAAATTGAAGAGGGATGCCCAATACAAAGTAGGAAAGAAAACAACAAGATGAGTAAAATACAAAGTCCGAGATAGCACTTTCTGGTAGAGGAGAACTCTACCACAGAAAGAACACCGGGACAAGCACTAGTAGCCACTCACAAATCTGGATTGCCTCCCTATTCATCTAAACCGTTCTCGCTAAGGCACAAAAACGTCCCCACTCTTGGATAAGAGCTACTACAGACTCCTAGATATTTTCCACATATGGAGTGGCCCCCTTACTATTAAACCAAACTAACCAAACCACCGCTGGGATGAAAGACTGAGAGATCTTTGCTGTCTTGCTTCTATCCCCTTGCCTCCTCAAATTTCTACCAGCCTCCCACATTCCCTCCAAGGATGAGAACCCCACATACATCCCAGTTGCTTTTGACACCCAACTCCAGATGGTTCTAACAAGAGGACAAGAGACAAATAAATGAGACACATTATAGAAACCACAAAAGACATCCGTCGCCGGTGCCCACCGTGCTTTACGAGACTTTGTGAGAATTTTCTCGAGGTAAACGGTCCAAAGGAAAACCTTCACCTTGAGGGGAGACTTGAAACACCACATCTCGCATGCCTTCCCCACTGTCTCCTCTGTTACTAGTCTGTCAGACTGTCACGTCTCAGCCACTTGTAACAATTCTTCACGGAAAAACCCGCCTTTGGCAGGTTCTTCCAAATCATCTTATCTGGCTCTGTGGGAATTAGACAACAACCCTGCAAATCCTCAAGCAACTCTTCCAACGCCTCTGCCTCCTCCTCGAAAGGGGTTCTCCCAATCCTCACCATCCAATGCCCGTTCCCCGGCCCGTCCTCCCAGAACTGATTAACCGGTCCGTTCCGTTGCACCGCCAAGTCATAGATTGCCGGGAAACCTCTCCACATACAGTAATGCCCCCCAGCTATAAATCTATCCAGAAACTTACCTTTGAGCCAGCTCCCACGTCCCACTTCAAAGCCCATTGAAACTCCTCCACCTCGGCAAGTATATCCTTCCAAATCTCTGAGGACCAGTATTGTTTTTTATTTTCTTGAACGGCTTTGCATGCAAATGTAAGGAGGTTGAAATAATTAGTTGTTACTTTTTGATTCAAGTGTTTTTATTGATATTCATGTGGTGATTGCACATATATGAATATGTTTAATCAGTTCCTTTTTAAAAAGATTAATCATTTGCCTAGGTTTATATTGTGAATGAGAATGTATGAAAACAAGTCTTATAGACCATTATTGTTAACAAGAATGTATGGTGTATGAAAACAAGCTTTATAGATCATTATTGTTAACTGGAGTGAGTGTCATGGACTATGTTATTGTTGTAAAACCAATAATGAAAGTGTTAAGAAGTTTCATGGTGTTTTGAAGATAATTAACATATGGAACCCCAATTTGACAGGTTCAATGTCGATCAATTTCGCCCGAGTCGCCAGGATGGTAGTTGATGTATATTATCTAAGGACGAAAATAGAACCATCAAACCAACCAGAAAATCAATGAAGTCTAAGTACAACAGCTCAAGTGACCATCTTTTCATTCACTTTCTTTCAATTGTAGATAAACAAAGAAAAGAAAAGATATTACAATGTATTTTGAATGTTCAAAGTTTTAAATAATGTTTTTTTGAATATCCAAAGTGTATATGTGGTTGTGAATGTGTTGATAACAATGTAGATGTGAATGTTTTGAATTATATTGAATGTTGAATGTGATCGAATATTTCTCAAATCTTCTTTTAAAAAAAATTATTCGGTTTAACATTGTTATGGTCAAATAAGCACTCCCAGGTCAACAGATCAATTGTTGAAGATTATAAGGGAAGGTTGACAGATAAAGAGACCGTTGAATGTTGCAAAGGAAGGTTAACAAAGTTGAATGTATTAAATAAAGGTTGACAAACCAATCGTCAATTGTTCTAAAAGAATATTGACAGGGCGAGTGTCGAAATGGTTGGTGAGATTAGTGATGTTCAAATTAAATTTATGTATGTTTTTTTTTTCTTTTCTGGTTGGTGTTATTAGTTAAATCATATGTGGGGATAAGCGTGCCTTTTAATTATCAAAATATTTTTTTTTTTTTAAAAAAAACAATTTATCTTAACATTCTCTGTGTTCACGTGTGTTGCGAATATTTTTTTTTTAATAAAATTATTTATTTATTTACTAAATCTTTTAAAAAAAGTTTTAAACCATCCTGGGGCTTTATAAATTGATCCCCATCCGTAATACACTTTTCTCCCAATCAAAAGCCACCACCCAGACGCTGCATCATGTATAAACTTGAACCGCGAGAACACGAAACCATGGACTGAAGCCCGAAAAACCAACCCGGATCCGAATCCAACAACACCACAGACAAACGAAACACAAACACCAACATCAAAATCAAAAACCCTAAAAAAAACACCTCTCTCTCTCTCTCCCCACTGTAGATTCACTTGCTCTCTCGAACCCTACCAATTCGAGTCATTCTTGGCGTAATTTTCAAGGTGGATACATGGAGGGGGCGTCGATGCCGTACAACCCTAGGACGGTCGAGGAGGTCTTTAAGGACTTCCGCGCGAGGCGGTCCGGCATGGTCAAGGCTCTCACCACCGGTCCGTACGAATCCCACCCCTCTCTCTCTCTCTCTCTCGATGTTGTTCTGTGTTTCGCGTTTGTTCGTTTTCGTCTTGTAAAAAAATTGGGGGATTTTGATTAATGTGGGTTTTGGCGTTTATGCAGATGTGAAGCAGTTCTACGAGGCCTGCGACCCCGGTAACCCATCTCTGTTCCTCTCGCTTTGAATTCTGTGATTGTTTTGGGTTTTCAGGGACTGCAATGGAAATTTTGTTTATTTGGTTTTTCTATGATTTTTTTGGTCAACCAAAGCGTTTATCATTTATACATATATGCATACATGTATATGTATTTAAATCTTATATAACACATACATATATGTTTTTATATATCTTGCATCTATATATACAAGTTTACATACATATGTAATATTATACACACATATACACATATACTTATATTATGTATATAAATATAAATATATGTATAAACACACAAATATTATTTCAAGTCAATTTAATGATGGGTTCGGACCCAATATCTCAATGATTGACAAGAATGTTCGCAACCAAGCGGTTGTGGGTTTGAGCGATTGCATATGGGAAAAAAGTTGATTTGTTAATAACCATAGTCCCATTGAATTTTTTCATCCTTTGTTTTGATTTAGTTGTTGTGGAGAAGTTATTGATTGTTATTAAGAAAATGTATCTATGGTCATAGAGAAGGAGAACTTGTGTCTGTATGGTCATCCAAGTGGAACATGGGAGGTCAACCTGCCTGCGGAAGAGGTGCCTCCGGAGCTCCCTGAGCCAGCGCTTGGTATCAACTTTGCTAGGGATGGGATGGAAGAGAGGGACTGGCTGACGCTTGTCGCTGTTCACAGTGATGCGTGGTTGCTTGCTGTTTCCTTCTATTTTGGCGCACGCTTTGGGTTTGGGAAGAATGAGAGGTAAGTAAATGCATTTGTTAATAAATGTTGCTATATTTTTGTTTATGTAGATAAATTTTCATCTTACCGATTAGGCTACTCGACCAATGAGGCGGGCCATTCTTATCAGCACTTTTATAACTAGGAGCATGTTTTTATTTTTTGATATAACTGTGGGAAATTATGTGTTTAATGTGGACATATCTCCTTCTTTCTTATGTACATCATATTCCCTTATATGGTTGTTCTGTATACTATAATCTATGTTAAAAAAATAGTAGGTTTTTGGTTTGTTTAATTTTGTATTTCTCTTTTAGGAACACGGTATTAGTGCTTCTAATTTTATTCTGGTTTACAACATATGTATTACCCTGTTTATTTCATGCTATCAGAACTTGGCCTTTTAGTTTCTGGCAATCTATACACCAGGCATTTGTCTTTTTGCTAATGCTTTGTGGCACTCATGAACTGAAATTGGTCTATAGTGAGACTGAGCTATTCTATATGACGTTGGGTCTCATCGTGAATATGCAATATTGATTGCTTATCGATAGCTAAAATTATTTGCATCAAGTGGTTGTTTTTGCGCATTATTATATATGAGTGCTTCTATCCTTTATATTTAAAAAGCGGTTGTTTTTGTGATGGTTAATACATTGTTGTATTTTTACTTTTAAGTGGGTTTGATTGGTCAGTTGGGACGAGGAGTAATTATTTACTTTTTGGATGTTTAATTTGTATTTATATTGCTGGATTGTAGAAATTATATATTTAATTTTGGTCTTTGTTTTTGAGGGGTGGAGAAGTTTTCACCTTTCAACATGAACTTCCTGCTTGATTGTTTCTGTTTAATCTATGTAGGACACAATGGGATTAGGTGGAGGTCGTGATGATTATTGCCTAAATTAATTCTCGAGAAAACATCACTCATCTCTGTCTATTTATATTTTCTTTGGTTGACATTATCATTTTTTCGTTACTGCTTTTCTAAATCAACCAGTGGGCCATTGTGCTTTAAATGAGATCGCATAGTACTGAATTTTGTGAATGTCATTTAGCTGAAGAATTTTTTCAAATATGTTCACTCTCCATATGCAATTTGTTTGCAATTGTATATTACTGATAGTAAGCTGCTGATGTTCTTCAGATTCAAGTTTTTGGAGTTGTGGACGTTCGGCGTTCCACTCCCCAATGATTCTCACAATTTTTACTTTTTATGATGAATTATTGTATGTGATGTGCTTTAGACTTACGTGATTCCTTTTGCTTGTAGAATTTTAGAAAAATTTGCTTCAGTAGTTGAGAATCCCGTGGGACGATATTTAGTTGTGAATGTTTGAAACATGCCTTTGTGTCATTACTTTATGTAGAAGATTTAAATGCATAGGTAGGAAGAACATTCATCATAGAAATTATTCCTGTATGTAAATTGTGGACCCATATTGAAAGAAGACTCTTAAGTGTTAGTTTTTCTAACCATCTAGACAACTTAAATGGACCTGCAATCTGTAATTTCTGAATTTTCTGCATAAATTGGACCTTTGAGGGAAGCGCTTTGTATATAGGTTCTCCATTCAGACTTCCCTAAAAAAAGTTTCTGCAAGTCAAATGTAGTCCCATATCATTATCTGAGCCTGCTGATCAAATCAACAGCTGAGCTTTACAGTATAGATATAAGAAATGTAAATAGTGAAAACTATAGTTGTATGGGCGACACTTATGTGCCGCCTAGGCGACTAGGCGGTCCAGATAGACCTAGGCGACCGCCCACCTAATGGCACGAAAAAAAACACGATCGAAAGATTGAAACATCACCTACCTTGCCGGCCAACGGTGCAGCGAATTCTCCCGGACCCAAATGAGTCTCTATTGATTTTTTTTTCTCTCCCTCCTATCTCTCCTCAAAATTTCTGAACTCTTATCTCCTCCCTCTTTTCTCCTTCTTTAATGCCACTAGGGTTAGATTATATTAATTTTGTTGAAATGGACATGCACCAATAAATTACATCTATGTGTTCTTTATTTATAAATAGCATTCTTCATTTTAAGTAGTATTCTTGAAAAAATTAAAGAATGGATAAGCAAATAAATAACTTTAATATAATTACCAATTTAGCACCGCCTAGGCTCGCCTAGCCGCCCAGACAACAATGGTGAAAAGAAAACCAGTTCTTTATGTGTAAACATGTGGTTGCATCCATTTTTGGAATTTCCTCATCGTCCATCACCAAGTTGTTTATGGTCTCTCTTAAAGAAAATAAAACCCATCACTTTGATTGAGCTTGAATCAAGTCACAAGATATAAAACTAATAGGTCGGGGATCGGTTTCATCTTCTTTGTTGTAATCTATGATCTTTTGAGTATATTCTGTCAATGTTGGAATATTTAGAAAAAAAAAATGTATTTATTGTTTTTCCAGGCAAAGCATGTTACTTTACCTCTGAGTTTGACTTTTGTGAAGCTAGAATGATTTGTCAATGTGATTATTGTCTCTGTTGATAGTCCTCTTGCTTTCGTTGCAATAATATGGCTAGTGATGAAAAAGAGCTTCACTGTACAAGCTACGTTTCATCAATGCTGCTGATGTTTTTATTTGTCTTCCTGAATTGCTTGTGGCTTCTAGCAATTTATCCATACCTCATTCAACCCTTTTTTATCCGAGGAAGTTCTATCTCTAGTTGCACTTATGTTTTCTTGATCTATGAAATCACTAATATTTCTGTTATATTCAGATTCATGTGTCCATATTCATCCTCTCTTGCTGTCCAGTTATACAACATGTTCTAATTTCGTCATCCCCCTCCCCACCTCCACCCTCTCCCTCCCAATCCTCCTCCTCCCTCTCCCTCCTCCTCCCACTGCCGCCGCCACCCTCCTCCCCCACCCACCCCCGCAACCCCATCCTGAAATTTTTTTTTGGGGGGTGGGATTGCAGCCTAGTGGGATTGTTTTAGACACCCCCCAGCCCCTGGAGATATTGGCAATCTGCGTTGATGAATAAATGGAATGTGCCTATAAAAGTATAGCTGTTTTCAGTCACTTTCTTGTTTTCTGCCCCACTGTTTCAACTGAACTTATTCATCAGATTTAAAAAAATATTTTCTACTATATGAAGTACGTGTCAGCATCACTTTTGTCATTTTCATCGTCTGCAGTTCCCATGGAATCTGTAAATTTTCATATGTTGATCATTCTAATAAACTCCTTTAGTTGATGTGCAATTAAAATGTCTTTTTATTTTATAGGAAATGTCATACACTTCTTGACATACAGGTATTAGTTTAATTTCAATCCGGGAAGAGATTTTATCCTAACCTGGTAACCCCACGGTATACAATTATAGGCAATCAAATATCTATCATGTAAGGGAAGTATTTGCAAAATTTCAATGATACCATCCACTTATGTGTGTTTATTTTCGTAAAACTTAAATCTGTTTTTTGTGTGATGTGCAAACATTTTGGGAAGCAACAGTAGGAAACCGTATAGAAATCAATTATATCTAGTCAATCTTTGAGCAGCAAATTGATGCTAAATTAATTCTGGAGCTGCATGTTTGTGAGTTTAGATGGAATAATGAATTTGTGAACTAGGCCGATAGATCTGCAGATAATGCATGGCTGGGCCCCATAATCTTGTTGCATTTGGTTCTTTAAGTATATGAATATCATTGAGTTCAAGTCTTGGCGCTGTGTCATACCTCCTGTTTGTTATGCGAAATTCAAAAGAATTTTCTGTGGGACCAGGGACAAACAGGTGAAAGTAGCTTTCCCAGCTTCGCCATAAGGTGAGCCACAGAGAGTCCCTCCGATATCAAAAAAAAAAAAAGTACATGAATATCATGCTTTTTATATTTGTATGTAGTTGTTGGTTTTTTTTTTTATGTGATTGTTTTTTGTGTGTGTTTTTTCAATTTGAATGATAATCTTTAATTGGAAATATCATTATCATGTCAGTCATGTGAAAAATAATTTTTTTTATATCCTCCCGTCTTTGTGTTCTGTTCCTTTTTGTTGCAGCTATCATTATTTCTTTCAGTTAGCCATTTAGTGATTCCAAGCCATCACAGAACCTTGTGAGCATTATTTTGTTGTTGGCTCTGTAGTGTGTTACTTCTTTGGTTCATTATGGTCAATTGGTATATGTCATGTTGCTGGTTTGTGACACTTCATGAGTTTTATATTTATTAGGCTATATTTGCCAGAATAGAGCAAGATTTACATCACCATAGCCCTTTCTCATTACCTACCTTTCTTTAAGAAATAGCATTTTCACATTTTCTGAATCCTGGGGAGAGTGGATGTCCCTTCTTTCTTCTTCTGGCCCAATAACTGATTTTCTTTTTTCCCAACTATTAGTCTGCTGAACTTCAACAAATCATCCTATTATTGTTTACCGACATTTGGTGTGTGTTGTTTTGATGGGTGGATTTGATAGATATAATGTCCTGACACCGATTATGAAAGGACATTATTGGCATGGCAAATTCACTTGGTCAAATGGGACAATGTGTGTTGTAGCAATGAGGAAAGAGGTTTGGGGTCCTTCATCTCCAAATTATAAATTGAGCTCTCTGGGGAAATGGATTTGGAGACACATGGTGGATTCTCATCGTTATGGGCAAGGGCCATAAGAGAGAAATACTACTCCGGAATTTATAGATTGAAAATGACTCCAATCCGAAGAGGTCAGCTTTCGTTGGTATGGAAGGACATTATTAACATGGAAAATAAGGTGAAACCACTCTTCAAGCCCGGGAATTGTGTGGCGACATCTTTTTGGAACACATCTATGTTAGCTATTTCCATATCTGTTAGGGAATTGGACAAGGGTGCTTCTTGGTGAAGAATTGTGTAGCGCTGTTATGGGTGCAAGACTGCAAGTTGGAGCGGATGCTAAAACTTTGTGGTTGTATTTGGTTTCATTTTACAAGAACCTCTTCTTTTCTTTTTTTCTCCTTTTTAGTTTTTATGTTTCACTTTTGGAGATCCCTCGTCTTTTCGAGGGGTTAAATAAAGTAATAATATAGCTTCTACATCACTAAAAAAAATCTGACATCGTTTTAATAAATTATGGTAGTTTCTGAGTACCACTTGTATTTATCATAATCATGGTGTGCTTGTTTGGTTCATTCTGAGCACAGCTACTGAAAGCATGGATTGCCATTTTTAAAGACTGGCATTGTATGTATATTTAAATTTGTGTCATTGCAAATGAATGACTACAGCATGTACTTATAGCTGTTACATACCGAGTTCTATTAAGATGAGACTTGGTTTGATCTGCTTGTGAGCAATGAATTTTCTTCCGAGTGAAATAGAAGATTGATGATGCTTAAAACCCTCTGGATGAACTTTCTCATTACAGGAGGAAGTTGTTTAACATGATCAATGACCTCCCCACAATATATGAGGCTGTGTCCGGAAATGTCAAGACCCAAGCCCAAGCAAGAGAAAAGACACCCAATAGCAGCAACAAGAGCAAATCAAACTCAAAGACGGTAATCTTTTATGCATTCCTCCTATTCATTCAACTTCTTAATGTCTGTTTAAATCATGTCTCATTAACAAATATGAGTTATTCTGTAATTCATGTATTTCAAACAAATTAATAACAGAATTTCAACAAAAGAAATGTTTGACTATGATTTATTATGCTAGAATCTAATGTAGGGTTTCGATGATTTTGTCTATTGTAGCATGAACTTAGAAGTCTATAATTTTGATGTTATAACATCTTGAATTTGATTTGCTGGTGATAGTTTTTGCAAGTAATTTTTCTGTTTTCTTGAATTTCTTTGAACTTAAACCCAAATCATACCAAATCACAAATTCTTCCATTCAAAATTCCAAAAAAAATGCAGCAAAGCCGACAATCCGAATCGCACGCGAGGGGATCATCGAAGCCGCAGCTGCCACCGAGAGACGAAGACGATGAGAGCGGCGAGGAGGAAGAGGAAGATGAGGACGAGCATGGAACGACCTTGTGCGGGTCGTGCGGGGAGTACTACGCGAACGACGAGTTCTGGATCTGCTGCGATGTGTGTGAGAAGTGGTTCCACGGGAAGTGCGTCCGGATCACCCCGGCCCGTGCCGAGCACATCAAGCAGTACAAGTGCCCAAGCTGCAGTGGTGCCAAGAGAGGGAGGGTTTAAAAAGAAAGAAAGAAAGGAAAATTTGGAAATACGTAGTTCAGGTTTTGTTAGACTTTTTTTTTTTTGGATGGATGGGTCTCACAGGTGCGATGTTCTGCCATTGTTTTAGTGTTTGAACTTCACTTTTCTGTGGATTATGGATTAGGTTTTCTGGTAGTGGCGTATGTGTTCCATTTATCTGAGATGCTGACAGTGTTTTAACAACAACCCCCCCCCCCCCCCCCCCCCCGGACAACAATGTGACTGTTTTTATTTGTATGTAAATAACAGAGGCATGAGTCTTTGTTTAATGTAAAGCGTTTGAAGGCTGAAACATTTGATGGAACAGGGGGATTCTTCTACCCCCAACCAACAGTGTGAAGCATAAAAACCGGAATAAAAGGGAATACCGTAGAATAAGAAAGCTATTTGTTTGTAAGAATAAAAGATAAAAATATCATTTTTTGTTATTTTAAATTTTTCATCTCATATAATACTCACACAAGTTCTAAAAATTATCAATCTTATCATATAACACATGTTTATCACTTATTTTCAAACACCAATTTATACGGGATATGATAATTATCATTTAAAAAGTCATGATCTCTTTTTTTGTTTTTTTTTTTTATGTATCACTAATCCTCATTTTATTTAAGGTAAATTAAATAATAAAAATGTTACTTTTATGTTTTCAATAAAAATTACAAAAAGGGCAACCACATTAAAAATTATTTATTCTATATTGTTCTCTATTTTGATATAGTTATTAGAGGTGAATACCCTCGAAATGATAGGCTAGAGAGTAGAATGGGATGATTTTTGTTTGAGAATAATCAATGTAGCTCTCTAAAAACTTAAGAAAATCGATTTATGTCCCTGTAAAATCTGAAAATTGTTATACACCCCTATATTTTATTGTAGTTAACGATTTTAGTACCCGAGTTAACAATCTATCTAAACAGAAAGCATATTCCACGTATATTTTGTCTCATTAACGGAATCTTAATAAATTACATTAAAATAACTCCCTCACAAAGTAAACCAATCAAAATAGGTCCTTTTAATGACGCAAATGCCCTTGATACACTGAAATTACAAAAATATCCCCATCTCCTCCGACGGGCAGAAAAAGAGTCGTTAATGTCTATACAAGTAACTGCTTTGTTTGTATTTTTTCAAAATGTATTTTTATGTCTCATAAGTTTGAGTCTTATGTTTGTAAGTTTGTGTATTAAGTTTTAGTCTCACATCGGAAAAGAAAAACGTCTTATGTACTTTATAAAGTATAGTGGTTGTAAAATATTTTTTTCTTTATGAATGATAAGGTGTTATGCAAACGGTGTTTAAGCACCATTCGTTAAGCCTGTCAACGGAGCGGATCTATCAATATCCGTATCTGTATCTGAAAATAAAAATCACTATCCGTATCCGTATCCGACGGATATTAAAAAACTGTATCCGTATCAGAATCTTCGGATCGGATACGGATATCCAAACCAGCTGAACGGATATGGATTCATCTGAATATCCAAGTTTTGAATCCATATCCGATATCCGAAAACAAAAAGCAATTAATGCAACAAATTTTAATTCTATGATTTTCATTCAAAGTTCAAAACATAGAATTAAAATTAAAATTCATAAACTTAAATCCTAACATTTATAACAGATAGATATTCTACCAAACATAGTGTTTTCAGCATATACAAAGCACAAACTTAAATCCTAACATCTCTAACAGAAAGATGCTCTACCAAACACAATGCTTTCAGCAGACATCAAAGCAGCAAAGCTTCCCAACATATTACAATCTTGAAAACAAGTTTCCGTATTCCAAAAAAAAATACTAAATTTTTTTTTTCTTTAACACGGCCTTGCTTGCATGATCAAAACAATCATCTGCTGGAACATAGAAACAGTCATGCACAATCAAATCTATACTACCTATAAAAGTATCAATCCTTAAAAAACATTCATTGGGCATGTTTACCCTTACCAATTCCTGAAAATCCATTCCTACCCCAAATGACATTTGATTAGACATATTTATCTTTCAATTTTTTAAAATCAAATATCCTATATAATGTGTTTAATGTATAAATTTACCCTTTCAAATTCTTTGAAATCAAATACCCTATATAATGTGTTTAATGTATTTAATGTATAAATTTACCCTTTCAAATTCTTTGAAATCAAATACCCTATATAATGTGTTTAATGTATTTAATTTATACATTTATTTTAATTCTATACATTTATTCATATTTACCATTTAACATTCTTCACAATCAATTACATAATTGTACATGAAATTTATGTTTTAGTCAATCTATATAAATTATTATACATCTATATCTATAGCTATATCTATATCTATACTACCTATAAAAATATCAATCCTTGAAAAACATTCATTGGACATGTTTACCCTTACCAATTCATGAAAATCCATTCCTACCCCAAATGACATTTGATTAGACATATTTACCCTTTCAATTTTTTGAAATCAAATACCCTATATAATGTGTTTAATGTATTTAATTTATACATTTATTTTAATTCTATACATTTATTCGTATTTACCATTTAACATTCTTCACAATCAATTACATGATTGTACATGAAATTTATGTTTTAATCAATCTATATAAATTATTATAAATATATATCTATATCTATATTCTATACTACCAATAAAAGTATCAATCCTTGAAAAACATTCATTAGACATGTTTACCCTTACCAATTCATGAAAATTCATTCCTACCCCAAATGACATTTGATTAGACATATTTACCCTTTCAATTTTTTGAAATCAAATACCTTATATAAAGTGTTTAATGTATTTAATTTATACATTTACCCTTTCAAATTCTTTGAAATCAAATACCCTATATAATGTGTTTAATGTATTTAATTTGTTCATTTATTTTAATTCTATACATTTATTCGTATTTACCATTTAACATTCTTCACAATCAATTACATGATTGTACATGAAATTTATGTTTAAATCAATCTATATAAATTATTATAAATCTATATCTATCTATATTTATACTACCTATAAAAGTATCAATCCTTGAAAAACATTCATTGGACATGTTTACCCTTACCAATTCCTCAAAATCCATTCCTACCCCAAATGACATTTAATTTATGTTTTCAATAGAAAAATATTACCTATATCAACTGATTGAATTATTTTTTTTCTCATGGTTCTGTCAATTTTAATGTTTAATGTTACTTACCGGGAAGGAAAAATATTAAATCACAATGAAAGCATCCTCAAATATTTGCACAATGTAAGTGTTCTTTTACTCATCCTGTTGTGTTAGTTATTGATACTGTCCAAATTTTGTCAAAGAACTTCTTAATTTATATTTTATTATTTGTTTTTGATAAAATTTGTGGATTCATTTTTTTTTTAATTGTATATATATTTCTCATTCACATAAAAATTGGTCAGTTCACAAAAAATAGGTGGGGTTACATGTAGCTATAAAACATGTCGCTTATATACAAGGATGGAAACCTGGAATTTAAAGCTTCTAAATATGCATCTCTGTTTTTTTTCATGTTTTGGTAAGAGCTATGAATTAGATTGATTGATTGCATTTCTTATTGTGTCAACTTGTAATCGATTACATGAAATTTATTTTTATCTAATTATGCAATCTCTTGAAACCAATGCTTCCTTCAGAACCTCAATGCATGATGGACTTAGTCTGAAGTGATTCTTTCAAGAGAGCACATCCATCGAATAAATTGTGACTAGCCATCTTGGCTTGCTATCTAAGGTTTGTGACGTTCTAGCAGATCTGAAACGCGATATTATGACTGCAAACTCAATGCAAAACACTCTGGTTGTAGCTGTGGTTCATGTCATTGATGATTAGGGTCAATGAAATCAAGATGATATTTGGATGATTATATCCTATAATTCTCAATGAAATCTTTTTTTTCTGTCTCTCTTAATATGATATTTTTCTTAAAAAAAATAATTTAGTTGATATGAAAAATTCATTGGTTTGTGTGTTTCAATTTATCTTCTTAATACTATAGAGACTTTCATTTTTACTAAGCTTTGATGTTAAATTGTAGAAAACATAACTATCACTGACCCTAAAACCCGGTCATAGATTTTCAGAAGTGGTTCTATGTTATTTTGGTTAATACATTAATGAAGAACTGAATATTTACATAGTTGTTGACTGATACCTTTTTTTTCTTTTTTCCTCCATAAGAACCAGTCAAATTATCGGATTGCATCCTCTTCATAGATTGCCCCAATACTAATAACCATAAAAATATGTATTAGTTGTTGCAAGATTCGTTCAAATGCTAACTCGGGTAATTTCTGCTTTTAAATACAATCTTTAAAGGCAAGGCATTTCCATGTTTGTTGAAGTCAGAGGAAGTGATTCTCAAATTTCAAAAAACTGTGTGTTTGGTTGTTCATTTAAACAACCTGTTATGGATGGGGGGCATATACCCACCCCATGAAATCAGAACACCACCCCTATTAAAAAAAAAAAAATTGAATCATATGAAACAGAGAAAACCCAACCCACCCCTTCTCGTCACCTTCCTCGAAACTCTCCCGCAATCCAAACGCCGCCACCACCTGCAAGAAGAGCTGCCCCTCTGATGCCCCCTTCTCCTCCCCCTCCCTCCCTCCTCTCCTCCACCCTCCCCTTCAAAACCCCTATCACCCTCACCGCCCTCTTCCCACCTCGGACGAGGGGACGGCGAGGTCAGAGGGTGGCGTCGCGAAGGCGGGCGATGGCGGCGGCGGTGATGGCGGACTCAGAGGAGGGGATAGAAGCTTCGCGAGCGTCGAGGGTGTCAATGGCGCGGCGGGTGTCGGAGTCGCAGGAGCTAAGGGAGGAGTCGAGGGTTTGGGAACGGAGGGTTAGGGTTTAGTCGAGGGAGGCAAAGTGGGAGGTGAGGGCGGAGTTGAGACATGTGAGGTTGGTGAGGAGGGTCTTTTGGGTGTTGATTTCTTCGAAGAAGCGGCGGACGTCGTCGGAGATGGTGATGGTGAAAGAGAGAAGAGAAGGAAGAAGAAATGAAAAATCTGGGAAAGGAGGGGTGGGGTTCAGTGTTTATGTGTGATATATATATACAGGGGTGGGTTTGCAGTTCATAAGTTTTGAATGGGGGTGGATCGTCTAACGGGGTGGGATTAAAAATGTCACGCCCCGGGCGTCCCCGGGACGCGGCAAATGTATATATAATATCAGAATCTACACAGGAGGTCAATAATATACCATAAACAAGCAACTAGAATGACACACAGACAACAAAGAGGCTGACATGATATATACACCAAATGCGGAAGCGAAAGACTGAATCTGTAAATAAAACATACTACAGACTCGATACACAATCATCTGTCCTGTGAGAGCCAATATACACAAATACAACTGAGTATATATACAAACGCGTGCTCAAGCACGGAAATAAAATACATACTGCCAAAAAGGGATGCTGATAGCCTCTAACACTCGCGGGACGTAGCGCTGCTCCGCTACTGAAGGAATCCCTCTGAAGGCTCCTCCTGCTGATCCGGCTCAGTGGCAACTGGAGAAAACAAATGTGCGAGGGGTGAGCCACACATTCAGTGAACAGCACAACCCATGCATCACAGCTATATTAACCATAATTAAACAACAACCAGCCTCAAAATGGCATAACATCATAAATCCAGTGGTTCGTACAACGCCGAACCACCACACCCTCACCCTCACCCTCACCCTCACCCTCAATGGGTGACATAGGATGTTGGGACTGACTAGGCTGTTGGTCACCCTTGGTCCACCGATAGTCTCTCCTCCACTCCGTAGGCCGCTTGGCCTTCACCCACAACTTCAGCACAGTCCGTCACAAATATCGGGAGGCGCCTACTGATGGGAGCCCTCGGAAGGGACGGCCTTTCCAACGCTGGGGCAGTCTCTACACGGATCCAACGAAGGGAAACAGAACAGCCTATCCATACGCATATGATCCACTCGGATCCGCCGACCACACATCTCTACAACTCTAATGCCTTGAATTCTTCAGAATTCCAACAGGGCGCATAACCAGGATGCGGGGAAACATGCATTATACAATTAAAGAGGTTGGAATATTAACGGGGAAAGAATCCTTGGGAGGGCAGCGTGAGGTCCCGATATAGGACATCCCGACAACCAAACAAGGAACACGGAGTACCCTTGCCCGGGTCTCACCGCTGTCCTCGCGAGGCCCCTCCCCTATAATATTCACTAACACAGGCTAATAATCACATGCTCGCATTTTATTTAAAGAGATTAAACTAAATAGGAACATGCATCGGTCGGGGCTTTCCTAGCATGGAAACATGATAACAGGGTGCATGGTTCTTATACGGGTCCTAAGGGTATAAGTCCCTAGCATACAAATCTAGGGTGGCATGCATACTACAGATTATCATGCTTACATAATTTTCATATTAAACAGGTTAATATTTACTATGGTGCCCCAGGGGAGGACGGTACACGCCCAAGTGCATGTAACGCCTCCCTACTGGGTTGGATCGTCCCACTCACCAATATCCGGGTCGTCGCGCGACCGTCCGTCCAGATCTGCAAGACAAGCAATAAATTGGTGAGCAAAATACATAAATACACCAAATACACCTAAAATACCTAACACTCGGACAAACGTACATACGGCCCGTACGCACGCGTATCCGAGCATCCCGACTCACTCCCGAGCCCCCTCCCGGGCAGCCGCACGCACGGCCACCCGCCTCGGGCGCACAGCCGAGCCCCGGCCCGCGCCCCCGGACAGCCTGCCGAGCCTCTGCCCGCAAGCCCGGACACGCCGCACGCCCGCGCGCACGCACACGCGTCCAGCCCCGGGTGCATCCGCGCGCACTGCGCCCTAGCGCAGCACCCCAGCGCAGCGCCCGCACACCCTGCCGCTCGCCTGTGCGCACTGCGCCCCACGCGCAGCACCCGCGCACTCTCTGCCCGCACGGCGCCCAGCGCCCAGCACCCGGGACCCAGCGCCCAGCACCCGGGACCCTCACCCAGCGCCCACGCGCACGCCCGCGCAACACGCGCCCAACGCGCCTGGCAGCACGCGCCCAGCGCGCCTGCCAGCCTGCTCGCGCTGCTTGCCTGCGCGCATCACCGAGTGGCCCGAGCACCGCTCGCCTGCACGCCCTGGCACTGCCCGCCTGATGCCCGAGCACCTCCTGCCCAGCACGCCTGCGCGCCTAGCCTGCCTGCCCGGCCTGCCAGCGCGCACAGCCCAGCCAGCCTACCCCGCACGCCTCCCCCTGCACCCCCCGAGCGCACGCCCGCGCGCACGCGCTCGCGCGCCCGGCAATCTGGTGCGCCTGCTCCCAGCCTACCCGGGACAGCTAGCCTCCCTGCCCGGGACTGCCTATCTCCCTACCCGACCACCCAACTCCTACCACCGCCCCCCCCCCATGGCCTCCGACCACCACCCACAGCCACCGACCGCCTCCCAACCCCAAAACCATCATCCTAACAAGCATCTATGCAAGGAAAGAGAGGAAAAAGGGCTTACCAAGGGAAAGCAAGGATGTTCGGTAGCTCTCCGCGCACCGAAACCTTTCCCCAAAGGCCTCCAACGCCGGGATCTCCCTTGGCCCTCGAAATGGCCCAAATCAGGGGAGAAAAGAGGGGGGATGAAGGGGCCAAACTTCTCGGAATTCGAATCCGAGAACACCGGGGTGTAGATCGGGACCGGATCTAACCTTTCTATGTTATGGGTTTTAAGTTCTAAGCCCTCTAGGTGGCTCAAAACTTAGAAAAAGAGAGAGGGGGGAGAGAGAAATCAAAAGGAAGAAGATGATGAATAGTGAAGAGCACCTTTTTAGATTCACTTAAATAAGTCAAACCACCCTTAGATTAGGGTAATCAAGGTTAATTAGGGTTTTAAGCTTGATTAAAGAGTTTAAGTGGCTTTGACTTGGGTCAACCCAACCACACAAAAAAACAAAAAGGGTTGACCAAGTCATGGGCCCACTTTGACCGAGTCAACTCTCCCAATGACTTCTCGCTCGGTCAAAACCCGGATACGCCGCGGAACTGCGATATTCTGAGACGTTACCGGAATTCGATGAAATTTTCGTGAGAGGCCTTAAATGGCACCAGGACACATAATATGCAGTTAGATTTTCAATCGGAGTCCTCTAGCTCAGGACGATAGCTAACAGTCCAAAATTTTAGCGGTTCCGATCGAAAAACAAAAAAAATCGAAAAACTGCCAGAATGTCCCAACGGTTACCAGAAGGTTAAAAGTGACACATATATAACAAAAAAAAGGGGTTAAAATAACCGTCCCCGTTATGGATATCATCAATATTATTATATACTTCATTTTATTACATTGAGTTGTAGATCAGTTATGCATGGTTTAAATCAATTATTCATTGTTATACATGTTATCTTACTTTAGGTTTAATGTCTATATGTTTTAGGTGTCCATTGCTTCTACGGGGGGTCATCAATTTTACAAATGTACAAAAAATGTAATTCACATCTTCTATATATACCAGTTGAATAATTGAGCACCAACTACATGGGATATGAGTTTTAATTTTTATTCATGCTGATTTCTTGTAGCCATTTGATCTCTTAGCTTGACTCTCAATTTTTTTAAGTTGAGATCATTTGTTCGTGATAAAATTATTAATAACCTAACCCTATACCATGTTACACATGAATTAGTTATTATTATTTCAATTAAAGCATATGTTCATTTATGCAACATAATAATTTACTTGCAACGGATGTGTGCACCTGTGATTTTCTTAAGTACTCAGTAGATTTTTTTTAAAATAAATATTGATCATGTTAATGGTTTAAGAACACAAAGGGTATGCTTTTTATCATCTTTCCCATATTAGGAACTCGTGATGTGAGCTCACCGGAAACCATGAAATACTATGTTTCTTATTTCCTAATTGACTTTCTGCACATTATAAAAACATTTAAGTCCCTACAAACATGGAAAAACCCATATAAGTCCCTACTAAAATTGGGGCAGACGTACGAGTCCCTGAAAACTCAGAAAAACCCAATTATCATCCCTGAATTAAATTTTCATCCAAATTTAACGGAATATTCATAGAATATTCCATCACATATAATTGTGTAGACATTGAAGTCCTTATAAACAGTCATAAAAACAAATCAGTCCCTGCAAAAGATAAAATTGCCCCTCAAAGACTTTTACATTAAATTGTGTACACATTGTAGTCCCTATAAACAATTATAAAGACAAATTAGTCCTTGCAAAAGACAAAATTGCCCCTAAAATATTTTTACATTTAATTAGATAGACATTACAGTCCTTATAAATAATCGTAAAGACAAATTTGTTCCTCTAAAAGACAAAAATACCCTTGAAGTATTTTTACATTTAATTGTACAGACATTGCAATTTAAAAATTAAATACCCTCTAAAAAAATGCAATTTCTACACAATTAAATGTAAAAATTCTTCAGGGGCATTTTTGTCTTTTACATGTATCAATTTATCTTTACGATTATTTATAAGGACTGTAATGTCTATCCAATTAAATGTAAAAATCTTTCAGGGGCAATTTTATCTTTTGCAAGGACTAATTTATCTTTATAATTGTTTATAGGGACTACAATGTGTACACAATTTAATGTAAAAGTCTTTAAGGGGCAATTTTGTCTTTTGCAGGGACTGATTTGTCTTTATGACTGTTTATAAGGACTTCAATGTCTACACAATTATATGTGACAGAATATTCTGGGAATATTCCATTAAGTTTGGATGGAAATTTAACTCAGGGATGATAATTGGGTTTTTCTGAGTTTTCAGGGACTCGTACGTCTGTTCCAATTTTAGTAGGGATTTATATGAGTTTTCTCATGTTTATAGGGATTTAGATGTCTTTAACCCTACTTTTAATAACTTGTGAAAACTAATATCTCCTTGGTTATTTGTGAAAATTAAGGGTGAAGTGGTGATGGTATATTATGAATGATGTTTATAAGGATTTATTAGCTCTTATGTCGATTCAAATGTCCTTGTTGAATAATTGTTCTAATCTGACAAGTTCACTGTGACTTTGTATTTTTGTACTTTCAAGATATTGTGGTAGAGATCAAACATAAAAAAACTTCAGTCTAATTTCTTTCCTTTCTAAAATTTTGGCTATTGCATGAATGAAGGATAGATAATTTTTCAAGATGCAATTCTTATGTTCTCATAATAATGTTTACGTAGATATCACATTGCTTTTACATTTTATTTTAAATATGCGACTGAGTTTTGGTGCTCTGTCTTGTGGTTCAAGTCTAGGAGCTTACGGTGGATTGTATGCATATTTGTGTTATTTAGACAGTCATTTGTTTTTCTAGAACATGATTGTTGGTTAGTGAGAGTCTGGGAATCCTTAAGCAGGTGAAGAAACAAACTGGTTACAAATGTGTTTACTCTGTGCGAGTTGTTATCGTTGCTAAATAAATGATATGTGACTTGTTATGGCTTTTATTCCTTTATGATAATACTTCATAACAAACCAAATAATCACAACTAATATTCGTTCATTACAATTCAATAAAATAGTTCATGTGCAACGCACATGTATATCAACTAGTTAAATAACAAATGTAAGTTATCTAAAAAATGTTTATATTCTAATAAAATGATAGAAAATGTAAGCCTATGTTTACCTATGATCACGAGGAAGGTTAAAAATCTGAGACATTTATCCATTAATAATTGAGAAAAATGTTAATAAGTAAAACAAAGCAAAATAAAATAAAATATTTTTACTCACATTGTGATTACTATTGGCCAACCAATTTTGCCCACAAACCAATGCTTCTACACCGTCATGAAGTAATGAAATGCGTTTATCATCAAACACGCTTCCTCTAGTACTGAATGCAGCCTCTGACGCAACAGATGAGACTGGCACCGCTAAGATGTCCCGAGCCATATTTGAGAGATTCAAAAATTTTGCCCCATAGCCTCGCCACCAAAGTAATATATTGAATCCAGGTTCATATGGAAATATAGTCTCCTCTAAAAATAGATCCAACTCTAATTTATTACGAGACTGTCGGTGCTGGATTTTGATACGGTGTTGATGATGTGTGGTCATGAATCCGGGTTCCTTCAAGTTTGGTTCTGTTACGTGCACGGCGCTCCGAATCACCACTTGATGGATCGTCCGAGGTTGCCCGACCGCTTCCAAGGACGTTAGTGTGATCGCCACTTGCTTTTCCTCAAAAGCAATAAAAGAGGATGTTCTTCTGTTACTCGCCTGTACTGAAAAATTGTGGATTCTCTTCACGTTGGCACAGCCAGTCACGCAACGCAGTGAAGCTCAAGTAGTCACACACAACACACAAGAAAATAACTTCTTTCTCCTTCTAAACAGTTCCGACCTTCTCCATTTTTTTATTAAAACAGCCCACCAAAGTCCCTCCTCTCTTTTCTTTTTTTTTTTCTTTGCTTCCAAAACAACCCGGGCGCCTCCTTCTTAATTCCTTGCAAAACAGCCCTAAAAACTCCCCCCTTTTAAAACAACCAAATCATCTATTTTATAGCCTCTTGAAAACAACCCATGCCCACTGTTTCCATCCGTTCTCCCTATACTGAAAATCATCCGAATGACCTCCTCACAGTTCCAATCACTTATCCTTTTCTCTCTTGTACTTCCCTTTTTTGAACCAGCCAATACAAAGAGCCCAACTCATCTTTCTTAGCCCCTAAGAAAAACATTTTGAGACACCCTCCCATACCCTTTCAAATCCAATTTTTACTTCATGCATGGCCTTTCTTTGTGATCATTCACTCCCCTCCACGTGTATGTTATGCAAGATAAGGTGGTGGAGTGTGTGAGAAGTGATGCATGGGGAGCATGGTGTTCATGAGGTGGTGTATGTAAGGAGTTGCAAGCATGATGATGCATTTTTGTATTATGTGAGTGGGTTGTAAAGGTTGGGTAGATGATGATGTGCATGGTTGATGACTTGTGAGTGTCCATGAGAGGCATGAAAGAGCGTGTGTGTGATACATGAGTGTGTGTGATGCATATATTTATATGGATGTATGGCATTGGATTATACACTTGTGAAATCACAGCAAGTAGAAAAATAATGTATTTGGAACAAGTATTGAACTGATTTGGATATCGCTAGGCATAAGTAAATTGGATCTCAAACTGGTCAAAATGGGGTATCTACGGGGACGTCATAATTGTACGCTCACTCATTAACTTCTTGAAACCATCTTTAAGTTTTCTTTTTGCACCATTAATCTCAATCAAATCATCCCCAATTGTGCTCTCATTCTTACCTGAGAAATGATATGCACCTAATGTCACGCCCCAGGGCGGCCGTCCCCGGGACGCGGCAGGTGTATACATGATATCAGCAGTCTATACAGGAGATCAATAAAATACTCTAAACAACAACTGGAATAACAACACAGATGAAATCAAAGCTGACATGATATATACACAAATAGCGGACGCTAAAAGACTGAGTTTGTAATCCAAAAACATACTACAGACTCGATACATAATCAAATGTCCTGTGAGAGCCAATATACACAAATACATCCAAATACAATCCAAACTGGGTGCCCAAGCACGGAATATATACATACAATCAAAAGGATGCTGATGGCCTCTAAAACTCGCGGGACGTGGCGCTACTCCGCTACTGGTGCAGTCGCTCGGGGAGCTCCTCCTTCAAGTCCGCCTCAGTAATCACTGGAGAAAAATATTATGCGAGGGGTGAGCCACACGCTCAGTGAATAGCACAACCCATGCATCACAATATATATTAACCACAAATAATCAAATCAATAGCCTCAAAGTGGCATGAACAACACAAATCCAGTGGGTCGCTACATCGCCGAACCACCACACCCTCACCCTCACCCCTCAATAGGTGACATAGGATATTGGGACTTAATAGGCTGATAATCATCCATACACAAATCCAGTGGGTCGCTACATGGCCGACCCACCACACCCTCACCCTCACCCCTCAATATGGTGACATAGGATATTGGGACTGACTAGGCTGTTGGTCACCCTTGGTCCACCGATAGTCTCTCCACCACTCCGTAGGCCGCTTGGCCACTCCCACATTCAGCACAGTCCGTCCAAAATCAGGAGGTGCCTACTGATGGGAGCCCTCTCACGGGACGGCCTTTCTAACGCTGGGGCAGTCTCTACACGGATCCAATGAAGGGAACAGAACAACCTATCCATACGCATATGATCCACTCGGATCCGCCGACAACACATCTCAACAACTCTAATGTCTTGAATTCTTCAGAATTCCTCCAGCGCGCATAACCAAGATGCGGGGAAAATATAAGATAATAATGAGGAAAAGAAACCTTGGGAGGGCAACCTGAGGTCCCGATATAGGACATCCCAACAACCAAACAAGGAACACGGAGTACCCTAGCCCGGGTCTCAATGTTGACCACGCAAGGCCCCTTAATATTCCCCTAAGGCATACTAATAGACATACGTTCGCATTTAATTTAATAAATCAAACTAGTAGGACACATGCATAGGCCGAGGCTTTCCTAGCATGATAACAAGGTGACAGGATGCATGGCTCTTACACATATCCTAAGGGTGCAAGTCCCTAACATACAAAGTCTAGGGTAGCATGCATACTACATATTAATCATGCTAGCATGGATTACATATCACACAAGTTAATATTTACTATGGTGCCCCAGGGGAGGGCGGTATACGCCCAAGTGCATATAGCGCCTCCCTACTGGGTTGGGTTGTCCCACTCACCGATAACCGGGTCGTCACGCGACCGTCCGTCAAGATCTGCAAGACAGGGTAATCAACTCGGTGAGTAAAATACACAAATACACCAAAAATACACTACACTCGGGCAAACGTACATACGGCCAGTACGCACACTAGCCCGAGCACCCCAACTCAATCCCGAACCCCCGGGCAGCCGCACGCACAGCCACCCGCCCCGGGCGCACTGCCGAGCCCAGCCTGCACGCCCGGACACCCTGCCGAATCCCCCCGGTGCACCGCGCGCTCACTGCGCCCCAGCGCAGCACTCGCGGGCTCACCCGCACGGTTTGTGCCCCATCGCCCCACCTCGCGCGCACCACCGGCTTGCCTCATCGCGCGCGCACAGCACGCCTGCGTCTCTGCGCAGCGCTCCGCGCGCACGCCCCCGCACGGCTCCCTGCGCGCAGCATCCGCACGCGGACCCCTGCGCACGCCCGCACTGCGCCTCTGCGTAGCGCCCCGCGCGCACGCCCGCGCACGGCGCCCAGCGCGCAGCACCCGCACGCTCCTGCTCCAACCGAGCGCACGCCCGCGCGCACGCGCGCGTGCCCTGCCAGCTGCTCTGCCTGCCCTGCTCGCCAGCCTGCCTGCCTGCACTGCCTGTGCTGCCTGAGCTGCCAGCCTACCCGAGACAGCCTGCCATCCTGTCCGAGCCACCCTATCACCTCTCACCGGCCACCAATGGCCACCAACCACCACCAACGGCCACCCACCGCCACCAACAGCCAAAAACACCCTCCTAACATGCATCTAAACATGGAAAGGAAGGAAAGAAGCCTTACCCAAGGAGGAAAGGAAGGAAGGGGAAGATCGGTTGCTCTTCGCGCATCGAAACACCTCAAGGACCACCACCACCTAGATCTCTTTTAGCCTTCAATGGGGCTGAAATCAGAGGAGAAAAGAGGGTATGAGAGGGGGTCATACACGTGGGAACTCGAATCCGAGACCACCAGTGGATAGATCGGGAGCTCACCTTATCTTTCTCTTCTTTGGGTTCTTGGTTTCAAGCACTCTAACTAGCTCAAATGGTGGAAAAAGAGAGAGGGGGAGAGAGAAATTTAATTGGGGAAGATGATGAATAGTGGGGGAAAAGATATTTTAGCTCACTTATAAGTCAACCCTCACTTAGATTAGGCTAACTAGGTTTAATTAGGGTTTAAGAGAGGATTAGTGAGGCTTAAGTGAGCTTTGACTTGGGTCAACCCAACCACACAAAAAAACAAAAGGGGTTGACCAAGTCATGGGCCCACTTTGACCAAGTCAACTCTCCCAATGACTTCTCGCTCGGTCAAAACCCGGATACGCCCCGGAACTGCGAAATTCTAAAACGTTACCGGAATTCGATGAAATTTTCGTGAGTGGCTTGAAATGGCACCAGGACACATAATATGCAGTTAGATTTTCAATCGGAGTCCTCAAACTCAGGATGATAGCTAACAGTCCAAAATTTTAGCGGTTCCGATCGAAAAACGAAAAAACTCAAAAACTGTCAGAATGCTCCAATGGTTACCATAAGGCTAAAAGTGACACATATATAACACCTAAAATGTAAAACAAAAATTTAAAAGTTTTATGTTAGTTAAAGCATACTATATGTAGCTGTATGAAGCATTTTTGTTTGAGATAACATAACATCAATATGTAGCTATACGAAGCATTTTTTTTCAATAAAACATATCTAAAGCAATGTGAACTATGTGTAGCTAATCTGAACATTTTTCTTTCTTGATAAAAGCAATCTGTCATAACCAGAGGCATATACATAAATCTATCATCAAATCAATCAAAAGCAACCTGAAGCATTTTTTGGAGCAATCTGGAGCAATCTGACATGGTCTACAATCAAAAGCAACATAAATCTATCATCAAATCAATCTGGAGCAATCTGACATGGTCTATAACCTATATATCAAGTATATATCAACCTATATATCAATAAAACCAATCTGTTTGCTCAAAAAAAAAAAAAAAAAACCAATCTGGAGCAATTTGTCAAGTATATATCAACCTATATATCAATAAAACCAATATGGAGCAATCTGTCAACTATTTATCAACCTATATGTCAACCTATATATCAATAAATGAAATATGTATTTATTAAATGAAAAGCGAGTAACCTTCTACCTTTCACAGCTGATCCAAACCAACCATGGATCTGAAAGTTGTAACCACAGGTCCACGACCACGAGTATACTCTATAAAAAAAAAGCCTAAATTTCATCACTGAACTATAAATAACTAAGTAAAAAAAAAAAAACTATGCAAATATGTACCAAAAGATCTTTGAACGGATCTGGAGTAAATGATTTAACATCAAACTGAGTGAATAATCTCTGTCTCAAATCAGTGAATGATCTTGCATCAAATCCTTCTTCGATCAGATTTGGAGTGAAGGGAGAGAGAGGAAGATGATCAATGATCGATCTGAATGAGGAGAGGCCAAGGACTCGAGAAGATGGAGGAGGATCGGATGAATCACCAAAGCCGATGACTCGAGAAGGAGGAGGAGGATCGGATGAATCACTGATCAGATTTGGACTGTTTATCGATCATTCAAGAGGAGAAGATGATGGGGGGTGAGCCAATAGGAGATGATGATGGGGGATGAGTCGATGTTGCAGCCATGGAAGAATGGAGGGTCTGGTGGGGTGTTTGAGCATCTCCAACCATGCTCAACCAATGCCTCATTCATTTCGTGGAGCATGGCACATATACCTAGTTAAAGAGTCTTGATTAATGTGTTCACTCCAACCATATTCTCTAAATGGCTCTTACAATAATATTTTATTAATATATTTTTTTTTAAATTCAAACTAATTATATTTAAAATTTAATGTAGGAGCTTGGGGGACCCACCGTATGAGAGAAAATATTATTATATTAAATATTATATTTTTTAAGGGTATATTAATTATTAATTATATTTAATTTAAATTAATTAATTTTATGTGGGATTCACTATATGAGAGAAGAAAAAAAAAATTTATGTGAACCCCACGTTTGGGAGCTCCCACATGCCTCCCCCATTTGTTAAGCTTCCAAGCTCCTCCATTCGATTTGTTGAGTGTTGAGGAACCCCTTAGAGATGTTTTTTCTCCTCCACTCCTCTAATTAGTTGAAGGAGCCAAAAAAAAGTGGCCCATAGAGCATCTCCAACGGGTCGGCTCCTTCGACCACGTTGACGAGCGCCCGAGGAAAATCAGCTCCAACGGCCTCCTCGTCGATCAACAAATCGGGCGGATGATCGGTTTGGCAAAACAAACGGGAGAGAGAACAAGGAGCTCCCACACGTGGCCCCCACAACAAAAAATGTTAAAAATATTATTTTTTTCATTTGAATTTTAGTGGGTCCCACAAAAAAAAATTAAAAAAAAATTTGCTTTGTGTGTATATTTGTAACAGCTATGTCTCAATGGATATAATAACTCATCTATTTAACTCCATCCTCATTCATACAATTTTTACACTTTCAATCTACAAGTTTTGTTGTTCCAAAATTAAGGTTTTTTTTTTCTCTCTAAATTTTACATTTTTCTGAATTTCTCATTTGTTATCATTTCATTTTTTCAAGTATTATTTTTATTAATTTATTTTAATTATTTTTGTGCAGATGGATCCTCGTGGTAATACATTTTACAGCGATCTTCTTAACAATAAGCACTCTTTTGATCTATCTGGTGAATATTCCACTCAATCCTCCAGATCATCTCAAATTCGTGTCAAAGAAGAATCTACCCAAAAGAAATATACAAGAACAAAAAAAATTTCAGTTGAAGAAGACATGATGCTTATATCCGCGTGACTCAATATTAGCATAGATGCAGTGCATGGAACTGAGCAAAAAAATCACACATATTGGGAACGAGTCCATTCCTATTATCAACAATACAGACAATTTAAATCTAAGCGTATTGCCAATTCTTTGATGCATTGTTGGTCTTCAATTCAACTCGCTGTGAGTAAGTTTCATGGCTATTTTATGCAAATTGAAGCAAGACAGCAAAGCGGTATCAATGAACAAGACAATGTATTTATTTTTTTAAAATTCACAAGTTTATACTCATTATTTTTTCAATTTTATAATTAAATTATTTTATGTATTTTTTTAAAATTAGGTCTGTCAAGCAATGGAAATGTATCTAAGTTTTCATCATTCAACATTTCAATTTTTACATTGCTATAATGAATTAAAAAATTCACCGAAGTAGTGCACCAAAAGTTCCAAGAAGAAGTCCAAAAATATAAGAAATGCTAGTCCTGCAACGTCTTGTCCTTCAACTCCAAATTCAATAAAGTTAGGAGAAGATAATGTTAGTCCAGTTGTTGATGATGATATTGTTGGTTTGGAGAGACCACTAGGCAGATAGGCTGCTAAGGGGCGACTAAAACGGGGAAAAGGCAAACAAATAGCTGAGAACATGGATGGAATGCCCATTACGAAGTTGTTTGAAGAGTACAAGGAAGAGCAAAAAATGGCCAAACAAGAGAGAAATGAGAAGTTTGACAAATTATATGCTCAAGAGCAAGAGATGATTTTTATTAAGAAAGAAAAACTTCGATTGAAAGAAATCAAAGAGGAGGAGAGAATTGTCACACCCCAGGGCGGCCGTCCCCGTGACGCGGCAAGTGTATATATGATATCAGTAAACAGGAAACAATAACATACTCACACAACAACTTAAAATGACAACACAGGTAAAGCAGGGCTGACATAATATATACACCAAATGCGGAAGCTAAAAAAAGACTGAGTCTGTAATCAAAACATACTACAGACTCGATACATAATCGTATGTCCTATGAGAGCCAACATGTCCATATATACACAAATAAAATCCATACAACATCCAACTAGGTGCCCAAGCACAGAGACATACACATACAACTGAGAGAAGGGTGCTGATGGCCTCAAAACTCGAGGGACGTGGCGCTACTCCGCTACTGGTGTAGTCGCTCGGGACGCTCCTCCGCCAAGTCCTCCTCAGTGCTCACTGAAAAGGATTTGATGCGAGGGATGAGCCACACGCTCAGTGAATAGCACAACCCATGCGTACAGTTCATATTAACCACATTTAAATCAAGCCAATAGCCCCAAAGCGGCATAAACAATACAAATCCGGGGGTTCGTCACATCGCCGAACCGCCATACCCTCACCCTCACCCTCACCCTCAATAGGTGACCTAGGATGTTGGGACTTAATGGGCGGATAATCATCCATACACAATCATGTGGGTCGTCGCATCGCCGGCCCACCATACCCTCACCCTCACCTCTCAACAAGTGACCTAGGCTCTTGGGACTGACTAGGCTGTTGGTCACCCTCGGTCCACCGATAGTCTCTCCCCACTCCGTAGGTCGTTTGGCCACTCCCACGTTCGGCGCTGTCCTTCTACCAAATCAGGAGGCGCCTACTGATGGAAGCCCCTGCACAGGAGAACCTTTCCAACGCCGGGGTAGTCTCTACACAGATCCAACGGAGGGAACAGAACAGCCTATCCTTCGCATATGATCCACTCGGATCCGCTAACAGCACAACTCTACAACTCTAATGTCTTGAATTCCTCTGAATTCCACCAGCGCGCATAACCAGGATGCGGGGAAATAAATAAGACATAAATGGGGAAAAGAGACCTTGGGAGGGTAACCTGAGGTCCCGATGTAGGACATCCGACAACCAAATGAGGAACACGGAGTACCCTAACCCGGGTCTCAATGTTAACCTCGCAAGGCCCCCTTATATTTCCAAAAGCATGCTATCAATATTAAAGCTTGCATTTAATTAAATAAATCAAACTAATAGGACGCATGCACAGGTCAGGCTTTCCTAGCATGATAACGGGGTGACATGATACACGGCTCATGCACAAATCCTAAGGGTGCAGGTCCCTAACATACAAGTCTAGGGTGGCATGCATTCTACACACACACATCATGCTTACATGGATTATAACAAAGCAGTTAATACCAACTATGTGCCCCAGGGGAGGACGGTACACGCTCCAAGGCATGTAGCGCCCCCCACCCCCCCCCAACTGGGTTGGGTTGTCCCACTCACCGGAAGTCGGGTCGATGGGCGACCGTCCGTCGAGATCTGCAAGACAGGATATTAACTGGGTGAGTATAATCCACAATTACCCCAAATTACACAAAACACACAATTAAATACCCAACACTCGGGCAAACATGCATACGACCCGCACGCACGCTAGCCCGAGCACTCCGGCAACCACCCGCACGGCCGGCAACCACCCGCACGGCCACCCAACCACCCGGGTGCACCGCCGCGCCTCAGCCCACGCACCCTGCGCCCCGTCGGGCCCCTGCCCGCCGCCTAGACACGCTGCCGAACCTCCCGGGTGCACCGCGCGCCCCCTGCGCCCCAGCGCAGCCGCCCGCGCACACCCCGCACGCCTCGCGCCGGCCCGCGAGCACCCCGCTCGCCCCGCGCGCAGCGTCTCACCCCACGCACACCCCGCGCGCATCACCGCCGCCTCGCTGCGCCCCGCGTGCACCACAGCCGCCTCGCCGCGCCCCCGCGCGCACCCTGCACGACCTCCCGCACGCACTTCCCTCGGCCATCACCCCCAGCACCCGCACGCCCAGCACCGCCAACCCGCGCGTATCGCCGCTCGCACCTCTCCCTGCACCAGCAGCTCGACCAGCCCCTCGCGCACAGCTCGCCACCAGCTCCTCGCGCACAACTGCTCGATCAGCACCTCGCGCACAGCACCGCGCACACCCAGCACGACCAGCACCTCGCACCGACCCGCGCACGGCTGCTCGACCAGCTCCACGCACCGAGCGCACGCCCGCGCGCACGTCCGCGCGCGCCCAGCCTGCGCGCTGCCTGAGCTGCTGCCTGCTGCCCGAACAGCAACCCCCACTGCCCGAGCACCTCCACCACCACCCAATGGCCTCCGACGGCCTCCGACCGCCCCCAACCACCCCCGACGGCCTCCCACAGCCGCCGACCACCTCCCAAACACAATAACCCCCTCCTATCAAGGATCTAAGCATGAAAAAGAGGGAAAGAAAGCTTACCAAGGGTGAGGAAGGGGTGTCCGGGTGCTCTCCACGCACCGAAACGCTTCCCCAAATCCCTCCAACGCCCGGATCTTGCTCGGCCTTCGAAACGGCCCAAAACAGAGGAGAAAGGAGGGAGGATGGGAGGGCTAAACTCGTCGGAAATGGATTTGAAACCACCGGGGTGTAGATCGGGACCCGATTTACACTTCCTAGGTTTTGGGTTTTTGGGTTTGAGGGGTCTAAGGGCCTCAAAAGGGAGAAAAAGAGAGAGAGGAGAGAGGGAAAGGGTTATTACAAGGCCCTTCAAATGCAAATACAACAGTTGAGAACATAAATTACAAATGCAATACATAACTTAGAAAATACTTTCTAAATACAACAAAATACAAAATACTTTCTAATCTCCACCATGTAAATTCCACATGTGCTCAACAAGATCTGATTGAAGTTGAGAATGGGTTTGCCTATCTCTGATGCGATGATGTGTTTGAATAAATTCAAGTAATTCAGGTGTACGCTCATGAGACACTGACACATATGGAATTTCATCAATTGAATTATAGTTGAAGTCGAACTGGTTCGCATGTCGCTTATTCTCCATTATCATATTATGCATTATTATGCACGCTGTCATAATATATGAGTGTTTCTTGATCCCAAAAACGTGTTGGACCACGTATGATCGCAAAACATGCTTGAAGCACCCCAAATGCTCGCTCGACATCCTTCCGAGCCCATTCTTGAGCTGCAGTAAAATGCTTTCTCTTATTTCCTTGTGGAGATGGAATTGTTTTTACAAATGTTGACCATGAGGGGTATATACCATCAACGAGATAATAACCCATTGTGTACTCGTGACCATTAATTGAATGCCTGACGGGAGGAGCACACCCTTCAGTTAGTTCAACAAAAATAGAAGATCAGTCTAACACGTTAATGTCGTTAAGAGATCTAGGTAACCCAAAGAAGGCATGCCATATCCAGAGATCATATGAAGCTACCGCTTCCATAATAATCGTTGGTTCATGAACATGACCAATATACATCCTATGCCACGCAGTTGAACAATTTTTCCATTTCCAAAGCATACAATCAATGCTCCCCAACATTCCAGGAAAGCCACGTTGTTCGCCAAGCGCTAACAATCTAGTAATATCGGCATTGTTTGGTGGCCTCAAATACTCGTCACCGAACATTGCAACAACTGCTTTAACAAACCTTTTAAGACTCTCTATGGAGGTGCTTTCACCGATCCTCACGTAGTCATCCACAGAATCTGTTAATACTCCAGAAGCAAGCATCCTCAGAGCGACAATAATCTTCTGAAGTGAAGATAAACCGACAACTCCACAAGCATCCCTTCTTTGAAAAAAATAAGGATCATGGTTTTCCACCACATATTGAATCCGATAAAAAAGAGATTGATTCATTCGAAACCTCTTCCGGAATAGATGTGGAGGATATACAGGCGTTTCAGCAAAATAGTCACGATATAGTCTTTCATGACTTTGAACTCTACCATGTTGAATGACAGTGTGGCCCGGAACATAACCAAGATGACGTGATGTATGCCTCTCGTTAGCCTGTTGTTGTTCTTCAACTGCCGCCATTGCTAATAACATTCCATACTCGTCAGCATCTTGTTCATCTTTAAGAACCATATGGAGAAAATGGTTGTGAGCCATAGATATTATTTGAAGAATGTAGAGAGATAATTGAATTGGGATGGATGAATGAAAGATGATATGAATTTGTTTATAATCTAACATTAAAATATAGTCGTTAAAATGTGACCATTAAGATATGATCATCAAATAAGACCGTTACAATATAGCCGTTACAATATGACCGTTAAAAAAAAAGGTTAAAATATGACCGTTAAAAAAGAGCCGTTAAAATATGACTGTTACGATATAGAAAATAAAATATTATCATTAAGTTTTTTTTTTATGGCTTTAAAATTTAAATATAATTAATTTGAAAAAAAATATTAATAAAATATTATTGTAGGAGTCATTCAAGGAGTATGGTTGAAGTGAGCACTGTGATCAATGCTCCTTGCCCAGATAAAGGTGCCATGTTCCACCAAATGAAGGAGCCATTGGTGGAGCATGGTTGAAGATGCTCTTATGTGAGTGATAGACTAACGGGGGCTGCCAATCTTGAGATGGGATGAAAAGAACCCTAACTTTACAACTATTAGGTTTAATGCAAGCCACTTGATCGAAATCCAATGGTTGATAATACTAATATTAACATTTTTTTAATGCCATTAGATACGGATATTTTTCGGATCGGATAGGGGCATATCCCTATCCGATCCAAAAAAATTCAGATACAGATTATTTTTTCGGATGCGGATACGAATTTTTCGGATATCGGATATTTTCTGCATTTTCGGATACGGATTCGGATCGGATGCGAATATTTTTTGGATAATTGACAGGCTTACCGTTCACGCACGCGAGCGTGTGCGATGGGCGCAATGTGGTGCTTTATTGGCGCACTTAGCACGTGCGTATCATCGCTAGGAGCTGGAGCCTTTTCTTTTTGGCTAATCAAACGGTGGAGATCATTTTCATCAGATGCAATCAAGACCGTCCAAATGGTGGACACGTCAGATGCAATGTGCATCATTAGATCGATCAAGAATCGGTTACAATGATCAAGGGGTGCCATTGGATGTCACGCCCCAGGGCGGCCGTCCCCGGGACGCGGCAAGGGTATACATGATATCAGCAGTCAACTACAGGAGATCAATAATGTACCATAAACAACAGCTAAAAGACAACACAGACAATAAAAGGCTGACATGATGTATACACAGAAAAGCGGAAGCTAAAAAGACCGAATCTATAAATCAACAACACTTTACAGACTCGATACATAATCATACGTCCTGTGAGAGCCAATATATCCACAATACATCCAATACGATCCATACTAGGTGCCCAAGCACAGAAATATATACATACAATGAAAGAGAAGGATGCTGATGGCCTCAAAACTCGAGGGACGTGGCGCTACTCCGCTTACAGGTGTAGTCGCTCTGGAAGCTCCTCCTTCAGGTCCGCCTCGGTAATCACTGGAGAAAATAATTATGCGAGGGTTGAGCCACACGCTCAGTGAATAGCACAACCCATGCATACAGTTTATATTAACCACATTTAATCAAGTCACTAGCCTCAAAGTGGCATAAACAACACAAATCCGGGGGTTCGTTACATCGCCGAACCGCCATACCCTCACCCTCACTCTCACCCCTCAATAGGTGACAAAGGATATTGGGACTTAATAGGCTGATAATCATCCTTACACAAACCAGTGGGTCGCCACAACGCCGGCCCACCATACCCTCACCCTCACCCCTCAATAGGTGACATAGGCTCTTGGGACTGACTAGGCTGTTGGTCACCCTTGGTCCACCGATAGTCTCTCCCCACTCCGTAGGTCGTTTGGCCACTCCCACATTCAGCACAGTCCATCTACCAAATCAGGAGGTGCCTACTGATGGGAGCCCATGCACGGGACAACCTTTCTAACGCTGAGGTAGTCTCTACACGGATCCAACGAAGGGAACAGAACAGCCTATCCATCGCATGTGATCCACTCGGATCCGCTAACAGCACATCTCTACAACTCTAATGTCTTGAATTCTTCAGAATTCCACCAGCGCGCATAACCAAGATGCGGCGAGTACATAAGATAAAAATGAGGAAAAGAGACCTTGGGAGGGCAACCTGAGGTCCCGATGTAGGACATCCCGCCAACCAAACAAGGAACACGGAGTACCCTAACCCGGGTCTCAATGTTAACCTCGCAAGGCCCCCTTATATTCCCCAAGGCATGCTAATAATATCACAAGCTTGCATTTAAGTAAATAAATCAAACTAATAGGACGCATGCATAGGTCGAGGCTTTCCTAGCATGATAACGGGGTGACAGGATGCACGGCTCATGCACATATCCTAAGGGTGCAAGTCCCTAACATACAAGTCTAGGGTGGCATGCATTCTACACATAGATCATGCTTGCATGGATTACAATAAAATAGTTAATATTGACTATGTGCCCCAGGGGAGGACGGTACACGCCCAAGTGCATGTAGCGCCTCCCAAACTGGGTTGGATTGTCCCACTCACCGGAAGTCCAGTCGTCGCGCCACCGTCCGTCAAGATCTGCAAGACAAGGTATCAACTTGGTGAGTAAAACCCACAAATACTACACAATACACAAAAACATACAAATAAACACCCAACACTCGGGCAAACGTGCATACGGCCCGTACGCACGCTAGCCCGAGCACCCCGACTCACTCCCGCACCCCCGGCAACCACCCGCACGGCCACCCGACCCCGGATGCACCGCCGCGCCTCAGCCCGCGCACCCAGGCGCACCGCCAGCCCCCTGCCCGCCTCCTGGACACGCCGTCGAGCCTCCCGGGTGCATCGCGCGCCCACTGCGCCCCATCGCAGCAGCCCGCGCGCACCCGCACACCCCGCGCTGGCCCGCGAGCGCACCGCACGCCCCGCGCTCCCAGCGCCTCGCCCCGCGCGCACCCCACGCGCACCTCCCTTGCATCGCCGCGCTCCGCGCGCACCCCCGTGCGCACCACCGGCTCGCCCAGCACTCCACCGACTCGCCGCGCGCGCGCACAGCGTGCCTGCGCCCCTGCGCAGCGCTCTGCGCGCACCCTGCACGACGCCCTGCACGCAGCGCCTAATCGACCAGCACCCAGCATCGCCCAGCACGCCCACCGCCCGCACGCCCAGCACCCGCATGCCCAGCACCTGCACGCCCAGCACCCGCATGCCCAGCACGCCCAGCGCCCAGCACGCCCACCGCCCGCATGCCCAGCACGCCCAGCACGCGCGCCCTGCTGGCCTCCAGCTCCACCCGAGCGCACGCCCGCGCGCACGCGCGCGCCCTTCCGCCTGCTGCGCCTGTGCTGCTGCCTGCTGCCCGAGACCACCATCCACCTTGCCCGAGCACCTCTACCACCACCCATCGGCCACCAACGGCCTCCGACCGCCCCCAACCACCTCCGACAGCCACCCACAGCCGCCGACCACCACCCAACCTCAAAACCCCCCCTCCTAACAAGCATCTAAGCCAAAAAGAAGAGGAAAAAGAGCTTACCAAGGGGAGGAAGGGATGTCTGGTTGCTCTCCGCGCACCGAAATGCTTCCCCAAAGGTCTCTACCACCAAGACCTATTCCCACCTCCGAATTGGCTCGGATCTGAGGAGAAGAGAGGGCGGAAGAAGGGGCTAGGTAGGCTGAAATCCGGATTTGAAAGCACCGGGGTGTAGATCGGGACCGGATCTACACTTTCTATGTTTTAGGTTTTAAGCTTTGGGCACTCCAAGGGGCTCAAATGGAGGTTTTTGAGAGAGGGGGAGAGAGAAAACACAACGAGGAAGATGATGAATAGGGGGTTTAAGTCGTGGGATTTGTTTATAACCACCCCCATCCCACCTATTCTCGCACCCCTAATTAGTTTATCCCTAATTAGGTTTAGGGGGGGTTTTAAGTGGGTTTGACCTAAGTCAACTCAACCACAAAAAAGGACAAAAGAGGTTGACCAAGTCATGGGCCCACTTTGACCGAGTCAACTCTCCCAATGACTTCTCGCTCGGTCAAAACCCGGATACGCCCCGGAACTGTGAAATTCTGAAACGTACCGAAATTCGATGAAATTTTCGTGAGTGGCTTGAAATGGCACCAGGACACATAATATGCAGTTAGATTTTTAATCGGAGTCCTCTAGCTCAGGACGATAGCTAACGGTCCAAAATTTAGCGGTTCCAATCGAAAAACAAAAAATTTACAAAAACTGTCAAAATGCTTCAATGGTTACCAGCAGGCCAAAAAGTGACACATATATAACATTGGAAGGGGTGCATCTAATAGTGATCGATTTGAACCATCGATCTTGTAATTGAAGATCCAACAGTCTAGATTGGGGGCGATTGGACATAGATTGAAAGGATGTCCCAATGTCTATTGATAGGCATGGATTCCAACCATTCAAACCAATCCGAAAATAATCAAAGGCTTCTCTTTTTCCCTAAACTCTGTTCCAGTGTTGGGTTTCTGCAGAATCTAATACTAGGGTTTTGGTTCACTTGAGTTCCTCTTCAATATTTTGTTCATCATCGTCAATGCAAGCGCTAGTGGAATTCTGCTTCGAGTTATCCTAGAAACAAATTTGCAGTATCCATGTACACACTATCTGGTGAGGGCAAATATTATCTTAAGGAGAGCGACCCAGTAATGCGACTCAAAGTGTTCCATTGAAGTCTCGGTCATCTTTGCCAACATTCTTCTCCATGCTTCCATCCCCACAATCTCAGCACCCCCTTCAACCTGCAAGCTATTCACCGACCACCAGTGACATAATTAGATTCACGAAAAGCAAGTGCAAAATATAAAAATTAAAAAAAATCAAACACCCTTCTCTGAGTTACTAAATTCTACCAAAATCATCATCAACGTGAAAAAAAAAAATTTCTAATTAAACAATGAACTCATGATGCATTACATATTCACAATGAGAAGCAATGTTGCCCGAATGAGAAATTTCCTTTCAAATGGAACTCTAGAATACCCTAATCATAACAATAACAAGCTAGACATGAAATCAAGGCCAATTCTTACAAAACTAGATGAATCTATATCATACAAACAAACCCTAATGAACACTTACACAATCGTTTCCACAAAGCTTCGAAGGGTTTTGAGGAAAGGCATTGAATGTTCTTCAAGGATGTAGAGGGCTTCGTGTAGAGAGTGGGAATGGTTTCATGAGGCGATTTGAAGGGCTTCGTGGAGGCTTCGACCGGTTTCACAGCGTTTGAAAGGCTTCATTAGGTCTTCTTCTTTGTGGAGAGTGTTTTTGAGGAGAGAGAGAGAGCAAAAGAGGGAGCATATGTGTATTTAATATGTGATGGGTAGTTTAGTAAATTGTATAGGTTAACTATATGTGTGGTTTGTCAGGATAATAGCAGTGTAACGACAGGGATTAAAACATTAATCTATATTACTATTGTTATATATGTGTCACTTTTAGCCTTTTGGTAACCATTGGAGCATTCTGGCAGTTTTTGTGTTTTTTTCGTTTTTTAATCGGAACCGCTAAAATTTTAGACTGTTAGCTATCATCCTGAGTTGGAGGACTCCGATTGAAAATCTAACTGCATATTATGTGTCCTGGTGCCAGTCCAAGCCACTCACGAAAATTTCATCGAATTCCGGTAACGTTTCAGAATTTTGCAGTTCCACGGCGTATCCGGGTTTTGACCAAGCGAGAAGTCATTGGGAGAGTTGACTTGGTCAAAGTGGGCCCATGACTTGGTCAACCCCTTTTGTTTTTTTGTGTGGATGGGTTGACCCAAGTCAAAGCTCACTTAAAACTCACTAATCCTCTCTTAAACCCTAATTAAACCTAGTTAACTCTAATCTAAGTGTGGGGTTATATTTAAGTGAGCTAAAATATCTCCCCCACTATTCATCATCTTCCCCAAATTGATTTCTCTCTCCCCCTCTCTCTTTTTCCACCTTTTACCCTAGTTAGAGAGCTTGGATCTCAAAACCCAAAGAAGAGAAAGGTAAGGGGAGCTCCCGATCTATCCACCGGTGGTCTCGGATTCGAGTTCCGATGTGTTTAGCCCCTTCTCACGCCCTCTTTTCTCCTCTGTTTTCAGCCATTTCGAGGGCTGAGGAAGAGCTTGGTGGTGGTGGCCTTGGAGGAGGTGTTTCGGTGCGCGGAGAGCAACCGAACTTCCCTTCCTTCCCTTCCTTCCTTGGGTAAGCTCTCTTTCCTTCCTTTTCTTGCTTAGATGAATGTTAGGAGGGTGGTTTTGAGTGTGGATGGTGGTCGGTGGCTGTTGGTGGCCGTTGGCGGCGGTGGGTGGCCGTTGGTGGCCGTTGGGAGGGTGGTTGGCTGTCTCGGGAAGGATGGCAGCACAGGCAGCAAGCAGCGCAGCAAGTAGCGCAACAGGCAGAGCAGGTGGCAGGGCGTGCGCGGGTGGAGTAGGGAGCGTGCCAGTGCCGCGCGCTGGGAGCCGTTCGTGGGCATGCGCGCGAGGCGCTGCACAGAGGCGCAGTGCGGGCTTGCGTAGGGGACCGCGTGCGGATGCTGCGCACAGGGCGCCGTGCGGGGGCGTGCTCGCGGAGCGCTGCGCAGAGGCGCAGGCGTGCTGTGCGCGCGCGGTGAGGCGATGGGGCGCTAGGCGAGCGGTGGTGCGTGCGGGGTGCGCGCGGGGCAAGGCGCTGGGCACAGGGCGTGCGGTGTGCGCGCGGGTTGCTGCGCTGGGGCGCAGTGGGCGCGCGGTGCACCCGGGGGGCTTGGTGGAGTGTCCGGGCGTGCGGGCTGGGCTTGGCAGTGCCCTGGGCGCGCGGGCCGGGGCTCGGCTGTGTGCCTGGGGCGGGTGGCCGTGCGGGCGGCTGCCCGGGGGGTTCGGGAGTGAGTCGGGGTGCTCGGACTCGCATGCGTACAGGCCGTATGTACGCTTGTCCGAGTGTTGGGTATTTTTAGTGTATTTTTGTGTATTGTTGTGGTATTTGTATATTTTTACTCACCAAGTTGATTACCCTGTTTTGCAGATCTTGACGGACGGTCGCGCGACGACCCGGTTATCGGTGAGTGGGACAACCCAACCCAGTTGGGAGGCGTTATATGCACTTGGGCGTATACCGTCCTCCCCTGGGGCACCGCAGTTGATATTAACTTGTTATATGTAATCCATGCAAGCATGATTAGTGTGTAGAATGCATGCCACCCTAGACTTTGTATGTTAGGGACTTGCACCCTTAAGATATGTGTAAGAGCCGTGCATCCTATCACCTTGTTATCATGCTAGGAAAGCCTCGACCTATGCATGCATCCTAGTAGTTTGATTTATTAAATTAAATGCAAGCTTATGATATCTTTAGCATGCCTTAGGGAATATTAAGGGGCCTTGCGAGGTTAACATTGAGACCCGGGCTAGGGTACTCCGTGTTCCTTGTTTGGTTGGCAGGATGTCCTATATCGGGACCTCAGGTTGCCCTCCCAAGGTTTCTTTTCCCCATTATTATCTTATATGTTCCCCGCATCTTGGTTATGCGCCTTGGAGGAATTCTGAAGAATTCAAGACATTAGAGTTGTTGAGATGTGTTGTTGGCGGATCCGAGTGGATCATATGCGTATGGATTGGCTGTTCTGTTCCCTTCGTTGGATCCGTGTAGAGACTGCCCCGGCGTTAGAAAGGCTGTCCCGTGGAGGGCTCCCATCAGTAGGCACCTCCTGATTTGGGAAGGACTGTGCTGAATGTGGGAGTGGCCAAGCTGCCTACGGAGTGGGGAGAGACTATCGGTGGACCAAGGGTGACCAACAGCCTAGTCAGTCCCAATATCCTATGTCACCTGTTGAGGGGTGAGGGTGAGGGTGTGGTGGGCCGGCGATGTAGCGACCCACTGGATTTGTGTAAGGATGATTATCAGCCTATTAAGTCCCAACATCCTATGTCACCTATTGAGTGGTGAGGGTGAGGGTGAGGGTGTGGTTGTTCGGCGATATAGCGACCCACTGGATTTGTGTTGTTTATGCCACTTTGAGGCTTTTAATGATTATTTGTGGTTGATATAAATTGTGATGCATGGGTTGTGCTGTTCACTGAGCGTGTGGCTCACCCCTCGCATAATATTTTTCTCCAGTGATTACTGAGGCGGACTTGAAGGAGGAGCTCCCCGAGCGACTGCACCAGTAGCGGAGTAGCGCCACGTCCCTCGAGTTTCAGAGGCCATCAGCATCCTTTTGATTGTATGTATATATATTTCCGTGCTTGGGCACCCAGTTTGGATTGTATTTGGATGTTTGTGTGTATATTGGCTCTCACATGACAGTTGATTATGTATCGAGTCTGTAATGTGTTGTTGATTTACAGATTCAGTCTTTTTAGCTTCCGCTATCTGTGTATATATCATGTCAGCCTCTTTGTTGTCTGTGTTGTCTTTTTAGCTGTTGTTTATGGTATGCTATTGATCTCCTGTATTGACTACTGATATCATGTATACGCTTGCCGCATCCCGGGGACGGCCGCCCTGGGGCGTGACAACTATATAAAAATCTCTTAACACAAAAAACTGCCAAATGACCATTTTGTCCCTACCAATCCATTCAATCCCATCACAATATATTTCACCATTTCACCACTTTAATTAATCACAACCATTTCACCATTTTAGCCCTACAATTCTATTCAATCTCATGAAAATCCATTCACATCATTGTAATCTCATTCATTATTAATTCAAATACATACATTTCATCATATTATATGATGGCTAATATAAATATATCATAAAATAATATTAATAATTTACATGAATTATAATAAAATTATATTAATATATTTATTGACTTATAATTAAATTTCAGTATCATAATATTACAAAGATAAAGGGATGCTTATAAAATGAAAGTATTTTCAATATTTTAATATATACTATATTGATATATTTATTAACTTATAATTAAATTTGAAAATCATAATATTATGAGAATATAAAGGGACGCTCACTGTTATAATATATTTTATGCTCTATTTTTATTATTAAATTTATGCTATAACATATCTATGAAACATTTCCTATTAAAACATATGAGGCATCGCCTATTCTTTTAAATAAACCCTCCATATGATGCATGCCGTTTCTTCAAACATATGATGCATGGTATATCAAAATTCTAAGCCTTACATGTCATCATATATATATAATGACTAATATAAATATATCATAAAATAATATTAATAATTTACATCAATTATAATAAAAAAAATTTCTAATATATTTATTAACTTATAATTAAATTTTAATATCATAATATTACGAGGATAAAGGGATGCTTATAAAATGAAAGTGTTTTCAATATTTTAATATATACCAACTAAAATTATATTAACATATTTATTAACTTATAAATAAATTTGAATATCATAATATTATGAGGATTTAAAGGGATGCTCACTGTTATAATATATTTTATACTCTATTTTGATTATAAAAATTTATGTTATAGCATATCTATAAAAAATTTCCTATTAAAACATACGAGGCATCACCTATTCTTTTAAATAAACCCTCCATGTGATGCATGTCGTTTCTTCAAACATATGATGCATGTCATATTAAAATTTAAGCATAGCGTTAGTATTCAATTGTTTTACACTTAAATTTTTATTATTGTCATTTATTATTAATTTATTGTTATAAACTAAGTAGAATACGTAGATATAAGTATACATAAACAAAACACACAAGCATATAGAAGAGAAGTAGAGAGAGATTCTTATTCACTATTTGTTGGTTGGTTGTGGAATACATGAGAAACCCCTCTATTTATAGAGTGCATGGAGGAATCCCAAAGATAGGGTGTTACAAGTCTATAGAGGTGAGGGGGTAGATAGCAGGGTGATTAATAGTGGGGGTTATGGAGTTAAATGAGAGGGGTTATGGAGTTGAAGAGTGGAGGAGGTTATGGCTAGGATCAGTGGTGGTTATCCACTATATTCACAACACTCCCCCTTGGATAACCACCACGCTAAGATAATTGTCTCATTAAAACCTTGCTTGAAAAACCCAGTGGGAAAAAACCAAAGCGAAGGAAAAAGAGTACAATATACTTTATCTTAGATTGGTGTATGCGCTTTAACACTGTCTCGTTAAAATCTTGCCAAGAAAATCCAATGGGACAAAACCTAGGCGAAGGAAAAAGAGTACAGCACGCAAATGTCATTTAATAATACTCCCCCTCATAACGATAAGGCCAAAAAGATTAGTTATAAATACGTTGCATCGATTTCATACACCACTATTTTGAATGTTGACGTGGGCATGCTTTAGTGAACAAATTGGCGTGATTGTCCTTCCACTAAATCTGTAGAACATCGATTTCACATTCACAAGCTTCATAATGATTAGCCTGTAAAATAAAACTCCAAAATGTAGATAATCGTTGTACCACCACATGTAGATACATAACCTGTTGTGAGGATCTAAAAAATATCTTAAATATGCACATAATATTCTTTCAACAAGAGACCACTCGTAGAATTCTTTGAGTAGAATAAACCAACATATATTATTCCACGAATATAACAGAAATTGTGTTTAACATCATGTCAGTGTATTCAGATTGACGCAAATTTAAATCTGGTCCATAAATTAAATAAAAATGCAACGTCAGGTTTAATACACTGTATCAAGTATAATAAATCATCAACTGTGATAAGATAGGTACTTCAGGACCAAGAAGATTTTTTATATCCTCTTTCAGATGAAAAAATGGTCCTTCTTTGGGTCAAGTGACCTGACCACCATATGAGTACTTAATGGATAATATTTGTCCATATTAAAGTGTTTCAAGACTTTTTCAATATATGTTGTTTGATGGACAAGTATCTGACTTGGGCTTTGCTCGATCTGCAGGCCAAGACAATATTTAGTTTTCCCAAGGCCTTTTACTTTGAATTCATGCATAAGATATCCTGCAGTTTTGTTGAGCTCTTCAGAAGTCTCAATTGAATTTATGTTATCAACATAAACTGTCAAAATGGCAAATCCCTTACTGGATATATTTATAAAGACACATGGGTAAATGAGATTGTTTTCATATCTTGCTTTTATCAAGTATTGACTAAGACAGTTGTACCTACTGCATTAAGCTGTACAATGAACGTCTTGGCTTTATTGAGTACATACTCTTTGATTTTGCTTTAGGCAATTTATATCCTTCAGAAATTCATCTAAATTCCCATATAGATAAGCTGTTATTTCTTCCATTAGTCTCATATCGAGTTTTTCATAAACCTTGAGACTTTCTAGGTAATAGAACGTTATTGTATCCATGATTGATGAGTATATTTCTTCATAGTCAAATCTAGGTTCTGCAAGAAACCTTGTGCCACAAGACGTGTCTTTTATCTAGCAATTTTATTTTCTTATTTTGCTTTCTTACAAACACCCATTTGTAACTTCAGGGTTAACATCTTTTGGGGTATGCATTATAGGTTCGAATATACACCACATTTTTTAAGAAAACTCAATTCTGCTTGAATAGCATCTTTCCACTTTGGCCAATTATTTCTTTGTCAACATTCATTTATGTTGTGTGGCTCATTGCAATCATCGCTCTTTGAAATTTCAGTAGCTACTTCGTATGATAAATATGTCATCGATGATCATTTATTTGCGATTCCACATTTCTCTTATATGCATATAAAATATATAGATCTTAATATTATTAGGTACCTTTTCCTCTTCTAGAGTTTGTGTAGTCACTTCTGGGACTCGTTTCTCTTCAGGGACATTATACTCTTCTGGAGTTTTTAGAGAAAGTGGATCTATTGTTCATAATCTCTTCTGAAACATTATGTATAAGTTCTTCTGGAGCATTATTAGAGCATGATTTTTCATTTGATCTCCACTTCTGGAGAGCTGAATCTTTTGAACCTATAAGTATGTCACACTTCCGGCGTGCATTAGGAATTTGATTTTCACGTTGAGCAGTACGTGAGTCTAGATGAGACAGAGTGGATGTATTCCACGATAATTCTTGTCGTTCTTCAGGTACGTCTTCCCTCCCCCTAACGGCAGGAATATTGTCTCATTAAAATGACAATCCAAAAAAATAATACACATAATTGGATGAAAGAATCTTCTTGTTCTTTAATGGGTATGGAATAAAAATTTTAATTGTTTGAAGCATCATTATATAATCCATGATCATATAATGTTTGCTCTTCTAGACTCTAGTCTCATTAACAATAAAATTTTATATAATTTGAATTGTATAAAATTATATTCAAACATAGTCTCATTAACAATAATGTTTTATTACAAAAAAAATTCAAATAGAATGATAAGGCAAACAAATACATGAGCTCTTCTCTTTTTTTTTTTTTTTTTTACTCAACCATCCGGGTCGGGTCGGACCCGGACCTGACCCGGGTCCGACGGGTCCGGGTCCGGGTCCACATTTCCCCGGACCCGTCGGGTCCTGTCACGGGTCGGGTCCGGGTCCACCCCGACCCGACCCGTTGACAGGCCTATTCTAGAGCTTACAAACAATTTTGTAATATTCAAGATATAATATTACATCATTATAAACAATCGTGCTAATAACGTGTTATAAACTAAGTAGAATACGTAGATATAAGTATACATAAACAAAGCATACAAGCATATAGAAGAGAAGTAGAGAGAGATTCTTATTCACTATTTGTTAGTTGGTTGTGGAATACATGAGAAACCCCTCTATTTATAGAGTACATGGAGGAATCCCAAAGATAGGGTGTTACAAGTCTATAGAGGTGAGGGGGTAGATAGCAGGGTGATTAATAGTGGGGGTTATGGAGTTAAATGAGAGGGGTTATGGAGTTGAAGAGTGGGGGAGGTTATGGCTAGGATTAGTGGTGGTTATCCACTATATTCACAATATTTATACATATTTAGTGTTCAATGCAATTATAGGGAATGCCATTTATTGGCATAGAATCCCTTATTTATTTATGATCACGGTTAACACCATTTATTGTGTATAAATGTTTTAAAACCACTACTTTTATACACAAGCAAAAGCATGCTATATAATATGTCCTATTATATTTATACATGAATAATATTTCATCAATTATTCATTATGAATAAAGTATATTAATACATAATTAATATAATGATATTTAAATAATAATTTTATTACTTATTTAAAAAACTAATTATTGAAACAGTCATTCTTTTTTTTTTCAATGTGTTAATTATTAGATTTACCCATGTGTCATCTTAGGGGATTTATTTAATTTGGCAAACTACAATGCGAACCATTAAAAAATAACAACGAAATATCATTTACATATTACACTATGATTTGAATTGTCTAATGTGCTGCACAAAATCAATGGCCGTATGGTTTTCAATAGCCCTTCAACTTCCCCCTCACAAACAGTCACCCTCACATTCATCCCCTAGCTTTTCATTCTCTCATCATTCATCCCCTCTCCATTCAATCCCCTCATCATCTTCGAGAGATGCTCTTTCACAAACTTTCACATTTGTTCACGCCACATTGAATGCTCATTCATTCTCATCCTCATTCTTTTAGATAAATGTGTTTATCATCTCTCTCTTTTTTGTTCTCTCCCTCAAAAAAACTTCTAACCTTAGGAAAGTGGGTTAATCTTTGGTATATATGATGCTTAATTTGATTCATCTAATCCATTTTATGTTGCAATTAAACTTAATATGTTATTTTTTCCTTTGATTTCTCGTTTTTTAAAATTTGGCATGTTACTACTATTCAAAGAAAAAATATCATATAAGTAAATTGTTTATCCTTTAACAGATTCATCTTTGATTCTCTATTCTGGTTGGAAGTAGCAAAACATTGGATCTGGTATTTATTCATAGATCTTTTGCAATATAATTTCATTATAAAATTTTCATCATCATTATAGATTACTAATTTTTTTCTATTTAATTATGAGAATATTATGATATCCGAATTTAATTATAGGTTAATAAATCATATAAATTGTCCACCCAATTTAATAAATGAATTTTCCTATCAGAAATTTTTTCCTTGATTTAGCCCTTCATGAAACAGGATATGTAGCCGTATTCTCTGTTTTTTTTATCGGATGATCTTAAAATAGGTTTTCATAGTGAATTTATTATGATTGAATTCCATAGATTTTAGGACCTATATAAAAGATATGATGATATCTATTTAAAGTTTAGTTAATTTTCAATATGAAGTTATCAATCTTCATTTTTTGTTTTGGTTTGCAAGGTGCATAGAAACTTTGATGTTATTCATATCTAGAAAAATCACCAAATAATTAATACCATAGATTTTAGGGATTTTAGGATATATGTAAGTGATGTGATGATATCTATTTAAAATTTTTAAATTTTAATAATGAATTTTTCCGTATTATCAATATTTCTTATTTTCATTTGCATAGTACATAAAAACTTTGATGTTAAATTTTTTAGTCTTCTATGACATTTGTTTAACTTTTATCTTTAATTTAAATATTAAATCCATTTTATTATGTTTTACTCTTTTGATTCAGATTATCCATAAAAATTTTGGGTTTTAAATATAGGTATTATCACAAAATTACATAAATGAATTTTGTTTGAAACCAATATAGAAGGTTTAAAATTCTAATAGGTCAAGGGATCAAATCTTGGGATCCACATTCTTTAAAAACAAATATTATGATAAGATTTGAGTTTATAGAATTTTATTCTCAGACTTTTCAAACACAAGACAAGGGATACTCATTTCATATATATATATATATATATATATATATATATATATATATATATATATTCCTTTGATTTTATAAGCCTCCCCTTATCAAGATAATATTATGATATCCCTGTTTAATTATAAGATAAAAAAATTAATCTAATTAAAGTTGGTATATATAAAATAATCATATACATATATTTATATAAATTTATTTTAATGTATGGACAACTATATGCAGCATCAAAATATCTTGAATATAATTTATTTTAATGATATTATCATGATTATTAAAAGATGAAAAAACAAAATACAATCAAACAAAAAATATCAATATTCACGTAATATTATTACATAATTGAAAAATATATTATGAATGTAGATTATATGTGAAATAAATTTTCAACAAATTCAATTTGATGATTAATATGCCAAAAATAATAATCCAATGCAATATTTAATAAATAAATTCAAATGTCATGTCTAAATTTTGAAATTCAATATTTATTAGGGAGACGAGGTTGTATCAACAATTTTTTAAAAAAAGATTTAAATTCAAATGTGTTGCTTAAATTTATGTTGTGTAAAAAGTAAACAAACCAATAAATTATTAATATTTGCATTCAAAATTGATAATTAATATATAAATATATGTAATTAAAATTGTTAATGTTGTCATTTATTTCATTTTTTTTAATGGGGAAAATTTTAACAATAACAATCCATTCACACACCTTCAATCCCATTACATTTGTTCAAATTTACACATGCAATGGCCTTTGATCATCTCCTCAGCTTCTTATTAAATGTTTACATTTTTTCCTCTTCTACCATTCATCACAATAATCATGATATTGACAATGCATTCATTCGATTATTTTCCCCTTATGATTACCTCCATTTACACGTCCAATGGAGTTGGATCAAATTCTTAGTTTCTTATCAAATGTTTGTTTTTCCTCTTCTCCAATTCATTGCAAAAATTATTTTTTTTGGCTTTGTCATCATAAAAAATTTGAATGTATATGATTGCAATGCATTCAATTTATTATTTTTCCTTTGTTAATTATATAATACTGATCATTTTATCTTTTCATTGTTGTCCTAGCAATCAATTTTTTCACAGTCTCTCTGTTTTTTTTGTTTGCCATCTTCAACTATGACATATATGATCTATCCATCATTTCACAATCTATTGGTCATCATATGATCTATGATTATATTATGATTAATTTATATGATATACGTTTTTTTTGTGTACATTTTAAACCTTTTTCATGTAGGATTTTTAATGAGCACTCATCACAACCTTTCCTTCTATCACAACATCTAAGGTGAGGGGGTGGTCCAACCCAATAAACAACAAATCCAAAAATTGTGAGAATGAGTTCACTCGTTTTCTATCTTTTTCTATTTCTACGGTTCACTATTTTGATTCTATTTTAGTAAGCTTTATTTTAAACACATATTCCTTTTTTTTTTTCCTTGTATGTAATTTAGTAACAAATTTATTTTACAAATGATATATTATGATAAAAAAAAATTAATTTTCAATGTAACTATGATTTATATCAATCCACTAGATCCCTAAACCCTAACCTAAGGGAAAATAACACAATAATAAGTATTATAAATGTTTCTATGCTATTTATCTTTACTATAAAGCGCCATGATGCGAACAAAATTCATCTAACATGGCAATTGGGTCATTTCATCGGTCAGGGCAATTTGGTCATTTCGGATATCATTTCACTTGTACAAAAAAAATTCAAAATTCAAACAAAAAAAAGGGATGAGAAGGTCACCGCATCCTACTGTGTCATGTATAAATATTTATCAAAAGGACAACATGTGTATAAATATATATATCAAGATGACATATGTGTATTGTTAAGAAAATAAATAAATAAATTGAATCAAATCATGTGTTCTAGAAGTGTGAATACACAAATTGAAAATACTAAATGAAAAAATAGAACTATAAAATAAGTAATCCTAAAAAAAATTATGCAAATGTGAAAACTATGAATATCAATTATAGTTATGCAATATTTGGATCATATATATATAAAAAAGGATTATTTGGAATCTTAAATCTTTATTAGGTATTTTCTTAAATATATAAAAACTTCACGTTGTATTATTTTAATGTGTTTATTTATCAAATGGTTCATTCTCTACATATGTGTTGTTATATATTGGTTAAAAAAAATGAGATAATATTATGAGCCGTGTATTTGTGTGTGTGGTGGTGGTGTGTTCCATCAAATTCTTTTTGTGTTGTGTTTTTCAGGATAAAATGGTATTTAATATATCCTAAATTATCTCTAACAAAAATAATTCTTATTGTTCCAAATTATCTCTAAGAAAATGGTTTTTAAAATGATAAGTTACACCAAAATCATATAATTTTTTTGTTAAAATATAGCTATCAGTGATGTCAATCCAATAAAACCCTAACTTTGAATCCTAAAACCTAAATCTTAAACCTTTGCCTATAGGAAAATAACACAATAATAAGTCTTATGAATATTTATGGAAATCACACCATGGTTATTCATAAGAAATAAATTAATAAATTGAATCAAATCAAGTTTTCCAAAAGTGTGAAAACATAACACCACAAAGTAAATAATCTTAAAATATTAATAAGAATGTGAAATCTATATAAATCAATTATAATTATGCAATGTTAATATATAAAACTTCGGGTGTGTCATTGTAATATTTATCAAATGGTGGATTCTCTCTGTATGTTGTTATATATAGATTAAAAAATATATGCCCGTTTGGGAAGTGACATAGAGTTATTCAGCCCTGATAGCTATATTGGGATAGATAATAATCCGTGCAGAATAAGCAAATTTTTGTTCGGTTAACCTTTCTGTTATTCTCATTGGAAAACGTAAAATGCAGAATTTTGTTGTTTGGTTCACCATGGATAAACTGTAGATAAATGGTGGATAAGGGTGGATAAGGAGTTATTATTTTTAAAATGTCAACATTGCCAACTAAGGAATAGAGAATAAGATCAACCATATATTGCACTGTATTCCATCAATATGTAATTATTTTTTTTTGTGTTGTGTTTTTTTTTCAAATGATATCTAATCTATCGTCTCATATTACTCTAACAAAAAATTATTTTAGAATTTTTTTTAACCTGCGTTGTTCATATTATTGCCATATTTACTTTTATTTTTCTTGTGTGTTTGTTATTATCATTTTCCTTGTCTGTGTAAAAAATAAATTTAATATATATTTAAAAACAATTAAAATCACTTTCAAATATTTTTTTTTTTTGTTAATATTATTTTTCAATTAGATAATGATGTGAAAAATATATGTTTAGAAGATTTTTTTTTTAATTTTCATTCCTATAATTTATTTAAATTTTGTTTTTTTTTAAATTTTTTTATGATTTACTTTTACCTTCACCTGGAACGGTAATTTTTTAAATCAATTCATACAAACCATTTTAACTTAGTTTGAATATCTCTCACTAATAATTTAGGATTATTTGATTATTTTGAAGAGTCCTGCTACATGGGCCTCAAGTTCTAAGCTCCATGACAAGCCCTATTAAGTGTCAGTTTCTCATTGACTCTTTGTTTGACTTTTACAAAATATAAAAAAAGCAAAATACAAAACTATCTTTCATCAAAACCCACGTTTCTTTCTTGTGTCCCTCCTCCTGTCTCTCCTCTGCGTCAACCACCACCTGCTTCACACAACCACATCTGCGGGGCATTGACCATCGGTGCTCCGCCGTCGGGGTTTCCAAATCTCTTCATCTTTGGTAAGCGCTCTCTCTTTCTTCAAAACAGGTTTGAACTTATCAAGGAATATCAAATGATGTTGCATAACAATGTCAAAACAAGCTCTGGACATATCAATTCTCCTTTTTTTTTTTTTTTGAAAAGATTTTATTTGTGGGGATTCCAATCAAAGGTAGTATAATGAAGCACTGATAGTATTAATGAATGGAGGTTTATATCAGGAAGGTTGTGATGCTATGATACTAGCTTTTTTTGTAGGCTGTTTTTTTTAAACTAGAGAAGTAGTGTCTTTAGTATAAATGATGAAAATTTGGATTTAAAAAAAAAAAATAGTCGATTGTGCAGACATGACGGAAGACGGTGCACAGGGCATCAAAGATGTTTCCAGAGAGACATTGCAAGGGGCATGTCCGACATAAACGACATTGTTTGAGTTTTTTTATTTATTTTTGAGTCGACAACTTGTCTACATTTTTCATGTATTTAATGGCATTCATAGAATGTATAATGAATCTTAATCTGAAAGATTCTATGTAACTATATCTAGAAGATTACATAGAATGTTAAATGTTTCTAATATGGAAGCTTATATATACACTGCCATAATGCAACAATATGTAAATTTCATAGAATGTAACTGTATTTGAATTTCTGTATGTGGATTTCACATAATGTATATGAATTTAGAATGTAAGTATATATAGAAGATTAGTATATAAATTTAGAATGTAGATTGTATTTGAATTTTAGTATGTCAATTTCATTGAATGTATCTGAATTTAGAATGTAACTAAATATGAAATATTGTATTTGAATTTTAGTATTTAAATTTTAGTAAATTTAGTATATAATTGTAACTAGAAGATTGTATCTGAATTTCATATGATGTAATTAAAAAAAATGAAGCATATAGTGGGGCTCACTTCGGAGAAGTAAAACAACAATCTTATATCATTTTATGGTTAAAATTCAAGTTTATCTTGATTTTCCTTAAAATGTATTTTGATTTTTCAGAAAATGTAATATGATTCCTAGGAAATGACATAAAAAATGAAAAAAAAGACCAACAATCAGATAAATGAAGCAGAAAATATAACTTAGAATTATATAGCTAACATAACAAAATAGTCATTTATTAAATAACATTACATAAAATGTATAAAAAAAACATGTGAAAAAAAACTCACATAAACTAATACAACTGGTTTGTCAAATACACTTGAAATGCATCTTAATTTCAGAAAAGAAAAGTTGAGGTCGAGGAGGTGGAGGCTGGAAGATGGCTTGAAAGGTAGTTGAACCACTTCTCATACGATAGAGGACGACGAAAGGAATCCAAAAGGAATCCAGGGGTATTGACGTCGGTCGTCGGAGATGAACAGGCCAGTTGGAATGGATTTTTGAAGTTATGGGGATGGCTTAAGAGGGTAAAAAATGAATTTGACACATACCATGTCATGGGGCTTCTCAAAGAGGCCTAATCTCAAGGCTTAAAATCATTTCCGTATTTTGAATTGATCAATTATGTATAAACATTAGCTTCATTTGCTTAGATCATTTTTTGTGGGACAAATGTACTTCACAACGGTGGTTTGCTTTCTCGGTAGTTATATTTTTTTTTATCAACTTTTTAATATTTTTCTATATTTTAAAAAAAAAGCGTATGAAATATTATCATCTATGAATCTATAATTGCTTTTTTTTTTTTGTGTTTGACACCATTATTTTCATCATTCAAATGGGTAAACTATAAGCATTAGATTTTTTACATTTGAAATCAATATTATAAAAATGTTATGATAACTAATTTTTTTAACCATACATATATTACATTTTATCTATGTGCATTTGCACATACACAACAACTAATTTTCTAAAAAGATTGAGAACCTACAACTATTTTTTTATTTATAAAAAAAAATTTATATCATAGAATTACAACAATTTATCCACAAAATATTGATCTGGGCTTCTGGAAGACTTCACTGATTTCATATTAGACCTCTCTCCTCCAAAACCTCCCTCTCTGGTCTTTGAAATCATCCTCAACCCCTCTGAAACCCCGTAAACCTCCTCCGCCCAATCCCGACCCCGCTCCCCCGCCACGAACCTCCGCAGCTCCCTCCCCACCTCCAGCCAGCTCTCCCCGGCCACCGCCTTGTACATTCCCTTCTCCTCCATCGTTTTCATCAATCGGTCCGCATCGCCCCGCCGATTCACCCCAGCATAAAGCCCGGCCAACACCAAATAATTCCCCGGCTCGCCCGGCTCGAGCTCGAACAACTCGCGCGCGGCGTATTCGCCCACATCGACCCGCTTATGCACCCGGCTCGCATTCAATAGCGCCCCGTAGACGCCCGCGTGCGCCTTCATCGGCATTCCAAGCACCATCCCCACCGCCTCGTCGAGCCTCCCCGCGCGCCCCAACAAGTCCACCATGCACGCATAGTGGTCCACCGTCGGGGCCTCGATCTCCTCGAACACGCGCTTCCCTTCCTTGACCATCCCCGCGTGCGCGCACGCCGTCAGCACTCCCATGTACGTGATCCGATCGGGACCGACCCCGCGCGCCCCCATCTCGTCGAGCAGACGCAGCACGACAGACGCGCGCCCGTGCGCGGCGAGACCCCCAATGAACGCGTTGTACGAAACGACATCCCTCGACAGCATGCCTCGAAACACGCGCTCCGCGTCTCGGACGCTCCCGCAGCTCGCGTACATGAAGACCATCGAATTGAGCCCCGACACACCCAATTCGATGCGGTTCTCGGCGATGCAATCCGCGACCCAACCCCCCAACTCGAGCGACCCGAGATGCGCGGTCGCGGATAAGACGCTCGCCATTGTGATCGCATCCGGTCTTGCCTTCCCGGCCATCATCTTGAATAGCTCGATCGCCTCCGCGGGGCGCCCGTTCCGCGCGTACCCCGCGATCATGGTGTTCCAAGTGACGGTATCCCCGTCTCCACCAAGCCGGTCGAACAACGCCCTCGCCTCGCGCGTATCGCCGTTCCACACATACCCATTGATCATCGCATTCCACATCACCACATTCCGATCCCCCGCGCCGTCGAACACCAATCGCGCAGCCTCCAATTCCCCGCACTTGGCGTGCATGTTGACGAGCGCCGTCTTGAGCACGCAATTCAGCCGCACCCGCCCCTCCCTCACCGCGGCGAGCACCGGCCCCGCCGCGCGCGCGTCGCCCAAGGCGGCGCACGACGCGGCGACCGCGACGCACGTCGCCTCATCGGGAGCGGCCGTCATCGCCCCGAAGATCGTCAAGGCTTCTTCGGGGCGCCCGTTGAGCACGTAGCCGGAGATCATCGCGTTCCACGACGTGGTGTTACGGACCGGCATAGCGTCGAAGTGGGTCCTCGCGGCCTCGACGTCGCCCGCCTTGGCGAGGCCGCTGACCATGGCGGTCCAGGTCACGACGTTCTTCCTCTCGCGCATGACGTCGAACAGGCGGCGGGCTTCGTGGGCGCGGCCCCATCTCCAGTAGGCGGAGAGCATGGAATTGGAGTCCTCCACGAGCCGCCTCTCGCGGGTCTCGTGGAAGAGAGCCTCGGCGGACTCGAGGGGGCCGTGCCGGGCGTAGTTGCCCAGCAGTGAATTGCGGACCCAGACGTCGCAGGAGTGGCCGGACTTGAGGACGCGCGCGTGGAGCGCGCGCGCGGCGGCGAGTCCCGCGCGTTTTATGAGCGGAGGGAAGATGGAGGAGGAGCCGTCGCACATCCGAGAAGAGGGGATGAAATTAAAATCTTCAAAAATTCTCAAACACAATTAGTCAATCTCGTGAGCCCATGCTGTTATAAAAATTGCTGTTTAAAAAAATAAATTTTATTTTAATTTTTATACACTATGATAATTTATAAACTGCGTTATCATAGTACATATGTAATTAAGGTAACGTGTGATAACACGATTGCAAAACTGATTGTCTACAATCCCTTTAAAACTAATTCTGCACGAAGCTGCCCCCCCCCCCCCAAGCTTTCTCAAATCGCAGTTTTTTTACACTATTTACCTGAAATCTATTTGCAAGAAGCTGTGATTACAAAATTGTTTGATTGCATGATTGCAGAACCAGTTTCCTGCAATCGCGCAACTAAGCACTGCTTTAAGAGACCATTTTTAAGGATCCAATGTAAAACGGATTGATCAAGTGAATAAGCGTCTATCATGTTTTTCATGTAAAATAAGAATCTTCAACAATAATACAAAAAAAAAAACTAATAGAATGAGCCCTGGGTAAGAATTCATGACCTCTCAATGAATAAGGGATAGTACATGGATATTGCATATTGTATGTTGATATTTTTAAATTTATATTTTATTTTAATATAACCTCATCCCACAGTGATTTTAAATAATTGGTTTTAGATGATAATAATTATAAATTGACCTCTCAAGTATAAACACCTTGAGGGTTTAATGTGGAGAGGCTAAAAGCCTTTAAAAAAAGAAGAAGAGAGAATCAAATGTTACAAACAATACTTGGAACCAGTTTAGAAGAATCCAGATTGACTGAACACTGTGCATTAGTGCATTCATGGAATCCAAATACTCCAAAGAGACCAACACTGGTTCTGTTTTGTCAATCACACATGTCACGTAACTAGAGCTGCAATTTGGGTGGGTTGAATCCGACCTAACCTGGTTTATGGGCGGGTTCAGGTTAAGATTTTTTTATGTTGGGTTCAATCCGACCCGAACCCGAACTAACCTGAACCCGAACTAACCCAAACCCAATTCGGGTTGGGTTCGGGTTAGGCGGACTCAACCCGAATCCAAGTTAACAAAACCCTAACCCTCCGTATGCGGTGTGACATTAGGTTATTCGCTCCCGATAGCTATACTGGAATAGATAACAATCCAGGCTGAATAAACAACTTTTTGTTTGGTTGTCTTTTTTGTTATTCTCATTGGAAAACGTAAAAATGAATTTTTTGTTGTTTGATTCACCTTGGATAAAGTGATGATAAATGGTTGATAAGTGATGAATAAGAGTTTATGATTTCTTAAATGATAATTATACCCCCTAGGAATAGTGTAAGAGATATATGATTAATTTGATAGATGTGACAGTTTTTGGAATCTGCGTGAGTCTGTTAGGTGAGATAAATTTTTTAAAATAAAAGAGGAGGGTATTTTTATCCATTGGCATAGATAAGCCTTGATAAACAATTTCCACCATTTCCTTAGAATAATTATCATGCCTTATCTTAACTTATCTAGACATAACTATCGAAATTTATTCTATCAAAAACAAATAATTTTTTAGATAACATATACGGATAATTTTTTTATAGCTATTCTCATATATTCTTCATTATTCTTGTCTTATATTCTTCGGGGGGGGGGGGGGTCACAGTTCATTCACACGCCGAGTGACTACCGCACCATCCGATCGGCGCCCAGAGCCCCTCCCCGACCGAGATCCGCAGACCCAAAACATCGTTGGACCTCAACAGTGCAGCATCTGAGGGTCTGAGTGCTCTCCAAACCCTATCACACCCTTCAAACTACCATTGACACAACGGTACCCACTCTCTTGAGTTGAATGTCCATGTTATTGTTGTTTCCCTCACCATTATTATTACTATTGTTAGTTGTCAACCTCTTGTTGTTGTTGCTGCTGCTGTTGATGACAATAACGAAGGGTAGTGATTCAACCTGAACACAATCACTCTCACCATCTCTGACTAACTTGGCCAGTCCTTTGGGATCCTTCAACCTCAGCCCTACACCAAGAATCTCCATGAACTCCAACTTCCTCAAGGAGCTCCCATCGATCCTGTCTTTTTTTTTTTTTTTTTTGCTCTTATTTTTTGGGGGTTTTTTCGGCCTGACGAAGAGGGATGAAATCGTAAGATTTGATTTCCAACCAATTTTTTACTTAACAGAGTTTCACTGTTAATTATTTGTATATAACTTTTAATTAATCAGAGTTTGTTGGGTTATTTTTTAAATATGTTTCATTATCTTTTATGTGTTAAACCCAAGCCTAACCCGAACCCGGGTTCAACCAGAACCCAACCCGAACCCGCGGGTTGAGGTTGGGTTCGGGTTCGAGTTGAATGAGGTGTGTTACGGGTTGGGTTTGGATAGACCTTTAACCCGACCCAACCCGTTCGAGTTGCACCCCTACACATAACACATTCAAAGAGAACACTATTCATAACTCACCAAACGGGGAAGTCCTGTCTCTTTCACTGTGCCCTAACTCATTTTCCATTCTGTCTTGTTATGTTCAAACTAATAAATATCACGTGCGAGAAACTTCAACTTATAGTAATGGAGGGGCAGAAATTTTGCTCACCGGGTTCGGGTAAGCGGATCCGTCCACTCCAGTTCTCTTTCGCCTGATTCCATCGTCGTCCGTCGGGGAGTACTCTTTGAACGCCGCAGACACGGGGAGGTGGGGACCTGCGAAAGACCTTCCGACACTCAAGTCAGTCAAGGTGAACGAAAAGGAGATCTTTCAAAAAGAAATTATGCATGCCTTTCTTGTGAGTAGTTGCCCCCTATTTATAGAGGAATTTGAATGGTGTTAGGGTTTCTGATCGATCTCTTTTTATCGGACAGACGAGAATTCATCAGTCATTAGTGAGGGGACAATAGATATAATCGTAGAATATGGTCAATTATAAGTTGACATGTTTATCCATATTTGGTTGGGATTCTGTGGACACAGTCAATGATGACTTGGTTCGGTGATAAATATCAGCATTGATTGGATTTGAATAATGATAATTATAATTAATGCAATATATCTAGGAAGATATGAGCAATAAGTGAATGGGTAAATATTGACTTAGCCTGCTGTAGTCGGACGGGTATGGGCCTTCTAGTTGGGTCCGTTCAGACTTGGGCTTGATGGGCCATTGTTCTGTTAGACCGGATCCGACGGGAACCACGACCCAACCTGCTTTGGGCAGCTTGAAAATTTGGTGCCCATAGATGCCCCCTTTTTCTCATTCAACAGGTAGTTCTTCCTGTCGAATGGGAAAAACTACCTCGGGAGCGCCACGTGTTGGACGAAACCTCTGTCCCATCGAAATGATGATACTGGGATTCGATAGCCTACTCAGATTCGGCGGCTCGTTCAAGTTCCGAGGGCAATCAATGCGGATTCGTCAAGTCGCTTGAATCGATAGGACGTCGCTTCGTCTTGCGGGCTCGTCGATTAATGCAAGGTAATTATTTCGTCCTGTTATCAACGGTCGTAACGATTGGCGAAATGACACGGCGAAGGTGGAGCGACGGATTTCCGCCCCCATAAATTGCCTTGAAATAGCGAAGATCGCCATCGTGGATAAAATATGAATATGATGTAGATAATAAACGGTAAAACTGTTGTCAAAACTTTGGTTTTGACTAATTTTTTTGTTAAAAAATGAGTTTGGTTTCCATTAATTATTTTTAGTGGAAACGAAATGAATTGTGTTCCTCTCGTCGAGGAAATGAATGTAGTATATTTACATTCTCAAAATCAATTTTAGGTAAATGAGAAAATTGGATCCAAAGTTCTTCCAATAACATGATGAAAGTAGTTGATGATTGGGGAAGAAAGAAAAAGCTATAGTCCCATATCGGTAAAAAAGAAAAAATATTAAGGATTTATAACATGGACTTCTTGTATTCTAGTGAATTGATTTTAGTGGAGGTGCACATACGCATCGTTACGACTACGACAACCAATAAAATTAAAATCTGGTAGCAAATATCTATCATTGTCCAAAAAAAAAAAAAAAAAAAAACCCAACAAAATAATAATATTCAACTCACATTTTCCTTTTACAACGTACACCTATCATTAACTTTGTTAAATCAAATCAACCGGTGGTAAAAAAAAAGAGGGAAATTGATCTAGCTCCCTGAAAACTTATGAAAATTGAAAAAAATCCCTGGGAAATTTAAAAATCGTCTTAACTCCCTAAAATATTTTAAAAATCATAAAAAATCCATGTGATTATCTAAAAATATATGCTGATTTATTTAAATTTTATTAAATAAATTATAGTTTTATAATCAAGGTGTTATGCTTTTTATTACTAATAATTTTAAGTTAAAAATGTATTATAAAATTTTGATTTGGTTTTTAAATTATTTTCTCTACTAATTTTGTAATGGAGTTAATGAAACTGTAATTTTTTTTGTTCAGCCTCTGTAATGACTAATGAGATTGAGGAGGGAAAAATGTTGAAAAATGACTCAATTTTGTAGATCAATTGAGGTTCGATGAATATTTTTTTTTTTTACAGATGAGGATGACATTTCAGGACATGTGGATGTTGAAAAATGACGGGGATATTTTTGTCTTACAAAAGAACTAAATTTGATTTTATAAAGTTTGTAAGAATTGAATCCAATTTTAGTAAGTTTCTAGGGACTTATTTCAATATACTCTTGACCGGGGGACTAAATTTGTTAACTATGTATCATTTATGAGGATTTAGGATGATTTTTTAATTTTAAAGAAATTTTTTATAATTTTAAGAAGATTTTAGGGAGTTAAAAAAAAAAAAAAAGAGTAAAAAGAAAATAAACAGAAGCATTGTTGGCCTTAAGAAACATTTATGTCTGACAATCAGAAGCACACTAAAAATGGTATTCCGGGAATATAAACACGTGACAGGAGGACAGGATGAACCAGATAAGCTTGTGCTGTTCAGTATATAAAAGCCTATTTTTTTATTCATACTGTTTAATTAGTATAATGTGTGTGTAAATCAAACATAATTTGGTGAGACGGCCCTGATTCCCATTTGGGGGTAAGCATTACCAGGCTTAAATACAAATAGCTTTTGATTGCTGTAGATTGAAGTGTTTACAGAGGTTGACAACTGATGGATCTGACTTTCGAGCTAGTTTGACTTTAGTTCTTACTCTTATTTTAGTGGAACACTTAAATAACAAAATTACGTTTGGAATTTTCTATTCATGTGTTCGTTTCTTAATATCTTAAATAAAATTTCTTCTTTATCAAATCCATTAAAATTGGATTTTTAGGAATGAATAATTCTCCTTTTGGATCAAAGCCTAAATTGACGGTGTTAGAATCGATATGATTGTCAAGCAGAGGCGGAGCCATGTAGGGACAAGGCGGGGTTCAAGCCCCTCCTTAGATTTTTATTTATTTATGGTAAATAAATAAGAACAATTGAGATCTGAGTTTAATATGGATATATTTATTGAATTGTAACAAAAATTCTTGAGAAAATTAATTCAAGTACTTTAAAAAATATATATATTTTTTGTTAGGTCTCTCACACTTTTTAATATATTAAAACGGTCTTAAGTAGATATTATATTTTTTCTAAGTCCCTCATCTCTTTTTTTTATTGCTTACCCTGTAAAATATTTTTTACACACGATTATACATTCTGCATATGTTGTTCACTCGTACATTATTATTCAGTCCCTATATTTTATTATATCAACCCTTATTATGCATCCTATGTATAATATTAAGAGTCTGTTTGATAACTCTAGTTGAGAATAACAACTCCTCTTTCTCAATAATCCAATTCAGGTATATTTTATGGAATCAAATATTTTAATTGACAGATCTATGAATGAACATATGAATGGATGATTCCAAACATAATTTTCCTATAAGTGTTATGATAGATTTTTATGAATATCTTTATTTAAAATTAATTTTATATCATAGATACGATATCGATATATATATATATATATATATATATATATATAGGGGGGCGATGGGGTGCGCCCGTGCGCCCCCGTGCGCCCCCCGTCGTCGACCGTGCGATCGACGTACTCGTCGATCGCACGGTCGACGTTTTTTTTAAAAAAAAAACAAAAAAAACGTACCGTCGTCGCCCCCGACCCACCCCTGTCGCCCCACCACTGCATCGACCCCCGTCGTCGCCCCCGTCGACGACTGCACCGACCCCCGTCACCGTCGACGACTGCACCGTCACCCCCGTCGCCCCCGTCACCCCTGTCGACGACCCCCGTCGCCCCCGTCGCCCCCATCGCCCCATCGCTCCGTCACCCCCGTCGTCGCCCCCGTCGACGACTGCACTGACCCCCGTCGACGCCGTCGTCGCCCCCGTCGACCCCGTCACCCCCGTCGTCGCCCTCGCCCCCGTCGTCGACCCCGTCGTCGTCGACCCCCGTCGTCGACCTCGCCCCCGTCGTCGACCCCGTCGACGTCGTCGCCCTCGCCCCCGTCGTCGACCCCCCGTCGTCGCCCCCGTCGTCGCCCCCCGTCGTCGACCTCGCCCCCGTCTGTTTTTTTACGTTTTTTTTGTTTTTTTTTTAAAAAAAACGTCGACCGTTCGATCGACGAGTACGTCGATCGAACGGTCGACGACGGGGGCGCACGGGCGCACCCCATCGCCCCCTGTCGATCGTCGTCGAGACAGCGTGAGAGAGAGAGAGAGACAGCGAGAGAGAGAGATTTCGATCGAGAGAGAGAGAGAACAGCGAGAGAGCTCGAGAGAGTTCGAGAGACAGCGACGTCGAGGGTTGATTTGATTTTTTTTTTTTTTTAATTGACCGTCCGATCGAGGTCCATCGATCGGACGGTCTGTACACGGGGCGCACGATGGGGTGCACCGTGCGCACGGTCGCACCCCATCGTCCGTGTGTGTATATATATATATATATATATCTCACGTCTTAGTTAGAATGTCAACTGCATCTTCTTGCCTTGTTACCTGCTTAAAAATTATTGCCATGTCTGTACCACAGTCATAGTTGTGTATATATAACATATATTTTGAGTAGTGTTATTTTAAATATGTCAATTATCCAAAAAAATATTCATATATGATACGAATATGTATCTGAAAATTCAAAAAATATCCGATATCCGAAAAATTCTTATCCAAAAAAATTATTTGTATTAGAAAATTTTCAGATCGGATACAAATATGCCTGTATCTAATCCAAAAATATTCATATCCGGAAATATTATTATATTATTATTTATTTAATTATGTATTTATTTTTTTAGGATTAGTATGAGTTTTTATTTTTATTTTTATTCTAAAGCATGTAATGTTTTATGTATATACTTATAATTTTAAGTTTTATACTAGGTAATTATTAGATTTTTTTACATATTTCAAATATTAGATATATGCTTTTTTATTTTTCGATATTAGATCTTTGGATATTTTAATTATTCCATATTTATTTTGAATTTTTGAATATTTCAGGTAATTATTCGTATCCGAATCTGGGTTTTTCGGATTGAATACATATACTTACTTTCAATATCCATCGTCGGATACGAATATTTTTTTGGATATTCAATTCAGATACAGATACAAATATGGACCTATTCGATCCGTATACATCTGAATGATAGAAAATGTGATCATATATCTTATAACACTTCTTTGTAAGCTACAATTTCTCAAACCATTGAGAGACAGTCCTATGATTTGAAAGTGACATATTTCTAGTCTTATCATATAGAGTTTGTAAACTAGAAAAATAACGGATTTTTCTATTTCTTCTCCCTGGACGTAAACACATTGTATGTTTGTTTTCTTCTTCTCTATTTTAATTCGCAACGTTTTTTTCCAACATACCTATGTAAAAAGAATTGGGAGACATCATGGTAGGTCTTTTAGAGACCTCACATGCTTCAATGGAGACATTATTTTGTTCCAATCAATGGTAGCAGCAGAGAAGACATGGAGGAGTTTGTTTATTCAATTCATTATTGTGTTTTTTTGCATGTGAACCACTAGAACACAATAAGGCTGTGGCATGAAAAGGTAGACATTTTATTTTTTATTTTTAAAAGTTTGGTCAAGATTTGCTTATGTTTTGAAGGGTACATATGTACCATTAAAAAGTGAAAACTATCAATCACTATGTGTTTTTTTTTTACCTACATTAATGTAGAACATCAATAGAGAAGTTTCTGAATATCATAGTAGAACATCAATAGAGAAGTTGTACATGTTCGAAATATTGTTTTCCACTGCTTATCGTTTCTGTAATTCCTATGTTATGTGTGAATGCATTGTGGTATTATATACTCTCAATTGAGAAACAATCATAGGTTTTCCTCTATCATCATTGAGAAACAATCCTAGGTTTTTCTCTATCATCATTGCATATAAAAACCAATTTATTATAAATTTATTCATGAAATGAGAAACTTAAAATATGTGAGACATCTTATTTTGAATTTTCGAGACATGGTTTTTAATTAATTCACAAAACATAAAAATAACTAAAATAAAAAATCAGAATTCACTTCCATATAATATATCTTAAGCTTGCATTAGCTAGGAATAAGAGGAATAGGGATAAATAGGATAGCAAAACAAATGTGTTTGGAATAAACTTGGATAATCCCAGTTAATACCAAATTTAGGAATTATTTATTCCAAATTTATTAACTCTAAGTCATAATTAACTCACGATGCAAGGAGAAAAAAAAAAACACAAAATCATGAAAACTACCTTGATTACTTATTATCTCGGAATGTTAATCCAAGCCTTATAAAACTAACTACGGAAATAAATATAAAATAAGTACATGAAATATGTGCCTATTCATTCCCTATAAGAATATAATTAATATTATAAGGGTTTTGTTAACGAGTGGTCTCATAGCACTGGTTAACCCACATTAATTACTCACTTTTTAGGTAACCCAACAAATTAATTATGATATGGTTAAAAAAAATAAAATATTTTTTAAAATACCAACAACACCCCTAATAAATTCACCACATTTTTTTTTTCTTCCAATTTTTCCCTCTCTTACACAATGTTTAAAAATAAAAAATGTTGCAAGCATAAATAAAATATTTTAAGGAAAAATGTCCTATTTTACTATTTATGTAAAAAAAAGTATGTATACCAAACAATTGAACAATATTTTTTTTTTGTATATAAATTCAATTTTTTATATATTATTTATGAGTAAATAGGGTATGGGAGGGAAGAAAAAAAATATTGGAGGTAAAAAATAGGGTATGGGAGGGAAGAAGAGAAAAAGATGGGAATTTATTAGAGGTGTTATTGGTATTTAAAAAAAAATCATTTTTTTATACTCATATCATAATTAATTTATTGGAATGCTTAAAAAGGTAACAATAAATGTGAGTTAACCAGTGCACTGAGGGCACTCGTTAACAAAACCATTTCTGTTATTCGAATTGTTGTATGAGTAGTTTATATATTCCCCCATACTAGTTTTGGATTTTATTTTATTTTTTTCTGAGTGAATTTTAAGATATTTTGATACTCAGATACTTCTGTAGTCATTCTAGTAGATTTTTACATTACTTAATGTAGAATATAACATTATCTAATACAATATATATTTTACTATGTTAGTATATTAAGAAAACCGTAAAAAATATAAACAGTCGTTAATACATCCAATTAATTTATAGAATCATCTCTTGATAGACTGAGAGATGTACGAAACCTGTTATGCATCGTAATCCTTCAGATCTTACTTTTAATATTTAACCAAAAAAATGCAAATGTAAATAACCTAGTGTCATTGATTTAAAGAAACATATGGTACAACCATTTGGGAGTTTGGACATTCTGAAACATTTCCATGTGTAATGTCCAATCATTTTTTTAAGATTATATATTTTGTTAAAAAAATGTGTTTTTATACAAAAAAAATGTATAAATTAACAAATGACCCATTTATATAAAAAAAAATATAAAAAATAATATGTTTCATGTAATGAAACATGTAATAGATTAGTAATATGATCATGCATGTAGAATCACAATTCACAATCAAGGATTGCATCTAACAACGCTCTATTAAAAAATGGGATCGGCTTAGGTCCAAGATGTATTGAATAATTTGATTGTTCAACGCAATCGTAACCCTCTAATCTAATCATTTTCAAATGCGTACTTTAATTGAATACTGAAAAAGGAAATGTTAGATTTTAATTGATTATAATTTTAATTTTAAAATCTGACAGAATATTTGAGTTATAATGTCTCTATAAGATCAGAGGGTCACGATTGCGTTAAACAATCAAATTGTCCATCACGCGTTGGACATAACCTGATCACTTAAAATATGATGCACAAATAAACCATTTTATTTCTTAATAATTCACACAATAGTTGACATTAAATCATGCTCAAGTCCAAAATATTCAATCAAGAATTCAGAAGTCACCATCTCACAATATTCAATTTCAACACTACCCATAGGCCATAGCATAAAGTACCTATTCTAAATTTTTTTTATCACAAGTATCCAAAGACAAATCTGAAAAGTAAAAAAAAAAATCAAAAACAAAAATTTTAAAAAAATCTACAGTTTTCCCTCCCTTATGCAGCAAATCCAAACCCTAATCTAAAGAAGATCAACAAAAATCAATGCCAAAGATTTGCCCTTTAAACACCCACGCAATACTAAATCACCCCCCATAAACCAACAAATTTGCAAAAACACCCCCAGAATGCACACGTGGCAAACACCCAGTAGTCTTTCAAGGAGCTGGAGCTGTCCTAAGACCAGATGACAACAACGCTGTCCAAGAAAGTTAAACAAAATCCCTTTCAGATTCTTCTTCTCCATGTGTTTCACTCTCTCTCTCTCTCTCTCTCTAAAAAAAATTACATCTTTTGTTCTTTGTATTGATGAACTGAGGCCTGCATTGTGGACCCATTCAGTATGTGAAGGTAAGAACCAAGTTTTCTTTTCAAGGGTTGAGATCCAAAGCTTTTTCTTTTTTTGGTTTTTTTTTCCCTATCTGTAGAGCTGATGGAGATTCTATGTGATGGGTAGTGATTTTTGTTTCTTTTGTTATTCTGCAAGCTTTGTTTTTGAAAGGGTTTATTGCAATCTTTGAAATGTGGGCTTTTTAATGTGAAAGATGGGATCTTTGTATGAGAAAATGTAGTTTTTGTTTGAGTTCTATATGGGTTTATTTGGGGTTTTTTTTATTGGGGGTACTTTGAAGTTGGGTTAGGTTTTATAACTTTGTGATTTAGGTTTTATAACACTCTTTTGGAGGAGTCATATAGATATATGTAATTAGGATTTAGGGGTTTATGTCAACAAAATCTTTGCAAGAATGCTACCTAGCACACCTTGAAGCATCAACAAACCCATGATCTAATGGTTTCAATCTCTTGTCAACCACGGAGCTAAGGGCCCAAGCCCCTTCCAGTTTCTCTGTGAACTGAAAATTTTACTTTTTCTTTGAGTCCTAAGATTTCCAGATTTAATTTCCAGCTTGTTTTAGTTGAGCTGGATTGTTAGTGTGGTTGGAGTTACATGGTCTCTGACTCTCCACGCTCTTTTACTATATTTATTACGAGATGGAATCGTATTGGCAGGTTGGCCAAGCTTTGACAGTTTCTCTGACCTTGGTGAACATTTTTCGGGTCAGTGTATTATGAAAAAAAGAGGATAAATACCATTTATGTTAAAGTTGCCAAATACAAGAAATCCAAATGGGTTGGTTCCCACCATAAATTGAAGCGGTTGATATGTGTCATTTCCAGTTTAGTGAGTTCTGTAATCTAGACATAATAAGCACCCATTATTTTTTTAAATTGTTGGAGATTATCTAAGATCTGGGTGATAGTCAGCCTTACTTGATAGCTTTGGGAAGTTGCTACCATGAATCCATGACTATTTGCAAGATCACATGGGAATATTAATTTAATGCCATTCTTCTTTATTGGATATTCATTGCCAATTCATCACCTGTAATAGGCATCTGGACTTAACAAGGCAGTTTATCTGGATTCTTCACTCAAGTTTTAAAGAGGATTGACACAAGATTGACAACAGCAAAATAAATAAATAAATCTATATCCAGTCTCATATAGAACTATTTGTGGATCTTTGGGACAAGATGATGTTTATGGTTAGCTGTCAAGCTTGCCATTTCGCCTTGGTTGTTGACATAGCCGACAATTGTGTTTGGTCTGTCATTTATCTGTTGACATGAAATAAACTTCCATTTGTGCGATTAACTTTGAATGGAGGTATAAAAGAAGATGGAATGTATTATTTATTTCCAAATTCGTGTTGATGTATCCATCTTTCCTTTATCATCTAAATTATGATGAAGATTTGCATTTGGATTAGATTTCTTATGAACTAAAACTGATGGTTCTGTTCTATTATTCAGTTCATTTATTCCGAACCAGTAAAAGGCACACAATTTTATGAGATGAGAAATATGTTTAAAGAGAAGTGGAATTATGGGAGAAAGTAATGGGTGTGGTCTTTTTTTTTATAATCTTTTCCTTTTGTTTTTCCTATACTTTCCAAATGAAATTGAAAAATGACCTGTGTGTCCATTGTCGATTTTATGCACGAAGATAAAGTCAGCTTTAAAAAAATCTATGGGTGTAATTTTTAGTATGATATTCTCCTCTACTTCGCTTTATTATATAGCATAGTTTTTTTTTTTTCTTTTGAAAATTGTTACCCCACTGTGCACATTTGGATGGGGGGTGGGGTGTGGTTTGATCCCTTGGCCTCCTTTTTACCGGTTAACCAAAGTAGCATAGTTGTGAGCTGAAACTGACATTTTCCTTTTTTTTTTCTTTAAAGAAAGGTAAGGCCATCACAATCGATGCAAACACTTGCCTTTTCTTTTATCTTTACTTCGTGTCAGTTGTAAAATTGTAGCCATGGTTATACGACCCATTTTTATGATTCAAATCCTATAATTGGATCCATGAAGCCTGAAAATGGTTTGAGTTAAATCTTGACATGTTTGGATTGCTTGACCAACTATATGACGTAGACAAGAGATTAGAATATTGTAGGGTATAATAGTTTAAAGTGATATAAGTACATTAATTTTCCATATTAAAAGAATAATCTTTGGTTGTAGGTTAATTATATACATTTTGCTTGATCAATGCTAGATGAAAGAAAGAAAGAACAATAAAACATATTTATATGATTGAAATAATATTTTGTTAATGCTTATAAATTTAAAATAAAAATTTAATTTATGTAAAATTTCACATTGAATTGTTTTCAAGGCTTATAATTGTACGATGTTCAATTCAAATCCCTCCCAATTGTATGATGTGATTCCTTTTTCCAAAGCATTATTTTAATTACTGTATTTTATTGACATGCCAACTTTAACTTGCCAACTCTGCCAATTTCTCCTTGACCTCTCTTATTTTGTTATGGAGCAGAGGTTGGCTGTTTTATTTCTTTCCCTATATCTATTTGAATTTTTAAAAAATTATTGCAGAGTGAATTCAAGGACAGATATTTTTATTTTTCCACTGAATTTATGAGCTGAATATTTTGTGTTCATTCAAAACTGATAATGAGATTGCTAGGGAGGGTATAGTGTGGGACACTTTTTTTATTGTCTAAGACTCTGTTGGCATGGTTGTCGAAATCTGTCGTTAGGACTTGACATGTTTGTTGTCAACATAGACTGAAATTTTGTGTCAGCATCTATTTGTTTCAGTTCAAGCATATAAGTAAACATTTTTTTTATCATTATAGATATTCTACTTTACTATTTGACTCACTCCATTTATATCTGTTCAATTTTTTTACATGTTTTTCCTCTGATGAAAGAATGGAATGTCTACAAAATTCAGTAAATTTGGTAAGCATCCTTTATAGACAGGGAAACAAGCAGTCTCCCATAAAGACACCAGAAAAAGGAAAAATATTTTTTTTGTTTGGCATATAAATATCTTTTTCATGATGGATTTGTCCCCAAGTCTTATTTTTGGTTGCTGGTTAACTTAACACTCTCTCTCCGATTTATTCATTATTTCTTATGTAACAGTTATCTGATTAATACATACTTCTTAATTTTGCTGCAGTTATTAATGCTTAGAATTTAAGCCGCCATGCTATTCTTGTCAGTTTTATGAGACATCGCTGTCCATATTTTCATTTAGAGTGGTCTTCAAAAGTTTGATAAGAGATGGTGGAGACATTATCTGCACCAAGTGAGCTTCACCTGAAGAAGGAACTCACTGCCCTCCGAAAGGCACGATTTTTACGTGACCCAGAAACTTGTTCATCATGGAGATCCCCTTTGAGTTCCCGATCAACGGCTACTCGTTCTGGCCAGAACCTTGTTAATTGTGGTAGAGGAAAGTCTAGTAATATATCCAACCCTGGTGGGGAAATTGGTTCTAGTTTGCCTCAAAGGACTGAGAATTTCAGTAAAAAAGTGTTCCTACACAATTGGATGAATCATTCTATTAAATCAAGCGATAATGAAACAAAGTTGGATGGTCAAATGTCCGAAGACAGCTTAAACAATGGCCAAAAGATGGATTACAAAGATAATGTGAACCTTGAACACCCGGAAATGGTATTTGGTCGGAGGAATATAAACTCGGAGACCTCTACAAGAAGAATGGCAAGAAAGTTCAGAAAGCGTACTAGTGTGAAATGTGGAAACAGGATGTCCGCAAATTTAGGAATGCTCAATTCTCTCAACACTAATGAGCTGTCTGATGATACAGAGTATTGCAACTCAGAGGATCAACAGCTATCATCTGACAACACAATCCTTGCAAGTTCAGCATCACCCTTGCAGACTGGACACCGAAATGGGACCCATGTTTCTAAAGCATCGAAAAATGCAAGAACGGATGATTCAACTTATTCTTATACACCCGCATCAAGTGCTTCGTACAATAGATATCGACATAGGGACCCCAATACAACTGGTTCTTGGGATGGTACCACAACCTCCTTTGATGGTGATGAAGTCGATAGGCTTCAGTTATCACAACGCCAAGGGTGTGGGATTCCTTGCTATTGGTCAAGAAGGACAAAGAGTAGAAGCTCAGGTGGTTGTTATTCTCCTTCACTCAGTAGCATTCTCTGTGGGAGTCAGTCTCTGTATCAAAAGCGCAGATCATCTCCTTCTTACAAGCAGAAAATTCTCTCAAATTCTTCACAAGGTCTGCCATTGTTGAATAATAGTTGCAATGTTGGTGGATCTTTGATGGATAGCCCAAGTGATGGGATCGCCACCAACTTTGGAGAACTTGACTTGGAAGCCTTGAGTAGGTTGGATGGGAGAAGATGGTCGAGTTGCAGAAGTCAAGATGCATTAGAATCAGTGGTAGATGAACGGTCTGATCTTGTGATGCCAGACCACAGAAGCTTAAGCAAAAAATACCAACCAAGATCATTTGATGACATCATTGGTCAAAACATTGTTGTGCAGTCACTTGTTAATGCAATATCAAGAGGAAGGGTAGCCCCTGCGTATTTGTTTCAAGGTCCACGAGGGACTGGAAAAACATCGACTGCAAGGGTCTTTGCTGCAGCATTAAATTGTTTGTCCTCTGAAGATAACAAACCTTGTCAGTTGTGCAGGGAGTGCACGAATTTTGCTTCTGGAACAAGCACAAATATGCAAGAAGTAGAAGCTGCCAACAAGAAGGGAATGGATAGAGTTAGGTACCTGTTGAAAAACTTATCCACAACTTCTGCATTTTCAAGGTATAAAATCTTTGTTGTTGATGAATGCCACATGCTATCCTCAAAAACATGGTTGGCATTTCTTGCATTCCTTGAAGAACCGCCGTCACATGTTGTTTTCATATTCACAAGTACCAATCCGAACAATGTGCCCCGTGCCGTTATATCAAGGTGTCAAAAATACCTTTTCCCCAAGATTAAAGATGGTGATATAATTACCAGGTTGAGGAAGATTTCTGTTGAAGAGAACCTCGATATTGAACTGGATGCCTTAGATCTGATGGCTATGAATTCTGATGGCTCACTTCGGGATGCGGAAACATTGTTAGACCAATTGAGTCTACTGGGCAAAAGAATTACCACCACTCTGGTCAATGATCTTGTAAGTATATATCTGTTATATTTATAGCATCCCTATTTTTTAAAAAGTCATCATGTTTTGAAGCCGGTATTCAAATACTCACACTTGTTTTGGTAATCGATCTTTTTGTATGGTTTTGATTTTCTTTGATAGGTAAGTGTTTGCTGTTTTTTATTTTATTTTTCTTCGTTAACTTATCAAGAGCAAGAATCGAACTCAGTACCTCCAAGTGAAGAGGGGGTATATTTACCAATTTGTCAAGAAGTGGTTTGGTAAATAATTTCATAGGTGAAACACAAGGATTTCCACTACTCTCGCCAAACACGCTGAACTCCAGTGTAGATAGGATCCAATGAATCAGTGCTTTAATTTAGGGTAGCTTGTGTGCTGTTAAAAAATTTATGAAAAAAGTAATAGCTTATTTAGTAACTATGGTCTAAGAATTCTTGCGAAGTGGGGTTCAGGCCTGCATGGCCAATCAAATTTAATGCAAAGCTAAGAATTGAACCAAATATTCAGTGATATATCCTTCAAATTTTTTACAACTTACTAGAATAATATCTATATGTTTAGTCTCTAGAGTCTTTTGTATGTAACTTCATTTTGTGATGCTTACTGCTTGTCACAAATTTGTTACATCAGGTTGGAATAGTTTCAGATGAAAAATTACTTGATCTTCTGGAGATAGCTATGTCATCAGACACTGCAGAGACAGTGAAAAGATCTAGAGAACTAATGAATTCTGGAGTTGAGCCAATGGCATTGATGTCGCAATTAGCTGCTCTCATCATGGATATTATTGCTGGGACATACCAATTGGTCAATTCAAAATGCTCCGGATCACTTTTCAGTGGACGAAGCTGTAAGTAATGTATTATCTCTATATTCATTTGACAGGTCAATTTTCTATTTGCATTTTGAATGTTTTTTTTCTTTGTTTGCTAATAGTATCACCATCTAACTATAAACTGCACAAGCTGTTATTTGAAATTCATCTGAACTTTTTGGGATATTAGTTTAGATGAATGATAGTATGATACCATATCACCATCTTGATTCATTCAATATTTCCAAATTGCATTATTATAATATGGAGCATAAACTTTTTAATAATGTTTTAAATAAAAAAAAGCATAGGTATCAAGTGTTTTCTTATTTGATTTTGATTCTTTATTACAAATTTACATGCGATAGATGAGATGGATAGGACAAGGTTTGTGAATCGCATTTTGATCCAACTTGTGGGGTGGGCACGGACCTAATATATTGGATGAGGTTTGTTTGTTATCTTTAACATTACTCAAGTTTTATAGACTCTTGAATTTATATGGGTCTGGATTAACTAATCAATATATTTCATTTCCAACTCAGATTACCCATGCATGACTTGGTTGCCGTAGCTGTCATTCCATGAAGAACACCTCTATTTTAATTAATTAATACTTCTTTGGTTTCCTACTTTCTTTCTAATTTTGATGATGTTCTATAGAATTAAATGAATGATCAACTTCTCTTAACAGTTTTGGCTCAACAATATATTTTGTTCTTGTTCTTCTTCTATAGTGACTGAAGCTGAGGTAGCAAGACTACAACAAGCACTGACTGTTCTTTCTGAAGCTGAAAAACAACTAAGGCATTCCAGTGAGCGCTCAACATGGTTCACCGCGGCTTTGCTACAACTTGGCTCAGGTCAGATGCCAGAATCCACTTCATCAAGTCGAAGTAGTAAAAAAAGTACTCGAACTATGAAGAAAGATGAGATCAACATTGGTCAAGGTGAATGTGCGTCAGTGAAGATATCTGATTCATTAATTACAAATCGGCAGTCCAAATCATGTCCCATAGTGGGAGTAACTAACAGATGCTCTAGCCCTCTCTGTAACCCATCATCTAGTAAGTCTATGAGAGTGGACCAAAACCATAAATCATTAGGTGTTTGTACATCCGCTGATAAAAACGAAGATTCTCAAGCAGATGCAAATCCATATACATGTGCGAGTCCACAGAAGTTGGAGGAAATATGGAGGGGGTGTATAGAGAGATGCCACTCGACAACATTGAAGCAATTGCTAAACAACAATGGGAAGCTAGTCTCGGTTTCTGAAGTTGAAGGTAGGCTATTACTTATACTAACTATTCAGTTTCTTTGTGCTAAAGTGATCCCCCCCAAGAAATAAATAAAAAAAAAAAAAGTGAAAAAAAAAGAAAAAAAAAAAGGAAGTTTTTAGAAAAGTGTTATATACCATTACATTCTTAATCAGAATGCTGTACAGTTGCGGATTTTTTCCTTTTTTCGTTGGGAGAGCCAACCATTAATGGCTTAGAACTCCCAAGAACCATGAAAAGTTCACACTCACTTCGTTATCAACCTGATTTCAAACATTGAATTCCCTTCCTAATCGATCATGTAATAGTTTGCATATCTCTATTGACCTGATTTTCTCATGCTTGTGTTATGTATCCTCATGTATCTGCTTCCATGTATGCATCTGTGTGTGTGCATGAGTAAATACACGCCCGCACACTCTCACAAACCTCTCATGAATTCTCATTAAAATACTTGAAGTTAAGTAACATTGTGGTCTATATTTAGCTCTAACTTTATTTAATGAACTTGAGGACGTCCACAGTGTAAGCTCTAAGTTCGGAATGTCCAAACACCAACATTTGTTTTTTTGTTAAACTAACAAATTTATTTTAGGATAGATTATCTGGGTAAAAATATTTCATAATTATATTCATTGGATTCTTTCAGGTGTTTTGATAGCTTTTATAGCGTTCAAGGACAGTGATGTCAAATCCAGGGCTGAGAGATATTTAAGCAGCATCACAAATTCTATAGAGATGGTCTTGCGGCATAATGTGGAGGTCAGAATTGGAGTCATGCCTGAAAATATGCTTCCAAATTCTTCAATGGACGAAGCTTTTAGCCAGTATTGTTCTTCCAACGAGGACCCAATCAATGACTCGCCTACCCAACCAAGAAAACATCCCATCCCACCCGAAAGAAAAGCAAAAACAGCAAATGATGTACATATAGCCTTTACATTGGAAGGAAATAATGGAGTCTTTGACACAAATCAAAGGGCATTGGAGAGCGCGTGGCTTCAAGTCACAGAAAAAGGAACGCCTGCGTCAAACCAAGTGTTGCCTCATGATGGAGTTGGCTTTGTGGACCAAATGAAATCATCAAAGGCACCGGAAATATCATCCAGGCATTGGGAGGATGAACTGAATGATGAGATCAAGACCTTGAAAATGAATCGTGATGGCATTAGAACCGCTGCTCACCATCCCATGTCACCAAGTTTACTCCACAGCAATAGCTTTGCTATTAATCTGAACCAAGATAACTTGTAAGTTTATCTTAGACTCATTTTATTGCATCCACTCATTATGGAAATATGATGCTCAAGAGTTTGTTGTTATGCTTATAACATGAACAATTAGAACTGCTTCAGATGATGGACATTTTTCATGCATGATTAGATTTTAGACGCGGTTATTTTGTTGTATTGTTGTGGCCCTGGAAGGATTTGATTTCCTGGTCAATCTGATGCTTCCATAAACAAAAGAACTAGTTGAAATTCAGTTCGGACACAAAATAGTTACACGGGAATAATTAGATGATTTTCTGTTTGGTTGTTATTCCTTTTGCCTTTGTGTTTATCTTATTAGAATATAGTTAGTTATAGTTTTGTTTTGGATGGGTAAGCCAGAATAAACTATGCTTGTCTCCTAATATTGGGTTTATTCTAACTTTTTTTTAAAAGATAATATAGGAGAATCTTATTGCAAGAAACCCTTGAAGATAGGAGACAAGGGATCTCCTTACAACATAAAAAAGAAAAAGGAAAATAAGAGACGAGGGATCTCCTTATTCTAACTTATCAAAGCATATAACTATTACAATTTAATTATGTTATATGAACATGTTTTTTTAGGATTAAGCTTACTCTACCATTATCTACCTTCTTATTCGGACGGGGGCTAGGAAAACAAGGCATAGAACTGTCTGTTATTCTTTTCCTGAAGCTTTCTGTAGTAACCCCTGACATGGCACTGAACTTAGAATAGTGGATTAATAAGATCTGGTCTGCTGTAGAAATGAATTGATGGATTTGAGAATTTGATTACATGTTCCATCTCTCTTTGGCTGTTCATAAATTTTCAGATACCCCACTTATATCATCTTATATACATTTGAGTTCTGATCCAGTGACCCAAAATTTGACTAATTTGATTAGCCAAATTTGACCCAAAACCTATCAGAAGAAGACATGTCATCCTCACACTTTTTGTATGGGTGCTATCATTTTTAGGATTGGTTCAACTTTGGGTTGTCAAATCTTTTTGCTGTAACAATGTAACAGGAGTCAAGAATGGTATTTTAGCATTATTTCTTATATTGATGATCCATTGCGCATGTGTTGGTCCGTCATATTACTTCTCATATTCTGAACAGCTAGTTATCTGACATCAGATTTTATTCATACTTTCTTCCTTTCTTCTCAGAGGCTATGAATCAGGACCCAGTTGCAATGGACTCCTCTGTTGGAAGACAAGAAAAGCCAATGCCGGAAATGTAAGATTGGATGCCAAACCTTTCTGTGTTCTTCATGAAATGTTAGATAAAGAAGCTAATAATCTTAATTTATGTAATCCTCTATTTAATTGTTACAAATCAGGTTAAGCAGCGATATCGCGTGCAACGACGTAGACATGGTTGCTTTCATTTATGTGGCAAGTCAAAGGCCAGGGAGAGTAGGCTCAGTGGGTGAGAAAACAAAACATAATGGCTTCACATTTATAGCTCATTTGATCCTTCTTTTACATTTCATGTATATGTTTATAGATTGAGCCATTCATTCTTCAAAGGTTATGTGAAAGAAAAAAATGGAACTCTTCATTATAGACTTATCTCCTCTTATTTAAGGCAAGCTTTTTATGGGAGAGAAAAAGTTGGCACAATAAGCACAGTGAGATAGACTGGTTGGAGATGTCTTGTAGTTTTATTTTCAATTTTTTGAAATTCAGGATTACATGTGATATAGAGAGTTATTTTGCAAGATCGAACCTAGTCAGGTTGGATTGAATTCTATCAGGTATTGTAAGTCCTTGATGTGGGACTGAGATGTGATTAAAGCCCTGTTTGGTTGCACGTTTGGGTGTGTTTTTGCTTTTTGAAAAACTGAAAAATTAAAATCGTGCAGTCAAATGAGATAGGTTTTTGCAGAATTGGAAGCTAGATTGTTTTTAATTTTTTTCTTGAAATCTGTGTTTTGAAGAGCTCAAAGACAACGTTTTTTTGGTCGGAATCGATTTTTTAAATTGAAAAGTAACTTCTCAGCCAAACATTAAACTCATTTCAAATATTGATTTCTTAATTATAAAAAAAATCTTAAAAAAGTTAAGGTCTAAAATCATCTTAAAAATCAGTTTTATTTTAAAAGTTACTTTTCAATTTGCGTTTTTAAACGGATCTTAAAAATGTTAATTGATGAGACTTGATGGGGAATCAAACCGGTCTCAATCTCATCCTATCATAGGAGTTTTGATGGTGATGTTAATCAATTTATGACATAAAGTAGTTTATTAATCCTTTAGTTTGTTTTGTATCAAAATGGATTCTTTTGAGTAATAGACCCTTTGAGTAGGTAATATCTGGTGGTGAGGCTTGGGCTTTCCATGGAGGAAGGAACATCCAAAAAAAAAAAAAAAAAAAAAAAAAAAGAGTAGAAAAGAAAAGAAGCAAACACTGATTTGATTATGACTTTGTTTGTGGTAAGCTGTGTTAGGTTGTACAATCGCATAACTGTTCTTAGGTAAAATTTAGATTTAAAACTAATTTTGTAGAACGTTGTTTTTTCACAGTTTTTGAAAAATTCAAGTTTTGAAAACTTTTTCATAGGAATGGAAATGAGTTTGAAAAAAATAAAGTTGTCAAATCAAAAGCTGAGGGTTTTCAAATGGGCCAATAATTTTAATCTACATATTATAGCTTGTAAATTATAAATTTTTTAACATTATAAATTTTTTAACTTTTTAATATACAGAAGCCTTACTTATTATAATTGTTAAAAAAAAAAAAAAGTAAAAAGCAATGGATGTTAATACATATTTACACTAATTGAGTATTTTTTTTTTCTTTTCAGTGTAATAGAGTATACACTGAGGTAGTTGAGTCTGTTTCGGTAGATGATTTCTTGCGTTAGTGACGTGGTCACTGCAAAATGAATTGGCTGTACCGATGCCCAATTAATATATTTTTTTTAATAATGCTTCGTACATTTCTTTTTTCAACCTTATGTCTCCATTTGATTTTAAAATGACGTACCATTACGCAAAGATGAAGTATTGCATGAACTCATTTATTAAAAAAAATAATAATAAAAAAAAAAAATTAACAATACATATATTAGTTCAATAAAAAAATAATACATATATCATATAAGTAATGAGATATATTATATTAAGACTGTGTTTGGATGTGAGGTTGAAACGTTAATATTCTTAAAATCTTATTTTTAAACTTAGTTTTTTAAAAGGTATGTTTTATTAGATTCTTAATAGTAAGTTTTTTTGACATAAAAATGAAAGACGGTGGTTTGAAAAGCTAAACGCTGAAAATGAGTTTGAGAATTTTTAATTTTTTAAACGCAAAATCTATCTAAAACTCATATCCAAATGGAACCTATAAACATGATTAAAAAAAAGACTGAGTGTAACAACACTTCTGTTTTTTTTTTTTTTTTTTGCTAGGAAGTTATATAATTTTTGGGTTAATTAAACTAATATTAGCAAGATTAGCCCCGCCAAACAAATATTGAAAAAAATAGCCTTGTCCACCGTGAAGGCTGACCATTTTTTTTTTTTTTTAACTAGAGGCATTAAATATATATATAGTCGTGCGACCGTGCACCCCACGGTACGGGAAAACTCGCGGGCCGTCCGATTGATGGGGCTGAGATTGAACGGTCCACTACTGCAGGTTAAAAACAAAAAAACAAAAAAAGACAACTGGTATACCCGGTGCACTAGTACCCCAAAATCGCAGTCCACTCCCTCACTCTCACTCTCTCTCTCCCTCTCTCTCTCTCACTCATATTTTCAGATCCAAAAAAAACCTCTGCGAGGCCTCCCCTGCGACCACTACTCAAAGCGAGACATTCCCTCCGACCACCGCTCAACGATAACTCCTGCGACCTCCCCTTGCCGCGAGACATTCCCTCCGACCACCACTCGACGCGAACTACTGCGACCTCCACTCGACGCGAGTCCTCCCCTGCGACCACCACTTGACGCGACCTCCTGCAACCTCCCCTTGACTCGAGACCTCCCCTGCAACCACCACTCGACGCGATCCCCTACAACTTTCCCTCCGAACACACATATTTCAGATCTAGAGTTTCGTTTTCCACGGTTTGAAAAAAAAAAATGTAAATGTTGAAATCGTTTTTGAGATATAGGGATTGTTCTAATTTATATGTTAATGGGATTGATTAATGGCATTTAAGTTGATATATTGAATAACAGTTTATATGTTGTCGTAATTTTTTCAGAGGTTGATATGTTGTTGCTTGTTTGACTATTGTTGTGGTTGTGGTTGAAATTTATTTTATTTTTTAATTTCAAAGAGGTTGTACTTGGAACTGATAAAAATGGAATATGTTGTTGTTGTTGTTTCTAGTTGTAACATGTGCTTGAAATAGTTGTTGTTGTTATTGTTGTTCTGACAATGTTGTGGTTGGAGCAAATTTTTGATGTTTATGAATTTGTTTTTATATCACATGGTTAAAATGTTATGGGAAGTTGATGGATCTGTTGAGAATATAGAAACATTATACAGTGATCTGTTTTTGTTCTCACAAAGTATTAAACAGGTTGTATTGTAATGTATGCTAGATTGTTGAATGTATCAAATAGGTTGTATTGTATTGTATTACAGGTTGTTGAACGCATGTTACATGTACAACTTTTGAGTCACAACTATGAAAAATTTGTCATTGAAGGATCTGTTGGTACTGAATGTGCATCAGTTTCTTTCTACAAGATCCATGGATCAATTTTTTGGAGTTTCAGTTGGAGTGTCTCTTTGAAAGTTATATATAGAAGTTGATGTACGTTATTGCTTTCTGTGTGGTGGTGGTGGCTGATGCACCATCCAAACCCAAATATACATCATCAGTTCATCACTACATGTTGTTGATGTTGTGTTAAAGTGTTGTGGAATCCATCAAGTGTTGATGTTGTGTTAAAGTGTTGTGGAATCCATCAAGTGTTGATGTTGTGTTAAAGTGTTGTGAAATCCATCAAGTGTTGTGTTATGCAATTGGATTAAAGTGTTGATGTTGTGTTGATCTTCCACAAGTAGATGGTTTAGCAGCCGGAGATCTAGTGCCAGCAACTGGCCCTCCTCATGTTGCTTTTCTTGTTGTGATAAAGAATATTTGATTTTGTTAGAAACTCCATAATTATGTTCCATCTGTGTTCATCAGGTCAGCAGAGTGGCAAATGATGCAGATATGCATAAACTGATTTTGATACTTAAATTTTTTTCAAAAAATTTCAAGTAATCTGGAGTGATATAATAGTGCTCCCAATTGAGTGTCCTCCATTAACTGAGTTACAACGCTTCATTCACCATTTTCAAGTCATATAGGATGCACAACTTGCTAATATCAGGCCAATCTTTCATGAGAGCATGTAATATGATGAGCAAAAGGGAAAAAGGAAAAAGAGTTAAGATTTTCATGTTTTATCTGGTGTGAAGTGAGAATTGATTACAACTTAACACCACACAACTCTGTACCACAACAAAGGCTTATCAAACTCAACCAGAACTCCTAATCAAAGTATATATCCTTCATCCACATATTGAGTTGATGTTACCCCACGAGTGCTGTGGCCTAGGTGATGATATCTCTGGCTTTTTTTTTTTTTAACAAATGTTAGATTAGATAACAACCCCAAATTACTATAACTTAAGCATTAAAATATTTGGAGAGGATGTTTAAATGGCATCAAGAAATTTCAATAACATTCTATAATGTCGTGATTCAAAATTCCATACTTATATAAGCCCTGAATTTATGGATCAATTAATTTTTGAAATATTAAATTAAAGTTGAAACAAATTTATATCATGATCAGTATAGATCTCAAACTTGTACAATGAATCTGAAAAGAGAACTATTTTAAACTTACATATAATATGATTCCATTTTCCTCTAGTTCAACCTATTAACATAAATATATCTCAGGATCTAATCATTTTCAAATCCATGGTTAGGTTGGTCATTCAAAAACCACACATTCCCGTAATTTAACAATAATTTAAAGACGGCAACACTGTTACAGTAAAAAAAAAAAAAATCCCAAATCAACGACCATTTCCGACAAATCAAACTAGATCGAACACCGAAACCACCAGATCTGGCAAACCAAAAGTTCACGACATCTTATTTTCAGATCTTCCAAACAAAAGAAAGCTCTAGATCCAAAATAAAAATCTGAAAAACCGCAGTCGGTGGTGGCCGGTGGTCGTCGAGCACGGGGAGGGGTGGGGGTGGCCGTGAAGACAAGGGCGCAGCAGTTGATGGACAATCTACGGATTCGTTTGGGTGGCCGTTGAGGACGGAGAGTTGGTCGGAGGGAATGTCTCGCGCCGAGTGGTGGTCGCAGGGGAGGCCTCGCAGAGGTTTTTTTTGGATATGAAAATATGAGAGAGAGAGAGAGAGAGAGAGGATTGTGATTTCGGGGTACCGGTTCACCGGGTATACCAATTGTCCCTTTTTTTTTTTTAACTTGCAATAGTGGACTGTCCGATCTTCGCCCCATCAATCAGACGGTCCACCCGTTTTCCCGCATGATGGGATGCATGGCTGCACAGCCGCACCCCATCAGCTCAATATATATATATATATATATATATATATACACACACACAACTGATATCGTGCTGCTCACTAGATTCGATTTTTTTTAAAAAAAATTGATGCTAACCCGGTCACCCAAAAAGGCCCTCCCTTGTTCACCCTCTCTCTCTCCTTTTCACTTTTTTATTTTTTCAGATCAGAAGATGAAGCTCTCGCGACCAACTCCCCCTCCCACTCCCCGCCCCGCCTCCCACGGCTCCTCCCTCCTTCTCCCTCATCCGGGTGACCCACCCACCCGTTGACACCTCCAACCGCCCCGGCATCCAACAGTGACATCTTCCTCGACACCCCGGAGAGCCCCTTGACCCCGGCAGCCGCTCGTTCCCATAGATCCCCTCGAGTCCAGCTGTCCCCTCGTTCTCAGAGATTCCCTCTACCTTGTCCTTCGGTGACCCCTCATCGAATACTCTCTCTCTCTCTCTTTCTCCTTTTAAAAAATAGAGGTGTGGATTTTGAGAACTCATTATTGACTTCCTTTTATTGGGTAGTTGCTATGTGTATTTGATTTTGTTAATTTTATTTTTAACAATTTGAATCAACAGCTGCTTTGATATATCAAATCTGAAAATTTGTTATTCCATTGCCACCTGATTGTTTTGGTGATTCTGTGAATTTCCCCTATGTTCAATTAGTTGATATGCATCCATTTGTTGTCATCTATTTGTTAAAATGTTTTGTGGAGTTGTTATAGTTGTTGTCTTTGTTGATCTACATCCATTTGTTGTCATATATTTTCGGTTCTTTTTCTGAAGGTTTGATTTCGTTGGGATTGTTATAATTTACAAGATTGATGAGGATAAATAGAGGTCAAAATTATAATGAGAAGATAATCAACTACTAAACATGCAACTAAATGAATTCCCTATCAAAATTTCAAACCTTATAAAACCGTTGTCTTTCATATATGAGCTTAAATTGCCTGTCATGGCTGAAGCCAAAAAAATGACTAATGAAGGCTACATGTACTTTCACATGGTATTTGGGAACACCCTCCTTAGGATACAATCAGATTAGTGATTTTTATCATGATGTGTTGGAATATCTGGAAAGCAAGAAATTTAATGGTCTTTCATCAGGATGTTCCACGGCCTCAACTGATTGCTTATCTTGCCTTAAAACATGTCTGGGAGTGCTTCAGATATATGCAAAACAGAGTAGTCCCTAATTTCTGTATTATGCAAGAGGAGGTCATCATTCCTTCCACGGGACTGCATGGTAAAAGAGTACAAGGACAATATGTAACAAAGACCTACTGAAAAGAGTACTAACTCATGCTTTGCTAATTAACACTAATAGTGGCAAGTGAAACTGATAAAAATAACTATGTTGACAAATTTATTCGGGATGAAGAGGATTGATTAACTACCCCTCATGTTTTCTGAAGAACGTCTTCACTTAATAAACATAAAGAGTTGCAAACATTAATAAGTTGAGGGAACACCATCATTTTGGGTTCATTCTCCTCATGGGTGTAGTATATAAAGTTTTACCTATGAAGTTGTGGTGGAATAGCACATCTGCCAAGAAAATTTTAAAAATTAAATATAAACCTATATGTTAAAAAATAAGTAAAAAAAGCTCATTGAGAGAAAAATAGTTAATAGATTCCCAGTCTGACCTAGTCACTAATGCTTTCCTGACCCTCAGTCCACCACAGAAGCACCAATTGTCAATCAGAGTGACGTAAGAGCTATTCCCACTTCACAATGTTGATTTTGTATATCCTTGGTTCCTTTGATCATTTCAGACTAATGAAACAGCAGTTAAAGAATCTTTTCAGTAGTGGATTCTTCACACTTCACAGATAACAACCCAATCAAATAAGGCCCTTTAGAATAATCTACAACAAATCTGGGAACATGGTATTGACACCATATCAGTTCTACAAATGTTTTATTACATGATTTCTCACTTTTGAAATTCACTTATTGCAGTGTTGGCAATCTGGACTTGGAACATATCAGTTACAGCCACCAACAGCACCACGCATCAATTTAGATCTAGAACTCTACAATATCAAACATTTGGGTAGGATGGGGGTTGGGGATGGATGTCGGGGCTGTTGTCAAAATCAAACTTGATTACATGATTGAGAAATATCAGTTTCTAATGTTAAAAAATTTGTTCATAAATATGATATGTTGCTGAAGAGAAGTATGATGGTCCATTGTATTATAATGTTTTTTAAAATGTTCTGTATTCTAATAATGGTAAGATGATGTACAATGAATTGCAAACAAAATATTGTGAATAGCTTAACAGCTTATTATTGATTGTAGCAGGTTGAATATATTAAACCGGTCAATTGTTATATGATGGTCTTCAAAATTCTCCAGGTCTGTGATTTAACTACTAGTTACATACTATTTTATCAAGAGTTGATTGGATACTTGATTATATTACATATTTGTGAGATTAAATTACATACATACATGCTTGAATTCACTCATTGGTTGAAGCTTCCAATCTCATTGGATGTGTCTTCAGATGCAATTACCTACATACAACTCACCAGTTACATATATTTGTGAAGTGATTTAATTACCTTTGGGCTTAAATGACATACATACAAACCTGAATTGACTTACTGGCCGAAGCTACCAATCTCACGGATGTGTCTTCAAACGCAGTTACCTACGTACAACTCACCGGTTACATATATTGGTGAAGTGACTTAACTACATGTGGGCTTAAATTACATACATGCTTGAATTTACTCACCGTCTGAAGCTACCAATATCTCTTGATGTGATTTAAGACGTACTTACCTCATACAACTCATCAGTTACATATATTGGTGAATTGACTTAACCACCTGTAGGCCTATATTACATACATACACGCACCAATTTAATCACTGTCAGAATCTATCAATATCTCTGGATGTGTTTTAAGAAGCAGTTACCTAAATATAACTCATCGGTTACATATATTGGTGAATTGACTTTAATACCTATGGGATTAAATTACATACATACACGCTCACTGTCCAAAGCTATCAATATCTCATGATGTGTTTTCAGACGTAGTTACATACATACAACTCACCGGTTACATATATGTGTGAAATTACTTAACTACTCGTGAGCTTATATTACATACATACGCCCCAAATTTCTCACTGTCTGAAGCTATCAATATCTCTTGATGTGTTTTAAGACACAGTTACCTACATACAACTAACTGGATATATATATTGGCGAAATGACTTAATCACCTCTTGGCTTAAATTACATATATACACTCACCAATTTAATCACTGTCTGAAGCTATCAATATCTCTGGATGTGTTTTAAGAAGCAGTTATCTATATAAAACTCACCAGTTACATATATCGGTGAAGTGACTTAACTACCTGTAGACTTAAATTACATACATACACGCTTGAATTTACTCACTTTCTAAAGCTACCAATTCCTCTGAATGTGTTTTAAGACGCAGTTACCTACATACAACTCACCGGTTACATATATTGGTGAAGTGACTTAACTATCTGTAGTCTTAAATTACATACATACACGCTTGAATTTACTCACTGTCCGAAGCTACCAATATCTCTGGATGTGTTTTAAGACACAGTTACCTACATCCAATTCACCGGTTACATATATTGATAAAGTGACTTAACTACCAGTGAAATTAAAATACATGCATACACACTCACTATCTGAAGCTACCAAAATCTCTGGGTGTGTTTCAAGCCGTAGTTACCTACATACAACTCACTGGTTACATATTTCGGTGAAGTGGCCTAACTACATGTAGGCTTAAATTACATATATACACACTTGAATTTACTCACTTTCTGAAGCTATCAATATCTCTGGATGTGTTTAAAGAAACAGTTACCTACATACAACTCACCAGTTACATATATCGGTGAAATGACTTAACTACCTGTTGGTCTAAATTTCATACGTTCACGTTCACTGCGAAGCTATCAATATCTCTGGATATGTTTTAAGACGCAGTTACCTACATACAACTCACCGGTTACATATATTGGTGAACTGACTTAACTATATATAGACTTACATTACATACATACCAAATTTACTCACCGTCTGAAATAATATTTACACATACAACTTTTCACAAACTACACCTATTACATAATATTGTAATATCACATGCATATCAACTCATGAATACCACCGGTTATAAAGCATCGTAGTCTTATCATTTTTCACATGTCACTTGTTAAACACATCTCATCTGCAATGCTTCTTTCATATTTTATATACAATCAATGTGGGATGAAAACATTATTTAAGTTACACAATAAAGAGAGCTAATAACTTCAAAATGTCAGTACATTACACATCATTGTTATGACATGTTACAAAAAATACAAATTAAGGTCTAAGATCCTCAATCGATTGCTTCCGATGTTAAAGTCTCATTTTTTCTGCAATATGAGAGCTACTAGCCTTCCCCGAAAATTATTCATGTCTACCTAAAAAATTACCATGGATAAGAGTTATATAAATAATAAAAACTAATTATACCAAACAATGAAGCACAATAGCATGAGAAGGAAAAACAAACTCATCTAGACTATAAACTCATTGATTATGTAGACTAATGGACATTTGTCATCAAACTTGGTACCCTTTGGTGGAAATTAGATGTCTTTCACTATTAGACAAGCAGTAAAGAACATCAACTTCTATTGAGTTTCTATTTTCATTCAACAAACTCTATCTCTTATGGTTCCATTTCAAATGCATAAAGCATAGCATATACGATGAATTTCCATTGCATAAACCATTGCATAAAGTAACTAATTCCATTGCATAAATCATAGCATAAAATAACCATTTCAATTGCATAAATCATTGTATGTTTTTAAATTTTTTCAGAGAAAAAAGGTTGGTGGATGATTATATTAAAACGATTAAAGGATACATGGCAGAATTCTTAAATTAGCACAACAATAGGTGTTATATATGTGTCACTTTTAGCCTGTTGGTAACCGTTGGAGCGTTCTGGCAATTTTTCGTTTTTTTGGTTTTCGATCGGAACCGCTAATTTTTGGACTGTTAGCTATCGTCCGGAGTTAGAGGACTCCGATTGGAAATCTAACTGCATATTTGGTGTCCTGGTGCCATTTTAGGCCTCTCACGAAAATTTCATCGAATTTCGGTAACGTTTCCAAAATTTCGCAGTTCCGGGGCGTATCCGGGTATTTTAAGTGACTTGCTATATAAGTGAAAGCTAAAATTTGCTTGGCACTATTCATCATCCCTACCAAAAAGCTTTCTCTCTCTCCCCTCTCTCCTTTTCTTTGATTTGAGCCCCTTAGAGCCCTCAAACCCAAAAACCTAAAGCATAGGAAGTGTAGATCGGGTCCCGATCTACACCCCGGTGCTTTCAAATTCGAATTCCGGTGAGTTTTACCCCTCCATACCCCCTCCTTTCTCCTCTGATTTGGTCCAATTCGAGGGCCGAGGTAGATCCGGGCGTTGGAAGCCTTTTGGGAGAGGTTTCGGTGCGCGGAGAGCAACCGGACTTCCCTTCCTCCCCTTGGTAAGCCCTTGTTCCTCTCTTTTCATGCTTAGATGTATGTTAGGATGTTGGATTTGAGGTTGGGTGGTGGTCGGCGGCTGTGGGTGGCCGTTGGCGGCGGTGGGTGGCTGTTGGCGGCGGTGGGGTGGTGGTCGAAGGCCATTGGTGGCCGGAGGTGGGTGGTAGAGGTGTCCGGGCAGGTTGGGTGGCAGTCCCGGGAGGGTTAGCAGCGGGCGCAGCGGCTGGGGCACCAGGTGGCCGGGCGCGCAAGTGCGTGCGCGCGGCGTGCGCTCGGGTGGTGCTGCAGGCGTGCTGGGCGCTGGGTAGGACTAGCTCGGGTAGGCTGGGAGTAGGTGCACCAGTTTGCCGGACGCGCGAGCGCGTGCGCGCGGGTGCGCGCGCGGGCGTGCGCTCGGGGGGTTGCAGGGGGAGGCGTGCGGAGCAGGCTGGCTGGGCTGTGCGCGCTGGCAGGTCGGGCAGGCAGGCTAGGCTCACAGGCGTGCTGGGCAGGAGGTGCTCGGGCATCAGGCGAGCAGTGCCAGGGGTGCAGGCGAGCGGTGCTCGGGCCACTCGGTGATGCGCGTAGGCAGGCAGCGCGGGCAGCAGTGCGGGCAGGCTGGCAGGCGCGCTGGGCGCGTGTTGTGCAGGCGTGCACGTGGGCGCTGGGTGAGGGTCCCGGGTGCTGGGCGCTGAGCGCTGGGAGCTGGTCGCGGGTGCTGGGCGCTGCGCGCGGGGCGCTGGGCAGAGGCAGGCGTGCGCGCGAGTAGAGGCTGGTGGTGCGCGCGGAGTGCGCGCTGGTAGAGGCTGGCGGTGCACGCGGGGTGCGCGCGGGGCGTGTAGTGTGCTCGTGGGTCAGCGCGGGGCGTGCAGGGTGCGGGCGGGCTGCTGCGGCAGGGCGCAGTGGGCGCGGCGCACCGGGTGGCTCGGCTGCGGGTCCAGGCGTGCGGGCAGGGGCCCGGTGGTGCGCCTGGGTGCGCGGCTGAGGCGCGGCGGCGCATCCGGGGGCGGTGGCCGTGCGGGTGGTTGCCGGTGGGTTCGGGAGTGAGTCGGGATGCTCGGATACGTGTGCGTACGGGCAGTATGTACGTTATCCGAGTGTTGGGTATTTTAGAGTATTTTTTATGTATTTATGGATTTTTACTCACCAAGTTTTTACCCTGTCTTGCAGATCTCGCAGGACGGTCGCGCGTCGACCCGATCTCCGGTGAGTGGGACGATCCAACCCAGTAGGGAGGCGTTACATGCACTTGGGCGTGTACCGTCCTCCCCTGGGGCACCATAGTAAATATTAACCTGTTAATATGAAAAGCTATGAAAGCATGATAATCTGTAGTATGCATGCCACCCTAGATTTGCATGCTAGGGACTTATACCCTTAGGACCCGTATCTGAGCCATGCACCCTGTTATCATGTTTCCATGCTAGGAAAGCCCCGACCGATGCATGTTCCCATTTAGTTTATTTATTTAAATAAAATGCGAGCATGTGATTATTAGCCTGTTTTAGCGAATATCATAGGGGAGGGGCCTCGCGAGGACAGCGGTGAGACCCGGGCTAGGGTACTCCGTGTTCCTTGTTTGGTTGTCGGGATGTCCTATATCGGGACCTCACGCTGCCCTCCCAAGGATTCTTTCCCCGTTAATATTCCAACCCTGTTATAACTATTATGCATGTTCCCCGCATCTTGGTTATGCGCCCCGGAGGAATTCTGAGGAATTCAGGACATTAGAGTTGCTAGGATGTGTTGTCTGCGGATCCGAGTGGATCATATGCGATGGATAGGCTGTTCTGTTCCCTTCGTTGGATCCTTTAGAGACTACCCCGGCGTTGGAAAGGTCGTCCCGTGCAGGGGCTCCCATCAGTAGGCGCCTCCTGATTTGGTAGAAGGACTGTGCTGAATGTGGGAGTGGCCAAACGACCTACGGAGTGGGGAGAGACTATCGGTGGACCAAGGGTGACCAACAGCCTAGTCAGTCCCAAGAGCCTAGGTCACCTATTGTGGGTGAGGGTGAGGGTATGGTGGGCCGGCGATGTGGCGACCCACTGGATTGTAAGTCCCAATATCCTTGGTCACCCAGTGAGGGTGAGGGTGTAGCGGGTTGGCGGTAGCGACCCGCTGGTTTTGTGTAATTAGTCCCAATATCCTTGGTCACCCTTTGAGGGTGAGGGTGAGGGTGTAGTAGGTTGGCGGTAGCGACCCACTGGTTTGTGGAGTTGTTGCCATTTTGTGGCTTGAGTAATGTGATTGTGGATTAATAATATCTGGTTGTGGTTAATATAAATTGTGATGCATGGGTCGTGCTGTTCACTGAGCGTGAAGCTCACCCCTCGCATAATATTTTTCTCCAGTGTCATCTGAGTCGGATCTAGAGGAGGAGCTCCCCGAGGGACTTCATCAGTAGCGGAGTAGCGCCACGTCCCGCGAGTATCAGAGGCTATCAGCATCCCTTTCGCTTGTGTGTATTATATTCCGTGCTTGGGCACGTGTTTGTATATTATTGGATGTCTTTGTATATATTGGCTCTCACAGGACAGTTGATTATGTATCGAATCTGTAATATGTTTTGGATTACAGATTCAGTCTTTTAGCTTCCGCCTTTGGTGTATATATTATGTCAGCCCTGCTTTTATCTGTGTAGTCATTTTTAGCTGTTGTGTGAGTATGTTATTGAACTCTTGTTTACTGATATCATATATACACTTGCCACGTCCCGGGGTCGGCCGGCCCTGGGGCGTGACAATAGGTGTATTAAGTGATCATGGAGCAAGGAGGGTGCCATAATTAAATCTTGGGTATGATCATCATATCAAGAATGCTTTATTATCATGGAGGTAGGGCCGAACAGCCCTTTGTAATTTTTTTAAAAACTAGCATGGTTAATGACACGATAAAAGAGGTTAATGACATGATAGTTAATGTCCATATTCGAGCAGCCTTGCAATTTATGTTTATTAAGTGAAGACGTTCTTCAGAAAACATGAGGGGTAGTTAATCAATCCTCTTCATCCCGAATAAATTTGTCAACATAGTTATTTTTATCAGTTTCACTTGCCACTATTAGTGTTAATTAGCAAAGCATGAGTTAGTACTCTTTTCAGTAGGTCTTTGTTACATATTGTCCTTGTACTCTTTTACCATGCAGTCCCGTGGAAGGAATGATGACCTCCTCTTGCATAATACAGAAATTAGGGACTACTCTGTTTTGCATATATGTGAAACACTCCCAGACATGGTTTAAGGCAAGATAAGCAATCAGTTGAGGCCGTGGAACATCTTGATGAAAGACCATTAAATTTTTTGCTTTCTAGATATTCCAACACATCATGATAAAAATTACTAATCTGATTGTATCCTGAGGAGCGATTCCCCAAATACCATGTGAAAGTACATGTAGCCTTCATTAGTCATTCTTTTGGCTTCAGCCATGACAGGAAATTTAAGCTCATATATGAAAGGCAACGGTTTTATAAGGTTTGAAATTTTGATAGGGAATTCATTTAGTTGCATGTTTAGTAGTTGATTATCTTCTCATTATAATTTTGACCTCTATTTATCCTCATCAATCTTGTAAATTATAACAATCCCAACGAAATCAAACCTTCAGAAAAAGAACCGAAAACATATGACAACAAATGGATGTAGATCAACAAAGACAACGAATATGACAACGAATATAACGACTCCACTAAACATTTTAACAAATAGATGACAACAAATGGATGCATATCAATCAATTGAACATAGGGGAAATTCACAGAATCACCAAAACAATCGGATGGCAATGGAATAACAAATTTTCAGATTTGATATATCAAAGCAGCTGTTGATTCAAATTGTTAAAAATAAAATTAACAAAATCAAATACACATAGCAACTACCCAATAAAAGGAAGTCAATAATGAGTTCTCAAAATCCACACCTCTATTTTTTAAAAGGAGAAAGAGAGAGAGAGAGAGTATTCGATGAGGGGTCGCCGAAGGACAAGGTAGAGGGAATCTCTGAGAACGAGGGGACAGCTGGACTCGAGGGGATCTATGGGAACGAGCGGCCGCCGGGGTCAAGGGGCTCTCCGGGGTGTCGAGGAAGATGTCGCTGTTGGATGCCGGGGCGGTTGGAGGTGTCAACGGGTGGGTGGGTCACCTGGATGAGGGAGAGGGAGGGAGGAGCCGTGGGAGGCGGGGCAGGGAGTGGGAGGGAGAGGTCGTGGGAGGGGGAGTTGGTCGCGAGAGGTGACGAGGGGAAGTTGGTCGCGAGAGCTTCATCTTCAGATCTGAAAAAATAAAAAAGTGAAAAGGAGAGAGAGAGGGTGAACAAGGGAGGGCCTTTTTGGGTGACTGGGTGACCGGGTTAGCATCAATTTTTTTTTTTAAATCGAATCTGGCCATTCGATCATTAGGACACCGATCGAACGGCCACAAATCAATCCCGCACGCTGGAAAATCATCCGCATGAGCTGCACGATATCAGTTGTGTGTGTGTGTGTGTGTGTGTGTGTCTATATATATATATATATATATATATATATATATATATATATATATATATATATATATATATAACGTTTCATTTACAAAAGAAGTGTAGTATATATAAAAAGAAACAATGGAGACCTTGTAAATATTAGCTAAAAAACCTGGTATATATATATTTATATATAAAAGTATAAAAATACTAGAGTCTGGATGTGCTCTAAATACATGCATAGGGGAGTTGCATAAATACATATGCATGTAATTGTTTATGACTTCTTTAGTGCATGCATATATTAGTGTGTCAATTAATTATAAATTTATGTATATTTTAAATACACGAATGAGATATTGTAGTTGTTACTTCTCCATATTGAGGGTTTGTAAAACATAAAGAAATGTATGAAAATGAAATAAGAAATTCTTAGAACCACTTGTGTCTCAATCTCTCTTGTGTTTCATCTCTGACTGCCCCACTGGGAGGGATTCAGCGGGTCCCACCGACACTATTGGAACTTAAAAGTCTTCTCAATCTGGACCGTCCATTTCTTAAATTTTTTTTTAAAAATCCTTCAGTCGGTGGACTTCTGTCCCACTTGTTTGGGAACATTTTCATTGACCCCAAAATGGAGCGCTTTTAATGTCAGCCAACGCGTTTTGAATATCTTGCGCCCTTAGCCTCATTCAATACCCACCGTTCGATTGATCCTCTTTCAAACCCCATTAAATAAAAGGGAAATTTTTTTTTTAACTCCATCAAAATCTTCTTGAAATCACATAAAGTCCCTCTAAAATTAAAAAATCATTCTAAGTCTCCATAAAATATATATGGTTAACGAATTTAATCTTCTGGTCAAGAATATATTAAAATAAATCTCCAAAAACTTACTAAAATTGGATTCAGTCTCTACAAACTTTATTAAATCAGATTTAATTCTTTTGTAAGACAAAAATACCTTGTTATTTTTTAACATCCCCATCTCTTGAAATGTCACCCTCATCTGTAAAAAATAATATATCGATCAAACCTTATTTGATCTATAAAATTGAATCATTTTTCAACATTTTCACCTCCTTAGTCTCATTACAGAGACTGAATAAAAAAAAATTACAGCTTCATCAACTCCATTACAAAATCAGTAGAGAAAACAATTTAAAAAACCAGTCAAAATTCTATAATACATTATTAACTAAAAATTAGTAGCAATAAAAAGCATATGTCACGCCCCAGGCGTCCCCGAGACGTGGCAAAATAATAATATAATATCAGCTATCAATACTTGAGGTCAATAAGGACACCAACAACAATACACAAGGCGGCAAAGCAAGATAATGATAACTAACTGAAAAGCGGAAGCATAATATATAACAATGTCTGTAAATCAAAAACATTATTACAGACCCGAATACACAATCAATGTCCTGTGAAAGCCAAGTCTAGACCAAAGAAAATACAACCTGTGCCACATGCACGATTACAAAGCATAAAATGACTCTAGGAATGCTGACAGCCTCGCACTCGCCACCCGCCGGCAGAACGCTCCACGCCCATAAGACCACGCCACAAGAAGCTCCAGCTCCACGCCCAACACTGCCCCTGAAAAGAAACAGTATGCGAGGGGTGAGCTACAAGCTCAGTGAGTGGCTGGAAACCAATCACCATTCTACAGTTCGATACATAAATCAATTTCCTTTCAAGGAAAACATGGGTAGAAACCCAATGGATAACAGGGTCACGCGGCGGCGCGACCAACCTCACCCCCACCCTCACTCTCGGAGGGAGTCTTTTGGGACTTATGGGGAGAGACCATACCGTCGGTCGAAGAGACCCGGATTTACTAGTCTATAGATCATACCGTCGATCGAAGAGACCCGGATTTACTGGTCTACTCAACACTACTGGATCATCTACATCTAGACAATCGCCCAATGATGTCCTTCAACATCGATCACGAGACCGGACCCAACAACTATGGGAACGGTCGAACAACGAATGGGTCACGAGGCGACGTGTCTTCGCCTCATCCACACCCTCACTCCTGAAAGGAAACATCTTGGGACTTTGGGAAGAGACTTAGATTGCTCTACACCCCTCGTCCACCTGGTAGTCTCTCCCACCCTCGTGGCCTCCGCCTAGTCCTCTGACAGGTATAGCCAACGCTGGGGAGTTCCTACATCGGATCCAACGAAAGGGAGAACGAGTCCACGCTCGCGACATCATTCGTTAGCCCTCTCCCGGGTAGTATCTACAACCCGATCTCCTCAACTCACCGCTCTACACCCTTGGTCCGCCAGTTGTTATATATGTGTCACTTTTTACCTTCTGGTAACCATTGGGACATTTTGGTAGTTTTTCAGTTTTTTTCGTTTTTCGATCGGAACCGCTAAAATTTTGGACTGTTAGCTATCATCCTGAGTTTGAGGACTCCGATTGAAAATCTAACTGCATATTATGTGTCCTGGTGCCATTTTAAGCCACTCACAAAAATTTCATCGAATTCTGGTACGTTTTAGAATTTCATAGTTCCGAGACGTATCCGGGTTTTGATCGAGAGAGAAGTCATTGGGAGAGTTGACTTGATCAAATGTGGGCCCATGACTTGGTCAACCCCCTTTGTTTTCTAGTGTGGATGGGTTGACCCAAGTCAAAGTACACTTAAACCCCCCCTAATCCTAGCTTGACCTAATTGAGGGTGGTGTGTGTGTGTGGTGTGTGTGTGGGGACATAAATAAAATCCCACACCTAGCTTTTGTTTCCCCCACTATTTATCATCTTCTCCACTCAGCCCTCTCTCTCTCCCTCTCTTTAAATCCCCATTAAGACCTAGCTAAGGTGGTTGAAATAAAAAACCCTAAGAAGAGAAAGGTTAGGTTTTGCCCCGATCTATCTTCCGGTGGCCTCGGATTCAAGTTCCCACATGTGTGACCTCTTCTCATGCCCCCTTTTCTCCTCTGATTTCAGCTGTTTTTAGGGCTGAAGGAGATCTCAGTGGTGGTGGTCTTGGAGGTGGTGTTTCGGTGCGCGAAGAGCAACCGATCTTCCCTTCCTTCCTTTCCTTCCTTGGGTGAGGTTTCTTTCCTTCCTTTTCTTGTTTAGATGCATGTTAGGAGGGTGTTTTTGGGTATGTATGGCTTCCATGGTGGTTTTGGTGGCTGTCGGTGGCTATGGGTGGTGGTTGGGGTGGTTGGTTGGCTCGGGTAGGCTGGCAGGGCAGGCGGGCAGGCAGGCGCAGGGCAGGGCGCTGTCGGGCAGGCTGGCAGGGCGTTGTCCGGCAGGCTGGCAGTGCACGCGGGCGTGCGCGCAGGTGGAGCAGGAGCGTGCGGGTGCTGCGCGCTGGGCGCCATGCGGGGGCGTGCGTGCTGGGGGCTGCGCAGAGGCGCGGTGCGTGTCGCGCACAGGGGGCCGCGTGCGGATGCTGCGCGCAGGGCGCCGTGCTGGGGCGTGCGCGCGGAGCGCTGTGCAGAGGCGCAGGCGTGCTGTGCGCACGCGGTGAGGCGAGCCGGTGGTGCGCGCGGGGTGAGGCGCTGGGGCGTAGGGCGTGCGGGTGTGCGCGCGGGTTGCTGCGCTGGGGCGCAGTGAGCGCGCGGTGCACCCGGGGGGCTCGGCAGGGGGTCCGGGCATGCGGGCAGGGGCTCGGCAGTGCGTCTGGGCGCGCGGGCTGGGGCGCGGCTGTGCGCCTGGGTCGGGTGGCCGTGCGTACGGCTGCCCGGGGGTTCGGGAGTGAGTCGGGGTGCTCGGACTCGCGTGCGTACGGGCCGTATGTACGCTTGTCCGAGTGTTGGGTATTTTAGTGTATTTTTGTATATATTTGTGTATTTTACTCACCGAGTTGATTACCCTGTCTTGCAGATCTTGACGGACGGTCGCGCGACGACCCGGTTATTGGTGAGTGGGACAACCCAACCCAGTAGGGAGGCGCTATATGCACTTGGGCGTGTACCGTCCTCCCCTGGGGCACCGTAGTTAATATTAACCTGTTAATATGTAATCTATGCAAGCATGATTAGTGTGTAGAATGCATGCCACCCTGGACTTTGTATGTTAGGGACTTGCACCCTTAGGATATGTGTAAGAGCCATGCATCCTGTCACCATGTTCTCATGCTAGGAAGCCTCGACCTATGCATGCGTCCTATTAGTTTAAATTATTAAATTAAATGTGAACTTATGATATTTTAGCATGCCTTAGGGAATATTAAGGGGCCTTGCGAGGTCAACATTGAGACCTGGGCTAGGGTACTCCGTGTTCCTTGTTTGGTTGTCGGGATGTCCTATATCGGGACCTCATGGTGCCCTCCCAAGGTTTCTTTTCCCGATAATATTATATATGTTCCCCGCATCTTGGTTATGCGCCCTGGAGGAATTCTGAAGAATTCATGACATTAGAGTTGTTGAGATGCGTTGTCGACGGATTCGAGTGGATCGCATGCGTATGGATAGGCTGTTTCTGTACCCTTCGTTGGATCCGTGTAGAGACTACCCCAGCGTTAGAAAGGCCGTCCCGTGAGAGGGCTCCCATCAGTAGGTACCTCCTGATTTTGGATTCGGACTGTGCTGAATGTGGGAGTGGCCAAGCGGCCTACGGAGTGGAGGAGAGACTATCGGTGGACCAAGGGTGACTAACAGCCTAGTCAGTCCCAATATCCTATGTCACCATATTGAGGGGTGAGGGTGAGGGTGTGGTGGGTCAGCGATGTAGCGACCCACTAGATTTGTGTAGTTCCTACCACTTTGAGGCTTTTAATAATTATTTGTGGTTAATATGAATTGTGATGCATGGGTTGTGCTATTCACTGAGCGTGTGGCTCACCCCTCGCATAATTTTTCTCCAGTTATCACCGAGTCGGATCTGAAGGAGGAGCTTCCCGAGAGACTTCATCAGTAGCGGAGCAGCGCCACGTCCCGCGAGTGTTAGAGGCCATCAGCATCCTTTTTTTTATTGTATGTATTATATTTCCGTGCTTGGGCACTTGTTTGTATATTACTTGGATGTATTCGTGTATATTGGCTCTCACAGGACAGTTGATTATGTATCGAGTCTGTAGTATGTTTTTGAATTACAGACTCAGTCTTTTAGCTTCCGCTATTTGTGTATATATCATGTCAGCCCCTTTGTCATTTGTGTTGTCATTTTAGCTGTTATTTAGAGTATGTTATTGATCTCCTGTATAGACTGCTGATATCATGTATACACTTGCCGCGTCCCGGGGACGGCCGCCCTGGGGCGTGACACCAGTAGCCCTTTCCCACCCTCGTGGCCTCCACCTAGTCCACTCCCACCATCCGTACCGTCCGACACATCGGAGGTACCTGCGGACGGGAGCCCTCTGTCAGGTACAGCCAACGTTAGGGAGTTCCTACATCGGATCCAACGAAGGGGAGAACGATCCCATGTTCGCAAAGCGAAACCCAAAGGAAAACAACCACTCTCGATACTCGCTTATCGAGATATCACACACATGCATAACAACAACCAACACACTCATATTAACCTTAAAGTAGTCATAGTCCCTAAACGGGAGTAACTACACAAGTTAGAGGGTCGTAACATCGCCGATCCACCCCACGCTCACCCTTTAGGGGTGTCATGGGTCTTTTGGGACAGACTAGACCGCTCTCCACCCCTGGTCCACCCGGTAGCCTCTCCCACCCTCGTAGCCTCGACCTACTCCACTCCAACTACCAGTATTATCCGAACACATCGGAGGTACCGGACGGAAGCCCTCTGTCAGGTCAGCCATCGCCGGGGAGTACCTACATTGGATCCAACCAAAAGGAGAAGACAGCCTACTCACGCGCGTACGATCCTGTTGGATCCGTCGACAACGATTTCTAACACTACTAATGTCATGAATTCTCAAGAATTCCTCCAGGGCGCATAACTAAGATGCGGGGAGACATATATTATAACAACAAGGTTATAATATTTTCTAAGGCATGCTTGTGACTATATGCTCACATTTGATTTAATTAGATTAAACTAGATGGGAACATACATGGTCGGGGTTTTCCAATTAAGGACAAGATTACTAAACATGCATTGTTATATATGTGTCACTTTTTAGCCTTCTGGTAACCATTGGAGCATTCTGGCAGTTTTTCAACTTTTTCGTTTTTCGATCGGAACCGCTAAAATTTTGGACTTTTAGCTATCATCCTGAGTTTGAGAACTCCGATTGAAAATCTAACTGCATATTATGTGTCCTGGTGCCATTTCAAGACACTCACGAAAATTTCTCATCGAATTCCGATAACGTTTCAGAATTTCGCAATTCCGAATCGTATCCGGGTTTTGACCGAGCGGAAAGTCATTGGGAGACTTGACTTGGTCAAAGTTGACCTTTGACTTGGTCAATTGGTTTTGGATTTTAGTGTGGTTGGGTTGACTAGGGTCAAATCCCACCTAAACCTAACCTAAACCTAGCTTAACCTAATCTTTTTTTTCACTAAGTGTAAGTGGTGAGTGTGTGAGGTGTGTGTGTGGCCCCCTTTAAGTCCACGCCTAGGAATAGGATCTCCCCCTATTCATCATCTTCTCCACTTCAAATCTCTCTCTCCCCTCTCTTTATTTCCTCCATATGACCTAGTAGAAGGTGTTGAATCAAGAAACCCTAGAAGGAGAAAAGAAAGGTGAGGACCCGATCTATCTTCTTATGGTCTCGGATTCGAGTTCCCTCATGTGTGACCCCCTCTCATAGCCTCTTTTCTCCCCTGTTTTCAGCCCTTCCTTGGCTGAGTGGAGATCTTGGTGGTGGTGGTCTTGGAGGTGGCAAATCGGTGCGCGAAGAGCACCCGTTCTTCCTCCCCTTCCCTTTCTCTCCTTGGGTGAGTTTCTTTCCTTCCTTTTCTTGTTAGATGCATGTTAGGAGGTGTTTTTGGTTATGCATGGCTGTTGGGTGGTTGGAGGGGGCTGTTGGGGGCTGTTGGAGGTGTTAGGGTTGGCTCGGGTGCATGCGGGCTCACCGGCGCGCGTGCGCGCGAGCCTGCGCGCGCAGGCAGGCAGGCGCAGGTAGGCGAGCTGCGGTCAGGCGCGCTGGGCGCGTGCTGTCGGGCTCGCTGGGCGCGTGTGGTCGGGCGCGCTGGGCGCAGTGCACGGCGTGCGCGCGGAGCGCTGCGCAGGGGCGCGTTGTGTGCGGTGTGCGCGGGGAGGCGAGTGGGCGTGCGCGCGGGGTGCTGCGCTGGGGCGCAGTGCGTGCGGGTGTGCGCGCGAGGTGCTGCGCTGGGGCGCAGTGCACCCGGGGCTGGACGCGCTGTGCGCGTGGGCACGCGCGAGCGTGCGCGCAGCGCGGCAGCGCGTCTGGGCGCGCGGGCTGGGGCGCGGCAGTGCGCCCGGGGCTCGGGCGTGCGTGCGTGCGTGCGCGTGCGGGTGGCCGTGCGCATGGCTGCCCGGGGGTGCGGGAGTGAGTCGGGGCACTCGGGCTCGCGTGCGTACGGGCCGTATGTACGCTTCTGAGTGTTGGGTATTTTTAGTGTATTTTTGTATGTATATGTGTATTTTACTCACCGTATTGATTACCCTGTCTTGCAGATCTTAGCGGACGGCCACGCGACGACCCGGGTATTGGTGAGTGGGACAATCCAACCCAGTAGGGAGGCGTATACGCTCTTAGGCGTGTATCGTCCTTCCCTGGGGCACCATAGTTTAATATTAACTTGTATAATATGTAATCTATGCAGGCATGATTGTTATGTAGTATGCATGCCACCCTAGACCTTGTATGTTAGGGACTTGCACCCTTAGGATATGTGTAAGAGCCATGCATCCTGATACCATATTTTCATGCTAGGAAGCCTCGACCTATGCATGTGTCCCATTAGTTTAATTTATTTTAAATCAAATGCGAGTTATTTAGTAATGAGCATGCTTAGTGAATATTATAACCATGCGGTTATAATACAGGCCTCCCCGCATCGTAGTTATGCGCCCTGGAGGAATTCACAAGAATTCATGACATTTAAATTGTTAGGAAGATGTTGCCGACGGATTTGATTGGATCGTATACGTGTGGGTAGGCTATTTCTGTTCCTTTCGTTGGATCCGTATAGAGACTGCCCCAGCGTTAGACATGCCATCCTGACAGAGGGCTCCCATCATTAGGCACCTCCTGATTTGGTTTCGGACTGTGCTGAATTGTGGGAGTAGACCAGGCGGACTACGGAGTGGAGGGGAGACTATCGGTGGACCAAGGGTGATTAACAGCCTAGTCAGTCCCAATAGCCGTGTCACCTATTGGAGGGTGAGGGTGAGGGTGTGGTGGGTCGGCGATGTTGCGACCCACTGGATTGTGTAGTTCCTGCCACTTAGAGGCTTTGAATTATTTGTGGTTAATATAAATTATGATGCATGGGTTGTGCTATTCACTGAGTGTGTGGTTCACCCCTCGCATATTTTTCTCCAGTTATCTCTAAGCCAGATCATCAGCGGGAGCTCCCCGAGGGACTTCAGTAGTAGCAGAGCAGCGCCACATTCTCGCGAGTGTTAGAGGCTATCAGCATCCCTTTTTGATTGTATGTATTATATTTCCGTGCTTGGGCACCTGTTTGTATTATATTGGATGTCATTGTATATATTGGCTCTCACAGAACAGTTGATTATGTATCGAGTCTGTAATATGTTTTTGATTTACAGACTCAGTCTTTTAGCTTCCGCTATTTGTGTATATATATCATGTCAGCCTTGCTTTTGTCTGTGTTGTCATTTTTGGTGTTGTTTAGAGTATATTATTGACCTCCTATATAGACTGCTGATATCATATATACACTTGCCGCGTCCCGGGGATGACCGCCCTGGGGCGTGACATGCATAGGCCGCTATACATGATATAACGGTGCATTTCCCTAGCATACAAGATCTAAGGTGGCATGGATATATCATATTAATCATGCATGCATATCATTTACATATTATAGCTAGGGGGCCCCATCGATGCGCGACGCGCGTCTATGCGGGTCGAGCGCATCCCTAGAGAGGGGGGGGGGGGGGATTGAAAACGAACCACTCACCTTACGACCCGGGACCTCGCGCATCCCATCTGACGAGATCTGCAAGGTAGGGGCATCCAATTGGTGAGAAACAACACAATTTACACATAGAAATCATTAGAAATACCCAATACTCGGACAAGCATGCATACGGGCTCGCACGCATGCGAGCACGCACGTACGCACGCGAGTCCGAGTGCCCCGACACCAACCCGAAAACTTGGGCAGCCACACGCATGGCCTCCCGCACGCTCACGCACGAAAGCGCACGCAGGCACACACCCCGGCACCACCCCAGCACCATCGGCGCACTGCCGCGAGCTTGCCCGCGCGCCCAGACCTATTGCCGCGCGCACCGCGCGTCCAGCCCTCGCGCCCTCGCGCAGCACCCCGTGCACTGCACCCCCCCGTGCAGCACCCTGCTCGCACGCCCCAGCACGCGCACGCATGTGCACGTGCGCACTTTTCCCCTGCCCCACGCCCAGGCGCATGCCCCGGCGCACTGCTCCGCGCGCACGCCCGCGCTCGCCCATGCGCACTCGTGCGCACTCCCGCACGCACCCGCGCGACCACTCCGCGCGCACCCGCGCACTCGCTCGCACGCGCCCGACTGGGCCTGCCAGCGCCCGCCTGCGCGCGCGCAGACGACCCGAAACACGCGCTCAAGCCATCCTTACCCCATTTTAACCCTCCCCAACCCCTCAAACACACCCTAACCCCAATTTAACCCTCCCCAACCCCTCAAACACACCCTAACCCCCATGCATAGCATGCATGACTTCTCCAACAGCCCCTTAAGCCATGAAAACCAAGAAAAGAAGGAGAGGAGCTCACCTTGGAGGGGGAACGAAAGGGGGAGGTTCGGGGGCCCTCGACGCACCCGCTACCACCTCAACCGCCACCACCCTCAGCCCTCCTCAGCCTCCTCCAATGGCTGCAAATCAGGGGGGGGTGGGATCATGAGAGGGAGCTTGAGAGAAGGGAAGAAACAACAACACACCTAGACAAAGCTTCTTTTCCTCCTTCACTTCCTCCTTCTCTTCTTCTCTTTGAGACAATAAATCAAACACTTGGTGGGGGGGTTTGAAAAGAGAGAAGGAGAGCAAATGTGTGTTGACGTGGGGGTTTGGGAGGAGAGAGAGAGAGAGAGAGAGAGAGAGAGATATTTATCACACAAATATCTAAAGAGGATGGAAAAGACCTAGTCGCCCTTTGACTAGAAATTCTGCGCATGCTTCACTGGAACAGCCATAACTTCCTCAATATAGCTCCAAATTATACAATTCCAAGTCCGTTGGAAAACCAAGAAGATTATCTACAACTTTTATGTTCATGCCAAGATCAAATAATCTCTCCAGCTATTCCGAAATTAGAGCTAAACATAGAACAGGGCTGCTGCCAGAATTTCCATCCCCGGGGTATACTTGGAAAAATACCCATAACTTTTACTACAAGAATCCAGTTGATCTAATTCCACTTCTGTACGAAAGCTAACTCAAAACTGGACATCTCATAGTAAACTCATATTTAAACCTCTTCATCTTGGATTTTAACAAAATCAAATCCAAATACCAAATCAGGAATACATAACTTCTAGGAAAAAAATTATGTACCCAATTTTTCAAACAGAGCACTCCAAATGACACAGGCACAACAGCATAACACATTGATTATAAAAGTATAATTTATTTAATAAAATTTAAATAAATCAGTATATATTTTTAGATAATGACATGGAATTTTTGTGATTTTAAGAAAATTGTAGGGAGTTAAGATGATTTTTAAATTTTATAGGAATTTTTTTCGATTTTCATAAATTTTCAAGGAGTTATATCGATTTTTTCCAACAAAGAAAATGAATTTTAAAAATGTATAACAGTAATTTACTATGCATGATTAGGGTTAACTACACATCTGGATAGTTATAGGGACTAAACTAAATATTATCTAATAAGATAAGGACCTAAGGGTTTACAGAGATTTTTTCTGATTTTCATAAGTTTTCATAGAGCTAATCGATTTTTCCTTAAATAATTATGTTCTCTCTTTTGGGCTTTTTTTTTATTTATTATTTTTGCCTAAGCATGCACGTGAAAATGTTATTGACATCAACGTCCTTCCAGAAAACTTTATTTTTGGGGCTTTGAATTCTGCAGCATTTTAAAACGCCAATATTTAACGAGTACATTGTGAATGATGTAAGACGAGTCCGGGTCCAGATCGTTTACTTGACTGATTTTGTCTTATGATCTGCTTGACTTCTTCTATAAATCTACCATGTGTCATCTATTACGACAGATGGATGTGATTTAATCTTCTGGTGGGTCTCACCTTTCTTTTTTCTTTTTGGGGAGGTTGCTTAGACCCCACGTTTCCTCTAACCCAAACTTTTTCTTTTTTTTTTCTTTCAAACTTTTTTTTATTTAGTCCTTGAGAGCAGCTTTTTCTAATTTTTTTTTTGTTTCTTCCAAACATACACAGGTCTTTCAAGAAAATTGTGTTTTTTTCTACCATCCAGCCAAGAAGTCTTTTTTTTGTCTGTTAAAGGTATTATTAACCTTATCTTTAAATCTTAAGATCAAATTTTTTTTTTCTGATCTATTTGTTTTCAATCCATCTTTTTAAATATCAAATGTGATTGTAAATTTGTATGTAAGATGAAATAGTCATGTTTTTGTTTTGTATGCATTAATAATCTTATTCCTACTACTACTAATCTTAGGATCCTAAAAAATATTTTATTTTTTATCTATTTTTTAATATCAAATGCTATTGTAATTTTATATTTGAGATAAAATAGATCATGTTTTTATCTTGTATTTATGTATTTATTTTTTAAAGTCATATGAGATTTTTGTAGTTTTTTTCTAGATCAATGGGTGATTCGTGGAAATTTACATGTGACATGATGTTTGATTTTGAACAAGCTGCATACGAATTTTATAATGATTATCGAAGGAGAATAGGATTTAGCATTAGAAGACATACCTATAACAAGAATAGGCATACCAGTGAAATTACTTCAAGAATATTTGTTGGTTGTAATGAGGGTTTTCGAGGTAGTGATAAACGAGATCATTTGACTAAAAACAGTAGAGCAGATACAAGAACAGGTTGTGGTGCACAGATGACTATTAAATTGAATAGGAATAATGGGAAGTATATGGTCCATAACTTTGTGGAAATGCACAATCACCCCCTTGTAATACAAGAATGTGTTCATATGTTGCCATCTCATCGAAAAATGTCATCCTCACAAGCCATTGAAGTAGAAGTGACAGAAAAATCTTGAATTTCTCTTAGTTCTGCATATGAGCTATTGGAAAAGCAGGCTGGTGGAAGGGAGTCTCTTGGCTTTACAAAACAAGATCAGAAAATTTTCTTCGATCAAAGAGACAAAGAAAATTGGCATATGGGGAAGTGACAAGTGTGTTGAAATATTTTCAAAATGAAAAAATGGAAAATCCATCATTCTCTTATTCCTTCCAATTGGACAGTGAAGAACAAATGACAAATATATTTTGGGCCAACCCTAGAATGATAATTGATTATGGTCAGTTTGGTGATGTTGTGTGTTTTGATACCACCTATAAAATTAATAAAGAAAATCGACCATTTGGTGTGTTTGTTGGATTTAATCATCATCGAGAAACCATTTTATTTGGGGCTGCTTTGATGTATGATGAGACAACAGATTCATTTATTTAGTTGTTTCACACATTTTTGGAGACAATGTCAAATAAAGCTCTAAAAACCATTTTTACAGATCAAGATGCTGCAATGGCTAAAACCATCCTGAATGTAATGCCTGACACGTATCATAGGCTTTGTACATGGCATATGATGCAAAATGCATTGAAGCATGTGAACAATGTGTTTAAGGGTCCCGGTGGGGTTCGTAGTGTTCTATAAAAATTTATGGACAGTTATGATGATGAAGATGAGTTTTTGGTCTCTTGGAATGTTATGTTAGATGAATATAATGTGCATGATAATAATTGGTTAAGCATGATATTTGGCTTAAGACAGAAATGGGCCCATTGCTTTGTCAGGTTGGCATGGTCCGTGGGAATAAAGAGCACCCAACTTGGTGAATTCAATGCTAAGTTGAAAATTTTTCTGAAATCAAGTCATGATGCGGTGCAATTTTTCATACACTTTGAGAGGGTGCTCAATGATATTCGATATAAGGAGTTGGAGGCGGAGTATGTATTATGTCAAAAAATGCCCAAAGTGAAAGTACCTGTTGCGATGCTAGCTCAGGCAGGAAAAATATATACCAAAGTAATATTTGAGGAGTTTCAAGATCAATATGTGAAGTCTCTTGATTCATGTGTAAAAGAGGTCTTTGAAAATGATGAGAATACTTTATATACAGTTACCATGTATGGCCATGAGTCTAAGGGGCGACATGTTATGAAGCAGAGATATGATACCATCTCTTGTAGTTGTAGGTTGTTCGAGATGAGGGGCATTTTGTGTAGTCATGCGATTAAAATCTTCAGAGATAAATTGAATTTCATGGAAATTGATGATCAGTATATCCTAAAAAGGTGGACAAGAAAAGCAAGATCTGAAAGTGTGCAAGATATGTGTGGGCGTGACATTGAGACAGATCCTAAGTTACAACAGACCTATCGGTATAGGTCCCTATGCTCCAAGTTCAACAAGATATCAAACCAGGCCTCTGAAAGTGATGAAACATTTAATTTTTCTATGAAACAAGCTGATGAACTAAGCAAAATTGTTGATGACATGTTAAATTTACAAACGGATGGTCAGATGCATGATACACGCGAGGGCAATGTTGATGCAGATTACTTGGACAATACAAATGCCATCCAAGCGAAGGGATTGATGGAAAAAAAAGACTCGCATATGTAGATACCCCAATTTTGACCGTCCAAAGAAATAAAAATACTTCAAGTAATACTTAGGAATGACCACGTTTGGACATCTAGATAGAAAACTCCCTTAGAAACCAAAACCAGAAACCCTAGTTCACACTTAGAAAAATCTAAGACCTGGACAGGGGCGGCTACTTGAGACTAGCCGCCCCATAAGGGGCGGCTAGTCCCCCTGACTGACCCCAAACTGCCTTCCTGGGATGGGACATAAAACGACATGATTGCGGCAGATTGTCAATTTTAGCCGCCCCATCTTAGCCGGTTCAACCCCAGTAGCTGACCTAGGCCACCGCTTGTCAGAGATGAGACGTTTGGTAGGTCATGATGGGGGCGGCTACTTGAGAGTAGCCGCCCCTCACCTAGACAATGTCAGGCCATAAAGATCTAATGGAAGGTCAAATCAAGCACTTATTACCCATTTTGATCTATTGTTCATTGGACACTCCCCTATACCCTTTTTACTATAAATAGGGGGGGTCTCCAAGTACTTCTTCATCATCCACAACAATTGACATTCCCAATCATAAACAATCAATCAACACATACAAACCTATACCCCCCACACCACCATTTCAAAACCCTTGAGAGAGAAAGTGAGAGAGAAACCCATTCCCTACACCAAATCACTCTCCAAATCCACTCTCCAAAACCCAGGTTAAACCTAGCTTAACCTTTGCCAATACCCAAAACCAAACCCTACCCAGGTTCTGCCCAAGTTGAACCAGATCCTAGGCGGCTACTTGTAACCAGCCGACCCCCACCAGGCGGCTAAACCCGACTAGCCGGCCCTTCCCCTAGCCCACCTGAGTCCCAATTCTCCTTTAGTCAAGTTCCCGAAGCAGAAGAGGATCCTTGTCTTCACCTCTGCGTGCGGCAGGCTCGTAGCTCAGAGAGGAGAACCCACAAACTCCCCCACGAAGGCGATCAAATCCACCCCAACTTTTCCTGCTTTTTGAGAAAAGCAGGTGGCGATCACAACCACCCCTGAATCCTCCTGAGGACCCGTCGGCCGCCTCAGCAAGCAACGAAAAACCAACCCACCACCCTTCCGAGAGATGACCTGACCGAGCCTTCCAAGGCGCGCACCGGATCCGAGCCTCCGAAGAACCCCCACACACACGGTGCCACAACGCCACCCCAAACCGGAAGGACAGAAAGGAGGCCCTTTCCGGAACCCCCTCCTTCCAAAATCCAATACCGACAACCTGGCGATCACGGTGGGACTTCTCTCGTGAAAGACAACAAAAGGTAATCCTCTTCTGCTTCCTTCCAATAACCTGACTAGAATGCCATCACCCCTCTAGGAAAACTAGGATTTCCCACCCCTCAAGTTTGACCCTCCTCTACTTTGCATTACAACATCCTTTACTGCTTTACGCCACACACAACTGTGCACCCCTTTACTGCTTTAAGCCGCACACAGCTGCACACCCTTTACTGCTTTAAGTCACACACAGCTGCGCACGCCTATACTGCTTTAAGCCGCACACAGCTGCGCACTCCTTTACCGCCTTATTTGCTGCTTTAAGTCCGCATTCATTTATACTTAGGCTTTTCCATATTCACAACATGGAGGCCTACACCCATGAGAAAACAGTGGAGGAGAAAGACAACCAGGGAGACCAAACTGCCCAATTCCTCAGCCACCTAGAGGAGAGGATGGCTACCCTAGGATACCAGTCGATCGAGGACATGTTCAATGACCTCACCGACTATCACCAGGCCAAGACCTTGAAGCAGGAAACTCCTGTCAAGACCCCAAGGCTTGTCCCACCCCCAATACACTACCAACACCCGGCTTTTCGGTAAATCCAAGTCCAAGCCTCTTTTCTCCCCCCACCTTTTCCTTTGCCCCACCTTCCCCCGCGAATCCAATATTCCCAACCGCTTCTACCCCGAGCCCTTACCAGGCCACCCCCAACTCGGGACCACTAAATAGCCCTCCTAGGGGAGAAACGTTGGATGAAACCACCCGGAGAATTCTCTCTGAAACTGGCCCTTCCGCCCACAAACACATGTTTCTTCACAACCTGAGACACATCCCGTCAGTCCACCTACCGGAGGGATTTAAAATCCCAAAATTTCACCGGTACAACGGTCGTGGAGACCCAGACGTTCATTTGACCACCTTTTATCTAGACGCCCGACCATTTCTAGATAACCAACCTCTGCTAGTATTCCTCTTCCAAAAATCATTGGAAGGAGAAGCACTGCAATGGTTGTCCACCCTCCCTATAGATCATTTGTAAAACTTCTTTGTTGTAAGCGAGAAGTTTCTAGGCCGCTACGGTTATCAGAGGATTAGGACCACCTTTATTTCAGACCTAACCGTAGAAAGAATGAGGCCTAGGGAGGAATTTGAGCACTACGTGTCTAGGTGGTGCACCCTCATCCACCGAACTGGCCTGCAATTAACAGAATGTCAAGAAATTGACATGATGTTGCAAAGCCTGAGTCCAGAGCTCCGTACGAGTCTTTCGTATGGGGACTGCACCACGTACCAGCTTCTCATTGACCGCCACAACAGGATTTCCCGTTGTGCAGCCCCAGCAGTCCAAACCCAGTCCCCACCTATCAGCCATAGGGTTGGACAACCGCCAAGAAAGGCGCAAACCCCCACGGTAGAGGGGATTACACAAATTTCGGCACTCTACCCGAACGGAGCACGAGTTCCTGATCAAGGGTCAGCTCCGAGACAGTATACACCCGGTTCGTTCAGATATGTGCTGCCTCGGTAAGCCAATCAAAACTTCATTCCTCAATCAGTACCCGCCCCTGTGCCAATACAACAAAATCTAGTAATCCGAAGTGCTCCAGTCCAGAGCCCCATAATTCAAAACTAAGGCCAAACTAGGACCCCCCCTACTTATTCTGCTCCAGCACAAAACCTAATCCCTAGGTAGCCTACGCAAATCTCCTACAATGAGGTTATACCTTTTTCTTCCTATGGCCCAAGATGGTTAAATAGAAGGGATTGTTATCCACCACTCCCAGAAACCCTAGGAAACATCTTCAAGGCCTTAATGAAAACGATTAGCATTTCTTTACCTATAGCCAGGCCTTCACCTCTTGGCGCCAACATTGCCCGTTACTGCCCATACCATCAACATCATGGTCATACCATTGAACAGTGTTTCTCATTCCAAGACATTGTTTACGACCTTGATGAAGAGAGATGCCTAGACTGGGTGTTATGCCTGTGTCATTTGGAGTCATTTCGGTTAATCCTTGGTCACATCTGGGTCATTCAGGGCCTTTTCTTTTTTCGATCGGAGTCGCTAAAATTTTGACTTTTAGCCACCTGCAGGAGTTAGTGTCACGCCCCAGGGCGGCCGTCCCCGTGACGCGGCAAGTGTATATATAATATCAGAATCTACACAGGAGGTCAATAATATACCATAAACATGCAACTAGAATGACACACAGACAACAAGGAGGCTAACATGATATATACACCAAATGCGGAAGCGAAAGATTGAATATGTAAATAAAACATACTACAGACTCGATACACAATCATCTGTCCTGTGAGAGCTAATATATATAAAGACATCCAAATAAATTACAACCGCGTGCCCAAGCACGTAAATATAATGCATACAATAAAAAGGGGTGCTGATAGCCTCTGGTACTCGCAGGACGTAGCGCTACTCCGCTACTGATGAAATCCCTCGGGGAGCTCCTCCTTCAAGTCCGGCTCAGATAATACTGGAGAATAATAATTATGCAAGGGGTGAGCCACACGCTCAGTGAATAGCACAACCCATGCACCACAATTGATATTAACCACAATCATACTTATCCAGCCTCAAAGTGGCATAACAACATAAATCCAGTGGTTCGTACATCGCCGAACCACCACACCCTCACCCTCACCCCCCAATGGGTGACGAAGGATATTGGGACTTATAATCATCCATACACAAACCAGTGGGTCGCCTCATCGCAGACCCACCACACCCTCACCCTCACCCTCAACAGGTGACGCAGGATATTGGGACTGACTAGGCTGTTGGTCACCCTTGGTCCACCGATAGTCTCTCCTCCACTCCGTAGGCTGCTTGGCCACTCCCACAACTTCAGCACAGTCCGTCACAAATATCGGGAGGCGCCTACTGATGGGAGCCCCTCCACGGGACAGCCTTTCTAACGCTGGGGCAGTCTCTACACGGATCCAACGAAGGGAAACAGAACAGCCTATCCATACGCATATGATCCACTCGGATCCGTGACATCCCTTAACTGAAATAAAGAAACCTTGGGAGGGCACCATGAGGTCCCGATATAGGATATCCCGACAACCAAACAAGGAACACGGAGTACCCTAGCCCGGGTCTCAACGCTGACTTCGCAAGGCCCTTTAATCCAGAGAAGGGAGACTCTACTGATGTCATGAATTCCTCAGAATTCCTCCAGGGCGCATAACCAAGATGCGGGGAACAGATAATATAATAAGGGTGGAATATTATTGGGGAAAAGAACCTTGGGAGGGCAGCGTGAGGTCCCGATATAGGACATCCCGACAACCAAACAAGGAACACGGAGTACCCTAGCCCGGGTCTCACCGCTGTCCTCGCGAGGCCCCTCCCCTATAATATTCACTAAGACAGGCTAATAATCACATGCTCGCATTTTATTTAAATAAATTAAACTAAATGGGAACATGCATCGGTCGGGGCTTTCCTAGCATGGAAACATGATAACAGGGTGCATGGTTCTTATACGGGTCCTAAGGGTATAAGTCCCTAGCATACAAATCTAGGGTGGCATGCATACTACAGATTATCATGCTTACATAGTTTTCATATTAAACAGGTTAATATTTACTATGGTGCCCCAGGGGAGGACGGTACACGCCCAAGTGCATGTAACGCCTCCCTACTGGGTTGGATCGTCCCACTCACCGGAAGTCGGGTCGTCGCGCGACCGTCCGTCAAGATCTGCAAGACAGGGTAATCAATACGGTGAGTAAAAATACACAAATACAACTAAAATACACTAAAAATACCCAACACTCGGACAAACGTACATACGGCCTGTACGCACGCGAGTCCGAGCACCCGACTCACTCCCGAACCCCCGGGCAACCGTACGCACGGCCACCCGACCCAGGCGCATAGCTGCGCCCCAGCCCGCACGCCCAGACGCACGGCCGAGCCCCTGCCCGCACGCCCGGACACGCCGCGCGCTCGGCGCACGCACGCGCACGCCGCGCGCACCGCGCGTCCAGCCCCCCGGGTGCACCCGCGCGCACCGCGCCTGCACCCGCACGCACTGCGCCCCAGCGCAGCGCCCCGCACACATTCCCTGCTCGCACCGCCTGCTCGCACCGCGCGCACAGCGCCCCCCGCACGCGCACGCACGGATGCGCACGCACGCACACACCCCGGCACCATCGGCGCACTGCCGCGCGCCTACCCGCGCGCCCCGACGCACTGCCGCACGCACGCGCACGCTCGCGCGCGCACGCACTGGTCCCCAGCACCGCGCCCAGGCGCATGCCCAGGCGCCCTGCCCAGCACCCAGGCGCAGTGCCCAGGCACATGCCCAGGCGCCCCGCCCGCGCGCGCGCACGCCTGCGCGCCCCCGCTGGCACCCCCGCTCACGCCAGCACCTGCGCGCACCCCGCGCGCGCCTGCGCGCCCGACTGCGCGCGCACGCGCGCAGACCGCGCCCAGCTCGCGCCCAGCCCACTCCAAGCTCATTTTCACCCATCCCAACCCCTCACACACTCCCTAACACACCTACCCAACATGCATGACCTCCCAACCAACCCCTCAAGCCAAGAAAACCAAGAAAAAGGAGGGGAGGAGCTCACCTTGGGAGGGAAAAGAAAGGGGGAGGTTCGGGGCCCTTCGCGCACCGAAACGCCACCTGGAACCACCACCACCACCACCACTCAGCCTCCTCAGCCTCCTCTTCAGCCCTCTATGGCAGCAAAAACAGGGGGGGGGGGGGAGATCATGCAAAGAGAGCTTGAGAGAGGGGAGAACAAACAACAACCAAACCTAGCCAAGATCCACCACCACTTCCACCACCACCTCCTCCTTCTCTTTGACACAAATCATCAAACACTTGGGGTGCAAATGAAAAAAGAGAAGGGGGACCAGAATTCTGGTCGGAAGTGAGAGGGGAAGGGAGAGAGAGAGGAGATATTTATCACAAATATCTAAGGAAAATTACTAAGTTGCCATCCAACTAGAAATTCTGCGCAAGCTTCACTGGAACAGCCATAACTTCCTCGATACAGCTCCGAATGGCTCAATTCCAAAACTGATGGAAAGCTAAGAAGATTATCTACAACTTTCATGTTTATGACATGATCAAATAACCTCTCCAGCTATTCCGAATTTAGAGCCAAACATGGAACAGGCTGCTGCCAGAATTTCCATCCCCGGGGTACACTTGGAAGAATACCCATAACTTTTACTACAAGAATCCAGTTGATCTAATTCCACCTCTGTGCGAAAGCCAACTCAAAACTGGACATCTCATAATAAAATCAGAATTAAATCTCTTCATCTTGGATTTACAAAATCAAATCCAAATGGCAAATTGGAAATACATAACTTACGGAAAAAAAATTATGTACCCAAAATCTTCAAACAGAGCGCTCCAAATGACACAGGCACAACAATGTTAAAACTGATTAGGCATATTTGAAATAGGAGTGGGTATGACCCGTTGTCGGGTTGTACCTTATTAGTTAGAGCGCTAGCGATGTAATCACCCCCGTGCATCCGAGCGATGCACTCGTTTGGAATTTAGGAGAATTCATTATCTTATCGGTTTGTTAAACCGGTAGTTGTGGCATTAAGCTAGGCCTACCCGTGCTAGGCGTGTATATGAACCGCCTGTTGGGTTATGTGCCTTGGGATTATTTCTGCGTGAGAGCAGAGGCAACCCCCCCCCCCTTTTGTGTCCGAGCGACGCAACCGTGTGGGAGTAAAATAGTGTTCGATATCATCGATATGTGATTATCGAGAGTAGATGTTTTTCCATTGGGTTCGCTTTGCGAACATGGAATGTTTACTCCCAATGTCGTCCGAGTTGAAGAGGCCCGGGTTGTAGCTGTCCTGACAGAGGGCTCCCATCCGTAGGTACCACCGATGCATTCGGAAGCGTACTGATCGTGGGAGTATACCAGGTAGAGGCTACCCAGGAGAGGGTTAACGAATGATATTGCGAGCGTGGAATCGTTCTCCCCTTCGTTGGATCCGATGTAGGAACTTTCCAGCATTGGAAAAGCTGTCCTGACAGAGGGCTCCCATCCGTAGGTACCACCGAGGCGTTCAGAAGCGTACTGATCATGGGAGTATACCAGGTAGTGACTACCCGGGGAAAGGGCTACCGGTGGACCAAGGGTGTAGAGCTGTCTAAGTCTCTTCCAAAAGTCCTATGTCACCTCTAAGGGGTGAGGGTGAGGATGAGGTGAAGACACGTCACCGCGTGACCCATTCGTTGTTCGTCCGTTCCCATAGTTGTTGGGTCCGGTTGCGTATCGATGTTCAAAGACATCGTTGGGCAGTTATCCCGATGTAGTTGTTTCAGTAGCGTTGTGTAGACAAGTAATTTCGGGTCTCGTCGACCAACGGTATGGTCTCTCCCTAAAAGTCCCAAGAGTCTCCCTTCGGGAGTGAGGGTGAGGGTGAGGTTGGTGATTGAGTAGTGTTGTGTGGACCAGTAATTCCGCGTCTCTTTGACCAACGGTATGGTCTCTCCCCAAAAGTCCCAAGAGTCTTCCTCCGGGAGTGAGGGTGAGGGTGAGGTTGGTCGCGCCGTCGCGTGACCTTGTTATCCATTGGGTTTCTACCCATATTTTCCTTGAGAGGAAATTGTTTGAGTATTGAACTGTTGTATGGTGATTGGTTTCCAGCCACTCACTGAGCTTGTAGCTCACCCCTCGCATACTGTTTCTTTTTAGGGGCAGTGTTGGGCGTGGAGTTGGAGCTTCCCTGTGGCGTGGTCTTATGGGCGTGGAGCGTTCTTCCGGCGGGTGGCGAGTGCGAGGCTGTCAGCAGTCCTAGAGTCCTTTTATGTATTGTAAATCGTGCATGTGGCACAGGTTGTATTTTATTTGGACTAGACTTGGCTCTCACAGGATAGTGATTGTGTATTCGAGTCTGTAATAATGTTTTTGGTTTACAGACATTGTTTATATATTATGCTTCCGCTTTTCAGTCAGTTATCATTATCCTTGCTTTGCCACCTTGTGTGTTGTTGTTGGAGTCTTTATTGATCTCAGGTATTGATAGCTGATATTTCATTATTGCCACATCTCGGGGACGGCCGCCCTGGGGCGTGACACTGGGCCACCATCAGGGGACTCAAAAACAGCCCGACTACAAAACCACAGGGAACCCAATTAAATCCACTGCCCAAACCAGGTCAGACCCCAAAAATTCCCAACCCTATAGTCAATACCAAAATACAAGACCCGAAACCAGTTGTACAAGCTCTCGTGGAAGAACCAGAGAATCTTAGTTTCCAAAGCGTTTACACTATAAAGGCCACAGACTTCGAGGAACCACCCAGGATCATTCCAGGTGGCCTAATTCTTCCCATACCTTCCCCCATTCTCCCAAGCCCCATAAAGCCTCTCCTCTCTCACATAAGGCCAGCCCCACAGCTTTCCCCATCCTACCAATTAACAAAAACCTGAGCTTATCAAGAAACCAATATCCCCAAACCACGGTTGATACCTTAAACTATCATACAACTAGAGCAGGAAGAATCTTCAACGCTGTCCCCTCCTATAGATGTCCCTTGCCTGAAGCAAAAACCGAGGAAGCAAATGTCGGAGATAGGATCGACATCCTCGACCAGCTTCAACGAATTCCTGCAAAAATTTCCATCTTGGAGCTGATCGAGACCTTGGAACATCACCACCGAGCCTTGAGGATGTTTTTGGAGAGAGTCCAAGTCGACCCTCAAATCTCCACCTTAAACATGCCAGTAGCCTTAGCCTCTGCAGGACTAGGGCCCATGATAACCTTTAGGCCCAAAGAAGAAATCCGCGATAAGGTTATCAACACCTCTACCCTATGCATCACAGTTGACATCGAAGGATACCTAGTAGATAAGGTGTTAGTCGATACCGGTGCGGGGGTAAACCTCATGTCACTACGCACTTTCGAACAAATTGGTGGGCATATCGCCACCCTCCTTGAGACGGACACCCGTATGTTTGCTTATGATAAAACGGCTCGTCCAGTTCTTGGCTTTAAAAACTTCCCGTTAAAAGTAGGGTCCCTAGAAGCCAGCATCAAAGCATATGTTCTGGAAATGGACTCAGACTATAACATGATCTTGGGGCGTAAGTGGCTAGCCTCAATAAAAGGAGTCTCTTCCCCCTTGCACCAGTGTTTGAAATTCCCCTTGGGAAATCAAATAATCAAAATACAAGGGGAAGCAATCAAAGAACCCAAATCAGGGTCCACCAGTAGAAAGACTATCGCCATAAAGATCATCGACTCAAAGCCAAAAGAAGCCACCATCCACATCCTAGACTTCCCAGCTGATTGGATGAACCCTCGAGACACTCTCACCAGTGCTGTAAAGGCAAATCACCCTAAACCTAAAAACCTAGGTTGGCACATGATGAAAGCTGTGGGTCACATCCCGGGAAAAACATTAGGGGCTAAAAGGTGGGATCCTAGAACCCATCAAACTCCCAGCCTGGCTAGATAAGAAGGGCTTTGGCTTATCTAACCAACACACTGATTTAAAAAGGAAATGTAATTGGGGACTATATGAACACTTCATAAAGGGAACAATCGAGGAACAGGTTAAAGAAGCCACGTATCCTCATCCCTTAAATTCTATCCAGAAAAGAGGGCCGGACTATCTCTCGGGCTCCCTTAACTGGTTATTTCCACACCCCGATAAACTCTTAGACACACCACTAGTCAGTGAAACTCCAGCTGACCAAGCGCTCTTTCCTCGCAGTGCACAAGCATCGCAACAAAGGAGCGCCAGCTGTTGGAGGAAGGTCGGTTGTGTTGTGCCTGTGTCAATTGGAGCGCTCTGTTTGAAAATTTGGGTACATAATTTTTTTTTAGAAGTTATGTATTCCTGATTTGGTATTTGGATTTGATTTTGTTAAAATCCAAGATGAAGAGGTTTAAATATGAGTTTACTATGAGATGTCCAGTTTTGAGTTAGCTTTCATACAGAAGTGGAATTAGATCAACTGGATTCTTGTAGTAAAAGTTATGGGTATTTTTCCAAGTATACCCCGAGGATGGAAATTCTGGCAGCAGCCCTGTTCTATGTTTAGCTCTAATTTCGGATTAGCTAGAGGGATTATTTGATCTTGGCATAAACATGAAAGTTGTAGATAATCCTCTTGGCTTTCCAACGGACTTGGAATTGTACAATTCGGAGCTATATTGAGGAAGTTATGGCTGTTCCAGTGAAGCATGCGCAGAATTTCTGGTCAAAGGGCGACTTAGTCATTTCATTCCCCTTTAGATATTTAGTGCCCAAAATATCTTCTCCTCTCTCTCTCCCTCTCACTCCCCACGTAGACGTGGGATTCTTCCTCTCTCTCTTCCTCTCTCTCAAGCCCCCCAAGTGTTTGATTTAATTACACAAAGAGAAGGTGGAGGAGGAAGAAATGGTGAGGGTTGTTCTTGCATATGTGTGTTGTTGTTGTTTGTTCTCCCCTCTCTCAAGTTCCCTTGCATGATCCCCCCCCCCCCTGATTTGCAGCCATGGAGGAGGCTGAGGAGAGGCCGAGGAGGTGGTGGTGTTGGTGGTGGCGGTTGAGGTGGTCGCGGGTGCGTCGAGGGCCCCCGAACCTCCCCCTTCCTTTTCCCCTCCCAAGGTGAGCCCTTCCTCTTCTTTTCTTGGTTTTCATGGCTTAAGGGGCTGTTGGGGAAGTCTTGCATGCTATGCATAGGGGTTAGAGTGTGTGTGAGGGGTTGGGGAGGGTTAAAATGAGGTTGGGATGGGCTGGGCGCGCGCTGGGCGCAGTCTGCGCGCGTGCGCGCGCAGGCGGGCGCGCAGACGCGCGCGGGTGCATGCGCGCGAGTGCGCGGGTGCGCGCGAAGTGGGCGCGCGGGTGCTTGCGCCAGCGGGGGTGCGCGCGGGAGTGCGCGCGGGCGTGCGCGCGAGCGTGTGGGCGCGCGGAGCAGTGCGCCTGGGCATGTGCCTGGGCGCAGGGCAGGGGACCGTGCGCGTGTGTGCGCGTGCTGGGGTGTGCACGGGGTGCGCGCGGGCGCGCGCGAGCCTGTGCGCGGGCAGGCGCGCGGCAGTGCGCCGATGGTGCTGGGGTGTGTGCGCATTCATGCGTGCGCGTGCGGGGGGGCATGCGTGTGGCTGCCCAAGTGTTCGGGTAGGTGTCGGGGCACTCGGACTCGCGTGCGTACGTGCGTGCTCGCATGCGTGCGAGCCCGTATGCATGCTTGTCCGAGTATTGGGTATTTCTAATGTTTTCTATGTGTAAATTGTGTTGTTTCTCACCAGTTGGATGCCCCTACCTTGCAGATCTCGTCGGATGGGATGCGCGAGGTCCCGGGTTGTAAGGTGAGTGGTTTGATTCCAATCCCCCCCCCCTCTAGGGATGCGCTCGACCCGCATAGACGCGCGTCGCGCATCGATGGGGCCCCCTAGCTATAATATGTAAAATCCATGCATGCATGATAAATAAGATATATCCATGCCACCTTAGGCTTTGTATGCTAGGGATACGCACCCTTATATCATGTATAGCGGCCTATGCATGTTTAGTCATCTTGTCCTTAATTGGAAAACCCCGACTATGCATGTTCCCATTTAGTTTAATTTATTTAAATCAAGGTGGGATTGTGTGATTATATTGTTGTAAGCATGCCTTAGAGAATATTATAACCTTGTGGTTATAATATATGTTTTCCCCGCATCTTAGTTATGCGCCCTGGAGGAATTCTTGAGAATTCATGACATTAGAAATGTTAGGAAGCGTTGTCGACGGATCCAAGAGGATCGCATGCGTGTGAGTAGGCTGTTCTCTTCCCTTCGTTAGATCCGATGTAGGTACTCCCCGGCGATGGCTGACCTGACAGAGGGCTTCCGTTCGGTACCTCCGATGTGTTCGGACAGTACTGGTAGTTGGAGTGGACTAGGTCGAGGCTACGAGGGTGGGAAAGGGCTACCGGTGGACCAAGGGTGAATAACAGTCTAGTCAGTCCCAAAAGGCCCATGTCACCCCGTAAAGGGTGAGGGTGAGGGTGGGGTGGGTCGGCGATGTTACGACCCACTAGCTTGTGTAGTTACTCCCGTTTAGGGACTACGACTACTTTGAGGTTAATATGAGTGTGTTGGTTGTTGTTATGCATGTGTGTGATATCTCGATAAGCGAGTATCGAGAGTGGTTGTTTTCCTTTGGGTTTCGCTTTGCGAACATGGGATCGTTCTCCCCTTCGTTGGATCCGATGTAGGAACTCCCCGGCGTTGGCTGTACCTGACAGAGGGCTCCCGTCCGTAGGTACCTCCGATGTGTCGGACAGTACGGATGGTGGGAGTGGACTAGGTGGAGGCCACGAGGGTGGGAAAGGGCTACTGGCGGACCAAGGGTGTAGAGCGGTGAGTTGAGGAGATCGGGTTGTAGATACTACCCGGGAGAGGGTTAATGATGTCGCGAGCGTGGAATCGTTCTCCCCTTCGTTGGATCCGTGTAGTGACATCCCCGGCGTTAGACAGGCTGTCCTGACAGAGGGCTCCCATCAGTAGGCACCTCCTGATGTGGTTTCAGACTGTGCTGAATCGTGGGAGTATACCAGGTAAGCTACGGAGCGGGGAGAGGCTACCGGTGGACCAGGGGTGTAGAGCAGTCTAAGTCTCTCCCAAAGTCCCAAGATGTCTCCTTTCAGGAGTGAGGGTGTGGATGAGGCGAAGACGCGTCGCCTCGTGACCCATTCGTTGTTCGACCGTTCCCATAGTTGTTGGGTTTGGTCTTGTGATCGATGTTGAAGGACATCGTTGGGCGATCATCTACGATCCAGTAGTGTTGTGTAGACCAGTAAATCCGGGTCTTTTCAACCGATGGTATGGTCTCTTGACCAGTAAATCCGGGTCTCTTCGACCGACGGCATGGTCTCTAGACCAGTAAATCCGGGTCTCTTCGACCGACGGCATGGTCTCTTGACCAGTAAATCCGGGTCTCTTCGACCGACGGCATGGTCTCTTGACCAGTAAATCCGGGTCTCTTCGACCGACGGCATGGTCTCTTGACCAGTAAATCCGGGTCTCTTCGACCGACGGCATGGTCTCTAGACCAGTAAATCCGGGTCTCTTCGACCGACGGCATGGTCTCTAGACCAGTAAATCCGGGTCTCTTCGACCGACGGTATGGTCTCTCCCCATAAGTCCCAAAAGACTCCCTCCGGGAGTGAGGGTGGGGTGAGGTTGGTCGCGCCGCCGCGTGACCCAGTGATCCATTGGGTTTGTACCCATGTTTTTCCTTGGAAAAGGGAACTGATTATGTATTTGAACTGTAGATGGTGATTGGTTTCCAGCCACTCATTGAGCTTGTAGCTCACCCCTCGCATACTGTTTCTTTTCAGGGGCAGTGTTGGGCGTGGAGCTGGAGCTTCCTGTGGCGTGGTCTTATGGGCGTGGAGCGTTCTGCCGGCGGGTGGCGTGTGCGAGGCTGTCAGCATTCCTAGAGTCATTTTATGCTTTGTAAATTGTGCATGTGGCACAGGTTGTATTTTCTTTGGTCTAGACTTGGCTTCCACAGGACATTGATTGTGTATTCGGGTCTGTAATAATGTTTTTGATTTACAGACATTGTTATATATTATGCTTCCGCTTTTCAGTCAGTTATCTTTATCTTGCTTTGCCGCCTTGTGTATTGTTGTTGGTGTCCTTATTGATCTCAGGTATTGATAGCTGATATTATATTTATTATTGCCACGTCTCGGGGACGCCTGGGGCGTGACACCCACGATCAGTACCTTCCGAACGCATCAGTGGTACCTACGGATGGGAGCCCTCTATCAGGACAGCTAAACCCGAGAAGTTCCTACATCGGATCCAACGAAGGGAAGAACGATCCCATGTTCGTAAAGCGAAACTCAAGGGAAAACAACCACTCTCGATACTCGTTTATCGAGATATCAAACACAGGCATAACAACAATCAACACACTCATATTAACCTTAAAGTAGTCATAGTCCCTATACGGGAGTAACTACACAAGTTAGAGGGTCGTAACATCGCCGATCCACCCCACGCTCACCCTTTAGGGGTGTCATGGGTCTTTTGGGACAGACTAGACCGCTCTCCACCCCTGGTCCACCCGGTAGCCCTTACCCACACCGTAGCCTCCACCTAGTCCACTCCCGCTATCAGTACTGTCCGACACATCGGAGGTACCTACGGACGGGAGCCCTCTGTCAGGTCAGCCAACGCCGGGGAGTTCCTACATCGGATCCAACCAAAAGGAGAAGACAGCCTACTCACGCGCGTACGATCCTGTTGGATCCGTCGACAATGATTTCTAACACTACTAATGTCATGAATTCTCCAGAATTCCTCCAGGGCGCATAACTCAGATGCGGGGAGACATATATTATAACAACAAGGTTATAATATCCTCTATGGCATGCTTGTAACTATATAATCACATTTGATTTAAATAAATTTTAACAAAATGGGAAACATGCGTAGGTCGGGGCTTTCAAATCTAGGGACATGGTGTCTAGGCATGTATGGGCCTCTATACGTGGTATATGGATGCATATCCCTAGCATACAAGGTCTAATATGGCATGGTTTCATCATATTATAACATGCATTACATAGTATTTACATATTATAGCTAGGGGGCCCCATCGATGCGCGACGCGCGTCTATGCGGGTCGAGCGCATCCCTAGAGAGGGGGGGGGGGGATTGGAATCGAACCACTCACCTTACAACCCGGGACCTCGCGCATCCCATCCGACGAGATCTGCAAGGTAGGGGCATCGAATTGGTGAGAAACAACACAAATTACACATAGAAATCATTAGAAATACCCAATACTCGGACAAGCATGCATACGGACTCGCACGCATGCGAGCACGCACGTACGCACGGGAGTCCGAGTGCCCCGACACCTACCCGAACCCACGGCAGCCACACCCATGGCCCCCCGCACGCGCACGCACGCACCCCAGCACCATCGGCGCACTGCCGCGCGCCCAGACGCGCTGCCGCGCGCACCCGCACGCTCGCGCGAGCCCGCGCGCACCGCGAGTCCAGCCCAGCGCGTACCCGCTCGCACTACTTCCCCGCGCAGCACCCTGCGTGCACGCCCCAGCGCGCGCACTCACGCGTGCGCGCGCACTGGTCCCCAGCCCCGCACCCAAGCGCATGCCCAGGCGCACTGCCCCACGCGCGCACGCTCGCGCGCACTCGCGCGCACTCCCGCGCGCACCCCCACTCGCGCCAGCACCCGCGCACTCACGCGCACGCGCCCGCCAGCGCCCGTACGCGCGCAGACGACCCGAAACGCGCGCCCAGCCAACCCTTACCCCTTTTTAACCCTTCCCAACCTCTCACACACACCCTAACACATCTACCCAACATGCATGACCCTCCCAACCAACCCTTAGCCATAAAAATCAGGAAAAGAAGGGGAAAGGCTCACCTTTGGAGGGGAAATGAAAGGAGGAGGCTCGAGGGCCCTCGATGCACCCGCGACCACCTCAACCGCCACCACCACTACCACCACCTCCTCAGCCTCCTCCTTGGCTGAAAATCAGGGGGGAAGGATCATGATATGAGAGCTTGAGAGAGAAGGATCAACAACACATGGACAACCCTCACCAACACTTCCTCCACCACCATCTCATTCTCATTGTGACATAAACACAAACACTTAGGGGGTTGAGAGAGAGGAAGAGAGAGCCCAAGAAAAATGGGCGTGGAAGTGAGAGGGAGAGAGAGAGAGAGAAGATATTTTGCACACAATATCTTAAGAGGGAATGAAATGACCTAGTCGCCCTTTGACTAGAAATTCTGCGCATGCTTCACTGGAACAGCCATAACTTCCTCAATATAGCTCCGAATTGCACAATTCCAAGTCCGTTGGAAAGCCAAGAAGATTATCTACAACTTTCATGTTCATGCCAAGATCAAATAATCTCTCCAGCTATTCCGAAATTAGAGCTAAACATAGAACAGAGCTGCTGCCAGAATTTCCCTCCCCGGGGTATACTTGGAAAAATACCCATAACTTTTACTACAAGAATCCAGTTGATCTAATTCCACTTCTGTACGAAAGCTAACTCAAAACTGGACATCTCATAATAAAATCATATTTAAACCTCTTTATCTTGGATTTTAACAAAATCAAATCCAAATACCAAATTGAAAATACATAACTTCTAGGAAAAAAATTATGTACCCAAATTTTCAATCAGAGTGCTCCAAATGACACAGGCACAACACGTTGTTATGCATTTAAGCATGTTGTTAAATCTCGTACATTGTTAAATTATCCCATGTACATTGTTATGTAACATACACATATGTGGAGGACTTGTAAAACAATATAATGTGCTAACTTGAAGATGCTTTGATATGCAAAAGAAAATTGAGAGATCTTAAATAAATAATGGATTAAAAAAATGCTTGGAATTAAGTCTATTGATCTCTCATTATTGATTTGGATTGTTTAAAAGATTAAACTAGAAACAAAGTGATTGAAATGATTCCTGATTTTTTTGGGAAGCCATGAATAAAATTTGGGTTACATCATAGCTCTTCTAAAAAACTATTTTTATTTGTTGTATTTGGTGTATCCAAAACCAAAGAATTTCCCCTTTTTCATGTCTCATGTTTACACAGGGAAGCGATGTTATTTGAGAATTAATGTTAGGTAATTTAAAATAAATTCAATTTTAATAAATATCTATTACCGGAGTCAAAATCTATAAGATCATTATAACCCACCCTTTAAAGGGTTTCTAAAATCTCACTGAATTTATTTTAGATTGATAAAATTTTCTGAAAAAAAAAATATAAAATCTTATGGAGATAATATAAATAATTTTTATTGTATATTTTTCTTTAAAAAAATTATTAGTTGATGTAGCTTAAATGACCATACTACATTTTGCATTTTGTTAAATTGGTTAAGATTTGTTAGAATAATATTTATAATATATTAAAAATTATTTGATAAGACAATGTGTAATGTGTTATTTTAAGAATAATTTTCATTGTTGGTTTTTGTAAAAAAATACTGTTATTTGATGCATACCACGCAAATTGAAGTCTCCTGTTAAAAAATGTGAATTATATGTGAAAATTAGACATGAGAAAGAAATATATGCTGTGATAACGTATAAGAAGTGTTTGTTAAAAACAAGGGTTGTGTATGCAATTATTTTTTTATCCGTGTATATAAAATATATTTCGGAAAATTATTTTTAACCCCGTATTTTTGTTGGTCCCTGGACTTATTTAGTATAACAAAACACTCCTAAGTTGATGTTTACATTTTTTCAAAATCTTTCCATCACCATTTACTAACCGTGTAGTATTGTTTGTATATTTGTTATACATCCCATTTACACACTTATGTTCATAATTTACATTGTAATGCATTATATGTACATTGTTAAATTGTGTAAGCTGATAGCTGCAAATTGTCGATCAACTTGCACATATGAACAACATGGAAGGATCTGAAAAAATCTAATAGCATGATGCTTTGATATACTAAAGGGTAAAATGCATTTACACCCCCTAACGTTTTCAAAACCTACAAAAACACCCCCTAAAGTTTAAAAATCTGCACTTACACCCCCTGCCATTATATTTTTTGTTAAAAATAATTTAAATTTACTGTTTTACCCTCAACTTACTAAATATCTACAATAAAATCAATTAATTGATTCTGGATATGTTTTATGAATATTAACTTATACAATAATTAACTCTTCAAATGTGTTTGGATCCATTTTTGTGAGAATTAAGCCACACAACAATAAATTAAAATGTGAAATCAACCCATAAAAACTAGTGAAAACATGAAAAGATTTAATTAAAAGGGTAAAATCGTACTTTTGTCCCATCTTAAAGGAAAATCTAACTGTAAGGGGTGTAATTGCATGTTTTCGAACTATAAAGGGTATTTTTGCAGGTTTAGAAAATTTTAGAGGGTCTAAATGCATTTTACCCTATACTAAAAAGAAATATAGGGATCTGAAAACAATTTCCCTAAATATTTTATTTCATTTGGCATTTCAAGAAACCCAAATCTTCCTTTGTATAGCAATACGAGTGGGGGCTACAGCTATACATGTATGCTCTGATTCCACAGGAATTGTATCTCTTATTCGGGATCCCACCAATCTTTTCAAGACTGTTGCTCCAAAGTCTACAAAAGGAGGAAATTTCTGTGAGGGTTGTTAAGGTGGATAGGAGCCTAGTTGCGCCGGTTGATGCATTGGTGAGACAAGCTTGCTCAACTCAGCAGAATAGGCTTACTACTGGAAGGACTGGATTGTGGATATGGTCAAGGGACATCTAAGTCCTATTAGAAATATTAGACCATACTAATAATATATGTAATTTTGTGTCCCTTACTAAGAACTAAACCTGTTAATTATTCAAAAAAATATCTGTATCCGATCTGAATCCGTATCCAAAAATATAAAAAATATCCGCTATCCAAAAATCTGTATCCGTATTCGAAACCAAATTATCTGTATCTGAAAATTTTCGGATCGGATCGGATCGGATATAGCCTATATCCGATTCGAACAATATCTGTATCCGAACATTTATTTTATTTATATATGTTAGAATTAGTTTCAACCCTTAAATAAAAATCCAATGGCTCATGATTTAGGGCAAAACACAAACCTATTTAACCATGCTGGACACTTATTTAACTATATTAGGATTTATGTTCTTATGTCTTTGGTAAATACGTATTTAACCATGGTAGGACTTAAGATTTTATAAATTCTTTATATTTTAATCTGATTCAGATATTTTGGATATTATTCGAATCCGTATCTGGATTTTCGGATCGGATATAGATATGTGTTTTTAAATATCCATCGGATATTGAATACGGATATTTTTTCAGATATCCAATTTGAATACGGATACGGATATGGGCTTATCCGATCCGTATTTGTCTGATTGACAGGCCTATCAGGGACCTACAAAGAAGAAAAAAAAAAAAGCCCAAATCTTGAATCCTGCGATTGATGTCGACCGTCCAACCAGTACGTCCTGGCTACAGTGGACCCCATTTCCTAAATTCGTGGTCTCGGACCTCACGTCCCACTGCCTTTTCCACCGTCATGATCGTGCACTCATCCCCTCAACGGTCACGATTGATGTTTCTAATTTTATTCTTTCCTTTAATTCTTCCCCAATCCGTATCACTCAAAACACGAGCGTTCACGTCTTCACGAACCCCAAAGAGGAAAAAAACAATTCAAAGATATTCCAACACAACCAACTCGCGGTGAAGTTTAATCTATGGTCACCTCCCCTGAACAAAGATCCTTGATCACCCAATAAAAAGTCCATTGTAACCCAACCAACACCCCCCCCCCCCTCTATATCTCGCTTGCGCTTTCGCTGAAGAAGAGCGACTTCTATAGTGTTTTCAAAACAGGCGCCTCTCTCGCTATCGATCGCCGTTGATTTGGGAACGGACGATGGAAATGGAGGCGTTCCTGAAGGAGTGCGAGATCTCGGGGGACTCGGCGTACGCGGCGCTGAAGGCGGTGCTGGAGAGACTCGAGGAGCCCTCGACGCGCGCGGAGGCCCGGGCCTTCCTCGCCGCCGTCCAGAAGCGGTTCGCCGACGACGGGGACCGGTGCTTCTTGACCTACCGCTTTAAGATCCATGACGTCGTCCTCTCCGACTTCGAAGGTTCGGAAACACAAACGATGGTGTTGTCTTCGTTTGCCTCTTTTGAGGGAGTTAGTTTGTGTTTGATTTGATCTGGAGTGGGTCGCGTTGTGTGATTGAGATGGTTTTGTTTTGTTTTTTCTGTTCATAATCTGATTTTTATTGTTTGTATTGAAGTTCTCTCTCCCTCTGTATTGATTGGTTGATTGTATTTAAAGTCCTGTGTTGACTCTAATTTATTTTGTTTTACTGATGTGAATTGCTTGATTGCTCGATGAGTTTTTTTTTTTTTTTTTTTTTTTTTTTTTTGGGGATCATATAATACATTGGAAGTGAAACAGTATTTGGAATTGGATGTTTGTTTTTGATGACTATTTCAGATCGCATGATTGTTTACTGTGGTTTCTTGATTTCAAGTTTACCAACTTTTTGGGCTTATATGATGTCAAGTAGAGTAGAAGAATTGCATGTCTGAATCATCACTTTTGCCATTGTTGATCTTGTTTTGCATGTGGTTAAGTGTCATCATACGTGGGTCCAAACTGTCGGATCACTTTGTGTGCTCTGAGAAATTACTCTTGAATTTTGGACTTCCATTTAAACATGGGATGATGGAGGGTGCAATGACAGATGTAAAAACTACAGGATTTTTTTTGGATAATGTGCAATAATTTTACGTACTGAAGGCCCTGCATCTTGACTGAAATCTTATGAACATAAAACTAACATTGTATAGTCAAAGGTCGTAGGGCATTAATCATCTATTCAATTTTTTTTTTTTTAAATATCGAGGAAGTCTAACTATATAAAATACAGTTCACCGTGAAGCTCTTTTCATGTCATTATAATTTTGAGTTTCAGAAGATTAGCTATTTGATTCATATATACACAAGGGTGTAATGGTGTTTATTATAAACAGCATTAGTTTAGCAGACATTAGAATCAAAATTGCAATGCCATATCTTTCAGTTTTGCCTCTTCTAGTATTGGTGATATTTGATAATCACCAAGCATTTTGGTATGGCTTTGCTGTTTCTTGGAACAAGTTTCAATTATTTAATCAAATACAATTTAATGCATCTCCACAAATTTGATGTCCTTATACTCATGGAATTTTTTTTTCAGGGTTTATCCTGGGCCTTGGTATTGAATGGCATTGCCTGTCCACCAGCTTTTCCATTGTAGAGGCACGATTTGATTAGTATTGCCTTTGTCATTCAATGTCTAATTAATCGGCCTTGTTCTATTTGTTAAGAATCTGTAGCATGAACACTGTGCTCATGCATAATTGGGATTCAGATTTTGAAGATCGTCGTTGTCATATTTTTAGGCATGCTAATATCATTGGGTAATTTTGAACACCTGCCTTACTCTTTCCAGGATACCAGAATAGGAAGAATTTGACGTTGATGGAGATTCCGAGCATTTTCGTTCCAGAAGATTGGTCATTCACCTTCTACGAGGGAATAAACAGGCATCCTGATTCTATTTTTAAGGACAAGACGGTTTCTGAGCTTGGCTGCGGAAATGGATGGATCTCCATAGCTCTTGCAGCAAAGTGGTCCCCTTTAAAGGTCTAGCACAAAGATGGTCATTGAGCCAGAGATCCATACAGTTGCTTTGTCCAGGACTTTATATGATATGATATGATATGATATGTTTATGCATTACATTGTTTCTTGCAGGAATATATATAGTGTTCCTGTATTTCATCTTTCATTCTTTTGTGAAGCTTCTTTGGATCTCATCAAACACAAACTAACATGATCTTTAACAGGTTTATGGCCTTGATATAAATCCAAGAGCAGTTAAAGTTGCACGTATCAATTTGTTCCTGAATGCTTTGGATGAGAACGGGCATCCTATTTATGATGCAGAGAATAAAACTTTGCTTGATAGGGTTGAGTTTCATGAATCTGATCTGCTAGCATATTGTCGCGACCATAATATAGAACTTGAACGAATTATTGGGTGCATACCTCAGGTACTGCTTTGATTCATTGTATACATGAAACTCGTTCAAGTAATTTTAGAAGTACTGCTTGTTTATTGGGATCATATTTTGTTAAATAGTACGTGAGAATTTTGGAAAATTCTGTCATCTGGTTTCATATCTTTTTGGAAAATGTGATGGATTTTATTTCCGAAACAGATTGCCACACTGGGTTTTTTTAATATATATTTTTATTTTACATTTGTAGATTCTCAACCCAAATCCGGAGGCCATGTCAAAGATGATTACTGAAAATGCAAGTGAGGAATTTTTATATTCCTTGAGTAACTACTGTGCACTTCAGGTTAGATGTTCTCCCTTTATATTTCTGCAACTTTATTTTGTCTATTGTGTGGTAATTTTTTTTAAATATCTGATTTGGTTTGGATCCAATTTCTTCTCTTCTAATACATAAAATGCCTTTGGTTTGCGGATAACATGGCATGTAGAAAGATATCATATAGTATTTGCTGCTAAGAACAAGCTCCTAGAATTCAAGTGCTCATAAAAAACTTATTCTGACACATGCAGAAAGAATATACCATCCAATTTCTTCTCTACTAATACATAAACTGCTTCTGGTTAACATGGTATGTAGAAAGATATTATATAGTGAACAAGCTCCTAGAATTTAAGTGCTCTTAAAAATTTACTGACCCATACAATGAGAACACATGTTTAGGCTTTGGAACTGTATCCAACATCAATAGAAACTATATTAGGGTAACATGTTTAGCGCCCGTTGTTTGTGTTTGATACCAATAGATGTGTCCAGGTAACTGTTACGCAGACAAGATTTTCTTTCGTAACTTAGTAAATACTTGTTTATCTTGTGTGATCTTGGTATAAACTAGCATCTTTTGAAAAGATGAGCCAATCTGTTCTAGCGCCCTGTTTATGAATCGTGGGTGTTTCTTCATTTATCGGAACAATAATTTCACAATTGTTGCTAGCCATGCGTCTCTATACAATGTTCAACATTGCCTCCTATTAACTCTTGTTACTGGGCGTGAAACTTAATTTTCATGAATAGTTGATGAATATTGATATGTTTGTGATATATATGTGGGGGGAGGACTTATAATTTTCAATTGCTGCTCTGCCGATTAAGCTATTGGTGATTTATCAATTTGTGGAACCCAGTTTACGAATCTAGTTGTAGTTATGTAAATCAGACTACATCATGTCGCATTCGTCTTATGTAAAATGTAGATGAGGCTGGTCCTCTTGATTATCATGTATCCCTACTTTTTTTTGTGCATTTCTAGTTGTATTTCAGTTTTGGCATGTATGACGTTTGTAAAAATATTTTTTCATCCATTTTTGTAATAAATTATGTTTGTTAGCCACTTTGAGTTTGTAATATTTCAGGTACACCTAATTACTTTGAGTTTTACATCTGTTCATTACTCTATTCTGAATTTTTTTGTAAAAAAGTTATAGTAACATTACTTTATCTATTCTTTGGCTTGTCAGAATATTTAAATATCTTGTTTAAATGGACTAATAGTATTATGATGTTTGTTTTCTGTTAAATTGATGACAGAAGCGATTTATCTCTTTGGAAGTTTCCTCAGCTTTTCTTAATGCAGTACCAATAGTGATTTTTGAGTGAATTTGGTCTGTTTTTGTCTTCGTCATTGATTTTGATTTTGAGGGATGGGTGAATGAGTATGTGGATCAATATTCTATTATGCCTTTTTTTAATTGATTCCAACAGTAATTGTTTTGAAGCCAGGGCTTTGTTGAGGATCAATTTGGGTTAGGTCTAATTGCTAGGGCGGTGGAAGAAGGAATATCTGTTATCAAACCCATGGGGATCATGATTTTTAATATCGGAGGCCGTCCAGGACAAGGTGTTTGTAAGCGCTTGTTTGAACGGAGGGGTTTCCATATCACTAAACTTTGGCAAACTAAAGTTCTCCAGGTTAGTAGAAATGAGCATATCTTATTGTCTTTGGTTCATATGATCCTTACCATTATGTTTCTATATCCAATACACTCTTTTAATTCAAATGCTTTTCCAAACTTGTGACATTGTGTTCCTTGTCCATGCAGGCTGCCGATACAGATATTTCAGCCTTGGTAGAAATTGAGAAGAATAGTCGACATCGTTTTGAGTTCTTCATGGGACTTGAAGGTGATCAGCCTATCTGTGCTCGTACTGCATGGGCCTATGGGAAATCTGGAGGTCGTATCTCTCATGCTTTATCAGTGTACAGCTGTCAGCTTCGCCAACCAAATCTGGCAAGTCATTTTGTTTGTTCTACAGGTTATTTATGTTATACAATTCTGCACATAAATGCATATGGCTGACTATGTTTAGTTGATTTATAGGTCAAAATTATTTTTGATTTCCTTAAAAATGGTTTCCAAGAGATCAGCAATTCTTTGGACTTGTCATTTGTTGATGATTCTGTAGCGGATGAGAAGATTCCATTCCTAGCTTATCTCGCCAGTGTTTTAAAGGAGAATTCTTTTTTCCCTCATGAGCCCCCTGCTGGGAGCACTCGCTTCCGCAATCTTATCGCTGGCTTTATGAGAATCTATCATCACATACCCATTAACACTGATGTAAGAAAAGTCTTTTGCTCTCTTCTTTACTTTCCTGTAATTTTTGTCAGCCTCTTTTAAACTTTTCTCTGCATGAACTTCAACATTTAGCATTTCTAGTTATGAAAATAAACACAGGTAAGCACATGGGATTGAATTTTTTTTTTAATTTTAACTTTGCTATCCCAATATCAATGGAGCCCTTTAGCAATTAGTTTGTACTTGATTATCTATGGATGACGAAGAGAGCAAGCAAATGAAAATTTAATGTTCATTCCTTATTTTACATTATGGAATGTGATGGAAGCTTTTTAAAATGTATTCATATAGGCTTTATTCAAATAGGCTATGTACGACAAAGTTGAAGTGATATAATTAGACTAGTCTCAATCAAGGCATGTAAATAGCAAGTTATGACCCATCAAAATAGGGTTGAGTATGGAACACACCTTGAAGAAAGTGAAAAAAAGGCTCAACAACAAAATTCTAGTATTATGATTGGCTGTCAACTGGATGTCAACCCCTGCCCCCGTTTGGATGTGGAATCGGGGTCAGAATATCCGGGGTCAGAATTCTTCCTCGAATAAATGGGAATTGTGGATTTTGGTTGTTTGAGAGCCTTGAATACTCAGGGGATAAACTATGCCGGAATAAACTGGTATAAAGTGGTATATGGATTTCAACAAACTCTTGGAATTAAAGTTATTTTAGGTTATTCCACCTAAAGACTATGTGGGTCCACTGTCCAATCAACTGTCATCACCTTTTATAAATCATTTGTCAAATCAACTGTCATTACTTTTTCACCTTTTATAAATCTTTTTTCATATTTTATTTACATTTTATCCAACAATAAAAATTTTATTATTATATTTCCCAATGAAAATAATTTAAAATGCAATCAAACACAAAATGACTTATTCCCCAAACACAAAATCACTTATTCCATTGCTACACCCGCTTATTCAACTGTATACCCAAGAATAAGCCCTATTCTGTATCCAAACGGGGGCTTATGGTTCACAAAATGTCTGTTGATGAGTAAGAGAGGGCCCAACCAGCAATCAAGTTTAAGCCAAAAAATCTTTAGGCTTGAAAATTAGTCAAACTTGCAAAATTACATCATGCAAATTTAGTAGAAGTGCTTGATCTGGTGCTTTAATGACTTGTTTTTCAGGAATTTACCTGAAGGGACATTTGAAAAAAAAAAAAAATTTGGTTAATTTTGGAGAGAAGCGAAGGTCAGAAAAAAAAAATCTGATTGTCTGGCAGTAGTTGAATCAAATATGATAAACTCACAGTGAAAATGATCTTGAGCACCAACCTTTGGAGCAATATGATCTGTGAAGCTGACTCAAAATAGGCTTTATTGATGTTATGATAAATGTTCATAATGAAGGACTAATTATATGCTAGATGTATGCTCTTCTGAACATTGTTTCCATCATGCACAAGTTTGTAATACAGGGTTTTCTGTATTTTTCTTTCTTGACGATATGAAAGAAAATGATTTCTGATCCGTATTATTTTTGGCACACTAGAATGTTATTGTGTTCCCTTCAAGGGCTGTGGCAATCGAGAATGCTCTTCGACTTTTTTCACCAAAGCTTGCAATTGTTGATGAACACTTGACTAGACACTTGCCAAAACCGTGGCTTACTTCTTTGGCTGTCGAGGTATGGAAAAAAACCATTCATATAACTCACTTGTATGTTTCTCTGATGGTTGATTTTATATAAATGCTTAGCTGAAAAGACCCCGCTTAAATTTTTAGTTTTTTCTACTAATCATAGTTTATAGACATCTATATGTGAGTGTTAACTTTTTAAATTTCCTCTATTAATTTTAGTTTAATAGACATCCAAATGTGAGTGTCAACCCTTATTCTGTGTTTTATATTTGATGTAGAATTTATCATATGATATTCAAACCTTATGACATAAAGGAAGAATAAAATAAAAAGTAGAGTTTGAACGGCAATACGTTCCATGAAGGCATGAAGATTTAAAATTGCATGGAGTTGGTTATTTTTTTTTCCTGTATAATGATAATTATATTTTAATGTTACCTTAAATTAAAATATAGATAATGAGGTTTGACCTATAATTCAATGTTTGATGACTAAATTTGCTAGCGAGATCCTGGGTTGAAATCCCACTGCTTACATATCGTTTCAGCTGATAATTATGCCTCTGAATTATCTTTAAAAAAAAGCATCTGGATCCTGCATGTTTATTATCTTCCATCTTGGTATATAATATTTTATGTGCTTCGATTTTATTTATAATTTGTGTACCAATTTGAATGGATTTTAACAGTTAAGAGTATTTTTTTTATTTATCAGAAGTCTATCTGTGCCTGCAGACTATATGCATAATCCAACATTTCTCAAATTACCGATGGATAATACACTAAGCCCCTGTTTGGATAATGTCATAGAGGGGGGATAATGCGAAATAGGGTGGTATAGCCCCCATTTGGTTGTTTGGGCCGGTAGTATAAGTGGGAATCTGGATTATAGGCATTCTACTCTCCCCCCCCTCCCCCCCAAACCCCTGGAATACCAAATTCATCTGCTATTCTAACCACATGGATATGTGGGTCCCACTTGTCACGTCAATTTTTTCTAATGGCCCCTGCTACAGTTTCATATCCTCTTCGCCAATTGTCAGCAAAAAAAAAGTGCGTCTTCTTTAACCTCACGTGATCCACCAGTTCAATTTTTTTTTACCATAACCATGATTTAATAGCCATGTTGATTAAATCAAAGAAATCGTGGCTGTCATTACATTTCATGCATGCTTTACAAATGGATATCACAACTAACCCAGGTTGAAAAAATGACATGTCCAACAAGATGGACGGTCCATATGTGCTCCAGGTATGTTTGATTTATAAAGTGTCCATTGGATAAATGCGAAACAATTTTTTTAATGGTGAGGGTAAAATAGGCATTTTGGAAAAGTACAAAGTACAAACCATTATTCACACCCTATCCACGTCTTATCCACATCTTATTTTTGCTTAACCAAACACTCCAACCTTTATTATTACATTTCCCAACGAGAATAACTAAAAAACACAGCCAAACAAAAAATCATCTATTCCATTTGTATGACTATCTGTTCCTGGAATAGGTATAAACCCCAGAATAGCTTATGCCTCCATCCAAACGGGCAATAAATGTTTGCTCAACACCTACGAAGCACGGACACTTCCCCGGAGGCGCTGTACCCGTGTCGGACACGGACACGGCTCGGACACGGCTCCAGTCATGTCTGCCTTCATTTTGGCTAGGACACGCCTGGGACACGGCTGGGACATGGCTCAGGACACGGCCGAGCCAGTTTCAGCCCAAAAGTAAAAAAGAAAAAGAAAGGCCCAAACATAGCCCACAAGTATTCAACCCATTTAAAACAGCCTAGAACAACTCATTGAAACAAAATCTCTTTCTTAAGGTTAAAAAAAATAGTGATTTATTAGTTTAAAACAGTGATTTATAGTTTAAAACAGTGATTTATAAAAACAATGGTTTATTATTTAAAACAGTGATTTATTAATTTATACAATTGGTTATAAATAGTGAATTAAATGAAATGTGTTTGTTTATATAAAATAGTGATATATATTTATGTATTATATTAATTCTTTTGTTGTTGTGTCCTATTTTTTTAAAAATTGCCGTGTCGCTGTGTCACTGTGTTCACGCTTCATAGCTCAACACAAATGAATGCTGTTCAATAACATGGGGTCTTCATGAAGAGCTCTTTTACATAATGCATTGCCAACAATGCTAAATGAATGTCATGATGGAAAAGGTCACAGGATCATGAGGGAAATATTAATGGAAAATACTCCTTTGAATACAATATTTTAGTAGATCAATATCCAAAAAATTTTAGTGAAAATTGATGATGGGTTCATCTTTAGTGAATTGTCCACATTGCAGCAGAAAATCTCTCTTCCATTCTTAGGATATATTTTTCTGGGGACCTGGCCACTGGATGTTTTGCTGTAATTTTTAATAAGGAGATTTTTGAATATCAATATGGACTTATTGTGATTTTGATGTGTTAATTTCAAAAAACAAATGTTTAATTTTTGAGATAAAGTTAATTTTATGTCCATATCATACATATCAGCAATAGAAAAATGGTGAAGGTGGGTCTAGAAAAGATGGAGCCTTGTTTGGATGGATAGTGGCCAACTTTCGTTCTTTTCATTTTCTTGTTTGCATGTTTTTCCTTTTGCTTGATTGGAGTTTTCCATAGATTACTCATCTAGATTGATTACAATCATTTTACTTGTAATTGAACCCTTCTTCAATTCTAGTAGAAGTGGTAGAATTCCAACCTTCAATAAAAAAAAGACTTTTTCTGTTAAATTCTCTTGTAAATTTGTAGTAGTTATTATCTGAACATTTGAATTTATTTGTTTTGAAGTCTTGAAATATTTTGGTTTCATTGAAGTCCATGTGCAAGCAAGGGACTTTTTTAGCAGATATTTGATATTGAAGTTCACTTTCCTTCAGGGAGCATCAGATGATATGCCTGCAGAAGATGCATTAACTGTGATTGAAGCTCCACGCCAATCAGATTTAATGGTTGAGTTGATAAAGAAGCTGAAACCACAGGTTGTCATCACAGGCATGGCTCATTTCGAGGCTGTTACCAGTTCTGCCTTTGAACACTTGTTAAACACCACAAGAGAGATTGGTTCACGCCTTTTCTTGGACATATCAGAACATTTCGAACTTTCCAGCCTACCGAGCTCAAGTGGGGTTCTGAAATATCTAGCTGGAAATAAGCTGCCTCCACATGCATCTGTTTTATGTGGTTTAGTTAAAAATCAGGTGTGGGCAATTCTCCTGCTGATACTTTAGTTTTGTTCTTGATTCTTTTACTATGCTTTATCTTAATTTAGTAAACATTGCATGATTCTAAGTGTTGCAAACCCTGACCCTAATATATTGAAAGAGAAGAAAAAGGTGGCATTAAGGTGAAAATTGAATGACCATATTTATGCAAAATTAGGAACTGATATTGAGTCAGTGAACTGGCTGTTTAATTGAAGGCGTACTGTTTAGAGTTGTAATATCAAAATTCATCATGGGGATTGTTTTCTTGTTGACTGTCGCTATCTTATTTACACGGTGGTCGTTAAATTGTCTTTATAGTGGTTGACTGAATGCACGAGCATTTTTTTCTGTGGGTATACCTATCTGTTTTTTTTCTCTGGCATGTGCTAATGAAATTTTAACACAAGACCGCTTTCACATATACAAACTGTTTTAGATAAATATTAATTTTTTTATTAAACAATTTGTGATTGAATACCTGTTTAGAACCTAGTTATGAAGGGAGTCCTCTTTTCAGGTTTACTCAGATTTGGAAGTTGCCTTTGTCATCTCTGAAGAGGAGACCATCTTAAAGGCATTGTCAAAGACCGTCGAGTTGCTGGAAGGATGCACAGCTTTGTTTAGTCAGTATTATTATGGTTGTCTCTTCCATGAGCTCCTGGCATTTCATATTACTGGCCGTCATTCACTTGCACAGGTATCTCATTAAAATTTTCTTACTTAGATGGATTAAAGATTTCAAGAGATAAACAAAGCTGACTTTTTAATTTTCTGACAAACTCAGATGGGTCGACAATTAGCCTTTTGATAATTGATTAATAGCTTATTTATTAGTTTCTGTACTTCATAAGATGTACTACTTTTCTTAGTTTAAGCTAAAAATTTATTCGATCTGCAGAGGGCAAGTGGAAGCACCAAACCTGTTGAAATGATTGGGTTCACAAGCTCTGCAATATCCACTTTGAATAATGCAGAGCTCTTTGTAAATGACTCAAAGGACTCAGAGCTGATCCACATGGATGTGGAGCAAAGCTTCCTGGCAATACCTTCAGCCGTCAAGGCCTCCATTTTTGAGAGTTACGCAAGACAGAACATGGCTGAGGCAGAGACTGATGTTAGGGTTGGTATCGAGCAGCTTATAAAAAGCCGTTATGGTCTTTCAATAGACAATTCTTCAGAATTCATTTATGGAGATTCTCCTCTTGTTCTTTTTAATAAGTTGGTTCTTTGCTGCATTCAAGAAAGTGGCACCCTATTTTTCCCTGCTGGTGCTAATGGAAACTATGTTTCTGCGGCCAAGTTTCTGAAAGCCAAAACAATGATAATCCCTACAAATCTTGAATCTGGTTTTAAACTCACTGGGGAGGCAATGAAGGGAGTTCTTGGGGGAGTAAAGAAGCCCTGGGTGTATCTTTCAGGGCCAACTATTAGCCCTACAGGCTTGCTTTACAGCAATGAAGAGATCTTCGAAATTCTGTCTGTTTGTGCTGAGTTTGGCGCAAGAGTGGTGATTGAAACTTCTTTCTCAGGTTTGGAATTCAATACAGAAGGTTGGGGTGGTTGGAATCTGCAGGGCTGCTGGTCAAAGATCACACACACAAACCCGGAATTTTGTGTTTCTCTGCTTGGGGGATTAACCTTGGAGTTGTTGACTGGAGGACTTGCATTTGGGTATCTGATTTTGGATAAGCCCTGCTTGATTGATGCATTTTATGCATTTCCAGGCTTGAGTAAGCCTCATGGGACTTTGAAATATGCTGTGAAGAAGCTGTTGGCTATGCGTGAGAAGAAGGCTCAAAATCTCTCAGAGGCCATTATTGAACATAAAGAAATTTTACGGGATCGTGTCAACCGCCTGACTGAGGTTTGTTATTTTTTTTTTACTGTGCATTACATTTGGACTTCTATTTCATTGCACGCATGGTTGGGAGTGAAGTCATTGTCGCAGGCTTTTGAGTATTTAATTGTAAACTTCACATATTGATTTGAACAAAATATTTGTGTGCTCAAGGTTGAACCACTTGTAGCTTAGTCAACTGCTCTATGTGATTTTCAAATTACACGTAGCTCGCCCAATCTTGACCATTATTTTCTTGACGCAACAAAACATTCAAATATTTGCCCTAAAAGCCTCTATTAGATGCAAGTCTTGATCATGTTGATCTGGCTAAGCAACTCGGGTTACAAAACCATGGTGTTTCATGGTGCCCGGCGACATGATTTTTGGCCTTTGTTGACTTAGGCCCCGTTTGGTTCCGCTTTTTTAAAGCGATTCCGTTTTTAACTAAGCAGAAAGCTAAAAAGTGTTGTCAAATGTATTCTAAAAAGCTGGTTTAATTAAAAAGTTACTTTCAGCTTTTAGTGCAAAAAAGTTGATTTTTTAAAAAGCGAAAAAAATCCATTTTCTGGGAATCAAGTCTATTTAAACCACTTTATTCAAAATCTTATTTTTCATACGTGTTTCCAAACGGACCCTTAGACTTGTCACTTTTGCAGTCCCAACACGTTTTGAAGTTTTCTTTTATAAGGCATATACTTGACTAATGAAGTACATACTTTTATATAGACAAATCATATACTCTCTTATGCAGGAATGACTGAATGTATAAGCACCCTTATAAATAAGTTTAAATCTGACACCCTTATCTAATGCAACAGTATTCTCAATATATTTGGAGATAAAGCATTAAGTCAACAGTTTTCTTTTCCTTTATATTCTGCATTATTTTGGATATTATTTGGGAAATCCATTTATTTTTTTTCATATTTTTAAAATTTTCACAGACGTTGAAGAGCTGTGGGTGGGATTCCCTACCTTCCTGTGGGGGTGTATCAATGGTGGCGAAACCTTCAGCTTATCTTGGAAAAACACTCAAATTAGTTTCGTCAGAATTTAATCTCAATGACACCAACATCAGAGAAGCCATTCTAAGATCCACTGGCCTATGCATCAACAGCTGCATGTGGACCGGAATTCCCAGTTATTGTCGTTTTACTGTCGCCCTCGAGAGCGCCAAATTCGAGCAAGCGTTGGAATGTATACAGAAGTTCTACAAGCTGGTTCTCAACAACTAAAAATCTACAAGCGTTGGAATGTATACAGAAGTTCTACATGCTGGTTCTCAACAACTAAAAATCTATCAGTTCTGGTTTTCTCACTGATGTTGCGACTCAGGTGTCGCAACAATAAAGGAAGGATACAGGTACCACACTGTCTTCCCTAATTTTTTCTTCTGTTGATCAATGCTGTGATTGATCTTTATGTTGATGTGAAGAGAGTTTTTTTTTCACTTATTTTTCTCTTCACATCATTCATGTTCATCATCCGTTGAGAGTCTTGACTTCAAATTCTCACAGATGAAGACTTTATGGATTTTTTTATATGAAATGATATTGTTGTTAATAATTCCTCGGGAGCTTAATTTTTTTTGGAGGAGCCTTGCTTAATACAGAGTTTATACAAGCTTCTTATGAGTGGATATTAGTTCTTGGGAGAAGACTGAATTATGCTTCTTTATGGGAAATTCCCGTGATTTTTATGTAATTTCATAATTATAATAATTATTTTAAAAAAAATGTAGTATCAATGTACTCAAGCAGATATGATTATACCTTATTAAGACCTAACATGTGTGTGAAATCAAAATCAAATATACATAAAATAGTTTGTGTATTCCAGTGTGAACCATCATATACCAGGGCAGCTGGGTTGGCTTTTGTACTTGTTTTGGCTGTCCCATTGCTAATTGCACCCCTCCATTCTTTTTGCTTCTTTTTTCACACTCCTCTATCGTGTTCTATGTATTCTATTGTGTTTTTTGGATTCTCAAATATGTATAGCAGGGGTGTGAAACATGAAATGAGGGGTGCAAATAAAGGTACCATTCAGATTAGGGCGTGATTATCTCCACCAAGCATTCCCCTTAACCTACCATAAAAAAAAATAAAAAAAATAAAAAATTGGTGTTTGGTTGTTCCCACCAATCCAGGTCGATCGAATTTGGTCGCTATTTCAGGTTTTGGGTGACCGGGTTTGGTCGTCATTTCAGGTTTTAGGCGATCGAACTTAGTTGTCATTTCAGGTTTTGGGCGATCGAAATTGGTTGAACAAGATCATGAATTATATTTACCTATTCTTTGTAAATAAATAAATTTTTGAGTTTATTCATCATATTCTACATTTATTCTTTTATTTAAATAACAACTAAGAGACAAAAAAAAAAATGTAAGTAGGTGTATTTTCAATTAATTTAAATTTTTATAGAAAAATTTCTTATTAGATAAATATATATCATTTTTAAGCTTATTTTAAATTTGTAGTTGAGCAGATTCTTTATTTGAAAACAAAAAAACATACCAGTTGATTCAAATATATTTTATATTTGGCTTTTGAAAATTTGTCTGCCACTTATGTAAAAAAAATTGTTCTTATGTTCTACATTTAAGAATAATGATTGATTCTCCCTACATTACAACTTAAATTTGTTGTGGGATGAAGTATCCGAGGAGAATACATGTCATGGAATTAGGTTTTCAAGAAAAAAAATTATAAACTTTATCACAAACCCTGTTCGAACAAATTCGGTCACCTGAAACCTGAAATGGCTACTAAGTTAAGTCGCATAAAATATTAAATGACGACTAAGTTTGATCGCCAAAAATTTAAAGTGACGATTAAGTTTCGTCGAACTGGTTAAATCGGTGGGAACAGAAAAAAAAACTGTTTTTTTTTTTTTATTATTATTGGTAGGTTAAGAAAAATGCTTGGTGGGGAGAGACGCGCCCTCCAAATTATTGGGAGGGATGGAGGGAGAGTGTGTGTGATAGGACTAGTCTTGTTAACAACTTCAAATGCACTCCATAAAACAATAAACATCATTTAATAAGATATATGTTTTTATGAAAAATGTATATACCTTTATGATGTAATGCATATACCTATTGGATTGAATATGATATATATCTATCTCATTTAAGGATGTATATACCTCGCTGGATGGCTATTGAGGTATATGAATTGTTCCGTGTAACAAGACTTAATATGTATATGTATGAAGGATCATTGGTGGCTTTGTTGTTGAACTGAGTCCTAAGACTACCATTCCCTAGTGACATATACGGTATAGAGAATCAAATCCAATCTTAGGCAGAGTTTGATTGCATGATTGAACATCTTTTGTGTTTATAGGAAGCTGCTTTTACAAATCAAACAGTTTTACTGTAATAACTTTTTGCAGACAGATTGTAGTTAAATAGTACCCAAAAAGCTACGATTTTCAAAAACTGGGTGGGGAGTAGCTTTTTGCATAATCAATTTTAAACATAGCTTTTGTAGAAATCAGTTTTGTAATCCCACTACTAAATGCTGCCTTGGTACATGAATGACAAATTCTATTCTAGCACATGCATGATGGTATGTTTTAACAACTCTCTCTCTCAATGGGTGTGATGACTGGACTGTGGACAATGTGGTTTTTTGTGACAAGTCTCGCTTGTTTAGTCAGAACATTTTTCTTATTAGAGCATATCTAGTCATATGCCTAAATGTGTACTCAAATTTAAATTTGAGTAAAACTCACTTGAAAATCTCTTCAATCATGTATTCATACCCATATCAAATCAAGTTTTTACTCAAACTTTTATCCAAATTTCAAAAATCTAATTTTCTTCTTTACTCCACAATTTTTGAAAGATTTGAGCAAAAATAAAATGATGGTTGAGACACACCATATCAAATAAATTTTTTACTCAAAATTTTAATAACATTTATGTGTAAGTTTGAGTAAGGGTTAGAGATGACTTTATAGGGGCTTCTGACGGGCTTATGACAAACCAAACTCTCTCGCATCGTTGTATAAGAGTTTTAACGAACACCTACAAATTATCACTTGTACAAAAGAAACCCAAGTCTTGATAAATACAAGAGAGTACGAAATTTCATCTTAGGCTCTGTTTGGTGGAGCGTTTACGTGGCGGACACAAACGGCGTCGCTGCTTCGAGAACCCATAGACCCCTTGCCGTATCCTGTTTTCAACCCATTTGTCTTGCGTTCTCCGACTCTGAGAAACAAAACTTCCCCCACCGCGGGTCTTCTCCCTGCGTTCTGCCCACCGCGGACGCCCACGACGTGCTCCCGAAACCAATTCCAAAAGAAAGAACAGAAATGAAATGCTACATGGATAAAGAACTATTCCTAATAAAACCAACACAATGGACGCGGCTATCCCCACCAAACGTTTCACTTAACCCACCATAAAAAAAACCCGGTGTTTGACCGTTCCCACCAATCCAGGTCCACCGAACTTGGTCGCCATTTCAGGTTTTGGACGACCAAACTTAGTCGTCATTTCAGGTTTTGGGCGACCGAAATTAGTCGAACAGGGTCCAGAATTATATTTACATGTTCTTTGTAAACAAATAAATTTTTGGGTTTATCCATCATATTTTACATTTATTCTTTTATCTAAATAACAGCTAAGGGACTAAAAAAATGTAAGTAGGTATACTTTCAATTAATTCAAATTTTTATAGAAAAATATCTTATTAGACAAATATATATCATTTTTAAGCTTCGTTTGAATTTGTAGTTAAGCAGATTCTTTGTTTAAAAATAAAAAAAACCTACCAGTTGATCTAAACACATTTTATATTTTTCTTTTAAAAATTTATCCGTCACTTATGTAAAAAAATTGCTCTTATGTTCTACATTTAAGAATAATAATTGATTCTCCCTACATTACAACTCAGACTTGGAGTGACATGAAAGATCCAAGGAGAATACACGTCATGGGATTAAGTTTCCAAGAAAAAAAATTAAAAACTCTATTACAAATTCTGTTCGACCAAGTTCGGTCGCCTAAAATATGAAATAACGGCCAAGTTCGGTCGTCGAAAACTTAAAATGATGACCAAGTTTGGTCGACCTGGCTGGATCGGTGGGAATAGAAAAAACACCGTTTTTTTATTATTGGTGGGGTAAGAAAAAGACTTGGTGGGGATAGACGCGCCCTTCCACAATTCCTCATACACATACCAGCTACTTTGGTTTGATTTCTTGCTTTTAGACGGGGAGATGAAACCTTGACAAACGCTTACAGTGGTTTCCTTATGCAGATGAAAAAACAAGGGTTTGGATCCTTTACTTATTTTTCTGTACTTGTTTTGTACTTTAATCAATCAGACGGTTATAAATTCATCAAATAAAATGGATTTATTTATCCATTCATGATTTGATATATTTATAACCGTTTAATTTTAAATGTAATGATGTGGCAATCCCAAAATAAAAGTTAAGTAAGATATAAGCAGGGAAAAAAAAGAGTAGAGGATGATCATGTTTATTGATGTAATGAAAAAAAAAAACCCCTTTGCATTTAATTGTAGGGCGCGGATATTACCACACCTTGTATTCTCTAACCCACCCTATTTTCTTTCCCACCCAAACAAATTTGTAAAGGTTTCTAACCCACCCCCAATATATATACCTTAAGAGTAGCTTCACAACCCCACCCCAAGCATTTTTATTTTAAAAGCCTATCTCTTGAACCCCTCTTCCTCCCTCGTCCATATCCATCTCAACTTTTCCTCCCCCTCCAGCTCCACCCGCGGCCGCTGCTCTGCTGCTCCACCTCCGGCTCCACCCTCCGCTGCTCCCCCTTTGGCTCCACCCCTCGCCGTTGCTCAACCCGCCATCGCTGCTCGTCCCACAACTCCACCCGTCACCGCCGCTCCCCCTCCGGCTCCACCAACGACCGTTGCTCCCTCTCCGGCTCCACCCGCGGCCACTACTTGCTCCCCTCCAACCACTCACAGGTTAGGATAAACCCTAACCCTAGTTTTAGGTAGATAAGTGATATATTAGTTGCATCTCTTAAATTTAGGATAGTTTGGAATTGATTCATAAATTTGATTAGATATAACACAATATTTTCATCTACTCAATTTATTCCCCTTTATGGTGACCACCAAACTTCAAAGGCTTCTTCAAAGCCATTAAAAATATCTTCTTCCATCAATTTTCAAATATAACCTGAGGGAACTAAGAGGGTTCATAGAGAGTTAAAACACTTCAGTTTATCCCAATTGATTGAATTATTTTTGAAATGGTTGTGTTGGGAGGACAGGAAAGGAGAGTAGAATCTAGTTGATATTACTAGGAAGATGATAACTTTTAGAAAAAGAAAGCTGACCATACGAATGAATCCTGATAGAAATAATATGGTCTAATAGTATTTATAACATCAATGGTTAGAGAGTAGATTTGTACATGACAATGTTGTTAATGTGAAGTACATCTAAGCATACAAATGATATGATGGAAGAAAGATAACCAGGGTATAAATGTGACAATAAGTAACCAGAGCTCACACCTCATTTATTTCAATTTTGTGGGAATTCAATCATATCAATGCACTTTCCTCAAGTGCAACAAAAAAAAAGTTTCAATATTCTAATGATTGTATCCTTAATGTATTATAAATAATGGTAGGTGTGTTAAGCATTTTCAGTAAATCTCTTAAAATAAATAAAATAAAATACAACATTGAATCACTACTATATATAGCAATCACATATAATATAAATTTCCTTCTCAGAAGAAAAAAAGAAAAAGAAAAAAGAAAAGAAAAGAGGAGCATGAGATACGAGACCTCAAATATTAGAAAATACATAGACAAAAAGAGTTAAAGCAAATGTATTGACTATTGACTCAGATCCTTTAGCACATTACACAACACACATCAGTAAACATTGACCATTTCTATTTTATTGTCTAATTTGCTGTCATTTATTCTTTATTCATTTGGTTTAACTTACTGAACTTGTGAGCCCTCTGTTTAAGAACTTTATGGATCCCCTATCTCAATATCATCTTTTGTTTTAGAAGACAAAAATATGATCAACCAACAAGCCTAATATTGAAAAATGTAGCAAGAGATCTAATGAAATAAACATAAGTACCTATGTTTAAGTCAACACCTTCCTCATATATGGTGACTTCATCTTTGGTTTCAACCTGCTAATCATTTGTCATTGTATTTATTTATGTATCATGGTACATAAATGATTGGATGAGGGTTGTTACTTTGGTTGGATGAGGTTGATTTTTTACCTTTTTTATTTTTTTTGAAGGAAGTGTCATTGGATGATTAATATTTTTTTGTGTATTGGTTATGACAAAGAATGAAAAAAAAATGGAGTATAGTGTTATGTATTAGGTGATTTGTGAATAATGAGTTTAAATTTACCTCTTGCATTATTTGACCATATATTTGCTAGATAATGAAAAATATTGGGTGATTTATAATGATATGTAGCAGTGTTTTTTAGTAAATGATTTGTATGATTGGCTCATTCAATATTCATTGCATATTGATTATGGCAATCTTCTTATTTTTTGTGTAGCATGGCTCCAAAAATACGCGTTCCACAAACATCGTCGCATCAAAGACGTCAATTCGAAGATTTGGCAATGATGTACCTTTAAGTTCAAACATTTCATTTGTTGAACAAAAGGATGTGGAAGAGGAAGCAAATGAGCCCGAGGTAAAGGAAGGCAAGTACAAGAAGAAGATACACAGAGACCAATCGATTTAGAGATAGATGCAGATAGTTTGAAAGAACCTTTCCCAGGGGGACCAAAAACAAATGAAATCTTGGTCGATTATAGACACAATATTGTATGGGTATTGATAATAATAGTGTTTTGGGTTTGGAATGAGTTTTTGACATGTTTTGAAACAAATGTGTTTTGTATGCATGAATTTTGAAGATATTTTATAGATACAATGCGTTCGCGTGTTATGGTGTTCTCAATGAAATGATGTTTTAGAAATATTTTATAGATACAATGCGATCATGTTGCTGCTAGCCCAAATTTTATGCACTACGGCTCTGTGAAGTCGACCTGGGATATAAGCAACGACTTCACAAAGTCGAACGGGTTACAAAGAGGGTCTTAAGTCTATCTGATCCGCTCGACCCTCTGAAATCGAGTTGGGATATAGCTGACGATTTCATAATGTCGAACAGGTTACAGAGAGGTCCTTATATCTTTATGACCAGTTCGACTCTGTAAAGTTGATCTGGGATATAAGTGATGACTTCACAATGTCGAACGGGTTACAGAGAGTGCCTTAAGTCTCTGTGACCCGTTCACCCCTGTAAAGTCGACTTGGGATAGAGTAGGCGACATCACAATGTCGAACGGGTTACAGAGAGGACCTTAAGCCTCTGTAACTCATTTGGCTCTATGATATCGACCTGGGATATAGGTGATGATTTCACAAAGTCGAACCGGTTACAAAGAGGGCCTTAAGCCTCTATAACTCGTTCGACCCTGTGATGTCGAGCTAGTTTTCAGAAGGATGACAATACAATGTCGAACATGCCACATAGTAGGGGTGCGTGGGGTTTAAATGAGGGATATGAGGGATGAGTAATACAAGGGGTGGGTTAAGATTAAACGGGGTGGGTTAGGTCGGGGTGTGCTCACCCCTTAAAAAAATCACATTCTTGTTTTTTAAGCGGGGTGGGGTGAATAATTAAGTGGGTGGAAATATCGGTGCCCTTAATTGTATTGGATTCCTCTATTACTGTGTTCACATCTCATTCAAAAATTATTTCTTCCTTTCACATAATCTAAACCATGTTTGGATGGAAGAATATGAGAGAAATAGATGAGAATAATTAGGGGGTAGTCAATTAGGATTTTCATGGACAAAATGTCTATGTCCATGGATTTGTAAATTTTGTGTTATTCAATCAGGACATTGGTTCATGGATAAAAAGTCCAGCGTTATTCAATTGAGACATTATTTTATTAAATAAAATGCCCAGCGTTATTTGATTGAAACATTATTTTGTAGATAAAAAGTCCAGCGTTATTTAATTGAGACATTATTTCGTGGATATAAAGTCCAGTGTTATTCAATTGAGACATCATTTCATAGACAAAAAGTCTAGTGTTATTTGATTGAGACATTATTTCGTGGACAAAAACTCCAGTGTTATTCGATTGAGATCCCTCATAGTAGACATTTTATCATTTGTTATTCGATTTAAATAGGATTTGTGAAGACTTTCATAAGTCATGGATTTATGTGGATTTTTGTGGAATTTAGAGAGAGAAATATAAAGAAAAAAAGTCATTTCAAAATTCCACCCAAATGAGTGGGATTCTCATGGACTTTTATTATAGCATTGTGAATATCTCTTCTTTTTTTCTTTTAACAGAACTCATTTATTTTATGTATGATGGTTATCTCATATCTTTCATATTTTTATTCCCAGCTTTTTTTCTCTATTTATCATCTTTGTTTTTTATGAATGTCCATATGTATGAAATATGATATCAGCTCATATGTTTGATGAATATATGAGAATGATGGATTTGCTTGTGTTGCAATCAATCATTTCATTATCATATATTATATAATATATGTCTTGATCATCCACAATTACTTATATATTATTTTCTAAAATATAGATTTGATTACATGTACAATAACTCTATAATGTTTGATTTGATTTGCCCTTAAGATGTTTCTATTACTGTACAATACACATGCCTGTATTTTTTTTTATAATGTTCATACATATATAAAAATAAAAATATATATTTATGCCTAAATATAATGATTGCTTTTATTTCATTTTTATTTTAAGTAATATAATGACTACTTTTATTTTATTTTATTTTAAGTAATACGCATTTCAGATATATGAAGATCGATATTTATTATATTAAATTATATTTTATGTTGGGTATGAATAATTCATGTTGAATTTCAATATTTGAGTTTTTTTTATTTGTTATTTTAAAAATCCAAAAACAAGTATAAGGAATCAGTAGAATCCACGAGTGAAAGTCTACAAAAGTATGTGAATTTCCATAAGAGTCAATATGTGAAAGTCTGTAAAAGTATGTGAAAGTCCATGAGAGTCAATATGTGAAAGTCCATGAGAGTCAATCTGTGAAAGTATGCAAAAATATGTGAAAGTACGTGAAAGTCAATCTGAAAGTCTAAAAGTCTGAGAAAGTCAATCCGTGAAAGTATGCAAAAGTCTGTGAAAATCCATTAGAGTGTAGCGACTTTGACTTTTTAGTACATAATTAACCTGCTTCTATGGTACGTTTAGTATTCCAAATTTTTAATAATTTGGCATGGTTAGATTCCTCGTTTCGTTGGCTTTTCCACGCTTTTTACGGATCGTAAATCAGATGAGTATCGATTAAGTTATGGACTAAACAATAATAGGGTGTCAGACAGTATCTGACGGATCTTATAGCTGCTGTCGGGAACATGGGCAACGGATGCTATAGGAGCCGTCAGAAGCATTGGCGACGGATCGGGGAGAGCCATCGGAAGCCTAGGCGACGGATGCTATAGGAAAATCGATCTGGAAAAAATGTATTTTTGAAAATAGGTTCCGTTTTTGGAAGGAACAGGTGCATTAATTAGAATTAATGCAAATTATTGACGTCGTAATTGTTTCCTCACGTGTATCAGAGGCTTATAAACCTCTTTTTTTCTTTCATTGCCTTGAAACCCTAGAAATTTCAAACCCTAAAAGATCTTCTTCTTCTTGTTTTTGGCACCATATTTGAGGAGCTCGGGAAGGGGTTCGAATAGAGAGTTCTTGTGAGTATTATCCTCTGTTTATGAAGAGTTTTGGTTTATAATGATTCCCTTTAGATGTTCTTTTAATATGATCTCGTTTTCAAGGTTTTTCCAAGCAAAGAGAGTAGTTTTCTTCCTGTTTCTTAAGTGTTTTCACACGATTTCGTATTGATTGTTTTAACAATGATATAATGATGATTTTATGATGTTTTTGTAAGTCTTTCATGCAAAAATAAATATGCTTATGTATATACCATGCTTAGGCTATTTCGTTAAGGTAGAAATCATGTTTTGATGATCTTTAAGGTTTGTTTGACCCTTATATGCATAGATCTGAACCTATACATGGTTTTATGATTATTTTTAAGAGTTTTTATCATAGATCCATGTTAGTTGTTTCTACATATAATAGATCTATGGTTTTCGAAGATTTTTGTAATATGAGTTAATTATTTTTATACATGTCCTTTTTATGAATCTTTTTAAATCTAGGGTTTTGAATAGAAGAATATCATGTTAGGTATAATAATATGTTATCTCTTGCGGTTTTCAAAGGATTTCATAAAGTATATTCAGACCCTTGGGTGTACCAAGTATTTTATGTTTCATCGATGTTTTTATCGTTTTTCCATAAGCTAGGATTTTGAATAGATTTTTCTCTATACGATCTTCGATTTATCTCGTAAACGATTTGTATCGTTTATCTATTTTATATTATTTTTATACCTATGTTAAATATACGGTTTTTCAATGATGTTTTAAATGAGTTTTGGATTGGTTTTTAATTGGATTTTTCGAGATGAGTTCTCTTCTGTTTTATGCCGTTTTAAACGACTCGTGTATGGTTTTCCATGATAGAACGTGTTAGGATGTTTTAATAAAAATAGGGTTTCGTGTTTTCTGCCTCGGGACGGCTCCCTTGAGAGCCGTCGGGCATGTTCGGGACGGCTCCCAGAGGAGCTGTTGGTTTGTTTGGGGTGGTTCCAGAGGAGTTGTCGGGTATGTTTTGGACGACCCCTATGGGAGCCATCGGGTTTGTTAAGTAATGGCCCTAATGGGAGCCATCGGGTTTGTTAAGTGACGGTCCCTATGGGAGCCGTCGGGCTGGTCAGTGACGGTCCCTGTGGGAGCTATCGGTTTCTGCATGTACGGGTACCATCAGGTTCCGTACTGTACGTATGTATTTTTGATCGGTTCGCATCGTTTCAGGTCTGACTAGAGTGCTTTAGGCCTTCTGGGGTTGTTTCCGTATCATTGGACCTAAGATGAGTGGGTCTAGTCTCTACGTAGATTTCGAAACTATTTATATTTATATCATAATCGCATCATGCCTATTTTATGAATATAACTGTTATCTTGATTATGGAATACATGTGCATGACATCATGATTTTAAGATACTATTTTACGTATAATCTATATTGGAGACTATGTTGTTCTTGCATGCAAATTGCTGTTGATAAATTGATCTTGCATGCATATTATCTGTCTGCGTGACACCTGTCTGAGTGACGACCGGTCTACGTGACCCAGTCTAGTGGGACCTTGTCTGCGTGATGACCGGTCTACGTGACCAAGCTCTAGATGGAGCATCTTTCGGCTGCGTGCCATACGGGCATGCGTGTCCGTTGCATCATACGCATCATGTAGACTAGTATGAGATTGTGACTATTCTTTTGAAGAGATGCATTATGTTTTATAGTTACACTGGCGACAATTATGTGTATATGTTTATAATTTGTTAGTTCGGATTAATTGGGAGTATTTTATTGTTATTATTATTATTGGGACGCTATAGGTCCATTCACTGAGCGTGTGGTAGCTCACCCCTCTTTTCCCAACCTTTCAGGGTAGGTGTTGGTTATCATTGTTCGTGGAGGGGCGTTGGCAATCTAGTTCGCGTTTTACCTTCGTTGCATCGTAAGTGTTGAATAAGCCTTCTTCTTTACATGTAGTAGACGTCCTTAGCCTTATCAGCAAAACCGGAGGAATTATTATTAGTATTAAATAAAGAACTCGTGTGTATTCGTTCAAACTTAAGAATGAATTATTGAGATCCTGTGGTTGGTTTTGTTTTAAATCCTGAGAGTATTTTACGTATTTATTTATATTATCCGTTATATTGTGGATGGTGTTTATGTAACGCGCCGTATCGCATGCCTTAATTAGGGATAATGGGTATGGGGGCATTACAGAGAGTCAATATATGAAAGTTTGCAAAGTATACAAAAATTCATCACTTAAATAATGTCCATAGAAATCCATTAAAGTCCGTATCAACTACCCCCTCCTGAAAATTTAAAATTCAAACAAACCACTAGTATGTCTTCAGTTGGTTCTTGGGTGTAGTGACCGCTACAACCAGATGTCCCACCACCACAAGCAGTCTGACCGCCTTGGATTCTCCATTCCCTCCGATTGGAAGATGAGATCGCAAGGTTTGTAAGAATCACACTTCCCATCGGCAATGTAAATCCGGGGATGCCTCCTGATCTCTTAGATACACGACTGAGTTGTTTTGGAGTCAGGATTGACGTGGAATCTGGTGCTCTTTAATCCACTGTTGGGGCAAAGAATCGAACTACTTCATTTGAATCAATTTCCACGTCGTATCACTGGCGCTGCGTTCATAGGTAATAATTCACCTTATGATGTTGACTATATTATTTTCCTAGTGGGTGGATGTCGCTTTGTTGCTATCAGACCCATTGTTGGTGACTACCAGATGGAAGATTTTCACCTTGATATCTTGAGTCTCACACACAATGGAGGAGGAGTATACGTATTATTAAGCGACTCTAGTGTTTATTTGCTGAACTAGACCTTGGTAGGTTTAAGACTTGAACAGGTAATTGTTTGTGCAACCCTCCACCCGGGCTATGTTCCCTGTCCGAGTCGTCTCAAGGAACACTTCTTAGTGAATAATAATGGATGAATCTTTGTTGTGTTGTGTCGTTTCATACTTGACGACATTCGAGTGGAAGCCCTATGGGGTATCATGTTTTCCTTTACGAAGTTAATGACATGTTTTTACAAAGGGTGGGTCCAGATACATTCACTGGTCAAATGTTGATTCTTGTTGGTGGTGGTTCATCCTTCTCAAAGATGGCACTGGAGGCATTCAGAGGCGGAGCTCATGCTTCGGTTATCCCAAGCAAGGATGTGTTCGACGGGGTCACTAGCAATTGGGGGATGGATCCTCTGCCACTGTACATCAATCTCACTACACTCGGCTAGGTACTCCATTCAAAACCCTAAGTATTTGAACATAATTGACACGTGTCAATATCCACAGGTGGGTGTTTGAGAGAGAGCACTATGAAGGTCAAATCAACAGTAAGAAAACCTACCTAAACTGTTTGCTTTTAACAAGATGAAATTATGTGTGTTTGTGTGTGTGTGCGCGCGCGTGTGTGAATGAAATATGTATGATATGATATGCTTTAGAAAGTGAAAAATTGGTGTGGGTCTTCCAATTTGGTATGTGCATCATTGATTATAGCAAACTGATCATATATGGCAACATGATCATCGTTCAGTCATTAATACTTTTATTCATTAGTTGAGTTGCATTCCCCAAAAGGAAGTCAAGAAAAAAATAAGAGGAGTTGGGTTCAGTCATAAACCTAGATCACTATGTTAGTATGTTACATGATAAATTATGTTTTATTTAGACAAATTGTACAAGTAAAATCTCCCCATTCTTGCCCTTTATATACTTTTTTATATAAGTGTAATGCCCCAGGCTTACACAACAAGAAATTGTCCGCTTTGTCCCTAAATTGGCTCACGGGTTTAAAACGCATCTTTGTGTGTAAGAACTGTGCTCACATATAAGCACAGACTATGTCCTCCCATTAGGCGATGTGGGACCAAACACCCTCACCCTCACCCAATACATGGGCCTCTTGGGACTCTTGGGCTTGGGCCAGGCGTCACAATCACCCCCCCCCCCTAATAGGCCAAATGTCCTTGTCTGGGGCCACCCACACCCACCATTGCGTAATGAACAGGCTCTGATATCAATTGTAACACCCCAGGCTAACACAGCAAGAAATTGTCCGCTTTACCCCTAGATGGGTCCACGGGTTTAAAACGCGTCTTAGTGTGTCAGAGCTGTACTCACATATAAATACAGACTATCTCCTCCCATTAGGCAATGTTGGACTAAACATCTCACCCTCACCCACACCCAATCCATGGTCCTCTTGGGACTCTTGAGCCTGGGCTAGGCATCACAATCACCCCCCTAATAGGTCACACGTCCTTGTGTGGGGTCACCCACACCCACCATCGCGTAATGAACAGGCTCTGATACCAATTGTAACGCCCTAGGCTTACATAGCAGAAAATTGTCTGCTTTGCCCCTAAATGGGCTCACGGCTTTAAAACACGTCTTTGTGTGTAAGAGCTGTGCTCACATATAAGCACAGACTATCTCCTCCGATTGGGCGGTGCGAGACTAAACACCCTCACCCAATCCATGGGCCTCTTGGGACTGGGCCAGGTGTCACAATAAGGCTTCATCATGTTACTTTATGATCAAGGATAGAATCCGCATTTATGTGCAGAATAGCTTATTCCACAATATGCTTTATGATGAAATGAACATTTGTTCCATATTCCAGTGTTATAATCCAAGTTTCTCTGGGTGCTGAATGAACTTCAATGTACCATCTGGGATGTATTTTAAGTACCTGCTAATTTATAATTCTGTTATAAAAATATATACACATTATATATAATAGTGGTGAGGATAGCATACAGATTATATGTAGTAGAGGAAAATAGCCATGTTTCAAATTCCAGGACGGACAGTCTCTGATTTGTGCTGTCAATCTTTCAAAAAATTTAGAACCTTATTTTATCTTAGAATCCATGTGCCCAACACATGGATTCTCTTATCTATAGCTAATGGTGATATATAGCAAGGCTGTGGTTCTCAGATCATCTCTCTGTGTTATATATGTGTCACTTTTAACCTTCTGGTAACCGTTGGGACATTCTGGCAGTTTTTCGATTTTTTTCGTTTTTCGATCGAAACTGCTAAAATTTTGGGCTGTTAGCTATCGCCCTGAGATTGAGGCTCCGGTTGAAAATCTAACTGCATATTATGTGCCCTGGTGCCATTCCAAGCCGCTCACGAAAATTTCGTCGAATTCCGGTACGTTTCAGAATTTCACAGTTCCGCGGCGTATCCGGGTTTTGACCGAGCGAGAAGTCATTGGGAGACTTTGACTTGGTCAACGTGGACCCTTGACTTGGTCAAATGATTTTGGATTTTAGTGTGGTTGGGTTGACTAGGGTCAAACCACACTTAAGCCTCCCTAAGCTAGCTTAAACCCTAATTAACCTAGCTTAGCCTAATCTAAATGAGGTTTGACTTATTTAAAGAAAGCAAAAAGGTGTTCTTCACTAATCATTGTCTTCTCCAACTCTTTTTCTCTCTCCCCCTTTCTCTTTTTCAAGCTTTTGAGCCACCTAGGGTCCTCAAAGCTTAAAACCTAAAACATAGAAAGGCTAGATCGGGTCCCGATCTACGCCCCGGTGTTCTCGGATTCGAATTTTGAGAAGTTTGGCCCCTTCATCCCCCCTCTTTTCTCCCCTGATTTGGGCCATTTCGAGGGCCAAGGGAGATCCCGGCGTTGGAGGCCTTTGGGGAGAGGTTTCGGTGCGCGGAGAGCAACCGAGCATCCTTGCTTTCCCTTGGTAAGCCCTTTTTCCTCTCTTTCCTTGCATAGATGCTTGTTAGGATGATGGATTTGGGGTTGGGAGGCGGTCGGTGGCTGTGGGTGGCCGTCGGAGGGCTGTGGGTGGTGGTCGGGGGCCGGTGGTAGGAGTTGGGTAGTCTGGTAGGGAGATAGGCAGTCCCGGGCAGGGAGGCTAGCTGTCCCGGGTAGGCTGGGAGCAGGCGCACCAGATTGCCGGGCGCGCGAGCGCGTGCGCGCGGGCGTGCGCTCGGGGGGTGCAGGGGGAGGCGTGCGGGGTAGGCTGGCTGGGCTGTGCGCGCTGGCAGGCCGGGCAGGCAGGCTAGGCGCGCAGGCGTGCTGGGTAGGAGGTGCTCGGGCATCAGGCGGGCAGTGCCCGGGCGTGCAGGCGAGCGGTGCTCGGGCCACTCAGCGATGCGCGCAGGCAGGCAGCGCGGGCAGCAGCGCGGGCAGGCTGGCAGGCGTGCTGGGCGCTGGGTGAGGGTCCCGGGTGCTGGGCGCTGAGCGCCGGGCGCTGGGTCGCGGATATTGGGTGCTGGGCGTGGGTGTGCTGGGCGAGGGCGCTTGGCTGCTGGGCGCTGAGCACCGTGCAGGAGCATGCGCGCGGGGCGCTAGGCAGAGGCGCAGGCGTGTGCGCGGTGAGGTGAGCGGGCGGGGTGCGCGTGCGGGGCGCAGTGCGCACGGATGCACCCGGGGCTGGGCGAGCTGCTGGTCGAGTGGGTGATGCGAGCGGTGGTGTGCGCGCGGAGCGAGGCGAGGGCAGCGGAGGTGCGCGCGGGGCGAGGCGTTGGGCGCGCGAGGCATGCGGTGTTCGCGCGGGCCAGCGCGGGGCGTGCGGTGTGCGCGCGGGTTGCTGCGCTGGGGCGCAGCGGGCGCGCGGTGCACTCGGGGAGCTCGGCGGCGTGTCCAGGCGGCGGGCAGGGGCCCGGCGGTGCGCCTGGGTGCGCGGGCTGAGGCGCGGCGGTGCATCCGGGGGCGGGTGACCGTGCGGGTGGTTGCCGAGGGTGCGGGAGCGAGTCGGGGTGCTCAGGCTAACGTGCGTACAGGTCGTATGTACGTTTGCCCGAGTGTTGGGTACTTTTAGAGTGTTTTTGTGTATTTTGTGGTATTTGTGGATTTTGCTCACCAATTTATTGCCTGTCTTGCAGATCTGGACGGACGGTCGCGCGACGACCCGGATATTGGTGAGTGGGACGATCCAACCCAGTAGGGAGGCGTTACATGCACTTGAGCGTGTACCGTCCTCCCCTGGGGCATCGTAGTGAATATTAACCTGTTTAATGTAAAAACTATGTAAGCATGATAATCTGTAGTATGCATGCCACCCTAGATTGTATGCTAGGGACTTATACCCTTAGGACCCGTATAAGAACCATGCACCCTGTTATACCACGCGCGCCCTGCTCTCTCCTCTCTCTCCTTTTCATCCCTTTTGAGCCCCTTAGAGGACTCAAACCCAAAAACCTAAAGCACAAGAAGTGTGCTTTCAAATCCCGATTTCGACCAACCTAGCCCTCCCATCCGTCCCCTTTTCTCCTCAGATTTGAGCCAAATCGGAGGTGGGAGTAGGTCTCGGTGGTAGAGACCGTTAGGGAAGCAATTCGGTGCGCGGAGAGCACCCGGACGCCTCTTCCTCCCCCTTGGTAAGCTCTTTTTCCTCTTCTTTTTGGCTTAGATGCATGTTAGGAGGGGGGTTTTGTGTTTGGGTGGTGGTCGGCGGCTGTGGGAGGCTGTCGGAGGTGGGTGGGGGCGGTCGGAGGCCGTCGGAGGCCGTGGGATGGGTGGTGGAGGTGCTTGGGCATGGAGGGGTTGCTGTTTAAGGCAGCAGGCAGCATAGGCAGCAGCAGCAGCAGCACAAGCAGCGCAGCAGGCTGGGCACGCGCGGGCGTGCGCTCGGGGGGAGCTGGAGGCCAGCAGGGCGCGCGTGCTAGGCGCTGGGTGCGAGTGTGCTGGGCGTGCGGGTGCTGGGCGTGCGGGTGCTGGCCGTGTGGGCGCTGGGCGTGCTGGGCGCGCGAGTGTGCTGGGCGCAGGCGCTGGGAGTGCTGGGGGTGATGACCGAGTAGGCGTGCGTGCAGGGCGTCGTGCAGGGTGCGTGCGGGGCGGCGAGGCAGCGGTGGTGCGCGCGGGGTGCGCGCGGGGCGAGGCGCTGCGCGCGGGGCGTGCGGGGTGCTCGCGGGTCAGCGCGAGGCGTGCGGGGTGCGCGCGGGCTGCTGCGATGGGGCGCAGTGGGCGCGCGGTGCATCCGGGAGGCTAGGCGGCGTGTCCAGGCGGCGGGCAGGGGCCGGCGGTGCGCCTGGGTGCCGGGCGGAAGCGCGGCGGTGCACCCGGGGGGTCGGGTGGCCGTGCGGGTGGTTGCCGGGGGTGCGGGTGGTTGCCGGGGTGCTCGGGCTAGCGTGCGTGCGGGTCGTATGCACGTTTGCCCGAGTGTTGGGTGTTTGATTTGGGTTTGGGTATTTAATTGTGTTTTTTGAGTATTTGTGGATTTTACTCACCAGTTGATACCCTGTCTTGCAGATCTCGACGGACGGTCGCGCGTCGACCCGACTTCCGGTGAGTGGGACAACCCAACCCAGTTTGGGAGGCGCTACATGCATTTGGGCGTGTACCGTCCTCCCCTGGGGCACATAGTTAGTATTAACTGTTGTATTATAATACATGTAAGCATGATGTGTGTATAGAATGCATGCCACCCTAGACTTGTATGTTAGGGACTTGCACCCTTAGGATTTGTGCATGAGCCGTGCATCCTGTCACCCCGCTATCATGCTAGGAAAGCCCTGACCTATGCATGCGTCCTATTAGTTTGATTTATTTATTTAAATACAAACTGTGATATTGATTAGCATGCTTTGGGGAATATAAGGGGGCCTTGCGAGGTTAACATTGAGACCCGGGTTAGGGTACTCCGTGTTCCTTGTTTGGTTGGCGGGGTGTCCTACATCGGGACCTCAGGTTGCCCTCCCAAGGTCTCTTTTCCCCATTTATGTCTTATTTATTTCCCCGCATCTTGGTTATGCGCGCTGGTGGAATTCTGAAGAATTCAAGACATTAGAGTTGTAGAGATGTGCTGTCAGCGGATCCGAGTGGATCATATGCGATGGATAGGCTGTTCTGTTCCCTTCGTTGGATCCGTGTAGAGACTACCTCAGCGTTAGAAAGGTTGTCCCGTGCAGGGGCTCCCATCAGTAGGCGCCTCCTGATTTGGTAGAAGGACTGTGCCGAACATGGGAGTGGCCAAACGACCTACGGAGTGAGGAGAGACTACCGGTGGACCAAGGGTGACCAACAGCCTAGTCAGTCCCAAGAGCCTATGTCACCTATTGAGGGGTGAGGGTGAGGGTATGGTGGGCCGGCGATGCGACGACCCACAGGATTGTGTATGGATGATTATCAGCCCATTAAGTCCCAATATCCTTTGTCACCATATTGAGGGGTGAGGGTGAGGGTGAGGGTGTGGTGGTTCGGCGATGTAGCGAACCACTGGATTTGTGATTGATTATGCCACTTTGAGGCTCTTTCCTATGAATTGTGGTTAATATAAACTGTATGCATGGGTTGTGCTATTCACTGAGCGTGTGGCTCACCCCTCGCATAAATCTTTTTCAGTGATCACTGAGGAGGACTTGAAGGAGGAGCTTCCCGAGCGACTACACCAGTAGCGGAGTAGCGCCACGTCCCTCGAGTTTTGAGGCCATCAGCATCCTTCTCTTTGTTGTATGTATATATCTCTGTGCTTGGGCACCTAGTTTGGATCATGTATGGATTGTATTTATGTGTATATGGGCATGTTGGCTCTCACAGGACATATGATTATGTATCGAGTCTGTAGTATGTTTTGATTACAGATTCAGTCTTTTAGCTTCCGCATTTGATGTATATATTATGTCAGCCCTGCTTTTATCTGTGTTGTCATTTTAGCTGTCGTATGAGTATATTATTGAATTCCTGTTACTGATATCATATATACACTTGCCGCGTCCCGGGGACGGTCGCCCTGGGGCGTGACAGTGGTGGTTCGGCGATGTACGAACCACTGGATTTATGATGTTATGCCACTTTGAGGCTGGTTGTTAATTAATTGTGGTTAATATAGCTGTGGTGCATGGGTTGTGCTGTTCACTGAATGTGTGGCTCACCCCTCGCATATGTTTTCTCCAGTTGCCACTGAGCCGGATCAGCAGGAGGAGCCTTCCGAGGGATTCCTTCAGTAGCGGAGCAGCGCTACGTCCCGCGAGTGTTAGAGGCTATCAGCATCCCTTTTTGGCTGTATGTATTTATTTCCGTGCTTGAGCACGCGTTTGTATATATTCAGTTGTATATTGTGTATATTGGCTCTCACAGGACAGATGATTGTGTATCGAGTCTGTAGTATGTTTTATTTACAGATTCAGTCTTTCGCTTCCGCATTTGGTGTATATATCATGTCAGCCTCCTTGTTGTCTGTGTGTCATTCTAGTTGCTTGTTTATGGTATATTATTGAACTCCTGTGTAGATTCTGATATTATATATACACTTGCCGCGTCACGGGGATGGCCACCCTGGGGCGTGACACTCTGACCTGGACTGGGAATCTGACATCCTACAGACTGCTTGTGGATAAAAATGCTCATCTTATTTTTTATTCTATCAAATTGAGTTTGTTATTTTAAGTGTGTCATATCTTGACAATCCTAGTAGCTTTGCTATCTTTTATGTCCATAATATGGTTATACTTGTAAGGAGTCAGTGTACTAGTTGTGTAAGTCACATCATAAAAGCTTTGATGGTAGTACAATTTGCACACGATAAATTTTTTATCATCCTAGATTTGAACATCTGGTACAATCAATGATTCATTTTTATAGTATAGTTTTTTCTACAAGCTTTCGATTCATGTTGTAATGACATTTCATATGAATGCTTGTTATCTAAAATTTATCTTCAATACATTTGAACATATTATAGATACTGCTTGTCTTAGTAATATTTATGATTTCAATAGGGCATATATATATATACTCCCTCTAAAGAGGACGTCCGCAAAAGCTTAAAGAGCGGACACACTTTTTCGCGTCTGATGCACAAACAAAATCCAACGTAATGTTTGCATTTATTTTCCACACGTGAACCACCCATGTCACCACCCACGTCACCACCAAACAACCCAACCTACCCACCCAACCCAATAACCTAACCCCACTTAAACCCACCCAATCCAAACCAATAACCCCCCTGGGTTATTCTTTCTTCTTCCACTCCCATGCAACTCCCGAAACAAAACGACGCATGCAGCACCTTTTTTTTCTTTCTAGATTTTTCCATGGTTGAAATTTTTTATAATTTTAGGTTACTGTGAATTTGATTTTTATTTGATTTTATTTATGAGTAGACATTATTTTTTTTTTTCAATTTATGGCTTTTAGATATCTTCTAAATCTAACAACAACATTTGTGTAAATACAGGAAACAGGTCATATACGGATCATCAAGCATATTTTTTCATCTAATAAGGTTATGGATTTAAGTTTTAAGACTATCCATTGCAAATGTTGGTGCAAAGTAGCAATCAAATTTTTTGAGTCTGATAGGAATCCAAATAAATTGTACTGTATTTGTTTGAGTGGAAAAAAATATATAACTTTTTTGAATGGGTGCATTCATATACTGTTGGATAACCTGTCATATTGTCAACTCGAATCAAGTAGAGCTTGCAAATCGATTGTAGAGCATAATAAAACTCAAATTTTTATCTTTCATTGTTGTCATTTTTACAGTTTTATTGAATAACAAGAATTTTAACATGTAACTTCAATTTTATATTAATGGATAAAAATTTATTATATTTATTAATTTAATCTACAATCTATTGTATTAATTTCCGTTGGCATTCAAATAACCCAACCCGATAGCATTTCATATACCTGTCAGCATTTCATCAAAGAGTTGACTGGTAAAAACCCTCTTAAAATTTCTTCATAAGTGTTTTAACACTCCTACTAGAATGTATTAAAAAATAATATATTAAACAATTCAACAGAGTGCATGGAGCTGTTCATACCAAAAAAAGATTTCATCAAATACCTGCTGAAACCATTCAACTTCAAAAAGAATATATTAAACCATTAAACCATTCTGGGAACTACTCATACTAAAAAAGAAACAACATCATCATCAACGTACAGAGATAACATCAACAGAATTCATTACTACCAACTACATAAGCACAGACTCAGACATTTTTTCCCTCTCTGACACTGATTCTTAGTTTTCTTGGGATAAATCTGTATGGATAAAAAAATTCAAATAATTTTTTGTTTAACACTTCAAACATATTCACATTCAAATGTAAAAATTACCTATGGATGAACAACGATCATCATCTGTATTGAGGATGTTATATATGTGTCACTTTTTAGCCTGCTGGTAACCGTTGGAGCGTTCTGGCAGTTTTTCATTTTTTTTCGGTTTTTGATCGGAACCGCTAATTTTTGGACTGTTAGCTATCGTCCTGAGTTAGAGGACTCCGATTGAAAATCTAACTGCATATTTGGTGTCCTGGTGCCATTTTAGACCTCTCACGAAAATTTCGTTGAATTCCGGTAACGTTTCCAAAATTTCACAGTTCCGGGGCGTATCTGGGTTTTTAAGTCGCTCACTATATAAAGGTGGGATCTAAATTTCGAGTTACTATTCATCATCCCCTACCTTGAGCCCTCTCTCTCCTCTCCTCCGTTTTTCTTCCATTTGAGGCCCTTAGACCCCTCAAAGCTTAAAAGTTAAAACCTAGGAAGTGTAGATCGGGTCCCGATCTACACCCCGGTGGTTTCAAATCCCATTTCCGGCGAGTTTTGCCCGTCCGTCCGCCCTCTCTTCTCCTCTGTTTTGAGCCATCTCGGTGGTGGAGGTAGATCGGGGCGTTGGAAACCTTTTGGGAGAGGTTTCGGTGCGCGGAGAGCAACCGGATTTCCTTTCCTCCCCTTGGTAAGCCTCTTTTCCCTCTCTTTCTTGCTTAGATGTATGCTAGGAGGGTGGAAATGGGGTTGGGAGGAGGTTGGCGGCGGTGGGTGGCCGCCGGAGGGCTGTGGTGGTGGTCGGAGGTGGGTGGTAGAGGAGCTCGGGCTGGCAGGCGTGCTGCTCGGGCTGGCAGGCTGCTGTCTCGGGCAGGGCAGCAGCGCAGGGGGTGCAGGCGCAGTGGCTGGCGCGGATGCGCGCGGGCGTGCGCGCGTGCGTGCGCTCGGGCGGTGCTGGGGGCCAGCAGGGCTGGGCGTGCGGGCGCTCGACTGGCGCTGGGGGCCAGCAGGGCTGGGCGTGCGCGCTGGGCAGGCTGCAGGGCTAGCTCGGGTAGGCTGGGAGTAGGTGCACCAGTTTGCCGGGCGCGCGAGGGCGTGCGCGCGGGTGCGCGCGCGGGCGTGCGCTTGGGGGGTGCAGGGAGAGGCGTGCGGAGCAGGCTCCTGGGCTGTGCGCGCTGGCAGGCCGAGCGAGCTGGCTGGGCGCGCAGGCGAGCAGGGCAGGGGCGCTCGGGCATCAGGCGGGCAGTGCCCCGGGCGTGCAGGCGAGCGGTGCTCGGGCCACTCGGCGACGCGCGCAGGCAGGCAACGCGGGCAGCAGCGCGGGCAGGCTGGCAGGCGCGCTGGGCGCATGTTGCGCGGGCGTGCGCGTGGACGCTGGGTGAGGGTCCCGGGTGCTGGGCGCTGAGCGCTGGGCGCTGGGTCGCGGGTACCGGGTGCTGGCCGAGGGTGCTGGGGCGCTGGGCGCTGGGCACCGCTGCGGGGCGTCGTCCAGGGTGCGCGCGGGGCGCGGCGGGGCGGCTGGTGGTGCGCGCGGGGTGCGCGCGGGGGCGCGCGGGCGTGCGCGCGCGCGGCCAGTGCGCCTGGGCGCTGGGCAGGGAACCAGTGCGCGCGCGCGCGTGCATGCGCGTGCGTGCGCGTGCTGGGGCGTGCTGGGGCGTGCTGGGGCAGTGCGCGGGGTGCTGCGCAAGGGGCGCGGGCTGGACGCGCGGTGCGCGTGGGCGCGCGCGAGCGTGCGCGTGCGTGCGGGTGCTCGTCTGGGCGCGCGGGCAAGCGCACGGCAGTGCGCCGATGATGCCGGGGTGTGTGCGTGCGTGCGCATTCGTGCGTGCGCATGCGGGGGGCCATGCGAATGGCTGCCCGAGGGTTCGGGTATGTGTCGGGGCACTCGGACTCGCGTGCGTACGCGCGTGCTCGCATGCGTGCGAGCCCGTATGCATGCTTATCCGAGTTTTGGGTATTTCTATGCATTTCTATGTATAAATTGTGTGGTTTATCACCCAGTTGATTACCTTATCTTGCAGATCTAGACAAACGGTCGCGCGACGACCCCGATCTCTGGTGAGTGGGACAATCCAACCCAGTAGAGAGGTGTTATACGCACTTGGGCGTATACCGACCTCTCCTGGGGCACCATGATAGATATTGGCATGTGTATATGTATATCATGCGAGCATGATTTAATTGTAGAATGCATGTTACCCTAGACTTTGCATGTTAGGGACTTGCACCCTTAGGATATGTGTATGAGCCATGCAGCATGTCCCCTGGTTCCATGTTAGGAAGCCCGACCGATGCATGTGCCCTACTAGTTTATTTATTAAATTAAATACTAGTATTCGTTAAAATTGCATGTTATAGTGAATATTATAGGGGAGGGGCCTTGCGAGGACAGCGGTGAGACCCGGGTTAGGGTACACCGTGTTCCTTGTTTGGTTGTCGGGGTGTCCTATAACGGGAACTTACGCTGCCCTCCCGAGTTTCTTTCCCCAACGATATTCCACCCTGTTATAACCTTATGCATGCTCCCCGCATCGTAGTTATGCGCCCTGGAGGGAATTCTGATGAATTCAGAACATTAGTGTTGTTATGATGTGTTGTCTGCGGATCCGAGTGGATCATATGCGATGGATAGGCTGTTCTGTTCCCTTCGTTGGATCCGTGTAGAGACTACCTCAGCGTTAGACAGGTTGTCCCGTGCAGGGGCTCCCAGTAGTAGGCGCCTCCTGATTTGGTAGAAGGACTGTGCTGAACATGGGAGTGGCCAAACGACCTAGGGAGTGAGGAGAGACTATCGGTGGACCAAGGGTGACCAACAGCCTAGTCAGTCCCAAGAGCCTAGGTCACCTGTTGAGGGTGAGGGTGAGGGTATGGTGGGCCGGCGATGTGGCGACCCACTAGATTGTAAGTCCCAAAATCCTATGTCACCCATTGAAGGGTGAGGGTGAGGGTGTGGCGGGTTGGCGGAAGCGACCCGTTGATTTTTGGTGCAGTTAGTCCCAATATCCTTAGTCACCCCTTGAGGGGTGAGGGTGAGGGTGTAGCGGGTTGGCGGAAGCGACCCGCTGGTTGTGTGTAGCCAGTCCCAATATCCTTTGTCGCCCATTGAAGGGTGAGGGTGAGGGTGTAGTGGGTTGGCGATTGAGCAACCCACGGCTTTGAGTTTTGCTGTCAATTGTGGCTTGGATAATGTGTTGTGGATGTTAAGGATTATCTGGTTGTGGTCAATATTGTCTGTGATGCATGGGTTGTGCCGTTCACTGAGCGTGTGGCTCACCCCTCGCATAACATTTTTCTTCAGTGCCATCGGAGTCGGATCTGGAGGAGGAGCTCCCCGAGGGACTTCATCAGTAGCGGAGTAGCGCCACGTTTCGCGAGTATTAGAGGCAATCAGCATCCCTTGTACCAGTATGTATTATTTTCCGTGCTTGGGCACGCGTTTGTGTTGTATTTGGATGTCTTTGTATGTATATTGGCTCTCACAGGACATGTGATTATGTATGGAGTCTGTAGTGTGTTTTGATTACAGATTCAGTCTTTAGTTATCCGCATTTGGTGTATATATCATGTCAGCCCTGCTTTTGTTGTCTGTGTGTCATTCTGGTTGCTCGTGTATGATATATTATTGACCTCCTGTGTAGATTCTGATATTTTATATACACTTGCCGCGTACCGGGGACGCCCGGGGCGTGACAGAGGAAGCTAGGACTTTCTTCATTAGTGTATGAGGAATATCTACATAAAAAATAATTTTCATCATTATTACTAGAGGAATATAATGCTAACATACATTGAAATGAGAAAATAAAAATTCTTACCGATTACTAAGCATTGGACAATTTTTCTTGTCGTGTGATTGTCCTGCTTTCCCACATCCATGACAATGTCTGCCACCTTTATTTTTCAATTTCCCTTTTGCTATTTCTTTTCCTCCCTTTAACCTTTTTTCACACCCCTTTGCTCTAATTTGATGTGGCTCACTGTATAGATTGGTGCTTCTTTTTGCAGACATGCCAACACTTGAACTATCAACAACCAATAGTTTAGTTTTCTCAAGAACACTATCCAAAGCATCTGTAAAGATCTTACTTGCTTCTTCACTAACCAAGACCTTGTCAATTACATTCGAAGCAAATTGAAATAATTTACCCCGTCTAATGAGTAATGATTGATCATCAGTAATTTTCATTCCATCATTCATTCGGACTATATCAGATTTTGCAGATTTTGTCCATCTCTTTAAGATGTATTGATTTGGTAAATGAGTTACATCATGCATCTTGTGAAGATATGCCAAAATGTGCCTACATGGTATTCCTCCACTTTCAAACTTTTTGCAACTGCATGAAGTGAAATCCAAATCTTTTTGATATATGATTTCACGCACTTTATATTTTTCATCATTCTTTTTTATTACCTTGTAGAAGCAATGTTCGACATTTTCTCGAATAAGCTTAAATTTATAATTGAAACTTTCCCACAATTCTTCTTGAAATTTATAAAAATACTTACACGTATATATTTTAGCCATTTGCTTTCCCATTTCCAACGGAAACTTGAATAAAGGCTTCTCATTCACATCAACATGATCGGCCATTAGCTCTTCATGGCGTTGACGTACAAGTCCTCGATTAAACTGAATCAAAAAATCCAGTAATGAATTTTTTTTGGAAACATACTTCTTGAAGAATGAATGTGAACTTTCTGCTCGTTGTCTACTTGACATTCTAGCTGAGAAAACATGATTCACATTTGCAGGCACCCACTTTGCACGAATATCATACATAGACTGCAACCATCCATTGTCATGTAACCCACTTCTCTCACAAACCTCCATCCAATTCGAGTCAAACTCTTCCCTACTCTCTGATTCCCAAATGCATTTTTGGAAGCTCCTGTAGTGGTCTTTATATTTCACAGCATCTAATTTTTCTGAGAATTTATTCAGGATGTGCCAACTACAATACCTGTGAAGAAATAATTTGCATATAATTATATATTTTAAATATGCATGATTCAAAAAAATATAATTATGAGAAAATACCTGTGAAATGTATCTGGAAGAGCTTGGTGAATAGCTTTTGTCATTGCCAGATCCTGATCAGTAATAATCATTTTCGGGGCATTGCCTGGCATAGCTTTCTTAAATTGCTCAAATAGCCAAATAAAAGAATATGTGGTCTCATCACTTAAGAATGAACAAGCAAAAATGATTGTCTGACCATGGTTATTAACTCCCATCACCGGTGCAAAGATCATCCATACCTGTTGGTGTTGTATGTTGTATCAAATATCACCACATCGCCATAAAAATTGTAGGCACGTCTAGAAGTTGCATCAGCCCAAAAACAATGGGTAATCCTTTGGTCTTCATCTACCTCAATTTTGAAAGTGAAGGATGGATTATTTTCTTGTTCTAATTGAAAATGATCATTCAATATATCTCCATCATGGCCCTTCATTTCATTACGCTGATCTCTTTCATAGTTATAAACATCCTTTTGTGTGCAACCAACATTTTCTATTCCTCCGGCTTGCATTGCAAGAATGCTAAATTGCTGATGTGTTGGTACATTTACAGCACTTGATTGTTGGGTTAAATTTTTTTGAACAGTGGAAATACTACGATGAGATCTTAGCAAATGCACTTTTCTTGGGGTTGCTAATGGATGGTTGTGACCCTCAACAAACATGCTCACCACATAGTTGCCTGACTTAGACTTCACAACAACAGTTTTTGCCTTACAACCCTCCTTTATTATTCCTCGGTGCCTTTCTTTTTCATTAGTTTCTTCCTTAGAATATGTCCCCCGTTTATAGCATGCATATTCCTTCCTTAAGATCTCATCGTTCCTTCCCTTCCTACTTGAATAAATTCGAACACTAAACCCAGCTTCTTTTGCATATTTATTGTAGAACTCATGAACATCATTTAGTGTTTCAAATTCCTGGCCTTTTGAAGGTTTCAATTCCTTTTTTACTTGAGGAGTGTAAACAACGTCCAACGTCCAAATTCATCACCATTTGAATCATTGTCTTCAACTTGTTGAGTTATTGCACTTACTATTTCAACGTCCAAATTTTCCATGTCTGACATAGCGAAAATAATAATAATTTAGGGGCCCAAATCATGAGTCAAATCAATTCTATATATTCATGTCTACCCATAAATAAAAATCATGTCTAACTACTAAATGAAAAAAATCAGATTCATAAAAACCCTAAAGTGTGTAAAAAAAAATTCAAACCCTAGATCTAAATCACACATGGATATGCACAAAGAGAGAGAGAGAGAGAGAGAGAGAGAGAGAGTCTGTGTGAGCGTGTGTGTGTGTGTGAGAGAGAAGGGGGGGTACCTGAATCGGTGCTGTGTGCGTCGTCTGGTTTATGCGTCTTTTGGTTTCGGGAGTTGCATGGAAGGGGAAGAAGAAAGAATAACCCAGGGGGTTTATTGGTGTCACGCCCCAGGGCGGCCGTCCCCGGGACGCGGCAAGTGTATATATGATATCAGTAAACAGGAGATCAATAATATACTCACACAACAACTAAAATGACAACACAGACAAAGCAGGGCTGACATGATATATACACCAAATGCGGAAGCTAAAAGACTGAATCTGTAATCAAAACATACTACAGACTCGATACATAATCATATGTCCTGTGAGAGCCAACATGCCCATATACACATAAATACAATCCATACAAAATCCAAACTAGGTGCCCAAGCACAGAGATATATACATACAACAAAGAGAAGGATGCTGATGGCCTCAAAACTCGAGGGACGTGGCGCTACTCCGCTACTGGTGTAGTCGCTCGGGAAGCTCCTCCTTCAAGTCCTCCTCAGTGATCACTGAAAAAGATTTATGCGAGGGGTGAGCCACACGCTCAGTGAATAGCACAACCCATGCATACAGTTTATATTAACCACAATTTATAGCAAAGAGCCTCAAAGTGGCATAATCAATCACAAATCCGGTGGTTCGCTACATCGCCAAACCACCACACCCTCACCCTCACCCTCACCCCTCAATATGGTGACAAAGGATATTGGGACTTAATGGGCTGATAATCATCCATACACAATCCTGTGGGTCGTCGCATCGTCGGCCCACCATACCCTCACCCTCACCCCTCAATAGGTGACATAGGCTCTTGGGACTGACTAGGCTGTTGGTCACCCTTGGTCCACCGGTAGTCTCTCCTCACTCCGTAGGTCGTTTGGCCACCCCCACGTTCGGCACAGTCCTTCTACCAAATCAGGAGGCGCCTACTGATGGGAGCCCCTGCACGGGACAACCTTTCTAACGCCGAGGTAGTCTCTACACGGATCCAACGAAGGGAACAGAACACCCTATCCATCGCATATGATCCACTCGGATCCGCTGACAGCACATCTCTACAACTCTAATGTCTTGAATTCTTTCAGAATTCCACCAGCGCGCATAACCAAGATGCGGGGAATACAGATAATAAAAAAAATGAGGGAAAGAGACCTTGGGAGGGTAACCTGAGGTCCCGATGTAGGACATCCCGACAACCAAACGAGGAACACGGAGTACCCTAACCCGGGTCTCAATGTTAACCTCGCAAGGCCCCCTTATATTCCCCAAGGCATGCTAACAATATTACAAGTTTGCATTTAAGTAAATAAATCAAACTAATAGGACGCATGCATAGGTCAGGGCTTTCCTAGCATGATAGCGGGGTGACAGGATGCACGGCTCATGCACAAATCCTAAGGGTGCAAGTCCCTAACATACAAGTCTAGGGTGGCATGCATTCTACACATAGATCATGCTTGCATGGATTATAATAAAAACAGTTAATACCAACTATGTGCCCCAGGGGAGGACGGTACACGCCCAAGTGCATGTAGCGCCTCCCAAACTGGGTTGGGTTGTCCCACTCACCGGAAGTCGGGTTGACGCGCGACCGTCCGTCGAGATCTGCAAGACAGTGTATCAACTGATGAGTAAAAATCCACAACTACTACCAAAGACATCAAAAATACACAAAACCCACAAACAAACACCCAACACTCGGGCAAACGTGCATACGACCCGCACGCACGCTAGCCCGAGCACCCCGGCAACCACCCGCACCCCCGGCAACCACCCGCACGGCTGGCAACCACCCGCACGGCCACCCGACCGCCCGGGTGCACCGCCGTGCCTCAGCCCGCGCACCCCGCGCACCACCGCCAGCACTCCCAGCGCCTGCGCCCAGCACACTCGCGCGCCCAGCACGCCCGCACCCAGCGCCCAGCACACTCAGCGCCCACACGCCCAGCGCCCACACGCCTAGCACGCGCGCACGCCCAGCACACTCGCACCCAGCGCCTAGCACGCGCGCCCTGCTGGCCTCCAGCTCCCCCCGAGCGCACGCCCGCGCGCGCCCAGCCGGCTGCGCTGCTTGTGCTGCTGCTGCTGCTGCCTGTGCTGCCTGCTGTCCGAACAGCAACTCCTCCATGCCCGAGCACCTCCACCACCCATCCAACGGCCTCCGACGGCCTCCGACCGCCCCCAACCACCTCCGACAGCCTCCCACAGCCGCCGACCACCACCCAAACACAAAACCCCCCTCCTAACATGCATCTAAGCCAAAAAGAAGAGGAAAAAGAGCTTACCAAGGGGGAGGAAGAGGCGTCCGGGTGCTCTCCGCGCACCGAATTGCTTCCCCAACGGTCTCTACCACCGAGACCTACTCCCACCTCCGATTTGGCTCGGATCTGAGGAGAAGAGAGGGCGGATGGGAGGGCTAGGTTGGCCGGAATTGGGATTTGAAAGCATCGGGATGTAGATCTGGACCCGATCTACACTTTCTATGCTTTAGGTTTTTGGGTTTGAGGGCTCTAAGGGCCTCAAATGGGAGAAAAGGAGAGAGGGGAGAGAGAGAGAAAGCTTGGTAGGGATGATGAATAGTGCATCTCAAATTTTAGATCACCCTTTATATAGTAAGTCACTTAAAAACCCGGATACGCCCCGGAACTGTGAAATTTCAGAAACGTTGCCGAAATTCGATAAAATTTTCATGAGTGGCTTAAAATGGCACCAGGACACATAATATGCAGTTAGATTTTCAATCGGAGTCCTTTAACTCAGACGATAGCTAACAGTCCAAAATTATGCGGTTCCGATCGAAAAAAATGAAAAAACTCAAAAACTGCCAAAATGCTCCAATGGTTACCAACAGGCCAAAAAGTGACACATATATAACAATTGGGTTGGGTGGGTTTAAGTGGGGTTAGGTTATTGGGTTTGGTGGGTAATCAAGGTTGGGTTGTTTGGAGGTGGTGACGTGGGTGGTGACATGGGTGGTTCACGTGTGGGAAATAAATGCAAACATTACGTTGGGATTTGTTTGTGCATCAGACGGCAGAAAAGTATGTCCACTCTTTAAGATTTTGCGGACACCCTCTTTAGAGAGGGTTTGTGTGTGTGTGTGTGTGTGTATACACAGAATTGATATTGTGCGGTCGGGACGGGAATGGGTACATTGTGCGGGAATTGGTGAGCATCGTCCGATCGTTGAAATTACAATCAGACGGTGCAGATTATTTTTTATTGTTTTAAAAGAAACCGGATGAAACTGGCTACTAGTACACCCGTGACCTCTCCCTTCCACCCATTCCTTCTCTCTCAAACCAGAAGAACAAAAAAAAACAAATGAAGGTTTTGTTTATAGTGGACTCTCTCTCTTTCTCCCTCATTCATTTTTTTTTTCTTTTAGGTTGCTCTCTCAAACCAGATGAACAAAAAAAATGAAGCTCTGGCCCTTCAAGGTGATCTCCGACCCCGGTGACAAGCCGATGATCGTCATCTATTTTAAGGACGAGCAGAAGCATTTCGCCCCCAAGGAGATCTTGTCGATGGTGCTCATTAAGATGAAGGAGATCGCGCAGGCCTATTTGGGTTTCTCCACTCTGTCACAATTTGGGTTGATATTTTTACAACTCTTGAGGGTAGGAGCTGCTGAATGAAAGTCCCTCTGTTTTTTTTTTTTAATGGAAAAAGGTGTTGTTTATTTATGCTTATATCAATTGGAGTAGCTGTTGTTTAGTTTCTCAAATTATCAGTTGGACAAGCCAGTTTGCATTAAAATCCAATATAAAAAATCAATTTTGCAGATCTTATTGGATAATACTCCAATTACTAATTAGCATATTTTTAGGTTTGGGTCACATTAAAATCCAATAAGGAGAATCAACTCATCATTATGTCTTTAAATCTTAGATTGTTTGGTTTTTCATTGAAGATCAATTTATGTTTCACCAACTATATCCTTTCAAATGCTAAGTGAAATTGAACATGATCAACTATATCTTATTCAATGACTGTTCTTATTATAAAAAACTACAAATTAAACATCACACATCAATTTATGCTTTAATCATTACAACTTGTACAACTTACAAATGCCAAGTAAAGTTGAACATGATCAACTACCTGAAAAACTACTGTTACATAGTTAGATGCAGATACTTGATATCTAACGGTCTTCAAAATGCTCCAGGTCCATGATTTAACTCATATTTACATACTATATTATCAAGAGTTAAATGGAAACTTGATTATATTACATACTTGTAAGATTATATTACATACATATATGCTTGAATTCACACATTGGCTAAAGCTACCAATTTCACTGGATGTGTCTTCAGACACAGTTACATATATTTGTAAAGTGACTTAAGTACTTGTGGGCTTAAATTACATACATACAAACCTGAATTCACTCATTGGCCGAAGCTACCAATTTCACTGGATGTGTCTTCAGAAGTAGTTACCATTATACAATTCACCAGTTACATAAATTGGTGAAGTGACTTAACTACCGGTGGGCTTAAATTACATACATACACGCTTGAATTTACTCACTGTCTAAAGCTACCAATATCTCTGGATGTATTTGAAGACGCAGTTACCCACATATAACTAATTGGTTACATATATTGGTGAATTGACTTAAACACCTGTACCCCTATATTACATACGTACATGCTCCAATTTAATCACTGTCTGAAGCTATCAATATGTTTGAATGTGTTTTAAGGAGCATTTACCTACATGCAACTCACTTGTTACATATATTGGTGAACTGACTTTACTATTTGTGAGATTAAATTACATACATACATGCTCAATGTTCAAATCTATCAATATCTGTGGATGTGTTTTTAAATGTAGTTACCTACATACAACTCACCAGTTACATATATTTGTGAAATTACTTAACTACCGGTATGCTTAAATTATATATATATATGTCTCAATTTACTCACTGTTTGAAGCTACCAATATCTCTAGATGTGTTTTAAGACACAATTACCTACATAACTAAACACCCTTGAAATTTTCAGTTTCTTTTCTTTATAGAATATCTGTCAATGTGAATGTTCATTTTTTCTTTTTTGCTGAAGGTTCTTCATATTTATATCAAATGACCCGTGTTTGTTTTCCTAGATGAGTTGCTACTTTATAAGTCCTGATGCTACAACCTTGAAAGTGCTTCTTTATGGTGGAATAATAGATATTTTGATAAACTTGGCTTATAGCTTCAGTTTCATTTGTTTTGTTGGTTTTGAACATTTTGGTTAACTGAAAATATAATATATTTTTTATTCACTAGGTTGAAGCTGAAACCATGGGTACCTTAACATCCAGAACCGTGGAATGTGGCGAAAATATTTCTTTAAAGAAGTATACATGAGATTTTGATGATCATACAGATTTGTTTTCAAAGGGGAGACTATTATGACCTTACCTTACATCAAGTTCTAATACAGTCATTTGTTTCGTAATACTAATTAGTATCCACTTGGAAAACATATATTGCCAATAACTGCAACAGTAACAAGTATTCAAATGAGAGGTAAAACAAAGGGATGGGGAAATTTATGTTTCTCCCATATTGCTCATGCTCATTCCAGAAAGAGATCCATGTTTTCATATTTAACAATGATCTGAAATAGGCTTATAGATTGTGTTCATTGTCTCTTCTAGTCCACAGACAACAAATAGACATGGGCAAATTGATCATAATTGTTGTCACGCCCCAGGGCGGCCGTCCCCGGGACGCGGCAAGTGTATATATAATATCAGAATCTACACAGGAGGTCAATAATATATCATACACAAACAACCAGAATGACACACAGACAACAAAGAGGCTGACATGATATATACACCAAATGCGGAAGCAAAAGACTGAATCTATAAATAAACATACTACAGACTCGATACTCAATCGTCTGTCCTGTGAGAGCCAATATACACAAATACAACTGAATATATACAAACGCGTGCCAAGCACGGAAATAAAATACATACAGCCAAGAAGGGATGCTGATAGCCTCTGGCACTCGCGGAACGTAGCGCTGCTCCGCTACTGAAGGAATCTCTCGGAAAGCTCCTCCCGCTGCTCCGACTCCGGCTCAGTGGCAAATGGGGAAAAACATATGCGAGGGGTGAGCCACACGCTCAGTGAACAGCACAACCTATGCATCACAGACAATATTGACCACAATTCAGATCTTAAAAAAAATCCACAATCTCTTATTAACAACCACAAAATGGTAACAAATACTCAAACCAGTGGGTCGCTCAATCGCCAACCCACTACACCCTCACCCTCACCCTTCAATGGGTGACTTAGGATTTTGGGACTGATAATCATCCAATCACAACTCCAGTGGGTCGCTCATCGCCAACCCACTACACCCTCACCCTCACCCTACAACGGGTGACATAGGATTTTGGGACTGACTAGGCTGTTGGTCACCCTTGGTCCACCGATAGTCTCTCCTCCACTCCGTAGGCCGCTGGGCTATCACCCAAAACTTCAGCACAGTCCGTCACAAATATCGGGAGGCACCTACTGATGGGAACCCTCACCCACAACTTCAACACAGTCCGTCACAAATATCGGGAGGCGCCTACTGATGGGAACCCTCAGAAGGGACGGCCTTTCTAACGCTGGGGCAGCCTCTACTGGATCCAACGAAGGGGACAGAACAGCCTATCCATACGCATATGATCCACTCAGATCCGCCGACAACGCACCTCAATGACTCTAATGTCATGAATTCTTCCGAATTCCACCAGGGCGCATAACCAAGATGCGGGGAAAATGTATAATAATAGCAAGGTTGGAATATCATTGGGGGAAAGAAACTTGGGAGGGCAGCGTGAGTTCCCGATATAGGACACCCCGACAACCAAACAAGGAACACGGAGTACCCTTGTCACGCCCCGGGCGTCCCCGAGACGCGGCAAGTGTATATAAAATATCAGAATCTACACAGGAGGTCAATAATATCATACACAAGCAACCAACATGACACACAGACAACAAAAGCAGGGCTGACATGATATATACACCAAATGCGGATAACTAAAGACTGAATCTGTAATCAAAACACACTACAGACTCCATACATAATCACATGTCCTGTGAGAGCCAATATACATACAAAGACATCCAAATACAACCAAACGCGTGCCCAAGCACGGAAAATACATACAAACACAAGGGATGCTGATAGCCTCTGCAACTCGCGGGACGTGGCGCTACTCCGCTACTGATGAAATCCCTCGGGGAGCTCCTCCTCCAGATCCGACTCAGATGACACTGAAGAAAATATTATGCGAGGGGTGAGCCACACGCTCAGTGAACGGCACAACCCATGCATCACAGACAATATTGACCACAACCAGATATCTTTATCATCCACAATCACATTATCAAGCCACAATTCCTCAAACTAGTGGGTCGCTACCGCCAACCCACTACACCCTCACCCTCACCCTTCAATGGGTGACATAGGTTGTTGGGACTATCTATACAAAACCAGCGGGTCGCTTCCGCCAACCCGCTACACCCTCACCCTCACCCTTTAATGGGTGACATAGGATTTTGGGACTGATAAGCATCCAATCACAACTCCAGTGGGTCGTTCATCGCCAACCCACTACACCCTCACCCTCACTCTCAATGGGTGACATAGGATTTTGGGACTGACTAGGCTGTTGGTCACCCTTGGTCCACCGATAGTCTCTCCTCCACTCCGTAGGCCGCCTGGTCTACTCCCACATTCAGCACAGTCCGTCCTAAATCAGGAGGTGCCTACTGATGGGAGCCCTCTGTCAGGAAGGCCTGTCTAACGCTGGGGTAGTCTCTACCGGATCCAACGAAGGGAACAGAACAGCCTATCCATCGCATATGATCCACTTGGATCCGCAGACAGCACATTATAACAACACTAATGTTCTGAATTCCTCAGAACCCACCAGGGCGCATAACTACGATGCGGGGAACATGCATAATGTTATAACAAGGGTGGAATATCGTTGGGGGAAAGAAACTCGGGAGGGCAGCGTGAGTTCCCGTTATAGGACACCCCGACAACCAAACAAGGAACACGGTGTACCCTAACCCGGGTCTCACCGCTGTCCTCGCAAGGCCCCTCCCCTATAATATCCACTATAACATGCAATGTAAACAAATACTAGCATTTAATTTAATAAATAAACTAGTAGGGCACATGCATCGGTCGGGCTTCCTAGCATGGAAACAGGGGACATGCTGCATGGCTCATACACATCCTAAGGGTGCAAGTCCCTAACATGCAGAGTCTAGGGTAACATACATTCTACATTTAAATCATACAAACATGGATTACATATTACTGCTAGTTAATATACATCCATGGTGCCCCAGGAGAGGTCGGTATACGCCCAAAATGCGTATAACGCCTCTCTACTGGGTTGGATTGTCCCACTCACCGAGATCGGGGTCGTCGCGCGACCGTCCGTCTAGATCTGCAAGACAGACATTCAATATGGTGAGAAACCACACAATTTATACATAGAAATGCATAGAAATACCCAAAACTCAGATAAGCATGCATACGGGCTCGCACGCATGCGAGCACACGCGTACGCACGCGAGTCCGAGTGCCCCGACACCTACCCGAACCCTCGGGCAGCCATTCGCATGGCCCCCTGCATGCGCACGCACGCACACACCCCGGCACCATCGGCGCACTGCCGCGCGCTTGCCCGCGAGCCCAGACGCGCACCCGCACGCATGCGCACGCTCGCGCGCGCCCACGTGCACCGCGCGTCCAGCCCGCGCCCCTCGCGCAGCACCCCGCGCACTGCCCCAGCACGCCCCAGCACGCCCCAGCACGCGCACGCACCCGCATGCACGCCCGCGCGCGCACTGGTTCCCTGCCCAGCGCCCAGGCGCACTGCCCAGGCGCACTGGCCGCGCGCGCGCACGCCCGCGCGGCCCCGCGCGCGCCCGCGCGCACTCCCGCGCACACCCCCGCTCCCGCCAGCACCCGCGCGCACCCACTCCGCGCGCACCAGCGCGCACGCACCCGCGCACGACTGCGCGCCCGACTGCGCCCGCCAGCGCCCAGCACCCGACACCCGCGACCCAGCGCCCAGCGCTCAGCGCCCAGCGCCCGGGACCCTCACCCAGCGTCCACGCGCACGCCCGCGCAACACGCGCCCAGCGCGCCTGCCAGCCTGCCCGCGCTGCTGCCCGCGTTGCCTGCCTGCGCGCGTCGCCGAGTGGCCCGAGCACCGCTCGCCTGCACGCCCGGGGCACTGCCCGCCTGATGCCCGAGCGCCCCTGCACCCCCCGAGCGCACGCCCGCGCGCGCGCCCGCGCGCACGCGCTCGCGCGCCCAGCAAACTGGTGCCCTGCTCCCAGCCTACCCAGCTAGCCCTGCCAGCCTAGCACCCGACTAGCCCTGCACGCCCAACACCAGGCACGCCCAGCGCCAGCCCGAGCGCACGCCCGCGCGCACGCTCGCGCGCACGCACGCGCGCGCCCTGCCAGCGGCCCTGCCTGCTGCGCCTGCTGCTGCTGCCCTGCCATCCTGCCCGAGCCCGAGCTCCTCTACCACCCACCTCCGACCACCACCACAGCCTCCGACCGCCTCCCACAGCCCTCCGACGGCCACCCACCGCCGCCAACCGCCTCCCAACCACAAAACCACCCCCCTAGCATACATCTATGCAAGAAAAAGAGGGAAAGGGGGCTTACCAAGGGGAGGAGGGGAAGTCCGGTGGCTCTCCGCGCGCCGAAACCTTTCTCAAAGGCTCTCCTACGCCCCGATCTACCTCCACCGCCGAGATGGCTCAAATCAGGGACGAAGAGAGGGCGGACGGACGGGCAAAACTCGCCGGAATTGGGATTTGAAAACACCGGAGTGTAGATCGGGACCCGATCTACACTTCCTATGTTTTAGGTTTTAAGTTTTGAGGGGTCTAAGGGCCTCAAACGGAAGAAAAACGGAGGAGAGGAGAGAGAGGGCTCAAGGTAGGAGACGATGAACAGTAACTCGGAATTTACATCCCACTTTTATATAGCGTGCGACTTAAAAACCCAGATACGCCCCGGAACTGCGAAATTTCGGAAACGTTACCGGAATTCAACGAAATTTTCGTGAGAGGTCTAAAATGGCACCAGGACACCAAATATGCAGTTAGATTTTCAATCGGAGTCCTCTAGCTCAGACGATAGCTAACAGTCCAAAAATTAGCGGTACCGATCGAAAAACCGAAAAAAACGAAAAACTGCCAGAACGCTCTAACGGTTACCAGCAGGCTAAAAAGTGACACATATATAACAACCCTAGCCCGGGTCTCACCGCTGTCCTCGCGAGGGCCCTCCCCTATAATATTCACTAATTATGCTAATAATCATACAATGGATAAATCATTAATTTTCAACTAGAGGTATAATATTATTGGGACAAGAACCTTGGGAGGGCAGCATGAGGTCCCGATACAGGACATCCCAATAACCAAACAAGGAACACGGAGTACCCTAACCCGGGTTTCAATGTTGACCTCGCAAGGCCCCTCCCTATAATATTACCTAAGGCATGCAATTAAGCATATACTAGCATTTAACTTAATAAATAAACTAGTGGGACACATGCATAGGCCAAGGCTTCCTAGCATGAGGACAGGGGGGACATGATGCATGGCTCATACACATATCCTAAGGGTGCAAGTCCCTAACATGCAAAGTTCAGGGTAGCATGCATTCTACATTTTAAAATCATGCTCGCATGAAATACACTTTACAACCAGTTAATATAAATCCATGGTGCCCCAGGAGAGGTCAGTATACGCCCAAATGCGTATAACGCCTCTCTACTGGGTTGGATTGTCCCACTCACCGAAAATCGGGTCGTCGCGCGACCGCCCGTCAAGATCTGCAAGACAGACATTTATATGGTGAGTTAAATACACAAATACATTAAAATACTCAAAATACATCAAAAGAACCCAACACTCGGCCAAACGTACATACGGCCCGTACGCACGTTAGCCCGAGCACCCCGACTCACTCCCGAACCCACCGGCAACCACCCGCACGGCCACCCGCCCCCGGATGTGCCGCCGCGCCTCAGCCCGCGCACCCAAGCGCACCGCCGGGCCCCTGCCCGCACCCCTGGACCCGCAGCCGAGCCACCCGGTGCGCCGCGCGCCCACTGCGCCCTGCCGCAGCAGCCCGCGCGCACCCCGCACGCCCCGTGCTGACCCGCGAGCACACCGCACGCCCCGCGCGTCCAGCGCCTCGCCCCGCGCGCACCCCGCGCGCACCACCAGCTCCTTCCCGCGCGCACTCCGCGCGTACCACCAGCCTCTACTCGCGCGCACGCCTGCGACTCTGCCTAGCGCCCAGCGCACATGCCCTCTGCGGTGCCCAGCGCCCCAGCGCCCAGCACCCTCGCCCAGCACCCAGGACCCTCACCCATCGCCCACGCGCACGCTCGCGCAACACGAGCCCAACGCGCCTGGCAGCACGCGCCCAGCGCGCCTGCCAGCCTGCACGCCTGGGCACTGCCCGCCTGATGCCCGAGCAACCCGAGCATGGCCTGCCCAGCCGGCCTGCCCGCAGCCATCCTACCCCGCACGCCTCCCCCTGCACCCCCCGGGCGCACGCCCGCGCGCGCCCCCACGCGCAAGCGCTCGGGCGCCCGGCAACCTGGTGCGCCAGCTCCCAGCCTACCCGGGACGGCTAGCCTCCCTGCCCGGGACTGCCTACCCGCCTGCCCGAGCAACCACCCTCTACCACCAGCCACCCCAAGGCCTCCGACCACCCCCACATCCCCCCGACGGCCACCCACCGCCGCCGACGGCCTCCCAACCTCATACCCACCTCCTAACATACATCTATACAAGAAAAGAGAGGAAAAAGAGGCTTACCAAGGGGAGGAAGGGAAGTCCGGTTGCTCTCCGCGCACCGAAACCTCTCCCAAAAGGCTTCCAACGCCCGGATCTCTCTTGGCCCTCGAAATGGCCCAAAACAGAGGAGAAAAGAGGGGGGGAGAAGAGGCAAAACTCGCCGGAATCCGGATTTGAAAGCACCGGGGTGTAGATCGGGACCCGATCTACACTTCTTATGCTTTAGGTTTTTGGGTTTGAGGGCTCTAAGGGGCTCAAAAGGGAGAAAAGGAGAGAGGGGAGAGAGAGGAAGCTCTTGGTAGGGATGATGAATAGTGCCAATGAAATATTAGATTTTATTTATATAGACAAATCACTTAAAATACCCGGATACGCCCCGGAACTGTGAAATTTCGAAAACGTTACCGGAATTCGATGAAATTTTCGTGAGGGGTCTAAAATGGCACCAGGACACCAAATATGCAGTTAGATTTCTAATCGAAGTTCTCTAACTCAGGACGATAGCTAACGGTCCAAAAATTAACGGTTCCGATCGAAAACCGAAAAAAATGAAAAACTGCCAGAACGCTCCAACGGTTACCAGCAGGCTAAAAGTGACACATATATAACAATTGTAGATAAAGTTATGGTTTAATAGGCAAAAAATGTGAACATATGAGTTATCACATATCCTTAATTGATGAGACAGAGAAATGATGAGTTCTTTTTTTTTGGAACAAAGGCTCAATATCCTCCAAATATTGGCCATTAGTATGGTTTTACAAGATAGGATTTGAAGAAGGGTGGTGAATGAGTATGTCTTATGATGTGCCATAAGGACATTGCTCAAGTAGAAAAATATGGTATGCTTGATAACACCTCCATGGCATAACTGTGAAGGGAAGGTGCTAATACGTTGCTTGATTTATATTTTGCATTTTTCCTCCTTGTTTTTCGGGAATTGTATTACTGTGTTTGATTTCCTTACCAGATAGCTTTTCTTGAATTTGATGGAGCGGGTTTGTCTGGCACATTGCTGTAATTTTGGCCCCTAATGCCCATTAAAAATTTAGTTCCCGTGGGCAGGTTATTGTCATCATCAATAAAAACCTAATGAGTTATAAGAGGGTGGTTGAGCGCTAAATGCTTTCATCCTTTGGTTCTTTTATTCTCTTTTAAAGTACTGATAGATAAACTCCACGATTTGAGGCTGAATTCATCACCTAAGTCTGGTAAAATGTTGGCAATTTAAATTAAGTCGAATTACTAAAATAGAAACTGTGTAATGGTTGTTAAGGATTACACATCTTATATTAGTTGTCATGAAGAGCTCTAAGCTCTTTGTGGGGATCCCTCCTTGTTCAATTGTAAAAAATTTCTTCTTGATAGAAAGCCTTATCATTAATGGACCGTCAGTGTAGACACTGTGAGGCTATACTGTGTTGCAAGCTTAATTCTCTATAATATTTACATTCTCAACAATTCTGTAAAGCCTTCTACTATTAAATATGTCTATTTGTAGAGGTTATGTTGTTATATTAAACAATAATGCGTGCTTTTTCAATTAATATGTTGGTTGGATTCACAATATATCTGTAAATTTCATTTTTTTTTTTTTAAGCTATTGTATGCAATAAAATCAAAATATGAACGAATGGGAGGCTTGTCACAGACCTTTTAAAAAAAATTGATTTGTTCCAAGTAAAACAAGTGAATTTGTTAATTCATGTGAATGTTAGAATTTGGTTTAATCATGATTCATGAGTCTTCAACATGTACTTTTAGCTATTTGAACATCCTCGTGCAATCGCTATCCTCCTAAACTCTTGGCACTGTTTGACTTCTGCCATTTGGACCTCAGCTGAACTCTTTTGAATTTCTTTGGGCAACAACTTTCATAAAATCATAAATTGTTAATATGAATTCAATGTGCAGGTCGTTGCCAGGTAACAATCTAACTAGAACTATCTCGGAGGAATTCAAAATCTTGTCCAGTTTGATGCAGTTGAGCTTAGAAAGTAGCAACTTAGACGGAGTCATACCAAACTCACTTGGGAATCTTACTAAACTTCAAATTCTGTAAGTACTATCATCTGTTAGTTTTGGCTGGCCTTAGTAAGGCCTGAATATCATCATCCATCATATTAGTTAGCATTCTATCCTCTTGTCTATCTCTGGCGAATCTGGCTAAAACTTCAGCAGCCTGCACTTGATCCCTTGGAACCCATTTGAATTTGACTGATTTTAATTGAGCTTCATGTTTCTTGATGCATTCCACCTTCTGATGTAATTCCTTAGGACATTGTGATGAACTTTGTAGTAGCTTCACAAGAACCTGGGAATCAGAACAAATAGTAATCGATTGTATTCCCATCGACAATGCCGTTCTAATGCCCAAATCAATTGCTTCAGCTTCTATGAATGTCGTTGTGGCCCAAGGCCATGAACTGTATCCCACACTTGGGATCCTTCGTTCTGCTGTATTTACAATTACAAAACCGGCTCTTGCACGTCTGGAAGTAATATCTACAATTCCATCTGTTATTTCTTGTTGTGTGTAGGGTACCTCGATTTCTGCAATTACTTGAGTAGTTCGTGCTCCAAAGGATATCAATCTAGAGGACTCTCATCTTCTTCATTTCGATTATTTATCAGCATCCATTGACATTATTTCAACTGGCTTGGAGCTCTACCGACTAATTGGGTTGGGACTGGATGTTGGTGCTCAAAAATGAGCCTATTGCGAGCCTTCCAAATTTGCCATATCATTAGAATGAATAATACTATTTTATTTTCTGAGTTTGCATGCTTGCCCCATATTTCTCTGAGTGAAAACACTTATCCAGTTATCCAATTCTGGAGGTCTTAGTTCCCGTGGCACCAGACGCCAACAATCTCTGGCTAACACACATTCAGTAAATAAATGTGCTACAGTTTCAGAGGAGTCATCACATAATTGACATCTTGTATCCATATGCATTTCCCGTGCATCAAGCAACGTTTTTGTTGGGAGACTATTCCGTATGAGTTGTCACAAATAAGTTTTCACTCGTGGGAATACTGAAATTTTCCATACCTCAGACCAACCATGATAAGTTTTTTCAATCGTAGAATTTTGTAGCAATGGATATAATATATCCTTTGTTCGTGGCACAAGAGAAGGGGAACTTTCCCAGCTCCAGTATCCAAAACCCTCAGCCTCTTCAGGTGATTCAGCCTTACATGAGAATTGATGATGTTCAAAAGGATCATCATGGTAACAATTCTAGACACTACATTGTCATCCACGTTGCTTGTTTCCTTTTCACATGTCGGGTTGGAGGTTAAAAGCTTTATCTTAATTAAATTATGTTGTCAACCCTATACATCTAATAAGAATTTAAACTTGGATGGTTAATCCATTATGTAACGTACTTGTTCTTTTTGTCAAGTGGACCCCGGTGCAAAGATTCTCTATCATGTACCTGAGACTAGTTATTATGCATGTGCATATGCGCATGAAAAAAATATCATTTTAAAAAAAACATTAGCACAAAGTAATTTAATAAGTTTTATTTTAATTTTAAAATAGACTATCATAAAAAAAGTTAAAATTCTATGAAGAAATATATTTTTCAATAAAATGATCACATCATCATAACTATGGTTGGTAGGTCAAACCCAGTATCTATGTTCCATTCAATGTTCAAAAAAAATTCGATATTTGCCATTGATCTTTATTCACTAGAGAGAATCAAAATACAACAAACAAAAGTCATTTGAGTGCTTCATAGGGTCCTTGGCTTGGCATTCAACAACTTTTAGTTTTCATCATTAAAAAATCCACCATTCAAAAAATCTAACACTTTGCCAGGCAATTTGAGAACATATAATTTTGACTATTATAAAGTTCACTGTGAATACTAAAATCGAACTTCATTAGTTATAGATGTTTCTTTATTATGATAAAATGTAAATTAAAAAGAAAAAAAATGCGTTGAAACATTTGATTTCCATCTTATATGAGAAAACAAAATAAATGATCACAATTAAAACCTAATATTCATTCTCAGGGCGTCGGTGATTGGCACGACCAACGACGAGGATGCCGCAGGGCCTATCGGTGCATTGAATAATCTGGTCCAGGAGGGCTGTGGTGTGAATCAATCTTCTCCATGTTGAATGCCTGAAGAGGTTTGCTCGGAAGACTGACCCTCCATCAAAGGCGCATCTGAGATGCCTGCTGAAGAGGGCGACCTGACCAGTGACAGCTCGAGGATGCTCGAATCTAATCACCTGGTTGAACCTCCTCTAAAGTAAGGCTACTAAAGCATCCCTAGGACTGGCCAGTTAGCCCTAGGTTCAAGTTAAACCCTGGTCGTAGGCAAAGGCGAGACCACTGCAACCCCCGCAATAAGGAATTTGACGTTTCCCAATGCATTTTTAAGTTGTATCCTCATTGAAGATGTATCCAGACAAGGAAGAAGATATATAAAAAAAATATGAAATGTTGGAAGAGGATGAAATTGACAACAATGAAGAGGATGAAATTAATGACGATGATGAATTTTATGTCAGAGTTAAATAAGCATCAATGGCAATAATAGCACTTGTTATTGAATTAAAAAATATAATTTCTCAGGGTTGTATTGAACATCCACTAGCTTGACGCCCCATTTCTCGGAGTGGATACACATACATACACAATGAATTGACAGGTGTTGACCCCGAAAGATTTCGTAAGTTGTATAAGATGTATCCAGATGCCTTTCAGAAATTATGCAACATCATAAGAGAAAAAACAACTTTACGAGATACTATATTCATTTGTGTCGAAGAGAGCTTGCTACTTTTTTAATGACAGTCGAATAAAGTTCTTGATATTGTCAAACTCGTAAGACTTTTGGTTGGTCTAAATGGATTACTAGTCAGAATTTCAATAAAACTTTGAAAGCTAAGAATACAATAGCACCGGAGTTCATAGCTAAACCAGAATGTTTGGTTTCACAAAAAATTAGGGGGAGTATGCGTTTTTATCTTTATTTTAAGGTAAGGATGAATCATTTATTCGTTTATATTGAAATTTATATTTTAAGGTAAGGATGAATCATTTATTCGTTTATTAACATAGGTTAATGTAATATTTTTTAAAGATTGTATTGGAGCTATTGATGGCACGCATATATCTGCAATGATAACAGGACCTACAAAGAGTAGCTACCGTAATCGGAAGGGAAATGTATCACAAAATGCGTTAGCTGCTTGTAATTTATGTAAAGATATGTGAAGATCGATATTAATTATATTAAATTACATTTTATGTTGGGTATGAATAATTAATGTTGAATTTGAATATTTGAGTTCTTTATTTGTTATTTTAAAAATCTAAAAACATTATTGTGTTTATTAATAGAAATCCACCTATGAAAGTCTATGAAAGTCTGTAAAAGCATGTAAAAGTCCATTATAGTCAATTTATGAAAGTCTGCAAAAGTCTGTAAAAGTCTATGAAAGTTCATGAGAGTCAATATGTGAAAGTCTGTAAAAGTCTATGAAAGTTCATGAGAGTCAATATGTGAAAGTATGAAAATTCTACAGAAGTTCATCATGTAAATAATGTTTACAAAAATCTATTAAAGTCCGTATCGACTACCCCCATAAGATTAAAAAGCTGTTTATTTATAATAAAAAAATATATGAGAATAAGCTGGCATTGATATTGTAGGTCTAACACCCAATTTATTACATTAATATAAAAATAAACTAAATGTCAAATCACTTGTATTAAATCAGAGGATTCGTCTGTCAAATCAATTTTTAATTTTTATTTATATTTTATTCACAACTTATTAATTATAAATAAAAAAAAAGGGTTAAAGACATTTGCATCCCTGCAAACATGGATAATCCCATATAAGTCCCTCAAAACTCACATAAACATGATTGTCATCCCCAGGTTAAAATTTTATTCAAATTTGACAAAATATTTTATTTTCATATAATTGTGTAGACATTATAGTTTCCATAAATTATCATAAAAGCAAATTAATCCATGCAAAGATCAAATTATCCTTGTATAACTTTTTATGTTTTTTCATTTTCATTGAGGTATTGATTGAAATAGTTAAAAATTTAAGGATAATTTAATCGTTTCATAATTATAAGTTAAAATTAAGTAGGATAGATTGAGTTATGATTAATTTTTATTCAAATCAGAGATGCACATGGGTTTTTGTGACTTTTCAAGGACTTGTACGTCTGTCCCAACTTTGATAAGGACTTATATGGGATTAACTATGTTTACAAGGACTTGAATGGCTTTAACCCTAAAAAAAATAAAAATTTTATTATTATATTTTTTTAATAAAAATAACTAAAAACATAAATAAAAAAATTTATTATTTAATTATCTATTTTAAAATAACTTAAGTCACAGCAGTGCAATGAGAATCATTGTGAATGATAAATTAGACCTAGTTACCGAAATTTACCCTCAAATTTTATGAGCTTAATTAAAGCTCCACTGAGTTTATATAATCAACGCTCTGAAGTAAATCAGTCATCAACAACCCCCCATCCCACCCAAAAAAAAAAAAAAAAAAAAAATCTCCAGTAGATTCAGAAGATGGAAGCCATGAATCGAGCCTTGGAGAGGGCGAAAATGATGGTGGGTCTTGAAGTCGACGACGACGAGGAGTCCCAAGCCGTCGAAGAAAACACTTCCATCTTCGACGATTTCAATCGTCACTGCACCCTCTCCACCAAACAGGTCTCTACATACATAACCCACTCCACATTTAAAACCCCCTTCATTGGGTTCTTGAATCTGAAACCCATTGTCTAAATTTTGATGAAACGAGACAGATTTTTTTTTAATTCCACTGCGTGTGTTTGGTTGAAATTTTTCTTGGATCGAATGATTTGGATTTTGGGTGTTTTTGTTTTCTTGGTTTCTGTTGGTGCTTTATTTTGGGTTTAGTGGATCTCTTCCTCTCTCAAACTGTGTGATTTGGTTGTGTAGTGAATGAATCATACATTGTTCATTCATAACTAAATTAACAGTACATCAGCATTGCTCATATGTTTGTGTTTTTCAGAAGTATACATACCCTCCACATCTAAAATCTTCATTGGATTCTTAAATCTGAAGCACATAATTTAAATTTTGATGACAATTGAACAAACGGCCTATTCTAAAAATATCATTTTTTTTAAAAAAAATTATTGTGTGTGTTTGGTTGGCGTTTTTTCTTGGATGAGGTTGATTTCGGTTTTGGGTTTTCAACTAGTACGATTTGATGTAATTTCAAACAATTAGATGGATGGATGTTCGATTCGGACTAACAAGAATGAATGGATGTTTGTATTGAATTTATTAGCACAGATGGATGTACATTTTGAACCAAATAGAATGAATTGATGTTGAATTTGAAATTTTGAACCAAATAAGAATAAAGGAATGTTCGATTTCACCCATTGAACCAATTAGAATGGATGGATATTTAATTTGAATTAATTAGATTGAATGGGTGTTTGACTTGAACCAATTAGAATGAATAGATGTTCATTTTGATCCAATTGAAACGAATGGTTGTTCAATTTTTTGCCAGTTAGTAGGATTTTCAATGTGAAACATATTACACTAATATACGAAACATTCTTTTATTTGTGGATATTTTTTTGAGTACTTGAGTATTGGCTTATTTCAAAAAATGTAGCAACTTACAGATATTACTGCTTTAACCATAAATGCAGGTCATTTGTGGTTTTGACATATGACAAGTTCCTAGTAAAAATTATGCCCTAAACAGCATTCTATTTCTTTTCTTTCTTTCAGAGATTGTATGGCTTTGCCACTTGCCTGGTTGCGGGATTAGCTTGCACAATTCTGGTGAGAGGAAAAGTTATTTCTTATGACAGTCTCCCCTTTGTTTAATCTACTTCTTGTACGATATGAAAGTTGATATGTAGTGCCTGGCCTATATATGGATTTATCTAGATATTCATATTGTAATGATAAATGAAATATTAAATTTGTCTCCCCTGGGTAGAACAGTTTTTTATCATCTATATTGAAATACATTTTCATTTGAATAGAAGATGAAAGCCTACCGCTTATTTTTTTAAAAAAATAAAAATATTGAAATACATTTTCTATCTAAATCACCAACTTCATACTTTCTTCAAAAAAACCAGCTTCCGATCACATGGGAATTGTATAAAACAAGACAAGTTCTGAATCCAAACTTCCCAATCACCTATTTTGATATTCAATTTCTCCCCGTCCCTCTCCTTTCCCTATATTCCTTGATTGGCTACTTTTGTTTAAAGGGAATGTTGGTGCAATGAATATTAATAGTATCTCCTAATTAGAAAATATTCTATTCTTTGGTTCGAATAACATTTGGGTGTGGTTATCCCTACTAACCCATTTACGAAGTCAGTAAGTTTCTCATTCAAAAAAAAAAAAGAGTCAACACTAACCAAAAAAACAGAAAACTCATTTTTATGATTTGTTTTGAAAACCACAACCGCACTAATCAACCTCTCCCCACCAAGCATATACATGAAAAACCCACTCCCACCAACCCAACCAAAACAAAGAATTGGTGGTGGTGTGCATCGACGATGGAGGGAGGAGAGGTGGAGGGGGTGGTGGTGCAGCGACTGCGGAGGAGGGAGAAGTGGAGGTAGTGGCGGTGGAGTTAGTGGTATATGGCGGAGGAGGTGGGGGTGGTGTGGTAACTGCGACACCAACAGTGGAGGATGTAGAAGAGGAGGGGGTGGTGGTAGTGTGTGGCGACGGTGGAGGAGGGAGAGGTGGTGTGTAGCGATGGTGAAGGAGGGAGAAGGGGGTGGTGGTGGTGTGTAGCGACATCGTAGGACGGAGAAGGGGAGGGGGAGAAAAGGGAATAGAAAGAAAGGTAGAGAAATCAAATGGGGGTGAGGGATTAGAAGTTCAAAAAATTTGTATATATGTAGTGGTGAGTTTAGGATTATCATGAAGTGTGATTAGTGGGGTCAATCGGGTGATGGGGACGGTCAATAGGTTAGTGGGAATATCCATTCCCAAAACATTTTCAATTGACTAAGAATTAAATAGTTTTTGCATAATGCTTAGAATACTGAAAGGGTTTAATAGTTTAAGTTTAGGAATTAGAAAACTCAACCGAAAATGAAAATTGAGACCCGGGTATATGGAAATAAGAGAGTTTAATCCAGTAAAATATCCAGTGTATTACTTGAAGCTTGATGAGGTATTGGGCAAATCAAAACTTTGCTTCTGACTGAGGCTGTGTGAGCAAAAACTGAATATAAATAAATCAAGAACACTCTTTTGGAACATCCCCATGGCCATCTCATGTAGGTGCATGTCGGATTGTCGGTCAATGAGTGGTAGGTTTGAAAAATAAAACAAAAATGAGATCCCAAGACCCTCTCTCATTAATGTAAGTCAAAATTTCCTTTCATGGATGAAAAAAAGGTTGTCTTATCTGTTTGTCTGGAATCCAGATGGATCTTCTCTTTGTTGGTCACATAGTAGTACTTAAATGTGATTAAGTAGTTTTGTCTAGTCATTGATGCGCTATTTTTTTCTGTTTTGATGACAGTCTATGCTTGTTTTCTTCAATCCAATCAAATTTGGGATTACATTCACCTTTGGCAATCTTCTTGCACTTGGGAGGTCTGTTCATATATCCATTCGAAATCCTTTCATCTTTTGATTATTTCATATTTATGTGCTTTTTGCGGTAGCTTTTATTGCATATGACATGCATCATAAGAAAAAGAATTCTTTGATGTTTAATTATGTACTCTCATCATTACACAACATTACTTTTATTTCCTTGCTTGATGCTTTAATCCATTTTCAGTCCCAATATTAATTATTGCTTTACCTAGGACTTGAGATGACAATAAAAAGATGAAGGGATTTTGTAATGAATGAGATAGAAAAGCGAGTGATGTTCTTTAAGAAGAAATCAAATAACTAAACAATTAGCTTTCAAAAAGCTCCATCATATTCAGATTATATCATCTTAAATCCTTCATATGTTTGAATAGCTGGACGTGTGAATAAATGAATTTGTTAAGGTGTTTGAGAATTTATATGATCACCATAATAGTTTAACAGAGATCTTGAGTCATTCTTCTTCTTCTCTTCTTTGCATTTAGTGGTTTTGGTGACTTCTACATTGAGGACTTACTTATTTTAAAAGTTCTGAAAATTTAGGCTGAATATCAGCAAATATTTATTGAAGATTGGTTTTGGACAGACTTACAATAACCCGGATGGAAGTCATAAGAATGTCTATTGATGATGAACCCAGCCAAATCTGGTGAAGGAGGTCCAATGATGGATAGATGCTGGTTGCTTTAATTGTCGTTAAGATCTAGTCTTTACCAACAAAAGAAATTTATAACTCTCTTACCTCTTTTTGGTATAAAATTGTAGCAAGAGGTCGATCCCACATGGAGACTATTGAAGCAAACAAGTAATTGTAAAAGATATCAATTCTCAGCAAAAGGATTTTAAAACAAGAATTTTGAGGATTGATCCAAGGAAACTACTCTAAAAGGTAATCTTTACCAACAAAAAAAATTTATAAATCTCTTACCTCTTTTTGGTAGAAAGTGGTAGCAAGAGGTCGATCCCACATGGAGACTATTGAAGCAAACAAGTAATTATAAAAGATATCAATTCTCAGCAAAAGGATTTTAAAACAAGAATTTTGAGGATTGATCCAAGGAAACTACTCTAAAAGGTAAAATAGAATTCTAATTTGAATCAAGATACGAAAAAAGCCACCAAGGATTGAAAACCACCCCACAAGTATGATTGATTAGATCTTTCTTTTGCACTTATATTTCCCTTACTTCACATGAGTTCAGAGATTTTACTTGATCACATGGAAAATATAAATTTAAAGTTTTTTTTTAGAATTTCATTAGTTGATACACCATTAACTATGAGATCAAGGACGGTTCTTAAAGTGAAGACCCTCTTCCTTGACAGTTAAGATGTTCAATCAATGAAAACAAAATATTTCAAAAAAGTAGTTCACTTCTACTCGATTTGAAAATAGGGTTTATAAAGAATCAATCATGTCTCATCTAAGTAAAACGACGGAAGATCTAAAAATACTCATAATCAAGAGAAATCTAAGTTGAAGAAACTATATAATTATGAAGCATAAATCAGAAAAAAAATATAAGGTGCACAAATAAAAGAACTAATCACTAATCCTCACCTTGATGCGAGGATGATCTAGCCTATCATGGTTGATGATATTTTAGAATAATAATAAAAAAATTCCATGAAAATCAAATGAAGAAGAACTTTTTATTGCTTGAGCATAAACAAAATACAATAGGATTTATGTCTCTAATACCAAAGAAATACAGACTGAAAACAAAACACAACTGAAAATAAAAACTCAAAACAGAAAAGAAAGAACAAGAAAATGGAAAATAAAATTTTGCTCAGCTGAATGAAGAGGTTCCTTCCCCTCTCTCTGCAGGCCCCTTTTTATAGAGTTTTGGGGGGTGGATTGGCTGGAGTTTTTAAATCCGGACAGCTGCACAGGATTTAAAGAATCCTTGCTGATTTGGTAGAGTTGCGCGGGCTGATTTGGTGGCGATTTGATGGATTGGTTGGAACTGTTTTTCAGTGATTTTGATGGGGCTTTAAGGCTGATTTGATGGATCAGATTTGCTAATTTGTGGTGGTCTGCTGGAGCTGATTTGTGAGGGAGATTTTCTCTTCTTTTGGCAATTGTGATGACTCATTCTTTCCTTATTTACTATAGATTTTTAGGAGTTTGTTCTATCATTGAATATGCACATGTTCTTTTCCCTCAATAGCATGTAGAAATTTATCTTCATATCCTATAAAATTTAGATTAATATTAGAATCCACATGACAAATATAATTATTCACATGAAATGTATAAATGTAGTTTATTTGTGCAAATTATGCTTTGAAAATAAAATTCCCTAATATGTATGTCGAAAAGAATATATTGCATAGGGAAATGTCCAAGACAACTCTAAAAAAATTCATGCCACGTCAGGTTAACAAAAACCTTGAGGCTTGGTTTGACATTGGGATAAGGGGTTGGGATAAGGAAATAATTTGGTTAAATCACATGTTGTCCCATATGGCATAAGAAAAAAAAAGGGATAAAACATGAACAATTGTTTTTATTTTGAGAGAAAAAGTGGGGATATTTTGTTTTAAGTAAAAGGTGGAATAGACTTTATTCTCATTTTTTAACCTCATTTTGTAAAACATTGACAACATTTATGACTGTCCTTCCCAAAAAAAAACCCAATCAAAAAATTTAATAAAACTAAAACCAACAATATTAATGCCCCTTTAATAGAAATGGTAGACTTTGTGTTTTTGAATTTTTTTTTGAACTTATCCCATATTTTACATCATGTGATCTAAATGCAAAGTTAAGGATAAGAACACAAAAAAATGGGGATAACAAAATGCATTACCAAATGTTAATATTGATAAAAATAATGTATTTTTATCCTCATAAATTAGGCTAACTTATCCTAAATATTTATTCATTTACCATACTAGGCCTAAGCATACCCATCAATACAAACTGCTGCAATCGGAATAACAAATAAATTATAACAATCATCAGATTGCAGGTGAGTTTTAGACAAAATGACGCATATTTATTGATCATTTAGAGAGAATAGCAGCCAATCACAATATTTTTTTAAATTATCATGCAGAACCTAGACTTCAGTTGCAGGAGTCTCTCTATTGTCTTTATCCTTCTTCACTTGGTGATTCCCTTATTCTGAGTGTCTAAAAACAGATGTTTTACTCCAGCCACAAATGTATCAATGTGTCTCAGAGCTCAGTTATTTTATTAACGCGTGCCACTGAGACCTAAACTGTAAGGCGGGTGCTTCTTGATTATATTCTTGATATGCTGCATTGCAGAACTAGTGTATCTCATTTTTTTTTTGTTTTGTTTTCTAACAAGGAACACTAATATTGCTAGAAAAACCCTGAATGCATAGAGTCGCTCATAAACCTTGTGCATCAAATAAGCCCAGGGGGAGTCGAAGTCGGGACCTATTAGGAGCAAACGTATGGCTCTATCTGAAAAAGAATACAAATAAAATTATTTTATTAGGAGATTAGAAAACCTTGTCGAATTCTTCAACCCTGTCATCTTTTGTTGGGATAATTTTGGCACATTTTATGAGGAAACTACGACTCTAGATAAGTGTCTTATGTCGGCATCAGCTTTCTCTCTGCTTCCATTTCTTTTCTTCTTCTTCATCTACCATGTATTAGTGAAATATGATTGATAAATATATGAATGTTTGACACTTGCCCTTTGTTATACATCCGTCCCTGTGATGTGGCTTGTTTGTGCTTTCAGATTCTAAAGTTTGATTCTTTTGTGTGACAGCACAGCCTTTCTCATCGGCCCCAAACGACAAGTGGGGATGATGCTTGATCCAGTGCGTATATATGCGACAGCTCTCTATATTGCAAGTATCATAATCGCTTTGTTTTGTGCTCTCTATGTAAGTTCCATTGCATCCTTTGATGTTCTTCATTCAGTTGTTTTTTTTTTTAAATTATGAAAGTTACCTTTGTTAAATCATTCACCGTTACTTAAATGCTTCTATATGCTTTTTTTCATTTTAAATATGCAGGTACATAATAAGCTATTAACTTTTATCGCTATCATCTTGGAATTCGGAGCTCTTGCTTGGTAAGTTGGATCTATCTCTATCTGTATCAATAAAAGTTATATGCATGCTCTATGACCATGAGTGTTAGCAAATCTTTGATCCATTAATCATTGAATCACATCATTGAAAAGCTTATTTCAACAAGAATAACTCAACATTAGTCTGTTGTGAAAACCATAAAATATAAATTCATCATTTCAACCAAACCACCTCTTGGCATGTTGGTAAATATCCTCCCTCTTCACCAATGGGTACTGGTTCAAACTTTACTCCTGTTGATAAGAGTCGATTTTAACCAGGGGAAAAAAGCTTGTCTATTAAAAAATAAATTCATTTCTTAAAAGAAAATTTAAATGCCACCATTTCTTCCTGTAATGAAAGTTTCACCCCGTGTTCTTATCATTCTCCAGGTACAGTCTCAGCTACATTCCATTTGCACGATCCGCCGTTTCGAGAGTAATGGTATCTTGCTTCGACACTGAGTTCTAGGGCTGCTTCAGTGCCAGTCATCAATCTTTCTCACCAAAGATTGAGCAGAGGTGAGTACTCAAACAGTGTGTATGATGTCTTTGGTTCCATGACCAGCAGAGAAACTCAGGTGAAACTGAGAAGGGAAAGAAACACCAATGATCATCATTGTTATTGTTCTTGGAGAAGTTCTTTGTTTTTGTAGCAAAATGCAATCAGAATTGCTCTTGATATTTAGCAATGAATTGTCTCGCACATTATTTTGGAGGACTACTTTGATGTTTCATTAACATTGCATCTAATGATACATGTGTAGAGAAACTCGTATGTAAGAATCTGAATTTCTGACATTAGTTGTGTAATAGGTTATATAAGCAGTTTATTATATGCAGCTACATTTGCAGTCTTTTTTTTTTACTAGTAAGTTTATACTCCATTCGAGTGGAAAAATGAATCTCTTGGATGCCTTGAAAAACAGTATATTGATTTTTTACTGCATATAGACTAGTTTTGTGTGTGTATAATAAATAGTTTGACAATTATGTTCTATCAGTTTTTTTTTTTTTTTCACTTTAATTTCTTTGTGAAATATTAGGTTGGAGGATGTATATCAAATTGACATTCAATTGACAAGAGCTGGCGATATTAATATTATGGGTTAAAGACATCTAAGTCCCTACAAACATGGAAAAACCCATATAAGTCCCTATTAAAATTAGGACAGACGTACGAGTCCCTGAAAACTCAGAAAAACTCAATTATCATCCCTGAGTTAAATTTCCATCCAAACTTAACGGAATATTCCCAGAATATTCTGTTACATATAATTGTGTTGACGTTGAAGTCCTTATAAACAGTCATAAAGACAAATTAGTCCATGCAAAAGACAAAATTGCCCCTGAAAGACTTTTACATTAAATTGTGTACACATTGCAGTCCCTATAAACAATCATAAAGACAAATTAGTCATTGCAAAAGATAAAATTACCCTTCAAAGATTTTTACATTTAATTGGATAGACATTACAGTCCTTATAAATAATCGTAAAGACAAATTGGTACATGTAAAAGACAAAAATGCCCCTGAAGAATTTTTACATTTAATTGTGTAGAAATTGCAGTCTTTTAGAGGGTATTTAATTTTTAAATTGCAATGTATGCACAATTAAATGTAAAAATCCTTCAAGGGTATTTTTGTCTTTTAGATGGACCAATTTGTCTTTACGATTATTTATAAGGACTGTAATGTCTATTCAATTACATGTAAAAGTATTTCAAGGGCAATTTTGTCTTTTGCGGGGACTAATTTGTCTTTATGATTATTTATAGGAACTATAATATATACACAATTTAATGTAAAAGTCTTTTAGATGCAATTTTATCTTTTGCAGGGACTAATTTGTCTTTATGACTGTTTATAAGGACTTCAATGTCTACACAATTATATGTGATGAAATATTCTAGGAATATTCCGTTAAATTTGGATGAAAATTTAACTCAGGGATGATAATTGGGTTTTTCTGAGTTTTTAGGGACTCGTACGTCTGTCCCAATTTTAGTAGGGACTTATATGGGTTTTCCCATGTTTGTAGGGACTTAGATGTCTTTAACCCTAATATTATATATAATGTTGTTGATGAGATTGTATATAAATGGTTTATTTACATAAATGAATTCATATACTATATCTGTGCAATTTCTTTCTCCTTGACGTGTAATTCCAAAGAGGATTCATTGTGTGGGTTTCTTTTGATGTATGATTTTAAACAGTGTAACCAATAAGACTTATCATCACTCACATCTGCCATTTTGTTTGAAAACATAATAATTTTACCATTGTTACTCGAGGAGACAAACTAAGAATACAACTAAACCAAAAGTTGTTTATCTTAAATTATATTAAAATAATTATTTATCCGGCATATATTATTTTATCATTTTGTGAACTTTTTTGTTCATTTTTAACAACCAGTAGTGCACATGTGCGTTGTACATAAATAAATTATATTATTAAAATGTAATTGATGAATAATAATTAAAATAATTAATTGACTATGAAGTGAGAACATATTTTATAAAAATGAACATTTTGATCATTCATAAAAAAAAATCATGAACAAATTTATTCAACATTCTTCACACTTAACATAAATATTTACAATTTAAAATAAATATTTGACTATCTTTGTGAAATCATATAACTACATCACACTTGAGCCACCTAAGGAAGATTGCATTGATATATGTTAGATACCAAAATTAAAGGACCAGTGAGATAAATTTAATTAAGCTAATTGTTCTATAAAGACGACAAATAATGCTCTGGTGAAGATGTAGGTATATGGCAAGTTAGCAACTGAGGATATTTTTTATATGAATAAAACAAAAAAACCACCTCTCTGATGATACATCAAACAGAAGTTTAAAAAAAACAAACCACTTCCATTGCAAATAACAATGTGATATCCTTGTTAAACCTTAATTAAGTACCAAATTTTGACAAATTCAAATAAAATGACAAAAAAGAATCGCAGAAACATGAAATTTAATTACCAAACAATTGAAAAATTTGAACAAATTTTAAGTAACTAAAGTAGCAAAGCATGACTTTTTAAGAAGAAAAACGACTAACAAACAATACGTAAGTCCATTGAGATTCCTAACACTGCAGCAAACAATACGGAAGTCCAATTCTATTATCAAATGGAGGAAATAATATTCAAAAGAGGAAAATGCTCTCATATACAAAATATTTGAAAAGGAGGTTGAGTAAATGTTTAAAATTAGACACTTTCAATGAGCACTTACCCAGTGATCTTTCTCTTCATTACCCGGTTTCATCAAGTTAATCCAATCGCCAAAGCCTTTCTTCTTTTCTGTTTGCTGTTCAAATGACTTCCCAGCATCAGTTGTTCCTCTGCTTCTACCAATAATATCATTTCCACCCATCTCCTTGAGCTGCAACAGAAACAATAACCAAGAATGGAGAGATTCCACCTCCATTAATTATTTGAATTTCATTGGTCATTTAAATTTCATAAACCAGAACCACACCAGCATACACAATTTTATATACAAATTTTAGTAATTTGACACTCTAATACAACGTGGAAAAGTAGGTATACAACCTATCTACCAAACAAATTACAAATCACACAATGATATACAACATCAAGCCAGATGGCAGGTTACCATCATAAGCCTTAAAATGAGCACATACAATATTTAGTGCTCAGGAGGTGCGTACTAATGCTAAAAGATTGAAACCAAAATGCCAATCCACTCCAAAAAGGAAAAAAGATCATATGGATGAATTCGAGATTTACCACAGGCACTTGTTAGTGCTGAAAATTAAATTACTGAGTCTATTGCATCACTTATATGAATGATGATCACAAAGGTTAATCAGCCAACTTACGACCCATCTGGTAATTGTCTCAAGTGGATAAATCTTCAATGTTCTGCTCGTGCTAGGTCAAGTGATGCAATCAGACCCAATCTGAAACAGTAATTACATGAAAAATAAATTGATTGGAACAATTGAGTCAATCAGAAAGAATGACTCAAAATAAGTGTGTTCCAAAGAATAGCAATAATCATTATATTGCAGGAGGCCCACATCAAAGATTTTAGAAACACAAGCACATTTTTATTTAAATAAAACATACTAAAGAAAACCAACAAAAAAAGAGACCTAGTTGAAATTTAGATAAATCCCAAACCAGATTTTAAAATTTTAAAAAAATTAATCTGATTGGGTTGGAGTCAAAACCGATACTAACAGAGGGTGGGGAGGGATTCACCCAAAAAAAAAAAAAAGAAGCAAACATGCATCAAGGACTTGCAGTCGACGACCATGCTGAAAACAGTGAGGAGGAATGGATCCGAGAGGAGGCCGAAGTGATCCTTCACATCCAACATCAATGGGTGGTGGTGGAGCTTGGTCTCCGCCGTCGCCTCCTCTCCGACACCCTCCTCGGCCATTGTTAGGGTTTTCAATCCAAAACAGAGAAAAGTGAAGAAGCATTGCATATTTTGTGGCTTTGTAATGGTTCAGAAGATTAACCAACTCTGGCTCTTTGAATTCCCATCGGTGAATGTTCATTTTTCAAGAGACTGAATTGAAAACGTTCTATTGAATTGCATTTTTTTTTTTGGGGGGAGGGGAGGGGGGGTGTTGACGGTTTGTGAAAGGGTTCGGGGGAAAGTGAAGGGATCCTTTGAGATAGGGTTTGAGAGAAATTTAATTGATTGAGAGGAGTAAAATCATCAAATGAAATATTTTTCAGGATAATATAGATTAAGATATGTAACCAGGTTATCTTATCTTAATGTATATATATAAAGCATTAGATGGCTTACTCGCATATAATTAAAAAAATTATATTATATACTTCTAATATAATTGTGTATAAATGCATTTATATTAAGTTTATGCATATAATATTGTCAACAATATATAATTTTATAAATGCATTTTAAAATTATATACATTAATATATGTAACTTAAAATCAACAATATATAATTAAGATATAAACATATATTAAAATTAAGATATTTAAAATGTATATATGTATATTTTTAGCTAATTTTCTATAACACTTCTATTAATTTTAATTATATTAGATATATAATTATGCATGCATATAATAGAATGGGAATCCCTATATTCCACTTAGAATTTAATCCCTTTATATAATTTTAATATAGTGTCATGTATTTTCAATAATTTGAAAAGGTAAATATGTCAAACAAAATGCCATTTGGGATATGAATGGATTTTCAAGAAATGAGAAGGGTAAACCTGTCAAGTGAATGTTTTTCATGTATTGGTACTTTTATAGTTATTATTAATAATAATAATAATGAAAAATAAAAATAAAATAAAGTAATAATAATAAATAATAATAGTAAAGTAATAGTAATAGTATATAGTATATAATAGATTTAGATATACCAAAGTTACTTAAACATAAATAATATAACATTTTGTTTATGGGGAAAGAGAGACATTAATACAAAGATAAAGAGACACATTAATAAAATCGTGGTAGCGACATCTACCTTTTTCTTCAAAAAAAAAATAAAATACAAAGATAAAAAGAAGAGCACCAATACTTGCAATTTGTGTAGCAGCTCGAGCTCATTTACGTTACTAACGCAGTATATGAAATTACTTAAAACATCATATGTTTCTTTTTCTCAATATATTATTAAAAATACATCTATTAAATTAATATAAATATGTTACAAAAATAATAAATAAATGTTCAGACTTGAGCATATGACATGCTTGGGATCACGGGTATGTATTTCATTTTTTATAAAAAAATTGTATGCCATTATCTAAATATATACCTAAAAAAAATGTGTAGATCATAAAATGAGTTGTAAAAGATAATGAACTTAACATTTTGAGTTTTTTATTTTTAAGTTCCCATAAACCATAGGATTTAGTGATCGATCTCTCTCACTTCTTCGTATTTTAGTTTTAGTCCTTAGATTTAAAGGATATGTTCTGTTTTAGTCCCTGTGAGGGACTAAAAATAAACATATCATTTAAATACAAGAACTAAAACCAAAATATGAAGAAGTGAGGGATCGACCACTAAATCCTATGTTTCATGGGACTACAAAATAAAAAACCGATAACATTTTTTTATTAAAAATACCTAAAATTAATATCCCTTTCATTGTTCATACATAACTACCATAGAAATACAGGAAGACCTCAACTGTTAAAACACAACCTCAACCACAAATTCAATGGACTTCAGATAACAAATGAATGAACAGGCTCGGAAAAAAAAAATCAATAAAATCACAAAATAACTCAACTTCAGTCCCGCATTTTATTTAAAAAAATAAAAAATGGCCACTCTATCATTCAAACACGCATTGGGTCTCTCTCCAATCGCTCCAAACACATACTATCATCACAACAAGAGCAACCAAAATCGAAGCTCGTTGTGTTTGAAGGCCATGGCTTCAACCAAAGTGGAGGAGAAGCTTGGAATCAAGATCGAGAGGAACCCTCCATCATTGAAGCTCAATGAGCTCGGAATTTTCCAATGGCCCAAGTAATGAAAGATAAACCCTTTCTTTTATAAACACTTAGATGGGTTTTGTTTGTTGAGCTCTGAAAGGTGTGTTATTTTCTGGTTTGTTTTTTGTGATCTCTCTCTCTCTCTCTCTTGGGCTCTTTTTATGGGTTTTCATTCAAAAGCTTCAAAGCTGTGGCTTTTTGGATGGTTTGCATTGTTGGGGCTCTCTCTATTTATTTCTTTGTTCATGTGAGTTATTTTTAGATTTTTGATTTGTTGGGTTTTGATTGTTGAACTCAAAAAGTTTTTTTTTTTTTTTTTATTGTTTTTTGGATGGGTCTCTACATATTTTTTTGGGGGTTAATTTTTTTTTTTTGATGGGTTTTGATTATTAGGATTTAGAGGCTGTATTTTTTCTGTTGATCTTTCATTTTTATTTCTTTTCATTGTTAATTTGGCTTGTGTTTTAATTTTTGTCTATGGGTTTCTAGTTATTGGACTTCAAAAACTTGGAGTTGTATCTTAAATTGTGGTGAAGCTTGGAGTTGTGGTGAAGCTTTCTTTATTTATTATTTGGAGTTGTGGTGAAGCTTGGAAGTTGTATCTTAAATATGGAAAATGTTAGACTCGGTCACATTCACCAACTAAAACTCATACCTCACATGTTTTCATTTTTTTTTAAATAGTAAATATCATTTAATGAGGTATATACTTTGATAAAAAGTGTATATCGCTCCATTTTAAGTTGAATGAACCCATTTTTAGTAAGTATAAGAAAAATTTTAATGTGGTATATACAACATTAACGGGCGGGGTATATACTTCATTAGATTTCTAACGTAGTATATAGGATTGTGTTTTGGACTGAGAAAAAAACTGAGTGTAACAGCACTTCTTAAATATTCTACTAATGGGCCTTACAATTTATCCTTTATAGGTGTGTGTTTTGGTAGATTTTTAATGTTTCTTTTGGGAAAAAAATTTATTCTTTCTTTCTCATATTTGATTTTTGTTTGATGGGTTGTATTTGTTGATCTTTTGAATTTGTCTTGTTTGATTGTATCTTCAATGTATAACTGGGGCTTGTTCAAGTTAGGGATGTTTGGTCCAAGTGAAGCCTTTCTTTATAGATTCTAACTTTTCTTCTGTCTAAAGAGAAATTGAATTTTTATGCTTCTTTGGTAGTTTCTACTTTCTACCATTTTGAATATTCATTGATGGGCACCATTTGAACTTATGAGAACTATTGTTAGCCCAATTGGTCTATTTTCAAAACAATACAAGTTCAGCTTAAACTTTCATGGTTCTAGTAGTTTGTAAACGTTCACGAATCCTTACATATGGCCCCAATGTGGAGCCAATTGTTAAACTGATTCTGCTTCAGCTAATCGGTTCCAAATAGATTTTTAAATATTAACTTTTGGTATGAGATTTTGAATTAAAAGTCAGTAAAATAATCTATGTGAGAAAAGTTGGTTAACTTTGAGAGTAGCTTTTATGAAAAAGTTGGTTGAGAGCAACTTTTGTGATAAAGTTGTTATCGAAAATTGGTTCCAAACCGGGCCATAGTACATTATGATATGTTCATCCAAATTTATTTAAAATTCTTCACACATATAAGCCTATTAAGATTTACTCGATCCATTCTTATACATTTTCAACGGCTATATCATTATATCTTTGCTATACCTTTTTCTGGCCAAATAGTGTGTTCCTCATATGGTTCTCCTCCATCAATGAATGGATGATAGTCTTTGCAAGTTTACAACACCTCTTTTGAACTTCATTATGCACACGTGTGGAAGTTTTTCTCAAGACCACCTTCTTTACATTCATGATCGTTTTCAAAATTTCTGCACGACACCTTGTTGTGGTTGATATTGATCCGGGGAGCCTTGGATTAATGATGCTTGGGATAACCTCAAATGTATTTTGCTCTTTTTGTCCATTTGTGATCACAAAGTTCATCTACGTGAATATTCAACAAGGGTTTCGTTTGGTACGATAAGAGTACATTCATAAATAATTTAAGACAAGTACGATAAAAGTACAAATATAAAAAATTATTTTCTAAATGTATGCTTTCATTAATATGAGAAATACACGCAATAACTTCTATGTTGAGTGGAAACGGCAATGACAATTTTATTTTATTCTTTTGAAGGAAATGGTAGACTAGCTACAAAGAGCGACGATGACAATTAAATTTAGTTTATCAATTTTTGAAGACTATAGTAAATCATCCAAACTGAATATGTACCCGGGTTCTAAAATTACTAAATGCACAATTTGACAAAAAAATATATTTCGAGTGACTATATTTGAGAGTTTGCTAGATGGGAGATGAGATTCATCTCATTATTTTTACTTGGGCTAACATCCCAAATGTAATCTTAAAAAACTGTTTTCTAATGCTTTGCTTTGCCAGGTCTTGTAGAAATATCTTACATGCACTCTTCCATTTTTTTTAAAGTTCTTCCATGCCTGTATTTTGGACATTTGAATGCCCAACTGACCACTTGCAGGTGTTTCTTTTATTTCTTGAGTTATTGATGTTCTCTCTCATTTATCCTTTCTCTTGTGATTGCTCTACTAGTTCTCCTGACCATGTTTTCCTCCCATTCACTTTCTTGCACCATGAAATCATGTTGTGACACTGCAACTGATATCCTATGTTATCATTGCGTGGTTCTGTCCATCCTATAGATTTACCACAATATCGTGCAAATGCTAGTGGAGGACATTGCGTGTCATCAATTGATGTGACATGGCGATTTCTTTTCAAAGCTTTTTTTATTCTTTAATGCTAGTCTTGATTATGACTCCTCTGGAGACGAAATCATCCCATGTTCAACCACTTGCTTTGCACTCCTTGTCTTTCGCACCCAAATAAAACAGAAGCTGAAGTTCATGTTATGGGTGCCCAACTCCCATATTTTCTGCCTCCCTCGGTGAGGGGCATTTATTTAGAGGATGTTTCAAAAGCAATTTTGATTCAAACATTTCATTTCCAATCTTTATTTTTTACCGAACCACTCTTTTAACAGCTTGGTAGAGGTACTCCATCTTCACCAAGGAATTCTGGCTTCCAGTATTACTTCTGTTGACATGATAAGATTTATGCTGAAACTCTTCATTAGTCATGTCAAATAAAACTTAACTTATCAGGTATGACATTTGAGGACATTGCATGGCATCCATTGGTGAAGGGCTGGGCATGTGTCTAAGGGATGCATCGATGCAATTTTGATTCAAACATTTCATTTTTTGATATTTACCAAACCACTTTTTGGCAACTTCAAAAAGGTACCTCTTCATTGAAGAATCTTGTGTACTTCTCTTGATAGAAAAAGATTTAACCAGAAACTCTTTACTTGTCATGTCAAATAAAACTAACTTAATTATCAGCTGAACATTATTTGATTTAGCTTTTGTTCTCCTCAATATCAACAATGTTTTGATTTGGACTCATATAACGTCTATGATGTTGTCTTATGTCCATTGAAGCGATGATTTTTAATCCATTCTAATTCAGTCTACTGGAAAGAGTTCAACAGGCAATCATAATTTTCTCTGTGCATGACTGTGCTTTCTGTAGGTGGGGATGCCCTCCGAGCAAGTTCCCGTGGACATATACGGCAAAGGAGACGTGTTATCTGTTGAAGGGGAAGGTGAAGGTCTGCCCTGATGGGTCCGATGAATTCGTTGAGTTTGGAGCCGGTGACATGGTGGTGTTCCCCAAAGGCATGTCATGCACCTGGGATGTGTCTGAAGCTGTGGACAAGCACTACAAATTTGAGTAGCTTTGTGTTGCCACTACAAGCTTTTTCTTCAACAGCTTTCATATAATATAATGTGTCGTGGGACATCAGTGTCTTACCTTTTTATTTGTGAGTGGATGTTGTGGATCTTGAAATACTCACCTAACAATGCCTTTTGAACCGTCACCTAACCTGCTATGTCAAGTCAATGTCTTCCTTTTTATTTGTGAATGGATGTCATCATCACTTTCCGCAGTATATGAAATTATCCAATGTAAACTATGTAGTATATACATTCTATTAAATAAAAATGTAAAAATTGTATGTGTTTCAATTCATTGTAGGTTTTTTGTTTTTTATTTAATATGTATTTCAGGAGACAAATATTTTACTTAAAATAGCTTTTGAAAACTATTTTTTAAGAAGCACATTTTTTTTGTGGCTTTCTCAGTCATCCTCTTGGCTTCTTGTCGTGTTTGAAGCTCCAACGGCATTGGCTGAATCAGCATTGTTACTGTGTCACTTAATAGAGGTGTAAAATGGAACGTGCCAGCATGACCTTAGAGTGGGTGGTTCTGGGCCTACCCTTGACCTGTTAGCCCGATCAATTTATTTTTATTAGTGAATGTATTATTTATTTTTCATTTATTTAATTAATGTGTATGTATTCAAGGAATTTAATATTCAATAAAAGAAATATTTATATTCTTTCATAAAAGTTATGTGTTTCATATATTATTATAGTTTTTTTAATATTTTTCTGAAACTTTATCTTCAATTTATTCTAATTTTAACTTTAAAAATTAATATTAATAATTAAAATTTTTTAATTCTAACTTAAATTTAAATAAACTATTATGTTAATCAAATTTCAACAACTAAATATTTAAGTAATTAACTATTAAATTTGCAAAAAATAATTATTTAAAAAAATAAAATGAGCCATTTTTACGGGCCGGCTCGTTGGCCCGAAAATGGACTCAGCCTATAAGGCCTACCGGGCTAGCACGGCACGGCCGGTGAGTCTGTCGTGCTAGCACAGAGGGCCATGTTGGGCTGGCCTTCCATTGATCGGGCTAGCATGACACGGCCTGTTTTATATCTTTAGGGAGTAAAAACTTTACTGTGATTCTCACAAGACAATTGTGAGGATGGTTGTCTTGTCAATAGATTGGACAGTTGATCGTGCAACGCAGTCTGCTCATCTTCCCAATCACTGCTTCACGCAAATAAGGTGACTAGATGCTCCTGTCAAAAACATTCTGATAATCAAGTCAATAAGAGAGGAAGATGTCTAGGGCAGGGGTTTAGATTATTACTTAATTGCCTCCACTGGGTAAGTGAGTTTTTATATAAATGTTATTGTTGCGCCTTGTATGCCCTTTCAAACCGTATCCGTTTCCTTTGTCTGTCGTATGAAACCATGTCGATGTTAATGTTATGGTGGGTGTTACACGTTACGGGCGAGTGAAACAAGATGCTCTCGGGATCTAAACCTTTTTAAATGGCTTCATCATAGTAGCCGTCTGATGTGTACATCTCATCAGAAATATAATCCCGACAGTTTCATGATTACAATCTCCATTCATTAGATCTGAGATATAATTCCGTCACTTCTGTGATTGCAATTCTCGTGGTAAACATAAAACATGTGCATTGTTGGTTGAAAAAAAAAAAAAAAAAACATTTCAAAAAATAAATTTTTTAAACTAAAAATTGAGACACTATTTTTAATTAACTGAACCCTTTTAAAATAAGTATATATATATATATAAACTTAAAAAGATTTATTTAGATATGAGTTTAGGTAGATTCTGCGTTTAAAAATTTAAATATTATCAAACTCCAATCCAAACACATTTTATAGCTTTTCAAATCACCATATTTTCTTTTTAGACAAAAAAATATTGTTGTTGAAAATCTAATAAAACATCGCTTTTCAAAAGCTGAGTTTTAAACACAAGATTTTAAGAATCTTAGTGTTTCAGCATCATATTCAAGCGCAGCCCAAGTGCTAAATCATGAATAACGGAGTTAAAAACGCTTTCATTAATGAGCAAAAAGTTGAAATAGAAAATGTGTTACAAGTTTTATATAAAAATAAGATAGAAAAAACATATTTCATAAAAAATAGGAAAACATAAATTTAAAATACTAATAACATGGAAACTGACAAATAAGATTAGAATCATATTCTCTTAAGCCATTGTTTGGTTTGAGAATAGAGGCTGAAATAACTTGAAATTAGTTAGAATAGCCCTTTTAGTCTATTTGGATGCTTGGAATAACCTCAGATAACATATGTTAGAATAAACATACATAAATCAATATTGGGATTCCATGTTAGGGCTGAAATTGAGTTATTCTCTTCAATTCATCCAATAGGGATATGTGAGCCGGGAGCCTCACAAGTCATTTCAAAATAATAAATAACAATCATCAACTTATTCACAACTAATTCTAATATTATTCATCATTCATTCAAACAACAAACAGTTTATTCTTATATTTCCCAGTGATAATAACTGAAAATATAACCAAATAAAAAATCTATAATTTCACTGCTATTCCCATTTATGCTAAAATAACGGTTTGCCCTGAAATAACTCAAATTCTCTATCCAAACAATGGTTTATAGTCAAATCAAATTGTTCTGTAATTTTTGTTCACTGGTGATAAAAAGAAACTCCAATAATTTGATTCTTGTACGCCTTGTGGAGAATTTGATTCTCATATCCTAGTGGGAATATTAGTTATTTAGTTTTATTAGAGTGTTGATACAGTTCAGAGCTTCGGTTAATTCAACAAATATTTCAGTTTAAATCGGACGGTTTTGATTCTCTGTCAAATCATCCCAGCTTTTCAAATCACTCCAAACATGTCCCTCAAAAGAGCCCATCCTGACGCGGCAACGCAATATTCAAACATCCACGTCAGGGTGGACTCTTCGACGGACGTGGAGGCCAAACTCACAAAATCACAGTTAGGATTAACAGATATGGATAAGCATTAATTATGTTTTTAAAACATCCCGATTTTATCGTAATCTGCTTCAAATCCTTCCCTGTATAAACCCTTCCCAAACCCTCTGTTTTTTTTTTCAAATCATTGTTTCAAAGAAATATTTAAAAAAAATACTTTTTTTTTTGCTTTCGTGAGATCCGGTCCGTTGATGTCGAGAGATGACGGCGACGAACGGTTCTGATGGGCGGAGGCATGTGGGGTCCAGCTGCCTCCACTTAATTTTAGCGAACTAAATATTTTAATACCTTACCAATGTAATAATATAAGATAGTGGCTGAAATTTTGATATATACTCATAAATTAAAATAGGGTTTTTTGCATGTTTACTGTTCAAAAAATATCCAATTTATTTTTATACCATTCCAAATAACATATTTATTTTATACCATTAGAATATATAGAAATTATGCATATTTACAATCCAAACTTCCATCCAAATTTTTATTAAAACCATTATAGTCTTAGATAAATGACCAAAGTACCCTTATTTTTTTATTTTACATATTTTTACAATATTTATAAAACTAAAAATATTAATTTTAACATAAAAATGATAAAATTCATCTAAAAACTACAATCGTAAAAATTAAATATAAAAACTATTTATTAGTAAAGACATAATAATTATTAATAGTTTCATGAGTAGAAATAAAATAAAATTATTTTGACAAAAACTATATATATAATTACAGAATGAAAGATTTTAAAAAAAATCTAGATCTTGATTGGAAAAAAGAAAAAAAAGAGAGTAAGGTTGAATGGCTCATGATTGATTTGGAAAGAACAAGTATTATTTAGGTTATTATGATTAATTATTTAAATTATGAAAAATATTATATTAAGGTTATTTTTATCATTTTTATTTCCTGGTTAAGAATGAACTATAGTTAAATTTAATTTTGATTAAAAAAAGATAATAGAAGGGCACATTTTCATTAAGAAAAATTCTAATGGTATAAAAATAAATATATTATTTATGGTGGTATAAAAATAAATAACATCTTTTTCAATGGTATACATGCAAAAAATCAATGAAGATAGGATATGAATAATTTTTTGACATTGTTGTTTATAAAAATAGTACATACTGTTTGAATTTTAGCTTTATATTAAAGGAAAATGACCAAAAAAATATTTTAAAAGTTAAAAATACCTAAATCAGCCACTTTTTAAAATTATACCTAAAAAAGTCTTATTTTAGAATTTTGGAAACAAAAAAACTAATCTACCTACATCTTATGTAATTAAATCCTTAATATCCCTCTAACCCTTGTTAGGTTATTCCACACCAAAAACATATATTTCCTCCAAAATAACAATCTCTTTCTATATGACCCAAATAAATCCCCTTAAAGATTAAGTTATTATATCTCATATTGTGTGTTTCTTATATATATTTTACATGATGTTGTTTATTATTTTTCATTATGTATAATCATAATATGTAATTTAAATATGTGTTGCTCTCCAATGCAACAGATAATATTTTAATATTCTAAATCCGTATTCACATTTTTTTTTGTTTGGCTATACACATATCTTAATGGTGTCATTAGTACATATCCCTTTTTTTAAAGAAACATTAATATTTAATTGAGTTTATCATCAAAAACTCAAATTATATTGCACATATCTCATAAAATCCACCTAATCATAAAAAATCTAGAATAAAAAAAATTTTATATGAGAATGTGTGAAATACATTAACAAAATTATGAGGGTGAAATATTTAACACAATTAAGAGGTATGGAATATGTTAAGGATCTAATTATATAAGGGTAGATTAGTCTTTTATATTTCTAAAATTGTGTGTAACAACTATGGTTTTTCTAGTCGTTTCTTGATTTTGTGCATTTGGTTATATTTCTATAGGGTTTTGGAGGACTTATATATCTCCAAATTTGGAAGTTAAGGTATGGTTGGAATCCTTGTTTTGTTGACTTTCCAACGCTTTTTAAGGATCATGAATTGGATGAGTATCGATCAAGTTATAGCTGTTTTTGTGTCTTGTACGCAGCTTGCCTGGGAAAACTGTTTAGAGGTGGCTACTTGAAAGTAGCCGTCTCTATCCAGAGGTGGCTACCTGAATGTAGCCGTCTCTCCCTTGATGGCTTAATATAAGTAGCCGTCGGACACCTGCGCGCAGAAGTGTTGAAATTAAGGAGTTTGATAGAACTGTCAAATATGATTGATTATTTTCTTGGGGGGCAAGTCATGCACGTGTTGTCCCCTATAAATACCTAACTTTGGATGCCCTAGGACCCCATTTGAAAACCTAATTCGAGTCCTCTCTCTCTCCTATTTTATCAAACCCTAAAAGGGCTCTTTTAGGTGATTTTTGAACGAAAATTCTTTGAGGATCAAGGTGGGTCCCTCTACCTTGTTTTTCTTAACGATAATTAAGATTTTATTGCTCCTAATCACCAATGATGGGTTCATCCCAAGGTGATTCGGATTTACGTGGTTTTATGGGTTTTTCTTCTTTATTATTTCATGGTTTCTATGTGATATTGAGTTATTTTGGATCCTGATGTTATGTTAATCCATTGGTGACGTTTTTAAGATTTTTTTACAAGATTACACACTGTTTTGGATTATTTATACATGGATCATGGTTAGGGTTATTTTTTTAAATATAGAAAGCATGTTTAGGGTTTCTAATGTCTTGTTTTGGGTACCACCTTGCATGAACCCTAACCTCATGGGTTTTCATCACTGTTTTTATGAGTTTTAACGTGGATCCATGTTATTTATTCGTATACATATTGGATCGGTAGTTTTCAAGGTTTTTCAGATGGATTATATAAGCTTTTGATGCATAATTCATGGCTTTGCATGGATCTAGGGTTAGGAAGACATGATCACCATATTGGATTTGTTTATATCATAGATCTTATTATCGTTATGATGTTTTTTCTAGTTTATATATTCGAATTTCATGATTTATGATCCAAGTTTTTTTCGATTAAATCGATATTTGAATAGAAATCATGCCTAGGTCTACACAAACTCTATATGCATGATAGAAACATGTATTAGAACATTTTATCATCATTAACCTACTGTTATATAATATAGTAACACTACTTTGAGGTACGTAAGTATATGATGTTAATATCACCATTTTTCAAATTTGTTCTATAGAGATTTTTATCATTTTTTTGGTATTTTGATTTAACATTGAATCAATCATTAGGGGATCAAACTTAAATGTTTTCAATGTGTTTCTATCTATATTTCTGTATGAGAGAGAGTATGTACGGTTTTTGGATGGTCGGGTGGGGAATCAGGGTCATTAGGGGCATATTTGATGTTTTTGGGTCTGCCGGGGGTTGAAAATATTTAACTCTTAAGTCTACGCATGCATATGTTTTGGAACGAAAATAAGTGTTGATCATGCATGCATCGCATCGCCTACGAGGCGTAGCCTAGGTGATTATGGTTCAGAATGGACCCAAGTCTAGGTGACTTATGTCTAGGTGACATGATTTCCTAAGTGAAATCCTTATGGCTAGGTGCCTTGGAAGACGGGCATGTGTGTCCGTTGCATTCATGCGCATCATGTATTTGGACAGGATTTGATGAGACCATACATTTTGAAATGAGAATTTTATTAAGTTATGGTTATTGGAATATCATTTTATTGAATTTGTAAATATCATTTTATTATATATTACGAATTGTTTCTTATGATATCTTATTAAAGATTATTATTTTTTGATATATTGTATTATTGGGACCTAAAAGTTCCTTCACTGAGCGTGTGGTTGCTCACCCCTCCTTTTTCCCATCTTTCAGATTAAAGGCTTAGATTGGTGGATCTCGTGTAACTGCGAACATGATCGTGGGTGCGAGAACGTTAAACTTGCTTGGTCAAAGGACTTAATCAATTTTGTTGGCATGTAGTTGGCCCATCTTCCTAATAACCATGATTATGACAAGTTGCATATCTTTATGTATAAGTTATATCCAGTCACATTGGGAGTTTTGTTGAAATCTTAGATGTTTTGGTTTCTTTGAAGAATGAAGTTTATTTTAGTATTATTTATTATATCTCTAGATAAAAGAAAAAAAAATAGAACTATGAGATTTGATGAATTAGTTAATGCAACCGGATCTCACGCTTTAAAAGGGAGTTATAGATTTGGGGGCGTTACATTGTGACATGAGGTTTTTTAAGTATAATTTTTAAAAATGACTGATTTAGGTATTTCTAACTTTTAGGAGACTTTTTTTTTTGTCATTTTCCCATTTATTAATGGATGGCTTATTCACCATAGAATAATTATATAGATATTAAGAGAATTAGCTAATAATTTTTATTTGCTTGGGTTAATTTTTATCTTTTTTTTTAATCTTATTAAGATATAATAATAATTTTGAATGGATAAACATAAATACACTGTATACTCAAGAGTTAGTTTGGCAAGGGGATAGCTATTGAGATGAGTAATAAGTGTGGGATATAAAATATAATCAGGATAAAGTGCACACAGTTACCTCAATTTTAAAATGAAATGAGTATTTTTGTTTAATCTAAAGGTTAGAATAACATTTATCCCTATTTGTTTTTGTCATGATTTTGATAAAAGTGAAAAATGATAAAATTGATAACCAAAGTCTTAACCTCTTTATAGGGGGTAGGCAATTAAGATTTTCGTGGACAAAATGTTCATATCCATGAATTTATAAATCTTGTGTTATTCAATCAGGACATTGGTTCATGGACAACAAGTCTAGTTATTCGATTGAGACATTATTTCGTGGACATAAAGTCCAGTGTTATTCAATTGAGACATTATTTCGTGGATAAAAGGTCAAACATTATTCGATTAAGACATTATTTCGTGAACATAAAGTCCAGTGTTATTCAATTGAGACATTATTTCGTAGATAAAAAGTATAGCGTTATTCGATTGAGAAATTATTTCATGAACAAAAAGTCCAGCGGCGTTATTCGATTGAGACATTATTTTGTGAACAAAAAGTCCAGCGTTATTTGATTGAGATATTTTTTTGTGAATAAAAACTTCAGCGTTATTCAATTGAGACTCCTCATAGTAGTCATTTTGTCATGACTATTCAATTTAAATAGGATTTGTGAAGACTTTCTTAAGTGATGGACTTTTGAAGACTTTAGAGAGAGATAAATACAAAGGAAAAAGTCATTTCAAAATCCCACCCAAATGGGTAGAATTCTCGTAGACTTTTATTATAGCATTATGAATATCTTCTTCTTTTTTTTCTTTTAACAAAACTCTTTTATTTTATAGATGATGGTTATCTAATGCCTTTCATATTTTATTCATAGTTTTTTTTATATATTTTCTTTATTTATCATCTTTTTTAATGAATATGTAGATGTATGAAATATTAATATCACCTCATATGTTTAATAAATATATGAGAATGGTGGATTTGCTTGTGTTGTAATCAATCATTTCATTATTGTATATTATATAATATATAACTAGATCATCCACCATTATTTTCTTTTGCAAACTAATGTCTCAATCGAATAATATCTCACTTTAATTGGACTTTATGTCCATGAAATAATATCTCACTTGAATAACGCTGGACTTTTTGTCCATAAACCAATGTCTTGATTGAATAACACAAGATTTATAAATCTATGGATATGAATATTTTATCCATGAAAATCCTAATTGACTAACCCCTATAAAGAGGTTAAAGATTTTGGTTATTAATTTCACCATTATTTCATGACAAAAAAAATAGGGATAAATGTTATTATAACCTTTAGATTGAACCAAAAAATGCTCATTTCATTTTAAAATTGAGGTAACTGTGTGTACTTTATCCTAATTATATTTTATATCCCACACTTATTCCTCATCTCAATAGCTATCTCCTTGCCAAACTAGCCCTTGAGTTTATTGTATATTAATATTTATCCATTCAAAATTATTATTATATTTTTAATAAGATTAAAAATAAAAGATAAAAATTAATCCAAGCAAATAAAAAATATCAGCTAATTCTCTTAATCTATATATAATTATTTTATGGTGAATAAGCCATTAGTTAATAAATGGGAAAATGATAAAAAAAAAGTCTTATAAAAGTTAAAAATACCCGAATTAGTGAATTCACCCCCACTAGACCAAAATCATGGCTCCACTACTGACATTACTTACTACTGTTAGAATATGAAAAGAATGAATCAATTAATCTTATTAGGGTTTATATCCAATATTTATAGTACAAAAAAGGGAAACAAGGAAAAGACTAATCTACCCTGAACTCTAACATATATATACATTTAACACCCCCCTCAAACTCATGGTGGATCATACACCGAGAGTTTGCTCAACAAGAAACTATGCCGCTGAAGTGTATGAGACTTTGTGAAAAAGTCTGATAACTGAAGAGAAGAGGAAATATATGGGAGTGATATAGTGCCCGCAATAAAATGATGACGGACGAAGTGACAATCGATCTCGATGTGCTTCGTACGTTCATGAAATACTGGATTGCTAGCAATCTGAATGACGCTCTTGTTGTCACAATATAGGGGAGTAGACGCAGATAGAATGACGCCCATGTCAGAGAGGAGGCGTCGAAGCCAAACAACCTCAGCAGTAGCAGATGCCATAGCACGATATTCGGCCTCAGCACTCGAACGAGAAACAATGTCTTGTTTCTTCGCTTCCAAGATATAAGAGAGTCCCCAAGAAAGACACATATACCAGTTGTGGATTTTCGATCTGTGACATCTCCTGCCCAATCAGCATCAGTATAAGCGCGAAGTTCAAGAGTAGAAGAAGACGGTAACAGCAGAGCACGAGATATAGTGCCACGTAGATAGCGTATAATCCGAAGAACTGCTGCATAATGAACAGTACGAGGGGCAGCGACAAACTGACTGACAATATGCACAGCATAGGCAATGTCAGGACGAGTGACAGTGAGATAGACGAGGCTTCCAACAAGCTGTCTATAACGAGTAACATCAGAGAGTGGTTCTCCATCGTCAGGCCGGAGCTTAGCATGAAGCTCAATAGGAGTGAGAGAAATGCGATCATCAGTTATACAGGCACGGTCGATCAAGTCAGCAGTATACTTGCGTTGGGAGAGAAGATAACCACGCGGAGCAGAAGCAACTTCAAGCCTAGAAAATAGCGAAGTTTGCCAAGATCTTTCATCTCAAATTGACGCTGAAGATGTTGCTTGACCGACTGTATATGAGACGAATCATCGCCGGTGATGATCATGTCATCAACATAAAGCAGCAAGATAGTACGATGAGGACCAGAGGTGTGAACAAATAAAGCTGGATCAGAGGAACTCGGTACAAACCCAACAGCACAGATAGCATCAGTGAATCGAGCGAACCAAGCACGAGGAGCCTGCTTGAGACCATAGAGAGCGCGGTGAAGATGGCATACATGACCAGATGAATGAGGAAGACCCGAGGAGGAGTCATGTAAACCTCCTCTGATAAATCACCATGAAGAAAAGCGTTCTTGACATCAAGCTGATAAATGGGCCATTGACGAACAGAAGCAACAAAAATCAAAGTACGAACAGTTGTCATCTTTGCTACAGGAGCAAATGTCTCATCATAATCAATACCATGCTGCTGAGTGAAACCACGGGCAACCAACCGAGCCTTGTGACGCTCAATCGAACCATCAGAGTTGGTCTTGATCTTATAAACCCACTTACAGCTGATAGGAGTCTTCCCTGGAGGAAGTGGTACAATTTTCCACGTATGAGTGCGTTGTAATGCACTAAGCTCCTCTGCCATAGCACCTTCCCATTCTGGAATGCCGACAGCCTCACGATATGATTGGGGCTCCCAATGAGTGGAAACAGCTGAAAGAAAACACTGAAAACTAGGAGAAAAAGAATCAGAGGCAACCAAGCTGAGTCGTTGAGGAGGTCGACGAGCGCGAGGCGGATTGCGACGAGGAGCAACTGGTGCGGAAGCAGAATCGTCTTCTGGCGAAGCAGCATCAGGAACAGGTGTAGGAGTAGACAGAACCGTCCCACGTGAATCATCCGGAAAAGAAGTTGACGAAGACGGCAAGGGTGAAGATGGGACTGACGAGGAAGAGTGGTCAGGTACAGACGGAGTAGATGACTGAGGAGCAAAAGATGAAGATGAGAAATCAGGAATGAAAAAGTCCAAAAATGTGACTTCCTCAACCGTGGATGGGGGAAGAGGAACAGGAGGCGAGCGAAGAGCGTAGTATGGATGACTCTCAAAGAATGTGACATGACAAGATGTCCGAAGACGACGAGCAAGGATCATAGCATCGATATCCTTTGATCTCATTACTATACCCAAGAAAAACACACATAGTGGAACGAGGAGACAATTTGGTACGCTCAAGAGGAGGAAGTAGGACAAAACACGTGCATCCAAAAACACGAAGACGAGAATAATCAGGAGGACTATGATAAAGACGCTGAAAGGGGGAGATGCCAGCAGTGATAGACGAAGGAGTGCGATTGATGAGATACACACTTGTAAGAACAGCCTCACCCCAAAACTGAACAGGAACAGAAGCAGAGAGGAGTAAGGACCGGGTCGTTTCGAGGATATGACGGTGTTTGCGCTCAGCAACCCCGTTCTGCTGATGAGCATAAGGAGTGGAAAGCTGTGGTAGAGTGCCTTGGGAGGATAAAAAATCACGAAAAGCACGAGAACAATATTCCCCCGCACAATCAGAGCGAAACACCTTGATGCGTTTGGAAAACTGAGTTTCAACCATTGTAGCAAAAGATTTATAGATGGGTAACAACTCAGAACGACTATGCATCAAATATATCCAGGTAAAGCGAGAAAAATCATCAATAAAAATAACATAATAACGGTTACCCCCTTTAGAAGGAATAGGGGAGGGACCCCAAACATCAGAGTGAACTAGATCAAAAGGAGAAGCAGAAATGTGTTTACTAGTAGGAAATGGAAGAGCCAAGTGTTTTGCCAACTTGCAGCCCACACATGGTTGAAGCTCAGTTTTTGAAAAGGAACCTAAAACACCGGTACTTATTAGATAACGAAGTCTTGGAGGAGAGAGATGGCCAAGACGGCGGTGCCATACATCAAAGGAGGAAGGAGAAGAAGAAATCAAGCGAGCAGAAGCTGCAGAAGACGAAGGAATATGAAGGTGATCCATGTAGTAGAGCCCACCGCGTCTAGAGCCTGTCCCAATCTGCTTCCCCGTACGACGATCCTGTACAGAACAAGTAGAAGAATCAAAAGTAATGAGACAATCATGATCCGCAATTTGACCAACAGAAAGCAAATTTAGTGATAGACCAGGAACATGAAAAACATCAGGAAGTTGAAATCGATGAGAAGGATCAGCAAGAGAACCAGAACTCGACACAGACAGAGGAGTCCCATCTGCCGTACGAATAACAGGAGTGGGAAACACGCGAGTAGGACAACTAATAAAGGATGCCTGAGAAGTCATATGATGGGAAGCCCCAGAGTCAAGAATCCATGAGGAGGTAAGGTTACCTGTCGCCGCAGTAGAAGCAGAAAAGGGAGCAGATGAATCACTACCAGTCACTGAGCGAAGCATATCTTGAAGCTGTTGTTGTTGAAGGTGGAGCTGCGCAAGACTCTCAGTGATCTGAGAGGAAGAATATGCCAGCGGATCAGTAGGAAAATCAGATGCAACAGCAGCTGCAGGTCGAGGCTGAGAGCGACGTGGAGGAACTGTAGAAGGTGCCCGAGGTGCTTGCGCCCGAGGCGCTAGTGCACGTGATGCTGCAGGATCTAGTGGACGAGGTGCTGGAGGAAGTGCTCCAGGAGCTGAAGTGCAAGGTACATAAACAAGTAGAGCACCATCACGAGCACGCTTACGACATTCAGATTGCACGTGTCCAAATTTATGGCAATAATAGCAAGTGACCCGAGTGTAGCGATTGTCTTGACGATGTGCAACATTGACAGAACTGTGATCAACGATAGGCGGAGTGACAACAGTGCGAAGACGCGTCTCCTCAGCAACTAACTCAAAAAGAACCGTATCAAGAGACGGTTTGGGAGAACGATGAAGAATCTGTGCACGAATAGCCTCGAACTCAGGACGAAGACGCATCAAGAATTGGTACAATCGTTGACGATTACGGTACTCACGATAGCGTGTCAGAAAAATACCCTCCATCTGAGGATCCATAGGTGCGAGTTGATCCCAGTAATCAGACAAAAGAGAATAAAAATCACGAATAGAAAGCTCCCCTTGATAAGAAGTAGAAATGGCCTGATGTAGATAGAATTCCTGAGCACCATCGGTCTGCGTATAGAAATTCTTCAGAAAGTCCCAATATTCCTTGGCTGTAATGAACGGCTTCAAATGTTTACGGATATTTGGAATAACCGAAGAAGCAATATAAGCTTTCACCCGAGAATCGGCCTCCTTCCATGTCAACAAAGCCTTAGTATACGCCTCAGCTCTGGCCTTGATGGTGGTCTCATCAGAACCGGTGGAGATGGTTCAAGTATAGGAGCTAGATTAGTGCCAGTAACATGACCCAATAGGCAACGATAATCAAGCTGAAGTTCAAGACTAATAGACCAGACATCATAATTGTTACCATCAAACTTAACATCGATGATCTGAGTGTTATCCGTAGCCATAATAGGCAAAAAGAGAATAACAGAGAAAAAATATATGCCTCGGATGATGAAAATATAGTCACAGATGCGTGCAGAACGAAAAATGGAGCAAAATGAGTACCAATATGACTATATTTGGAGTCCGAATGAACCCGTAGCGGTCGAATAAAGAAAATACCGAAAAAGGCGATGACGGGGCGGTAAACGGGTCGCGGATCCGGGTTGGGCAACTAGTGCCGGGTCGGGTTGGGCGCTGGAGTCGGGTCGGGCGCTGGAGTCGGGTCGGGTCGGGGCGCTGGAGCCGGCAGGATGGCGCAGCAGTGCGGCAGGGCGGCGCACAGCAGCGGCAAGGCTGCGCGAGGCGGCGCGAGAGGGTGGTGCGGGGCGGCGCAGCGGCGGCACGACGGCGGAGCAGCAACGGTGCGACGGCGGCACAGCAGCAAGCGGCGCGGGGGCGACGGGACGTCGACGATCAAAGAAAAAAATTGGATTCAAGCTCTGATACCATGTTAGAATATGAAAAGAATGAATCAATCATATTATTAGGGTTTGTATCCAATATTTATAGTACAAAAAGGGAAACAAGGAAAAGACTAATCTACCCTTAACCCTAACATATATATACATTTAACAACTAATTAGTTGAATGAAAATATACTTATATACATCTTAAAAAGAGCATGTGAGAATTGAAAAAAATAAATAAATTGAATCCTCCTTTTTTTGTGAGATAATGGTTGATTTAATAGTTAAAAAAACATTTAAACCCAAGATTATTTTTTGAGTTTAGCTGTATTATAGCATAAATTCTAATTCGTGAGTGTAATAATTGATCCATGTCTTCTATATTCTAATCATAACTAATGACAAAAATGATGATCAGATATTTAGATTAAAAAAAAATACAATCAAACATAAATTATATGAAAAATGATATATTCAGCTCCATCACTAGTCCACGCTGTTATTATTATTATTTTATTAAAAATCATAAACTTTCTTATTAAAGTACATGCTATCATATAAAATGAAGTATATACTGAGATATACTATTATATTTTTTTTGAAAAATAAATTTTTTTACTCTATACATTATGATAGAATCTTATATACCATAATTATGTATATACTATGCTATCATAGTATGTAAGATAATAAAATAGGCTGTAAAACAGTTCTATCCTAATAATATATATCCCTTGATACTAACTTATGTTGAAAATAATTATTTAAGAGATTCACAATATATTTATTCTATCCCGGTTTCAAAGAACAAATGAGGAACATAGAAAAAAGAAGAAGAAGAAGAAAAAAAAAAAGAAAAACAGGTAAACACAATATACAGGACATGACCCACCAAAAAAAAATAGAGAATTTTTCATTTATACCCCTGTTAAATATGGTATTTTGCGCTATACCCCCCTAAAAAAGCTAATTGTATTTATACCCCTAAAAAAATCTTTCATGTTGTAACTGTGTCCCTCCGTCTGTCTCCGTTACCAAGGCTGAACCAACCATGGTTACGAACCTAACTCTACCCCACGAAATGTCTCTTTTACCCCATGGAATTTTGTATTTATACCCCTGTTAAATATGGTATTTTGCGTTATACCCCCATTGAAAAGCTAATTGCCTCTATACCCCTGGAAACTTCTTTCGTGTTACAACTATGCCCCTTCGTCCATCTCCGTTGCCAAGGTTGAACATATAATTTATGTTGTTTTGTATTGCAGTTAGAATATGACACTCATGTTGATCTAATTTTTAGGTATGGAGGGTTTTGAAAGATTGATAAAGGCTCAGGAAAAGGAACATATAAGAACATATAAGAGAACATATGTCTTGTATTTTTCAATGCTTATACATTTCACATATCATTGTGATCTTGTTTATTAAACAGCAAAAATAAGTAGCTGAATAGACAAATATACATAGATCCATTTTTTTTTCTTGAAATATTTGTAATATCAACTTTAAAATCAAGACAATTGTTTAAACACTTTATCTAAAAAGTATCAAATTTCTACTTGGTTCTCCTATGTTTGGAGTGGATCATTGTTGAGTACCATATGGTTCTCATTATGCTAATAGATATTCTATTGTTTTTTTATTTTTATTCGTGAAATCTCAACATTAAAATAAAATTTGTGATTTTTTACTTTTGTTCATCCTATAATCAATCGGTGTTTTTTTGTCTCTATGTGGTGTATTATGCTAATTGATGCTTATTCTATATGTTGAGGATCATCTGACATGAAAATTTTGTCAATCAATATTTTTATATTTTTTTCACTGTGATAGTCAAGATGATTATGCCTTACTTTCTAGAATGGTTATATGATTAAAATAGTATTTGTTGATATTTTCTATTATGGAAAATAATATCTATCAATGAAACCCAAATAAACAATATTTATCTTAGTCTTTTGAATAATTGTAAGGTTTTCAACATGAAGAATTTAGCTAGATCCTGGTATATTTTGTTTTTATGTTGAAGAAGGTGAGAAAAAAGAGTTTCAATAGGTCTAGAGGTTGCAAAACTCACTCTTGACATGATGTTCACATACAATTGAAGATATAATTTGATATTAAAAGTCTTTAAACACGTTATGTTTTTTTTTTTTTGTAACATGTAATTTTGATTATTTCATTTAATTCATATTTAATACTATTGTGTCATTTATACAGAAGATCAAATAAATAAATAGAAATCCTAATAGTTAAAGTTTTGTATTACGTTATTTTTTGTAATAATTTTTTAATTTAAATGAACAACCATAACAAAAAAAAAAATTATTTTAGTAATTTTTTTTATTTTGTTTTTCACTTTAGAATGAAATACCTAACTTCTGGTTTCAAAAAGAATGAAAGGAACTGGAGTTATCACTTCATAATTTTTTAAGGGCAATTAGTCATTGCTTTTTTATTTCAAAATGAATTTTGTGATTATTTTCTGGTATGGTTATATGATTGAAATAGTGTTTGTTGATAGATTTTCTATTATGAAAAATAAAATCTGTCAGTGAAACCCAAATAAACACTATCTATCTTAGTCTTTTGAATAATTATAAGGTTTTCAATCAATCATTGAAGAAGATGAGAAAAAAAAGGGTTTCAGCAGGCTTGGAGGTTGAAGAAAATGGGTTTTATAAGCATCAGGCAAACACAGGGGCATAGATGAAATTTCAGACAGACACAGGGGTATAAATGCAATTTTTTAAGCCCCTACGGTCCAAAGGGTAGTTTGGTCAATTCATTTTGCATTTAACGCCGTTAATGGAATATTCTCGGTATATTTCACTCTCATCCGATGGAACTTAACTTCAAGGACACAGTTGCAACACGAAAGATTTTTTCAGGGGTATAGATGCAATTAGTTTTTTAATGAGGGTATAACACAAAATATCATATTTAATAGGGGTATACATGCAAATTTCCCAAAAAAAAATATACAGGATATGATATGAATCCCTCATGTCAGACCATCCTGGCATGGCTCAAAATCAGAATGAGGACCATCTTTAGACTTCAATGCTACTCCTCACCACGTGTGTTAATCACATTTTACAGTTGTTAAAACTTCCTGTTCCACGAGTCTCTTCCCTCATTGAGGAGATACTATAATTATTATTTTTATTAATAAATATATATATTTTTTCAATTAACTTTTTAAAAAGAATAGTTTTAAACATCAGGTTACAGTGTTCAATGAGTGGCTGAAACGTGACACGTGTCAACAACTCATCAAAATCAAGACTGTTGTTAAATTAATTTAGGATAAGTATATGATAATTAACAATAATACAATCATATAAGATAAACATTGGCACATAACAATGTAAAGTCAAATAATTCAAATAAATATATTATAAAAAAGTATATATAGCATATATGAAATGTAAGTTAATTTAATGGTTAATATTTGATTTTATTATAATAATATTTAATTATTTTCAAATATCTCTTTACCTAGCACTATCTCATCTTAAAACCAATCTCATGTCATTTTTTTTTTTATCACATCTTCATCTGTTAGGTACAACTTGAACTCCCATCATTCCTTACCATATATATACTTATTATTTTTTATATTTATTTTTAACCATAACTATAAATCTAATTTTTATCTGCTCCCGTTATCCCAATATCCATGAAACCTTCTTTTATTTTTTCTAATAGTGATTTGTATAAAAATAATAATAATAATAATAATATATAAAGCGTATTTCGAGGGTTTTTTTTATCGGCTATTATTTCTAAGAAAATATTCTTGTTTATATATGTTAATTAATTCAACAAATATTTCAGTTTAAATCGGAGGGTCTGTCAAATCGTCCCACCTTTTCAAATCCACACTCCAACCACGTCACTCAAAAGAGTCCATCCTGACGTGGCAACGCAATATTCAAGCATCCACGTCAGGGTCGACTCTTTGACGGACGTGCGAGCGGATCTCAGGAAATCACAGTTAGGATTAACAGATACGGATAAGCATAATTGTGTTTTTAAAACATCCCGATTTTATCGTAATCTGCTTCAAATCTTTCCCTATATAAACCCTTCCAAATCCTCTTTTTTTTTTCTTCATTCATTGTTTCAAAGAAATATAATTAAAAAAAAAAACCATTTTTTTTGCTTTCGTGAGATCTGGTCCGTTGATTTCGAGAGATGACGGCGACGAACGGTTCTGATGGATCTGCGGCGGCGCCGCTTGTGGTGAGCTTCGGAGAGATGTTGATCGACTTCGTCCCGGACGTCGCTGGTGTCTCTCTCGCCGAGTCGATGGGGTTCCTGAAGGCCCCCGGCGGAGCTCCGGCGAATGTCGCCGTCGCCATCACCAAGCTCGGCGGTCGCTCCGCCTTCGTTGGCAAAGTAAGATCCCCCTCTCCCCTGTATTTTGTTTGGTTTTGCTAATGTGCGCCGATTTGAAAAAACAGAGGTTTTTCTTTTTTTGATTTGATTTTGTTTTTTGTTTGTTTTGGTGAATAAAATGTGTCTTTTATTTATTTATATGGTTTAGATGTAAGGAGTTTGGTAGATCTATCTAATTTTGTGTGAACAAATAATCCCAAAAAATTGATTATTTGGGTTTGAATATTTAGTTAATGATTTCATTATATTTGGATTATTATTCGCTAAACTCGTACCGATTGGAAAATTTGGATTTTTCTCTTGTGATGATTAATATATATTTTGTTATTTATTTATTTTTTTCAAAAAACAAAAAAATATTTTGTTATATATTTGATTGAGATTCAAGGATTTTGTGACTTGAAATTATATATATGTTTTTTTTATGGTAGATGGTGTTGAAAAAAAAAAAGTAAATATAATTCATCTGATGATTCTATTGGGCTGTGCGAGTATGGGTCCATCATGTAGAAATTATTTTTAATCATCCGATCAATAGATCTAATAAATGGATCTGATCACATACATGGATTAGATGGATCCTAATAACTCTTCCCTGTCAATCCAAACTGAGATTTATCATTTTCTTTGCACATTTGATGTTTTCTAATTTTGCAAGTGATCATTCAATGTCAACATAAAGAATACAATGATTTCAGTGTATTTAATTATGCTCTGTATGTGCCGCACTGAATCACTTATAAGATATAATATAATTTTTTTTCTGTGCTGTTTATGTGATTATAAGTAATGGGGATTTTCATTTTGGATCTGAATATCTAGATTACATTTTTTAAATTTTTTTGAATTATTTTTTGTTCTTGCTAATGTAAGCCTTGGATGCGGAAAATGGGTTTTTGGATATTTGATTTGTTATTATATTATTTTGATTTGTTTAATGTTAATGATTCACGTGAATGCCAACGTGAATCCCTACGCGTCATCAGATTTTTTTTTTTATTAGGTGTGGTTGAATTATTTGTGATTTAAAAAAAAACTAGATTGAATTTTAAAGTCATTTGAGATGATTTGAGATTTGAGTTTTTTTTTTTTAAATATATTTTTTTTAAAGAGTACTGATATACTCAGTGCATTTAATTTATTTGAATATGTGTGTGTGTTTTTTTTTATGAAATTTATACTATATATTATATTTATTTTATTACATTTTATGTTATGTATTTGTTTCTTTGAACAATTTTCGGATCTGGCCTGTTGCCCGTGCGTGACAACGTGAATCTGTACGTGTCACGGTGTCAGTCCAAAATTGGAGTTTTTTTAATCGGGAAAACCATAATGTTTTTCATAAAATATTTGTTTAATGCAATCAATGCGATTGACTCGTGACCCACTATTATTTACTTTATTTGTACCATTGATGGGCTGAGCTGGCTTGTCAGTTAATGGGCCTTATTATGTCTTTGGACCGGAATATGTTACCTCCAGTAAAAAATTTCCAGTCTTATATTTTAGAGTGTCGTTAAACACAGTTGATGGAAAATTAATAGCGCATGTATTCATATGAATGAGGTATATGTCATGATATTTTTTTTTTATATTTTGTATAAATGCATCAATGTAATTCATTAGAATGTATCTTTATTTTTTATAAAAGCATGCACTTTAATAAAATATATAATTTTATATAAAAATAAAATATATAAATCAATTAAAAATGTAAAAGTGTCTAATGTGATATAATAGGGCGTGTCTATCCCCACCAAACGTTTCACTTACCCCACTGATCGAAAAAAAAAAAAAAACTGGTGTTTGGCTGTTCCCACCAATTCAGGTCGACCGAACTTAGTCGTCAATTCAGGTTTTGGACGATCGGACTTAGTCGCCATTTCAGGTTTCGGACGACTGAACTTGGTCATCATTTTAGGTTTTTGGCGACTGAAATAGGTCGAACAGGATCCAAAACTATATTTACTTATTCTTTGTAAACAAATAAATTTTTGGGTTTATCCATCATATTCTACATTTATTCTTTTATTCAAACAACAGTTAAGAGACTGGAAAAAATGTAAGTAGGTATACTTTCAATTAGTTCAAATTTTTATAGAAAAATATCTTATTAGACAAATATATGTCATTTTTAAACTTCATTTGAATTCGTAGTTAAGCGGATTCTTTATTTGAAAACAAAAAAAAAAAAACATACCAGTTGATCTAAATACATTTTATATTTGATTTTTGAAAATTTGTCCATCACTTATGTAAAAAATTTGTTCTTATGTTCTACATTTAATAATAATAATTGATTTTTTTTACATTACAACTCAGACTTGGAGTGGTATGAAGGATCCAAGGAGGATACATGTCATGGGATTATGTTTCAAAGGAAAAAAATTATTAACCTTATTACAAATTCTGTTCGACCAAATTTGGTCGCTCGAAACCTGAAATGACGACCAAATTAAGTCGTCTAAAATATAAAATGACAACCAAGTTCGGTTGTTGAAAATTTAAAATGACGACCAAGTTTGATCAACCTGGTCGGATCGGTGGGAATAGAAAAAACATCGTTGTTTTTTTTTTTTTTTTTTTTTTCGATTGATGGGGTAAGAGAAAGGATTGGTGGGACTAGACGTGCCCGATATAATATACCATGGTGTTAATGTGAGTCCATGTGGCCATAGGACTATAAATGGAATTGAAAAAAAAGTGTAACAATTGGGTTTTGTATATTCCACCCCATTTTGGCCCGTTTTGTCATCCCCACCTTCCCAAAAAAACAACATGACATGCTTTTCCTCAATCTGAATTAAAAAAAATGGTATTTTTAAGGTTTGTTTTGAATGATTCAAGTTACACAGTAATCTCTGGTTTTCTTGTTTTGACAGTATTTTGATCTTGGTTTGTGAACTATTATTTTGGTACATGAGAGAGAATATAGGCATTGATAATGCTAAGTAGTGGATGGGATACAATCAATATTAGACCCCATCAATGCTCATCAGTTCCAATGAAAGACTAACACGTATAATTTCACATGTTTAACATCTGCCTTGACAGTTTGGTGACGATGAGTTCGGGCACATGCTAGCGGATATACTGAAGAAGAACGGAGTGGACGACTCAGGCGTCCGGTTTGATCCGCACGCACGAACCGCCCTCGCATTTGTGACCTTGAAGAAGGATGGGGAGAGGGAGTTCATGTTCTACAGGAACCCGAGCGCGGACATGCTCCTCACGGAGTCCGAGCTCGAGCTCCCCCTCATCAAGGGGTGCAACATCTTCCACTATGGGTCCATAAGTCTCATCTCTGAGCCGTGCCGGTCAGCTCACATGGCAGCCATGAAGGCTGCAAGGGATGCTGGTGCTCTGCTTTCATATGACCCCAATGTGAGGCTCCCACTTTGGCCGTCGGCCGAGGCAGCAAGGGAAGGGATCAAGAGTATATGGAAGGAGGCTGACTTCATCAAGGTAATGATCTTTTGGCTTTGTAGTTTTGATTATGGAAGATGTTAGTAACAATCATTCTTGCGGTCACTTTCGTAGTTCGAACAGAACTTTGATGTTTGGAAGATGTATACTCAGAATTGAATGCATATATATTTTGCAATTTTCTAATGCATTATATACTTGAATAAGTAAATTATATACTTTGGTTAGGACTGAAGGAATGACTGAGTGTATCAACATCATTGTGATGGTGATCATGTGAAATAATTAGTATTACATTATAATAGTGAATTTGTCTAACATATGTGTTATCCGGGAATAGATTTGTAGTTACATCTCTGGATTAGATTTGTAATTACATCTTTCTTGATATACAGCCATGGGCATTGTGATTATGTTTAGAATACAAAGTACCCATATCAGACGGCCATGATGAGGCCATATTGGAACATTTTTCAAAATTGATTAGATCAACCAAAGATTTTATCTTAAATGTTTAGATAATCTCTCTCTCTCTCTCTCTCTCTCTCTCTCTCTCTCTCTCTAATATTTTATAAACAGAACTAAATTTGATGTTGCTCCAGGTTAGTGATGACGAAGTGGCCTTCCTAACTGAAGGAGACCCAGATAATGAGGAAGTAGTGCTATCTCTATGGTATGAAGGGCTTAAGCTACTCATCGTTACTGATGGCGAGAAGGGTTGCAGATATTTTACCAAGGTAATTCTCAATCACCATGAATTCTCTGATATATTCATATGTATGATTGTTATATATATATATTAATGCGAAATCTGAATTTTGTTTTGTATAAGTAGAACTTCAAAGGGAAGGTCTCTGGATTTGCTGTGAAGACAGTGGACACAACAGGAGCTGGTGATGCCTTTGTTGGGGCGCTTCTCCTTTCTCTTGCTAGGAACAATGAGCTTTATCAGGTAAATCATCTTGAGCTTTTATAGAGTATAACGTTCACTATATTTCTTGTGAGTATTTAACTTTAGGGGAATAGTAGGCACGCACTGCCACTTTGATTTGTTATTTTTTTAATCATCATGTATAATAAACTATGCATATGAAACTAAAATCAATGTAAAACCAATCTAATTCCTCATCATTATGGTTCAATGTATAAACATTTCAAGTCTTACGAGAATATTTTTATTATAAACATCGATGACATAACGTTGTAGAAACTTGAGATTGAAGTCATTTATGTAGTTTTTTTTGTTGATTCAAAAAACATTGAACTGAATGGATCTTGGATTCAGATGGCATATATTTGTGTTTCAAGATAGTTGAGAGAGTTTTACTTGTAAAGCTAATAATTCCATATGCGAGTTAAGATTTATAAATAGGAAAAAGATACACTCAGCCCCCATTGCAGCCTCAATTGCAATCCATCATGTTTTTCCTTTTTTAAAAAAAAATCATACACTCACCTTTTGAAGTGCATGCTATTATATGAAATAAAGCATATACTGAGATATAATAGTATATTTTTTTTTCATAGTGAAAAAATGAAAAAAACAAATTGGGTCATATACTATGATGGGATCCATACACTATGATAATACAGTATATACTACATTATCATAGCGTATGGGGCTGCAAAAAAGACTGCGTGTATCAATGCTCTCATAAATAATACTTCTTTATCTTTAGAAGTCAACAAGTTAGTCTTTATATAAACCACTTTGATCTTTGGCTGGTCTTTGCACAGTCTACACATGGTTTTTAATTATTTCCCTAAATGTGTGGTAATTTAAATTGGGATGGGTGATTGATGCACTTATTTTTATTAATAATAATTTAGTAATAGTATATACTATTTCTACACAATTGAGTGAAAAACTAGCATAAATCCCAATTCCTCCCTTAGGTGGGACTAGATAAACCATCTTTTGATGATAATAAAAAAAGGTCAGATATTCCTGACATCTTCATTTATAAATGTCATTAGAATATCAATTCAGCTTTGTGCTATGATTACACCAGTCATTATACCCCACCTCCAAAGGAGGCCCATCTTAATCATAATATATAACGTTATTTGTAGTTTTATCTTTCTATAATCTGATATTCATTTTGTTGATCCTTATATATAAATAGGATGAGGAGAAACTGAGGGAGGCACTGGAATTCTCAAATGCATGTGGGGCAATCTGCACTACTCAGAAGGGGGCCATACCAGCACTCCCCACCAGAGAGACTGCTCTTGGGCTAGTCAAGTCCAAGACCCAATAGAGAGGAGAGTAAAAAAATTGTGTTATGGTTTGTAGTAGGAGTCTAGGTTTTGGTGTGTAAAAAATAAATGAATGAAACATTAGAATAATATGCTTTTCTTTTTTTCTTCAAATCTACTGCTGCTTTGGTATGCATGTAATGGAGGAGAAGATTTGCTGCCCTGTGTCTCTTTGATTCTGTTGTTGGTGGGGGTTCTGGATGTTTTTTTAGAACAGTTTTGAGTCATATGTTTCTTATCTTTACAATGCATGGCTTATTTTGCTTTAATGTTTTTGTGCTTTTTTTTTTTTTATGTGGTATGGTGAGCTATTTGTGTTAATAGAAAATCAGTAGATTGTGAATGTGAATGCGACCTACTCTAAAATGAAACTGTGTTGATGGCAATGATTAATGGGAATTAAAGATATTGTTATGTGATTTTTTGTTTCTTATATATATTTGAATAATTTGGTAATGTAAATTAGAATATATCATGTATTTGCATTTAAATTTTTGTCAAGGGGTGATCTGGAAATGTAACTTCTTTCTCAGAACCAAAAATGAATATGAAGTTCTAAAATTCCAATTAACAAAAATTATTTGCTTTATTGTTGGATGAAAAATGTATCTTTATTTGCTTTGCAGAATGCATAAAATAAAAGGATTTTTATTTTTAAGTCCCCATAAACCATAGGATTTAATGATCGATCCCTCAATTCTTTATATTTTGATTTTAATTCTTAGATTTAAATGATATGTTCCTTTTTAGTCCCTGAGAAGGATCTATCCGTAAATCATTTGGTTTTGTTTTTAGTCATTGGAAGGAATTAAAAAATGAACATATTCTTTAAATCTAGGGATTAAAACAAAAAAATGAAGAAGTGAGGAATCGATCCCCAAATAGGTATGTTTACAGGGACTAAAAACTAAAAAACCCAAAAAGAAAACAAGATTTAGACAACATGCATTGCCAGACTCACTACACTTCTTTTTCTTTTTTGGTACATGAGACTCACGTAGGTCAATTACAAACTGACAAGCCCTGTAGGACGATTACAACATGGATAAAGTCCACTGAAACATACTTACCTTAAACGCTGGTCACACACACAGAGTATAGTATGGGCCTACAACCTAGGAGACCAAAGCCCACCCTGGCTTGGTTAGAAAATCATGATGGGTCAAGCTCACCACAAATACAGCCAACTGAGGCTGAAAACAACAATTTTTCCTTTTCTTAGCATCACCAAGAAATGAACCCGGGAAACCACTTTGAAAGGGGGTGTCCATATCCACCCGGCCAAGGCCGTTGGAGATGACTCACTATACTTGTTTAATGAATACTTTTTTAAATAAATGCTTTGTTAATCAATCTTGTTTTTTAACCCTTGCTATACCGAGTCTAATTTTGACCTAACCCTAATTTTAATACCAGCAATGTATATGAATTATACACATTCAGTATTCATTCTTTCATGTATAAGTAAATGTATAAATGAGATTAGGTAGCTCAGTGGTTGACAAAAGAAATGGAACCAAGAGGGGGAATTAGAGATTAGATATATCTTTACTCTTCCAAGTCGGCATTGCTAATATATAATCACTGTATACATAAGAAAAAAAAATTTAAAAGAAAACATCTATCAATATTATTGCCCATCAAGAGACTGTTAAGAAACAAACCACTAGATGCAATTGAACAAAGAGGATAGTGATTAAAGACTACTAACTATTGATACAAATGGGATCAAATTAGCATGTTACATTTTTGTTTTATATAACAGAGAAATATCATTTAACAGGAGGATATAATTACACCAAATTAGAGAGAGATGATGAGAACCTTTTCTTACATGCTCATAGCCCTCGATGACAGCTCCTGATCTCCCTCCAATTCACCTTCTGACCTATCAATGTTGGCCTGCATCTAGCAAACAACGATTTCAAAATGTAGAACTACATAATCATGTGGAGAAGGCTTGATACTTCAATGAAAATAAACATTGGAAAGGCCTGACTGTTATGGTTGAATTGGAGGCCTCAGAAAAGGTGATTGTGATGCAAAGCAACAATATCTAGATCGAACTCATGACCTTCCTCATAATCATTGGTTAATGTGTGTTTAACACACGTTGACATGAATTATTTAAGTTCACGATTCAAACGGTGCATTGATTAACTGGGCTTAAAAGTCAAGTAATGCCAATGCTTCTTCAATGTATGAAACTGGAAAAAACTTGTTTATATATTTATCCTCTTGGGGTGCGATGTGAGCAGGTTGTACTCGATCAAACTCCACCCGTAGGCCCCGAGAAATCCGAACCCAATTTGGGTGACCCTTTAGCATCATTTAAAAAAAGAGGTTATGCCGTAGCAATACACTTTTATCTAACTCAATATGAGCCATTCAAACGCAAGATGAAAATCCTACATTCTTTTAAGTAATGATATATAAATATGTAGTCTTCGTTGAAAATCAGATCTTTTAAGTAATGAAATAAATATGTAGCATTCGTTTAAAATCAGAGCTTTAAAAGGTACACCCAAGTCTGACACAGGCCCTGCCAGAGCCCAGGCCTAAACCGAACCCGCGGGTTGAAGGTCAGGTTAGGTTCAGGTTGGAGTAAGGTTTTTTTTTTTTTGTGTGTTGGGCCTAACCCGACCCAACCCGAGTGAGTTGCACCCTTGGATACTCAGCTAAAGCAAACATTTAAAGCGAGCAATATTTTTAAAGTAGGTAAAAATTTGATACTCGCCGAAGTTAAAAAAGATATCATACCACTGAGTCCTTTGACTTGGTTTCCAAAAGATAGCGCTCCAATGCACCATCCCCACGAAGAATTTTGGCCCCACGTCCTAGTTTATCAATGTATCCAATAGCCTGTTCATCAACAACAACTGCATCTACTCTGTCATTCCCTGTCTTCACATCAGGGATCTGAAAACAAATATGAAACAAATCAGTAAGTTGAACATGTATATATGCAAACCTGCAGTTCTCGATGCATAAAATTGTTACTTAATGCTCTAAATTACTTATTAATTCACGGATTAAATGAGCACTTTTCATTAATAATTTAATTACCATTTCAATAATGTCTCTTTAACAATACATCTCTTATTCAATAATTCATATATTAAATGAAATAAATATGTATTAAATGCATAATGCATATTTTACTTGAGCAAAAGAAAAAAAAAACCTGCAACTATGCTTTGCTTTGCTCATTTTAATGTCATTTTCTGATACTTCAACTCAGAAGTCTTTCGTAGTGTTCTGATGTTATAACATCATCGAGAGATCATGCATTTGATTCAATATTGGTGATTCTGTGTGTTTTAAGTAAGTTTACTATTTTTGCACATTTTTATTTATCTTTCCAACCTTTTCCTGAATTTGTCCCTAACATAACCTGACTCGCATACAATAACCTGAAGACCAGCATACCTCATACATGGCCTCAGTTAGTATAATTTCCAATATAGCTCTCAAACCCCGTGCACCAGTACTTTTTGCCATTGCTTTTTTGGCAATCAACCGAAGAGCAGTATCTGTAAAATGTAGTTTGACCTGTAATCATGTTGCAGTTGATTGTCATGTCGGGGATTTTTTTATTGCTAATCAGAAGGAGAATGAGAAAATATAATCAAATCACTCACATTATTCATGCTAAATAATTTCTTGTATTGTTTACCTAGAGCATTTTTCGGCTCTGTGAGTACCTGTAGTGGAAACAACACATGAATATAAATTATCACATAATGCACAAAAACAAAGAAGAAGAAGAGAGCATTTGAAATATAAGAAAAGGCTTCTCAAAACTTTCACTAGCAAAATCTGAATAAAACTTGAAAAGAAAAGCGCCTCAATCACCTGTACAAGTTGGTCTTCATTTAGTGCAGACAAACTAACTAGTATTGGGAAGCGTCCAATAAATTCAGGTATGAGGCCATATGCAATAAGGTCTCCGCTTTCAACCTATATATTATGGAACCATGCACTTCACAGCTAAGAGTCATAATACAGTATATCAATAAATGCTTGCAAACGCTAGACGGAAGTAAGATAGAACATATATCATGCATATAAGAAATTTGATTTCCCAGCAATTTGTTTATGGATTCTTACTGATTCCAATAACGATGAGGTCATGACAGCATTTGTCAACCCACTGATTCTCATGTTTGCTCGCACCGGTGCTCCAAAACCTATGGAGGAGTCTTGCCGTCTAATATGCAACCAAAAGTCATTGCTCCATACCCAAAAAAGAGTGCTTTTAGTTTTGCTAATTCTTGAACGAAATCAATCTGGAATACCTTTCTGATATAGTTTTTTCCAAATCTATAAAAGCACCACCACATATAAATAGAATGTCCTTTGTGTCTATCTGCATACCAATGCAAACAGTGGTTACAAGTACTGATGAGAGACAAACATGAAATGATCAACAATGGTTAAATTATCTCTATTGAGGTAGCAAACACCCATAAAGTCGGGTTACATGGATGTATTTATAAATTACCGATGGCATTGCTCTTCCAAGTATATGGTCAACATAAAACGTTTAGAACTGACTCTAGTATAATGGTAAATACTCATAAAATCAGGGGTTACGAGGATGTATTTATAAGTTACATATGGCTTTGGTCTCCCAAATCTATCATAATTCCAGTAAGAAAAATTGGAGGTTACTATTTTAATTTGTTTTTGAAAAAATAAACACAGAGAAACCTGGGCAGATGTAAGGGTTAGATATCCAGTGAGGCATTTCTTGTTTAAAATGATGAAAACAACAGGATGATCAACAAATGAAAAAGACAATTTGTCAATGGTAGCACCCTAATTTTTTTTTGTGGTCACTAGCCATCCCTTGTTAATTGTTTATGTCTGAGGATGTTGATCAATGCTGCATGACATAAAAGTTCAGTATCACAAGGGTATTTTAAGTGTCGATATATGATCAGATTGAAATAATTTTAGCCAAAATTGATCTCAATGGGTACTTTGGTCCCAAAGAATTTTGATAGTTCCTGAATCAATTAATTTTAAGTGAACTCTTTTTTAACAGGAAAAATATATGCATTACGCAAATTAAGTTTGCAGTGTTTTTCATTGTTACAAATTGATTCTAAGATTTTGGTTCCTACAAAGCCATAACAGTGTTTGCTCAGTTCTCACCTGAATTGAGAGAGCTGAACCACAAGTAAAGATTATCAGAAATTCAAAGGACACCTTGCATACTTGATCTATAGAAATTTAAAAACCATGTTAAGTTTTATATGAAAAAACCATTGAGAATCACTATGAAAAATGAAGAGGCTTGGTTGTAAGAACCAAATTATAGCATACATTTATGAGGAAGAGCCTAGGTATGTTCCCTCTACAGTTTCCAGATTACATGTTGATCATCTGTAACAACCCAATACAAAACTGACAACTTAAACTGTTTGTAACATTTGTTGTATCCAGCATCAAAGTCAACGAGAGAGAGGGACTGGTTCAACTCAAATGCACCTAAATACAATCGGAGCCTAAAATAAAAAAAAAAAGACTCATTTTTCAAGCCGAATCCCATGCTCTTTGATGAGAACAATCCGGGTGTATGCTTGTGTGTGCATGGTTGCCTGAACAGAACTAAGAGATATGAAGAGGTGAAGGTTACCTCTTCACATCTCTACCCCAACTCACTATGTAAACAAACAATGGGAGTCTGTTCGGAGTGCAAACACTGATAATGACAATAGCGAATCAAGGCAGTGAAAGTCATATAGTGTAACTGTAAAAGGCCATGTTAGACATGAAATTTTTAGTTGCATGTTTCTTTTCTTCTTAGATGTACATAAGCTTTGCCTAGTTCAAAGAAATCGATCACTATTTCAAATGTGTAGCAATATTGTATAACCTCAGATGTCTATAATTCTGCCAAAGCAAACTTTATGTTTACCTGTATGTTATCACCGCGAGGATGTTTACGGGCCCCTTTCTCAGGAACATTCACAACCTGAACATGAAATATGTTTAAGCAACCCTCAGAGAAAATTCACATTCATTCTGAATCAATAAAAAAATATGGCAGCAAAAAAAAAAAAAAAATCAAGCTAAGTCTATTGATTTTCAAAGAAAAATATACATATTTGCATAATTTTTTATTACTTTCAGTACTGCACCCTATTTGATTCTTTAATGATTTATATTGGTAGAACCCCTACCAATCTTTAAAAAAAAGTTCATTACAAAAGAAGCAACCACCCTATACTGCTAGTTTGCGACTTAAATACAAACCACAAGAATCCAATGAAGAATTTTTCTAAATTCATGATAAATGACTCACAGTTCCTTCGAGCATTTTCAATAATGCTTGCTGAACGCCCTCACCAGACACATCCCTACTAATATTTAAGCTTTCAGCCTGCACATAGCAATTATTACAAGCAATGCTCATATAGAAGTACAGTTAATTTTTCATCAATTCCCTGAACATTCAACATGCCTTCTTTGTTATTTTATCAACTTCATCGATATAAACGATTCCTTGTTGGGCTGCTGCCACGTTGAAGTCGGCTACCTAGAGTAATGGCAACGTTGATAGCACAGAATTTTTATTGGATTCATGAAAAAAGATATAAATAAGTAGGTATGAACCTAATGACTTGAAATAATACCAAGATCTATACTGCAAGACAATTGAATGCATCATTAAGGTACTTGGGCAAAGCTGTTATACTTGATCCCTATTCGGACAAAGACCCTCATTTCCATGCTTAAAAATTTGTGTCCATGATACTCAGTTCCTCCTATTTTCTTTCATTTGTTCTTTCATTTGCTGTCCCTGTTTTTCTGGCATGGTCCGCCAAATTTATTCTAAATGAAAATTTTCGGTAGGATCACTACCAGTTTGTTAAAATATGATATTTGATCCCTACATCTAATATAATACAAAAATATGCATATGGCTACTTCTATATGTAGGAGATTGGTATATAACCAAAAATCGAGAGCATCCTTCAATAAGATCTGTTTTGCTTCTTGGCCACTGAAAGATTGAAAGCTTAGTTGCTGAAAACTCTTTCCACCCACTAAAGCAGAAGATATGTTTTTGATTGTATACTATAGATTTCAATATACAAATCCTTAATTAAGAGGTCACCCTAAAGTCTCTCACCCGCTCATCCAGCCCCACCTGCTAGCACGAATATAACAATCTAGACATGCCTATAAAGCCTCATTGGAAGAAAGTTTTAGGAGAAGATGGAACATACAAAAATAAGAAGCAAATGGCTTAACTATAGGATGGCATGATAACCATTAATCATACCATAAGAAGCTTGTACAATATTGATTCCACGTCTTCTCCAACATATCCTGCCTGCAACATAGCTATTTCAACATTTACCCTACCAAAACACACGGGCAAGTCCAGACACAGATATATGTAGAAATATTTATTTATATATTTATATGTATGGTTGATAGATAAACAGCTCTCTCAAAGGAATATCTAGATGGTTTCTTTCATGATAAAAGATACATGCTATATTTACAATCTAGTACATCAAAGACGACATAAATGCATCATCACAACAAAAGCAAAAACAGAAAATAAAAAAGATGAAAGACCAATTAGGTTTGGTAAAAAATTTAAGAACAAACCAAACATTCCCATGAAAGTAAACCAAACGTGTTTATCACTATACAAAATTGTTGAGACAAGTTCCGAGTGAGTGACAAACAATCATGCCTGCCGGATTGTTCAAGGTGCTTACGCTCATAGTTTGTTAACATTAAAAAAACATATATACGCAGGAAAAAATGAAAAACATGCATAAGAATTAAATGACAGACAAAAGGAGAGGGAGATCAAGTTTGAATTCACAAAACTGCTAAGCGTCCTCAGTAGAAATCGATCAATATACCCCGGGAGAAAGATAGTAGAAGAACACCATGGGAAAGCTATACTGCAGAACAACACTCAATAGCCATTAATCACAGGGTGCAACAGCTTTTCCACACCCAAAGCATATTGCGGAAGACTCTTTTCAAGATTTCTGTGTGTACTAAACCAGAATCAACAAAAGATAAAAAATGGTACATGATGGGTGGATTAACCATTTAATTAGCAAAAGTATTGTTAATCTTCCATGCGAAACATGCATCAAACATGTAATATTTAACCTGGAAAAATTTAGAGTTTTCATTACATCAAATATTTCTCATTCCTTGACCTATCAAAATAGAGAAAAAGGGAGGAGCTATAGTTGCATTCATACATTTACAAGGGCATGGGAGGTCAATCAACCTATCACGGCTCTCTCAGGCCAGTGCAGAAATCGGAACCACAGAATGTTGATGTAAAAAGACAGGTTAATTATTTTTCCCTCTCTTGGCATCTAACATGTGGTGTGGCAGCCAGTTTTTAGATGGAACCTATATCTCAAAGCGGTAAAATTTGTGAATCTGATGCATCTTCTAGAGGATTTTGACGATTTCTGCATGGAGGCTGACAGCATGGCTTGGTGTGTGCCCAAGTAGGAGGGCAGGATTCTTGGTGAAGAGTTGCTACACATGGCTGAGAAAAGAACGGGCAATTCAACAAAGCATTGCTTTAGGTACCCCTAAAAGGTTCAGAAGTTACTATATTTTGGAAGGCTGATGACCCATGTATATAGATCCAAATGGGAGGTGGGTGACCTAACTACATGTACTCTGTTCATTAAAGACTAAGCAAAGTATTGTGTTGGGATGAAGTTGTAGAGATATTTCAGGCGAGATTAGTGATAGATAACAGATTGAAATTGAGTGGATTCTTTTTTTCTGGGCTGTTGCATAATGTATGATTATTTTATTTTATTCTTTTTTATGTTCTCTGGACCTCCGTTAATAGATTTCCCAGCTATTGACAAGACCCAATCCTCATCTTCAGGGAACTGTACCCCAATGGTTTCCAATATATGATGGGTGGTAGGTTCCTAGCAACATTCATAAATAATAAAAAAAGGGAAAAATCTTCTTAACTCCGTGAAATCTTCTTAAAATCACAAAAAGTCCTTCTAAAATCATAAAATCATCCTAGGTCCCCATAAAGTGTATATGGTTAACGAATTTAGTCCCCCGGTAAAAAATATATCGAAATAAATCCCCAAAAAATTTACTAAAATCGGATTTTAGTCCCTACAAATTTTATAAAATCAGATTTAGTCATTTTCATTTTGTAAGACAAAATAACCCCATCATTTTTTTCAACATTTTCATCTCCTGAAATGTCATTATCAACTGTAAACAAAAAAGAAGAAGCCATTGAACCTCATTTGATCTACAAAATCGAGTTATTTTTCAACATTTTCATCTCCTCAATCAATCTCATCAGAGAGACCAAACAAAAAAAATTACAGCTTCATCAACTCTATTACAAAATCAGAGAAAATAATTTAAAAACCAAATCAAAATTCTATAATATATTTTCAACTCAAAATTATTAGCAACAAAAAGCATAACACCTTAATTATAAAACTATAATTTGCTTAATAAAATTTAACTAAATCAATATATACTTTTAGATAATTACATAGACTTTTTGTGATTTTAAGAAGATTTCAGGAAGTTAAGACAATTTTTAAATTTTACATGGATTTTTTTTTATTTTCATAAGTTTTCATAGAGTTATATTGATTTTTTCCAACAAAGAAAATAAATTCTAAAAGGGCATAATAGTAATTTACCATGCATGACTAACGTTAACCACACATGATTAGTGATAGGGACTAAAAATATTGTCCAATAAGATAGGGACTTGAGCGGATTTACCAATTTTACAATTAACATGGACTTTTTCTGATTTTCATTAAGTTTCCAGGGAGCTATATCGATTTTTCCCAAAAAAATCATGTGATTTGGCAAAGAACTGAGTCCAGCAACATTATAGTATCCTCATTACTACGTCTCCATATGGAGGGGCTTAGTCAAATATTTCATCAATATTCAATGCAGACATGTGCATTCATGTCCTTGTCACATAGCTTATTGACAAACTTATGTAGGTGCTTCTCACCAGAATAGCATTCAATCATGCATGCAAGAAAATCAAAGGAACAAAAAAATACATGTTTGGAAAGAACAATCTTTAATACCTAAATGATGGACATAAATAATAATAACAAAAACACTTGCCTGTGTCAATGTTGTTGCATCTGCAATGACAAAAGGTACATTTACAAAGCGGGCCAAGGTTTTTGCAAGTAACGTCTTCCCTGTCCTTACAGCCAATGTCACATTATGTCAGTGAAACCAGAATTTGAATATATACAACAGAATATTTAAAAAGAAAACCGATCTCCTGTAAAGATGGTGCCATGTCAAGGAAGAAGCTTGCTCCCACGATGGTCTTCAATTAGACTTCATATTTATATATTTAAAAGAAGAATTTCAAAGTTAAATGTACTCTCGGGTTACTAAGAAATAATAGGTCAAATCATGATGCATGTCATTTTACGTGTCATAAATAAAAAGATAAATAATTTCATATCCGTCAATTAAGCAATGTGCAAATCTAAGTACCTGATCCAGTTGGACCCATCAGAAGCACATTGCTTTTCTCCAACTCCACATTATCGTCAACAGCATTTTCCACCTCTGCATTCCCTGACTCTTCAGCACTGAAATAAGAACAGCTCACTAAATTCACTTATTGATATAAGTGGAAGGGTATCAAACTTGACCATCCATCTCTTGCTTCATCATTATAATCATCATCAAAGCCTTATCCAACTCTTATGCATCCAGAACAAGAGAGTTCGAGAAAATTTTATAACCGATTCAACCATCCTCCTTTGACCTCCCATCTACTGCACACAATGACTCAAATATAGAAATTGTGTGAAGATTCTGGAAAAAGAGAAAATGAAACTAACCCTTTTTGCAAGGTGGAATGATAGATCCTTTGGTAGTGGTTGTACACAGCCACTGAAAGCACCTGTGTTGGTTAACAATACCATCACACAAGGCAGTAAAATGAATGATTACCACATAAAGATCGGCAAAGCATCCATATGAAAAAGAAAAAACAACAATGCTTTGAATAAATTGTCCTCATCACACCTGTGCAATTTTATCCAGGGTCTAAGCCATTGAATTGAATATAACAAGAACCACATATGATCCATCTGTTTTTCCAACCACCAACCATCCAAACCTAAAAAGCTTCCTAATATGCCAAACTCAGAAAGTTAGAATTAGAACTGCCAGAAGAACACACTAAACAAAGCGATCTCACAAATATTTCCATTAGCTCCCATTATTGAAAACACACCCCCTTTGATATTTCGTTTTTCAACCAGACGAAACAACTTATGGACAAACCTAGCCTGGTAAAAGCAATTTTAAAACATAAACCTGAAAACCTTATCCCTTCAACTTAAGAATCCAAGGGATAGGCATAAACACACACACACACACACACAAAAACAGAGCCAAACCAATGTAGATGTAATAAAAATTTCTCAGCTAATTCGCTCTTCCAGCGCATTCTCCAATTAAAACACTTGATGCAGAGTAGAAGATTCCTAATCCAGCCCCTCACCGTGGTTTGCTACCCTTCTTTACCTCCCCTGCAATGGGCATTCTTTCTAAGTACAGTCTACAGTGATTTCTTCCTCCCAATTTGATAAGCTATTCCACCCAATTAAGCCAAAGGTTTTCAAAAAAACATTGTTTCTAACCCATAAACATAACACCACCACATTAAACTGCTCAAGCAAAAGAAATGAATCACCTTTTTTTTTAATAAAAAAAATCACCCACCCAATCACCAAAAAGGGCCATAACAATCCCACATGCACTAAAAGAAATCAATTCTACTAATCTCATTTACCTTTCCAAGTTCCCACATAAAGTGCCCAGATAAGCATAATTTTCAGTTCCAAATGAAATAAAACAAACATAACACAATCAAAGCTACCAAATTTGAAAGAAATGAATCACCTTTTTTGCCTTCTCCTGCCCAATCACAAACTTATCAAGACCCCTACGTATCTCTTTCGGCGTCGGTAAATGCTCCCCCAAATTCGACCCTCCCCACCCACAATCACCACTCTTTCCACCACCGCCACCACCGCCCAATTTAGCAACATTCACACCAGGCGCAAACGGAGTGATCCCGTTAGCCGGCAGCGGTGGCCAACTCTTCCCCGTCAGAGGCGGCGGAGGAGGCGGAATCTCCCCTCCCCGGTCGCCGCCCCTCCCCTTAAGCCGTCCGATCTCGACGAAGCTCCCCTGCAGCGGGTCCACCCGGTGGGGCCTGAAGTAGTACGCCGTGCCGCAGCCCCTGCAGAGGCTCAACGACTGGTACCCCCCACGGTACTCCCCGACGCCGCCGATCGAGGTCGGATGGCGGTTCTCGAAGGAGAGATCGATCGTCCTCGCGCATCGGGGGCAGTTCGCTTCCGCGCGGATCCTGCGCGTCCCGTCGATGGTGGTGGTGGTGCCGCCGTCCCACTTGAGGCGCTCCTGGTGGCCCGGATGAGTGAGCCGGCGGTGGGGGAGGGGGCTGAAGCGGGTGTAGACAGTGAAGGAGCGGCGTTGGGGGGGTCGGGTTGAGGCGGTGGCGGCTGCGTATCGGGCGACGCAGGTGGCGGAGATGAGGAGGCGATTTCGGCTTCGGAGGAGGCCCGACATGTTACCATACACAGAGAGAAGAGAGCTGGAGAAGTGAAGGTGAAACCGGAGGAATCGAAGAAAGCGATGTGGCTCTCCGCGTTTCATTATAGGGTGCTTCTATTCTCAATGACCAATTTGTTGTCCGGTTTGGTAGGGGTACAATTTGTGCGGGTTGAATTAGAACCAACCGGATTCATGGACGGGTTTGGATTGAGGTTTTTCTCTATCGGGTTCAACCTGACCCGAACCCGAATTAACTCGAACTCAATTCGGGTCTGGGGGGTCGGGTTATACTGGCTCAACCCGAATTGGTGAAGGTTTTTTTTTTTTTTTTTGTTGAAAAGCGATGAAGTTATGTTTAGCTTAATTAAAATTTTGAATATGTATTCATAAACTATTTGGATTTTGTAAGGTTTTTTTTGTGGTGAATATACATTTAATTAATTAGAGTTTATTGTGTTGTTTATTAAATCATTTTTATGATCTTTTAATTATTAAACCCGGGCCCGACATGAGCCCGAATTCAACCCGAACCCGACCCGAACCTGTGGGTTGAGGTCAGGTTCGGGTTCGGGTTGAACCCTTCGGGTTGAGGCTGGGTTCTGGCTCAGGTTCGAGTTGGGCTCTATGCAATGTGGGTTAAAGCAGAACCCGACCCAACCCGTCCGAGTTGCACCCCTACCGTTTGGATTCCATGTATTTCAAACCCGTCCTGACCCGTGTAATAGATGGGTTGGGATAGATTTTATGTTTAAAACCCGAACCAACCCGCAAATCCGATCTATATCCGATCATTATGATTTATGATCTATAAAATAAAATTAATTTCTAATATTGTTAAAAATTAAAATTCAAATATCATCATTTTGTCCTCAAAATATATTTATTTACATTCATCTCATAGAGAAAATTCAAAATATACACCTTCATAAAAACAATTGTCTATCACCATAAAAAAAAAAGATGTTTGAAATTTTACAGTTTTTTATCTTTCCATTTTCCTTTTAATATATAAATAAATAAAATTTATTATTTGGCCTTATATGTGATTTTGAACTATTTATATTATATAATTAGAAGTGTTTTAATTAACTTTCAAATATTGTACGTAATAGATGTCATGAATTGTTTATGTTTTATCTATTTTTAGATTTTAGTATTCAAATTGAAGTTTTTTTATGAATATAATCCGTAATCATGTAAAAAATAATTTACCTTTTTATGTAGTTTTTTAATTATATTAAATAAAGTGACCGAGCAATCCAACTCACTTTGGGCGGACATGGATTTTAAGATGTATAACCCAAAATGTAATAGAGTGGATATTGATTTCAAATTATAAAATCGGAGATGGGGTAGGGCGGAGTGGGTATGGAATCTAATATTGGGGGAGACAAGTTGGATTTGGATTATGGTAAACAAGACTCCAACCGGAACCATGGCCATCCCTAACCCCCACAACTTATAGTATTTATGTTATATCTAACCCCACCAACCTTTATATAACATTCTATTATTCTTCTAATCCCACGTCCCACTTTTAAAATATGGTAGGTTGGATAGTGTTGGGCGACACACTTTATCGCGATAGACACTCAATCACGAAGGGAGTGTGTCAAATCAAACAAATTTTAGTGATTCAAGGTGTGTCACCTCACTTTGAAAATATGGTAGGTTGGATAGTGTTGGGCGATACATCTTGGTTGCGAAAGACACTCAATTGTCGAATCAAACAACTTTTGATGACTCAAGATATGTCACCCACTTTTAAAATATGGTTGGTTGGATTGTGTCGAGTGACACATCTTGGGTCGCAATACATGCCCTAGTTTGATTGGGAGTGTGTCAAGCTGAACAACGTCCGGTGACCCAAGGTTTATCGAGCCACTTGTAAAATATTGTCAGTTTGATAGTGTTGGGAGACACATCTTGGGCCGCAATAGATAATACCAATTGGATTTGGTGTTTGTCGAACTGCATAAAATGGGACGACTTCGTCTATGTCAGTTGTGGTTTTGCAGCGATGTGTTCAAATAAAATACATCTTAACCACTCTTAGCCACACAAGAAGTTCACACAGCATACACAAACAAATAATGTATTCAACATTTTGCATCATTTGAACTTTACATTAACACATTAACAAGATAAGAACACTACATGTTACACTATAATAGCATGTAAATTGCTTCTACACATTTTCGTTGTTTTGGCTTTACAAACTGAATCGGTACCTATGCAATCTTGTGAGACTAACGAAAATAAAAAATCTCACATATTATTTTTGTTATATGCAAAATATAAAAAAAAAAAAAAAGACTGACATAGTAACACTAGAGGAAAACTAATTAAGATCAACGACGTCAACCAAGACTATATCGTTGTTAGCTTGACTTTGAAAATTGAACCATTTGACTATTGTCATTTTGTTACTAGTGTTTAGAAACCTAGTGTGTTTGAATCTTTAACTAAATTTGTTTATGAAAAACTAGGTTTCTTGGTTGAAAACATAGGACTTTGGATAGATGATGCAAAAACAATTATTTTCAAAAACCCTAGATTTACAAAAAAGAAAAAGAAAAAAAAAGAATAATTTTGCAATAAAACCAAAAGATTTCATTTCAATTAGCAGTTGTTATTTATTTATGATATTTATGATGGATAAACAAATTAAAATATTGTCAATTGGATAGTGTTGGATGACATACCTAGGGTCGTGGTAGACACCCCAGTTCAACTAGGAATGTGTCAAATCGAATAACTTCCGGTGACCCAAAGTATGTCAAGCCAATTTTAAGCCGGTTGGTGGTGGTGGGGAGGGAATATTCAATGAAATAGATTGTTGAGATAAGCATGTTGATGGGGTTAATGTCTAAAATCAAAATGGGGACGTGTTTTTTTTCATTATGTTAAAGGGGGAGGAGGACATCAAGTTGGCTGGTGGGGTTAGACCTGCTCTTCTGTTAATATATATTTAGTAATATATTATTATTAATTTGTCAAAAAAATATAGATTTAATAATACTGCTATGTCAGTTTTTTACTGAGTTAGGATCTTGGATCTTTTTTGGTATAAATACAGAGATTCTATGTGTTAACCACTAACAATAGGACATATAGGCAGTAAAAAAAATTATGTTCATTTTTCTATTACTCTTTTCTAGTAAGTGTATATAGAAAATTATGACACATAGATTTCTTTTGTCAAAGACACAAGAAATCCCAACTCATTTTGGCTTATGACAACGGAGGGGGGAATAAATCCCCAAAAAACTATTTGTATGCAAAAAATATTGGTATCCAAGTCCTTCTATAATTATGTTATTTTATTCAATTTATTACATTGATATAGGGGCCGGGGATTCACGTGTCAAATCGTATTTCAACCATTTATAAATATTTATTAACATTTTATGCACATTTGATCCATAACTTATCCAAGCTCAACCAAACAATAAAATCATTATTAAGTAATTTATGTTATTCAACAAAAAGAACTATAAACACAACCAAACAAAAGCAAAAATAATTTATTCTTTATATATACTATAATATTTATCTATTTCGGAATATCTTATGCCGCTTCAAACGAGAACTTACAATATTAATATTGATAAATATATTTAGAGAAAAAAATTAGAAAACTTAATTTGAGTTATTAATATGTAATTTTTTAAAAACCTTAATAGAATAAAACTAATAAATAATTTATAACATCATAAAAATAAATGACATGTTTTCAAATTATATTTGACTAAAAAAACTGTGCGTGTGATTCATGCTTACCAAAATATCAGAAATCTCAAACCTTGTTGGGTTAAATACAGGAGCTTGTCTAGTTATATCTCCAACTAAAGACATGCGATTATAAAATATATATATAAAAAAAATATATATAAATATATATATCTGTCGGATGTTGGTGAGAGATTGGTATTATCTCACCAAGGGTGATCATAACCTCTCTCTTTTTTTTTTGTTTAATAAATGGGTAGCTCTATCCCCACCATACAGTTTGCTATCCCCATCATTTATATTACAAATAAGTTAAACTCTGAACCCACCACTCCCAAGTTCTCTCCCTTCCCTCCTCTCCTCTCTCCTCCCACCCGAGACCCGACTTGCACTTCTCCCCTTTTTTTCTCCTCTCCTCTCCCTCCTACCCGATCTTCCCTCCTCTCCTCTCAATCCCACTCGATCATCTGATCATAAGGAGTAAAGTTGTTGACTCTTCAGTGATCCCACAAAGCACATACTGGTATTTGTTCTTCTTTTTTCTTTAATGTATATATATGGATCTTATTTTTTAGGGTTTTGGAATGAAAGATTGGTTATTGAACAAAACAAATTTATTGGGATAGAAATCTTAAATGTGGATTGAAAGATTGGTTATGTAACACCCCTATAACGATTGTGACTTTTAAGACCTAAGTACTCTATTTTGTAGAGTGTTTAGTATTCCAAATTTTTAAATTTGACATGATTAAATTCCTTGCTTTGTTGGCTTTTCAACGCTTCTTACGAATCGTGAATTAGATGGGTATTGATCAAGTTATGGATCAAATCATAATAAGGAGTCAGGTTGTGTTTCTGATGGCTCGTAAGGGTGCCGTCGGATGTGGATCTGACTGTAGATACCCCAATTTTGACCGTCTAAAAAGATAAAAATACTTCAAGTAACACTTAAAAATAACCACATTTGGACATCTAATAGAAAACTCCCTTAGAAACCAAAACCGGAAGCCCTAGTCAAACACTTAGAAAAATCTAGGACCTTGGGTGGCTAGTTTCAACTAGCCGCCCCCCTGACCAACCCTAAACCGCCTTCCTGGGATGGGACATCAAGCAGCATGATTGCGGCGGTTTGTCCTTTTAGCCGCCCCATCTCAGCCGGTTTAACCTTAGTAACCGACCCAAGCCACCGCTTACCAGAGATGGGACGTTTGGTAGGTCATGATGGGGGCGGCTACTTAAGAGTAGCTGTTGTGCCTGTGTCATTTGGAGCGCTCTGTTTGAAAATTTGGGCTACATAATTTTTTTCCTAAGTTATGTATTTTCAAATTGGTATTTGGATTTGATTTTGTTAAAATCCAAGATGAAGAGGTTTAAATATGATTTTATTAAGAGATGTCCAGTTTTGAGTTAGCTTTCGCACAGAAGTGGAATTAGATCAACTGGATTCTTATAGTAAAAGTTATGGGTATTTTTCCAAGTATACCCCGGGGATGGAAATTCTGGCAGCAGCCCTGTTCCATGTTTGGCTCTAATTTCGGAATAGCTGGAGGGATTATCTGATCTTTCCATGAACATGAGAGTTGTAGATAATCTTCTTAGCTTTCCATCGGTCTTGGAATTGAGCAATTCGGAGCTGTATCGAGGAAGTTATGGCTGTTCCAGTGAAGCTTGCGCAGAATTTCTAGTCGAAGGGCAACCTAGTCATTTCTCCTTAGATATTTTGCATAAATATCTCTATCTCTCTCTCTCTCTCCCTCCCAATGTTGTCGACCAGCATTTCTGGTCCCTCTCCTCTCTTTCTTTTGCCCCCATGTGTTTGATGTGGGGTCTCAAAGAGGAGGAGATGGTGGTGGAGGAAGTGGTGGTGGTGGATCTAGGTGTGTTGTGATGTTTGTTCTCCCCCTCTCTCAAGCTCTCTTTGCATGGATCTCCCCCCCCTGATTTTCGGCTGAGAGGAGGCTGAGGAGGCCGAGGTGGTGGTGGTGGTGGTTGAGGTGGTCGCGGGTGCGTCGAGGGCCCCCGAACCTCCCCCTTTTGTTTCCCCTCCAAGGTGAGCTCCTCCCCTTCTTTTCTTGGTTTTCTTGGCTTAAGGGGTTGGTTGGGAAGTCATGCATGCTAGGTAGAGGTGTTAGGGTGTGTGTGAGGGGTTGGGATGGGTGAAAATGAGGTTTAGAGGGCTTGGGCGCGTGCTGGGTGCGGTCTGCAGGCAGGCGCTGGCGGGCGAAGTCGTGCGCGCGGGTGCGCGCGTGCGCGCGGGTGCGCGGGTACGCGCGGTAGTGCGCGCAGTTGCGCGTGGGTGCAGGCGCGAGCGGGGGTGCGCGCGAGCGTGCGCGCGCGCGGGCAGGGCGCCTGGGCATGCGCCTGGGCGTGAGGCAGGGCGCCTAGGCGCGGGGCTGGGGACCAGTGCGCGCGCGTGCGGGCGTGCGCGTGCTTGCGCGTGTTGGGGCGTGCACGCGGGGGCGCGCTGGGCTGGACGCGCGGCAGTGCGCCGATGGTGCCGGGGTGCGTGCGTGCGTGCGCATTCGTGCGTGCGCGTGCGGGTGGTCGTGCGTATGGCTGCCCGGGGGTTCGGGAGTGTGTCGGGGTGCTCGGACTCGCGTGCGTACAGGCCGTATGTACGCTTGTCCGAGTGTTGGGTATTTTAGTGTATTTTTGTATATATTAGTGTATTTTACTCACCAAGTTGATTACCCTGTCTTGCAGATCTTGACGGACGGTCGCGCAACGATCCGGTTAAGGGTGAGTGGTACAATCCAACCCAGTAGGGAGGCGCTATATGCACTTGGGCGTGTACCGTCCTCCCCTGGGGCACCATGGTCAATATTAACTTGTGTAATATGTAATCCATGCAAGCATGATTAATATGTAGAATGCATGCCACCCTAGACTTTGTATGTTAGGGACTTGCACCCTTAGGATATGTGTAAGAGCCATGCATCCTGTCACCCTGTTCTCATGCTAGGAAGCCTCGGCCTATGCATGCGTCCTACTAGTTTAATTTATTAAATTAAATGCTAGCATATGATTATTAGCATGTCTTAGATAATATTATAGGGAGGGGCCTTGCGAGGTCAACATTGAGACCCGGGCTAGGGTACTCCGTGTTCCTTGTTTGGTTGTCGGGATGTCCTATATCGAGACCTCATGCTGCCCTCCCAAGGTTTCTTTTCCCAATAATATTATAACCTTGTTAATTATATTATATATGCTCCCCGCATCTTGGTTATGCGCCCTGGAGGAATTCTGAAGAATTCATGACATTAGAGTTGTTGAGATGTGTTGTCGGCGGATCCGAGTGGATCATATGCGTATGGATAGGCTGTTCTGTTCCCTTCGTTGGATCCGTGTAGAGACTGCCCCAGCGTTAGAAAGGCCATCCCGTGGAGGGCTCCCATCAGTAGGCACCTCCTGATTTGGGACGGACTGTGCTGAATGTGGGAGTGGTCAAGCGGCCTACAGAGTGGGGAGAGACTATCGGTGGACCAAGGGTGACCAACAGCCTAGTCAGTCCCAATATCCTATGTCACCTATTGAGGGGTGAGGGTGAGGGTGTGGTGGGTCGGCGATGTAGCGACCCACTGGTTTGTAAGTCCCAATATCCTATGTCACCATATTGAGGGGTGAGGGTGAGGGTGTGGTGGGTCGGCGATGTAGCGACCCACTGGATTGTTTGGTTCCAGCCACTTTGAGGCTTGAATAATGAGATAGTGGTTAATAAAATCTGGTGGTTAATATAAGTTGTGATGCATGGGTTGTGCTGTTCACTGAGCGTGTGGCTCACCCCTCGCATAATTATTATTCTCCAGTGCTATCTGAGTCGGATCTGGAGGAGGAGCTCCCCGAGGGATTTCATCAGTAGTGGAGCAGCGCCACGTCCCGCGAGTGTTAGAGGCCATCAGCATTCCTTTTGATTGTATGTATTATATTCTGTGCTTGGGCACATGTTTATATTATATTTGGATGTCATTGTATATATTGGCTCTCACAAGACAGTTGATTGTGTATCGAGTCTGTAATATGTCTTTGAGTTAGAGATTCAGTCTTTTAGCTTCCACTATTTGTGTATATATCATGTCAGCCCCTTTTGTTGTCAGTGTTGAAATTGTTGATGTTGTTTATGGTATATTATTGACTTCCTGTATTGACTGCTGATATCATATATACACTTGCCGCATCCCGGGGACGGCCGCCCTGGGGCGTGACAAAAGTTGGTATCAGAGCCTGGTCCTGTCAGAGCCAATTGTCTTTTTTTTCGTAGAGATGAGTCCTAGGATTTCTATATGAGTATTCTGATCCTAGTGTCTGGTTTTCTTAGGTTGCTGATATGCCTCCTCGCAGAGGACGGCGTGGACTTGGTCCCTCTCGACCTTTGGAGGTCTCCGGACCTACAAGAGGCGAGGATGCTACTGGAGAGTCCACGGCTGTGAGGCCAGGATCGACGCAGGAGCCTCCCGCATGGGAACGTGTGTTCGCTCGGATAGCGGATTTGGTGGAGACTCAGACAAGGGCACTGGAGGCCCAGACGAGCGTGTTGGTTGCTGTTATGTATGTGTGTGGTATCTCGAGGAGCGAGTATTGAGAGGGGTTGTTCGAGTTGAAGAGGCCGGGTTGTAGCCGTCCTGGCAGAAGGCTCCCATCCGTAGGTACCACCGATGCAGTCGGAGGGGTACTGATCGTGGGAGTATGCCAGGTAGAGGCTACCCGGGAGAGGATTAATGAATGATGTCGCGAGCGTGGAATCATTCTCCCCTTCGTCGGATCCGTGTAGGGACTCCTCAGCGTTAGACAGGCCTTCCTGACAGAGGGCTCCCATCAGTAGGCACCTCCTGATTTGGGTTCGGACTGTGCTGAATTGTGGGAGCGGACCAGGCGGCCTACGGTGTGGAGGAGAGGCTACCGGTGGACCAGGGGTGTAGAGCAGTCTAAGTCTCTCCCAAAGTCCCAATATGTCTCCTTTCGGGAGTGAGGGTGTGGATGAGGCGAAGACGCGTCGCCTCGTGACCCAATTGTTGTTCGACCATTCCCAAGGATGTTGGGTCCGGTCTTGTGATGGATGTTGAAGGTTATTGATGGGTGATTATCTAGATGTAGATGATCCAGTGGGGTTGGTAGTGTTCTTTAAGGGTGATGTCTTCTTCTAGTGTTCTTTTTCTGGTTTAAGGGGCCATGTGAGGTCAGCGTTGAGACCCGGGCTAGGGTACTTCGTGTTCCTTGTTTGGTTGTTGGGGTATCCTATATCGGGACCTCATGGTGCCCTCCCGAGGTTTCTTTTCCCAGTCAAGGAATACCCTGGAAGCATCAGCTGATGGTGGTTTAAGTGCGAGTTTTGGTTGGAGCGTATGGTTTTTTTTTGGGCCACGTGATTTCCGGTGAGGGCATATCTGTGGGCCCGGTCAAGACGCTCGCTATGTCAATTGGCGTCGACCGTCGAACCCTAAAGAGATTCGGAGGTTTGTCGAGGGTTTCTCGAGGATAGCTGTACCTCCTAACCACCTCGCTTGGAAGATGTCCGGTTTGAATGGTCCCCGTCTTGCGAGGAGAGCTTCCTGGAGTTTAAGCGAAGGCTCACCTCAGCGCCAGTTCTTACCCTTCCGTCTGGGAGGGGTGGGTTCGCAGTGTGCTCCGAGACGTTATGTCCACGATCCTGCTCAGTCATTTTGTTCGACCGCCTCATCCTCGAGGTGGATTTGTCGTTCATGGAGCAGTGGATTGAGGTCAAGGACAAGCATGAGAAGAGGCTCCACGCTAAGACCGTTCCTTTGATTATAGTGTGTTAGTAGCGTCAGTCTGGTGCGAAGACCACTTGGGAGCAAAAGGTCTAAGCTTGATACTTTCGGTCTTCCCTTTTGGGTTTCCTTAAATTTCGAGGACTAAATTTCCTAAGGGGGGAAGAATGTTGTGCCTGTGTCATTTGGAGCGCTCTGTTTGAAAATTTGGGCTACATAATTTTTTTCCTAAGTTATGTATTTCCAATTTGGTATTTGGATTTGATTTTGTTAAAATCCAAGATGAAGAGATTTAAATATGATTTTATTATGAGATGTCCAGTTTTGAGTTAGCTTTCGCACAGAAGTGGAATTAGATCAACTGGATTCTTGTAGTAAAAGTTATGGGTATTTTTCCAAGTATACCCCGGGGATGGAAATTCTGGCAGCAGCCCTGTTCCATGTTTGGCTCTAATTTCGGAATAGCTGGAGGGATTATCTGATCTTGCCATGAACATGAAAGTTGTAGATAATCTTCTTAGCTTTCCATCGGTCTTGGAATTGAGCAATTCGGAGCTGTATCGAGGAAGTTATGGCTGTTCCAGTGAAGCTTGCGCAGAATTTCTAGTCGAAGGGCAACCTAGTCATTTCTCCTTAGATATTTTGCATAAATATCTCTATCTCTCTCTCTCTCCCTCCCAATGTTGTCGACCAGCATTTCTGGTCCCTCTCCTCTCTTTCTTTTGCCCCCCATGTGTTTGATGTGGGGTCTCAAAGAGGAGGAGATGGTGGTGGAGGAAGTGGTGGTGGTGGATCTAGGTGTGTTGTGATGTTTGTTCTCCCCCCCTCTCTCAAGCTCTCTTTGCATGGATCTCCCCCCCCCTGATTTTTGGCTGAGAGGAGGCTGAGGAGGCCGAGGTGGTGGTGGTGGTGGTTGAGGTGGTCGCGGGTGCGTCGAGGGCCCCCGAACCTCCCCCTTTTGTTTCCCCTCCAAGGTGAGCTCCTCCCCTTCTTTTCTTGGTTTTCTTGGCTTAAGGGGTTGGTTGGGAAGTCATGCATGCTAGGTAGAGGTGTTAGGGTGTGTGTGAGGGGTTGGGATGGGTGAAAATGAGGTTTAGAGGGCTTGGGCGCGCGCTGGGCGCGGGCGCAGGCGGGCGAGTGGACGCGCGCGGGTGCGCGGGTACGCGCGGTAGTGCGCGGTTGCGCGCGGGTGCAGGCGCGAGCGGGGGTGCTAGCGGGGGTGCGCGCGGGTGCGCGTGGGTGCAGGAGCGAGCCTGGGCGCCTGGGCAGTGCGCCTGGGCGCGGGGCTGGGCGCGAGTGCAGGCGCCTGGGCAGTGCGCCTGGGCGCGGGGCTGGGGACCAGTGCGCGCGCGTGCGGGCGTGCACGTGCTGGGGCGTGCGCGGGGTGCTGCGCGGGGGGCGCAGTGCGCGCGGGGGCGCGCTGGGCTGGACGCGCGGTGCGCGCGGGCGCCCGCGAGCGTGCGTGTGCGTGCGGCAGCGCGTCTGGGCACGCGGGAAGGCGCGCGGCAGTGCGCCGATGGTGCCGGGGTGCGTGCGTGCGTGCGTGCGCATTCGTGCGTGCGCGTGCGGGTGGCCGTGCGTATGGCTGCCCGGGGGTTTGGGAGTGTGTCGGGGTGCTCGGACTCGCGTACGTACAGGCCGTATGTACGCTTGTTCGAGTGTTGGGTATTTTAGTGTATTTTTGTATATATTAGTGTATTTTACTCACGAAGTTGATTACCCTGTCTTGCAGATCTTGACGGACGGTCGTGCGACGACCCGGTTAAGGGTGAGTGGTACAATCCAACCCAGTAGGGAGGCGCTATATGCACTTGGGCGTGTACCGTCCTCCCCTGGGGCACCATGGTCAATATTAACTTGTTTGGGTTGGCGATAGCAACCCACTGGTTTGTAAGTCCCAATATCCTATGTCACCAGCTTGAGGGTGAGGGTGAGGGTGTGGTGGGTCGGCGATGTAGCGACCCACTGGATTGTGTAGTTCCTGCCACTTTGAGGCTTGAATAATGAGATTGTGGTTAATAATATCTGGTGGTTAATATAAATTGTGATACATGGGTTGTGCTATTCACTGAGCGTGTGGCTCACCCCTCGCATAATTATTATTCTCCAGTATTATCTGAGTCGGATCTGGAGGAGGAGCTCCCCGAGGGACTTCATCAGTTGTCACGCCCCAGGGCGGCCGTCCCCGTGACGCGGCAAGTGTATATATGATATCAGTAAACAGGAATCAATAACATACTCACACAACAACTAAAATGACAACATAGATAAAAGCAGGGCTGACATAATATATACACCAAATGCGGAAGCTAAAAAGACTGAGTCTGTAATCAAAACATACTATAGACTCGATACATAATCGTATGTCCTGTGAGAGCCAACATGTCCATACATACACAAATAAAATCCATACATAATCCAAACTAGGTGCCCAAGCACAGAGATATATACATACAACAAGAGAAGGGTGCTGATGGCCTCAAAACTCGAGGGACGTGGCGCTACTCCTCTACTGGTGTAGTCGCTCGGGAAGCTCCTCCCTCAGAGATCACTGAAAAAGATAATATGCGAGGGGTGAGCCACACGCTCAGTGAATAGCACAACCCATGCATACAGTTCATATTAACCACATTTAAATCAAGTCAATAGCCCCAAAGCGGGATAAACAACACAATCCGGGGGTTCGTCACATCGCCGAACCGCCATACCCTCACCCTCACCCTCACCCTCACCCTCAATAGGTGACCAAGGATGTTGGGACTTAGTGGGCTGATAATCATCCATACATAATCCTGTGGGTCGTCGCATCGCCGGCCCACCATACCCTCACCCTCACCTCTCAACAGGTGACCTAGGCTCTTGGGACTGACTAGGCTGTTGGTCACCCTTGGTCCACCGATAGTCTCTCCTCACTCCGTAGGTCGTTTGGCCACTCCCACGTTCGGCGCAGTCCTTCTACCAAATCAGGAGGCGCCTACTGATGGAAGCCCCTGCACGGGACAACCTTTCCAACGTCGGGGTAGTCTCTACACAGATCCAACGGAGGGAACCGAACAGCCTATCCATCGCATATGATCCAATCGGATCCGCTGACAGCACATCTCTACAACTCTAATGTCTTGAATTCATTCAGAATTCCACCAGCGCGCATAACCAAGATGCGGGGAAATAAATAAGACATAAATGGGGAAAAGAGACCTTGGGAGGGTAACCTGAGGTCCCGATGTAGGACATCCGACAACCAAACGAGGAACACGGAGTACCCTAACCCGGGTCTCAATGTTAACCTCGCAAGGCCCCCTTATATTCCCTAAGCATGCTATCAATATTAAAGCTTGCATTTAATTAAATAAATCAAACTAATAGGACGCATGCACAGGTCGGGCTTTCCTAGCATGATAACAGGGTGACATGATACACGGCTCATGCACAAATCCTAAGGGTGCAAGTCCCTAACATACAAGTCTAGGGTGGCATGCATTCTACACACACACATCATGCTTACATGGATTTCAAAACAACAGTTAATACTAACTATGTGCCCCAGGGGAGGACGGTACACGCTCCAAGGCATGTAGCGCCTCCCAAACTGGGTTGGGTTGTCCCACTCACCGGAAATCGGGTCGACGCGCGACCGTCCGTCGAGATCTGCAAGACAGGGTATTAACTGGTGAGTATAAATCCACAATCACAACAAGAAGACTTAAAATACACAAATCCACAACCAAACACCCAACACTCAGGCAAACGTGCATACGACCCGTACGCACGCTAGCCCGAGCACTCCGGCAACCACCCGCACGGCCGGCAACCACCCGCACGGCCACCCGACCGCCCGGGTGCACCGCCGCGCCTCAGCCCACGCACCCCGCACCCCGCCGGGCCCCTGCCCGCCGCCTGGACATGCTGCCGCACCACCTGGGGCACCGCGAGTCCACTGCGCCCAGCCGCAGCAGCCCGCGAGCGCCCCGCAAGCCTCGCGCCGGCCCGCGAGCACCCCGCACGCCCCCGCGCGCAGCGCCTCGCCCCGCGCGCACCTCCGCCACCTCGCCGCGCCCCGCGCGCACCACAGCCGCTGCCTCGCCGCGCCCCGTGCGCGCCACCCTGCACGACCTCCCGCACGCACTGCCCTCGGCCATCACCCCCAGCACCCGCACGCCCAGCACCGCCAACCCGTCCAGCGCGCCCAGCACGCACTCTGCGCGCATCGCCGCCCGCACCCCTCCCCGCACCAGCCGCTCGACCAGCCCCTCGCGCTCAGCTCGCCGTCAGCTCCTCGCGCACAGCTGCTCGACCAGCACCTCGCGCACAGCACCGAGCACACCCAGCACGACCAGCACGCACGCCCGCGCGCACGCTCGCGCGCACGCACGCGCGCGTCCAGCCCGCGCGCTGCCTGCGCTGCTGCCGCTGCTGCCTGCTGCCCGGAACAGAGCCCCCTACTGCCCGAGCACCTCCACCACCACCCAAAAGCCTCCGACGGCCTCCGACCGCCCCCAACCACCTCCGACGACCCCCCCACAGCCGCCGACCACCCCCCAAACACAAAAACCCCCTCCTATCAAGCATCTAAGCATGAAAAAGAGGGAAAGAAAGCTTACCAAGGGGGAGGAAGAGGTGACCGGGTGCTCTCCGCGCACCGAAACCTTTCTCAAAGGCCCTCCTACGCCCCGATCTTGCTCGGCCTTCGAAACGGCCCAAAACAGAGGAGAAAGGAGGGAGGATGGGGAGGCTAGGATCGCCGGAAACGGGATTTGAAGGCACCGGGGTGTAGATCGAGACCCGATCTACACTTCTTAGGTTTTAGGTTTTTGGGTTTGAGGGGTCTAAGGCCTTCAAAAGGGAGAAAAATGAGAGAGAGGAGAGAGGGAATGGGTTGGTAGGGATGATGAATAGTGATTTCGAAAATTAGATCTCACATATATATAGTGAGCGACTTAAAAACCCAGATACGCCCCGGAACTGCGAAATTTTGGAAACGTTGCCGGAATTCGATGAAATTTTCATGAGTGGCTTAAAATGGCACCAGGACACATAATATGCAGTTAGATTTTCAATCGGAGTCCTCTAGCTCAGACGATAGCTAACAGTCCAAAATTTTGCGGTTCCGATCGAAAAATGCAAAAATTTTAAAAACTGCTAAAATGCTCCAATGGTTACCAACAGGCCAAAAAGTGACACATATATAACATCCACAGTAGCGGAGCAGCGCCACGTCCCGCGAGTTTTAGAGGCTATCAACATCCCTTTTTGATTTGTATGTATTGTATTCTGTGCTTGGGCACATGTTTATATTATATTTGGATGTCATTGTATATATTGGCTCTCACAGGACAGTTGATTGTGTATCGAGTCTGTAATATGTCTTTGAGTTAGAGATTCAGTCTTTTAGCTTCCGCTATTTGTGTATATATCATGTCAGCCCCTTTTGTTGTCTGTGTTGAAATTGTTGATGTTGTTTAGGGTATGTTATTGACTTCCTGTATTGACTGCTGATATCATATATACACTTGCCGCGTCCCAGGGACGGCCGCCCTGGGGCGTGACAGCTCTAGCCGCCCGCCCCTCACCTGGACACCATCAGAGAACAAAGATCTAATGGAAGGTCAAATTAAGCACCTTATTACCCATTTTGATCTATTGTCAAGTGGACACTCCCCTGCCCTTTTTTTTTACTATAAATAGGGGGTTCCAAGCACTTCTTCATAACAACAATCAACCATTTTCAACCCATTCAACAAACAACAATCCACACTTCCATACCCCCCACCACCACTTCAAAACCCTTGAGAGAGAACGAGAGTCCTATTTGTGAGTAGAAAAAAACCATTCCCTACACAAACCACTTTCCAAATCTACTCTCCAAAAACTCTGGTTAAACTTAGTTTAACTTCAGCCAACACCCAAACCAAACCCTACTCAGGCTCTGCCCAAATAGAGCCAGACACTAGGCGGCTACCCATAACTAGCTGTCTCCCACCAGACGGCTAAAAACAACTAGCCGACCCTCCCCTAGCCCCCCTGATTCCCAAACCCCCTTTAGTCAAGTTCCCGAAGCACAAAAGGATCCCTGTTTTTCACCTCTGTGTGTGGCATGCCTATATCTCAGAGCGGAGACCCCACAAACTCCCCCACGAAGGCGATCAAATCCACCCCAACTTTTTCTGCTTTTTGAGAAAGCAGGTGGCCATCACAACAACCCCTGAATCCTCCTGAGGACCTATCGGCTGCCTCATCTAGGAACCTAAACACCCCATTCCCCCTTCCAATAGACAACCCGATCGAGCTTGCCAAGGCACGCACCGGATCCGAATCTCTGAAGAACCCCACACACGCAGCCTTGCACCCGCGTGCACGAAAAGGAAAAAAGAAGGCCCCCTCTGTCCCTTTCCCGAGAGTCCCCCCCTCTGAAATCCGAGACCGAAATTGACGGCTTATGTAGGTGCCGTCAGAATGTTGGGCGATGGGCTCAACAGGAGCCGTCGATCTAGGGAATTTTGAATTCGAAATTCAGTCCGTTTTTGGAAAGAACAAATGCTTTTATTTTGATTATTCTGAATTGATGGTGTCGTTTTCTTGTCCCTATGCGTGTGTGAGGTTTATAAACCTCTCTCTCTCTCTCTCTCTCTCTCTCTCTCTCTCCTTTGCATTGAAACCCTAGAACCCTAAAAAAAATTTCTTCTTCTCATTTGCACCTGTGTTGAGGGGCTCGGAAAGGGAGTTTGGACGAGGTTTTTGGTGAGTTTTCTAAAGAATTTTGATCGATAACAATTCCATCTAGAAGTCTATTATGTATGTCTTCGTTTTAAGTTTTTTTTTCGAACAAAGAATGATTTCTTCTTCTTGTTTCTTCGAATGTTTTCGTATGATCTCGGGTCCTTAGGTTTTTACAGTGAAATGATGATGATTTTGTGATGCTTTACAAGTTTTTGATGATGATTATTAAATCTCAATATATATATACATTAGAAGTTTATGATTTCTTAGGTTTCTTGTTAGACTTTTCTCATGATCTCAAAGGGATTTAGGTGATTTCGGATTTAATGCTATAACAATAATGTTTTAAGGATTTTAAGATAGTTTATGAGTCTTTCATGTAAAAATGAATATGTTTATGTATACATCATGTCTAGGTTTATTTGTTCAAGGTAGAAATTGTGTTTTATGATCGTTTAAGTCTTGTTTTGACCCTTATTTGCATGGATCCGAACCTATACATGTTTTTATAATTTTTTTGAGTTTTAACGTAGATCCATATTAGTATTTGTACCTATGATAGATCTAGGATTTTCCAAAGATGTTTTAAATGAGTCTTTGATTTGTTTTAACTCCAATTTTTCTGTACATATGATTTGATTCGTTATGAGTTCATTACTGTTTTGCATCGTTTTAAAACAACTCGGGGTTTATTTTCAATGATAGAATACTTTTAAATATTTTTACAAAATAATAGTTGTTTCATGCTTTCTGCCTCGGGATGGCTCAGTTAGGAGCCGTCGGGCACGTTCTGCATGGCTCCCAGAGGAGCCGTTGGTTTTGACATGGATGGCCCCTATAGGAGTCGTCGGGTTTGCCTCGAACGGTTCTTAACAGAGCCGTTGGGTTTCTGTAAGTACGGATACTTCGGGTTTGCCGTTATGATCGTTTTGTATCGTTTTCAGGTCAGGTTAGGTTGCCTTAGGCCTTTAGGAGTTGTTTCAGATTGTTGGACCTAAGGTGAGTGGGTCTAGTCCCTATGTAGCATTTGAAGGATTTTATGAATGATTTAAATGCTATGTTATGTGTAATCTTGAGCATGTCATATTATATAGGTTGATGCCTTATTATGTAATTGTGTTGGGAGAACAAAATTTTAAATCTATCACATGCATATGTTTTGGGATGAAATAAGTGTTGATCATGCATGCATCGCATCACCTAGGTGGCGCAGCCTAGGTGGCTCAGTCTAGGTGACTATGGTTCAGAATGGACCCAAGTCTAGGTGACTTCGTCTAGGTGACTTATGTCTAGGTGACATGTGTCAAGGTGACACGATTTCCTGAGAGAAATCCTTATACGAGCATGCGTGTCCGTTGCATTCATATGCATCATATGGTTTGAGAAAGTTTCCTTCAAAATTATGCATCTAAAATGTTATTCTTATTTAAGTTATGATTATTGATGTATTGATTTATATATGTATGTAACTGTTTCTGTGATATTTTATCAAGGTCGTTATTTGAAAATATATTATATTTATTGGGACGTAAAGGTCCATTCACTGAGCATGTGGTAGCTCACCCCTCTTTTCCCAATCTTTCAGAGTAGCCGTTGGTGGTCATCGATCTCGGTGGTGACGATCGTAGTTCGTTCGTTTATCTTTCATTGCATCTAGGTGGTTGAATAAACCTTTTCTTGGCATGTAGTTTTCCTTAGTCCCTTTCAACAAAAACAGTTGGATGTTTGAGTTAAACTATTTTGTGTGTAATCATCCGCATTTAGGATGAATTATGTTTAGATCCTGGTTATGTTTTATCATTTGTAGGATTAAATAAATCTATTACGTTTTCAAAATATGTGACCCGTGTTTTATCGAGGAATTTTGTAACAGACCGTATTCAATCTTCAAAATGTGGTCTTGGGTACGGGGTCGTTACAACCCCCGAATCCACGACTCCGTTTTGAAGCGTGAGATCCAGTTGCGTTAACTAAATTCCTTGAATCTCAGAGTTCTATTTTTCCTTTTATCCAGAGATATAATAAAATAATACTAAAATAAACTTCATTCTTCAAAGATACTAAAACATCTAAGATTTCAACAATACTCTCAATGTGTTTGGATATAACTTATACATAAAGATATACAACTTGTCATAATCATAGTTACTAGGAAGATAGGCCAACTACATGCCAAACAAAATTGATCAAGTCCTTTGACCAAGCAAGTCTAATGTTTTCGCACTCACAATCTCGTTCGCAGCTACATGAGATCTACCAATCTAAGCCTTTAATATGAAAGATGGGAAAAAGAAGGGGTCAGCAACCACACGCTCAGTGAATGGACCTTAGGGTCCCAATAATACAGTATATCACAAAATAATAATTTTTAATAAGATATCTTAAGAAACAATTCACAATATACAATAAAATGATTTTTGCAAATTCAATATAATGATATTCCAATAACCAGAACTTAATTAAATTCTCATTTCAAAATGTATGGTCTCATCAATCATCAATTCCTGTCCAAATACATGATGCGCATGAATACAACAGACACGCATGCCTGTATTCCATAGCACCTAGCCATAAGGATTTTACTCAAGAAATCGTGTCACCTAGACACATGCCACCTAGACATAAGTCACCTAGACGAAGTCACCTAGACTTTGGTCCATTCTAAACCATAGTCACCTAGACTGAGCCACCTAGGCGATGCAATGCATGCATGATCAACCATTCGTTCCAAAACATATGCATGCGACAGATTTAAAAGTTAAATATTTTTAACACAATACGTAATAAGGCATCAGCCTATATAATATGACATGCTCGAGGTTATACATAAAATAGCAATTAAAAATCATTGATAAAATCCTTCAAAACTACATAGGAGACTAGACCCACTCACCTTTGCTCCAACAACACACAACCAATCTAGAAGGTCTAAGGCAACCTAACCCGTCCTGAAACGATACGACTAAATCACAAGGTGCACAAATAGTACGGGACCTGGCGGTACCCGATTTTATAGAAACTGATGGCTCTTAACAGAGCCGTCTAGAACCATGTCGACAGCTCCAATAGGGGTCGTCCATGACATAACCGACGGCTCCTCTAGGAGCCGTCCAGAAGCAGACCCGACGGCTCTTAATGGAGCCGTCCAGAAACATAAAACAAAAACCCCTTTATTTTTTGTTAAAAATAACCTAATACCTTTTAAAATTTATATACATATATGAGTCATGTAAAACAAAGTAAATCTGTAAGGAATATTTATCAAAGATCATTCGTGTGTAAGAAATCCAATTAAAAACCCTAGTCTATAAGGATTCGCAAAAACACTTATATAAAGCCAATTAAATCTTATTCAACTTCTCAAAACTCAGATCTATTCATATTGTCAAAAATCAATATATAATATGTAAACGATACAAAACATTTAGTAGATAGATCAAAGATCGTATATAGAAAAATCGATTCGAAATCCTAACTTACGGAAAAAAGGAAAAATATCAATGAAACGTCAAAACACTTGGTACATATAAGGATCTGAATATACTTTATAAATATCTTTTGAAAACCGTGAGAGATAACATATCATTGTACCTAGCATGATATCTTTCTTTTTTTTAACCCTAGACCTTCAAGGATTTATAAAACATACATAAGAAACCATTAAAACATATTCCAAAAGTCCTTGAAAACCATAGATCTATTATATGTAGAAACGACTAACATGGATCTATGATAAAAACTCTAAAAAATCATAAGAACATGTATAGGTTCGGATATATGCATATAAGAGTCAAAACAAGACTTTAAACAATTGTAACTATGCTTTCTATTCTTAATAAACAACCCTAGACATGATATATACATATCCCCTTTCTTTTGACAGAAAGATTTGTCACATACTTTGAAAGCTTCATGATTTCATAGCTATAACATAAGGATCCAAAAATCATATGAAATCCATCAAAACTATGAAAAACTCAAGAAGGAAACTTAAGAGATCAATGAAATCTGAAGTACATATGTGTGATCTAATACGTCATCAAAAACCTATAAAAATATCATGAAATCATCAACATATCATTGGTATAATATAAGGATCCGAAATGACACAAAAACACTTAAAAATTAAGAAGAAGAAACCATTCTTTTGTTGAAAAAACCTAAAAACGGGAACACATGCAAAGGACTTCAAAAGCGGATCTATATCATTCAAAAGCTCTTCAAAACAGAGGATGATACTCACAAAAACCCCTTGTTCAAACTCCCTTCCCGATCTCCTCAATAATGGTCCGAAAACAAGAGAAGAAGAAATAGAGGCTTCAGGGTTTTAGGGTTTCAATGCAAAGGAGGGAGAGAAAGAGGGTATATATAAGCTTATACACGTGGGGACAAGCAATCTACACCTTCCAATCAAATAAATAAAACACATTAAAACCTTCTAAAAACTGAAATATTCGAGTTTGAAACTGTTTCCAGATTGACGGATCCTATTGGATCCGTCAAAAATTGACGGCTCACCCTGGAGCCGTCACTATTCCTCTACCCGACCTCTCAGCACAGTTTGGCCCATAACTTGATCAATACTCATCCGATTCACGATTCATAAAAAGTGTTGAAAAGCTAACAGAATACAAATTCCAACCATAACTTAACTTCAGAAATTGGAGATATATAAGTCCTCCAAAACCTTATAGGAATATGACGCAATGCACAAAATCAAGAAACGACTAGGACAATCATAGTCGTTACAGGTTATTAAAAAAAGGGTTTGGGATAGCATGTGGATTGAAATATAGGGTTTGTGATATGGATTAAAAGATTGGTTATTCAAAAAAGGGTTTGGAATAGAATGTGAATTGAATCCTAAGGTTTGGGATAGAATGTCGATAGAAACCTAGGGTTTGGAATAAAATGTGGATTGAAAGATTGGTTTATTCAAAAAAAAAAAATTATTGTTTGGGATAGAAACCTAAGGTTTGTGATAGAATGTGGATTGAAACCGATGGTTTGGGTAAAATGTGGATAGAAACGTAGGGTTTGGAATAAAATGTGGATTGAAAGATTGGTTATTCAAAAAAATTATGATTTGGGATAGAAAACATAAGTTTTTTCAGAGAAACCTAGGGTTATTTTTTGATTGGATTGGATTGTATTTAGTATTCAATATTGAAGATGAATATATATATTTGTTGACAAGTCTTGCATTTTATTGTTAATGAAAATCATAGGGTCACTTAATTTGATAGAGCGAATGAATAGAGTGGTAGTTCATGTCCAAGATAGGGAATCGTTATTCTTGATAAAAACATTTCAATTGCCATCACTTAGAATGATTATATTGTCAAATTCATAGGTCATTACTCTTAGAATGCTTAACTTTGATGTATATTAATAATTAATCAACATTGAATATTAACATGATAAATGGAATTGGTGCTCCTAAAGGACTTGTATTTATTGATTACATGTTGTCTCACCATGTTTGCCTATTGTAAACCGTTGTAGAACGTATTGATTGTTTACAATAATTTCTTATATAGTTGAGTATAAATTTTCAATTCTCCTTATGTAGGATGGCCCTAAACCACGTGTCCCACAAATTGCCTCTCTTCGAAGATATCAATATGAAAGGTTGGCTAAAAGTGCACCTTCAACATCAGTTGTCCCGTATGCTCGGGAAGAGGAAGTGGAGGATGAAGCCATTGTGTCTGATGAAGAGGGACAAGAAGTTGAAGAAGAAGAGAGACAATGTCAAAGACTAGTTGACTTTGATATAGAAGCGGATAGTCTTCAGGGTCCTTTTCCTGGTGGGCTGCAGACCAATGAACTTCTCGTAACTACAGACATTATATCGCGTAACGTGTGTGGAATGACAAGGTATATATAACTTAACAACTCCTACAATTTATGTTGATATATTATGAAATGATTATGTTTTTCACTCTTATCTTTGTTCCATCTTTTTATAGGGTAACCGATCTTTGCGTTGTTGCCAACTGGCCAAGACGCTTGACATCTAAGATTTGGAGATGGAATCCATAACTTTTACAGATCAAGTGAAAAAAGTGGGTTGTGGCTATTGGCAACGTTTTTTTTCATGACACATAATAATCCTTTAAACTTAGCAATGGTGGAGCGGTGGCACCTCAAGACCAATATCTTCTATCTACCGTTTGGGGAGATGACAATAGCATTAGATAATGTGGCACAAATGGTGGGCATTCCAATTATGGGGAAGACAATATATGGATCAACTTCCTTAACCATTGAGGAAGCCTCTAATCTAGTCAAACAATGTTTGAATTTGTCACTTTCAGTGATCATGGAGAGTTGCAAGTGTACAATGGTAACGCTGTCAGGTTGGTATGGCTACGAGATATGCTTGCCTATTAGTCTGGTGGGAGGGGGGCAAGCACATGGATTGATTACCAACTCATAGGTGAAGTATTCAACAAATGGAGTGATTCCTAGCTTCCATCAAAATGGATGAACCGGACTGACGGGAATGTGACATCCTTCTCGCTTGTATTCTGCAATCAAGTAGGCACACTGTAATCCACATGTGGTGAGTAGGACATGATTACAAGCTAGACTGTAGGGACCCACACCACCAACTCAAGCTTATGAAGGGCATACAAGGAGACTATGCCCACAAGATCCTTGTACACATGACCTCAGTATCTATGCAGAATCATCATCTGACTTTTCTCGAAAGAACCTCTTATTTCAAAAACCTGAAGCTCTAACAAGTTATGGATTGTCTTCCAGTTTTCCACAAAGTTTTGCACTGGTGTGCCCAAATATCTCTTCAACTTCGCATGATGACTTTTCACAAGATTTGTAGAAGTGTTGCCAAGGTGCAAGTGTCTGTCAATCCATGTAGAGACAAACCTTTCTTTGTGCTTGTCCAATCATGATGCATGAAGGTATGAAATTTCCTTTGGATAGGTGCAAAACCTGTCATGCAGGCGTTTCAATTTTCTGGAGAAGTCTTCCTTTTTGTTTGCCTTCATCACTTCCGCCAATGCCCCAACGAATGCATTCCATGACTCGATTTCAAGGAAAGCCTTTCTGTAGTTTTTTAGCACAATCTTTCCAATATGTACATGACAAATGAAGTTTGTAGTTGAAGGAAATACACCAGACACGGCCTTCATCAATCCTAGCTCATGATCAGTGATGATCACTTTTGGGAAGGGTGAACCATTAAATAGTGCTTTGAAGCACTCCATCACCATATGAAATTCTCCTCTTTCTCCTAATGCAAGTACACATGCTCTGGCGAATGACTTCTGTGTCAATGTCACGCCACTCCTCCAAGAGAGGTAACTTATAACAGTTGGTTTTATAAGTGTAGTCCATAAGAAACATAATGGGAAATGCTCTAATAAGTTGAGCCAATGAAGGACGAGCGAAAAAGATATCGGACAAAACATCATCCTTCGCTTCAACTCGATGTCTGTCAATATATCTGTGCTCATAAATTAATTTCATTAGTTGTTGCATGTGAGTACGACTACATGTCTCTTTGATCCTCAATTTGGTATGGGCATTGTATATATTTTAATTGAGCTTACATTTGTGGGATCTCTGTTCTTCAAATGTGTTAAGATATCCTGAGGACGCATATTGCTGACTGACATTCCCTCTAACATTGTGACTTTTTCCTCTAGTAATTTTTTAGCAAAAGAATGTCCCTCAGAATTGACGATGAAGGGATGATTGTGTTGCCCACATAAAATTCTCAATGACCATCTCCCTTCATGTTCGAGTGTACACAACTAGAATGGGCACCCACATTTCTTCGTACTGGTTTGGCACTTATGTGAGCCCTTCTTCTCTTTATCTTTCTTCCTTGGCTTATTGTCATATTTATCGCCTCTTTCACATATAAGATCAACATGAGTTGATCTACGAGATGATAAATATTCTGATTGAACAATTATTGTGACCACCCCAATGTTTATACCAACTCTTTTAACCCAATCAATTAGTTTTGCTTAGTTTTTAAATCTGTGAAACAATAACACAATATAATATAATATTGTCACATGATGTTTCATATGATCAAGGGCGGTTAACATCCACACCACAATACTTGGAAACCCACACACCCACCCCAAGCTTTTTTTTGCAAATCTCTAACCCAACACCTCAATATATACGTGAAATTTCAAAGTGGAAATCACCCCAACCATTTTACACGGAGTTTATCTCTCTTCTTTCTCACCTTTTTTCTCCCCTCTCACGTGGTCGTCCGCCTTCCCAGCCATCCCTGCCGCCATCGCAGTCACTTCACCCACAATTCCTGGCCACTTGTGTCCCCATCCTCTTTGAGCCGTTTCAGTTAGCCTCCGTTAATGGAAGGACGACCTGCCGTTGACGAGAATCTCGTGATGAACAACCCAGCTACCACCGCCTCACGCAAGTGCTCCACTACAAGCGTGACTTACTAACCGTACATGGCATCGACGACCTCTTATTGCTCACCCTCGGTACTGACCGTGGTGGCGAAGGGAGGACACCAGAGGAGGAGCTGCTCGTGTCCATCAGTGGTGGAGATCACCTTCGATGGACTCTCCGACACAATTGATCAAATGCTCGGTAACTGGATCATCGAGTCCCCTGTATATTTTGATCACTCTCTTTCACTAGCTTAGTTTTGTTTGACGGATTAATAGGGAAAATGAAATTATGGTTCTCTCATGGAAATGGTTAATTTTTTTTCCTTTCACCTTGGTGAGAGTATCAGTTGGTTTTGAGCTATTAAATGAGGTAAAATTATATCTGATATTTTGAGTCCCAAAAAAAAAACTCTCTTAGAAAGGAGGTTAGAGCATATGCGTGAACTACAATTTGTTTGGGTTAGGAAAGAGGAGTTCAAATCCATGTAGGAGGCATGCTTTCAGGGGTAATATTAGCTTCTGACTATTTTGTTTCAGTCAACAAAAAAACAAACAGTTCATTGCACAATATGATTATAGACCCTAATTTTTGGAAAATTCAGTGGTGTCATTTCCTATAAATTCCCTCCCTCAACTTTGATTGATATTTACCATGGGATTGGATTCTAACAACATTAACAACAACAATAGGAAAACTTGGTTGGATCTCATAAACACTAAACCTTGAAAGTATAATGGCATAATCGAATTGAACGCCTGACTAGTTTGGTGTATCGGGCTGCTTACTGGTTGGTGGAGTGGTAAAGGAAAACATAACCAGGGAGCTCATCGTAGGGGGACAGGGTTAGTGTTGTCGATAATGGAATTGGGATGGGGGTGTTTCTCCCAGAACTAGTCAGATCACCACTAAGAAGGTGCTCGCTGAGTCGCCCGATAGCTCCTTAGAAAGACAGAGTTTGGGTGTGATTACCATCTGCTTTCTCAAAAGCAGGAAGTTGGTGTTTCTATTGATCGCCTCGCTGGGGTAGATTGTAGGGTTCTTTTCTCTGAGCTAAGACTTGCCGCACATAGAGGTGAAAACAGAAAATTATTTTTGCTAGACAAGAATTTGAAAAAGGGGCTACTAAAAGGTGAGATGGTGCCGGTTACTCTAACCTAGCTGTCTGAGTCCGACGGATGGTTTGGGCTAGCTACCTTGTACTTGGTTCTCTGGTTTTTTGGATTTGGACAGAACCTAGCTAGGTAAGGAATTGGTTTCACTTGGCTAGTGTGCTCCAGCCCTAAAATAGTGGGGAGAGGTTTTTTGGAGAGTGGAATTTGGTGGGGAATAGGTTTCCTTCTCTCTCAACTAAGGCTCTCTCTCTCTCTCCCTCTCTAAAAAATTCAAGTGGTGGTGAGTGGATAAGTTTGAGCTTATGGATAACTGGAATATGGGTATAGAAGTTGAAATATGGTGGGGGTAGGGTGGAAGAATAGAGGTTTGGCTTTCTCCTTTCTTTGATCTCTTAAAATGTCTCTTCCTTCTCACTTCCCCTTCTAATACCTCTCTCACTCTAACAATTAACACTTTCTAAAATGAAATTTTCCACCCCTTGTTCTCACCACAACCCTCCCTTTTATAGGTAAAAAGATGTATTTGATTATCCCCTAGACAATAGTATGGATTGGGTAATAGAGTGATTTAAGCAAATTTAACCACTCAAAAATTCAGATATTTATTGTGAAAATCTGTCCAGGCAAAGGGCGGCTACTTCAATGAAACCTTTAGAGATGGGGTGGCTAGTTTCAACTAGCCGTTGGTCATCATTTTCTGCTTTACACCCCATATCTAGTTGGCGGTGGAATTGGGCGACTATTAGGTTTGAGCCGTCAAAGAGGGCGACTAATAGGAATAAACTGCTACAATGATCAGCATTAAATGTCAACTTTATATCCCATCTTAGGGAAGTGGTTGGGGGACGGCATGTTGAAGTGGGCAGTCGGGGAGGGGCGGCTAGTTTGGAGTAGCCGTCCGGTTTCTGGCCTTTTGATTTTTCTAAGTGTTGAGCCAGGTCTTCTTCTTCTTTTCTCCCTCTAATTTCCCTAAATAGTTTTCTATATGGTCCAAAAGTGCTTTTTTATAAATATTACTTGAGATAATTTTCTTTCTTTTGAACGGTCAAAATTGGGGTATCTACAAGTGCGCTTGGTCTGGTATCAAAGCCACTCGATCGTCCCGCCTCACATCTCCCACTCAGCTCCACTTGATAGTCTATCAAGCACCCCTCATGGGAAAAAATGGGCTTATGCAGCCACCGAGATTGACGTCTCCAGCCGAAAGGGCACTCGTTCAGGGTCATTCTATGACGGACCTTGAGGGGGGCTGAGCGAACTTCCTTGTAAAGTCACAAGGTACACTGGTTCCGATCCACTGCCCCAGTTTCCTGTGATTACCTTGGGGTAGGGGGCATGGACGGATTTCGGGTTCCTGGCCCCTCGAAGCTTAGGCTTCTCCTCATTCTTCTCAGCTGCTCAAAACGTGGCATCTCCTTTCGGTGATCCTGCCCTTCATCTTGATGAGTAGATTAGGGTTTTCACCCTACCTTGTAATATCTTCCATTCTTCTAACAATTATTGTTAACAGAGACCCTTTTTTTGCTTAGGGGCCTTTCATTTGTACAAAAGTGACATTCAAATATAATAAATGAATATATTTTTTTTTATGATTTTATGCATATGCTGTGTATTCATCTTTTGGAGTCTTAATTTGAAAGTTTACCTCGACCGCCTCGGGGATGGGGGACTCGATCCTCGTCCAATCACCCATGTGCGCAGCCTTGGTCCATGATCGACCTAGAGGGTCCTCTCCTCCAACATGCGAGGCCGAGTGTGACTTAATTGAATGCGTGACTTCAGTTTGCAACGGATCAAGGGAGTTCTCACCTCAAACCCGAGAGGTCGAGTATGACTTAATTGAATGTGCGACATTGGTCTGTAATGGATTGAGGGAGTCCTTGTCTCAAACCCGAGAGGCCGAGTACGACTTAATTGAATGCGCGACCTTGGTCTGCAATGGATTGAGGGGTAGTCATGATTTGTCGTGCATCTGTTTATCGTAGTTGGGTACAATCATTGTGGACTTCGTTCAATCAAAGGATTCAGGAAGATTTTAACTAAAAAATTGTATTGCGGGTCCCCAATAGGAAGTGACTCCTCCGTCCGGGAGGTCCGCCGACATGCTGACACGTTTCTAGGAGGTCCTTGTTCTGTCATCGTGGCGACACTTCGGGGAGATCCCTATGCCATTAATTCACCATGAATCCTTGCAATCTTCCCAAGCGCTTGTTGAGTCATGTCCAGCCATCTAGTCGAAATGGCGTGGGAGTGCTCATTAGACGAGGTGATGTGGCTTGACACCTGGCAGACGTTAATGACCCCTAAGAAACGAAAAGGTCGGGCCATGACTATAAATGGGATGGACGTCACACAATGGCCTCACCCATGCCCATTTTCTTTCTTCCCTCCAATTCATGATGGTTGAAAAGAGAACCCCACTCCCAGCGGGCGTGACAGAGAGGAAGGCTGAACTTGGCACACCTGTTCAAAATGGGGGATGTCTCCATTCGGGGGAGGCATACTGTCACGCCCCAGGGCGGCCGTCCCCGAGACGTGATAAATATATAATATCAGCCATCTAAAATGAGATCAATAAAGACTCTACACAACATCTAAGGCAACAACACAATTTATCAAGTGAAAGCTGACATAGTATATATATGTACATATAGCGGAAGCTAAACGACTAAGTCTGTAATCCAAAACATATTACAGACCAGATTTACATAATCAACTGTCCTGTGAGAGCCAAATATAAACCAAAAGACATCAATATACAAATATTGTGCACAAGCAAGAGTATTAAATACATACAAGAGAAGGAGGGGGGATGCTGATGGCCTCTCACTCATAAGACCCAAAACACGGACGCTGCACTGTCGCTGGTACTGCGCCTAAGGGGGCTCCTCCTTCGGATCCGACTCAACGCCAACTAGAGGAAAAAAACTGCGAGGGGTGAGCCACACGCTCAGTGAATGGTACAATCCATGCAACACAACACATATTAACATTCAAAGTAACTATGGTCCCAACAGATGGAAGCAACTACTTAAGCTGGTGGGTCGTGTGACAACCCGAGCCCACCTCACCCTCACCGGGTGACATAGGACTATAGGGAGAAAGTTGACTGTTCTACACCGTTTGTCATCCTGTAGCCCTCTCCCGGGTAGCCTCTACCTGGTGGCCTCTGATGATTGCTACCTCTACCATATGGGTGCACCAATAGGCGTCATGAGTAGTGTCTGGGAGCACCTCACAAGACAACTATAAGCTAGACAGCTTCAACACGGAGCCAACGAAGGGGGGAGCACTCGACACTCACGAATATGATCCTCATGGATCCGTCATCATCGGTTTTTAGACATAAAAAAGTAATGAATTCTCATGAATTCCCTCCAGGGTGCATAACTCAGATGCGGGGAAAACATATCATTCGTAGAGTCAATCCCATGGTATGACCTGTCATGCCCCAGGGCGGCCGTCCCCGGGACGCGGCAAGTGTATATATGATATCAGTCTAAACAGGAGTTCAATAACATACTCACACAACAGCTAAAATGACAACACAGATAAAAGCAGGGCTGACATGATGTATACACCAATAGCGGAAGCTAAAAACTGAGTCTGTAAATCAAAAACATATTACAGACTCGATACATAATCAACTGTCCTGTGAGAGCCAATATATACAAAGACATCCAAATATAATACAAACGCGTGCCCAAGCACGGAATATAATACATACAATCACAAGGGATGCTGATAGCCTCTGATACTCGCGGGACGTGGCGCTACTCCGCTACTGATGAAGTCCCTCGGGGAGCTCCTCCTCCAGATCCGACTCAGATGACACTGGAGAATAATAATTATGCGAGGGGTGAGCCACACGCTCAGTGAATAGCACAACCCATGCATCACAATTTATATTAACCACAATCTTATTAAAAGCCTCAAAGTGGCAGGAACTATACAAACCAGTGGGTCGCTCATCGCCAACCCACTACACCCTCACCCTCACCCCACTCCTCAATAGGTGACATAGGATATTGGGACTAACTACACAAATCCAGTGGGTCGCTACAACGCCGACCCACCACACCCTCACCCTCACCCCTCAATAGGTGACATAGGATATTGGGACTTACAAACCAGTGGGTCGCTATCGCCAACCCACTACACCCTCACCCTCACCCCTCAATAGGTGACATAGGATATTGGGACTGACTAGGCTGTTGGTCACCCTTGGTCCACCGATAGTCTCTCCCCACTCCGTAGGCCGCTTGGCCACTCCCACATTCAGCACAGTCCGTCCCAAATCAGGAGGTGCCTAGTGATGGGTGCCCTCCACGGGACAGCCTTTCTAACGCTGAGGCAGTCTCTACACGGATCCAACGAAGGGAACAGAACAGCCTATCCATACGCATATGATCCACTTGGATCCGCTGACAACACATCTCAACAACTCTAATGTCATGAATTCTTCAGAATTCCTCCAGGGCGCATAACCAAGATGCGGGGAACATATATAATAATAATTAACGAGGGTTATAATATTATTGGGAAAAGAAACCTTGGGTGGGCAGCATGAGGTCCCGATATAGGACATCCCGACAACCAAACAAGGAACACGGAGCACCCTAGCCCGGGTCTCAATGTTGACCTCGCAAGGCCCCTCCCTATAATATTATACAAGGCATGCTGAAATACTAAAGTTTGCATTTAAAATTAATAAATTAAACTAGTAGGACGCATGCATAGGCCGAGGCTTCCTAGCATGAGAACAGGGTGACAGGATGCATGGCTCTTACACATATCCTAAGGGTGCAAGTCCCTAACATACACGGTCTAGGGTAGCATGCATACTACATTTTAATCATGCTTGCATGGATTACACATTACAACAAGTTAATATAAATCCATGGTGCCCCAGGGGAGGACGGTACACGCCCAAGTGCATATAACGCCTCCCTACTGGGTTGGATTGTCCCACTCACCGATAGTCGGGTTGTCGCGCGACCGTCCGTCAAGATCTGCAAGATAGGGTAATCAATTCGGTGAGTAAAATACACAACTAAATCCAAAAATACATTAAAATACACAACACTCGGACAAGCGTACATACGGCCTGTACGCACGCGAGCCCAAGCACTCCGACTCACTCCCGAACCCCCGGGCAGCCGCACGCACGGCCACCCGCCCCGGGCGCACAGCCGAGCCCCGGCCCGCACGCCTAGACGCACTGCCGAGCCCAGCCCGCATGCCCGGACACCCTGCCGAGCCTCCAGCCTGCACGCCCACCACCGCGCGTCCAGCCCCGGGTGCAACCACGTGCACTGCGCCCCAGCGCAGCGCCCCGCACGTGCACCCGCGTGCACTGCGCCCCAGCGCAGCGCCCGCACACCTGCTCGCTCACACTCCCTGCTTGCACCGCCTGCTCGCCTTGCGCACACTGCGCCCCCTGCGCAGCATCCGCACACACCGCCCGCGCGCACTCCCGACAGTACGCGCCCAGCGCGCCTGACAGCACGCCCCCAGCGCGCCTGCCAGCCCGCCCGCGCACTGCCTGCCTGCGCGCTGCCTGCCTGCCCGAGCACTGCCTGCCTGCGCGCTGCCTGCCTGCCCGAGCACTGCCTGCCTGCGGCCGCCTGCCTGCCCGAGCACTGCCTGCCTGCGGGCTGCCTGCCTGCCCGAGCACTGCCTGCCTGGGCGCTGCCTGCCTGCCCGAGCACTCTACCACCACCCAACGGCCACCAGCAGCCACCACCCAACCCCCAACAGCCACCAACAGCCCTTCATCCCCAAAAACACTTCCTAAACATACATCTAACAAGAAAAGGAAGGAAGAGAGCTTACCCAAGGAAGGAAGGGAAGGAAGGGAAGTTCGGTTGCTCTCCGCGCATCGAAACACCTCTTCAAGGACCACCACCACCAAGATCTCCCTCAGCCCTCAATATGGCTGAAATCAGAGGGGATAAGAGGGGGTCAAACATGTGGGAACTCGAATCCGAGACCACCGGTAGATAGATCGGGACAAGATCTAACCTTTCTCTTCTTTGTGTTCTTGGTTTCAAGCACTCTAACTAGCTCAAAACAAAGAAAAAGAGAGAGGGGGAGAGAGAAAATCAATTGGAGAAGATGATGAATAGTGGGGAGATATTTTTAGCTCACTTAAATAAGTCAACTCCCACTTAGATTAGGCTAAGCTAGGTTAATTAGGGTTTAAGCTAGCATTAGGGAGGCTTAAGTGTGGTTTGACCCTAGTCAACCCAACCACACTAAAAGCCAAAAACATTTGACCAAGTCATGGGGCCCACTTTGACCAAGTCAAGTCTCCCAATGACTTCTCGCTCGGTCAAAACCCGGATACGCTTCGAAACTGTGAAATTCTGAAATGTTACCAGAATTCGATGAAACTTTCATGAGTGGCTTGGAATGGCACCAGGACACATAATATGCAGTTAAATTTTCAATCGGAGTCCTCAAACTCAGGACGATAGCTAACAGTCCAAGATTTTAGCGGTTCCGATCGAAAAACGAAAAAAATCGAAAAACTGCCAGAATTTCCCAACGGTGACCAGAAGGTTAAAAGTGACATATATATAACATGACCCCATCAGAGGTCATACACATGGATAACATCGTTAGGCAAGGTTCATGGCTTAATATAAGCATATATTAAATATATAACAAGCATAATAATTATACATGGAATTTAATCATGGAAGCATCTAAATAAGTATAACCACAAAGTCATAATATCATTTAAGGCATGCTCACACTTATGCTTCTTCATAGACAGGCTAAGGATATGCTTAGACAAGATGGGAGCATGTATAAATCATGGTTAGGCTAGCATGGGACATGATGCATAGACGAGCATGGGTCCCTACACATGATACTAGGATGCATAGTCCTAGCATACTATATCTAATATGGCATGGATGCAAGCTAGAAAGGCAAGCAATAGCATATACATACAAACAAGGTCAATATGCGGTTATGGAGCCCCAAGGGAGGGCAATGTACGTCTACATGCATCGAACGCCTCCCAACTGGGTTGGATCGACCCACTCACCTCAACCCGGGTCATTGCGTGACCGTTCGCCAAGATCTGCAAGACAAGGGCATATAATATGGTGAGTATAACTACATAAAAACACTCAGAATTAACTAGAAATGCCAAAAACTTAGACATGCATGCATACGGGCTCACACGCATGCAAGCACGCACATATGCATGCATGCCCGAGTGCCCCAGCACCTACCCGAGCCCTCGGGCAGCCACATGCCCGCACGCATGCTCGCGCCCGCATGCCCGCTGGCGTCCTGCCATGTGCCCAGACATGCTGCCGCGTGCGCGTGTGCTCGCACGCACTACGCGCCTACCTACCCCCGCGCGCTCGCGCGCCCGCCTGCACCCGTCTGCACCCCTTTGCGCTCACGCGCATGGACAGACCCACTCGCGCGCCCATCCACCGAAGACCCCTCCCCAGGCCCCCTCACACACCCTAACCCAATTATCTAGCATGCAAGACCCCTCTATTACCAAAAATGCAAGGAAAAGAAGGGGAAAAAACTCACCAAGAGAGGGGGAAGGGAAAGAGAAATGGGAGTTTTGGGGGCCCTCGATGCGCCCACGGTCACCACAACCACCACCACAGCCTCTCCATCAGCCCTTCTTTGGCTGAAAAACAGGGGGGGGGAGGCATGAGAGGGAGATTGAGAGAAGAGAATCAACAACAACATGCACACACACATTTTTGTGCCTCAAGCACTTCTTCTTCCTTCTTGTGTTTCCTCTTCTCCTTCTTTTCCTTCTCAAATCAACAAAGGGGGCCAAAGAGAGAGTGAGGAAGAGAGAGACGTTGGAGGGAGAGGGAGAGAGAGAGCAAAAGTTCTCTTGGGGGGGGTTGAGTGTCACGTCCCAGGGCGGCCGTCCCCGAGGCGCGGCAATGGTATATATGATATCAGCAGTCTATACAGAAGGTCAATAACATACTCTAAACAACATCAAAAATGACAACACAGACAACAATGAGGCTGACATGATATATACACAAATAGCGGAAGCTAAAAGACTGAATCTGTAATTCAAAAACATATTACAGACTCAATACATAATTAACTGTCCTGTGAGAGCCAATATATACACGACATCCAAATATAATACAAACGAGTGCCCAAGCACGAAATACAATACATACAATCAAAAAGGGGGGGAGATGCTGATGGCCTCTCACACGCAAAACGTGACGCTGCTCCGCTACTGCTGATGTGCCTCGGGGAGCTCCTCCTTCAGATCTGACTCAGATATAACTGGAGAAAAATATATGCGAGGGGTGAGCCACACGCTCAGTGAATAGCACAACCCATGCATCACAATTCATATTAACCTTACACAATTCATAGCCTCTAAGTGGCAGTAACTACACAATCTAGTGGGTCTTCCCATCGCCAACCCACTACACCCTCACCCTCACCCTCAAGCTGGTGACATGGTCTTTTGGGACTGACTAGGCTGTTAATCACCCTTGGTCCACCGATAGTCTCTCCTCCACTCCGTAGCTCGCCTGGTCTACTCCCACGATCAGCACAGTCCGACGCATCGGAGGTACCTACAGATGGGAGCCCTCTGTCAGGACGGCCTGTCTAACGCTGAGGAGTCCCTACACGGATCCAACGAAGGGAAGAGAAACAGCCTACCCACACGGATACGATCCTCTTGGATCCGCCGACACCGATTGCAACTCTACAAATGTCATGAATTCTTCAGAATTCCACCAGGGCGCATAACTAAGATGCGGGGAGACACATATTATAACAACGAGGTTATAATATTCTCTAAGGCATGCTAATAACCATAAGCTCGCATTTGATTTAAATAAATTAAACTAAATGGGAAACATGCGTAGGTCGAGGCTTTCCTAGCATGAAAACATGGTATCAGGATGTATAGGCCTCTATCCACAACATAAGGGTGCATATTCCTAGCATGCAAAGCCTAAGGTGGCATGGATACAACATAATGATCATGCATAGCACAGATTACACTTATTACAAATTAATACGCAATTATGGTGCCCCAGGGGAGGGCAATGCACGCCTACGTGCATCGAACGCCTCCCTACTGGGTTGGATTGTCCCACTCACCAATACCCGGGTCGTCGCGTGACCGCCCGTCAAGATCTGCAAGACATGGGAAACCAAAATGGTGAGTAAAATACACAAATACACAAGAAATACGCTAGAAATACCCAACACTCGGACAAGCATGCATACGGGCCCGTACGCACGCGAGTCCGAGTGCCCCGACACACTCCCGCACCCCCGGGCAGCCATGCGCACGGCCACCCGCACGCGCACGCACGGGTGCGCACGCACGCACGCACACCCGCGCCCCGGGCGCACTGCCGCGCCCCAGCCCACCCGCCCAGGCACTGCTGCGCCCCTGCCCGCACGCCCAGACACGCTACCGCGCGCGCGCGCACCTCGCGTCCAGCCCTGCGTCTACCCGCACGTACTGCGCCCCTGCGCAGCACCCCGCGCGCACCCCCGCACGCACACCCGCGCGTCCGCGCGTACGCGCGCACGCCCCCAGCGCGCCCGACTGCACGCACCTGCACTGCCTGCGCGCGCAGACTCGTGCGCACGCGCGCGAATGAGTCCGCATGCACGCCCGAGCCAACCCCACTACCTCCCTCAGCCCTCCCACACCCCAAACACTCATGCACACCTTGCACATCCAAAAACACATCCTAAACATGCATCTAAACAAGAAATAGGGGGGAGGAAAGCTTACCCAAAGAGAGGAAGGAAGGGAGGGAAAATCGGGTGCTCTTCGCGCACCGAAACACCACCACCAAAGCCACCACTACCAAGACCTCCCTCAGCCGTAAAAGTGGCTGAAAACAGAGATAAAAAGGGGCTAAGAGAGGGGGTCACACATGAGGGAAATCAAAACCGAGACCATAGGAAGATAGATCGGGTCCTCACCTTCCTTTTCTCCTTCTAGGGTTTTCCAATCCAACACCTTCTACTAGATCAAAAGTGGGAAATAAAGAGAGGGGATGAGAGGTTTTGAGAGTTTGAGAGAGAGAAGAAGATGAATAGGGGCATTACTATTGGTGGGCGTGGACATTAAGTCACCACACACACACACACACACACACTCACACACTCACACTTAGAATTAATTAGGTTAAGTTAGGTTTAGGTGAACTTTGACCCTAGTCAACCCAACCACACTAACAAACAAAACCAATTGACCAAGTCAAGGGTCAAACTTGACTTGGTCAAAGTCCTCTTTGACTTGGTCAAGTCTCCCAATGACTTTTCGCTTGGTCAAAACCCGGATACGATTCGGAACTGTAAAATTCTGAAACGTTACCGGAATTCGATGAAATTTTCGTGAGTGGCTTGAAATGGCACCAGGACACATAATGTGCAGTTAGATTTTCAATCGGAGTTCTCAAGCTCATGATGATAGCCAAAAGTCTGAAATTTTAGCGGTTCCGATCGAAAAAAGAAAAAGTTGAAAAACTGCCAGAATGCTCCAATGGTGACCAGAAGGCTAAAAGTGACACATATATAACAAGTGAGAGCAATGGAAAAAAAGTGGGGTAAACCTAACCTAAACTCATACACTAACAAACTAAATAACCAATCGTTACTTAACTATTAAGCAAGGGGGGTGGGTGGGTAAGGTTACCAAAGGTCACCACATTCTCCAAAATATCATAACACTCCCATCAAACCAGTAACGCCCAAAACCCGGATATGGTTCAGAACTGCAAAAATTTTAAAACGTTACCGGAATTCAATGAAATCTTTATGGATGATGCTAAATGGTACCAAGACCCATAATATGTAGTTAGATTTTCAATTGGAGTACTCAAACTCACGCAGATAGCTAAAAGTCTAAAATTTTAGTTACTTTGATCGAGAAAGAAAATGATCAAAATTTACACAATTAAGACCATAGGCTCAAAATGACACATATATAACATTCTTCCCCCCTTAGGAAATTTTGTCCACAAAATTCAAAACAAAAACATCTAGGAAGGGAAAAGAAACGAATATGCGTCACGCATAGCGTCCTCGCGCTCCCATGTGACCTCGGCACCGGAACGGTTCTGCCAACGCACCTTAACCAACTGGACGGTCTTGGTGCGGAGTCTCTTCTCGCATTTGTCCAGGATCTCGATCGGCTGCTCCACGAATGACAAGTCTGGTTCGAAGACGAGCGGCTCAAACCGCATGACGTGAGCAGGATCGTGTCTGTACCGCCTCAACTAAGAGACGTGGAAGACGTCATGGGTGTGAGCCAGCTGTGGGGGCAAGGCTATGTGATAGGCCACCTCTCCAATCCGCTCAAGGGTGAGAAACGGGCCGATGAAATGCGGAATCAACTTGCCCTGCACATCGAAACGGAAGATGCCCTTCGTCTGGGACACCTTCAAGAAAACATGATCACCAACCTCGAAGGCGAGCTCACGGCGACGATGATCGGTGTAGCTCTTTTGACGGCTCTGAGCGATGTGGATACGCTCATGAATCATCTTAACCTTCTCTGAGGTTTGACGAACGATCTCTGGTCCCTCCAACTGGCGCTCTCCAACTTCGTCCCAACATAAGGGAGATCTGCAGCTGCGGCCGTAGAGTGCCTCATACGGTGCCATCTGAATACTCGAGTGGTAGCTGTTGTTGTAGGCAAACTCCACCAACGGGAGATGCCTCTCCCAACTGCCCCCAAAGTCAAGAATGCATGCATGCAGCTTGTCCTCTAGGGTCTGTATTGTCCTCTCCGACTAGCCGGGCCGTCCGTTTGTTAATGAAATGTTGTATTGAAGTGGAGGTTCGTACCAAGGGCATGCTGGAGGCTGCGCTAGAACCTTGAAGTAAACCTCGCGTCTCGATCAAAAATAATGCTGACAGGAGTGCCATGGAGACGAACAATCTCAGAGACAAACAACTGCGCTAGGGTGTCCAGAGAATCGGTGAGTCGGATGGGGAGGAAATGAGCGGACTTAGTCAATCAGTCGACAATAACCCAGACGGCATCGCGACCCAAACGTGACCTCGGCAAACCCCAAATGAAGTCCATGGTGATATGCTCCCACTTCCACTAAGGAATCTCAATGGACTGTAGCTTCCCCGCAGGACACTGATGCTCCGACTTCACTTGCTGGCATACCAAGCAACGGGAAACGAAGCGGCCAACATTTGCCTTAATCCCACGCCACCAGTAGCCACGACGAAGGCCCCTGTACATTTTCATGCCACCAAGATGCACTGTGTACCTCGAATGATGGACCTCGTCCAAGATCTTCTGCTTCAGCTCTGCATCGTCAAGAATACATACCCGACCTCTGAACCGTAGGATTCCGTCCTCACAAATCTGGTAATCCTGTCGCTCGCCCCGGGCGACGCCTTTAGAAAGAACTAGAAAGTGAGGATCCCGCCCCTGTGCTGTGCGAATCTCATCAAGGAGAACAGGCTGCACCACAAGTCTGGCCAAAAAGCCACCAGCAGGCGTCTCCCAAACGCTGATCCAACAAGCGGCCTCCTCTAGAAGCCTCAAAAGACGTACATCCAAGTGGGCGACCATGCCCAAGGGCTGCCTGCTAAGAGCATCTGCCACAACATTCACCTTACCCGGATGGTAAGCAATGTCACAATCACAGTTCTTCAGGAACTAGACCCAACGTCGTTGTCGCATGTTGAGCTCTGGCTGGGACTGCAAATAAGTCAGGCTCTTGTGATCCGTGAAGAGCTCGAACTCCTCGCCACAGAGGTAGTGCCTCCATATCTTCAACGCAAAGATGATCGCTGCTAACTCCAAGTCGTGGGTGGGGTAATTCTGCTCATGGGGCTTCGACTGACGTGACGTGTAAGCAACAATCTTACCGTACTGCATCATAACGCAACCCAAACCCAGCCGCGACGCATCAGAGTAGACTGCGAATCCACAACTCCCAGATGGAATGGTAAGAATTGGTGCTGAGGTGAGTCTCCGCTTCAACTCTAGGAAGCTCTCCTCGCAAGATGGGGACCACTCAAACCGGACATCCTTTCGTGTGAGTCGGGTCAGTGGGACGCATATCTTTGAGAAACCCTCGACAAACCTCCTATAATAGTCCTCCAAACCCAGGAAGCTCTGAATCTCGGTGGGGGTCGACGGTCGCCGCCAATTCGACATGGCGAGCATCTTGTCCGGGTCCACAGATATGCCCTCACCGGAAATCGCATGGCCAACAAATGTCACACGCTCCAACCAGAACTCGCACTTACTGAACTTGGAGAACAGCTGATGTCGGGCCAAAGTCTCTAAGACTGTGCGAAGATGGTCAGCGTGCTCCTCAAGACTCCTCGAGTACACCAAAATGTCATCGATGAAGATCACCATAAAGGAGTCGAGGAGTGACCGAAACACCTGGTTCATTAGATCCATGAAGGCAACTGGCGCATTCATCAATCCAAACGGCAGTATTCAAAACTCATAGTGCCCATAGGGGGTACGAAAGGCCGTCTTCAGAATATCCGACTACCAGCTTCATCTGATAGTAGCCTGAACGGAGATCGATCTTTGAAAAGACACGCGCTCCCTAGAGCTGGTCAAACAGATCGTCAATCCGCGGTAAGGAGTACTTGTTCTTCATGGTTCGCTTGTTCAGCTGCTTGTAATCAATACAAAGACGCAGCAAACCATCCTTCTTACGAACAAACAGCACAGGGGCTCCCCAAGGAGAGACACTCGGACGTGCGGACCCCTTCTCGAGCAACTCCTCCAGCTGCTCCTTGAGCACTTTCAGATCCGCTGGGGCCATCCGGTACAGAGCCCTCGAGATCAGCTCGGTCCCCGAAATTAGATTTATCTCAAACTCTATCGCGCGATCTGGCGGTAGACCTAGAAGATCATCGGGAAAAACCTATGGATACTCTGCCCGCAATGGCCCATCCTCATCAGCGATGCACGCCATAAAACCCTTGCATTCGCCCTAAAGAAGTCTCCACGCCTGGATGGACGACACGAACCCCAAAGGAGCTATGTCCCGATCGCCCACGAACTGGAAAGACCTTCGACCAGGGATGCGGAAGGACACCAACTTTGCAAAACAGTCGATGCTAGCATGACTAGCCGAGAGCCAATTCATCCCCAGGATGGCGTTGAAGTCCGTCATAGCGAGCTCGACCAACTCCACCGGAAACTCATGCTCCGCGATCTCCATGGTACACCCTCGATACACAGAGCGAAGGAGAATACGGTCTCTGACCGGCAAGGATATCTCTAGCATAGCATCAAGAGGGGCCGACACCGCACCCATCCATCTCGCGAAAACAGGAGACACGAACGAGTGCGTGGCCCCGGAATCAAATAGCACATAAGCAGGAAGCTGGGAGATCAGAGCGGTACCTCGGACAACGCTACCCGAAGCCTGCGCCTCCTCTACAGTAAGTGTTGCAACACGCCCCTGAACAAGCTGCGGCTGTGGAGCAAGGGCACGCCTCGCAGGCTGCGCTGACTGCCTCCTCTGATCAACTAGCCACCCGGTGGCTGCTGCTGCTAACACTTGGCTGCAGCTGCTGGCGTGGCTGCTGCGGCTGCTATCGAGGCACAGGAGTTCGGTCAGCATCGGGGCATGCATGGGCCAGATGTCTGACTCACTGGCAGTGGAAACATCATCGCGTTTTTGGTAGTTTAGCCTGGATCGGAATGGCAACAATAGGTACAGGACCGCGCACTGGCACTACCTCAGCTGGAGTAGCGGCGGCTGTTGGTCGATCAAAGCGGGGCCGCTTGCTCTTGCGACGTCCCTGGTCCTGGCTCCTGGGGCCCCCCTGAACCGCAGAAAGGACCTGAACCACTGAGGGAACTCCAAGGTCCCGCTCGACAGTCTTGGCCCATGCCACCAGGTCCGTGTACGTCGACAGCGCTAGAGAGGTGACGTGTACCCTGATGGTGTTGTTGAGCCCCATCTCAAACCGACGGCATCGCGTCTCCTCATCCATGACCAAGGCGGGAGCAAACCTCGAAAGCCTTGTGAATCACGCGGAGTAGACTGCCACCGTCATGGTGCCCTGAGTCAACTACTCGAACTCTCGCATCACGGTCTGTCACGTCAGAACGGGAAGTACTCCGCCTAGAAGTAACTCTGGAATCCGGTCCAGAGAAGTCGCCCCACACCCTCAGGGATGTCCACAGATCGGGTGGCACACCAATCGGCGGCGTCACCTTTCAGCATGAAGGTGGCCAACGAGCTACGCTGGCGGTCAGTGCAGTGCATGGTCGAGAAGATCTGGTCTATCTCCATCAACCAGCGCTCGACAAGCCATGGAACTCAGGAGGGTGATGTCACGCCCCAGGGCAGCCGTTCCCGGGACGCGGCAAGTGTATATATGATATTAGTAAACAGGAGATCAATAATATACCATAAACAACAGCTAAAATGACAACACAGATAAAATTAGGGCTGACATGATATATACACCAAATGCGGAAGCTAAAAGACTGAATCTGTAATCAAAACATACTACAGACTCGATACGTAATCATATGTCCTGTGAGAGTCAATATATCCACAATACATCCACATACAATCCATACTAGGTGCCCAAGCACAGAAATATATACATACAATGAAAGAGAAGGATGCTGATGGCCTCAAAACTCGAGGGACGTGGCGCTACTCCGCTACTGGTGTAGTCGCTCGGGAAGCTCCTCCTTCAAGTCCGCCTCGGTAATCACTGGGGAAAACAATTATGCGAGGGGTGAGCCACACGCTCAGTGAATAGCACAACCCATGCATACAGTTTATATTAACCACATTTAATCAAGTCACTAGCCTCAAAGTGGCATAAACAACACAAATCCGGGGGTTCGTACATCGCCGAACCACCATACTCTCACCCTCACCCTCACCCCTCAATAGGTGACAAAGGATGTTGGGACTTAATAGGCTGATAATCATCCTTACACAATCCAGTGGGTCGCCACAACGCCGGCCCACCATACCCTCACCCTCACCTCTCAATAGGTGACATAGGCTATTGGGACTGACTAGGCTGTTGGTCACCCTTGGTCCACCGATAGTCTCTCCCCACTCCGTAGGTCGTTTGGCCACTCCCACATTCGGCACAGTCCATCTACCAAATCAGGAGGTGCCTACTGATGGGATCCCCTGCACGAGACAACCTTTCTAACGCTGAGGTAGTCTCTACACGGATCCAACGAAGGGAACAGAACAGTCTATCCATCGCATATGATCCACTCGGATCCGCTGACAGCACATCTCTACTACTCTAATGTCTCGAATTCTTCAGAATTCCACCAGCGCGCATAACCAAGATGCGGGGAAATAAATAAGACAAAAATGAGGAAAAGAGACCTTGGGAGGGCAACCTGAGGTCCCGATGTAGGACACCCTGCCAACCAAACAAGGAACATGGAGTACCCTAACCCGGGTCTCAATGTTAACCTCGCAAGGCCCCCTTATATTCCCCAAGGCATGCTAATAATATAACGAGCTTGCATTTAATTAAATAAATCAAACTAATAGGACGCATGCATAGGTCGGGGCTTTCCTAGCATGATAACGAGGTGACAGGATGCACGGCTCATGCACATAACCTAAGGGTGCAAGTCCCTAACATACAAGTCTAGGGCGGCATGCATTCTACACAGTAATCATGCTCACATGGATTACAATAAAACAGTTAATATCAACTATGTGCCCTAGGGGAGGATGGTACACGCCCAAGTGCATGTAGCGCCTCCCAAACTGGGTTGGGTTGTCCCACTCACCGGAAGTCGGGTCGTCGCGCGACCGTCCGTCGAGATCTGCAAGACAGGGTATCAACTGGTGAGTAAAATCCACAAAATACACAAAATACACAACAACAAACAAGTAAACACCCAACACTCGGGCAAACGTGCATACGGCCCCGTACGCACGCTCACCCGAGCACCCCGGCTCACTCCTGCACCCCCGGCAACCACCCGCACGGCCTCCCGACCCCGGGTGCACCGCCGCGCCTCAGCCCGCGCACCCAGGCGCACCGCCGGGCCCCTGCCCGCACGCCTGGACATGCAGCCGAGCCACCCGGGGCACCGCGCGCCCACTGCGCCCTGCCACAGCAGCCGAGCCACCCGGGGCACCGCGCACCGCCGGGCCCCCTGCCCGCACGCCCTGCGCTGACTCGCGAGCACACCGCACGCCCCGCGCGCCCAGTGCCTCGCCCCGCGCGCACCCCGCGCGCACCTCTGCTGCCTCGCCGCGCGCGCACTCCGCGCGCATCATCCGCTCGCACAGCTCTCCGCACCAGTCGCTCGACCAGCTCCTCGCACCAGCCGCTCGACCAGCACCTCGCACCAGCCGCTCGACCAGCCCCTCCCGGGTGCACCCGCGCGCACTGCACCCCAGCACAGCGCCCTGCACGCGCGCCCAGCACACCGGCACGCCAGCAACCAGCACGCCCAGCGCAACCCGAGCGCACGCCCGCGCGTACGTCCGCACGCACGCGCCCGCGCGCGCGCCCAGCCGCTGCACGCCTGCTGCTGCCTGCCAGTGCGCCTGCTGCCATCCTGTCCGGGACAGATCACCACCCTGTCCGAGCACCTCTACCACCAACCGCCGGCCACCCATGGCCTCCGACCGCCCCCCAACCACCTCCGACAGCCTCCCACAGCCGCCGACCACCACCCAACCACAAAACCCCCTTCCTAACATACATCTAAGCCAAAAAGAAGAGGAAAAAGAGCTTACCAAGGGGAGGAAGAGATGTCCGGTTGCTCTCCGCGCACCGAAACGCTCCCCCAACGGTCTCTACCACCAAGACCTACTCCCACCTCCGAAATGGCTCGGATCTGAGGAGAAGAGAGGGCGGATGGAAGGGCTAGGTTGGCCGGAATCCGGATTTGAAAGCACCGGGGTGTAGATCGGGACCCGATCTACACTTTCTATGCTTTAGGTTTTTGGGTTTGAGGACTCTAAGGGGCTCAAATGGAGGTTTTTGAGAGAGGGAGAGAGAGAAAATGAAATGAGGAAGATGATGAATAGTGCCAGGCAACTTTTTAGCTTTCATTAAATAGGTCAAACCATGATTAATTAGGGCTAATCAAGATTAGGCTAGATTAGGTGAGGATTAAGGGTTTTAAGTGGGATTTGACTTAGGTCAACCCAACCACACAAAAAGACAAAAAGGGTTGACCAAGTCATGGGCCCACTTTGACCGAGTCAACTCTCCCAATGACTTCTCGCTCGGTCAAAACCCGGATACGCCCTGGAACTGCGAAATTTCAGAAACGTTACCGGAATTCGATGAAAATTTCATGAGTGGCTTAGAATGGCACCAGGACACATAATATGCAGTTATATTTTCAATCGGAGTCCTCTAGCTCAGGACGATAGCTAACAGTCCAAAATTTTAGCGGTTCCGATCGAAAAATGAAAAAAACTCAAAAACTGCCAAAATGCTCCAATGGTTACCAGCAGGCCAAAAAGTGACACATATATAACAGGTGAAGCTTCAAAAAGGTAGTGAGGCCGGCCTGATGCACACGCGCAGCAGCCTCGAGCTCCTCCTCCCTCTCTAGGGGTCCCTGGACTCCCTCCATAGGAATCTCCACCTGTACATGGGGTAGCTTGTATATTGCATAGAACCCCTATTCTACCATATACTAGCCTATGTATTGTATTCATGTATGAATAATTGTGTTTTCATGCGCCCTTCTTGTTTGGGCATGTATTTTCATATGAGTCTTATGGATGTATAGAATATGGCATGCCTTAGGTAGTCCCTATGAGTAATACTACCATATTAATTGTAATATCCAGCATGTTTAAGCCTGGGTTAATAACTGGGTTCACATTTAATATTCCCTGGTCATAAGACTTGAGGGCGTGGTGTAGTTGTTGCGCCCATGCTAATGGGGCAAAGCTATGACCAACTTAATGAGATGATGAGCTCTCTCTCACCCTCTCTCTTTGTACGAACTGAGTAAGTAGATGCGGTTCCTACTTGACTCAGGTTTGTTTGGGAATATTGGCATGCACCTATTAGTGCGCGAGATCGCGCTTGACCCTTCTTTTTTTTAGTTGGTGATATCCAACGCATGTTAGAGTATATTTTGTATGTTTATATGATTAGTGCCCTCATATGCATGTGTAGTTAGGCCTTGCCTTGTATGTATGTTGCATGATGTGTTGTTTATGCCATATACTCATGTTAGGGAGAACCCCCTATAGTTAATCATATGTTATTGTGCATGTGGATCAAGTTCCTTCGGTGATATAATTCTCCTATAATATATAAGCGCAAGTTAAAAATGATTAGGCCTATCTGAAATAGGCATGGGTATGACCCCCTATCGGGTTGTACCCTATTATTTAGAGTGCTAGCAATGTAATCGCCCCCTTGCATCCGAGTGATGCATTTGATTGGAATTTGGAAGAATTCATTGTCATATCGGTTTTGTTAAGCCGGTGGTTATGGCATTAAGCAAGGCTTACTCGTGCTAGGCGTGTGTATGAACCGCCTGTTGGGTTATGCCCTTGGCTTATTTCTGCACGAGTGTAGAGTTAACTCCTTGCGTCCGAGCGACGCATCTGCGTGGGAGTTCAAGGGTATTCAATATCATCGGTATATGACTATCGAGAGTAGTCGACCTACGTGGTTCACATTGTGTGCATGAAATCGTTCTCCCCTTCATCGGATCCGTGTTGAAGCTGCTCGGCGTTGAAGCTGTCCTGACAGAGGGCTCCCACCCGTAGGTACTACAGATGCGTTTGACAGATGTACTGATCATGGGAGTATACCAGGTAAAGGCTACTCGGCAGGGGCTACCGGATGACGAAGGGTGTAGAGCCGTTGGATTTTCCTCCAACAGTCTCATGTCACCCTTAGGGGTGAGGGTGAGGGTGAGTTGAAGTCATGTGGTCACGTGACCCTTTTACCTGTCGAGCGTACTTCAGGTAAGTTTTGCCTAACGCCTCGAGGTATCGTAGTGACATCTCTACCTCATAGCGGAGGGATTGGTTGTTTAGGTTATCCAGTAAAACTAGGTGTTATGGTTGACCTTTGTTTCTCCCCGGGTGTCCCAGGAGTTTCCCTTCGGGGCAGGGGATGAGGTGAAGTCACGTCGCCATGTGACCCATTCGTTGTTCGTCCGTTTTCATAGTTGTTGGGTCTGGTTATGTATCGATGGTCAAAGACATTGTTGGGCAGTTATCTCGATGTAGATAATCCAGTAGTGTTGTGTGGACCAGTAATTCCGCGTCTCTTTGAAAAACGAAATGGTCTCTCCCCAAGAGTCCCAAGAGTCTCCCTCTGGAAGCAAGGGTGAGGGTGAGGTTGGTCGCGCCGCCGCGTGACCTTGTTATCCATTGGGTTTCTACCCATGTTTTTCCTTGAAAGGAAATTGCCTTAGTATTAAGTTGTTGTAATGGTGTTTGGTTTCCAGCCACTCACTAAGCTTGTAACTCATCCCTCGCATACTGTTTCTTTTTGAGGGGCAGTGTTGGGCGTGGAGTTGGAGCTTCCTTGTGGCAGGGTTCGAGTGCATGGAGTGTCTCGTCCGATGGTTGGCGAGTGCAAAGATGTCAGTAGTCCTAGTGTCATTTATGTATTTGAAATCGTGCATGTTGCACTGGTTGTACTTTTTTTGGATTAGACATGGCTCTCACAGAACAGTGATTGTGTATTCGAGTCTGTAATAATATTTTTGGTTTACTGACTTATTGATACTTTTATGCTTCCACATTTTAGTTGAACTATCTGTTATCATTGTTTTACCAGCTTTGTGTATTATTTATTGGAGTCATTGTTAACCTCTTGTAATTGATAGCTGATATTTATATATTGTCACGTCTAGGGGACGGCTGCCCTTGGGCGTGACATGGGCCTCCAGTGCCCTAGTTTGAGTCTCTAAAAGATCCGCCATATGAGAGTAAGCACGCTCCCATGCAGGAGGCTCCTACGCAGGTCCTGGCCCAACAGCCGAGGACTCTCCAACAGACACCTCGCCAACGACAGGTTCGGAAACCTTCAGGGCCTGAGGGACACCACGTCTATGTATCCGTCTGCGAGGAGGCATATCAACAACCTAAGAAACAGACACTAGGATCAGAATACTCATATAGAAATCCTAGGACTCATCTCTTAAGACAACACTTGGCTCTAACAGGACCAGGCTCCGATACCAACTTTTATCACAGCCCAGGGCGGCTGTTCGCGAGACATGGCAAATATATAATATCAGCTATCTAAAATGAGATCAATAAAGCCTTTACACAACATCTAAGGCAACAACACAATTTATCAAGTGAAAGCTGTCATAGTATATATATATATATACATATAGCGGAAGCTAAACGACTAAGTTTGTAATCCAAAACATATTATAGACCAGATTTACATAATCAACTGTCTTGTGAGAGCCAAATATAAACCAAAAGACATCAATATACAAATATTGTACACAAGCACGAGTATTAAATACATACAAGAGAAGGAGGGGGGATGCTGATGGCCTCTCACTCGCAAGATCCAAAACACGAACGCTGCACTGCCGCTGGTACTGCGCCTAAGGGGGCCCCTCCTTCGGATCCGACTCAACGCCAACTGGAGGAAAAACAAATGCGAGGGGTGAGCCACACGCTCAAGGAATGGTACAATCCATGCAACACAGCACATATTAACATTCGAAGTAACTATGGTCCCAAACAGATTGAAACAACTACTTAAACTGGAGGGTCGTGTGACACCCCGAGCCCACTTCACCCTCACCTTCACCCTCACCCTCACCGGGTGACATAGGACTATTGGGAGAAAGTTGACTTTTCTACACCGTTCGTCATCCGGTAGCCCTCTCCCGGGTAGCTTCTACTTGGTGGTCTCTCATGATCGCTACGTCTACCATATGGGCACACCACAGGTGTCATGAGTAGTGTCTAGGAGCACCTCGCAGGACAGCTATAAGCCGGGCAGCTTCAACACGGAGTCGATGAAGGGGAGAGCACTTGACAGTCCCGAATATGATCCTCATGGATCCATCGTCATCGGTTTTTAGACAACGAAAAAGGTAATGAATTCTCATGAATTCCCTCCAGGGCGCATAACTCAGATGCGGGGAAAACATATCATTCGTAGTGTCAATGCCATGGTATGACCCCATCAGAGGTCATACACTTGCATAACCTCATTAGGCAAGGTTCATGGCTTAATATAAGCATATATTAAATATATAACAAGCATAATAATTATACATGGAATTTAATCATGGAAGCATTTAAATAAGTATAACCACAAAATCATAATATCATTTAAGGCATGCTCAAACTTATGCTTCTTCATAGACAGGCTAAGGATATGCTTAGACAAGATGGGAGCATGTATAAATCATGGTTAAGCTAGCATTGGACAGATGCATAGACAAGCATGGGTCCCTACACATGATACTAGGATGCATAGTCCTAGCATACTATATCTAATATAGCATGGATGCAACCTAGCAAGGCAAGCAATAACATATATATACAAACAAGGTCAATATGCAGTTATGGAGCCCCAGGGGAGGGCAATGCACGTCTACGTGCATTGAACGCCTCCCAACTGGGTTGGATCGACCCACCCACCGCAACCCAGGTCATCGTGTGACCATTCGCCAAGATCTGCAAGACAAGGGCATACAATATGGTGAGTATAACTACATATAAACACTTGGAATTAACTAGAAATGCCTAAGACTTAGACATGCACGCATACGGGCTCGCACGCATGCAAGCACGCACGTACGCCCGCATGCCCGAGTGCCCTAGCACCTACCCGAGCTCTCGAGAAGCCACACGTGTTGCCCCCGCATGTGCATGCACGCACACCCAGATGCGCTACCGCGCTCGCCCGCGCCCGCGCGTACGCACACGTGCCTACCTGCGCGCCTGCTTGCACCCGTCTGCGCCCCTCTGCGCGCACGCGCATGGACAAATCCACGCGCGCGCCCAGCCACCCAAGACCCATCCCCAGCCCCCCTCACACACCCTAACCCAATTACCTAGCATGCAAGACCCCTCTAACAGCCTCTATTACCAAAAACTCAAGGAAAAGAAGGGGGAAAAACTCACCAAGAGAGGGGGAAGGGAAAGGGGAGGTTCGGGGGCCCTCGATGCACCCACGGTCACCACCACCACTATCACCACCTCCACAGCCTCTCCACCAGCCCTTCTTTGGCTGAAAAACAAGGGGGCAGAGGCATGAGAGGGAGATTGAGAGAAGAGAATCAACAACAACAACTACGTCCACACACACACACACACCTTTTTGTGCCTCAAGCCCTTCTTCTTCCTTCTTGTGTTTCATCTTCTCCTTCTTTTCCTTCTCAAATCAACAAAGGGGGCCAAAAGAGAGTGAGGAAGGGAGAGACGTTGGAGGGAGAGGGAGAGAGAGAGAGAGAGAGCAAAAGTTCTCTTGGGGGGGGGTGGGGGTGAGAGCAATGGAAAAAGAAGGGGGTAAACCTAACCTAAACTCACCCACTAACAAACTAAATAACCAATGGTTACTTAACTATTAAGCAAGGGGGGGGGTAAGATTACCAAAGGTCACCACATTCTCTAAAATATCATAACACTATGCCTCCCATCGAACCAGTAACGCCCAAACCCCGGATACGGTTTGAAACTACATAAATTTTAAAACGTTACCGGAATTCGATGAAGTTTTTATGGGTGATAATCAATGGTACCAGAACCCATAATACATAGTTAGATTTTCAATCGGAGTACTCGAACTCACGCAGATAGCTAAAAGTTTAAAATTTTAGCGACTCCAACCGAAAAAGAAAATGACCAAAATTTACACAATTAAGGCCATAGGCTCAAAATGACACATATATAACACATACTTCTCCCCATTTCATCTTACCGTGCTCTAGTTCCCGATCTACATCCCCTCACACTTGCCTTCCTGGCATTCTTCAACTTCATCCCACTACAAGTGCATCTGAACACTTTTCACATCCTTTACGCCACCCTTTATGTGAATGAGGCAAGGGAGTACGGCATTGGACTTGCCGAGATCATGTACTTCTACTCGATTGGTCTCTGTCCCAACAGCACCAACCACTACTATCTCACCATGAGGAACGGTCAGAGCGTCATCCTCAAAGCGCCGGACATCGATCGAGAATGGAAAGACAGTTATCGCCATCGGGGGTGCGTGGTAGTGCCCCCTACTTGAGATTCCTCTAGTACCTACCAGCTTCAAGGACCTTCATAAGTATCCCGCAAAGGCCCTTTTGTTTTCTCAGCTATGCTATTGTTGGAAGTTACTTGCATTTGTCGCAGGCCGCATCGACCTAAGTTCGGACCTTTCAGCTTCCCGAATTGCCTTTCTGAGGGGAGTGGTGTCTCCAGGGGTGTGTTCGTTCCCATGTAGCCAGAAGTACTTCAGACGATGAATATTCACATAGCAATGGGTGTTGCTTTGGTTCACCCACTCACACTATCCGGGGGGGCTCCACTCCCTCAATCCATGGTAGAGAATCGTGCACTAGAGGTGTAGACCGAGCTAGAGATGGTCGTCGGAGGTCAAGCCCGGCTTCCCCTCAATAAAGGAGAGGCAAACACACAGAGACTGAGTAGGGATAAGCGGATCTCCCCGAAGCCTTGGCAAACCGGGAGGAGGGTGGTGCATCCCCTTCTGGCGCCTCTAGGTTGCGCTCGCCCAAGACCTTGGCTCGCATCGAAGATATGGCCTTTAGTGCGTTACTTTGTCGTTCTCAAGTCGAAGTAGAGCGGGACCCATTTGTTGGCGAACCAGAAAATGCTTGGTCAGCTCGAGAGCATCATGATGAACGATCTCCATTACTCCATTACTAGGGCCCAGAGCTTCCGCGAAGGCTTGGAATCATGCCTTCATTCGGAGGGCGAGCCAAACAGGACACACCCGGACATGATTGATCACGAAAAAGGTTTTTACCTTAGTGTCGTACTTGTGCCGAAAGCCTGCTCATGGCGATGAGGAGATGGTTGTGCTTAGCTCCCTCCTTGCTCGCCTCTCCCCCTCTTTTTTTTGTAACTGAAAAATTTGTGAAATGAAAAATTTTCTTGACTCGCCTATGGTGGTCTTTTATATGGTCTACAACTCATAACGAGGGCAATTTTTTTTTCCTGAGTGTGTACTGGTCCCGCGGGGAAGATCTGAGAAACCATGACCTCCTCATTTTCATGGTTGTAACAGTGTGTTGATTGTCCTCGTTCTTTAACTCATGTAGCAATCACCGAAGCCACTGGTTTGGGTTTTGTCAATTGGGCCCACCTCGTTAAAGGGTGCTATTCAAGGAGGTAGGAGGAATGTGGCTCCATACATCCTCTACATCAATCGTGGTGGTGGAGTGTCTTCCTAACGACCTTGAATGGAGATTTGCCCTTGTGCGACCTCTGTAAGTCAAACCCGAGCGTGGATGGGGGTCACCCCTCGCAACCCCTCGTCCAAAGTGCTGTTCAGTGTAGGGGGGTGCACGCCCGCATGACCTCTACACTAATCATGCTGGTGAAAGTGCTACTGCTACCTACTAAAATCGGATGGGGTATCGCCTCGCGTGACCTTCGTTTGAGGGTGATGTCCGCATCAACGTTAAGCAGCCCCTGATGTCTCCTCGCTCTAGTGCTCTTTTCTATGGGGGAGCATGGCTCCGCACAACCTTCTGCCCAGAGTGTTTTCTAGTGGGAAAAGGTGCTTTCCCTCTGAATTAGATGGAGGTGTCCCCGCTGTCGATATGTAAAACTTTGGGGTTTTTCAAACTTGGTCCTGATCTATCTCGCAACTGATCAGATCACTGCTCGGAGAGTCATTTTTGGGCTGCCCGACTGCTTCTCAAAAAGACAGGGTTTGTTGTGATCGCCTCAAAAAGCAGAAAACGTTGGTGTTGCTGTTGATCGCCTCGCGGGGAAATTGTGTGGGTTCTCCTCTCTGAGCTACAGACTTGCCGCACACGGAGGTGAAAACAGGGAATTGTTTCTGCTAGATAAGAACTTAAAAAGGGGCTGCTGACACATGGGAGGGAGGGTAAACCGGTTACTTGAACCTAGCCGTCTAGGTCCGACGGCTGGTTTGGACTAGCCGCCTAGTACGTGGTTCTTGGTTTTCTGGATTTGGGCAGAACCTAGGTAGGGAAGTGTTTTGGCTTGGCTAGGGTGGTGGTAGTGAGGATTGAAAGTGGTGTTGGTGGTTTCTTCTTCTAGATTTGGGCAGCACCTAGGTAGGAATTTAGATTTGTTTGGCTAGGGCTAAGAGAGGTTAGGACAATGGTTAGAGGGGGGTTTATGGAGAGTAGAATTTGGTGGAGAATTGCTTTCCTTCTCTCTCAACTAAGGCTCTTTCGCTCTCTCTCTCTCTCTTTCTCTCTAACACACAATTTAGAAATGAAATTGTCCACCTCTTCTTTCTCACCCACACCCCTCCTTTTATAGTAGAAAGGGATGCATAGGGTTATTCCTTGGACAATGGCATGGGTTAGACAAGAGGATGTAACTATTAACCATAATTGCAAAAAGACGCACTCAATGGTCCATTGGATAATAGCATGGGTTGGACAAGAGGGTGAGGCTAAGTAACTTCACACCTAAGTAAAGTTGCTTTATGCTTTATGGATGAGTCCAGGTGAGATCCGGCTACCCTAATTTAACCGTTCAGGCAGGGCCGGCTAGTTTCTATTAGTCACCCAGGGAGGGGCGGCTAGTTAAGAGATGCCGCAGGTATGATGACCTGCCAAACGTTCAATCTCTGACAAGCGGTGGCTTGAGGTGGTTACTAAGGTTGAACAGTCAGAGAAGGGGCGGCTAATTGGAACAAACCGCCACAATAATCAGCATTTAATGCAAACTTTATGTCCCATCTCTTCGACCCAGACGGCTAAATCCAAGTAGCCGCCCCTCCTCCGACGGGTAGCTGTCGGAGGAGGGGCGGTTACTTTGGAGTAGCCAACCTATTTCTGGCCATTTAAATTTTCTAAGTGTTGGTTCAGGTTTTCTTTTTCTTTTCTCCTCTAATTCTCCAAAGTAGTTTTTTATTTGATCCAAAAGTGGTCATTTAAAAATGTTACTTGAAGTAAATTTCTTTTCTTTGGACGGTCAAAATTGGGGTATTTACACCTGTGCGATCTCTGTTCGGGCAGGGGTACTCCTATATGAAAGGGTGGAAAGCCCTGCACGACCTTGATGGGATCCCATTCTTGAAAAAGTTGCAGCTTCGCTTGACGTTGCCATGGCCCAGGCCTCAAGGAACCGCGATCATTTTCCCTGTTCATAGCAATTTAACATAAACTAGAAACAGATATAGAAAAATAAAAATGCAATTGATTACAATAATTTCATTTGTCCTGGTGCATGCATTTTTTATAAAGCAAAGTTACGAGGTTCATCCAAATCCTTACCCATCTGGGTTGGAAAGATGGAAATTGAAAGAAACACGGTTACCAGGTCGAACGGGTGAAGATCTTGGTTGGTCGGTCCCCAATCTTCGTCTCTAGCGGACCAATGTCGAAGCTCAATTCCTGAAAATGACATTGATCATCCTAACAGGTGTGGTCAGATCAACTGCAGTGACTCGCCCCTGTCCCTAAAAGGGCCGTTCTTTTGTGACGTACTCCTTCAGTTGCCCTTTGCGCACCTGCTCCTCCAAAAGTCCCTTGAAGATCCTCCATTTTTCTGTTGTATGTCCAAAGTCCCTATGGTAGTCGCAGCAAACGCAGCGGTACCCTTTTGTAGCGACGCCCTCCATTGGTTGGGGCCAGTGGAAATATTGATGATCCTTGATCTTTGGCAACAACTAGGCCAATGGGATGTTAAGTTTGGTCCACGCCTCCTCATGGACTTCGTTTGCCATAGTCTCGGGCACTTTCTCTCGCCTTTTATTTATGGGAGGCCTACGGTCCTTCTGGCATGCATCCGGGGGATGCCCAGGGGTGATCTGAGCCACTAGGACCTTCTTGCGGGGTGGATTTCATCCTCCACCTTTGAATACTTTTCGTCCAAGCTCATCAAGTCCCCAAGGTCGGTTGGGATCCACTTGATGAGAGACCATTTCAACTTGTTTTCAACGGGCAACCCGTTACAGAATGCTATTGCTGCGGCATCCGAGTTGCATATGTCGATCTTGATCATGAGAAGCAGAAAACGATTCACGTACAGTCGAATCGTGTTATATATGTGTCACTTTTTAGCCTATTGGTCATATTTGGGTCATTTCTGGCCATTTTTCCAATTTTTCTTTTTTCGATCGGAGCCGCTAAAATTTTAGACTTTTAGCTATCTGCGTGAGTTCGAGTACTCCGATTGAAAATCTAACTGCATATTATGAGTCCTGGTGCCATTTTGTACTACTCATAAAAATTTCATCGAATTCCGGTAACGTTTTAAAAATTATGCAGTTCCGAATCGTATCCGGGTTTCGGTCGTTTCTGGTTTGTTAGGAGGAATAGTGTTGGGATATTTTGGTGGTTAAGGTGACCTTGGGTAACCTCACCCCCCTATTGCTTAAAGAGTAAGAAAACTTTGGATATTTTAAATGTGTGTGGGTGAGTTTAGCTTAGGTGCACCCCCCCTTTTTCCCTTCTCATCACCCCCCCCCCCCAAATGGTGGAAAAAGTGGGCTCTCTCTCTCTCTCTCCCTCACCATTCCCACGTCTCCCTCTCCCTTGTGTGAATGTGTGTGTGTGTGTGTTCATTTGAAAGAAAAGAAGGAGAAGAAGAAGCAAAAGAAGAGGAATAGTGTAAGAGGAAGAACACTTAAGGTGTGTTCATGTGTTATTGATTAGTAGGTGTTGTTTTCCCTTCTCATAGGCTCCCTCTCATACTCCCTTTTGCCCCTGATTTTCAGCCAAGTAAGGCTGAGGAGGAGGTGGTGTTGGCGGTGGCGGTTGCGGTGGTTTTGGTGCGCCAAGGGCACCCGAGAACCTCCCCTTTTCTTTCCCCTCCTTTGGTAAGCTCTCCTCCTCCCTTATCTTGTTTTAAATGGTTGTTAGGGCTGTTAGGGTGTTCATGCATGCCATGCATAGGTGGTAGGGGGTGTGGGAGGGCTGAGGAGGGGGTGGAAGAGGTTTGGGCGCGCGCGTGCGCGCTCGTCTGCGCGCGCAGTGGGGTGCTGGTGCGCGCAGTCGGGCGCGCGTGCGTACGCGCGCGCGCGCGAGTGCGCACGGCCAGGACGCGCAGTGCGCGCGGGCGCGCGCGAGCGTGTGCGCGTCTGGGCGCGCGGCAGTGCGCCAAGGGGTGTTGGGGCGCGTGCGTGCGTATGCGTGCATACGCGTGCGGGGGGCCATGCGTGTGGCTGCCCGAGGGTTCGGGTAGGTGTCGGGGTACTCGAACTCGCGTGCGTACGTGCGTGCTCGCATGCGTGCGAGCCCGTATGCGTGCTTGTCCGAGTTTTTGGTATTTCTAGTAAATTCCATGTATATTTATGTAGTTATACTCACCATATTGAATGCCCTTGTCTTGCAGATCTTGGCAAACGGTCACGCAACGACCCGGGTTGCGGTGAGTGGGTCGATCCAACCCAGTTGGGAGGCGTTCGATGCACGTAGGTGTGCATTGCCCTCCCCTGGGGCACCATAACTACATATTAACTTGTGTGAATAAAAACTTATGATAATGCATGTTTTGCTATGATGTAACCATGCCATGTTAGACATTGTATGCTAGGGATATACATCCATGTATCATGTATAGAAGCCCATACATGCCTAGATACCATGTCCCATGTTTGAAAAGCCTTGATGTATGCATGTTCCCATCTAGTTTAATTTAATTAAACCAAAATGAGAATATATTAGTATAAGCATGCCTTAGAAAATATTATAACCTTGTTATTATAATATGTTTTTCCCCACATCTTAGTTATGCGCCCTGGAGGAATTCTTGAGAATTCATTACCTTAGCAGTGTTTAGTAATCGTTGTCGACGGATCCAAGAGGATCGTATCCGTGAGAATAGATTGTTTTCTCCCCTTCGTTGGATCCGTGTAGGAACTAACCGGGTTGGGAAAAGCTGTCCTGACAGAGGGCTCCCATCTGTAGGTACTACCGATGCATTCGGGAACGTACTGACCATGGGAGTATACTAGGTAGAGGCTACCCGAGGAAAGGGCTACCGGTGGACCAAGGGTGTAGAGCAGTCTAATCTGTCTCAAAAGTCCTATGTCACCTCTAAAGGGTGAGGGTGAGGGTGTGGTGGGTCGGCGTCGTTACGACCCACCAGTTTGTACAGTTACTCCCATCTTGGGACTTAATGAGTTTTAAGGTTAATATGAGTTGTGTTGCATAGATTGTACCATTCACTGAGCGTGTGGCTCACCTCTCGCATATCTTTTTCCTCCAATTGTCACTGAGTCGGATCTGAAGGAGGAGCTCCCCGAGGCATCACACCAGTAGCGGAGCAGCGTTCGCGTATTTAGATCTTGCGAGTGAGAGGCCATCAGCATCCCCCTTTTTGCTTGTATGTATTGTTACTCGTGCTTGGGCACAATACTTGTATGTGGATGTCTTTGTCTTATATTGGCTCTCACAGGACAGTTGATTATGTATTCTGGTCTGTAATATGTCTTTGAATTACAGACTCAGTCGTTTAAGCTTCCGCTATATGTATATATATTATGTCAGCTACATTGGTTAATTGTGTTATTACCTTCAAGTTGTTTAGAGTCTTTTATTGATCTCGTGTATGGACTGCTGATATATATATATATATTTGCCACGTATCGAGGACGGCCGCCCTGGGGCGTGACAAATCGTCTGCCCTACCTGCATCTGGATTTTCATCAAGTCTCCAGGTCCTGCTTTTTCGGCTACAGTGAAGTTCTCGGTGAAGGTGATGTCGAGCTCTTTGTAGCAGTAGATGGAAGTGGGGACGAGCTGATGAAACCAAGACGATGTTGCCCCCTCCAGGCTCAAGGGGAAGAGACAGCACATGAGCGCATCATGCAGCTCGTACAATGCCATGGAGTGGCGGAACACCAGGATGTGGTTGAAGAAGTCCGATGAACCATCACACAGCTTGAAGCGGGGCTGAATGAACTTCCTCAGAAGTGGAGCTTAGAGAATGTCGTTAGTGAAAAAAGAGGCGAAATCCCGGACAGCCCTCGCAACCTGTGGGTGCTCCCAGGTAGTTTGAAATTTGCTCTCCCTTAGAGTGGGTATTTGACCATGCCTATTCGGCGTTGGTGGTGTTGGTGTGGATTTTGATTATGAATGCCATTGTCGGGATTCGGGTTCCTTCAAACTCACATCTATCATGCACACGGTGCTTTGAATCGCCATTTGATGGATCATCCAAAGTTGCCCAACTGCTTCCAAGGATATTGATGTGATCGCCACTTGCATAAACAATCATTTAAGTAAACAAAATAAAATAAAAAGGGTTAGTAGTCCTCAAAAAGTACCCAAACTTACAAGGGGGGTGTTCAAATGATCCCTAGACCAACCAACCGATGATTTAAGCTAGGGTCATCCGTCAGCTGCGTATAGTTTCAAAAAGAACTAATAATAGTCCAATGAAGTATTCCAACACTCTCAACTTTGATTAAACTTATATTTATTTAATTAACAAGCTTATTAAAACCTGTTTACAATGTTTATGAGGAGATGGTATCTAATACAAGCTTTAAGTATAAAAAAAAAGAAGATGGAAGTGAGGACAGGGAGATATGATATGAGCTTAGTTCTCTGTTTCTCTTTGGCTAGGGAGGGTAATGCAGTGCTGGTAACGGTGGAAAAGGGTAGATGTAACGCCCCCAAATCCGCCACCCATATTAGGCAATGGAGACGGTGCGCTACGTGTCATAAACCTCGAATCTCAGAGTAATATAAGGGAATTAACCATTATTCATCCAAGCATAATTAAATAATTAACTAAACTACACTGATAAATTATTACTTAAGACATCACCAGGATCTAACAATAATTCATCCCAAGTTTGGATGATTACACACATAATAATTATTAAACTCAACAATCTCTACGGTTTTTTCTGATAGAGCTAGGAAAGTCTACTACATGCCAAAAGAAAGGCTTTATTCACCCTAATTGATGCAAAACTAGACAATCAAGGACAACGAACCAAACTTGATCTCGCTAACGCCTTCGAGATCTACAAATGCTACTACTTGATCCTCAAATCTGAAAGAGAAAAGGAGGCGTGAGCTACAACAAGATCAATGAATAGACCATCATTATCCCGTTAGTACATTTATAATCAAAATATCATAGTCATAAAATGTCCACACCGACACGTAATATATCAAGAGAGGAATATACAAAAGGCCAACAAGGCATGCAATAATACACACACACACACACACAATCCTATCCAACATGATGCATGTCTGTCTTCACAACACCTAGATCGCGGGGCCTTTCGCAGGCATGGCCATGTAGACATAGCCACAAAGACTTGGATCATACGTTCTCGGATCTGGCCACGTAGACGTACGCTCACCTAGACGTTGGCCACCAAGACTGAGCCACCTAGATAAAATGGATGCATTGATAACCTATCATATCTTCAAAATCATAAAAAATAGAGCATGCACAATCTCAGCATTCCAATCATATCATGATAAATATATCAACAAAAGCATGCTCATATTTTTATATCGAAACTAGCAATTATATTTCGAAAATAAGACGGTCCTAACATGAATACATAATATATTCTTTTGAAACTACATATGAGACTCAAGTCCACTCACTTTTGTTCCAACGATATGGAATAACTCCAGAAAGTCTAAGTCAACCTAACTCGTCCCGAAACGGTACGACTTGGTCACAATACACGCAAACAGTATGGGACCTGATGGTGCCCGTACACACAGAAAAACTGACAGCTCTGATAAGAGCCGTCCGAGGAAAAACAGATAGCTCCTCTTGAGGTCGTCCTTGACAAACCAACGGCTCCTCTAGGAGCCATCCAGAACGTGCTCGACGGCTCTCAACGGAGCCATCCTGAGGCAGAAAACATGAAACCCTAATATTTTTGTTAAAAATGATCTAACACATTCTATCATTGAAAATCATACTCGAGTCGTATAAAACGTTGTAAAATAGTAAAGAACTCATAATGAAAATCAAATCACGCTTACGAAAAATCCAATTAAAACTGAATAAAAACTCATTGAAAACATTATTGAACCCTAGATTTAACAGTCATATATATAGCTAATGTAGGTCTACGTAAAACTCTAAAATCATAAATATAATCATAGGTTTGGGTCTATGCATATGCGGGTCAAAACAACGTTTTAAAGATCATAAAATCATGATTTCTACCTTAACGGACTAACCTAAATAAGGTATATACATAACATATCTATGTTTACATGAAAGACTCATAAACTATATTAAAATCCTTGGAAGATTGATGTTATAGCATTAAATCTGAAAGTCTTCTATGTTTCATTGAGATCATGGGAAAAATCCAACGAGAAAACCTAAGAAGTCACAAACTTAAATTATATGCATTGAGATTCAATATCGTCATCAAAATATTGTAAAAGCATCACAAAAGCCATGACAAATCATTGGTTAACATAAGACCCGAAATAATATAAGGACTTTCAAAAACCAAGAAGAAAACCTATTCATTTTGTTTGAAAAAAACAAAAAAACATGATCACACTACAAGAAAAAGAACCTTTAGCGACGCCTATTACCGACGGTCAACAGAAACACCGTCGCTAATATGAATCCAAAAATTGAATTTTATGATTAAGAGGAGTAGCATCGACGGCCAATGCCTGACCGTCGCTAATAACCTCATAGAATAACCCCATAATACAGGGTTGAGTATTAGCGACAGCCGTAAACGTCGCTGAAAGTGTCATTAACAACGGCCAGAACGTGGCCGTCGCTATAGGTCTACCATTATATGATCGATCATATAATAAAGACTTCTAAAGGAGATTACTATCAATCAAAAACTCTTTAGAAAACTCACCAAAACCTCGCTGGAACTCTCCTTCCTGAGCTCCCAACAATGGTGCCGAACCAAGGGAAAGAAGAAGGCCTTTTAGGGTTTTAGTTTTTTTAGAGTTTCAATGCAAAGGTGAGGGAGAAGAGGGTATATATATAAGCTTATACACATGGGGAAAAAAATACAAAACTATTAACTCAAAATAATCACTAATTAATGTCCTTGTTTCTTTCTAAATACGGCCCAAATTTGAATTTGAAAACCGCTCAAATTGCGGCTCTTATTGAGCCCGTTGCCCAGAGCTTGACGGCACCTTATGGAGTCATCACATTCCGACGGCTCTCTTCCGAGCCATCAGAGACATAGTCTGACACCCTGTTATAGTTTGGTCCATAACTTGATCTATACGCATCCAATTTACGACCCGTAAGAGTGTTGGAAAGCCAAAGAAGCAAAGTATTCAACCGTGCCAAATTACTAAAGATTTGGAATACTAAACACACAACAAAAGAAGACTAATTATGGCCTAAAAGTCACAGTTGTTACAATGGACAACTTCGGTAGTAGTGGATGGGTTCAGATGGGTGATCTTTGGAGAGAAAGGGATAGTTTGTGGGGCTTGACAATGGTTATTAATGGGCTTTTGGGGTAGCTGTTAGTGGAGAGAGAGTGGTGGTGCTAAAAAATGGAGGGTGGAGGGTGATGAAGGGGGTGCTAGTGATGACGAAGAGAGAATGGGTTCAGATAGATGGTTTTTGGAGAGAAAGGGGAGGACTTGGGTGGTGAATAAGGGTGACTAATGGGTATTTGGAGTGGCTGTTGGTGTAGGTGGAGGTGATGCTCGAAAATGGAGGGTGGGGGTGATCGGGAGCTGTTGGTCTCTGATGGGGGGGTTTGGGAAATTTTTGGGTGGCCTTTGGGAAGCAAAAAGTGAAGATGGATTGCCAAAACCCTCCCATTGCCTCCCTTTTATAGCCCAAATAAACCATCACATCTTTGACACCTATTGGGGAGTAATGAGTGCTCCCATGACACTCCCACGTTTGCCCAAAGTGGCTGACGTCAATGGAGGGGCGAGGATCTAAGGCCATACCGTCCTTTTTTAGCTTATCTTGTCCCATGTTTCTCGACGATCTAGCATTTGTTCATCTAGGTCAAAGTTCCCCATGCAGAACGTCCTGGTCGACAATCCCTATGAAGATCGTCCAGGTCGATGTTCTCTATGCAGATCGTTCAGTTCAAAGTTCCCCATGTAGAATGTCTGGTTCAACGAATGGTGGTTTGTACGTCAAGGTCAACGTTCCCTATATAGATCGTCTAGCTTGACGGATGGTAAAAGTACATTGAAGACGACATTCCCCAAGTCGATTATCTAGCTCAAAGGATGGTGAACGGTATGTCAAAGTCGACGTTCCCCATGCAAATTGTCCAGTTCGATGTTCCCCATGCAGAACGTCCAGTTCGACGAGTGGTTAGCCATTTGTTTACGTCAACAAACGAACTTTTAGATGTCATGTACAACAGCCCAAGGCCTGTCCATATAGGGCAATGGTACTACTCTCGAAGCTTCTCTTTAAGGATTTGTATGCTGATGCTTCTTTTCTTTCCTTTTTTCACTCGGGTGATTGTTTTGGCTCAGAGAAGTCCTTTAGTTAATGATTCTCGTGTCAGAGGTTTGAATTTGATATTCCTATAGATCCTTTCTAAGACATCTTCAATTTATCTTTGAATTTTGGTGTCGTTCAACCTTTTAAGGAGATCATCAGTGTTCAGACCTGCAAACTAAGATACTCACAAATGATAAGTGTTTCACAGTTATGATAGATCAAAATGGGTTATCTACAAGTGGCAGAGTACTTGAGGTGGTGGAGATAAGCGCCTATCGCGCTTGTCCACCTACCCGTGCCCGGCCTTGAGGAGACTAGCGGTCATTCCCGCACGTAGGCAACCCCTGCTGCAAAGATCTGGATTCAGACCGAGACCTAGTATACCCTTGTTGAGGGTGTCCCGCCTTCCTGTGCGGAGTGGGACCTCTCAGGAACTCGGCCTGTCACTCGCCTGGGGAGTGGTTGCGGTTGAACTAGGTCCACCGTGAGCCCGTGAGGTCCTTTGGATTCCAACTGATGGTGGAAGCCAGGGCCCTCTAAGACTCGCTCTAGGAGTTCCTGGATGTCGGCAAACCGATGGTTGGCCAGCTCCACTTAGGCCCTGAGGTTCTAGACCTCTTGGTCTACCACATGTATCTCTCTAGAGGGAGGGTCTGAACCCTGCTCCTGCTCTAGATCCCCCTCTTGCACGGCTAGATTCGGATGAGGACAAGGTCGCTAGGGAGTGCTGGCAATGGAGTGGACCTGGCTTTCCTCTAGGTCAATCTAGAAGTCGCTTCTAGTTCTCATCATCATAGTGAAAAGTTGGAACACAACTTTTAACTCGAAGTCCCACAGACGACGCCAATTGAATGTGGTGTTTCCCTTCAATAAAAGTTGTCAGGTTGGAGGTCCACCTCCGCGTGAAGACCCAGTCATCGAGCCTGAGATCCTGCACTAAGAGAGCATAAAAGGGACTCCAATGGTCAAATTAGTGGAGTGAATGAGTGGAGAAGATGAAGTGGAGAAGAAGAAGACTCTAGAATCAAAATTGCTTACTTGTGAATGTCCTCTTTGTCCTCCTCTTCTTACCCTTGTAGCTGAGAGAGTGGCCACGTCATTTCCTGTCCAGACGTCCTTCTGTCCTGATTGGAACCTTTTGACATGGAAGATTCTACTGAGAGTTTGTTATGATGTCGTGACCATGTGTAACCCTCTCATTGGTCCTAACCGTGACTACAACGAACAGTGGCAGGCAACTTGTCGAGGTCAAGGCACGTCTCTACCAATTCGACAAAGCAGAACAGCCCTGACCAAGCCTTTTAGTGTCAGTGGTTGCTTTCTTCCCTTGGTTAAGGCTGGGTCTAAACCCAGGTCAGGGTGGTATGCCCCAATGATCAGGTTGGGTATGAGTGGTTAGTCTAGTCAACCGGCCTTGGTCATCTTTGGGAAGACATTACTCTGATAGCAGTTGTGTTCTTCTCACTGTAATGTCATGGTAGAGGAGACTCAATACGAAGTGCCCTGCTCAGGTTTGGTGATCCCCGAGCAGGACTTCGCGAGCAGGACTCACTTGTCAGGTCATTTTACCTTTCCCCGGCTGAAGGATACTCAGTTCTAACATGGGCCGAGTCACGCTACCCTTTTGCTCGATTAGCCAAGACACGTGGTGTCCTCAAGAAGAAAGTGAAATTCCCCCTCTACAATCACCACTACCTCAACCACCACCACAAACATCCATACCATGACCACCATCCACCCAAGCATCCATCATCACTTCTAATGCATCTCCAACAATCAAAACACAACACAACCATTATTAAATCCATCACAACCAACATCACTCAAATAAACCTTAAGAATCTACATCCATGCCCATCACCACCAGCATGATAAAATTCCCACCATCGAAACCACCTCCTACATCATCACAAACACAAATGAAACCATCTCCATCACCATCACCATCACCACTACAACAACACCACAACAAGAAACCCTAAACATACCACCACCACCTTTGAAACCACAAACAAAATAACCTCCACCAATGCAACCACATCTCCCATGAGAAACACAAAAATTCAAGGGGAAAAGAAAACAAATGAAGATTGGATCCTCACCTAAGTGATTTGGTTATCTAACTAGACATCGATTGGCCTCACGGAGGGTCCGCGGGAAGTGGTTGTAATGTCACCGGAAGGATCATTGGAGTGTGTACTAGTCCAACTGGATTTTTACCGGGAGGTCAAGGAGGTACGTCTTTCTAAGTTTTTGAGCTGGTGGGGAGGGGAGGTAGTGGGATCAATGGATTTCAAAACCAAACAAATTATGTGTGATCTATTTTTATTTTTTTTTGGTTTTGGTGGGGGGGGGGGGGGGGGGAGGATTCCTTTGCATTTAAAAATGAAGGCTCTGTTGGTCCCTCCTTTTTATGCATTTTATTTATTATTAGTCAAATTTTAAATCTTGACCGTTAATTTTGAGGCTCCACCAAAGGAATTTCAAAAAAATTGTTTGTAATTTTATTTCAAATGACTTTCTTGTTAGCAACGGTTGACATAATTTTTTGATGGTCTATTTATTTGTCAAAAAAATAATAATGAAAAATAATTAATTTGACGGCTTAAAGTGAGTGAAATTTATTGCGGCATTAGGGATGCAACTTTAGATGGGTGAATCCAACTTAAGCCAAAGCTAAATATGAACAAATTTGTATCTAATTAGGTTTAGATTAAAATTTGATCCAACTTAAACCAAAACCAACACCTCAGGGTCTATTAGGTTTGGGATGATGTCTATTAGATTAAAATTAATTGGATTAAAATTGAGCTTCGACAGAACCCAGTCCGTCAAAGTTACAACCCTAATGACAATTGAATCCTTCTAAGTTGGCAAATGTAGGACCCTTGTCGATCACCCAATATTTATTTGTATTTCTAGAGTCCTGTATGGTATTCCTTTTCTTGGTCTCATTCAATCATACAAAATAATTCATGCATGACTTTTTTTTTTATGTATGCTATCGATACGATATGAAGGATCATTTTGATACGATACTGAAAGCTATCACGGATTTGATAACTTTGGATAATATGATGTTGAAAATAACATAGCCATCTAATGATATAAGAATTTAAAACCATAAAATGAATCATTTATTTCATCTACATCAAAGAAATAGAATATCCAGTCATGTCGTTAATTGAAGCTTGTTGATCCTCTTTTACATGCTTTTCAACATGTTAAAAACCTCTTTCATTCTTCTGAAAAAAATATTTAGGATAAATATTTAATAAAAAATAAATGATTCAAAATTTTAGTATAACCACTCACTTTTCAATACCCACCCAAAGGTGATAGGAAGACTTTTTTTTTTTTTTTGTCATTGGCTTAATTGATTAAGTTTTGGGTGACAGGAGTAGAAGCCAAATTTTTAAATGTACTGTTGTTATTCAGCATTTATTGTTTTCCAAGCTGTTTTTATTTTCATTTTTTATTATTATTTGGAATAGCTGTTTTTATCTTCATGCCATTACAATGTGATATCGGTTTATCCTTTTATGAACATGCAATTCTGTTGTTCCTACACTAATAAAAATATAAAGCAGTCAATAATTCTACGGATACACTTTTTTTTCCAAGACCTGTTACATGGGCCTAAGGTTTAGGCTCTATTTAAAATCCTCGTTATTTGTCATTTTTTTCATTGATTGTCGGTTTGATCTTTTTAAAAAGTTAAAAAGTCAAAATATAATATGATCATTTAATTAATATCCCATGTTTTCGTCCTCATGAAACACATTCCCCACCTTTTTTTAAAGAAATTTCAACTGTTATTTTACACCCTCTTAAGACATCTGCCATTTCAAAAAATTATTATGGTCGGACTTCTTATCCCCAGATCGGCGTCATCGCCCCTAATTCCTCTAGCCTCGCTCTATCATATGGGAGATGGTTCGGCTATCTTTTTAGCCCTCCTTCGGTCTCCACCACCTCCGACCTCCACTTCCACCTTTATATTTTGAAATTCAGATACATTTCAAATGTATCTTACAAACCAATTGCATTAGTTTATGTAAGTTTTTTTGCACATGTTTTTGTGATTTTGTGCAATGTTATATAATGAGTGATTATTTTGTTATATTAGCTATATAATTCTAAGTTATATTTTTTGCTTTATTTATCTGGTTGTTGGAACTTTTTTTTCGTTTTTTATGCCATTTGTTTTTTTTTTTTTGAAATTCAGATATATTTAAATATATCTGGCAAACAGTTGCATTAAGTTACGTTAGTTTTTTTGTACATGTTTTTGTGATTTAATATTACTTAATTGATGACAATTTTATTATGTTAGCTATATAATTCTAAATCACATTTTCTACTTCATTTATCTAGTTGTTGGTTTTTTTCATTATTTTATGTTTTTTCCCTATAATCCAGTTACATTTTATGAAAAATCAAGATATGTACATTTAAATTTTAACCATGCAATGATCTAAAAATCGTTGTTCATGCAATGATCTAAAAATCGTTGTTTAAGTTTTGTATTCAAATTACATAATTAAATGTAACAGAAATACCATTATAAAATTAGAATACTCGTAAATACATTAAGATCAGACAAAGTTCATATACATTTTGAAATTTAACTTACTGACATGCAAAATATAATGCATATAAAGTTCAGATACATTTTGAAATGTAACTGGCTTACATAATATAATGCATAAAAAGTTTAAATACATTTGAAATGTCATGACTTTTAAAATATAATGTATATAAAATTCAGATACATTTAAAATGTGATTGACTTTCAAATATAATGCATATAAAGATCAAATACATTTCAAATTTGTCTGACTTTCAGTGAAAATTCAAAAAAAAAAAAAATGTATAAGTGTTAATACATTTAGATACGAATCTGAATTTCAAGCAAAAAAGAAATGTTTAAACGAACGTAGATGATTTATTTCAAATCATCTAAAAAAAAAGAACATGTCAATAAAAAATAATTTAATATAAAACACCAAATTCAAAAAATATAAATATATAAATCAAGCAATTAGAACGCAACTGCATAAACATAAAAATAATAGAGGCCAAATCTAAATTGATGGACATTGAAAAAAGATAGCTAAATCGTTTGAAATCAAAGCAATGATTGAAAAATCCTCCAAAAAACAATTTCCAATACGCTGCCAGGTGTTTCTAGAAATAATGATGGTGTTTTAAAAAAGGGTTTTTGCATGTATACCATTAAAAAATAACATATTTATTTTTATACCATTGAAATTTTTCTTAATGAAAAAATGTGCCCCTATGTCATCTTTTTTAACCAAAATTAAATTTAACTATAGTTAGTTCTTAACCAATAAATAAAAATGACAAAAATATTCATAGTATAATTTTTGTCATAATGTTAATAATTAAATATAATAACGTAATTAATTTCTTGTTCTTTTTAAATCAATCATGAGTCATTCAACCTTACCTCTTTTTTCCAATCAGGATCTAGATTTTTTTTAAAATCTTTCATTTTGTAATATATGTGATTAATTTTTCTCAAAATAATTTTATTTTATTTCTATTCATTTAAGTATTAATAATTATTGTCTTTACTAATAAATAGTTTTTATGTTTAATTTTTATGTTTGTAGATTTTAGATTATTTTTATCATTATTATATTAAAATTAATATTTTAATTTTTATGTTTGTAGATTTTAGATTATTTTTATCATTATTATATTAAAATTAATATTTTAATTTTGTAAATATTGTATTTGGTAAGGTAAAATATGGAAAATAAAAAAATAAAGGTACTTAGGCCATTTCCCTAATACTATAACTGTTTTAATAAAAAAAATTGAATGGAAGTTAACTAAGATGGTAAATATGCATAATTTATATATATTTTAATGGTATAAAACTAAATATGTTATTTGGAATGGTATAAAAATAAATTGGGTGTTTTTGGATGGTATACATGTAAAAAACCCTTTGAAAAATAAATTGAACGATTGATTATGAATGTATAAACAATTCAATTGGAAGGAATCCAAAAGAAAAATTGAACTATAAATGATACTAGAGGTGGAAAGAAGGAATTGTAACCGTTTCGATGATTATGGGGAGCATGCAATTACCATAAAAAAGCAAAAAACCACACAAACGATAAAACATGTATTAACCATATGTCAGCTTATGGGACTTCTAATGGGGGCCTAAAACATGTGGGGCTTGAAAATCATTACTCTTTTTTTTCCATAATACATAACCCCAAAAGAGAGAACACTTTTGAATTTTGTTTTCAAAAATCTTGGCGTTTATTTTGATTTATTGGTTTGTTTAGATAGAACAAATAAATGGACAAGTTTTATCAAACAAATTTTTTTCCTAGAATTTATTAGGGTCCTCCATGGTATCCTACGTCCAGAGCTGACTCTAGATTGATGAGGTACTGTATAATTGAAAAAGTTCAAACTACTTTGAGACTATGCCTCCAGTATATATTTATTCAAGTTCATATTGTATTTTAAATTGGGAATTTAAATTGGAATGCCCGATCTGTATGAAACCTCCTAATTAAAAGATGCATCATAAGCATCCGGTTTGGTTTGAGAATAGGATCTGAAATAAGTGGGAATAAGTGAGAATAACCTTAAAATGGGTGTTTGAAAGGATGTAATAAATGAGAATCTGCATGTTCGAATTAACTGGTATAAAGTAAAATTAAATTATTCCAGGTTAGATTTATAAATCTGCATGTTAGATTTATAAATGAATTCCAACCAACCTCTGAAATTAAATTATTCCAGGTTACTCAATCCCAAAGAATATATGGGTCAACTGTCAAATAATTTGTAATCATCTCTTATAAATCATCTGTCAAATCAAATATCATCATTTATTCACATCTTATAAATCTTTATCCATATTTTATTCATATTTTATTCAAACAACAAAATTTTATTATAACGTTTCCCAACGAAAATAATTTAAAATACGACCAAATAAAAAATTACTTTATTCTTATTCATACAAAAATAATAATGAACCTCACAATTATCCAAACGGGGGAGAGTTCCTCATGCAAAGTCTAGTATATGATCAATTAAGCCTAACTTTATCACTATATTCAATTACAAAAAAAATGTAAAAATATATTCATTCATATGGTATGTATATTTCATTGGTTATTATAAATTTTTAAAAAATCAAAACATGTGCGGACTAATCAATGGAATAAAAAATTTTAAACGTAACATTTTTCACATAAATAATATTCTCTCACACCATTAAAATGATGATAATGCTATTTGTGATAAACTCCTTGAAGTGTTTCCAAAGTCATCTTTTGAGAGGATTCTATGTCAAAGGGGACATTAATGGTGAACAATAAGTGGTTCCTCAGTGATTATTTTTTTTCCAGCTTGAAATGCAATCAGCCCCTTTGTCAGGGAAAAAGTCAGGTCCAGTTGACCTTCACGCAAAGCAAATCTATGTATGTATATGTGTACATACATGGTTGTGTACGCATGGATATACATGCATACATTCACTTATGAAAGACAAAACAAACTCTTTGTTTTGTAAGAATAAATCAGATAGATATATATATCTTGATAAGTTAACATAAACCCTCATAATTATTTTAGGAAGACTATAATTACTTATTATATCTTATCTATACCAATCGATAAAAATATTTTATCATTTAAAAAAAAATAGTTCACCTAATATTATCATATATATTTCAAAAATATGCCATATTTATCATATCACATACGTCTCTCATATATATTTTGAAATAAAAATAATTTATAAATTAACATAATTGTCATTTAAAAAGTCATAAGCTATTATTAACTCTTATCCACCATTTATTCTCATTTTATCCAAGGTAAACCAAATAAAAAGTAAAGTGATTTATATTTTTTTAAGTTTGTCAATGAGAATGAAAAAAAAATCTCTTAATCTGTGTAAATAAATCTATCATGATATAACTCAAAATGATGAATAATTATATTCCTCCCCAAATGGGGGGTTAATGCATTTGGAAAGACTACAATAACGCCCCTAAATTCGTTTTTCACATTCACCACACGTGACATCTCATGAACACATATGATTAAAATAACAATGATTAAAATATATATTATGCGAAAGTAAATACATATTTTCAAGTCATTGGTATAGCTATCGGGACAAATAAATTTTCTAAATATATAAATAATCTAACCGGATCAAACAAGCTTATTGGAGTCCTAATTTGTATCAAGAGTACTTGAAATGAAGATAAATTTTGATAAATGCATGCATAGTTATGGAAATGTTTATGTGGTGATTTTTCGTGATCGGGACAAACAGGTAGAGGTAGTCTTCCTAGTTCAATCGTAAGATCAGCCACGAAAATCCCTCCTATATAAAAAAAAAAAAAAATTATTTATGTGGTGCTCCAATTCAATATGGTTTCATAAGAAATGATGAATGCCAAGATATTTTAATACAATGATTGTGCTTCAGATATGGCCAAATCAACAATATCAAGTAAAAACAATAATAATAACATGCATATGTCCTGATTGGTGGACTAAAATGTTTAAGTTGGAGAGATAGAGATCATCATAAGCAGCTTTAGAAAAGACATTATTATATGATAAATGTAAAAAGAGAATGAAATCAATGTGAAAGTTGCCCCTTATGCTTTTAACTATTCAAGATCCAAGAGCCCAAATGCCCACCCTGGATAAATCATGTCTCCCTAGAGTGTATGTTTAGGCTAGGGTGTGTTTGTGCATACAGTAAACTGAAAGAAGAGAAGAAAAAAAATTAAAAAAATAAAATAAAATTAACTACTCATTCAAATCAAAAGGAAAGACAATTTCCTTTTATTTTTAAGCGCTAATAAACTCAACCAGTGACTAACATAGTATATAAAATTATCTAACATAATATATATTATATTATCTGAATATATACTTCATTACGAAATACATAAAATAAAATTCATGTGTGTGCGCCATTTTTTAATAAAAGAATCCAATTTATTAGCAAAGAAATTATTTAAGTAAAAAAAAAACCAAAAATCCAAACATATGCGTGTTGCCTATGGGGCTAGACATTATTTTCCTTTACTCTATAACATTTTATTTTGAAAAACGCTAGATTGGATCATATTTTCTACCCAAATACTATTTCATGTAATGAGATGTATACTATTATAAAAAAACGAAGAATATACAACAATGAATTGTATGGTTTTATTTTTAGAATATGTAAAAAATTCTAACAAAATATATACCTCCTTACAGTAATTAACGAGATATATGCGACTGTAAATGAAGATATAAAATGGGTTGAGTACTTGAGAGGCCATCTCCAGCCTTTACTTAAATCTATATCTAAATTTTACTCAAAATTTGAGTAAAAGCTTCATTTAATATAGTGTGTTTTCAATCATTATTTTGTGTTTAACTCAAATATTTTAAAAAATGTGGAGTTAAGAAAAAAGAATAGCCATTAAAAATTCAAGTAAAAACTCAATTTGGTAGTAAATGGTTGAAAAGATTTTTGTGTGGTTTTTACTCAAATAAATTTAAATACTCATTTGTACCGGGTACAGGAGTGAAGATGTCTGGTTCTCCTATATTTTTCTCTCTAAGAACCCAATAATCACTACATGGAAAATGTAAAAAAAAGAAGTGAAAAATCAATCAAAAAATGTAACTGAATTGGAACACCATTAATTAAAGCTAGCAATAGGAACCACCAAAACCAAAGTTCACCACCTCATCATATTATATTATCTGAAAATCAGACCCTACATAATCAGATTAAAGACCTTCATAAACCAGAAACCAAGCATACAAAAACTCTCTCTGAACTACATCAACATATCAATGAAAAATAAAAACACACACGCATAAACTCATGTAAATCTAAAATGAGAAAAGACCAAATCAAACTCACTCTCTCCATTTCCATTCACTCATTCATGTTGTTGTTGTTGTTGTTGTTGTTGTCATTGTTGTCAATGTTGTTGTCCTCCTTCTTTGCAAAGTTATGCTTGTTGTTGTGCATCCAAACCTTCAAAACCTTCCTCTTCACCCCAACCTCCTGACAGAACTGCTGCACCACACTCTCCTCCTGCCTCTGAATCTTCCACCCAACCTTTGCAGCAAAGCTCATCATCTTCTCCTTCTGTTCCGGTGTGAACTTTGTCCTGAACCTCTTCTTCACCAACCCAAACCTCCTCTGGTGGAAGTCCTGCTCATCTGACTCTGACCCAACCATGTTGTATGACATGACCATCTGTTGTGGGTGGTGGTGGTGTTGGTGGTGAGAGTACCTAAGTGGGTCAGATGCAATGAGGACCCCCTTCTGACCCACAACCTTTCTGGACTTGAGAGGGGAGGGGAGGAGGAGGTATGGTGGATCGGCAGAAGAAGAGCCTTCAAAGTCTTTTCTGTGGAAGTTCCTGTGGCAGGTGCAGGCAGAGCAGATGAGGGCATCCATTGTGCCTTCTTCACCACTTGGCATGAACTCACCACACCCATCTGTTGCATTGCCTCCCATGGCTGCTGCATGGTTTTTGAGGCACTCTCTGTACTTCACTGTCACTTTGTTGTTGGTGGTGGTGGTGGTGTAAGGGTCAATGTCTAGTAGAGTTGGTGGTGGTGGTGGTGGAGGAGGAGGAGGACCATGGATGATGTGGGGATGGTTTCCACCACCAAAAGTGGTTGACATGGGGATTGGGAGGTCTGATTCATGGTTTGGAAGGTCCATTAATGGGAGGACAATTAGACCCACAAAATGAGATTTTTGGGGGTTTGGGTTGTTTCTTTTTTTTTTAATTTGGTGTGGAAACACAGTGAAGAATTAGAAGTTTTTGGGATGAAAAGAGGAGAGAAGACAAATAAAATATTTTAAAAAAAAGAAACAGATATACTGGTGAATTCTAACAACAGATTCTTGGGATCTCTCACAAACTTTAATAAAAAAAAAAAACTTGGTTTGAATTTCAAAGACCAAATCTTTGCAATGGAGGATTACAAAGAAGACATTGGGAGTGCTGGCATTGTCACATTGGACAAATATTTACTTCACCTATTTCTGGGAGTTCTTGACTGACTGTGAGTGAGAGAGACAGAGACTTATGTATACAATTAGAGGAGGGAAAGATGACTGATAGAGAGAGAGAGAGAGATGGGTTTTGTGTTGGAGATGTAAAAACAACCCATGAAGTGCTTAAACTGAGCTAATACTCCAATAAACTAGTCAGTCTTCCATGGGAAGGGAAGAGTTTTGTTTTAAAAGGATGAGTTTTGGGTGAAGAAGAGACTAGGGAGGTGTTTGTTTGATTTTTGTTGGTGGGTTGTGTGGGAAATGAAGTGCTGCTTAAGAGGAGGCTTGTAGTGGTTGTGAGGAGAGGAGGAAAAGCAGGTTTTGCAGAGACAAAAAGGGATTGATGAGAGAGTGATAAGGAGAAAAACCAAATAAAGTGAAGCTGGGAGGAGGGGTTGAGTTTGCTTTGCTTGCACTATCAGCCATCAAGCTTATGGCATTGAGGGAGTGTGAAGGGGCAGTTTGTCAGAGAAGGGATGACTGTAGAGAGAGAGAGAGAGAGAGTGTAAGAAATTTGTTGACATGACTCACTATAGAATTTTTTCTTTTTTAAAAAAAAAGAAATGGGTCGGACTTGGTTTTTCCTCCATGTACAAAAAGAAACCAACATAATAACAAGATAAGAGATATTGTTAAGAGACATTGGCTTTTTTTTATAAATATTATGGATTTAATTGTAGTCTAATGAATTTTATATATACATATACACTTATAATAATATATAAATATTAGATATTTAATCTACTGAAACATTATTCTATTGTGTGTACATTATATAACCTCATTTACTGGAAAAAAAACTTTTACATGCAATATTTATATATATTCATGTCAGTTACCACAAAGGCAATTTTGCATAGGGTTTCCACCCATGGAGGGCTCCTAAGAACTAAGAACCATGTGATAAATAGAATTAAAAAAAATGATGAAATATGTTAAATTTTTTAATTAAAGAGTGAATTAGTTTATCTCATTTCTTAAATTTTTTCTTCTCCCCAAAACTCTTTAACCATAATGGTAACTATTTTAATTTCAAGACTATCTCTCTCCAAAATCCCTCTCAGCGTACCTCTCTCCCATTCCCCCTCAATACAATATTATTTATCTTTTATAAGTGTAAAATTTAAACAAATTAGTTTTTTTTTTAAATATATATATATATATATATATGCTCTTTTTTAAAAGATCACATATGACCTAACCAAATAAATCAATTCTCATGGTCGGCTTTGGTTCATGGGTACAAAGTAAAGTCATTAGGGAAACATATTTTTCTTTATGTGTGTGTGTTATTCTAACATAGCTCAATACCTATGTTCTCAATTCTTTTAAATCAACTTGTTCATCTTATTCACCAAACTCAACTATTGGTTGAATTGGCTGAGTTTGGATAATTAGAGTCTCCCTCATGATTGAACATGCATAGTTGGTTCACTTAAACTTGGCCGTGCCCTATCCTAATCTTGGGAAGTACAAGTGATCATGGTTTTCTGATGGCCATGCCAGGATTAATCATTGGTTCCCAAAAACACACTCTACCCTTTTTTGAGTTGTGGGGAGCTTTGATTAGTCCTTTAATATTAGATCTTTATAAGATTTTTTTATTTTTTTGTTGATATAGATCTTTATAAGATTTAGGTTTCCATTTCTGAATCCCAAAAACAAATTCTATTAGATTGATGTTTTTTTGCCTCTTTGAATGGACATTTGAAGGAATCTAGTTGAATTTCAACCAACCCATGATTAGTGAGTGGGGGGTGTCTATGCACCTGAACTGGATTCCATTTCTGTTTAGCTTGGAGCAATGTCTTTGGAGCTATCATGTCTGAATTGATGTGTATTGGAGGCCTTTTTATTTTTTTGAAGAACCCTAACATTAGTTGAAAAAAAATGTGGATGCATGAAATCAATCTCTGTAAACTCAGGGATCAATGACAAACAACTCTATATCTCTAGCCAAAAATGAACGCTTTTAAAATGTTTTTTTAGTGATGAGGAACTAATGGAATTATTTTTCTTAATGTTAGAAAAATTTCGAATACACAAAATGGTCCACAAATCCTATACATCAGATAAATCCGAAAATATTTGAATTCTTGAATTCACCTCTTCCACAATTTTTTTGCTCTTTATTCTATGTTTGTGTGACTATCTAGGTTTATAAACAAAGGGTATACCCATCTTCACTTGTGTTAGATACCACAAATTTGCTCTTTAAAAGCTATAAATCTGATCTCCACAAATTTTGTTTTTATTCCCTTTAACCTTTTTTTTTATCTCTCTCTCTCTCTCTCTCTCTCAAGGAATTAGTATTTTTTGCTCCATTGCTTCTTTGGAATTAAAATCAACTTTATTCTTCATGATCCAACCCTTTATTCCATTTCACTTCATCTTAAGAATCCCTTTTGATCTTGTAATCCTCCTTTATTTGATCATGACTTATGTTATTACTTTATTTTATTTTATTTAAAATTTACTAGATCACTATTTCTTTATTGGGAAAAATCGATCTAGCTCCCTAAAAACTTATGAAAATCAGAAAAAATCCCTGTAAAATTGGTAAATCCCCTCTGGTCCCTATCTTATTAGATAATATTTATTTTAGTTCCTACAACTAACCATATGTGTGGTTAACCCTAACCATGCATGGTAAATTACTGTTATACCCTTTTAAAATTTATATTCTTTGTTAGAAAAAATTTATATAACTCTCTGAAAACTTATGAAAATCGAAAAAAATCCCTATGAAATTTAAAAATTGTCTTAACTCCATGAAATCTTCTAAAAATTATAAAAAAATCCATGTGATTATCTAAAAATATATACTGATTTATTTAAATTTTATTAAATAAATTATAATTTTATAGTCAATGTGTTATGCTTTTTATTGCTAGTAATTTTTAGTTAAATGTATTATAGAATTTTGATTTGGTTTTTAAATTGTTTTCTCTACTTATTTTGTAATGGAGTTAATGAAACTGTAAATTTTTTTTGTTCAATCTCTGTAATGAGATTAAGGAGAGAAAAATGTTGAAAAATGATTCAATTTTGTAGATCAATTGAGGCTCGACGGATTTTTTTTTTTTTTTACGGATGAAAATGACATTTTAGGACACGGGGATGTTAAAAATGACAGGGGTATTTTTATCTTACAAAAGAACTAAATCTGATTTTATAAAGTTTGTAGGGATGACTTTTTGTGATTTCAAGAAGATTTAAGAGAGTTAAAAGAAGATTTTTCCATTCTTTATTTTTACTGATTTAGTAGTGCAAGTTGTCATGGTATCAATTACTCCGAATGAACAGCAAACAAAAAGAGGAAGAAATTAAGTTCGATTGTTTCATTTTGTCAGTACTGCCTTCACTAAAAACATCACCCATGTTGCATTACAGAGACATGATGGAGTTAATGTGGAATGGTTTTAATGTATGCCAGTCATATAATGTGACATAATTTGGTCCATTTATGTTATATTCTTTTAAAAAGGAAGATACTTATAAAAAAAATTTAATACTCTCACAGGTCTCTTGTGAGTGTGAGAAATGAACATGGATATTTGACCCCCTAAAACGCAATTCAATCTTTTTGTTTGGCACAAATCATCCTATTACCTTTGGCTTTGAACAAGTTATGTGCAAAAAAAGAATATACACTTTTTAAAAGAATATATAATATTTTATGCATTTTCATTTCACTAGTAAGATATATATTCGTTAGATTAAACCTTTTATTTTTATGAAAGAAGGTAGTATATTAGATTCGTCAGCATATACATTATGCTTTTTTTATGAACATTTTATGATGTATGCATTACAAATAAGACTGTCCTTAATATTATGTTTTTTAAAATAATCTTATTTATCAAGACTTATAAAATAACCTATTTTGTAGATCAGAAATATACAATATTTAATTTATCATGACACATTTTCCACGGGTAATAAGATCATTAAGATTAAAATATTAGAACTTATATACAACGATGTATCATTTTATAATTTAATTTATTTCTTTTTAAAATAAAATTAATCTAATTTCTTGTGAAACTTTCACATGAATTTATTTATTTTCATTTGCCAAACCATGGGACATTCATCAAGAAAGGGAAAAAATCATGAATTACTAACATGTGATTACTGGTATAATATAAATAAAGTTCATTTACTTATTGACTATGTCACACATTGTTATTAAAAAAAATACCATTGTATTTAAGTACAACAAGGTCTAATTAACCTTAATTTTATCCAAATCCAGTAGGTTTTCTTATTGAGGAATGGTAATTAATGTGGATGAATTATGATCAAAATAATAAATAAAAACCATTTTTTAAGAGAGAGAGAGAGAGTCAAAATAACAAAGCATGTGATGAGAAATTAATATTAGGTGAGACTACGCACCAACAAACAATGAAAGAGTCATTATTGGTCCCCCCAAGAGGGAGGAGAAATAAATAAAGTTCAAAGATATTTAAGTCCCTGTAAATATTTATAAATACATATAAGTTCTTATAAACTTGGAGTCGAACATACAAGTCCTTTAAATTGTTATAGTAAGTCAATTTAGTCCATGAGTTAACTTTTTATCAAATTTGATGATATATTCTCATAATATTTCATCTGTGTGAAATTAAACACTCATATAAACCACGAAAAAAATAGAAAAAACATATATATAATTTTAAATGACCATCTTGTCCCTGATCAAACTCATTTTCACTTCTTTTTTTCTTTTGCAAATTTTGACGTTATTATTGCGTACTACTTTATTATTATTATTTTTTTGCTTCTATTTCAAAACAATTATAATTTTAAATATAATTTTATTTATGTATTGTATTTACTATATTATAGATATTACTTAGATTTTTTATTTTATATTTTGATGAGGTGATTACACAAGTTAAAAAGCTCATTTTAATCCTCATGTTATGCATTGTAGAGGGTATAATAGTAAAATCACATCTATGGATAATTTTAACCATGATTGATTAAAAATAATTTAATAGTAGAGATGTATTAGACATTATCTGTATTTCTAGGGATGTAATTGTTCTGTCCTAAATTTACAAGGACTTATATGGATTTATATATGTTTATAAAAACTTAAATATCTTTAATCCAATAAATAAATTAATAAAATAAATTGAAACTAAATTGGTCATAAATAGATCACACTTTTCAAAGACATCCAAAACCAATATCTTCCTCTCACACACATTACACATCACAATCAGTCCCCATGTCTTATCAAATTGAAACTAAATTGGTGATAAATAGATCACACTTTTCAAAGACATCCAAAACCAATATCTTCCTCTCACACACATTCCACATCACAATCAGTCCCCATGTCTTATCACCATATATTATATATGATTAAAATCTTAAATTTTCAATCTCTGTGTCCAATTATTTCAATGAAAAATCACGAGCACCTTTAATAACCATTCACTTTATTTTGACACCCCCACTTCATTTTCTCCTCCAAATAAGACATACATAAATTATTATAATGTTGTCTTGTTATCTCTTTATTTTATTGTGTTTCAGGTATCCCTGTTATTTTATCCATTTTATTTCACAGTTTTTGTTTTTTTAAGTGGTAGTTCATTTATAACTTAAAAATGGTTACAAATGGGATGAACGATGGGAGAATAAAAAAGTGCGTAAATACAAAATATCAAATAAATTTAAGGGTGAAAGAGAGAACAAAGAAAGCTGGGATGATGGTCCTGGTAGTCGACCATGCCAGGTCCCAGAGACACGAGCTGTGCCTCCATGATCTAAAGGAACAACATTGACCAGCCGCACTTCAGATACAGGGCACACCCACTACGTCTCAGGTGTGATCGTCCTCCCGGAGACGATTATTGCTTTGGCTCCCACTAAGTTTTTCCCCAGTCTTGTAATAATGACGTTAGATTTAGATCCTCCTAAAGATTCTCGAAGTAAACCTTTGGGAGGATCTCACTGTTATAAGATAATCTATTTCACTGTTATAAGATAATTTACATATCAAATTATATATCATCTCCTTTTATAAATAACAGGGTTTGTAAGGCCAAAATCTAAACCTATTAACTATGCTCCACGTACCGATGGCCTAGAACTCGATTAGAGAGAGCCCACAACTCGGATAGCCCACCAAACTTGGATCCGGCCGGTCGAACTCTCCATACCCGACAAGCGATACAAATTCAAGTCAGTATTTTACATTCATTCTGATTAAGGAATCATCAATGATTGATTCTTTAAATTCCAACATAATATATTAAATCTAGAGTTATCATTAAATCGATTCTCTGATATCAGAACCATATATCCTTGATTTAGAAATAGCATTAGTTAATTCACAAGATCCCAACAAATTATATGTATTCATTCAAAGATAATCAAGAACCGATTCTACAAATCCATTGAATAACATATAATTAATCCCCTAAATCTGGGATTTCTCCCCATCTATTTGATGAGAGAGAGATCCACTATTGATTCTAGGACACCCACCAAAGTATTACAAATAGGGAATCAGTTCTCCTTATTGAGGTATGTTAAAAATCTTTTTCTACAAACCCCCATATTGTACATTGGCCGACTTAAGCGTCGAAGGGTCTTCTGCAGGTCACCCCTAACCTTGTTTCCACGACGCTCGAGAAGGAGGATCGTCGGCAACTTATCAGAACCCATCAGAGGAAGCGGAGTGGACAGATCATGCGACACTAGATCTGGTTTGTCATTTTTTGCCCCTCCAGGGCCTACATGTCGTATCATTTTTTTATATTTTATAAATGATTATCCATATTTTATTCACATTTAGTCAAAACTTATCTCTATGGTCAACCAAACAACAAAAATCTCATTATTTTGTTTCTCATAAAGAAAAACTAAATCAATACAATCAAACAAAAAATAGTTTTTTGCACTGGTATACTTACGTATATTTGAATAATTATTTATTCCAGAATAACTTATGTCGCTACTTAAATGGGGTAAATCTCGTATTCATTGATTCCCCGATGGCCCGATCAATATTGAGCCTATTATGTTCTAACCCAAAGTAATAATCATGAGTAAATAGGTCCATTGGATAAGGTTAAACAATCCATCAAAGTCTAGGGCTTTGGATTTCAAGTTTAGCTATGCATGCAAGTACATTTGGTGTCCATTCTGCTTGTCTTCTTTGCTTTTCTTCTCAACACCACCCTTGTTTCCCTCTGACGCATCACATCATCTATTTCTCAAATATATGTTGACAAACTTTGATTTGTTTGTACTTACAGATTTGTCCTCTCTAGGGTTTGAATGACTTGCGTTGGGCATCAAATGTTACTTACACAAGTACCATGAAATATGTTGTTCACTGTTATCACTTCAAAACATAGGACTAATAATCGAAGACAAAATGGGGTTCCTAAAATGCATAAGAATTGTCTTTGAGTAAAGACAATTTATATTAATTTACTTAGGGTTACTTGAAAGGGAGGGGGAGACAAAAGCAAGCTTTTGGGGGAACTCTTTCCACTGCTTTAGGATAACTAACACAAAAATGTATTATTATTCTAATGCTGTTTTGGAGGGTTGTTATATGGTCCAAATTAAAGGGACATTTTTTTTTGTGCTTAAACAAGACAAAACCCTTTTGCCTTTTGAAACTATGTCTTAAGAATTTTTATATATGATTAAGCAATCACTACTTGGAAAACAAGTACAAGTTTTGTGCTTAGAACTTCGATACACTAGGTTTAATTTTAATCTTGTATAAATATACATTCATTTTTCATCTGTTTTCAATGAAAGACATGCTTGGAGATAAAAAAAAAATGAGACCAAAATTAAAATAAGAGTACTGAATATATCCTTATTCTTGTGCTTCTATACTAGGATCAAAGGAGATCAAGTCTCTATGATCGATCTTCTTCAGAAATCATGTTTTTTATGAGTTCTAAAATATTTTACATTTAAAAAAAATGATTTACCCCTTATTGGATTTATGTGTCACCCATTCAATTATTCAAATATCTACATGGGATGTTTGCATATAGGCAAACTCCTTAACTTATATACTGTACCTTAATTGGTATAATAATGACAAATACGGCCAACATGAGTAAATTTATAATTTCACAGGGTCTCATATATAACTTCTTTGCCCTTTGTTTGTTTAGGTTATTTACTGTCTTAGGATCAATGGGAGGTGTGCTTGGGGGATTTATGGATGAATCTAAATGGACGGTGATTGTTGCTCTCCGTTTGACGACTCATACACGGACGGTTGTTATTTTTTTGCTTCTCTATTTTTTTTTTTTTTTTTTTTGGGAATAGTTTCTTTACTCTCCTCTATGGCATCAGTTGATGAGTTGATCTGCGCGTTCATTGATGGAAATGGATGGTGATTTTTTTTTTTTTGTTTATTATATGTGTATTATAATTTTTGTCCGTTGTTTTTTTATCCTTTTTTTATGAAAATAAATATTTACTGTATATTTTATTTTTTATTAGAAATTTAAACCTAATACCTCTTGATAAAACAAGATACATCCACCAATTTGCTAAGAGATGATTTGATATGTTATTTTAGTAGCTCTTTTTCTGTTGAATAGAATCATTTTTGTTTTAAACTTTAAATTTTATCCTTGATAAGTAATTATGTTGGAATTAAATTGTATCTGTACATTTTTTTTTATTCTTTTGAAATTTTATCCATCACTTGTGTATTAGATAGTTAGATGTTTATAATTTTCATTAAAGAAATTGGTACTAAAGAAAATATATTCAAAATATAATATAAAAACACATGCCATTGCGCGTACACGTGATTAGTTTGTAAAGATAATACTACTCATAGTTGATACATGTATACAACCTACCAATGTATTTATACCTCACTGTATTTTTTTTTCAAAATACATCTTTACAAGAAAAATATTTCATCCTAACACGTATAATGGTAATGATTTGTCATAACCATGCACAATACAAGTCATTCTGAAATCTTCATAACCTTTTTTTTTCTTTTCTAAGTGTTGATATACTCGATCTCGTTTGTAGCCTATCTGCAGTTCATAGATTGTACCTCAATCCACTATTGAAGTGTGTACAGTTCTAATGCAGCAATAAAGATTTCATTAGTACTGTGTATGCTCGATTCAAGTTTTTTTTAAATAAAATAAAATAAAATAAACATATATACTAGTTTATCTAGATATATATTTTATTTTTCATAATAAATATACTTCAATAGATGAGTATGAACTGCAAAAAAAATTAAACTAGTTAAGAACTACAAAAAAGACTGCAAAGAGATGAAACATGTCATTTTCTTTTATTTCTCCTTTTAATTCCCCAGAAGCAGTGACAATGTTACTAGAAAATTTACGCACTGGTTTTTCACTGTCCTGATGGCAGTGATTAACATGGGTTTGTAATCAATGTATTCATGTGTAGATACATGTGTCAACATACATGATTTATTGAGTTTCCTTAGAAAAGAAGAAATTATAAGGATTTTTCATGTGTGGGGTGAGTACATGTACTCAAGTAACTCAGCCTATAAGAAAGGGAGAGAGATTATGAGAGCACTTCACCCAAAAAACCAGAGGATATATATACTAGTAAATAGTACAAGTAAGAAACATTTAATGGGTATGGAAAGTTTTACATAAATTATCAAGGTACACACAACTACTTCATTTATTACAACTATACATTTGATGTAGGCATCATCTTTTTAACATGTTACATTAATTAAAAGAAAAGAATTTGTCATATTATCATATGTTTTACCTGTAAAAAAATGATCATGTATTAATCTCGTATTGAAGACTAACAACTACCCATAAGATTTAGCCCTGACTGGATTCATATTTGTTTTTTAAAAAATTTGGATGAAGGAAATCCATTTGGCTCTCACACTGTTTAAAATAAAAATAGTTTTATAATGTTGTGGTAACTTGATGGGTAAAGTTAGTCTAGTTATATCATGTTTTTTTTTCTTTGTTTGGACTTTGGTATAATATGTAGGTCTATTTTAATAATAGTTTTATCGAGAAAAGTGAAGAGAGAGGAGAGGGCTTCACTATGCACGCACCCATTGTTTCAATGCTTTATATCAATGCATTTAATTTTTTATATATCAATGGATGAAAAAAGGGCATAAATCATAATCCATCTACTGGTGGACTAGTCAAATCACAGTTGCCCAAATAACATAAATATGCCTAACATTTTTCTTATCAAACATGGTAATAGAATATCATTTCATGTACCACTGTTAAAGATAATCTTAAAACTTCGGAAATCCAAATATATACAACTAATCTTAGATTGGGAGAGATAAATAATGAGGTGTAAAATCAGGTTTGGATCCTCTACTTGTTTTTCTGTACTTGTTCTGTGTTTTGATCAATCTTTATTTTTTGAAAAACAATAAAGTCTTTGATTTTTTTTGGATATCTAGAAAAATGATATTTTTTTGATATTTTAAATAAAATCAAATTAAGATATTATGTTTCATAAATAAGGATACATAAATTATAATGAATGGATTTTGTTAAAGTACTTTTTTAGATAATTGAAATGTCCAAGTACTATACTAGTTGGGTTTATTAATTGCTATTAAAATAAGAGATGGTACAATAAGAAAGACTACTGAATGTTAAAATCGAGAATTCAAGACTTTTTATAGGAGAAAGAGAATCCTATGTTATTTAAATTTTAATAACATTGATTAATCATATAAAATAAATAAATTTAAATAGTATAAAATATAAACAGATAATTTTATAGTATAATAATCAGATTCAAGTATTTTTCAAAGTGAATACCTCATCTTACTAGATATTCAAGCATTGAATATATGTATCATTTGGATGATTGATAGGATTATATATTTCATTCCCTCACATGTGGAGGCTCTTGTGATCCCAAGGAAGATTCATTTATGTTTATGATTGTCCATCAAAAAGATAATATCTCTGACAAAAAAATTTTGATTTGTCTTTCCCACGCAACTTATTAGAACTTATAGATTTTTATTAAAAATAAAAAATCTTTTGGAGCTAGAGTTATCAAAATGCCCCTTTTTTTCAATTTGTGAGTAAACAAATGTGATAACTTACAAAAGTATTGTAATTCTTTAATCCTATGCGAGGTTTATCAACAAAATGGGCTTAATCAAAGGTAGGAGAACAAACTAAAAACTATACTAATTTGGAAATGAGTTTTTAAAGAATTTTTTACTTAAATTAAAACACCTTTTAAAAAGAACTTTTAATAAGTATACTTTTGTTGGATACTTATAAAAAAAACTTTTGTTAGATATCTTAAAATTATTTTATAACTGATTTGCTTTATTTAAAAATTAGAACCATTGGATATTTTTTGAAAACAAGTCTGGAATAAATATGATTCTAATGTCTCATCTTGCTTACAAACATTATCTAAATAAACTATGTGGTGCACATTGAGTTCGTTTTATAATCTCACTTGTAATCATCATGTCACTAATTTAGTATATGAAATGATATAACATAATATATACTACACCATCTTAGTATATATTCTATTACAAAAAAATATAAAAAATAAATGCATTCAATTGATAAGAGTATTTATTTTATTTTAAAAAAAAATATTTTATTAAATAAATATAAAGACCGCAAAGGTGGGTGAACCTATCAAATTTCAATATTTTGATTTTTCAAGAAAAAAATCAACTCATGAAACTGAAACTTCATCAAAGTCATATGACATGGTCTCACTGCAATTCCTCCTACATGTCAGTTTATTTATTTATTGAATTTTTTTTACAAGTCCCTCTCATGATGACTTTGTCTTCTCTTTCACCCTCCCAATTCATGGAAGAACATGAAAACTGCAGGAAGTACAAAAACCACTGAATTTTCTTCTGCCCCTTCTTGGGAATGAACATTTGCTTGATTGATGAAATTGTTTCTCACAGGCTTTAAAAAAGAGTGGACCCTTATGGGTAGTAGGTCTGCATGCCATGGAGATTCCCTTGGATGCAATAAATCACTTACTACACTCACATATACAAACATTCTAACTATTTGACACAAGAATGTTGTTTTGTTTTTTTAGTAAAGGTAGACAATTGTTTGATCGTAGTTACACATCCGAATATAAGATTAACATAAAAACAAGATAAAGACACAACAAAATATCAACTTGAAAGGGAGAGAGAAGGGAAGAGAGGAAGTGGTGAGTGTGAGGAAGAAGAGCATTCTGTCTCACTCTTCATTAACCTAAGAATATTGTTATGTGCAGTTTTTTATATTCAGCTCCACATATAGTTTTGTTTTACTAATAACATGTATATATTTATTACGTGAACATGTTTTTTTTTTTTTTTTTTTGGGATATATAAAAATCATTGAAGTAAATATAATTCTGTTACACGAAGTATAAAAACTTTTTTATATATAATTATAGGTGGAAATATATACCCCACCCATCCCACAATAAATGAAAGGACTGTCGTCATGGCTTATTTTGTACATGCATTCACTGATTTCATGCTTAGGAGATGAAGAAATCAAGGAAAAGATTGTGTGTGTGTGTTTCTGTGTGTTTGGTTTATAGTTTCATGTGGAGGGCCACATGAATTTTATGGAGGGTTGTGCCAATGAAGAGTGCTTGTCAAAAAAAAATATCTTTTCTTTTATAAATGTTTTGATGAGTAATTCAGTCAGCCTTATTGACACTTTGATTAATTCACTCCGTGGATTTATTTTTTTTTATGCGTGTATATTATTTGATTTTTATTGTAGGATTATCACATCATCGTAGTTAAAATCAAACGATTATAAATATATCGAATTATGAATGCGATCATGTGTGAAGAATGAATCTATTTCATATAATTAATTTAAAATTGTCTGATTGATTCAAGTACAAAACAAACACATAAATAACAAGCAGATGATCCGTCCATGATTCACTATAGCAATGCATTTTCTAGATGATTTATATTAGAAAATTACATGAAAATGAAACATGAAGTATAACTAACAAATGAAGACACCATTATTTTTTCAATTAAGTAACATTGGATGTCTTAAAAAAATCAGTCAATTCTTATGTTCTAATTCAAATATCATACAGAAGCATCCTAGATCATGATTCATGGTTGTATTCATAAAATTGTGTTTAGTTACTTGTTAAAATATTAAATCTAGTAATTTTAGATTTTTATATAATATAAAATGATGTTATGACATATAAACACTTAAAAATATTTAATATTTAAGACTTCATAATTTTACAAAAATTTCTAAAATAAGTTTTTACAAATTAATATTTTTGTTGTGTCATAATAATCTCATCATTCAATTAACCCAATGGTTGAACTAATGACCCTTTAACCTGTTAAATAAAATTTATTAGGATTTAAGAATTGATAATTATAGAGAAAAATTAAAATATTTTATTTATTTTATTGTTAGTTTTTAAAATTAGCAATAATATTTTTATTATGCTATAATGATCACATGAGTCAATTATGGTTAACTAAATAGTTGAACTAGTGACCTTTAACCTGTTCAACGAACAATTCAATTTTTTAAAATTGCTTTTGGGACCATCTACTAGGAGGATTTTATCTTTTATATAAGATGTGTTGGATTAGAATTTTTTTTTTTTTTGGGGGGGGGGGGGGGGGGGGGGGGGGAGGTCAAAAAGGAGAGGAATGAATTAGCTCATGAAAAAAAAAAGTTCTCTTTACTTTCTAAATTTGTCTCAATGCAGCCAAAGGCACTAAAATTCTCCAGGTATTGGAAGATAAGATTCAAAGAGGACCAAACAAAAGACTCATCTTTTTCTAAACCGTTGAGCATATCCCCCATTGCCCCCACTTACAATGAAAGAGAGAGCATGCTAAAGCTCTTTAAATAGTTATTCTCTAAATAGTCCAACTTTAACCATTTGGAGATGATCTTTGGCAATAGTTAGAATGTGAATTTAAATGTTTACCAAAAAAAAAAAATTGTGAATTTAAACCATGATATATAAAGATGTTATAAGTAGTACTACAATGGAAGTTTCAAGTTGTTCTCCATTCATCAAATTTGTACTCAATAACATTTCATTAAATGTGGCATACAGGAGTCAACTGATCTATCTCTTGGCTCCCCTAATGGTTGATGTCTATTAAGTTTAAAAACTTACAAATGAGAATAACATTGCAGAAGTTGAATCACAACAGGTGACTTAAAACTTAGCTTATTGGATTGAAACCATCTATTCGAGATCGAATCGATCTGCAAATGATGTGGAGCGTGGACGAGGCCCATCACATGCATGGCGCTAGAAGGATGGCCCTTTATTCCATAACATCTTCAGCCTAGTTAGAATTTCAATTCCTATTGAAAGTTTTCCTTCCTCAACACATCTAGAATTTCTCAAATTAAAAGACACATGCGCATTCAATTGTATCCATTAGCTTTTTTATTGAAACATTACACTAGAAGAGCAGTTCAATAACAAACAAAAAAGAAAAATGCGTTCTTCTTATCACTTTGTATATCAAACGTGTTATAGTTTTTTTTGAAAATACATATATATATCTATTTAAATATATTATCACAAAAAGTGAAATGCATACTCATATAAATAAATTGAATATATGTATTTTATCATTGTTTATAATAAAATATATACCAATATAATAAAGTTGACTCTCTTAGATATTTTATATAATGTGTTCTTTTGTTTCTCTTCGTCACCATTTGAGCATGATTTATTTTATAAGAATAGATATGTCAATATTATCGTAAAAAAAAATTACATTTATAGTAAACGATTATTTGAATTTATTAGCACTCAAACTCAAAATAAAATAAAAACAATTGAGTGAGAGGGAGAATAATAGTCCAAATTCAGCACACAGACCATGCTTGTTTGACCAATTCCCCATTATATTTTTTCAAATTTATTCCCCACTTTTGCCATGGGAATTTGTGTTCTTGATACTGTGGGGACAAAACAAATAACCCTAATTTTCTTCCCCCTACATCATCCTCTTCAATCTACCAATCAAAATATGTCATGTGGCATTAGATGATATCACAAAGACAGGTAAAGAAAAGAGGGGCTCTCACTTTTGTTCCATCACCCTCTCCCTAGGGATCCTATAATAAAGAGAGACAGAGAGAGAGAGAGAGAGAGAGAGATTAATTGAAGGGTGGTTTGAAACAAAAGCTGTATTGGGGACAGTCAAAAGCATGGACTTTCTTTTGAGAGTTATTTATTTCTTTTTGTGTATTTAATAAAATGCTGTCAGGTAATGTTAGGGATCACAAAAAAAAAAAGAAAAAAGAGTCAAATGCTTCACAAGGGTTTTCCATGGTCTTTTTTTCATCAAATAAAAACAATTCACATATATTTTTATTCTTCCTTCCCTTATATTTAATATTTTAAATTTTTTTAGAATGGTTTAAGATTTTTAACAATTATTTGGATGGAATATTTCGTGAATATGCCATTAAAATGGATGGCGATTTATCTAAATGAGTTAAAATATTAATGACACACTTTATTGTAAAAAAAAAGTCAAAAATAGTAATAAATGTAAACATGATTTCATATAAATAAATGCAGTCATTTTTTTAACTCCTAATATGTGATTTCATATAATGTGTTAATGACACAATGATTGAAAATTGTGTTATAAAACATATTATATATGTAATGCAATACATGAATGGGCTTTGATGGGCATTTAGGGTTGGAGAATGGTGTTTTTTTTTTTGGGGGGGGGGGGGGGGGGGGGGAGGGGGGGAGGAGGAGGAGGGGTTGGACCACTCTTTTAATCCCCAGCTGACATTGCTTTTAAACTGCAAAGGGCATTGTTTGCAGTGATCATCCACATTCCTCAAAGCCAACCCCACAACACAACACTGCCTTGAAAGTCCACCCCTTCACTATCTATAATTCTCATGCATGCATGTTGTTTCATCCAAGATAGATGGTTGAATTAATTTTTATTTCAAAAAGAATCTTTTTTTTCTTTCTAGTTATAAAAATATCAACTTGCAATATTCAAAAACCCAACATCATAGTATTTGGAGGAATGGTTGAAGTACTTGAGTTGGTAGCACTAATTCAAATGAAGATGAACTACACATCAATGCCTCTCCATTTAATTTTCCATGAATATTATTTTTAACTTTTTTTTTTTTTTTAATTATGCACAACAACAATTGTACATGTATATGGAAGTCAATAAATGTGAATTGATGCCTACGTATGTACAAAACATACTTGGTAAAATAAATATATATAAAATATTTGAAAAACATATATGGTACGATATTGAGATACAAGGAAGGTGACATGGTACATACAATGCTAAAATTAATATTCAAATTATGAGATAATTAACAAAATGAATATTAGAATAAACACATCAACCCATTCTACCTATCTAATGATTAACTCCAACCTAAATATAGAAAACATGCCTTGTGACAAACAGAAACTTATGCCCCCCCCCCCCCCCCCCCCCCACACACACACACACACACTTTACACCAATAGTTTAGACACCTTTCTTTCTAACAATGTTTTTACATAGAAAATTAAAATTAAAGTAGGGGGAGACAAAGAAGAAAAAACATAAAGGATAGAGAGGCTGAGGACATTAAAGTGGAAAAGAGAGGAAATAAAAGAGAGGGAATGTGTGAGGAATACAAGGTGAAAAGAAGGGATTTAGTGATCCGAGGAGGACAACACGCATGCATGAAAGTGAGAAAATAAAGAAGAGTGAATTAGAGAGTGAGATTCTCATTCTTCTGTTTTGGAGACATACTGGCCCAGATGAGGGAATTGGACCATTTTAAAAAAAATTGTCAGGGATAACCATTTCTGTGATCTTTTATTTAATCTGTAGCATGTTTTAAATTTTTATGAGAAAAAATATATTTATTTGATGAAATGCATATATAAATATATGATTGAATTGAATGCATATCATTTTACATTTTTCATGCAAATTAATCACTAAACATCAAATAGGGAAGTGCTTATGAGAATGACAGAGGGTATCAATGTTCAAAAAATACAAAAATAAGATCACTGTTATACACGGTTTTTTTCAGCCCAACTTTTAGTCTCGTTTATCTTCTGATAGTCATCTATACTCACGTAAACGAAGTATATACCTTATTAAAAAAATTTATACATTTTATATAAATGAGATTATATAATCCATTAGATTATATATTAACTTTTATAAAATTTCACATCATTAAATCAGATATATTATTTAAAAAAAATAAATAGGTGGGGACTGAAAAATTAGTGTAACATTATGAGTGCCGCTATACTCAATCTTTTTTACCATATCAAATATAATAAAAAAATACATGGTTAAGGCTCTCAATTCAATTCAGTGTAACAAAAAATATATATCTCATTAAAAAAAAAAAATTATATCTTTTGATAATGTCATTCAATTCATGTAAATATACAACACGTCAACATCACTTATAAAACTACATACCGGCGTTGGATGAGTTTTATGATGTTTAAAAACATTTCCCCAACATAATTCATGTGATAAAAGAGATGGTGGGGGCCCACTAACGATAACGACCCATCACTGACAACGGCCCAACCCTCCTTCCCAATCAGAGTTGACCAATACATGCTCGCTGCATAAGACAAAATTGTAACTCCCTCCAACCCTGTGTTTTTGAATTTTGCTTTTAAAGACAACCAGAACAGGTCTATTTTTTCCTTCCTTCTACAGTATTCACTTAGCTTATGAATTCATTCTTTCGTCTAATTTACTTACTCATATTAATCAAATGTGTATTTATTATATTAAAGTGATTTCAATACTCGACAATTACAAATGAAACTTCAAAATAGTCTCACCAGGTCCACTTATTTAAATAACCTGACCAAGACAGGTCTAGGGTTTTGATAATGAATGAATTGGGACAGATTTGATACCCTTCATCCCAATTTAAATTATTGAAAAGAATATTTGAATCGGGATCTTTTTGGATTTTGAACAAATATAGATAGATATTTTGTTATACAAAATGATACATTCAGGGTATTTTAATTTTCAAAATTATGAAGAATGATGCAAGATATTGAAGAACAATGTAGAATACAGATATATATAAACTGTAAATATGTCAAATCTGAATAATTATTGGAGCAAATACATAGATAATTCTAGCCGCACTCTGGTCAATCGGATAACTGTCAGATTTTACTCTATCCATATTCAGAACGGGTTCAGATATGTTTAACATAATTGATAAGCTTACCCATTCCATTTGCTATCACATTTTGAACACTAAAATATATGAAAAATCCACGATTTTCTTTATCATAAAAATTTACAAGATCTAATCACGGTGATATGTTCTTCAACATGTAGGTAGGTTCACTGCGCTCAAAAATAAAAAATAAAAACCTAGTTTTTCTCGTTAATAAATCGCACCACCCTCCCTTCACCCCAATCCTTTATAGTGACAACAGCGATGGGAAGGGGGAAGAGCAAAAGGCCAGAGAGGACGGGGAGAGCAAGGGGAGATGTCGAGGAGGGGGGGAAGATAAGGCCGGAAAGCGCGGGTGAAGAGAGGTCAGGGAGGGGGCGGTGGGTGATGGGCTGAAGAGGAGGGGTGGTCATGGTGGCTGTGGTGCAGTGTGATGTTGATGTGGTGGCCTATAGTGGTGGTGGTGGTGGTGGTGTGCAGTGATGGTGGTGGTGAAGGACGGCAGAGGGGAGGGAGAGGTAAAACTATGAAAATGAGAGGGTGGTGAGATTAGTTTATATGCTTCATGTATAAAATGTTAGTGGGTTTAAGAAAAGCAAAGTCAGTGTAGTGGTGTCAAAAAGGTGATGGGATCAATCACACACCTGGTGGGGCTATCCATTCCAATCCAAAAATACAAGTCCTTTATAAACACACTAAATAAAAAATAAAAAAATTCAAAGCTTGTGGAGACTATAAAAAGTATAATACACAAGATTGTACCTAACATTACTCACAGAAGGACATCAATAAGCATACTCGACCTCCCCACTCAAATAAAACCCAACCCATTAACAACCCTATATAATACCCGTTCATTCTGATCTATTTTAAATGAAAATAAAACCACCTTCATAAACAAACACACCTATTTTATAAAGAGATGATAATACAAACACCCCTTCTTCAAAGGCACTGATGTTAATACAAAGGTCCATTCATGAAGAAATGATATTCCATGTAAACAATCCATTATATAACAAACAAACGTCATCACAAAGTCCTGATTCGTGATATGACATTATTTATTTTAAGGGTTCAGATTAGATGCAAGGGTAGAAAACTAAGCCATTTAATACACTATATAAAAAAAAGAGGCCTCTGATGGACAAAATTTGTCTATTCACCTATTAGGATATACAGTGCACCGAGAGTGTTTCAATAATATAGATCACCGCTGAGTTCAATTTTTGCAGTATTGGAGTCCCAGCAGATGTTAAATTACACTTTATAACTAACTATGCAAAAACAATAGATAGCACATACCAGAGATGTGCTGCACCATGAAAATGCTTCTAACAGCAGTCTTCCACATGAACCCTGGCACATGGTGAAATGTAATCAGAAGAACGAGAAAATCAACTCATGCATGAATGATGAAATATAGAAACATTAATATTCGACATTCCAACAGTGGGACCAGGGCAAACAGGCGGAGGTAACCTTCCCAGCTTGACCGTAAGGAGGGTCCTTCTGATATATATATATATAAAAAAACCAGAACCACCGGTCATTTACAAAACCAGGAAAGAAAAATAAAACCTACAACAGGGAGACACAAGATTCTGAAAGATCAATAAAAATATTAGTAAGATTATACAAACATTTTTAAATAATGAACTGTACTGTCTTGAGTGTTTTAAATCAAAACCTAACATTCTGAAGTGACAAGAGAGCCTGTTAATACTAAGGGTGTGTTTGTGTCAAAGAGAAAGGGATGGAAAATGAACATTTTCCTTTGACCATCCAAAATTCTAGTGTTGTGCCACAAACAATGGAAAGAAAAAAAATTCTCTGACTTTCCCTCTCCTATTTTATCTTATTGGAAAAGGTGGGAAAATTCTCTTCCCTGTAGGTGAAAATTTGAGTGTGATGGAAAATTTTTCCACCACATGCACAAACACCTTAAAGAGAAAATATTTTACTTTCCACCACTTTTCCTTTAATCCAAATTCCCTCACTTTCTTTTATTTTCCATTCAAATTTGTGCAGAAACACACCCTAAGTGCATTTATTTTTCATAGAACCTGGGCTAAATTAGACCAATAAGGAGAACACAATAACCTATAGTGCCCTCTATCACACTAGAATGATAAGACAAATTCTAATATGATATCAAACATTCAAATAAAAACTTAGAAACAAAGAAATCATCTAATGACTACTCTTTTTTAAAAAAAGGGGTTTAACTTGAGCATTTCAACCTGAAATCATGCCAGTTTCAGCTAATACAGGCAATGAGAACACTCACCAAGCTTTCATCGAAACTACAGCCTTCACTTTTTCAAAAGCATTTCCCTGAATTCATCATTCGATTTTGGCTTTTCTTCCCCTTCTTTCTTTGAATCCTTGTTGCTCCAGCCAAGGGGCTTTACTACAGCTCTTGGCATTGCAAAAGTGTTCTTCCCTTCAAGCTGAACATGGCCTCCACGACGACGAACAGACTCACTGGAGTTCTTACCAGGTTGTCTGGACTTCTCTTGCTTATCCCCATGGTCAGCTGTACGATGTGCTTCTCCACCTATAGCATTTACTTCAAGTCAAATACAGCCAAGAAGCTTGGAATGTTTCATTTTAAATCAGTGACAAATTTTTATGTTTAGAATTCCAAGGACATTCTGAAAAAAAGTATTTACTGATTTTACAATGATAAGCTTGACGAATCAGCTTAAAATAAACTGCTTTTAGTTGCATAAAATTTACATACAGAAACAGCATTTTAATGAGGTTGGAGCCATAGCTCAATGTTGACAGCACAATTTGCATGAGTTCCTGGGTTCAAACTTCAAATCCCACCGCTTATCAAGAAAAAAAAAAAAAGCATTTAAACAATTACGGTGATGGAGAATACAATCTCATATATAAAAAGTGATCTTTGCATAGCAAATATAGTTTTCCAAGAGAGATAAGAATGACACTAATAAGAGCAAATGATATCCGAATGTTTCTTTCTTAGAGTCTGCAATGTCCCAATCGTCAAAACCAATGACACAATCTCAGGCATTATGGAAGGCATTTAATCTAACACGGCCATACTAGTTGTTTTTTCTTGGACCATCCAGCTATCCTATGCACGAGTGTAAATGAACACCCAGTAAAAAAAAAAAAAAAGAGAAATGCACATCAACAACATCCTGCCATGGCTTATAATGGAAAATTAAGTCAAACAATATCCCAGTGCCGATTTTCCATTTCTTAAAAGAGAGATCACCATGAACTATAGTTCCATGCACACATTTATGGTTGAGTGCAAATAAGAGAGACAATTAGTAAGTTTTGTCCCAACCAAACAATCAACTTTGTAAGCATGGTTTGCACACCTTTCAAGCAATATTGTGATGGATAGCACAGAATCTCAACACTAAACATTATATCTAGCTAGGTTAGTGCAGAATCTCAACAATAGAATTATGTGGTTTCATATGAAATAATTGATCCTTCAAAATTATTGACTGGCACTGCAAATTATACTTGTCACACAGGTATTGAATATATTGTCAATAACAACTACAAATAAAATTTATGGAGAATTTGTGATCAGTTATTAAATTTAAATATGACATTAATTCTACAAACCAATGAATGATGACTGAATATACCGTGTCTTTCAGCAGAAGATTTCTTTTGTCTCTGCTTTGGATCTGACCGCATGATACTCAATTTCTTCCCAAGCAAATTATGTTTGTTCCTGGAAATAGCTGCTTTAAGATGTTCATCATCAGAGAAATCCACATATGCAAATCCCTGCAGAAACATAGAGAAAAGTATCAATATGCATGTGACAGATATTCTTTCATCTTTCTGAGAAGGCATGGGTTGAAATAGAAAATATTTCCAACTTCCAAGCACATGGAAATTATATTCCGAGCAACCCCAGCATGACAGGGTGGCAAAGATTAAATTATAATAGGAGCACAATGAAACAGAAACACAAACAACAAATCTTGTTTCATCAATATGGGATCCTTTATGGAACACATCTGAAAGAAATCTCTACAAGCACATTGACGTAATTCTGCAATTTAGTCATCCCTTTAAACATGTTGTACTGGTGGTAGAGACTTTCCATGAGATCCCCAGCCAACACCAGTCAGCAAGCAGAGAAAGCTAAACTTAAGATTTCAGGTTTAGGCTCATTACTTGCAATAAAAAAAAGTGACTCACTTATTCCCTGAATTTGGATTTTGGCATGAGGTAAGTAAAATATGTGATAAGGTCAGAATTTATCTCTTAAGGAAATTCAATCAGCCAAAAAGCCAAATTCAAACAAAACCAAATGGTAGGTAAAATTTCACTATTCTGCGATTGCCATATCAATGATAATAGAAATTCAATTTTGAATTTGAAGTTGAGGAAATATGAAATCACAAGAACTCAATCATCACAAAGCCTATTTGTCAATGATATGGGGCCGATATTAATGATAACTAAGAAATATTGAAGTAAATATCTATATGAGATAAACATTTTGACCATCCGAAACAAGTTTACAGTGACAATGGGGCAAGAAAACCAAAAAACAAGGGTTAATGTTTAGCAGGAAAGCACAATAAAACCAATAAACAAAGGTTAATGTTTAGCAGGAAAGCACAATCCCTTGTGACAGGATGTGGCAAATTTTTATCAGGTCACAATTGATACACACATTTTTCATGGAATGTTTTCCCGTTTAATTGAAAATTACAAAACTAGATAATTGCGTGTGATGTGTAATACGTGATTAAATGCACCTTGCAAATTATTCATCAGCATCACAACAAAAAAAAAAACCAAGATCCCCGTCAAAACTCAAAAATTGAAACCCCAAAAAATCAAAATACCTTCCCAATTAAAATAAAAAAAACTCAACCAAAGCCCCTATCCCCTCAGGTTTCATCCCCCTTCTCTGTTTCCTCTTCACAAAGCGAAAGAAAAACCACTCTCTTCCCCACACCCCAACTCTGTCCTCCCCTAAAAATCAAAACAAACAAATCCCTCAAGATCTAAATATTGACAATTTTTGTGCCATGATCAATTGTGTTGTTTTTGTTCCTTTTTTTTCTTCTAATTTGTTTCTGGATTGCAAATTTTTCCTTAACCAAATTATTTACAAATACCAAACAGGTAACAAGGGGAAAATCCCTGCATGTCAAAAAATTTATTTGTCCAAAAAGGAAAGAAAATAATAACCAAATTACAATACAAGACAACTGCAAGAAAGGAACACCTATATAAAATAAGTAAACAGCACTTGCCATGACATGGCAACCCCCACAAAATGGTTTTAAATTCCAACGAACTTTAATTCAAAACCCATATGATTCTTCCACAAAGAGAATTTGGTTACAGTTGTAATGAGATTGTTAATTTTTCCTTCTTGCTGCACAAATGTTGCATCCACATGGTTAAATCAAGATTATTGTGGAGAAAATTTCACTTCAAAGAGGAATTATATGCATTCAGTCCAAAGACAATAATTTCTTCTACAGATGAGTACATTTTTTTATGGATTACAAGAATTTACATAAAAGGCTTTTCAGCTTAATTTTATGGCGGGGGGGCAGAGACAGACCCTTGATTTACCAGTGAACTTGTCCCGCATTAAACGGATAGCTGTTACACCACCAATGTCACTGAAGAAGTCACGCAAATGGTCCTCATTGGCCTACACATCAAAGTCAAATTTGAACTACTGAAAGATCAACAGTAATAATATTTACAACAATTTACACATCAACTTACTTCAAGACTGATATTAGATACATATGCTGTGCATTGGTCTCTGTAAATATGAGGCTCAGCTTGTTGTGGAATGGAACCATCTGCAACCTGTTCACCTGTTCCAGGATCAATAGTCCTGGATAATGTAACTGCTTCTAAACTATCAGAATCTTCAGCGCCATTTGCTTTTCCAAGTGTTTCAATTGTACTCCCTACACGTGCTCCAGTCTCTTTTGGAGCTTTAGTTTTCTGTTTTTTTGAAGAAGGCTGTTCATCAGCTGGTTTGGTGGCTGTTTTCCTTTTTTGGGAGGTAATTTTCCCAGAAACATTCTCTTTATGATGAGTAATTGGAACAACACTTTTTGACTCCAGTTGCAACCTAAATACCTTGAGCTCTTCCAGACGTGGTGTCACCTGGAAATACAACATAAGATAACCAGCTACAGATTAAACCCTTCGACACACAAAATCAATGTGAAAAGAGGCCACCAGCCATTAAAACAAGTGAACACGGATCATTATTTATAATAAACAGTTCTACCATCCAGGCTGCAAGAAGGCAGCTCCAGTGTATCCCTTAAAGGATGGGTTAAAAAGCACATGCCCAAGGACAATATTTCATTAAACAATGACTGAAGAAATCCAATATTGCTTTTTCATTAGTCCTGATCATTTTTTTCACATAAATTATGCAAAAATGCAAAATTAATATTTTTCTCATTAATTAACAACAGTACTAATTACTAACCATGAAATGGACCTTTGCCATTGTCTCAAAGCGGATCACTGGTCCAAAGCTATTTATTCCAGATATAAATCTGGTCAGATATTTAAAAAATAAAATGGCTTGGTGAGAAGTACACCTAACATATAGGATTTACATTTTCAGGCCCATAATAAAGTAGTTTTTGTTAATTCTGCTTTTCATTCTAAAGATAATTATGTTGACTAGTCAATCCTCACATGTTCTGTTTAAAAGTAAAAGTGCATTGAATAATGCAGTATTTTCTTTTCCACGAAAGAGGTGTGTCAAGCAATTAAGACACCACCATATATGTCGTGTCAGAAAAGAAAAACAAGAAAAATCATGATATATCACAACCACATAATGCATTTGAAATAACAGCAGCATAAAGATCTAAACAAACAAACAAAAATTCGGAGAGGAGTATACCTTTCTTACAGCATTGTCGAAGTCCTCTAGAGTACCAAATTCTCTTTCAAATTGCAACCAAGCATGGCATATATCCTGAATGATTCTGTGTTTTAGGAAAGGTATCATCTAATGCGTGATATACTACATAAAAAGAATAGGACAGTGCAAAATGGAAACAGAAAGTAAAAAGGATTGAGATCGTTTAAATGAAACAAGCATACTAAGTACTAACTAGTACATTAACCAACAGCCACTGTTTTAAATATCGATCATTATATCGATATATCGATTTCTTTGAGAAAAACGCTAAATATCGGACATATATTGGTACTTTAGTGAAATATTCAATTGCTCGTCAATTTCTCGCGGGAAATGGAATTTGACGAGATTTTTTTTTTTCAAACACACCATGCCCCTCAATGCCGGTATTTTAAAAATGGAATCTCAGTTACAAAGCAAAAATAAATTAATAATGAAATTTCAATCAAATTTGTGAAAAGGTATAGATTTCTAATGCTTCATAATAATCATGAAATTTCATATATAGTGTATGAATAATGAAATATATGATAATAATGAAGCAACCTATATAATATCATGAAGGCCTATATAGAATTCTTTGGTTGTTTGCAATTGTAACTTAATTAAATTTGATTAAAGTATTGAATTTGGATTTTTCAAATATTCAAATTTGAGATGTATTGTTATATACAAGTTACTTTAATACTTTATAATGACAAACTAAAATATTTTCTATTACACTATGTATGGAATCATTGTTTTAAATATGTTTATTCTCCATTTTTCTGCTTTTTCTGATTTTTTTTCATTTTTTCCATTAGTCATGAGAAAAAAACCCGAAATTGATTTATCAATCGATGAAATCGATATTTTCAACATTGCCAACAGTATATTATGCTAAGCAGGTGAGACTAATACCAATAGTTTCCCTGACTAGTGCTACATAGTCTATGATGTCTGGGAAGTTCCCCCAATACCTTGTTCCCTCTTAAGGGAAAAAAACTAAAATTATGATGTCCAGTACACAGCTCCACTAAAATATGTCACACCAATGCATGTCCAGTAACTCATAACTTCTACAGTTTTTTTTCAGGAACCTAACACAAAACATGCGTCCAATTAAAATTCTGGGAAGCACTTAAATAAAACAAGGACATCTATGTGCCAAATTTTGAAATAAGCCATATTATAAACAATATTTGCATATGCACTAAAATGAAACCATAAGGCATTCAATTGCACATAATGATTCATTCTCCCGCTTCCATTTTACGGGAATCCTCCTCCTTCAAAATATGAACTATCATGTATTACTATTATCTAATGTCAAACTATTAAATCTTGTAGTCCAGTAGGCTCATGCATCAACAATTCATCTTAAGAATGAAATCCAACTCCGGATCACATTAATGCACTGCAATCGATGTGCAAAATTCCATCAAGCCAAATTATTAGAATCACAAAAATGATTTTCACATTTGACCAGTTAAGTCTTCAGCAAGGCTTTACTTCACCAATTTTGATAGCACAGATGGAACAAGGCATGTAAAAAGATTGCGAATGAGTATTCACATCTCATATTTCAACGTGTTCCATCTAAATAAGCCAATGCAATGCATATTGAAAGATTCGCTAATCTAACTTTCAATATATTCCATCACGAGGCCATATAAATTATAATACCATATTGCATGGGGGACATAAGCAATGTACCTCAGAACCTGATCCCGGGAATCTCTTGCTATAGCATCTCTTGTAAATAGACCTTGCCTCATTTACATGGTTCATTTCAATTTCCATTGCTATATAATGTTGCCAAACTCCAACAAGTGATCCACTGAATATACAAGTACCATGTAAAAATGGAGTGGAACAAGGGGGGGAAAATAAACAGTGCTAAATTTTGCATGTTGCAGAACACATCCAAGAGCAAACCTGGTCTTGATAAAGCTCTCCCAAACTCCACGAGCTGCATCAATACCATTTCCAAGTGTCGCTTCTAAACGAGCCCAGTATGTATGCAAGCGCAATAAACTGTCAGATCCCTTTAAGTGCGGGGACAAGTAATCTGCAGCATGCTGAAATTAAACATCAAGTTATAGCATTACATTTGATATCCTTTCGGCATATTGGATATTATTTGAATATTTGTAATGTTATAGAATGACAAAGGTTATTCTCACAGTAACAGGGACAGTGAATGACTGCACATATTGGAGGCCGCAAAGTAGAGCACAATTTATCAAGCCTCTTTAAATTAAAAAAAAAAACAGTTACCTGCTTCTACCACAAATTTCATTCCGTCTTCACACACATTTTTAAAGTAATAAACTAGAACAAGTTAAAAGGTTTACATCTTTTGATTGGAGCTTTTCTTTTGTATACATCTTAAATAGTTTAAATACCTCCCTGTCACTTATCTGATCTACTCACCTCGGCATACATTCTCCAAAAAAGAATGTGCATTATAAAAACCAATAGTCTTTTCCACTTTTTTTAAGTATAATAATCATTGTAAATTTTACAGTCACTTGTGCTTTTTATCCAGAAAAGGGCCTCTGATGTTTTACTTTCACGGGTGATTGGATCTAGTAAAGCATTTCACTACATATTGTATTATGTCATACCCTAGAAAACATAGATCTATATGTTAGATAAGGCATGTTGGTGTTTTATGGTATTTGTTTGCATGTTACGCCACATACTTCATAATGGCCTTATGCCTCACCATATAAGCCCTTCAATCAAATCAGAAGGTCGTGTGAGTACCAAAATATACATCACAGTAAATGAAGGTTTGAGATTTAATTGTTTTTCAAAAAAACTTCCTGGCTTTCAAATCTCTTGTTAAAAATTTGAACAACCACAAAACAAAACAAGGACCATATTTAAGTAATTTCTGGGGTTTGAAGTAGTGCACTTGATGTGAAGATGTTAAGCGGTCTAAATCCCAGATACACACCATGACAAGCTCTTAAAATCCCAGTGTCAGATTCTACATCCCAAGAAAACAGCATTAAACTAAACCCCAGAAGTCAATAAGAAACCAAAGACTTAAAACATGGGGTACTGGTTTACATGTTCAACATGCAAGGTAGGTTGCACGAGCATAATATGCCTGTACAATTAGTAATAAATAACAATGCAAAATATACAATCCATGCCAAATACCACAATCTGCTTCAAGATATTATATCCATTATGCTAATGGAAGCAAGTTAAGGAACAACTGTTTGAAGCAATTGTAAAATGCTCGTGTAATTTATTTATTATAACAGGGCAAAGTACTAGGTGAGTTTTGAGAGAGACCACTTTGTGCAATTTATTTATTTATTTGGGAAATGTTACGGAGATTCCCAAAACTTTGTGCAAAAAAAAATCAGAAGATTAAGATCACATCCAATCTCTACCCTCCCAGCACCCACCTATATGCAAGACTGCTCTAGGTTATGGGATTTTCTTAATGGAAGCATAAGAGTTTCCATACAACTTCAATATTTTGAAAGAAGTCAAAGAACATGACGCAGCAGATACAAACATGCATGAGGTGATGGAAGATCCTAGCATAACACATGACACTATTTCATAGAGAAAACAAAACGAATACCTGAAAAGTATCTCGTATCTTAGCATAATCTGGGGTATCATCTGCTACACCAGCAAAAGAGATTCTTCTTCTCAACCCATCAATACGAGTAAGAAATAGATCCAAATACTGCAGCAAAAACATCCAATATAGCAAAGTAAATACTATAATAATATGAATATACACCACATTTGAATTTTCAAGACTTGGAGATTGGAGATTTATTAATAATAGATTAATATTATAATAATTTATTTGCAGCAGGGCAGCCCAAGGGTTGTGTCTGTGTCCCGCACATATATGTGTGGGAATAGCTAGATTTATGAATATAATTTTTCAGAAAATTTCACCAAAGTTAGCAGTCGCTAAATCCCACCATTTTGCAAATGTAAAAATGATAGTGACCTTATCAGAATTGTGCAAATGTAAAAATGATAGTGACCTTATCAGAATTCCACAGAATTCCACATGCAAAATTGCATGGCCTTTCCACATAGTGTGTTTGGCTATTTGGCTCGGACATTATGAGCTTAAAAATAATAATAATAATAATAATAATAATAATAAATAAATAAATATTATTATTATTATTATTATTATTATTATTATTATTATTATTGTTGTTGTTGTTGTTGTTGTTGTTGTTTTGGGCTTGGGTATCATGGCATTGCTTTGGGCTTGGGTAATGATGATTCTCGGTGAAGCATCAGCCTCCACAATCATGGGGTTTATTGGTGAGGGATTTGTATGTGGTTTATTTCAGAGATTCATCACCTCCTTGTGTTTCAGGGGAATCATTTTTTTACATGAAGGCTCCAACTTTTTCAAAAAAAAAAAAAAAAAGATAATGGACCTATCACTCAGTAGCATATAATAGTAGACATGCACAATTGACATTCTTATATTAAACATTAAGAAAGTGATCAATTACCTAGCATACCAGATTTCTCCTATTATTCACGTTAAAATTATAATAATGAATGAGATCCCAGCAATTCAGATACATCCATGTATATTTGTATATAGATAGAAAAGAATAGGAACTAAGTCCTGTAAAGTGAGAAAGTTCCACTACCCTTACCTCTTCAAAGGTTGAAAAAGCAAATTGCAAGGACTGTTCAAAAACCTGAAAAAGAGATGGTGAAGAATTAAATGCCAAGTCTTTAGCAAATGGAAGCACCTGCATGCATCTCCCGTGACACATGATAAATGAAAAACAATTGAATTCTAAACACAATTTTGAGCTGCTAGATTCAACTCAAAAACGTAGGCGCAGTTAGACATTCATTAAATGGTAAAATGATAACTGCTACTATCCTGCCCACACCATTATGAAACTTTGAATAGTAGAGACAGATTGATGTAAAGAAGACTAGAAATAGAACGTACAGAAGAAAGCTCCTTCTCAGAAGCATGAATATGTTCCAGTGCAAGTAAGTATCGAACCCAAAGATCTGCAACCCAGGTGCAGTTTCTAGTGGCCCGGGAATAAACGCTCTTCACAACATTTGGAACCTGCATTATAGGGAAATAAATCAAAACCAGCTCTGGAATCATCTCAGCTCAACCTTATCGTCAAAGAGGAAAACCAACCTTCAATTTTCTGTCCAAATAGCTTGTGTATGCAAGCCAGAGTTCACTAGATATAGGAAATTCTACAACAGCACGTTCATAGAGAACTTGAACACGAGCAGGATCACCAGAGGATTCTTCAAATTTTATGTAGGTCTGCATGAGAATTAATAACTCAACCCTAGAAACAAAAACTATGCAAGCCAGATAAGTAAAAAACAAATCAAGTAATGAACTACAGTTGACAACAGACAAAAAAGAATATCTTTCCGCATTCCAACCAAAGAGACCACTATATAGGAAATGGCAAAAAAACGTATTGCAGGGCAAAAGAAATATGATTAACTACCACATATTTCACTGAAAGCAATACAAAGAATAACTACAGCAACTGCTAAAAGGTCTTCAATAGCACGTATTGTGATAAATTCTCTGTTCACTCTTATCTCACATATGACCATGAAACTCTGCAATGGAAGGTGTAGATGTAATCTAGACAGGATATAAATTGGCAAAAGTCTATAAAAAAAAGGAACGAGCAATCGTCAAATCTCACAAAAGAAGCATAAACTGGAAGTGATGTTGAACAATGATTCATGAAGTCAACCTTTCCATCACAACAAAAACCCATGTGTGACCAACATTAACATTGCCTTTATTACAGTTCTGTACCATATATTCTTATTTATCAAGTTAACGCTACCCATTCATATATTTCACGGTCACCTGTTCAAGTGGGTTTGGCTATTTTTCCAGTAAAATGTGCACATAACACATTTGCCATGCAAAAAAGGGTTAATGTCAGAGTAAGATAAAACAAAAAGACAGCAATTATCATGTATGCATTCTATGATGACAAAGAGAAGTAAGAAACATAGCATCAATAAAAAAAAAAATTATATTGTTGATTTTTTTTAAGAAATAAAATCACAAGTTTGCATTTTTTTTTGAAATGTTACAGTTAAAACCTCAACAAAATTAGAAATGCTATATTGTTGGAATTGTTATATTGAAAACCTCAAGAAAAACTTAATTTTTATTATTCAATAGGCAGATCATTCATTATGCAAGTGGGTAAAAATAACTAACTTATAACATATATTATTTAAAACTCAAGAAATTTTTATGCATATTATTCAAAAAAATTGATATGCTAAATTTTTTAAATGAATCAGTGAAAACCTCAAGAAAATTTTAATTCGTATTATTCAAGAAATAATATATACATTCTGTTAGTGGGCAACATAATAAACCATAATTCTTCACGCCACACAATCATCATACCATAAAATGTTGGATTCTCTCAACATTAGAGACATTTCCTTTTGAAATTAGTTCCTCATAAGGGGCACGTGTGGTATATGCATCCATGGCTTTTTGATATGATGAAGCAACATTGGGTGGAATGCCATCCAATTCTCCAGAACCAATCTCATCAATACCCCCTTGTTCAGCCTCCCAATGCTTGTAAGCAAGAAGTGTTGATCTTAAATCAGCCAGAGGAACAGACAGCTGACGATGGAAGAGAGCACGAATGCGTTGAATCTGTTTTGCTTTTTCCTGCAAAAAAATGACAATGGAAATAAGGAATTCAGGATCAAGTCAACAAGAGTACTGTAGTCAAATATGATGAGATTTTGCATTGTCTATCCTTCCAGTAGGTTCTTCGTACAATTATAGATATTGAACGAAACTAAACAACAAAATAAATCTTGCGATAACTGGCTAAATGGTTTTCTAAAATAAATGGCTAACTGGAAATACACAAACAATAAATACTCTGTGGATCTATTGAACTCTCGGGGAGAAATTCACTATCTCCAACACTGCACTATTATAATATATGATCATCAACAGAAGCAGCAGCAACAGCAAAATAATTTTTTTTTTTAAAATGTGTTATTCTATCGACCTTGTATGATTCCCTCAGATGCTGATTCATCACATTCTGTCTGGTAAATATGCTCGATAAGAAAATGAATCTTCAAATAGAATCTGAAGAATATATCATGAACACTGCACAATAAACTTCAAATATATATGGGCATATGGTCTGCAAAATGAGAATGTTCTATCATCCGTATGTTCAAATAAAAAAAATAAAAAAACATATGGCAAATAGCCAAATACAACAACTGTCTGTTCTGGGTGAGTATGCATACACGACTTTAGGTATTAAACATGTTGCCTGATAAAAATCAATCAACCTTCAACTTGCATATGTTGTTTCTGAGTTTATATTGTGTTGCCGTCACTTGACCCATTTTGGCAAGGGGATAAATGGTGGGATAAGGGGATAAATAAATGGTTGGAGAACTTATCACAGTCATAGGGAAAAAAATCAACATAAACTGTAGACAATTGTTCCGATTTTGAATGAAAATGGGAAATTTTTGTTCTACCTAAAAGCTAGAATAATATTTATCCCATCTTTTTGTCCCTATTTTGACAAATGTAAATAAGAACAAAATTCATGGATTTTTTAGCCCCAAAAGTTAGAATAACTTATCATCAAAATGTTATGCCCTTACCAAACTAGCCCTTAGTAATTCTGTGAAAACTTTGAGAAACTGACTGAAAAGTCAGATTTCTAAAATATATTCCAATCTTTCTTAAAGGAGGTTCTGCAGATTATATCACAGTGGGTGACCTTACCTTACCACTATAATTACAAATATCATTTTTTCTCTTCTAGTCAATAATGGCTCAACTCAGTCCCCTCGACATCAATCAGTAGTCACCATCAACCAATTTATTGTAATTGGATATCAGAATAGCTCCTTTTAATCATTCTAGGACTGTCGCCTTACTAGTTTTGTCTCAATGATACCTTTATTAGGAATCTAATTTGTGAGTCATTAATTATTATTCTAAGCCACATAGTAAATCAAATTTCTGCATCAATGTACGTATACTTCATGCTTAACTCCTTGCCTAACAAAATGGGTAAACCACAAAACGTAGGTTGTTATCATCTTTAGTTAATGTTGATGTTATATTTCCTAAATCTATTTTCTATTTCGTTAATCATATGTATTTTAGGATATTACTTAATTTTGTGCTCTTTCATGATTTGAGGGATGTGTGCAGCCTATTAAGTGTCATAAATAATTAGGTGGTAGATCATTCCAAGTTTCTAGTCGATAAAGTCTTGCAATTTGTTACTTATTTGTACTTTATAAAAAAACTTAGTGAGAGACTTTAAGACAGAGAAAAAATTGTTCAAAACCTAGGTTCTTATATTCTCCAGGATAAAAGAAATGCCTTAATTTTATCAAAAGATGAGATATCCACTAGATTATATTAAAATGGCAAACATCAAAGCAGGAGTGGATAAGATATCTCCCGTAAGGTACAAACTGAATATATAAATAAAAAATAGAGATGAGTAATAGATTCCCCACAGTTAAATAAAAATGAGAGCTGCCATTCCTGTTAGGCACCCATGAGGCAGGACACACATGGTGTCCACCCCAAGCTATCAAGCAACCCAATTATCATGTGCCAAATGTTATCTTTCCTTCCAGCATACCCAAATATTATGAATTATTGTTGCATCCAACACCCTGAATGCGCCTAAGTAAGAATTCAGTGTCATTTGCTTCTTTAATGGTGACTCCTTGGCCTGGGACACAAGAGCCCCTCCAACCCCGCAAAACACACACAAAAAGGGAAAAGCGGGCAAGCACTTGCAGCCACGCTATTTCCATCAAAGGCCACATCAAACAGTCTACGGAAGGCAATGGCAATCTTAATTTCACTGAACCTTCAAATTCAAGCAAAAAAATCAAGCTGAATGCTTGCCTCAGATTGTAGAATATAAAATTGAAGTTGGCAAAGAAAATTCTTCGAACAAGAAGTAATTAAACTATACATAAGAGAGAAATAAGATAACATTTATTAGAAAGGAATCCTACATGAGTACGTTATAAGTTAAAAGACTAATTTTTCGTTTGTCTTCTTTCTTATATATGTGTCAGTCCAGTGAGTAACATGTCAAAAATAATGAAAAGTTATAACTTCCTCAATAAAAACCAGTATCTTGAGAATGACACTTGATCACAACCAAATGATGTGCTACGCATTTTATTTTGATGACCACAAACTCCTAGCACAAAAAATGTAAAGCCCGTAGCATGACAGCTTGATTTATAAGAAAATATTACCTCACTGTTGGCATCTTCAATGGTTAGTAATATGGCTTGCTCAAATTCCCTGAATGCTTCCCAAATCTTATTACCTTCAATGATGTGCAAACCAGCAGCAGTAAGAGCACGCTCGAACAAGTCTCTCATCTTTGTTAGACCAACTGGTGTGCATTGGGAAACTAATGGATCGTGTTCCTCAACGAAGTCCAGATAATCAGACCACAGAGAGACAGACTGTGATAATAAATAAAAAAATAGCAACATGAATCATTGTAAAAATATTTGTATCTAGAAATGATAACGTCAAAATGTCATCACGACTTACAATATACTCTTGAACTCCTCGCTCATAAATCTTTTCGATTTCAGAAAAAGCTTCAGAACTGCAACAGTAAATATAAAAATAACATCTTAGTCTGTTCTTTCAACTTTGATTATTCAAAGGATATCTCTTCTATCTATACGAATCAGAAAGTCTTAATTAAAACATGTCTTACTGCAAACCATTTCAAATCAGATGAAATAAAACCACCCCGCGCATCAAACATACCGCTTAATTGAGCTTCCGAACCAGATTTCAAAGAACACTAACTAACACAAAAAAACAACAATCAAGAAATCCTAAACCCTAATCAATGTTAATAAAAAATAAAGAGAGAGAGAGAGAGAAATTGTTACCCAGTTCTCAACGAAGCCTCGTCTTTCGCCCACTCCTGCCACATATTCGGGCTCAACGGGAACAGCGCACTCATCGCCTCCCTCGCCTGCCTCAGCTTCTCTATCCTCCCAAGCTTCCTCAAACACTGTATACACTGAAAACAACAACAGCAGCAACAACAATAATCAAAACAAAGAAAGCTTAAACCCTAATCAGAAATAATGAGAGAGAGAGAGAGAGTAACTAAACCTGAACGTGAGAGTCATAGTCCGAGGGGTTCTCCGAGAGGACCTTTTCCAGGGTTTCCAGCCGGAGCTCCTGTGCGGCCTCGTCTTCCTCCTCCTCGTCAGAGGAGGACGAGTCGGCGTCGGACGAGGAGAAGTTCTTCATCTGCTCGTCCGGTACGTCCGTGTCGAGCGACTCGATTTCTAGGGTTTCCGTCCCTGCTGTTGTCGCCATTGAAGCTTCCTCTCTTTCTCACTTGAGAACGAGCTTTTGTTGTTGGAAACGATCCGGGTCGGATTAGAACACACTTGTCCGGAATTTGGATTGTCTGACATGGTGGAAACTTTGGATGCCTCTAATTGCACCCCTCGTATTCACATGCACACCTATCAAAAATTTGTTATATGTTTTAAGGACCCCTTATATTTAAAGGAGATGTTAGGTTTTAGTATACACCCACCCAATTGTAAATCATTTCAAAATATCAAATCCTAGCATAAACTAACCACTCCCCTCTCACTGTCAAAACTCATTCGTCTGGCACTCTCAATCGCCGTCATCAGTCGAGCCTTCTAGTGTTACGCCCCAGAGCGACCATCCCCGGATCGTAGCAATATATAAACATCAGGTGATCAATACAAGAGATCAATAATGACTCCAAGGGATACATCGATGATCCAACATATGACATATCTGATTTATCAAAGCAATAATAATAGATAGCTTATCAGAAAATGCAGAAGCGTATAATGACATAAATCTGTAATCCAAAGTAATATTACAGATCCAATTAACACAATTACACACCCATGAGAGCCAAGTCTAGTCAAAATCAACTAAAAATAACGACATGTGCCTCAAGCACGAATACCATAACATACAGGTAAGAGGAATGCTGACGGCCTCACGCTCACAGAACCAAAAGACCAGACGCTGCAACAACTAATGGAATCCCACCTCACGGAGCTCCTTCTTCAAAATCAACTCAGCCCCTGGTGGAGGAACAATACACGAGGGGTGAGCTACAAGCTCAGTGAAGGGTAAGAAGCCACACACCGCATCCATATCACATCAATAGTACAATAATAGTTTCAACCAAGACATAGAATAACCTACAATAACAGAACATCACGCAATGACGTGCCCTCATTGTGCTCTCATTACTCCCTCACTCTTACCCATAGAGATGACAAGAGACTTTTGGGAGAAATCAATACTCTAACGCCCTACATCATCCGGTAGCCCTCTTCCTGGCGGCCTTCCAACATCATGGCGGCACCACGCAGGAAAGCTTCGACGCTGGACAGCTTCAACGCACGATGATGTGTAAAATAAACACTCTACACTCACAATATAACCCTTATAAATCGTCCACCATCGGTTAGCCATTACTGATACGCTATCGAATTCTCGTGAATTCCCATAAAGTTGCATCCCTCGGATGCGGAAAGATTAACTATATTCACAACTGAATAATGTCCTAGCATGACCCCAAAGGCGGGTCCTACACACACATATAGCTGATAGGCAAAGTTTAGTATTCAAGTATTTAGTTTTAACATTCTATAATATATCAAAGCTAAGTATGGAACCATACAAACTTAATGATAAATAGCATACCACATATTTAACTAATCATGGAACAAATTCAATATACGAATCTCCTGTGGCATACCATATTCAATAATATTAAATACATAAGATACAATATCATGCTAGCATTAGATGTACAAAAATATGTTTATTTATGCACGTATTATAGTGTACAAACAAGTAGTGGGTACGATATAAGTTGTCTATGAAAAATACAAATTATCAATATATGTATGCATTATCTAACATGGTAAGTTATAATCTTAATAATACGTCCATTATACGAATACTACATAACTACGGCGCTCTTAGAATACACAGAGCACGGCTACGTGTATTACACGCTTCCTAAATGGGTGAATCGAACCACTCACCGTTACCTGGATCATCACGAGTTCTGTCAACGAAAGCTACAAAACACAATCAATGATACTCAATTAAAATATGAAGTCTCCTGACATACATACAAGCCAACTTCATGAAGACAGTAACTCTTGATGGTTCTCACATCATGCATAATAGCTTTTTGACACACAATCGAGTAAAACTAGTAAATCTACTACAACCAGCACAAAACTTTATTCTCCACAGCACCTAATACACATTCAATAATTCTGAAATAAATCATACACGTTCTTTGACATGTTAGGATCATAATCCGTGAAGACATCATAATCTGATTTGGCCTCTACATGGCCAAAATAAAATATTTCCAGAAATGGTCATTTCCTACGCGAATCTGAACAGTCCATGCAAATCAGGTTCTAACTTACAACACATATAATATTATGATACCAAATTTCATATATAGAATCTATACATATGGATGATCATGATAACACAATCCTAAAAATATGTCTCTAAGTACTAATTTCACAAGGATTGTTACAGGACAGAAATCTGTCATATTATAACACAAAACTCCCAACAACAAGAAAAGGGAAAAAACACATACAACAACACCTATGCATCCTTGCTGACCACCCAAAGCATTAGATAACAACACTCATATTTCATTGAAGCATAAACATAAACACCTACATGACACAAAGGGGAAACAAACATACCATGAGAAGAAGAAGGGAAAATGATGCATACAGAGGATTCCACCACCACAAGTAATCAAGTCATCACACATGCATAGCCATAACCACCACTAGATCAACACCCTCACATAAGCCAAAACAAACAATGAGGTTAAAAGAATGCCATGGAAAAGAAGAGGGAGGTGGGGGAAATACAAGGTTCACACACATACTCACCATCCTTTTCACTCTTCCTTCATTTTCTTCTCTTCATCTTCACTTGCACCACCAAAAATCACACACAAAGGGGGCTGCCCTAGAGAGAATGAAAGGGGGGGGGGGGAGAGATTAAACTCAATTTAGGGTTTTGAGTGTGAGATGGGGGCAAAAGAGGTACAAATGTGCTTGGTGTGATGAGGTAAGGAGAGGGTATACTTAGGCTTACACTCACCTCTAATAGAGACATTAGGAACCAAGGGTTGGAGAATGGGGTGATACTTGCCCAAAGTCACCACCCACCCAATCAAAGAACCAACCAAAACCCAGTAACAGCTAAACACGGATACCATTTGGAACTGTATAATTTTTAAAACGATGTCAGAACGCGATGAAAATTTACAGGTAAGTCAAAGCAGATACTAGAATCACCGATATGCGATTATATTTTTGAATAGAGAGCCTGAACTCTATAAATAAATAAAAACATGATATTAATCACTTAAAAGTGACACAAACATAACATCTGGTGGTCTCCCTAACCATCGACCATCATGTCGTCCCATGCTCTCACTCCGTCGACATCTCCTCTCAATCAATCATCTCTTTTGTGACCTCTTTTCATCATATCGTCTTGTGCTCTCCCTCTCCATCTCCATCTCCATCTCGTGCTCTTCTTCATGGATTGATCTTGTATATTCATTGATAGAGTTACATATTCTATTTGCGTTTGAAGTTGTATAATATTGAGAGTTATGTGTTAAGGGTTCTTTTTTTTTTCTTTATATTAGGTTTTTATTATTGTGTAGGGTTTAATTCATGTTTAGTATTTAGATCTAGGATTAGATTCGTATGAGAATGATTAATTTTGTTTGAAGTTATAAAATTGTCCAGAAAATTGAAGAATGGGCTCCTACTTCTAGTAATGACACTACTAGTGTCACGATATATCACATTCGTCGATACTTATGTTATCGACGGTGCTCGAGAAAATTGAATGAATATTTAGACAACCACAATGACACTGAAACTGTCAAAATAATTTCACTTTGTCGACAATTATTATATCAATATGCCTAGACAAAAAGTTTGAAGGTATTGGTTGATGCGTTGACCAACCTTGTTTCGAGGTATTCTATTCCACTCAACATCGCTTGTGTCAACGAGGGTTCAGAATCTCTAGTTTCACTAACTGTCTACTTCGACACCAGAATAGCCAGATAAGATACTTTCGCTCGACACTTAGTATGTCAAACCTATTCTAAAGATGTTATTTTCGGTTTTGTGTCAATGCCGACAGATTTGATGTCAAAAGAGTATGCCAACCTCGACGATATATGTGTCGAACTGTTTAAATAAGGGGGCGTGTATCATACCCGATTATAAATGGATCTTTTCAAGCCATATCCATTTGTAGGGGTGTGCACTTGAAAATAAGGGGTGCAAGTAGACGCACCCGGAAACTTTTTGGATGATTTTATTTATCTTGCTTAATAATGTTCAATTATATATTTATATAATAGAATTCATATTTATTATTTAATTTTAAAAAAAATATGTGTATTTTTATTTTATAAAAAAAATGAAAATTTTTTTAATCAAACATACACTTAGAATACTATATATTACGCTGGTGAAATTTACAGTGAACTGGAAGATTGCCTCCAAAGTGCAAATAGGGTTGCAAAAGGAATAATTGTAATAACATTATATTTGAAATCAAAACTTGAATGTGACTATGTAGCTTGATTTTCTTAAGTTATCAACCAACTTCAAAGTTCAAACATGTTGATTTAAGTCTGATTACTATTAAAGCTCTAAATTCATTGTAACATGATAGGTGCCAATTATTTTATAAATGATAACATTTTTTTTAAGATAAAATTGTGTCATATATATCTCAAAACAACATCTTAAAAAGTCTGAATTGGAGGTGAGAAGAAAATAGAGAAAACCAGAAAAACAAACAAAAAAATAACAAGAAGATCACATATAAAACTTATACACAATACTAAAACAACAACCAAAATGGAGAGCTGGTGAACACGAGTAGACCACACACAAAGGGATGCAACCCAAACTTTAGGATCCATTTGGGTGTGCAGTACACACCACCCACTTTTGGATACACCGCATTGAAAGTATGAATGGCAAATGGAGTGCGTCCCCAACACTACACTAATCTAGGAAACTTGTTTGGGTGTTAAAAGCATCTCCAAAAGACTCCATTATCTTTTACCACATTGTGGGGAGAAATAAACTTTATATGATTGAGTTGGATATACATATATGACATGTACCAACTCATTACATTTTCATGATAAGATAGAAAAATCATATAACATATAAATATTTTAAGTAAAAAAAAAAAATGAAAAGAGAATATGTTGAATCACAACTTAAGTACATTTATAATTATTATAGAAAAGATGAAATGTTTTATAATTATTGAATTTTAATGAGATTTTGATGGTAACTAAAAATATAACGTGTTTATTGTGACATTATGTAATGCAATTTATAAGTAAATTTATAATCATCATGTGTCACCCAAGTTGAAAGTTAATAATTGTATAATCAATAGAGACAAGAGAAGAAAATAGCTTGACCGTGACACAAAAATACTAAAGTTTACGACTTTGCATGAACATTAGGGAGTTTTGCATTTATACCCCTGTTAAATATGATATTTTGCGTTATACCCCCCTTAAAAAGCTAATTGCATCTATACCCCTAAAAAAATCTTTCGTGATGCAACTGTGCCCCTGGGGTTAAGTTCCGTCGGATAAGAGTGGAATATACCAGGAATATTCCATTAACGGCGGTAAATGTAAAATGAATTGATCAAACTACCCTTCGGACCATAGGGGCTTGAAAAATTGCATTTATACCCCTGTGTCCGTCTGAAATTGCATCTATGCCCCTATATCTGCCTGATGCTTATAAAACCCCTTTTTTCTCATCTTCTTCAATGATTGATTGAAAACCTTATAATTATTCAAAAGACTAAGATAGATAGTGTTTATTTGGGTTTCACTTACAGATTTTATTTTCAATAACAGAAAATCTATCAACAAACACTATTTCAATTATATAACCTTACAAGAAAATAATCACAAAATTCATTTTGAAATAAAAAGGCAATAAATTTTATTATTATTAAGTGTTAACTCCACTTCCTTTCATTCTTTTTGAAACCAGAAGTTAGGTATTTCATTCTAAAGTGAAAAACAAAAGAAAAAACATTACTAAAATATTTTTTTTTTGTTATGGTTGTTCATTTAAATTAAAAACATATTACAAAAAATAACATAATACAAAACTTTAACTATTGGGATTTCTATTTATTTATTTATTTGATCTTTTGTATAAATGACACAATAGTATTAAATAGGAATTAAATGAAATAATCAAAATTACATGTTACAAAAAAAAAACATAACGTGTTTGAAGACTTTTAATATCAAATTATATCTTCAATTTTATGTGAACAACTGAACATCATGTCAAGAGTGAGTTTTGCAACCTCGAGACCTATTGAAACTCTTTTTTCTCATCTTCTTCAACATAAAAACAAAATATACCAGGATCTAGCTAAATTCTTCATGTTGAAAACTTTACAATTATTCAAAAGACTAAGATAGATAGTATTTATTTGGGTTTCATTGATAGATATTATTTTTCATAACAGAAAATATCAACAAATACTATTTCAATCATATAACCATACCAGAAAATAAGGCATAATCATCTTGACTATCACAGTGAAAAAAATATAAAAATATTGATTGACAAAATTTTCATGTCAGATGATCCTCAACATGTAGAATAAGAACCAATTAGCAGAATGCACCACATGGAGACAAAAAAACACTGATTGATTGTAGGATGAACAAAAGTAAAAAACCACAAATTTTATTTCAATGTTGAGATTCCACGAACAAAAATCAAAAGACAATAGAATCTCTAGTTAGCATAATGAGAACCATATGGAACTCAACAATGATCCACTCCAGGCATAGAAAAACCAAGTAGAAATTTGATACTTTTTAGATAAACTATTTATACATCTGTCTTGATTTTAAAGTTGATATTACAAATGTTTCAAGAAAAAAAATAGATCTATGTATATTTGTCTATTCAGCTACTTATTTTTGCTGTTTAATAAACAAGATCACAATGATATGTGAAATATTTAAGCATTGAAAAATACAACAAGACATATGTTCTTATATGTTCTTTTTACTGAGCCTTTATCAATCTTCCAAAACCCTCCATACCTAAAAATTAGATCAACATGAGTGTCTTATTTTAACTGCAATACAAAACAAAATAACTTATATGTTCAGTCTTGGTAACGGAGACAGACGGAGGGGCACAGTTGTAACACGAAAGAAGTTTCCAGGGGTATAGAGGCAATTAGCTTTTCAATGGGGGTATAACGCAAAATACCATATTTAACAGGGGTATAAATGCAAAATTCCGTGGGGGTAAAAGAGACATTTCATGTGGTAGAGTTAGGTTCGTAACTATGGTTGGTTCAGCCTTGGTAACGGAGACAGACGGAGGGGCATAGTTGCAACACGAAAGATTTTTTCAGGGGTATAGATGCAATTAGCCTTTTAAGAGGGGTATAACGCAAAATACTATATTTAACAGGGGTATCAATGCAAAATTCCCTTAAAATTATATAAAAATTGAATTGTAATTTAATTTCTAACTCTTTCTTTTGTATTTTTTTAGTTGGACACAATAAAAATTGAATCTTGGTAATGCATGTCCATGGAGTATAATATTTTATAGATGTAAGACGTGAATCTCCAAATTCTAATTTCATTTTGTGCGAAAAATAAAATTACAAGAGATTCCCAATGAGTTTTATTACAAGGAGTGCAAAGTCAATTTATTTATTTATTAATGAAGAATGGTGCTCATAGAATTTGATTAATTGACCTCTTTTATAAAGGTAAGAGGTACTTGTCAATTTAATCAAAGCTTGGTTCACACAGAGTCAATTTATTATGATATCACAAAGGAAAATGATTGACAAACCCCAATTCATAGGCCCCATGTAAGCCCCATGACGTGGCATGGTTTGAATTTCCGTTTATACCCCTTAATTGACTTTTGTAACTTCTCAAACGAAATTAATGCAAACGGTTAATAATGCCTTCTTTGGAACCATGTGTGGGAGGTATTCAATTACGATTTTTTTTCCTTTTTTGACTATATCACATTTAAACGCTCATAATTGAATCAACAACTTCATTTTTATGGTAAATTTTGAGACTTTTTGTTTAAGATTGCAATTGGATTTGATTTTTTGGACGACTTTTTTAAGCGTCTAATCTGATCAGAAAAAAAAAACAGTTTGGCTATTATTGAAATGTCTGCTGATTCAGGTGTGGTGTTTGTTTTATTGTATGTTTTTCAATTGTTTCATTTTTTCATGTTTTTTAATGTTAATTCTGATTATTTTCGATGTCAAACGTGGTTTTCAATATGGCATATCCGTTGTTTGATATTTAAATGTTAACTACATATGCATACCCATGTGACAGAGAATGTAACTAACTATTATATGAATCTTTGTATTGAATTTTGTAACTAGCTTCATGGATTTGTGAATTTAACTAACTAATTATATGGATTTTGTATTTTAACCCAAGTTATATTCACAAATTTTTTCTTGAATCTGTTGTTTGATATTAAATATGGCAGCCTTTGATCTGGCTTTTGTTTACAATTTTTTCTTTGAATCTGGTGTTCGATGTCAAATATGTTTTTTTGGAGGATTTTATAGTGTTTTGATATTATATTGGCATATGGTTATGTTACATTTTCAAACTAATATGAACCTTTATGCATTATATTTTGTAAGCCAGTTACATTTTTGAAATATAATTGATATTTACATGCCTTAAATAATAAAAGTTATAACTGAACTACTTGTGTAATATATTTTAAAAACTAAGTTACATTCACAAAATGTAACTAACTTTTTTATCTGATCTTAATGTTTTTTTAAAAGTCAGTTACATTCATCAAAAAGTGGATATGAAGGTTGAAAAAGGTGGAATCCGGAGGAGAATTGAAAAGGTAGTCGAACCATCTTTCATATGATAGAGAGAGACGAAAGGAATCCAGTAGTGGTGACGTCGTTTGTCGAAGATGAGCAGGTCGGCTGAAATGATTTTTTTAAGTTGCTGATTAAAAAAAAAAAAAACGGTTAGATTTTTTGGGGATGTGTTTAGGGAAGAGAAACTGTACACAAAGACAAAGGGGTTTGACATGTGAAGGTGTGATTAAAATATGGTTAATCTTATACTTTACTTTTTTGCTTTTTTGTTAAAGTCAACTAGGCAACCAATAAAAATTTGACACCTCATGGAGCCTAGGAGTGAGGCTTATGTAATAGGGCATGTGTAGCAGAGCTCTACAAAATCGAGGTCACTTATTCAAATGTTTAAAAGAACATAGAAAAGTTTTTATTTATTTTACTAAATTTAAAAATATTACATAAAAGTGGATTTCTTTCATTGAGTTATGTTTTCAAATGAATGTATTAATATAATTCAATTATCAATCACAAAAAAATATTTTTTTTATCTAAAAAAAAGCTACCAAGTAGAATTATCAAAGAAAATGAAAAACAAGATATAGATTTCTACTCATATTTCACTAAATCATTTTTCTATAACCTTTATATATAAAGCATAATAATAATAATAAAACATCCAATATAAATCATAATTAGTTATGTAATTTTTCATATAGTGGTAGTTAGTCGACTTTTATCCTATTATTTCTTTGTCTCTCTTTTTTCATTTCTGCTGCATACTACAAAAATCATCTTACTCCGCGAGATCTTCTTTTGGTTATCGAAGATCAAGATTTTCTTCATTTGAATTGTGTTGAGATACCCTATCCATCGAGTGATTCTGAGGAAACTGACTTGACTTATTCATGTGTGTTTTGAACATAATTATAGTTATAATTGAAATTAATTTAATTAAACAAGATCTTAATATAACAAGTAATCGATAAATTTTTTATTCATCATCGTGATATATCCTGTCTAAATCCATATAATTGGTTTTCTCTGGTATCTTATATTTAAGCATTCATCCTCATAGAGTTCTATCATAAAACTAGGAAACTTCAAAATTTTGGTAAAATTGTTTCTCTAGAGGCTCCTGATTCTTCCATAAAATATGAGTGCCATCAAATCGGTTTTCTCTGATATCTTATAATTAAGCTTTCATCCTCAAAGAGTTCTACCATAAAACTAGGAAGCTTCTAAATTCAGGTAAAATTATTTCCCTAGATGCTCCTGATGCCTCCCTAAAATATGAGATATTGTGCCCTGTTATTGTATAATTGTCAAACTAACCTTTTATAAGTTGTGGAAGTAAAAGATTGATAGTGTATTTGTATATAAAAGTGACACAATTATTATTTATAATGTAATTGAGAGTATTTGTGTCCAAAATGAAAATTTTATAAAGTTTCGCATAAGATGCCCTTAATAGAATTGTTAGATTGTGACATTTTATTTATTTATTTTTATATAATCTATTGTAAGTCTAGACAAAGATGCCACAACAATTTATATTTTAACCTAATAACTAGAATCTAAAACTTATAACTTAAAAAATACACAAAATACTTAGACACTTTTGCAGATCTCTACGTTGATCAATTAACTCAGTATATATTTAATTTATTCAACCATATACTTTTATTTGTGAAAATAAATATATGCTTCAAAAAAATAAAAATAAAATGTTCTTAGTATGCAAAAGAAACCACATACTGATAAGTGTAAAATTTTCCTTGGCTGAGACACGTCCTCGTTAAAAAATTGTTTAGACATCTTTAGTGCTAAGTTGACACCCCTGAATATCTTTTACACTTAGGGTCTATTTGATTTCATGTAAAACTTTTACATGTACCAAGTTTTCAGAAAAATCAGTTACAGATTTCTGTTTGGGTGCATTTGAATCAACAAAAAATAAAATCCCTAACTACCTCAAAATCCCGATTTTGTGATACAGAGCGAAGGGTGCGTACGCCGTTTTCCTTGCATCTAGAAATCCTTAAAAGCTCTCAACTCTCTTTCTCCTCTATTTTTTATCTGCCTCATTTTGTTTTCATTTTTGTTAGTGCATCAAAAAAGAAAAGATACATCATTCCTCTCTTTCTATTTAGTTTTTGATATATTAAGTTTATGTTTGTGAATTCGTGTCTTAATTTTAAAAAAAGAATTCTAAAACAAAATCTCATTTTAAAATTGTTGGATGCATATAATAGTTTTTAATACAAAATGTTTTGAACATCTGATTTGAATATCCCATTAATGCAAGGTTAGACATGATATCTTATTGAACAAAATACATAGATTATATGATTTAAATTTTACTAAAATAGAATTTTTAAGGGTCATAGGGATTTTAATGAATCTGATAATTAGCTAAATAATCCTATAATGTATTTATCCTAAATAATAAAATTGAAATATCAAATCTCAAAATAAGATCTACTAATAAATGCCACGTTGAATTGGAATGATTTGATAAGATGAAGATAATATATCAGTCCCTCTCTAAAGAGGATATCCTTTTATTTTTTAAAAGGATTAAAGACATCTAAGTCCTTATAAATATAGGAAAACCCATATAAATCCCTACTAAAATTGGGACAGACGTACGAGTCCCTGAAAACTCAGAAAAATCCAATTATCATCCCTGAGTTAAATTTCCATCCAAACTTAACGGAATATTCCCAGAATATTCTGTCACATATAATTGTGTTGACATTGAAGTCCTTATAAACAGTCATAAAGACAAATTAGTCACTGCAAAAGATAAAATTGCCCCTGAAAGACTTTTACATTAAATTGTGTACACATTGCAGTCCCTATAAACAATCATAAAGACAAATTAGTCCTTGTAAAAGATAAAATTGCCCCTGAAAGATTTTTACATTTAATTGGATAGATATTACAGTCTTTATAAATAATCGTAAAGACAAATTGGTACATGTAAAAGATAAAAATGCCCCTGAAGAATTTTTACATTTAATTGTGCAGAAATTGCAGTCTTTTAGAGGGTATTTAATTTTTAAATTGCAATGTATACACAATTAAATGTAAAAATCATTCAATGATATTTTTGTCTTTTAGAGGGACCAATTTGTCTTTACAATTGTTTATAAGGACTGTAATGTCTATTCAATTACATATAAAAGTCTTTCAAGGGCAATTTTATCTTTTGCGGAGACTAATTTGTCTTTATGATTATTTATAGGGACTATAATATATACACAATTTAATGTAAAAGTCTTTTAGGGACAATTTTATCTTTTGCAGGGACTAATTTGTCTTTATGACTGTTTATAAGGACTTCAATGTCTACACAATTATATGTGATGGAATATTCTAGGAATATTCCGTTAAATTTGAATGGAAATTTAACTCAGGGATGATAATTGGGTTTTTCTGAGTTTTCAAGAACTCGTACGTCATAATTAGGTTTTTCTGAGTATTCAGGGACTCGTACGTCTGCCCCAATTTTAATAAGGACTTATATAGATTTTTTAATGTTTGTAGGAATTTAAATATCTTTAAGTCTTTTTAAAAAAGGACTAGGTATTCACCGTACATTCATCCTACGGTAATCACCGTTCATTCGTGATGTTCGTTAGTGGTGTTTAAGGAAGAAGGAAAAAAAATCGGGACTCACTCTCAGAGCCCACGTAACCATGGTTTGAAAAATAAAAAAGAAACCCAATGACCCAACACATCCCACGTACAAATAACCATGGTTAAAAAAAGAAGAAAACCCAATAATATAACCCCATGTAATCATGTAATCATGATTTTAAAAAAATAAAAATAAACCCAACACCGTTTCGTCTTCCCTCACGTAAACCCAACCCCGTTTCATCTTCCCCATTCGCAAGCAGCCGCAACGACTCTCTCTCATCCGATTCCACCGATTTCAAGTCTCTCTCCCCCCCCCCCCTCTCTCTCTCACACACACACACACACTCTATCTATCCATGTGTAGTAATTTTGATTTAGGGTTTAGAAATTAGGTCACATTAAATCTCTAACACAGTATATTCTCACACACATATATATTTGTTCTTCTCTATTGTATAAAAAAAAAGCATCTTTTTTTCCTTTGGCATATGCATTTATTGTATCCTTTATTAAAATTGAAAATTTTGATTTGGATCATAATTTTTTATTATTATTTTTTATATACTTTAGGGTTTCTATAAATCTATAGTTTGTATGATTTTTGTGAAAATACATGAAATGTGTCATATATTTGTTGTCCTTTATTGAAGTTGAGAATTTTGATTTGCCAATTTAAAAAAAAAAATATGATTTGGATCATGATTTAGACCATAAATTTTTTTTTCTCCTATGTCATACATGGAAAATTTGAACATTGAAATAGGAAGTGTAACAACTCAACAAGTTGAAGACAATGATTCAAATGATGATGATGTTGTTTACACTCCTCAAATAAAAGAGGCATTGAAACCTAGAAAAGGTCAAGAATTTAAAACACTAAATGATGTTTATGAGTTATACAATAAATATGCAAAAGAAGCTGGGTTTAGTGTTCGAAGTCATTCAAGTCGAAAAGGCAGGACCAATGAGATCTTAAGAAAGGAATTTGTATGCTATAAACAAGGGACATATTCCAATGAAGCAACCAATGAAAAAAAGCGACGTCAAGGAATAATAAAAGAAGATTGTAAGGCAAAAATTATTGTTGTGAAGTCTAAGTTAGACAACCATGTGGTGAGCATGTTCGTTGAGGGTCACAACCATCCATTGACAACTCCACGAAAAGTGCATTTGCTAAGATCTCATCGTAATGTTTCCACTGTTCAAAAAAATTTAACTCAACAACTAAGTGCAGTAAATGTACCAACAGATCAACCAATGTTCTGAAAGGCGTCCCATGCGGCCGCATGGACGGTTCGGTCAGCTGACTAAACCGCCTGGGACACAAAATCGGCCATATGCGGATATGGGCCGCATATGCGGTCTGATCCCGCATGTGCGCCCGCTTAAGCGGGTGCACAGGAATTGATTTTTTTTGTCGGCCCTAAAAGAGAACAAACAAGGGTTCTTCAGCCGACCCTAACAGGGGGTTCTTCTTCTTCTTCAGCCAACCCTAACATGCCCCCTTCTTCTTCTTCACAAACTTCCATCGATTAGCGGATTATGTCATCTTCACTTCAGTCGTACATCATCTTCAGCTTATCTTCAGGTTCTTCTTCAGCTCGTCTTCTTCCTGGTCTTCCTCTTCATGTATGTTCTCTCTTTCTCTCTCTCCCTCTAATCTCTCTCTCTCACTCTATTCTCATTGTTTTCTCTCACACTCTTCTCTTTCTCTTTTTTAATATTTTTTTTATATACAGGTGCTTTAAACAAAGCAGCGAAAGGACACTCAGTCACTCACCATTTTTATGAGAATGTACTGCTGTGACAGGTGTATTTAATGAATGCTTTGTACTATGACAGCTGGACATTTGACGTTTGGGTGCTTATATTTTCTTTAGCATTTTTATTTTTTTGAGGCAAACTATTCTTATTGTTTATTCTTATAAGTTTCGTAGGATGTATATCTCAAGTGATCTAAAATGTTTTATAGGTGTATCATTTATCTAAGATAGTTTGGTTAAAATGGAACATGCCAGACGTCTTTAACAACTTCTTTGTATATATGTTTTTGATATTTATCATGATATATTTAGAAATTATATTTTTTATTAATAAAATTATAGAACCGCATATACTTTTGCATATACTCCTGCATACCGCATATACTCTATACGGTACCTTAACCGCACGTAAACTGCATACCGCATATGAGAACACTGACATCAACAATTTAGCATTCTTGCAATGCAAGCCAGAGGAATAGAAAATGTTGGTTGCACACAAAAGGATGTTTATAACTATGAAAGAGATCAGCGTAATGAGATGAAGGGCCATGATGGAGATATGTTGAATGAACATTTTCAATTAGAACAAGAAAAGAATCCATCTTTCACTTTCAAAATTGAGGTAGATGAAAAACAAAGAATTACCCATTGTTTTTGGGCTGATGCAACTTATAGACGTGCCTACAATTTTTATGGCGATGTGGTGATATTTGATACTACATACAACACCAACCGGTATGGGATGATCTTTGCACCGGTGATGGGAGTTAATAACCATGGCCAGACAATCATTTTTTCTTGTTCTTTCTTAAGTAATGAGACCACGGATTCTTTTATTTGGCTATTTGAGCAATTTAAGAAAGCTATGCCAAGCAATGCCCCAAAAATGATTATTACTAATCAAGATCCAGCAATGACAAAATCCCTTCACTAATCCGCAGACGCCTCTCCGTGTGTTGTCGAAAGCAAAGATGAATTCGTCCGTCGACTGCAGCTTGTAGGTTCGGCTTCTGATCTTGTTGTAGGCTGAGTAGGTCAGGACATTGGTTTTTGCCCCGGTGTCCACCAAGATGTGGCAGAACTCTCTTCCTCCGAGGCTTGCAGTGATCATAAGGGGTGTTGAGTGTACTCCAGCTGGTGCAACCTCATCGGGTAGGAAAGCAATGGGGGTGTTGGGACCCATGTTGTTGTTAGCTGAATTCATGGTCCCAACCGGTCCTTCGACTGGACATAAACCGTTGTGGGGTGATTTGGGCGGACTGTCACCTTTGGATTCAGCTCCTGGATGTACGGCGAATGTGAACATATTATGTAGTACCCAGTAATCTTCGTTCTCATATCGGAGGCGTGCTTCCCCCCAGATGGTCATTCTGTGACCCATGAATGGTAGTCGGAGACATTGATGTCTTGGGGAGTAGATGGCCTGGATGCTGTCCAGGCTTGTCAACGGGTCGGGTCCGGGTCGGGTCGGGGTGGACCTGGACCCGACCCGTGATAGGACCCGGCGGGTCCGGGTCCAACCCAGGACCCGGTCGGTCCAGGGAAATGTGGACTCACGGACCCGGGTCGGGTCTGGGTCCGACCCGACCCGGATGGTTGGATAAAAAAAAAAAAAAAGAGAGAAGAGCTCATGTATTTGTTTGTCTTATCATTCTATTTGAAATTTTTTGTAATAAAACATTATTGTTAATAAGACTATGTTTGAATATAATTTTATACAATTCAAAAGAAGTAAATGAATTATTAAACAGCATCCAAAACAATAATCACTAACATAAAAAACATATTAATCTAAATAATAAACATAACTAACCTAAACAACATTCAAAACAATATTAACCTAAACAACATTCAAAACAATAAACACTAACATATTAACCTAAATAATAAACATAAATCATGCAACAAACTAATTAATCATACAAATTCAAATGCTAATAAGTTAATTGTCCAAAACAAACCGATTTATAGGCTTGTTATGATTATGATTTATGAACTTGTAGATACAAAAATAAGTTAAGTAAGAAATAAAATTATGTATCAACTAATACTAATGGTCTTATAATATATGAACATATATTAAAAAAAACAGTCGGGCCCAACGGGGCGGGGCGGGGTGGATCCGGACCCGACCCGTTTGTTTGTTCGGGTCCCAAATCGGGTCGGGTCGGGTCCAGGTCTGGACCCGACCCGTTGACAGGCCTAATGCTGTCTAGCCATGGACGCCCTAGCATCAGAGGGTATCTCGTGTCGATGTCAGCTACGAAGCACTCCATCTCGCAAATCAGGGGACCGACCGCCAGTTCAAATATCCCAAGACCGTAGATGGTCTTTCCGGAATGGTTGAAAGCTTGGATAGTGGAGTGTACTGGTTGAAAAAAGGGGTGACCTCGCCTGGGTATTTCTTGATAGGTAGAACAAGTCATGATATTCATCCCTGATCCTGGATCGATGAAGATGTTGTTTAGCGGGATGGCCTGGAGTCGTCCGCGAACATGGAGGGGATATACTCGCAGCCTTCAATCAGGGAGGTCCTTGTTAGTGAATGAGATGGTCATTGGACTGCAGGGGCCGTCTACTGTATCAATGCTTTTGGATGACCCGTTGTCGTCCGGATGCAGATCATCCAAAGTACAATCCCCTTCTTTAGGTCCTTCGCTCGCGCCTTCAGGAACCTCTTCGAATGGTTCCTCCTGTTCTTCTTCTTCTGGGTTGTCTAGTCCGCTTTCATCGGACTCTATGTTGAAAACTTCAGGTAGGACGGGAACTACTTGATCTTCCTCGCCATATAATACGGCGAGGTCGTGGTCGTCGAGGTTCAGCTGGAAAGGCTCAACCTGCCCTTCCTCCTCAGACTGTTCGGATGAACTGCTGTCGATAGTATTTTCTGAGCTGCTTGGCTCTGGTGATGGATGTCTTTCCCTCCTAACCATGTTGACAGCGTGGGCTCTGGAAGTGGAGGCTTGGTAGTGATCTGGCATAGGGTCAGTGAATATGCCAAGTGGCTTGTTTGCTTGGGATTGCCCCGGCTCAGATGGCCTTTGATCATGGCCCAATCAAGGCGCCTATCATCATTTAAATCATAAACAAAGTCCTGAAAGACAATGCATTGTTCTATGGTGTGACCATGCTGTTGATGGTATTGACAATAATGCGTGGTGCTGGCCCCGGGGAGTGAGGGCCTAGCAGCAGGGAGGGAGATGCTATTGGTGTCCATCATTACCCTAAAAATCTTCGTTAAGGTTTCTGGGAGGGGTGGGTAATAGTCTCTCTTTCCCATTCGTCTTGGGCCATAGGAGGTTGGAGGGGAGACTTTGTTATAGGATCTTTGTGTAGGCTGCCTAGGGGTTAGGTTCTGCGCTCTTAAGGGAGCGGAATAAGCATGGGGAGTCCTAGTTTGGCCTTGGCTTTGAATTATGGGGCTCTGGACCGGAGGACTGTTGGCTATTGGGTTTTGTCTTATCGGCATGGGGGCGGTTACTGATCGAGGGATGAAGTTTTGATTGGCTTACCGAGGCGGCACATATCCGGATGAACCGGGTGTATACTGTCTCGGAGCTGGTCCTTGATCAGGAACTCGCGCTCCGTTCGGGTAGAGTGTCGAAACTTGTGTGATTCCCTCTTTTGTGGGGGTCTGCGCCTTTTTCGACGGTTGTCCAACCCTATGGCTGATAGGTGGGGACTGGGTTTGGACTACTGAGGCTGCACGATGGAAAATCCTGTTGTGGCGGTCAATGAGAAGCTGGTACGTGGTACAGTCTCCGTACGAAAGACTCGTACGGAGTTCTGGACTCAGGCTCTACAACATCATGTCAATTTCTTGACATTCCTTAATTGCAGGCCAGTTTGGTGGACGAGGGTGCGCCACCTAGACACGTACTGCTCAAATTCCTCCCTAGGTCTCATCCTTTCTACGGTTAGGTCTGAAATAGAGGGGGTCCTAATCCTCTGATAACCGTAGCGGCCTAGAAACTTCTCGCTTACAGCCGAGAAGTTTGACAAATGATCTACATGGAGGGTGGAGAACTATTGTGGTGCTTCTCCTTCCAATGATTTTTGGAAGAGGAATAATAGCAGAGGTTGGTTATCTAGAAACGGTCGGGCGTCTAGATAAAAGGCGGTCAAATGAACGTCTCGGACACCACGACTGTTGTATCGGTGAAATTTTGGGATTTTGAATCCCTCTAGTAGGTGGACTGACGGGATCTGTCTCGGGTTGTGTAGAGACATGTGTCTGGGGGTAGAAGGACCAGTCTTGGAGAGGATTCTCCGGATGGTTTCATCCAACGTTTCTCCTCTAGGAGGGCTGTTTAGTGGTCCCAGGTTTGAGGTAGCCTAGTATGGGCTCAGGGCAGAAGCGGCTGGGAATATTGGATTCGCGGGAGAAGGTGGAGCAAAGGAAAAGGTGCTTGGACTCAGATTTACTGAGAAGCCGGGTGTTGGTAGTGTATTTGGGGTGGGGCAAGCCTTGGGGGTCTTAACAGGAGTTTTCTGCTTCAAGGTCTTGGCCTGGTGATAGTCGGTGAGGTGGTTGAACATGTCCTCGACCGACTGGTATCCTAGGGTAGCCATCCTCTCCTCTAGGTGGCTGAGGAATTGGGCGGTTTGGTCTCCCTGATTGTCCTTCTCCTCTACTATTTTCTCCTGAGTGTAGGCCTCTATTGTGTGAATATGGAAAAGCCTAGGTGTGAATGAATGCGGCTTAAAGCAATAAAGGGGTGCGTAGTTGTGTGCGGCTTAAAACAGTAAAAGAGTGCGCAACTATGTGCGGCTTAAAGCAGTGAAAAGGGTGCGCAGCTGTGTGCGGCTTAAAGCAGTAAAGGATGTTGTAATGCAAAGTAGAGGAGGGTCAGACTTGAGGGGTGGGGAATCTAAGCTTTCCTAGAGGGGTGATGGCGTTCTGGTCAGATTATTGGGAGGAAGCAGAAGAGGATTACCTTTTGTTGTCTTTCACGACGGAGGTCCCACCGTGATCGCCAGGCTGTCGATATCGGATTTTGGGGAAAAGGAACGAAAGGGGGCTCCAGGAAGCCTTCCTCCCTCTCTTCCTCCTCTCTTTGGTCCTCCTGTGGTTGTGCGTGTGTGGGGGTTCTTTGGAGGCTCGGATCCAGAGAGCTGAGCCTTGGCAGGCTCGGTCGGATCGTTTCTCGGAAGGGGTGGTGGGTTGGTTGTTCGTTCTTGGCTGAGGCGGCTGACGGGTCCTCAGGAGGATTCAGGGGTTGTTGTGATCGCCACTTGCTTTTCTAAAAAAAGCAGGAAAAGTTGGGGCAGATTTGATCACCTTCGTGGAGAGTTTGTGGGGTCTCCGCTTTGAGACACGGATATGCCGTACACAGAGGTGAAGACAGGGATCCTCTTCTGCTTTGGGAACCTGACTAAAGAAGAATTGAGACTGAGGTGGGCTAGGGGAAGGGCTGGCTAGTCGGGTTTAGCCGCCTGGTGGGGGGTGGCTACTTTGGAGTAACCGCCTGGTGTCTGGTTCAATTTGGGCAGAACCTGGGTAGGGTTTGGATTTGGTTTTGGCAGAGGTTAAGGTAGGTTTAATCTAGGTTTTGGAGAGCGGGTTTGGAGAGTGATTTGGTGTAGGAAATGGGTTTCTCTCTCACTTTCTCTCTCAAGGGTTTTTGAAATGATGGTGTGGGGGGTATAGGCTTGATGATTGGAAATGTGGGTTGTTGTGGGTTATTGATGGCTATTGAAGGTTATTAATTATGAATAAATGCTTAGAGACCCCCCCTATTTATAGTAAAAGGGGTGTAGGGGGCTGTTCACTGGACAATAGATCAAAATGGATAATAAGGTGCTTGATTTAACCTCCTATTAGATCTTTGTTCTCTGACAATGTTCAGGTTAGGGACGGCTAGTTGTGTTTAACCGCCTGGTTAGGGGCGGCTACTCTCAGGTAGCTGCCCCCATCATAACCTGCCAGACGCCCCATCTTTGACAAGTGGTGGCTTGGGTCGATTACTAAGGATGAGCCGGCTAAGATGGGGCGGCTAGAAGGGACAATCCGCCGCAATCATGCTTGCTTTATGTCCTATCCAGGAAGGCGGTTTGGGGTTGGTCAGGGGGGCGGCTAGTTGGAACTAACTGCCTGGTATGGGGCGGCTACTCGAAAGTAGCCGCCCTTGTCCAGGCTCTTAGATTTTTCTAAGTGTTGGACTTAGGGTTTCCGGTTTCGGTTTCTGAGGGAGTTTTCTATTAGATGTTCAAATGTGGTTTTTTTTCAATATTACTTGAAGTAAATTTCTTTTCTTTGGACGGTCAAAATTAGGGTATCTATAGGGACATAGGTTTTATTGAAAGGAGGATTCTTGTTGATTGAAAGAGGATTCAACTCTTTCAGTTCTTCTTATTTATTCTTGATGATTTAAACTTCCTCTTTTTTACTTACTTCATATCTTTTTATTTCTAAATTCTATTTTTATTTTTATGGTTAAAAGACATCTACGTCTTTGGGCCCGTTTGGCTCAGCAGTTTGGGCTTTCGTGTTTGGAAACACAACCCCGCTTTTAGAAAGCGTTGTTTTCATGCGTTTTGAAACGCTAAAAAATAACCCTTTCACCACCACCATCACCCTTGAAACACCAGCGTTGTTTTTGTGTTTGGATGGGAAGCCGTGTTTGACAGTGTTTGCAAATGCAAACTCACCCCAAACGCGAAAACAAACAGGCCATTTGTAAACATTGAAAATTCTCATATACATTTATGTCAAAGTTGGAATAGACATACAAGTATTTGAAAACACATAAAAACCTAAAGATCATCTCTGGGTTAAATTTTCATCCAAACTAATGGAATATTTCAACCCTAAAAATTTGCGTAACCATATTAGTCCCTACAAACAATTAGAAAGACATATCGGGCTATTGGCCCAAATCAAAGACAAAATTACCGGTGAAATGTTTTTTTATATATATTACTTCTTCCATATCTTCTTCCATCATGAAAGATATGGAAGTCAAATAAATTTTAAATATAAAAGCAAGACTTTATGGGGTCAAATGAGTCCAATTCATTTTATAATTTTTTAGTATTTATTAAATGAGAATAAAAATCATTGGATCAAATTTCATGAAATTTGAAGTGTGAGATGTCATATGTTTTGAGATGAAGGACCTGGTTATAAATCTGAAAATTTGGATAAAAAACACGGATAGGGGTCTGATTGTGAAACTGGTAGAATCTGGGGGCCAAGCTACAAATATCCCAGAATAGGACATAATTAGCCCGTTTTTTTAGGGACCTGGGTATAAATATATAGGGGTCTGATTATGAAACCGGTAGAGTCGAGGGGTTGATCTGCCAATAGCCCAGAAAAGACAAAATTTCCGATTTTTGTCAAGGACCTCGGTATAAATATCAGGGACTTGTTTGTAACACAGATAGGGGTGTGATTGTGAAAGGGATAGTATCTGAGGGCTGATATTTAAATACCCAGAAACGGACAAAAAATTGACCGAATGTTTTGTCGGCATTGTCACAATTTTTAAGGGTGTAAGAAAGATTACTTCTTCCTGATCTTCTTCACTCTCACTGTGACAACTTCTCACTTGAAGGATTCAACCCCGGCCGCCGGCGTCCACCACCTGCGCACCTTCACCTCCTCCCCTCCCCTCATCATTTCATGTCCATTTCAAATCAAAGTCCATTTCAAAACAGAAGAAAAAAAAAAAAAAATTTGATGAAGCGGTAGACAGTCAAGGCGTGGTTGACGAAGACAGTGGACGGCCGCGCGTAGTCGACCGAGACGGTGGATAGCCGCGGAAATGGGCAGCGTTGGAGTCAAAAGAGGCCTGATTCATGTGTGAGATGGAGAAGAAAGGAGAAAGGGACAAGGGTAGATTAGACATTTCATAGGTTGAGTTAAGATTAACGGTCGTAGATTGGATAAGGGTTAACAAGTGTTAAAATAGAGGTAATTGGTTTTCTGTTGTATTTTCAGGAATCCTTATGCTGCCCCAACTGGGTTAAACACTCATATGAGATATTTAATGTTTACCTGAACATAGATGGTCTTTAACCCATATTTTTATTTGGGCAATCGGTAAAAATAGTACTCATAATAAAATATTAACAAAAATAGCACCACAGATTGAATATTTGTAAAAAGTAGCATTGGTCAATGTTGATAATAGAAGATAGAAAATCATGAAAGATTTTTTTTGTTTAAAATATATCTGGTTGATAAAGAAAATCATGAAAGATTTGTTTATTTGATTAAATTTTAATGGCTTAGATTGAAAGAGAAAATCGTGGAAGATTTTTAAGGATAGGGCTTTTAAGTTGGTGGAGAAATATATGGAAAGATGTTATTTTTTAGCTACTCAAATTTAATTAAAAAATTTAATTAATAATTAAAGAGAAACAAATCTTCCATGATTTTCTCTCTCAACAAACAAATCTCAGTCATTAAAATTTAATCAAATAATTGATAAAAAAAATTCAGCTATTAATATTTAATTAAAGAAGAAGAAGTGGCGATCTCAATAATAAAAACAAAGGAGGCGCTATATATATACGGCACCTCCTTTTAAAACTAAAAAACAGTGGAGATGCCTTATATTGTCATGCCCCAGGATGGCCGTCCCTGAGACATGACAAATATATAATATTAGCTATCCACATACGAGATCAATAAAGACTCTAACACAACATCGAAGGCAACAAAGCAATTAATCAAGCGATAGTTGTCATAATATATATGCATATAGCGGAAGTTAAACAACTAAGTCTGTAATCCAAAAACACATTACAGACTAGAATACATAATCAACTGTCATGTAAGAGCCAACATAAAAAAAGACATCAATACACATATACCATGCACACGCACGAGTATCAAATACATACAAGAAAAGGGGGGGATGCTGATGGCCTCCCACTTGCAAAATACAAGACACGGATGCTGCACCGCTGCTGATACTGCGCCTACGGGAGCTCCTCCTTCGGATCCGACTCGACGCCAACTGGAGGAAACAACATGCAAGGGGTGAGCCACATGCTCAGTGAATGGTACAATCCATGCAACACAACACATATTAACATTTCAAGCAATTGAAGTCCCAACAAGATGGGAGTAACTACTCAACTGGTGGGTTGCGTACCAACGCAAGCCCACCACACCCTCACCCTCCAAGGGTGACATAGGACTATCGGGAGAATTTCGTCTGTTCTACACCATCCGTCATCCGGTAGCCCTTTCCCGGGTAGCCTCCCATGACCACTACCTCCACTGTATGGGTGCACCAACACGCGTCATGAGTAGCACCTGGGAGCACCTCACAGGACAGCTACAACATCGGGCAGCTTCAACACGGAGCTGACAAAGGGGAGAAACATTCGATACCTATGGACACGATCCTCATGGATCCATCATCATCAGTTATTAGACACCGATATAATAACGAATTCTCATGAATTTCCTCCAGGGCGCATAGCTCAGATGCAGGGAAAACATATGATTCACAATGCCAATGCCATGGTATGACCCCATAAGTGGTCATACACTTGCCTAACCTCATTGGGCAAGGTTCATGGCTTAATTACATGCACATATATAAAATACAACATGCATAATAATTACACAAGGAATTAATCATGGAAGCCTTAAATAAATATGGCAACAAAGCTACAACATTATCTAAGGCATGCTTACACTTATGTATTCATTGATAGGATAAAAATAGGCTTAGGTAAGATGGAAGCATGTGAGAGTTAATGTTATACTAGCATGGAACATAATGCCTAGACAAGTATGGGTCCCTATACATGATACAAGGATATATAGTCCTAGCATACAATATCTAATATGGCATGGATGAAACCTAGCAAGATACGCAATAACATATACATGCAAACAAGTTAATATGTAATTATGGTGCCCTAGGGGAGGGTAATGCACGTCTATGTGCATCGAACCTAGCAAGATAGGCAATAACATAGACATGGAAATGGGCAGCGTTGGAGTCAGAAGAGGCCTGATTCATGTTGAGATGGAGAAGAAAGGAGAAAGGGACAAGGGTAGATTAGACATTTCATAGGTTGAGTTAAGATTAACGGTCGTAGATTGGATAAGGGTTAACAAGTGTTAAAATAGAGGTAATTGGTTTTCTGTTGTATTTTCAGGAATCCTTATGCTGCCCCAACTGGGTTAAACACTCATATGAGATATTTAATGTTTACCTGAACATAGATGGTCTTTAACCCATATTTTTATTTGGGCAATCGGTAAAAATAGTACTCATAATAAAATATTAACAAAAATAGCACCACAGATTGAATATTTGTAAAAAGTAGCATCGGTCAATGTTGATAATAGAAGATAGAAAATCATAAAAAAAAAAATTTGTTTAAAATATATTTGGTTGATAAAGAAATCATGGAAGATTTGTTTATTTGATTATATTTTAATTACTTGGATTGAAAGAGAAATCGTGGAAGATTTTTAAGGATAGGGCTTTTAATTTGGTGAAGAAATATATGGAAAGATGTTATTTTTTAGCCACTCAAATTTAATTAATAATTAAAGAGAAACAAATCTTCCATGATTTTCTCTCTCAACAAACAAATCTCAGCCATTAAAATTTAATCAAATAATTGATAAAAAAAATTCAGCTATTAATATTTAATTAAAGAAGAAGAAGTGGCGATCTCAATAATAAAAACAAAGGAGGCGCTATATATATACGGCACCTCCTTTTAAAACTAAAAAACAGTGGAGATGCCTTATATTGTCATGCCCCAGGATGGCCGTCCCCGAGACGTGATAAATATATAATATTAGCTATCCACATACGAGATCAATAAAGACTCTAACACAACATCTAAGGCAACAAAGAAATTAATCAAGCGATAGTTGTCATAATATATATGCATATAGCGGAAGGTAAACAACTAAGTCCGTAATCCAAAAACACATTACAAACTATAATACATAATCAACTATCTTGTGAGAGCCAACATAAACCAAAAGACATTAATACACATATACTGTGCACACGCACGAGTATCAAATACATACAAGAAAAGGGGGGATGCTGATGGCCTCTCACTCGCAAAATCCAAGACACGGACGCTGCACCGCTGCTGATACTGCGCCTACGGGAGCTCCTCCTTCAGATCCGACTCGACGCCAACTGGAGGAAACAACATGCAAGGGGTGAGCCACACGCTCAGTGAATGGTACAATCCATGCAACACAACACATATTAACATTTCAAGCAATTGAAGTCCCAACAAGATGGGAGTAACTACTCAACTGGTGGGTTGCGTACCAACGCAAGCCCACCACACCCTCACCCTCCAAGGGTGACATAGGACTATCGGGAGAATTTCGTCTGTTCTACACCATCCGTCATCCGGTAGCCCTCTCCCGGGTAACCTCTACCTGGTAGCCTCCCATGACCACTACCTCCACTGTATGGGTGCACCAACACGCGTCATGAGTAGTACCTGGGAGCACCTCACAGGACAGCTACAACATCGGGCAGCTTCAACACGGAGCTGACAAAGGGGAGAAACATTCGATACCTATGGACACGATCCTCATGGATCCATCATCATCAGTTATTAGACACCGATATAATAACGATTTCTCATGAATTTCCTCTAGGGCGCATAGCTCAGATGCAGGGAAAACATATGATTCGCAATGCCAATGCCATGGTATGACCCCATAAGTGGTCATACACTTGCTTAACCTTATTAGGCAAGGTTCATGGCTTAATTACATGCACATATATAAAATACAACATGCATAATAATTACACAAGGAATTAATCATGGAAGCCTTAAATAAATATGGCAACAAAGCTACAACATTATCTAAGGCATGCTTACACTTATGTATTCATTGATAGGCTAAAAATAGGCTTAGGTAAGATGGAAGCATGTGAGAGTTAATGTTATGCTAGCATGGAACATAATGCCTAGACAAGTATGGGTCCCTATACATGATACAAGGATGTATAGTCATAGCATACAATATCTAATATGGCATGGATGCAACCTAGCAAGATAGGCAATAACATATACATGCAAACAAGTTAATATGCAGTTATGGTGCCCCAAGGGAGGGTAATGCACGTCTACATGCATCGAACCTAGCAAGATAGACAATAACATATACATGCAAACAAGTTAATATGCAGTTATGGTGCCCCAAGGGAGGGTAATGCACGTCTACATGCATCGAACGCCTCCCAACTGGGTTGGATTAATCCACTCACTGATACTTGGATCGTCGCGCGTCTGATCGACGAGATCTGTAAGACACAACACAATATAGATAAACAACGTGACAAACACTACTAAAAAAAATGAATCATAGACATGATTCCTAACGCAGGACAGTGTTATGTTTGTGTCACTTTTGAGTGATTAAATATCATGTTTTTATTTCTTTTTAGAGTTCATGAGCTTAATTTAAAAATATAACCGCATATCGGTGATCCTAGTATCCACTTTGACTTACCTGTAAATTTTCATCGCATTCTGACATCGTTTTAAAAATTATACAGTTCCAAATGGTATCCGTGTTTAGCTGTTACTGGGTTTTGATTGGTTCTTTGATTGGATGGGTGGTGACTCTAGGCAAGTATCACCCCATTCTCCAACCCTTGGTTCTTAATGTCTCTATTAGAGGTGAGTGTAAGCCTAAGTATACCCCCTCTTTACCTCATCACACCAAGCACATGTGTACCTCTTTTGCCCCCATCTCACACTCAAAACCCTAAATTGAGTTTAATCTCTCTCTCCCCCTTTCATTCTCTCTAGGACAGCGCCATTTGTGTGTAATTTTTGGTGGTGCAAGTGAAGATGAAGAGAAGAAAATGAAGGAAGAGTGAAAAGGATGGTGAGTATGTGTGTGAACCTTGTATTTCCCCCACCTCCCTCTTCTTCTCCATGGCATTCTTTTAACCTCATTGTTTGTTTTGGCTTATGTGAGGGTGTTGATCTAGTGGTGGTAATGGCTATGAATGTGTGATGGATTGATTGCTTGTGGTGGTGGTGGAATCCTTTGTGTGCATCATTTTCCCCTCTTCTTCTCATGGTATGTTTGTTTCCCCTTTGTGTCATGTAAGTGTTTGTGTTTATGCTTCAATGAAGTATGAGTGTTGTTATCTAGTGCTTTGGATGGTCAGCAAGGATGCATAGGTGCTGTTGTATGTGTTTTTCCCCTTTTCTTGTTGTTGGGAGTTTTGTGTTATAATATGGCTTATTTCTGTCCTGTAACAATCCTTGTGAAACTAGTACTTAGAGACATATTTTTAGGATTGTGTCATCATATGATATGATCATCCATATGTATAGATTCTATATATGAAATTTGGTATCATAATATTATCTGTGTTGTAAGTTAGAACCTGATTTGCATGGACTGTTCAGATTCGCGTAGGAAATGACCATTTCTGAAAATATTTTATTTTGGCCATGTAGAGGCCAAATCAGATTATGATGTCTTCACGGATTATGATCCTAACATGTCAAAGAACGTGTATGATTTATTTCAGAATTATTGAATGTGTATTAGGTGCTGTGGAGAATAAAGTTTTGTGCTGGTTGTAGTAGATTTACTAGTTTTACTTGATTGTGTGTCAAAGAGCTATTATGCATGATGTGAGAACCATCAAGAGTTAGTGTCTTCATGAAGTTGGCTTGTATGTATGTCAGGAGATTTCATATTTTAATTGAGCATCATTAATTGTATTTTGCAGCTTTCGTTGACAGAACTCGCGACGATCTGGGTAACGATGAGTGGTTCGATCCACCCACTTAGGAAGCGTGTAATACACGTAGCCGTGCTCTGTGTATTCTAAGAGCACCGTAGTTATGTGGTATTTGTAAAATGGACGTATTATTATGATTATAACTTACCATGTTAGATAACGCATACCATATATATTTATAATTTGTATTTTACGTAGACAATTTATATCCGTACCCATTACTTGTTTGTCCACCATAATATATGCATAAATAACCATATTTTTATACATCTAATGCTAGCATGATATTGTATCTTATGTATTTAATATCATTGAATATGGTATGCCATAGAAGATTCGTATATTGAATTTGCTCCATAATTAGTTAAATATGTGGTATGCTATTTATCATTAAATTTGTATGGTTCCATACTTAGCTTTGGTATATTATGGAATGTTAAAACTAAATACTTGAATACTAAACTTTGCATATCAGTTATAGGTGTGTGTAGGACCCGCCTTTGAGGTCATGCTAGGACATTATTCAGTTGTGAATATAATTAATCTTCTCGCATTCGAGGGACACAACTTTATGGGAATTCACGAGAATTCGATAACGTATCGGTAATGGCTAACCGATGGTGGAGGATTTATAAGAGTTATATTGTGAGTGTAGAATGTTTCTTTTGCACATCATCTTGCGTTGAAGCTGTCCGGCGTCGAAGCTTTCCTGCGTGGTGCCGCCATAATGTTGGAAGGCCGCCAGGAGGAGAGCTACCTGGAAGAGGGCTACCGGATGATGTAGGGCGTTAGCGTATTGATTTCTCTCAAAAGTCTCTTGTCATCCCTATGGGTAAGAGTGAGGGCGTAGTGAGGGCACATCATTGCGTGATGTTCTGTTATTATAGGTTATTCCATGTCTTGGTTGGAATTATTATTGTACTATTGATGTGATATAGATGCGGTGTGTGGCTTCTTACCATTCACTGAGCTTGTAGCTCACCCCTCGTGTATTGTTCCTCCACCCGGGGCTGAGTTGATCTTGAAGGAGGAGCTCCGTGAGGCGGGATTCCAGTAGTTGTTGCAACGTCCGGTCTTTTGGTTCTGTGAGCGTGAGGCCGTCAGCATTCATCTTACCTGTATGTTATGGTATTCGTGCTTGAGGCACATGTCGTTATTTTTAGTTGATTTTGACTAGACTTAGCTCTTACGGGACAGTAATTGTGTTAATTGGTTCTCACGGGACAGTAATTGTGTTAATTGGATCTGTAATATTATTTTGGATTACAGATTTATGTCATTTTATGCTTTCGCACTTTCTGATAAGTTATCTATTATTATTGCTTTGTTAAACCAGATATGTCATATGTTGGATCATCGATGTATCCCTTGAAGTCATTATTGACCTCTTGTATTGATCACCTGATATTTATATAATGCTACAATCCGGGGACGGCCGCTCCGGGGTGTAACAGACAGTGCGCAGGGTGGGACGGGCAGCACGCGATGCACCCCCCCCCAGCAACACAATCACATGAACAAAAAATGTTATAACTTCAAATCCCTACAACCAATTGTGCTCAAATCAAACATGAAGCTTTCTGACACAAATATAAGCCTACTTCATGAAGATATCAACTCTTAATATTGCCTACAACATGCATAAATAACTTATTGACACAGCCATATAAAACTGGTGCATCTGCAACAAATATCCCTAATCATTGATCTCCACAGCATCCAATATACATCCAAAAATTCTGAAATAAATCATACACGTTCTTTGAGATGCTGGGATCATAATCCGTGAGGACATCATAACCTGATTTAGCCTCTACAGGCCTAGAATAAAATAGTTTCAGAAACAGGTCATTTCCTCGCGAAGCAGGACAGTCTTTACAATTCAGCTTATAACTTATAACATAGGTAATATTATGACACCAAATTTCACATATAGAATCTAGACAGATGGATAATCATATCACATGAATAGATAATGCACATAATATGTTTCAAAGTACTAGTGTCACAAAGATCTTTACAAGACAGAGATCTGCCTTATCACAGGAGACCCCAGAAATTTAGCTGAAGGTTCAAGAGGCTCTTCCAGCCTGAATACACCAAACCAGCCTTAAAAAATTTCATGAAGCTTCTCCTAGATGTCATAAACCAACTTAATTTAGATCACTAGGTTTGAAAACCTTCCAAATAATTTTAGAAAAATAAAACAGCAAGGGTGCACAAAACAATAATGGCACACACACATTCACACACATACATATACCTTCTCTTGTACTCCTTCTTCTCAAACAACAAAGTGGACCAGCAACCAAAGAAGAACAAGAGGAGGTCGGATGGTGTATTTTGCACTTGAGAGGGAGAGGGAGAGAGAGGGAGAGAGAGATGCATACACAGAGGGGGGTATTTAATGGGCAAAAAGGGGTTTGGTGAGTTTTGACTAAGTCCGCTCAACCAAACAAAAAGACAAAGCCTCTTGACTAGTCAAAGACTCCTCTTTGACTTGGTCAAACTTGGTCAAAGTCTCCATCTCCAATCCAGTAATGACCAAACCAGAATGCGTTTCACAACTGCATGATTTTCTAAAACGTAATCAGAATTCGATAAAATTTTTATGGGAATGACAAAATTGTACCAAAACCCGTAATATGCAATTAGATTTTAAATCAGAGTATTCCAACTCACGTAGATAGCTAAGAGTCAAAATTTTAGTGACTTTGATCGAAAAAAATAAGGGTCAAAGACATCTACATTCTTACAAACATAAAAAAACCCATATAAGTCCCTATTGACTTACGAGTCCCTGAAAACTAAAAAAAAACCCAATTATCATCCCTGAGTTAAATTTCCATCCAAACTTAACGGAATATTCTCAGAATATTCCATCACATATAATTGTGTAGACATTGAAGTCTTTATAAACAGTCATAAAGACAAATTAGTCCCTGCAAAAGACAAATATGTCCCTAAAAGACTTTTACATTAAATTGTGTACACATTGCAATCCCTATAAATAATCATAAAGACAAATTAGTCCCCGCAAAAGACAAAATTGCCCCTAAAAGACTTTTATATTTAATTGAATAGACATTACAGTATTTATAAACAATCGTAAAGACAAATTGATCATTATAAAAGATAAAAATACCCCTGAAGGATTTTTACATTTAATTGTATAGACATTGCAGTCCTTATAAACAATCATGAAGACAAATAATATAATTTATTTATTTATTTTTTCATCTTCTATTATATCAATCACACTCCACCTGAAAATCACAATTTGGATGTAAAAACAATATTTTAACCGGTAGAATGCATTCTTCAATGGCATTTTTGTCTTTTACAGGGATCATTTTGTCTTTACGATTATTTATAAGGACTGTAATGTCTATTCAATTAAATGTAAAAATCTTTCAGGAGTAATTTTATCTTTTGCAGGGACTAATTTGTCTTTATGATTGTTTATAGGGATTGCAATGTATACACAATTTAATGTAAAAGTCTTTTGGGGGTAATTTTATCTTTTGCAGAGACTAATTTATCTTTATGACTGTTTATAAGGACTTCAATGTCTACACAATTATATGTGATGGAATATTCTGGGAATATTCCGTTAAGTTTGGATGAAAATTTAACTCAGGGATGATAATTGGATTTTTCTGAGTTTTCAGGGACTCGTACGTCTGTCTCAATTTTAGTTGGGACTTATATGAGTTTTTTCATGTTTGTAGGGACTTAGATGTCTTTAACTCAAAAAATAAATGGCCCATAATTGCTCGAATGAAACCAGAAGCTTCATATATAACATATATATACGGTGCCTCCAGTGTGAAAAAGAAGATCAGTGCTGACCAATGCTATTTTTTACAAATATTTTCCATCCGGTTCTATTTTTGCTAATATTAGTTTAAACAGTGCTATTTATGCTAATTGCCCTTTTTATTTTAATTCATTTTTTTTCTCATATAGGAATAGCAGCAACAATTTATATAGGAATTTGAATATTGGATATAATATGGATATTATATGAATTTTTTTAAAAGAATTTGGTGGGTAATTTTTTTATTTTTTTCTTGGACAAGACGGAGAGGGTCCCATTCTACCAAGAAGAGGTTCTGTATATTATATGAATTTGAATTTATATGAATTTGAAGTTATTGTTAAAATAGTATTTGATATGTATAATAACATCTGTGAATTGAATTACTCGATTAATTGGTATGAGCTGTTACTCAAGTGGCAACTTTTACATGAGCATGAGCTGTTATCGACTACTATAGAATGAATAATGGTTGATGGGCCCATGGCCCACGTTTGATAAAAAGCCCGGGGGCTTGGTTTCATGGGCAGTAGCCCAGTGTGTTGTAAAAACAGACCTCCTTCCTATAGACTTTTGTCTGTTTCAGGGACTTGTACGCTCCTCCAGAGCCTTGAATACAAAAAAAAAAAAAAAAAAAACCTACTATAGAATGAATAATCCATTTTATATTCTCACATGATACTAGAAGTATTTTTTGTTAGTACAAAACTTATCTAGAAATAGAATATTTAGATGTACATATTATCCTATGATGTAATATCTGATGATAATGTCACAGTGTTATTAAAAAAATGTATCTAATTTCTATTTTTTAATTAAATTTTTCATTATATCCTTATCATACATTGAAAAAATTACAACCTACCTGTCATTTTGCCTAAAAATCATTTTGATATACCTTTTTGTGTAAAAGACTTCAAAGTTGCATCCATACATGTAATTTTATGCAAAATTCTATATTGGTCTTTTAAAGTTTTGTCACTTGTGTATCAGATAGTTAGATGTTTGTAGTTTTCATTAAAAAAAAAATGGTGCTTAATGAAAATATATCCTTAGTGTAATAAGTAACACACGACAATTGCGCATACACATGACTAGTCTTAATAATTTTGGGGCATGAGTAATTGGATTTCTCCAACATCTTTTCATGTATTTAGGTCATGTTCAAAATGGGTTTGGACATTACTTTTTTTTTTTAAAACAACTTAGTTTTAAAACTGAGTTTGCAGGAAGCTTCCACTCCATCGATTATTTTTGATAATTTTTTATGTAAAAATGATGTTTGCAGCTTTTAATTAAGCCGCAATATTCTTCTGTTTGAAAACAGATTTGAAAAACTCAGCTTTTTCTATATCCAAAAACATGCCTCACCCATTGCCGAGCAGACCCTTGTTCCATTATTTTCATTGTGTTGTTTTTTTACTTGGTCTTTATCATTTTTTTTATCTCAAGTTTTGATAGTCTTTAGATTTGGAAAATGTGAGACTTAGTCTCGTTTACAATCCTAAAAATAGTTTTTATTTTTATTTTTTTTCAAATAATATACATGATCTAATTAAGATATATATTTTTATAAAAAATGAAGTATATATTCCAACGAATTGTATGAATCCATTTATAGAATGTGAAATACCAGATAATTGAAAATTCTATGTATTTGAGAATCCTCCTAGGATAACAAAATACAGTAGAGAAGATAAACAAATTTTAATAATCAATAATCTCCATTCATAATATGATTTACAAGTCTATTTATAGGGAAGAGAATCCTTAACACATTATGATCTTAACTGCTTTTCTAAATCAGTTAAATAGAATTTTAACAAATTTTCTAAATCTAAAAATCACAAATAAATTCGTATATAATCCTAGCTAATAAATCACAAACAAACTTCGTATATATCCTAACTAATATTCAAATTCGAATTCAAATAATCATTTGAAATTCAAACATAAATATAGTAACTAAAACAAATAAAATAAATCCTAACAAACTCTAAAATTGTCAAAAATAGTAAAAATAATAAAAATTGTAAATCATCTATAATTGTTCATTTGATGGTCCTCAATGCAAATCGAACGGTCCATGATCGTGCTGCATCACCTCCTTAATTGTTATAAAAAGTAAAATATACACTAAGATACACTAATGTATTTAAAAAAAAAGAATATAAATTACACTATATAAGTGTAGAGACGACCAAAGGATTATTTTCAAACGGTAGAAGGGGCTACAAAACAGGTTGGCTGAATGTAACTAACTTGTCAATTATTTAAAAAAATATCCACATCCAATCTGTATCCATATCCAAAAATACAAGAAATATCCAATATAAAAAAAATTTGTATCCGTATTCAAAAAAATTATCCTAATCTGAAATTCGGATCAAACACGGATATGACTCTATCCACTTTACATCAAAATACAGATAAAGTCTACTAAAAGCATCAGGATGGATTATTTTAATATTAATATGATATCTGGATTATTTTCAAACCTTGGATGAAAATCTAAGGGTTCAGATTCACTCATCCATTAGGACAACACACAAAGTTAGGATTCCAAAAAAAAATCAGTCGTCTCTTCTCAAGCCCCTCTCTCACTCTCTACGTCTCTCACAAAGTTAGGATTCTTAAGTTTCTCAAGCCTTTCTCTCTTTCTGCGGCTTTCTCAAAGAAACCAAATCGATCAGTTAGATTCAGGGTTCCTGATGCTCGGCTCTCTGATTCCGGATCTCACAGTTTTCACATTTATTTAGGTAGATCTGAAGATCTGGAGCTTATTCTACTCCAATGCCTCAGTTTTCACATTAGTGTGTTTGATCTATTTTGATGTAGAGTTTTAGTATTTTTCTTTCACGGTTATGGTTGAGTTGTTGTGATCTGTTTGAATGAGAGGGTTTGGAGAGGTTGTGAGTGTTGAACGATCTCTCTATGTGAATGTGGAGTTGAGTTACTCTGTAAAGTTTTATTTATGTGTGTGATTAAGGTGGTTTATGAAAATCTCAGTTTCTATTTGAATCATAAATGAAAAAGTTTCATTCTTGCTTAATGTTCGGATATTTATCCAAATCCCCAAAGGTTTGGATCGGATACGGAAATATGATTTTGAATATAAGGATATTATTTCAGATATTTAGTTCGGATATGAATATATATATAGATATGATCTGATCTGTTTCGTATCCGTCCGATTGACATACTTAAATGTAACAATGCACGTTTTCGTTTGATTTAGATCACACGAAACCCACGGGGAGGGGGGAGTAACACAATTGGAGAGAATAAATGAAAGTCCTTATATTCGGTTACATGTGACTTTCATTTCATTTTATGAAGCCTTGACAATTCCACAGTTGTCATTCATTGTGGAACAAAAGTAAACCATAGAATAAAAAATTTCATTATCATCCAAACAACAAAAATTTTTTATTACGTTTTTAAACGAGAATAAAAACACAATTAAACAAAAAAATGAATTAAACAAAAAAATAATTTTAACTCCTTATTTATACTGAAATATTTATATATCCCTGAATAACTTATATCATTACAAAAAAAAAAGGCTATAGTTTAATTGTGTGTGTGTGTATTTTTCATATTTATAAAAATATATTATTTTATTATATGAAATATATATTTTAAAAAAAAATATTTAGGTACTTTACTACAAATGGAACTATGACAGCCTAACATTTTCAAAAAATCATTTATAGTACTCTGGCATATTTAAATCACTTACTATATAAGGGATGTAATGTATAGGGTTTTGGGACAATTGGCAGAAGCAATGAAAACCTGCCAAATACCATCAAACAATCAAAAGTATAATATAGTAAGATTTTTTTAAGTAAAAAATGTACTTTTTTAATCAGTAATATTATATATAACAATATTTTGATTTGTTGATCTATTTTTTCTTATTGTATTCACAAAGATAGTTAAGATTTTCACTTAATTAAATTATCAATATTTTGATTGAGATAGAGTTTTTGCCCTACTAAATTAATGGATTAGCTTCTCAGTGCATTAATTTATTTAAAATAAATTTAATATCTTTAAAAATTCATAATCCGTATTCTTTTTTATTTTATTTTATTTTATGCTTTTTAGTTAGTTATTAATTAAACATGTTAGAAAATTGTATATATATATAATCCAGTCAAGGGCACGGGCTGGGGCCCGGGCCCCCAAGGCATCAATCAACAGAGGGGTTATTCATGCATGGGTAAGGAATAAATGAAAGGGTTTTTGCATATACACCCTTCAAAAAATTTTATAATATCAAATACCCCTTTTTAAATTCTATTCCCAGGTTTTAAATTTTGCATCGATGCTTTTTAGGGGTATTTTGCGCAATATAAATTTTGTAAGTATCCTTTTGAGTGGTTTTGTTAAATATAGTGATTGTCTAGGGTTATTTTGACAAGATAAGAACTTTTCAGAAGTACATGCAAAAAATGGTATTTGAAATTGAAAAATGTTATGTGCATTCCAGATAGCATGCATACATTTGAGTTTTTTTAATTGTATACTTATAATAAAATATACTAATATTTTATAAAAATGAAATACTTGCTCATATAATAAATATTCATTTTATTTATGTTTTTTGAAGTGCATTAGACGTTGCAAATAAAAATAAGGCCTAAAAAAATAGACCGAGTGGATTAACGCCCGTTGAGATATGAGGTTGTAGGTTTTTTTTTAAAAAAATTTGTGAAAAGCTTTGTTTTTGAAGCATCATTTTTTATATTTTTTGAGATGGGAATAATGAGATTTTAAAAATTTTCATAGATCTTCAATAAGTTATTCTATATCATTATAAAACCATTTTAATTTCTTCTTCTTCTTCTTCTTCTTTTTACTTTAAGGATTTGATCATTATACAACTGTCTTAATTTCATTTTAACTTATTACATATCTATAATTATTCTTTACATCTTATTAAATCTATTGGCCCTCTGACACCCCCTTGCTCTAATTCCTAGCTTCGCCCCTGAATCCAGTGATTATTCTCTAGATATAATCTAGTTTTAGATCATCAACAACATATCATATTATTTTGAAATTTGTTTATGCATGTCATCTTTTAAATGTAAATAATAATAAATTTTTTTTTGATGAATTAGTTAAAATGAATCTCAATTTTATTCAAATAAAAGCAAAACATGTCTAAATCAGTCAAATATGACATATAACAATAAGTTCTTAAACTGATGGAAAAAAACGCATCACGAGTCGTTGGACAAAAAATATAAATAAAATTTTGTTGTTAGGGTAATAATAATTGATAGAAACAGAGAATAAAATAATGGAAATCCTTGTATTCCACTTAGGGTTTAATCCCTTTATATATACAAATGTAGGAGTTACACGTGTAATACACTACACACATTATAAGATAACACATATAATCTAACAGCCCTCCTCAAACTCACGGTGGATCATACAAAGTGAGTTTGCGAAGAAGAAACTGAAATCGAGGAATTGGATGTGACTTCGTAAAGAAATCAGCAAGCTGCTCAGCAGAGGAGATATGCGGAAGCGATAATGTCTCTACAAGAAAGTGCTGACGAACGAAGTGACAATCGATCTCAATGTGTTTGGTCCTCTCATGAAAGACCGGATTGCTAGCAATCTGAATAGCAGACCGGTTATCACAGTGAAGAGGAGTAGGACCAGTTATAGTAACTCTTAGATCCACCAAGAGACGTCTGAGATGAACAATCTCTTTGATGGTGATAGCCATTATTATAAAACATTTTAATAATAATAATAAAACATTTTAGTAACACAATTTGTAATTGAAAGATCGTGTGACATGATCACTTGAAAAAAAAAAAAACAGATAATATAAAATATTGTTCCATTGATGTAACGTGAAATGATTCTACAAAGGGCTTTTTGCATAACACCTTTCAAATACATGTTAATTATTTTTATACCATTGTAGATCACATATTTATTTGTATACCATGAAATCTTATTTTAATATAAAAATATACCATTTGGTACCTAATTTAATTATAGTTAACATATAACTAGTGAAAAGAAATTATAAAAATAACCTTAGCTTAAAGTTTATAATAATAGTGTAATATTTGTAATCATATTTTGTAATAATTGATTATTTTTTTCTCTTTCTATATTTGTTTCAAATTAAATATATATGTTGAGTTTTTCTATAGTTTTATTATTTTGTTAAATGATAGGTATTTAAATAATTTTTTTACTTTTATAACATTAATGTAATCAAAATATAAAATATAAAATAATCATAAAAAAAATGAAATGATGATGTGGCATATCATCATTGGACATCTGATATGACTAGGAGACCATGATACATGAAGTCAAAACTAAACAGTTGAGAATTGATATTAGGTGTGTGATTGTTTGAACCGCCGTTGCACGTCCAACAAAATCATTGATTCATTGATTATATCATATCACAAAACAAGTATAAGTAGTGCATCAACTTATGCATCCTTTGTTGCCATGAAAATGAAGTGAAAAAAAAAGAGAAAAAAGACAAAAGATGAATTCAAGTGAGCATGAGATTGTAATAGCTGGTGGTGGGATATGTGGCCTTGCAACTGCTCTTGCCCTTCACAGGTACGAATAAGTTTGATATGATGTTATTTGATAGTTCTTCATATAATGCTACATGGAATAGATTTATATTCTGGGCTAAATATCAACCAAGATAAATATTTTTAAACATTTACTTTTTCAGCGTTGTTATTTTCATCTTTAATCGGATAAAACATGGATTGAAATTGGTATTAGGGCTTCTGTTGCATTATTCACGCATCAATAAAAGATTTGATGCTATTAAAGTTGCTTATTTGGCCCTTATATATAGTGGCGGAGCCACCTTCGGCCCAGGGGGTCTCATGCCCCCCCCCCCTGTATTTTTTTTTCTTTTTCTAAATTTTTTTTTTTGTGATAGATTGATTTTAATTAGGATAATGTTACATACAGCTCTAATTCCAGTTTACATGTGTTTTAATTTTTTTTAAAATAATATACTTCATTCAATGAGGTACATGCTTTTATTAAAAAATGAAGCATATATTTCAATAAATTGCATGTATGCATCTAGAAAATGTAAAAAAAATTATCAAAGCATATACCTCATTAATGTAAATACATGGGCAGTTAATTTTCTATTGACATATATAGAACTGAAATTGGAGCTGAAAAAAAATTGTGTGTAATAACACTCTTTTAATGATAACCCATAGGTCATGGGCCCCACCTACATATGAAATTCCTAAAAAGCAACAGCCCACCACTAAAAAAAAAAACATTAGATTTATATTTTGACTTTTTTTTTTGTAAATCATTGATTTAAAATTTGACACATAGTTTTAGAAAATGATAATTATCTTTTAGAATTATTCAGTGATATATTTTATGTGAATGTCTTTATTTTATTTTATACATATTTATTTTTTAATATATGCTACTGAAAAAAAAAACATAATGATATATTTACTTAATTCACATTATGGCCCTTTTATAAAAATCATGACTCCGCCACTACTGTTTATATATCACTTTAGTAAACATTGATATTACACAGTTTGATCTTGTTATGACTACACAAACACTTCTTTTACTGATTTTTTTTGAAAGTTTAGTATTCTTGGAAGATAATTTCAAATCATTGATCCTGTTGTGTAGAATGTCCCTTTAAGCTTAGGAAAATCTCATTTTGATTAGTCATATCTCATAAACTAGTTTCATGTGAAAATTTAAAAATGGTTGATTACTTTATAATTATTCATTATTGAATGGCTGACAACAAATTATAAAGCTATGAGGTTACTGTTTACTTATAAAATACTATGTAATCTTCCCTTATCAATAAAAATTTATAAAAGAAATATTTTTTTATGTTTATTAAAAAATATTTAAAATTTTCATTAGTACAAGATCTCATAATTTTTTTAGTTTCTCCATGGCCACAAAACCTTTAGATCAGTGGTGTGAGACACTGCTCACTGCTGCTCGAGGAACCATTCCAAGTTTGACACTTTGTTGGTTGCATCTGCCTGTAATAGTGGTGGATTTTTATAGTATGGTTGGGATTGTATCGCCATGTTCAGGCCTTTTGTGAAATAAAAAAAGCAATATTAGAGTATTATTTTAGTGTTAAATTTTTGTTTGGAGAGGTGGAATTATATGGTGAGGAATATTAACAATATATAAAATAGTATATGGGGTTTATTGCTTTTTTTTTTTGACAATGGAATTTGTTTCAAAGGCAAAAACAATAGATTTTAGAGATATAGTTTGGTGTATGCGCTTTGCGCGTGGTATCGAGTTCTGTGAAAATTATGCTAATGAAATAAGTGTGAAAAACATTAAAGTTCAGATAAGTATGGCCCCCAAGAAATTGCAAATAACTCTGCTAGTTGGATGTATGCGCACCCACGCGTAATTGAATTATATAAGCTACTTTATATTATAATTGAAAGATAAACAATAGTCCATATTATTATAAACAATTCTTCTAAAACAAAAATAATGTTTGATAATATGGGTTCTATTATGTATATTATATATTTTTTAAATAAAAAATATATTATTATTTTTCAGCATATACTTCTTTTTCGTATGAAGTTCTTTTTACAACCCGAAATACACCCTCATATACTTTTTTATTCATTTAGTAGTCATCTTACGATGTATATACCTTCGTAGGTGAGATATACACTTTGTTAATTTTTTGAATGTATGCGCACCCATGCGTCATTGAATTATATAAGCTACTTTATATTATAATTGAAAGATAAACAAGAGTTCATATTATTATAAGCAATTCTTCTAAAACAAAAACAATGCCTGATAATTAGGGTTCTATTATATATTTTTTATATTTTTGAAATAAAAAATATATTATTGTATTTCAGCATATACTTATTTTTCATATAACAGTTTATTTTATAACTTGAAATACACCCTCATATACATCTTTAATCATTTAATAATTATCTTCCGATGTACATATCTACCTTGTTATTTTCATATCTACTTGATATATACCTTGTTAATTTTTTTTAACATTTACTAAAAATAAGTATATTGAATTCAAAATGGTGCAATGTTTATTATTTTTAAAAAATTAAAACATATGATAACTGTATTTAGGATTGTATTCGGGACTGTACCTAACATTAAGTGAATATCCACTCAAAGTTATATTAAAAATAAAACAAAATTTTTTATTCATTCTCTTTTTGAAGGACATTAATTTTTGAAAAGTTTTAGACTAAATCATTTTTACCAACTAAAACTCAGACCACAAAAAAAAAATAAAAAATTCTACCATTACATTCAACGAGAGTATGCACAATCGACCATATAATCAAATTTTCGATTACTACCCATTAAAAAATTGATTACCAAACCCCCTAAAAACAATCTAATCAATAAAAAAAACACTGCAATATATATATATATATATATATATATATATATATATATATATATATATATATATATACAGATAGGGTCTAGTTGTGAAACTGGTAGAACCTGGGGGTGGATCTGCAGAAAGCCCAGAAAAAAGACAAAATTAGCCGTTTTTTTATTAGGGACCTGGTTATAAATATGAGGGACTTATTCATAACACATATAGGGGTCATTTTGTTAAACTTAGAGAACTTTTCAGGGACCTTGTTATAAATATAAATGATGTGAGGGTCGATCTGCAAATAGCCCAGCAGGTCGAAGACCTGCCTGCTGTGCCGCTTTTATTAGAGTACTAGTCAAGGACACGTGCGATGCGCGTAACAACAAATATAAATAAGTAGTATTAACTTCTCAACATAAAAATAGCAGTAGCTTGATAAGAACATGAGGAACATTGCTGAACCAAACCAAGAAAAAGAATTGAATAAATATAATTTTTTAATAAATAAAAACGAATAGAACAAACAATCATTGTTAACAATTCAAAATAAAATATTAAACAAGATAACAATGAACAGATAAACATGATAAACACGATAAGCTAATAAATTTGTTATACATTGAAGATTACTCTATGACGAAATAACAATCCAAACTAAAAAATTTTAACAATCCAAAAGAAAATTGTGAATATTTTATAATTTTATGGGTATCTTAATGGTCTGAAAAATCTTTGGACGAAGTTTCATAAAATTTGAAATCCAAAAAGTCATGTTTTGAGATTAGGAACTTGTTTATAAATATTGGAATTTGGATCAGGGATTTGTTTGCAACACAGATAGGGTGTAGTTGTGAAACCGGTAGAACCCGGGGGTGGATCTGCAGAAAGCCCAGGAAAAAGACAAAATTAATTGTTTTTGGTTAGGGACCTGGTTATAAATATGAGGGACTTGTTTATAACACATATAGGGGTCGTTTCGTAAAACTTTTAAAGCCTGGGGATCTATCTGAAAAATGGCCCATTGTCCGATTAAAGTGTTTTACACTAATCTTTGGCGCTAACGTGTACTGCAGGGCAAAAAATTTTGTCCGCATATGGTCTGGTTATAAATTTTGTCTATATGAAAAATGCCTCATGTGTCTCATTGAGCAAGTCGAAGACATATGAGACTTGGTTATAACACATATAGGCCTAGTTTTGTATGAGGATAAAGTATTGGGATAAAAAAAAATTAGGTTAAATCACTTGTTATCCCATATGACATAAAAAAGGAATAAAGTATAGGGCTGGTAAACGAGCCGAGCAGCTCGGGCTCGGCTCGGGCTCGGCTCGGTTAAAGCTCGCTCAGGCTCGTTCGATTAGACAAACGAGTCGAGCTTGAACAATTTTTAAAGCTCGGTTTGTAAACGAGCCGAGCCTGAGCCGAGCCCGAGCCTAGACGAGCTCGTTTACTTAACTGAAAAAAGGTTAACGAGCCGAGCCCGAGCCTGAACTTATGTTACTTTCACATGTATAAGGTGTTGTGATTTATGAAATGTGACTTCTCAAATGCTAAACAAGATTTTTTTTTAGCTAAACGAGCCCGAGCCGAGCCTTGATTTGAGCTTCGACTTGGCTTGTTTAACAAACGAGCCGAGCCGAGCTTCAACTGAATTTTTAACGTGCCGAACGAGCCGAGCTTGAACACAAAATGAAACTCGTTCCCAAGCCGAGCCGAGCCTGATACTAAACGAGCCGAGCCTGAGTAGGCTCGGCTCGTTCGGCTCGTTTATCACCCCTAATAAAGTATGGACAATTGTCCACATTTTGATATAAAAAATAGGGATAATTTGTTTTGGGTAAAAGGTGGAATAGACTTTGTCATAATTTTTTATCCCTATTTTGTAAAATTGGGATAACATTAATGATTATTTTTTTTTAAAAAAAAACCAAAACAAAAAAATAAAAGAATGTGTTTCACTAAACAACATTAATACCCCTATTAATAGGAAGGATATGTTTGATTTTTTTTTATTTTAAATTTGAAGTTATCCCATATTTGATCCAAATATAAAATTGATGATAAGAACACATAAAATGAGGATAATAAAAAGCATTAACAAATACAAATCTAGATAAAAATAGTGAACTTTTTATCCTCGTAAATTAGGCTAACTTATCATAAAAACTTATCCCTTTACCAAATTAGGTCATAGGGTTTTTGTTATAAAAATTCCAAAACCTGAGGGTCTATCTGAAAAATGCCCCATTGACCGATTAAAGTGTTTCGCACTGATCTTTGGCGCTGACGTGTACTGCTGGGCGAAGACCTTCCTGCGGTCCCTCTTTATATATAGAGTATAGATATACGGAAGAAAGAGGATGCATTATATTTCTTGGGGCATTAAATATCATAATGGAACATCAAGTAATAAATGGTCTTCAAACAAACACATCATTTCCCTCGAAAAAAATTCCACTTGTAGGAAACCATTGGACCTTAGGATAAAGTTAGTGGCTATCAATGCAAGACCACATACATTTAAAAAGCATGTCATTTTCACTTTTGTTTCCTCCTCTTGTTGTCATATAATATGTAAAATATAAATTATTATAGATTTAACAGGTATTGATTGTCTTAAACTACGAGCCATTGTTCATGTTTATTCTCCTCTTGCCTGAATACCTAGGTGAATGGGGTTTGAATCAATCGGAATTGGATCATTACTAAAAATGTCATATAATTTTTTTCATTGATCGTTCCCACAAAATCAATCGAAATTGGATTCAGATTAGGAAGGAGGAATTCTCTATCTAGACCAAAGTTATCAAGTGATTTTAATTGTCCTATTCAATATATTAATGTATTGATTATTTCTTATCGAATTATATATGTACAGAAAGGGTATCAAGAGCATTGTTCTTGAGAGATCTGACACACTACGTGCCACTGGAGCGGCCATCGTGGTCTACCCCAATGGTTGGCGTGCACTCGATCATCTTGGCATATGCTCAGAGCTTCGAGAAAAATGTGTCTCTATCACAAAGTAAAATCCTATCGATTCTCCATGAAAGCTACTAACTTTTTTTTTTTATGACCTACTTTGATAAAAGGATTGATTTTTATGATAAGTTAGCCTAATTTATGAGCATAAAAGTACCATTATTTTTTACCAGATTTGTATTTAGTAATGCATTTTATTATTCTCGTTTTTTGTGTTTTTATCATTATCTTTGCATTTGGATCACATAATATAAAATATGGGATAACTTCAATTTTTTTTTTTAAAATACCAAGTTTACTTTTTCTATTAATGGGGCATTAATATTGGTGGTTTTGGTTTCATGAAGTTTTTGGTTTTTGTTTTGTTGGGAAGGACAGTCATAAATGTTGTTCATGTTTTGCAAAATAAGGTTAAAAAATAGAAATAAAGTCTGTCCCACCTTTTACCTATTACAAAATATCTCTACTTTTTTCTCAAGACAATTGTCCATATTTTATATTTTTTTTGTTATGTCATATATATGGGATAACATATGATTTAACCCAATTATTTTCTTATCTCAATCTCTTATCCCAATACCAAACCAGGACTAAAATTGTTTTGTTGAATTTTAAAAATAAAACAAAAATTTTGAACTAGTAATTAAAATTTTGTGAAATTTTAAAGTGAACTTTGTTATCTATTTATCTATCTATCTTAGCTTTTTATATTGAGGGATGTAGTGAGGCAACTTTGTATTTTGTGTGGGGCATTGTTGACTTATTTGCACAAGTGTTCATTACCCATCTCCTACACTTTCCACTACTAACCACCTTATTCATTTCCTATGTCACCCACCATTTTTCCATGACTTGGAAAACCAAAATTAACCATCATTTTCAAGAACTCCCATTTACCTATACATAGACCATCACTTCCCATAAGCTTCTTATTTCCTATGCCTTGGTAAACCACTTTGATTACCCTTTTCCCATAAACCTCCATCAACCAATACTTTGGTACTCTATACTAGGTGTCATGACTCCAACTACCCACAACCCATTTCCCATACAACTTTGCCTATAAAAGGAGCCCCTCTCTATCATTTCAACTCAACTCAATCTAACTCACTCCACAAAAATCCCAACACCACCTAAAACATACACTTGTCCAAGCTTGTCTCTAGTAGCCCAATTTTGAATGTAAACTTGTCTCTTGTAGTGAAATATAGTTGTCAATATTCCCTCATCTTGGACTTGTTCATTCTTCTTCTATTCTCAGTTGTGAATCTTGGGCTAGTGTGACTTTGGTTGCACTATTCGAGAGTCTCGTGTCTCTCCACAAATTTAAAAATCATATGTGGAACACATTATTTGAAAACTGATTTTGGAGAAGCAGAATCAATTTGATAATTGGTTCCAAACATAATCTCAATGTTGTTAAATGAAGGTGATGTATCATCAAAATCAGTGATCTTTTCTTTGTCCATTTTCGCTCTAAATTCATCTTATTCATGTCACAAGGAATTAAAGCTATTATTCATTTAGATCTAGAGTTGATCCAAATGTTTTCAGATAACTGGAATGTTTAAATATGGAAACTAATTAGAGTGAACAAATGTCTTACTGAAAAAAAAAAATTAGTGAACAAATGACATATTAAGAATTAAAAACAGTGGTTACAAAATTTTGGGGTTGCAATTGTGACTCCTCGTTGGAGATCATAGAAAGAAAATACAAGAATAATTTAAGATATGAAGATTTTTTTATTAATCATATAAGTGTTAGATATATATTTAGAGATACCTTGATATCAATATCCACTTTTAGATCATGTTGAATATTCAGGTAAATCATTATATTTTCACAATCAGATTCAAAACAAATATGAATATTCAGATAATTGACAACCTTAGAAGTTAGAATTAAGGTAAAAAGAAAATATGATTCATCACTTTTGGAAAGAAAATTAAACTCATTGGAAAGTGTGATATTCCTCTCAATTTATGCCAATTATATGCCGCAATTAATACAAGTTGGATATATAATGGAATTTGATGAGTCCATTTCTTCTTATATGTGATTAATAGACTAATTGCGAATTGACAATGTTTTTTTCCCCAAAATTATATATGACATGGTTTAATTGATTAACTTGCATGTTGATTAAATATACTAGCGTTTGATGATAGTTTGGCACAATATTTTTTGTTATTTCTCTGTTTAATTTTACAAAATAATTTTATTTGTTTTAATTTATTTTCTCATCTTAATTATGTGCAGGATTGTAGATTTTTACGATGGAAGGCTGAGGGAAATACCAGTTGGGTAATATTTCATTCCAAACCACAATTTAGGCTTATTTTAATTGCCTCAAGAAAATGAAATTCACATGTTCGCGTGATTGTTATCTAGAAAAAATGTTGAGTGCATATTTAAAAAATAATCATGAACTGAAATTGCAAAATTGAACTCTCACACTATGCAATAAATCTTTGATAGGAAGGGTGAGCTTCGATGTCTTAAGAGGAGTGATCTTATACACACTCTAGCTAATCATCTCCCCCACAAGACAATTCGATTCGGTCAACAGGTCATATCAGTTGAGATGAATCCTGAAACAAGCTTTCCGATCATCCATTGCGTCGATGGAACTACCATCAATTGCAAGGTGTCCTTATTACACAAGTACTTGATCATTTTTGACAAATTGATAAGTGAAATGAATTTAAATGAACCCGACACAAGTTGCGGCCCTTATATATATATATATACACACACACACGAAATGACCAAGTATATATATTTTTCCTCTGATTATTGTAGGTTTTGATTGGTTGTGAAGGCGTAAACTCCATTGCAGCAAAGTCACTGGGGCTGAAAGCCCCAAGACTTCTATCCATATGTACAATTAGAGCCTTCACAAGCTACCCAAATGGCCATAGCTTCACCAACGAGTTCATCCGGATCAAGAGAGGGTCTTTCACTATAGGTTTCATTCCTATCAATGAAAAGGTGGTCCACTGGTTTGTTGGTCGTCCATGGATCTCTGAAGGTAAATTAATGGTGCCCCTACTTTCCATATATTTGTCACATATTTTATTGTACCATAAGGTATCTTGTAAGGTTCCGTTTGGTATGATAAATATATATTCATAAATCATATAGAATAAGTGCGATTAAATATGAAGATCATTAAATCATTTTTTTAAATATGATGTTTTATGATATTCAGAATATAGACATAGAAAAAAATATTAAAAATTAAAGTTAGTTTAATAAATATGAAAATATTGGTAATCATTCAAACTGAATTAGAGATAACTAAAATGCACGGTTATGATGATGGATATTTATGAGCTTCAATTGCTGAATCTTTATGAATATTTGGTTGAGTATAAGATACTTTGCGAGAGTATCGATGAAATACGCTGTTACAAGTAACCTTTATATGATAACGAGATATACACAGTACTACATGAAATATATGCATGCAATAGTTTTCTTACTTGATGTGAAAGAATATTCAATTCATCGAAACATACATTATATATATATATATATATATATATATATATATATATATATAAAAGTAAATACCTTTAAAAAGATTCAGAGCAGCTGAGAACTCGTCTATAAAAATGAAAGTACTACATGCATGACTACACGTAAGGATTCATTTTCAAATAATGATGTGTAAGCCATTCATTTATCAACAGATTCCATAGCAGAGAAAGATTGCACCCTCCTTAGAGACCTGACTATCGACATGATGGAGGGCTTCCCCTCCCACCTCATCGACATGGTCCAACGAGTCGATCTAGACTCCCTCAACCTCACCGGCATCAGGTACCGGACGCCATGGGACTTGGCCTTCGGAACCTTTCGGAGAGGCACCATGGTCGTCGCTGGTGATGCCATGCACGTGATGGCACCGTTCATCGGACAAGGCAGCTCCACCGCCATCGAAGACGCAATTGTGCTCGTGAGGTGCCTCGCGTGTTCATTTCGTGGCAGCGATGGCGGTGACTGGGACCGGATGATGAAAGTTAGGGTTGAGAGGGCAATGGATGAGTATTTGAAAGAGAGGAAGATGAGGTTGATGAGGGTATCCACGCAGACATACCTGTTAGGGTTGATGTTCGAGGTGCCATCAAACGTTGTGAAGCTTGTGATCCTTTTCACATTGTTGGCTTTCTTTGGGCTCAATTCACTTGGACATGCTCAGTATGATTGTGGTCCTCTTTGAAAGTGAAGGGGATTCATATACAGAGAAACTGTTGGTTTTATAGCATGAATGCTAAGACAATATGTTGATTATGTTTGATTTTGTGATTTTTGAAATTGTACTTCACATAAACAATAAACATGTTTTTGTTATAAACTAAGTAGAATACATACACACAAGTATACATAAACAAAGTACACAAGCATATAGAAGAGAAGTAGAGAGAGATTCTTATTCACTATTTGTTGGTTATGGAATACATGAGAAACCCCTCTATTTATAGGGTGCATAGAGGGATCCCAAAGGTGGGGAGTTACAAGTCTATAGAGGTGAGGGGGGAGATAGTGGGGCAATAATGGTGAGTGTTATGGAATAGAAGAGTGGGGGAGGTTATGGCTTGGAGGAGTGGTGGTTATCCACTATATTCACAACACTCCCCCTTGGATGACCACTACGCTAAGAAAATTGCCTCATTAAAACCTTGCTTGGAAAACCCAATGGGAAAAAACCAAAGCGAAGGAAAAAGAGTACAATGTAACTTAATCGTATAATAGTGTATGCGTTTGACACTGCCTCATTAAAACCTTGCCAAGAAAACCCAATGGGACAAAACCTAAGCGAAGGAAAAAGAGTACAGTTCAGAAAATGTCATAAAAAATTACTCCCCCTCATAAGTACAAGATTTCAAGAATTTTGGTCGCAAACTCATCGCATCCCGATTTCATACACCAGCTTCTTGAATGTTGATGTCGACAAAGCTTTAGTAAACAAATATGGAAGATTGTCCTTTGACTGAATTTGTTGAACATCAATTTCATGTCTCTGCTGGAGCTCATGAGTGTAAAAGAATTTTGGAGAAATATGCTTCGTTCTATCACCCTTGATATATCCCCCATTGATTTGAGCAATGCATGCTGCATTGTCTTCATATATAGTTGTTGGAACATCTGTAATGAGAGATAGTCCGCATGCAGTACGAATATGATGAACCAAAGACCTTATCCACACGCATTCCCGGCTTGCTTCGTGGAGTGCAAGAATCTCAGAGTGGTTAGAAGACGTGGCGACCAAAGTCTATTTCGTAGATCGCCAAGAGATTGCTGTGCCACCGCAAGTGAATACATAGCCTGTTTGTGAGCGAGCCTTGTGAGGATCTAAAAGATATCCTGAATCTGCATAACCCTTTAGTTGTGCACCATTATTGGAATCCTTTGCATAGAATAAACCCATGTCTGATGTTCCACGAAGATAACGAAAAATGTGCTTCACACCATTCCAATGCCTTCGAGTTGGTGCAGAGCTAAATCTGGCAAATAAATTAACTGAAAATGCAATGTTAGGTCTATTGCATTGGGCCAAATATAATAAGGCACCAATTGCACTAAGATATGGTACTTCAGGACCAAGAAGATTTTCAGTATCTTCTTTTGGACGAAAATGGTCCTTCTTTGGGTCAAGTAACCTTACTACCATTGGAGTATTTAATGGATGACATTTGTCCATATTAAAACACTTCAGGATTTTTCAACATATGTTGTTTGATGAACAAGTATCCCATTTGAACTTTGCTCAATTTGCAAGCCGAGACAGTATCTTGTTTTTCCAAGATCTTTCATTTCAAACTCCTTTTTCAGATATTCGGAAGCCTTTTCGAACTCTTCAGAAGTCCCAATTAGATTAATATCATCAACATATACTGCAATAATGGTAAATCTGAGTTTCGTTTTCTTAATAAATACATAGGGGCATATTGGATCATTGACATATCCTTCTTTTATTAAGTACTCACTAAGACGGTTATACCACATTCGTCCAGATTGCTTTAACCCATACAAGGATCATCTTAGCTTGATTGAGTACATGTTTCGTGGTTTTGCTTCAGGTAATTTTAGTCCTTCAGGAACTTTCATATAAATGTCGGTATCTAATTTTCCATATAAATATGCAGTAACCACATCCATTAGATGCATGTCAAGTCCTTCTAAGACTACAAGACTAATTAAATACCAAAATGTGATTGTGTCCATCACAGGAGAATATGTCTCTTCAAAATCTATCCCAAGTCTCTGCAGGAAACCCTGTGCCACAAGACGAGCTTTGTATCTAACAATCTCGTTTCTTTCATTTCGTTTTCTCGCAAACACCCATTTACATCCTACTGGTTTAACACTTTCAGGGGTTAGGACTACTGATCCAAATACTTGGTGTTTTGCAAGTGAATCCAATTCTGTTTGAATAGCAGCTTTCCATTGTGGCCAACAATTTTTTCGTCTGCATTCATCCACTGAACGTGGTTCTAAATCATTGTTTGAAATGATTTCTGTAGCTACTGCAAATGAGAATATATCATCAACAAGCACTTGCTTTCGATCTCACAATATTTGTGAATTTGCATAATTTATGAAAATTTCTTCATTTCCATGTACTTGTTCTTCATGCACGGGCATCACTTCAGGGACGTCAGTCTTTTCGGGGACTTGTGTCACTTCAGGGACTTCTTCCTCTGTAGGAGTTATTATTGTGGGTCTTTCAAGTGTTTCATACTCTTCTAGAGAATTATTCTTCATTGTTTTTCTCATTCGGGGAGCTGAATCTTTTGAGCCTATAGGTCTTCCACACTTCAGGCGTGTTTTTGTTGATTCATTAGCCGGCATATTAACATTTTTTCCTATTGGAACATTAATTCGAGCTGGAGTATTAGCAGCTGGAATATGTGATTTCATTATTTTTGCTGCATCATTGAATGCATCTGGCAATTGATGCGCAATTCTTTGAAGATGGGTGATTCTTTGCACTTCAGTTTCACATTGATTAGTGCGAGAAACAAGATGAGATAAAGATGGAGTTTGCCATGTAAGTTCACGTCGTTCTTCTGGTGACGGATTTTCTCTCCCTAACGACGGGAATATTGTCACATCAAAATGACAATCCGCAAATCGAGCGGTAAAAACATACCCTGTCAATGGTTTAAGATATCTTATAATAGAAGGAGAATCAAAGCCTACATAAATTCCCAATCGACGTTGAGGGCCCATTTTAGTTCGTTGTGTAGGGGCAATAGGAACTTGTACAACACAACCAAAAATTTGAAGATGTGAAATATTTGGTTGGTGACCCAGTACGAGCTGTAAAGGGGAATATTGATGATCAACAGTTGACCGAAGGCGAACTAATGGTACATCATGCAATATAGCGTGACCCCAAGCAGAAACGGGTAATTTTATCCTCAAAAGCATAGGACGTGCAATTAGCTGAAGATGCTTGGTGAGTGGGACAACCCAACCCAGTTTGAGAGGCGTTACATGCTTTGGGCGTGTACCGATCTCCCCTGGGGCGTATAGTTTGTATTAATTATTGCAATTATAATCCATGTATGCATGATGTGTGTGTAGAATTGCATGCCACCCTAGATTGTGTGATAGGGACTTGCACCCTTAGGATTGTGCATGAGCCGTGCATCCTGCCACCTCGCTATCATGCTAGGAAAGCCCGACCTGTGCATGCGTCCTATTAGTTTGGTTTATTTAATTAAATGCGAACTGTAATAATAGATAGCATGCTTAGGGAATATAAGGGGGCCTTGCGAGGTTAACATTGAGACCCGGGTTAGGGTACTCCGTGTTCCTCGTTTGGTTGTCGGATGTCCTACATCGGGACCTCAGGTTACCCTCCCAAGGTCTCTTTTCCCCATATTGGTCTTATTTATTTCCCCGCATCCTGGTTATGCGCGCTGGTGGAATTATGAGGAATTCAAGACATTAGAGTTGTAGAGATGTGCTGTCAGCGGATCCGAGTGGATCATATGCGATGGATAGGCTGTTCTGTTCCCTTCGTCGGATCCTGTTAGAGACTACCTCAGCGTTAGACAGGTTGTCCCGTGCAGGGGCTCCCATTAGTAGGCGCCTCCTGATTTTGGTGAAGGACTGTGCTGAACATGAGAGTGGCCAAACGACCTACGGAGTGAGGAGAGACTATCGGTGGACCAAGGGTGACCAACAGCCTAGTCAGTCCCAAGAGCCTATGTCACCTGGCGAGGGTGAGGGTGAGGGTATAGTGGGCCGGCGATGCGACGACCCACAGGTTTATGTATGGATGATTATCAACCCGCTAAGTCCCAACATCCTAGGTCACATGTTGAGGGTGAGGGTGAGGGTGAGGGTATGGGGTTCGGCGATGTAACGAACCCCCGGATTGTGATATTATGCCACTTGTGGCTTATGAATTGCTTAAATGTGGTTAATATGAACTGTATGCATGGGTTGTGCTATTCACTGAGCGTGTGGCTCACCCCTCGCATATTGTCTTTTTCAGTGATCTCTGAGGGAGGAGCTTCCCGAGCGACTACACCGGTAGAGGGTAGCGCCGCGTCCCACGAGTTTTGAGGCCATCAGCACCCTTCTTTCAGTTGTATGTATATATTCTGTGCTTGGGCACCTAGCTGGTTTATGTATGGATTTTATTTGTGTATATATATATGGGCATGTTGGCTCTCACAGGACTTATGATTGTGTATCGAGTCTGTAGTATGTTTTGACTACAGACTCAGTCTTTTAGCTTCCGCATTTGGTGTATATATTATGTCAGCCCTGTTTTTATCTGTGTTGTCATTTTTAGTTGTTGTTTGTGGTATATTATTGAACTCTTGTTACTGATATCATATATACACTTGCCGCGTCCTGGGGACGGCCGCCCTGGGGCGTGACAAAAGTTGGTATCAGAGCCTGGTCCTGTCAGAGCCAAGTGTCTTCCTTTTTCGTAGAGATGAGTCCTAGGATTTCTATATGCGTATTCTGATCCTAGTGTCTGGTTTTCTTAGGTTGCTGATATGCCTCCTCGCAGAGGACGACGCGGACGTGGCCCCTCTCGACCCTTGGAGGTCTCCGGACCTGCCAGAGTCGAGGATGTTATTGGTGAGTCCTCAGCCGAGAGGTCAGGACCAGCGCAGGAGCCTCCTGCCTGGGAGCGCGCGTTTGCGCGGTTAGCGGATTTGGTGGAGACCCAGACGAGGATGTTAGCAGATCAGGCACGGGAGATTCGGGAGCTGCGAGCGGCCCGTGAGGCAGTTCCGCAGGTTCCCCTGGTGGCGGATCCACCCGTAGTGCCCGATACACCCCCAGTCCCCGTGGTGGAGATTCCGGCGGCCAGAGTTCAGGATCCTCAGGAGAGGGAGGCAGGGCTAGAGGCTGCAGCGAGGGTCCAGCAGAGTGGACTCTCAGCCTTTCTGAAGCTCCACCCTCCCGAGTTCCGAGGACAGACGGAGGACCCCCTTGCTCCCGAGAGATGGTTGATGGAGGTGGATACCATCTTCTCGACGATGCTCTGCACAGACCGCCAGAGGGTCTCCCTGGCTACATTTATGCTGAAGGGTAGCGCCGCCGACTGGTGGGCTACCAGATCAGTGGACCTCCCAGAGGGATTGGAGCGGCTCACGTGGGCGGGGTTCAGGGGATATTTCTTGGAGGAGTATTTCCCCTTCTCGACGCGACAGATAGTGGAGCGGGAGTTTGAGCAGCTGACTCAGGGCACCATGTCCGTCGCTGACTACTCCACGCGGTTCACGAGGCTGTCCCGATTCGCTCCAGCTCTGGTGATGGACGAGGTGATGAGATGCCGTCGGTTCGAGCTCGGTCTCAGCAGTGCCATCCGAGTGCACGTCACCGCCCATGCTTTCACGAGGTTCTCCGACTTGGTCTCGCGGGCGAAGACAGTCGAGAGAGACCTCGGGATCCAGGTGCGGGCTCCGACCCCGTCGACAGAGCAGAGGCCACCCAGAGGTCAGGACAGAGGGCAGCGGAAGAAGAAGAGGGCCCGCTTCGAGCAGTCAGCGGCTCCCTCCTCTAGATGCTGTGTTAGAGGTAGCATTGCCCGTGGGAGACCGGATTCTCCTCAGTTCGGTGTACCGAGGGTGCACGGTGGAGATCGCGCCCGGTGGAGCTGGTGGAGCTCGCGATGGCGGATTTTGATGCCATCCTGGGGATGGATTGGCTTGCAGCTAGTCATGCCACCATCGACTGTTTCGCCAAGTCGGTGTCGTTCCACCTTCCTGGTCGGAGGTCCTTCCAGTTCGTGGGCGATCGAGACGTAGCTCCTCTGGGGTTCGTGTCGTCCATGCAGGCGTGGAGACTCCTTCAGGGTGGATGCGAGGGCTTTCTGGCTTATATTGCTCTGGAGGATGCACCGCTGCGGGCAGATATCAGTCAGACTCCAGTCGTGGCAGAGTTTCCCGAGGTTTTCCCCGACGATCTTCCGGGATTACCGCCGGACCGCGCGATTGAGTTTGAGATCAATCTGCTTCCGGGGACCGAGCCGGTTTCGAGGGCTCCGTACCGGATGGCTCCCGCAGAGCTGAGGGTGCTGAAGGAGCAGTTGGAGGAGTTGCTGGAGAAGGGCTTCGCACGTCCGAGTGTGTCTCCGTGGGGAGCCCCTGTCCTGTTCGTCCGGAAGAAGGACGGTTCACTGCGGCTGTGTATTGATTACAGGCAGTTGAATAAGCGGACAGTGAAGAACAAGTACCCGTTGCCGCGGATCGACGATCTGTTTGACCAGCTTCAGGGAGCGTGTGTCTTTTCCAAGATCGATCTCCGCTCGGGGTACTACCAGTTGAAGATCCGGGAGTCAGATATTCCGAAGACGGCCTTTCGCACCCGGTACGGGCACTACGAGTTCAGAGTACTGCCTTTCGGGTTGACGAACGCGCCGGCGGCCTTCATGGATCTGATGAACCGGGTATTTCGACCCTTCCTCGACTCCTTTGTGGTAGTATTCATCGATGATATATTGGTGTACTCGAGGAGTCTGGAGGAGCACGCTCACCACCTCCGCACTGTTTTGGAGACTCTGGCTGGACATCAGTTGTTCGCCAAGTTCAGCAAGTGCGAGTTCTGGTTGGAGCGGATGGCCTTTCTGGGCCATGTGATTTCCGGTGAGGGTATAGCTGTGGACCCGGAGAAGACGCTCGCCGTGTCGAATTGGCGTCGACCGTCGAACCCCACTGAGATTCGGAGCTTCTTGGGCTTGGCGGGGTATTATAGGAGGTTTGTGGAGGGTTTCTCCAAGATAGCCGTTCCTCTTACCCGCCTCACTCGGAAAGACGTTCGGTTCGAGTGGTCCCCTTCTTGCGAGGAGAGCTTCCAGGAGCTGAAGCGAAGGCTCACCTCAGCGCCAGTTCTTACCCTTCCATCTGGGAGTGGTGGGTTCGCAGTATACACAGATGCATCGCAGTTGGGTGTGGGTTGCGTCCTGATGCAGCACGGTAAGGTGGTGGCTTACGCGTCTCGTCAGTTGAAGCCCCATGAGCAGAACTACCCCACCCATGACCTTGAGTTGGCTGCGATCATATTTGCGCTGAAGATGTGGAGGCATTATCTCTACGGAGAGGAGTTCGAGCTCTTTACTGATCATAAGAGCTTGACGTATCTGCAGTCTCAGCCGGAGCTCAACATGCGACAGAGGCGTTGGGTTGAGTTCCTGACAGACTACGACTGTGACATCGCTTACCATCCGGGTAAGGCGAATGTCGTTGCAGATGCGCTCAGTAGACAGCCCCTGGGCATGGCCGCCCACATGGCTGTCCGTCGTTGGAGGCTTCTGGAGGAGGCCGCTTGCTGGATCAGTGTTCGGGAGACCCCTGCGGGTGGCTTTTGGCCAGGCTGGTGGTGCAGCCGGTTCTTCTCGATGAGATCCGCACGGCTCAGGCTCAGGACCCGCATTTTATAGTCCTTTCTGAGGGCGTCGCCCGGGGCGAGCGCCAGGACTACCAGATTCGTGCAGACGGGATCCTGAGATTCAGAGGCCGAGTGTGCATCCCCGACGACGCAGAGCTGAGGCGGAAGATTCTGGACGAGGCCCATCGCTCGAGGTACACAGTGCACCCTGGAGGCACGAAGATGTACAGGGGCCTTCGTCGCGGCTACTGGTGGCGCGGGATGAAGACAGATATTGCCAGATTTGTTGCCCGATGCCTAGTATGCCAGCAGGTGAAGTCGGAGCATCAGCGCCCTGCGGGGAAGCTGCAGTCCATTGAGATCCCTCAGTGGAAGTGGGAGCAGATCACTATGGACTTCGTCTCGGGTTTGCCGAGGTCACGCTCGGGTCGCGATGCCATCTGGGTGATCGTCGACCGGCTGACGAAGTCTGCTCATTTCCTCCCCATCCGACTCACCGATTCTCTGGACACCCTGGCGCAGTTATTCGTCTCCGAGATTGTCCGACTCCATGGCACTCCAGTCAGTATCATTTCTGATCGAGACGCGCGTTTCACTTCGAGGTTCTGGCGTAGCCTCCAGCACGCCCTTGGTACGAACCTCCACTTCAGTACAGCGTTTCATCCTCAGACGGACGGCCAGTCGGAGAGGACGATCCAGACCCTTGAGGACATGCTGCGGGCCTGTGTGCTCGATTTCGGGGGCAGTTGGGAGAGGCACCTTCCGTTGGTGGAGTTTGCCTACAACAACAGCTATCATTCGAGCATCCGGATGGCTCCCTACGAGGCACTTTATGGCCGCAGCTGCAGGTCCCCCCTGTGTTGGGATGAGGTCGGAGAGCGCCAGCTAGAGGGACCAGAGATCATTCACCAGACCTCCGAGATGGTGAAGACGATTCGCGAGCGTATCCGAGTCGCTCAGAGTCGTCAGAAGAGCTACGCCGACCGCCGTCGCCGTGAGCTCGCCTTCGAGGTCGGTGATCATGTGTTCCTGAAGGTGTCCCCGATGAAGGGCATCTTCCGATTGGTGTGCGGGGCAAGCTGAGTCCGCGTTTCATTGGGCCTTTCCTCATACTCGAGCGAGTTGGAGGTGGCCTATCGCATAGCTCTGCCCCCACAGTTGGCTCAGGCCCATGACGTCTTCCACGTCTCGCAGCTGAGGCGATACGTCCACGATCCTGCTCACATCATCCCGTTCGAGCCGCTCGTCTTCGAGCCGGACTTGTCTTTCGTGGAGTAGCCGATTGAGATCATGGACCGCCGCGAGAAGAGGCTCCGCACCAAGACCGTCCAGCTGGTCAAGGTGCGATGGCAGCACCGTTCCGGTGCCGAGGCCACCTGGGAGCTCGAGGACGCCATGCGTGACGCGTATCCGCATCTTTTCCCTTCTTAGATGTACTTGTATTTATTTTGAGGACAAAATTTCCTAAGGGGGGGAGAATGTTATATATGTGTCACTTTTTGGCCTATTGGCAATCATTGGAGCATTTTTAGCAGTTTTAAAATTTTTGTTTTTCGATCGGAACCGCATAATTTTGACTGTTAGCTATCGTCCGAGTTAGAGGACTCCGATTGAAAATCTAACTGCATATTATGTGTCCTGGTGCCATTTTAAGCCACTCATGAAAATTTCATCGAATTCCGGCATCGTCTCCAAAAATTTCGCAGTTCCGGGGCGTATCCGGGTTTTTAAGTCGCACGATATATATAAGTGAGAGCTAAAATTTCGAGTTACTATTCATCATCCCTACCATTTCACTTTCTCTCTCCCCTCTCTCTTTTTCTCACTTTCAAGCCCCCTAGACCCCTCAAACCTAAAAACCTAAAGCACGAAAAGTGTAGATCGGGTCCCGATCTACACTCCGGTGTTTTCAAATCCCGTTTCCGGTGATCCTAGCCTCCCCGAGCTCCCCTCTCTCTCCTCTGTTTCGGGCCATTTCGAGGGCCGTGATAGATCGGGGCGTAAGAGAACCGTTGGGAAAGGTTTCGGCGCACGAAGAGCTACCGAACATCCTTCCCTCCCCTCGGTAAGCCTCTTCTCCCTATTTTTCTTGCATAGATGTATGCTAGGGAGGTGGATCTAGGGTTGGGTGGTGGTCGGGGGCGGTGGGTGGCCGTCGGAGGGCTGTGGTGGCCGTCGGAGGGCCGTGGGGTGGTCGGAGGTGGGTGGTTGGGGAGCTCGGGCTGGTGGGAGGAGTCCTCGGGCAGCAGGCAGCAGCGGCAGCGGCTCAGGCATCGCACATGCTGGGCGCGCGCGGGCATGCGCGCGTGCGTGCGCGGGTGTGCGTGCGTGCGGCGTGCGCGCAGGTGTGCGCGGGTCTAGTGCGAGGGGCTGGTCGTGCTGGGCGCGCGGGACGGGCTGGCAGTGCTGGCGTGCTCGGGCTGGGGGTCTCAGGCAGCACAGGCAGCGAGCGCAGGAGCTGGCTGGGCGTGCCCGTGATTCAGCTAATCCATTTTGGGTGTGCACATGAGCAACAGGGTGTTCAACATCGATGCCAAGCGCCATACAATAGTCATTAAAAGTTTTCAATGTGAATTCACCAGCTCCATCAAGGCGTATTGACTTTATAGAATAATATGAAAAATGAGACTGTAATCGGATTATCTGAGCAAGTAGTCTTGCAAATGCAGCATTCCGAGTGGATAATAGACAAACATGCGACATCTAGCAAATGCATCTATAAATACCATAAAATATTTGAATGGTCCACATGGGGGGTGGATTGGGTCACATATATCACCTTAGATTCTTTGTAAAAATGTTGGTGACTCAACATTGATTTTTGTAGGGGATGGTCTAACTATCAATTTTCCTTGTGAGCACGAAGTGCATTGATAGTGATTAGGTAAAAGAATCTTCTGGTTCTTTAATGAATGCCCAAATGAATTATCAATTATTCGATGCATCATTGTAGATCCTGGATGCCCGAGACGATCATGCCAAAGTGTAAAAATATCTGAATCATAGAACTTCTGGTTCATTACAGCATATGATTCGATTGTTTTTATGGTTGTATAATACAACCCAGATGAGAAAGCATGAAGTTTCTCTAATATATGTTTTTGGTCTGAAACAATTGAAGTAATGCATAAATACTCCATATTATTTTGATTGATAATCTCAATATGATATCCATTAAGACGGATATCCTTAAAACTTAGCAGATTTTTCTGGATCTTACTGAATATAATGCATCATTAATACAAAATTTTGTACCTACTGGTAATATTATATTTGCTCTTTCGGAGCCTTCAATTAATTTCATAGTACCAGAAATGGTATTAAAATTTGCATTGATTAATGTCAATGTCGAGAAACATTATTTATTTCGTAGGATCGTATGTGTTGTAGCGCTGTCTACTAGACAAATGTCACGCCCCAGGGCGGCCGTCCCCGGGACGCGGCAAGTGTATATATGATATCAGTAATAGGAGTTCAATAATATACCACAAACGACTACTTAAAATGACAACACAGGTAAAAACAGGGCTGACACAATATATACACCAAATGCGGAAGCTAAAAAGACTGAGTCTGTAGTCAAAACATACTACAAACTCGATACACAATCATAAGTCCTGTGAGAGCCAACATGTCCATATATATATACACAAATAAAATCCATACATAATCCAACTAGGTGCCCAAGCACAGAATATATATACATACAACTGAAAGAAGGGTGCTGATGGCCTCAAAACTCGTGGGACGCGGCGCTACCCTCTACTGGTGTAGTCGCTCAGGAAGCTCCTCCCTCAGAGATCACTGAAAAAGACAATATGCGAGGGGTGAGCCACACGCTCAGTGAATAGCACAACCCATGCATACAGTTCATATTAACCACATTTAAGCAATTCATAAGCCACAAGTGGCATAATATCACAATCCGGGGGTTCGTTACATCGCCGAACCCCATACCCTCACCCTCACCCTCACCCTCAACAGGTGACCTAGGATGTTGGGACTTAGCGGGTTGATAATCATCCATACATAAACCTGTGGGTCGTCGCATCGCCGGCCCACTATACCCTCACCCTCACCCTCGCCAGGTGACATAGGCTCTTGGGACTGACTAGGCTGTTGGTCACCCTTGGTCCACCGATAGTCTCTCCTCACTCCGTAGGTCGTTTGGCCACTCTCATGTTCAGCACAGTCCTTCACCAAAATCAGGAGGCGCCTACTAATGGGAGCCCCTGCACGGGACAACCTGTCTAACGCTGAGGTAGTCTCTAACAGGATCCGACGAAGGGAACAGAACAGCCTATCCATCGCATATGATCCACTTGGATCCGCTGACAGTACATCTCTACAACTCTAATGTCTTGAATTCCTCAGAATTCCACCAGCGCGCATAACCAGGATGCGGGGAAATAAATAAGACCAATATGGGGAAAAGAGACATTGGGAGGGTAACCTGAGGTCCCGATGTAGGACATCCGACAACCAAACGAGGAACACGGAGTACCCTAACCCGGGTCTCAATGTTAACCTCGCAAGGCCCCCTTATATTCCCTAAGCATGCTATCTATTATTACAGTTCGCATTTAATTAAATAAACCAAACTAATAGGACGCATGCACAGGTCGGGCTTTCCTAGCATGATAGCGAGGTGGCAGGATGCACGGCTCATGCACAATCCTAAGGGTGCAAGTCCCTATCACACAATCTAGGGTGGCATGCAATTCTACACACACATCATGCATACATAGATTATAATTGCAATAATTAATACAAACTATACGCCCCAGGGGAGATCGGTACACGCCCAAAGCATGTAACGCCTCCCAAACTGGGTTGGGTTGTCCCACTCACCGGAACTCGGGTCGACGCGCGACCGTAAGTCGAGATCTGCAAGACAGGGTATTACTTGGTAAGTATAAATCCATAAATATTATTAAATACACAAAAATACACCAAATAAACGCCCAACGCTCGGGCGAACGTGCATACGGCCGTACGCACGCCAACCCGAGCACTCCGCAACCACCCGCACGGCCGGCCACCACCCGCACGGCCACCCGACCGCCCGGACGCGCCGCCGCGCCTCAGCCCGCGCACTCCGCGCACCGCCAGACCCTCTGCCTGCCGTCTGGACACGCCGCCGCACCGCCTGGGGCACCGCGCGTCCACCGCGCCCAGCCGCAGCAGCCCGCGCGCGCCCCGCACGCCGTGCGCTGGCCCGCGAGCACCCCGCACGCCCCCGCGCGCGGCGCCTCGCCCCCGCGCACACCACCTCGCACCCGCATACACTACCCCTGCCTTGCCGCGCCTCGCGCACACTGCCCTGCTCGACCAGCACTTCGCGCACAGCACCCCGGCTGGCCTCCAGCTCGTCGACGCGCGACCGTCCGTCGAGATCTGCAAGACAGGGTATTACTTGGTAAGTATAAATCCACAAATATTATTAAATACACAAAAATACACAAAATAAACGCCCAACGCTCGGGCGAACGTGCATACGGCCGTACGCACGCCAACCCGAGCACTCCGGCAACCATCCGCACCCCCGGCAGCCACCCGCACGGCCACCCGACCGCCCGGGTGCACCGCCGCGCCTCAGCCCGCGCACTCCGCGCACCGCCAGACCCTCTGCCCGCCGTCTGGACACGCCGCCGCACCACCCGGGGCACCGCGCGTCCACCGCGCCCAGCTGCAGCAGCCCGCGCGCGCCCCGCAGGCCGTGCAATGGCCCGCGAGCACCCCGCACGCCCCCGCGCGCGGCGCCTCGCCCCCGCGCACACCACCCCGCGCCCGCGCACACTACCCCTGCCTTGCCGCGCCTCGCGCACACTGCCCTGCTCGACCAGCACTTCGCGCACAGCACCCCGGCTGGCCTCCAGCTCCCCCGCCGAGCGCACGCCCAGCCAGCTCCTGCGCTCGCTGCCTGTGCTGCCTGAGACCCCCGGCCCAAGCACGCCAGCACTGCCAGCCCGTCCCGCGCGCCCAGCACGACCAGCCCCTCGCACCAGACCCGCGCACACCCGCGCGCACGCCGCACGCACGCACACCCGCGCACGCACGCGCGCATGCCCGCGCGCGCCCAGCATGTGCGCTGCCGCTGCTGCCTGCGCCCGAGGACATCTCCCACCAGCCCAAGCACCCCAACCACCCACCTCCGACCACCCCTTGGCCCTCCGACGGCCACCACAGCCCTCCGACGGCCACCCACCGCCGCCGACCACCACCCAACCCTAGATCCATCCCCCTAGCATACATCTATGCAAGAAAAATAGGGAAAAGAGGCTTACCGAGGGGAGGGAAGGATGTTCGGTAGCTCTTCGTGCGCCGAAACCTTTCCCAACGGTTCTCTCACGCCCCGATCTATCACGGCCCTCGAAATGGCCCGAAACAGAGGAGAGAGAGGGGAGGTCGGGGAGGCTAGGATCGCCGGAAACGGGATTTGAAAGCACCGGAGTGTAGATCGGGACCCGATCTACACTTCTCGTGCTTTAGGTTTTTAGGTTTGAGGGGTCTAGGGGGCTCAAAAGTGAGAAAAAGAGAGAGGGGAGAGAGAAAATGAAAGTGGTAGGGATGATGAATAGTAACTCGAAATTTTAGCTCTCACTTATATATATCGTGCGACTTAAAAACCCGGATACGCCCCGGAACTGTGAAATTTTTGGAAACGATGCCGGAATTCGATGAAATTTTCATGAGTGGCTTAAAACGGCACCAGGACACATAATATGCAGTTAGATTTTCAATCGGAGTCCTCTAACTCGGACGATAGCTAACAGTCCAAAATTATGCGGTTCCGATCGAAAAACACAAAAATTTTAAAACTGCTAAAAATGCTCCAATAGTTGCCAATAGGGCAAAAAGTGACACATATATAACACAAATGTCACCAACCATAGCCATTCTTTCTCTTTAACAAAGAGCTTCTCGTGCTGATAACGTGTTATAAACTAAGTAGAATACATACACACAAGTATACATAAACAAAGTACACAAGCATATAGAAGAGAAGTAGAGAGAGATTCTTATTCACTATTTGTTGGTTATGGAATACATGAGAAACCCCTCTATTTATAGGGTGCATAGAGGGATCCCAAAGGTGGGGAGTTACAAGTCTATAGAGGTGAGGGGGGAGATAGTGGGGCAATAATGGTGAGTGTTATGGAATAGAAGAGTGGGGGAGGTTATGGCTTGGAGGAGTGGTGGTTATCCACTATATTCACAACAGTTTTTTTTTTTTTGTGTACATAGAGGCCTTGGACAAGGGCAACACTATCCTCCTTACTCAAACCCAAAGCAACTGTGGGCCAAAGCTAAAGGTCCTCAAAAAGCTCGAGGCTTGAAAACCTGGTCCGCCTGGCCCGTTTTCTGGGTGGCCGGGCTCGTGCCTGATTCTGGGGTCCGGGCCCGACTCGTAGGCCCATGGGGGTAATTCAATAAATGAGTCACATGCAATTTTATGTAATTTTTATTTGAATTGTGATTGAATTATACAAATTATTAACATTTATATAGGTGCCAACCTAGTTAGATGCATATAGTTATTTAGGTTTTCAAGTAATTAATTAATTTTTTTTTTTGAAAATTCAATAGATATAAATATTTTTTTTAACATTGTACTTTAAATTTTGTGTTGTTTTAACATTATACACAAATGTACAACTTAAAATTAAAAAATTAAAAGAAATAAGATGTTTAAAGTCTGGGCCAGTAGGCCCGCCCGTGGGCTCGAAGCCCAGGCCTGGGCCCCTGGGTAGGGCCTGGATACTCTTTTTTGCCGCGGGCCTCGGCCTGGCCCGGGCCTGTTGGCCTAGCAGGCCTAGGGCTGGGCCTAGGCCCTGTTTTAAAGAGCCGGGCCTGCCCGGCTCAGCCCGTTGTTGACCCTTAGCCATAGCCCAACACACAACACAGAACAACAACAGTTGGACTAAAGCCCAACACAATAGCTCTGCCCAACATGGCTATATTTTCCATTCTCGCGGCTAATGAGATTCAAACCGGGGTAGCATTAAGGATGCTAGCGTCCTTGCACCACTGACATAAGCCTATGGAGGACATAAACAATAAACATATTTGAAATTAATAATACATGAAAAAAAATTATGACTTTATTAGTCATGAGAGATTCAGAAGGATCACCACTATTATTTAATGAATATATTATATCCGTCATATTTTTAAAGAAAGCATATGTTTTCGCATTTATTATGAATTGGGTGATGTTAGAGCTGTACATGCAGACGTGAAATATATTCTTTACATAACAAAATATACGCATAATAAAAGTAACAAGTCAACAGCAAAATATATACTTTTCATCTTTTTAACAGGGCCATACTTTTATTGATTTCATTAGTGCCCATACATCCCCCCTCCATCAAGTCAACAGCAAAAGCCCACTCCTACCCAAGAGAAAAACAAAAAAAAATGTTATAAAAAATCAATAAAAAAATATTCTTACATTTTTTTTTTGTATAAATTTTGTTTTTTAATTTTTATCCATTCAAGTGAAGCTCATCTGGAACGGTACACCTTCACGAGGAGTTTTGTCTTAAACATAGGCCACAAGAAAAATTTAACTGCTAACCGCGAAGACCCACTATTATACATTACATTCACAGGTTTCGAATTAACTATAGAAAGATATACGAGCTCGCTTTTTATGTGTGTTAATTTTTAAACACTGATTTTTATTTTGTGTAACACCAAAAATGATGACATTTTTGTGAAATATTTTTTTTTGTTTGTTTAAATGGCAGACTTTTATTGGTTTCATTCCTTTTCGTCTTGGGCGCGTCGATCTCCACCATCGTTTTTCTTACCCTACCAATAAAAAAAAAAAAAAAAAAAAAAAAACGGTGTTTGGCTGTTCCCACCAATCCAGATCGATCGAAATTGGTCGCATTTCAGGTTTTGGGCGACCGGACTTGGTCACCATTTTAGGTTTTGGGCGACAGTAATTGGTCGCAATTTCAGGCTTTGGGCGACTGTAATTGGTCGAACAGGGTTTAAAACTATATCTACCTATTTTTTGTAAACAAATAAATTTTTGGGTTTATCCATTATATTCTACATTTATTCTTTAATCCAAACAACAGCTAAGGGGCCGAAAAAAATGTAAGTAGGTATACTTTCAATTAATTCAAATTTTTATAAAAAAATATCTTATTAGACAAATATATATCATTTTTAAGCTTCGTGTGAATTCGTAGTTAAGAGGATTCTTGGTTTGAAAACAAAAAAAACCTATCAGTTGATCCAAACACATTATATATTTGGCTTTTGAAAATTAGTCCGTCACTTATGTAAAAAAAATTGTTCTTATATTCTACATTTAAGAATAATAATTGATTCTCCTTACATTACAACTCAGACTTGGAGTGGTATGAAGGATTCAAGGAAGATATACGTCATGGGATTATGTTTCCAAGAAAAAAATTATAAACTTTATTACAAATCCTGTTCGACCAAGTTCGGTCGTCCGAAACCTGAAATGACGACCAAGTCCGGTCGCCCAAAATCTGAAATGGCGACCAAGTCCGGTCGTCCAAAACCTGAAGTGGCGACCAAATCTGGTCGACCTGGCCGGATCGGTGGGAAAAGATAAAACACCGATTTTTTTTTCCGATTGGTGGGGTAAGAAAAACCCTTGGTGGGGATAGCCGTGCCCTTTCATCTTTTTAACAGGGGCTCATGTGCCCCTCCATCAACTCAACAGCAACAGCGAGTCAACAGCAAAAACCCACTCCTAACTAATAAAAAAAACAAAAAAAATTGGTAGACCACTCGTGTTTTTAATTTTTTTAAAATAGTAAACACCATCTAATGAAGTATTAATTTTTTTAAAAAATGTACATCGCTTCATTTCAAGTTGAATGAACTCATTTTTAATAAATATAAAAAAATATTTAATGAGGTATATACGTCGTCTAACGAGACCCGTGTTTCACTGAATTCTAACGAGGTATATAAAACTGTAAAAAAAAATTGAGTGTAACAGCGCCCAATAAGAGAGTCTATGAAGCAACACAAACGGGAATAGTAAAAAAAAAAAAAGTAAAAAAAAAATATAACCACTATGATGTATTGATGTGGATGGATCCACCGTCCATGTTTGCTCTCACAAATCATCCCTTCTCTTTTAATTAACATTACCCTCTCCCTTCCACATAAAACGAAAAACCCTTCAATCCTCATCTCTAAGAAAATCTCTAATTTTTATTTTTTATTTTATTAACCTTTCTGCAATCGAGAATCGACAATTACAATTCTTTCCTCTCCTCTTCTCCATCAACACTTTGAATGTATAAAAATTCTCTTTTACATTATTGACATTTTTACTAAATTATTTAAATACATAAAATAATCAAATATAATATTTATTATTTTTAGTGTTTCTTTACGTCAAGCTTTGAATTTGGAGAAGGAAAAAAAAGTAAGATTAAGTTTGCGGGACAATAGGTAAACTATTTAATTTCTTATTTTTATTATTTATATAAGTCATATTAGGCCCCTTTTTATATAAATCCTAGCTCCGCCACTGACGACACCTATATATTATATGTATGAATAATGTTAGACTCAACCCTTTTGAAACAGTCCTCAAAATTTTGTTTATGTATCCCTCATCTATGTAATGAGTTATGTATTTTTATAACAATTAAAATAAAAATTCCCATGGATGTCATAGACTCATTTAAAAAATGTGTAATTTTCTTCCCCCAAAAGGTATATACTTTTTTATAGTGAGTTTATGTGCCTAACGAGTATACAACACTAAAAATAAGATTATAAAATATATTGAGTATAGCAACGCTCATTATATATTGGCTATATATTGGTCACAAATATGGATTCCAAGTAACATGTGAGAGTACCGTGTGATCCAAATGAATACCAATACACTAACCCTAAGTCTATTTACATTCCCAACCGCTTGTACACTATGTTATTGGAGTGTATATTGAGATAATGCAATATATACTTCAAAATGCATCGAGTATATGAAATTTAAATTTTTTCAATTTTCATAAAGAAAAAAAAATATGCTAGTCTATTTAGGTATATATTTTATTTTTTATAACAGTATGTACTTTAATGGTCGAGTGTTTATTTACTTTTTTGGAAAGAAAAACAGGGAAGGCAATTGGGGCCGCACAAAGGTATGAACATCATTTTCCAATCGAGCACTGGTACATTTAATTCCTTCCGTAACTTCGCCTACAATTCAAAAATGGTCCCCAACTCACTTATGCACTGCAATAGTTAGTGTATACTACATGCATTATTGCAATATATAAAAATTAAATTTTTTATTTTTTTTAAATATATATATACAAATATATTTTCATATATTACGATAATGTGTATTTTAAAATATAAACATACCAATATCTTTTTATGTGTATTTTATTTATTTATTTATTTATTTTTTTATAAAAGTATGCACTTCAACTAGTTAACGAAGTAGGAATGCTTATCATTTTTCAATCACATTCTAGAAGGTGCTGGATGGGTTTTCATCTATGGACAGCACTGCTTGTCATTTTTGCATCATTCACTCAAGCATGTAATTAAAAAGAAAAAGAAAAAGAGGAGAAGCACGGATACACCCAGTTCAGTTACTTATCCAATTGTTTATAGAATGTTAGGTGATAATGCAGTGATATATAAAAATTAATTTTTTTATTTATTAAAAAATATACTAACATTTCTTGTGTAAATTTTGTTTTTTAATTTTTTCTATTTATATAAACGAATTTATAGACAGTGGATCATCTATTCGGGTCATGTCCCATGGCGGCATCACTTTAGGCGCGGCTTAAAATCCTGTCGCCTAGATTCAGATCAGTGTAGAACGTGGAATCGTTATGGGAGGCAGCTGAGATTCTCGTGAACCATGGAGACCAATCGTGCAAATGGGACGTAGCTCGGTCCATTGTACCGGCATGTGCGTGGGCCCTATGGCTAGCTCGCAACGAGGTGGTGTTCAGAGGGCGGAAATTCTACATCGAAAATTTGTGGCAAGCTTCAACCATGTTTATCAAGGAGTGGGGTATTCACCTAGTTGGAGCCGCGGGGGTACGGTTCGAGGGAGACAGACTAGTTCTGGAGGAGTATAGCTAGAAGTAGCTAAGATGCTGGGTGGACTATCGTCCACAGGGTACCCTTTTCTTTTCTTTTCTTCCCTTTATTGCGTTTATGTTCTTCCATTTCCTCTCACCCCCTATTCAGACATTGTAATTACACAAACTTAATGACAAGGCATACTGTTTTAAAAAAAAAATAAACAAAAATATTTTTCTAAAAAAATTGATGAATCTAACCGATTGAGACTCCACATTGAATGCACCATTTTTAAAGGGAAAATTCTAAATAACCCCTTGCAAATTGTCTGAAATATGATTTGTTGTAAAGTCTATATAATTCTTTGAAAACACATGTGTAAATCCAAATAAGCCCCTAAATTAAACTTCTTTTGATAGATAAGGAATATTATGTAAATATTTTGTTCGATTAACCTTGAGTGAAAATACAATATTTTAGGTATTGACAAACCCTCGTCATGATATATCAATAGAATAACATTAATTATTTCTTCTTTTTTATTGCACACGTATAACTATCCACAAAAATCACGGAACCATGCATCACTCAAGAGTCAAGAATATATGGAGAAATAAGAGAGAACTAGAGGGTAAAAAAAACTCCAAAGGCTGGATATAAAGTTTGTGTCGAACACAAAGCTTGAGCATAGTTGGAGAAGAAGCCCTTGATGATCCACACTCTGAGATCCCTAAAGTGCCATCTACCACACTTTCTCATTATCAGGTAACTTAGAAACTCTAATAGAGTAACTACAAGCAAGGAAGGGCCATTCTAGTGATGTAGGACAGATTTGGAAAGAAATCATTGCAGAATATTTGAATTTCAAATTTGTTATCAAAATAAATTTTTATAAGATTTTATTTAGGAATTTAAGATTTTTAGGATCTTATGTTTTATTTTATTAAATTTTAATTATTGTCATTGTAATTGTATCTTTACTATTTTTAGTAGAGTCATAATTCACATTATGAATATGTATTTGATGTTTGTGACCTATATAATGAGTGCCACCATATTTTGTAATTTTTTTTTTTTTATCAATTAATACAATTATTTCCCTTTTGGGTTTTTTTTCCCTGTGGATTCAAGGATTCCTTGTTGATTCAATGAGCTTATGAGATCTCAACGCTTGTTGGATCTTTTTATCTGTTTTTACGCTGCGTTAGGCGGTATCAGAGCGAGGATTCGCTGTCGGGCTTGCTGGGCGCGTGCGATCGGGCGCGCTGGGCGCAGTGCCCGGCGTGCGCACGGAGCGCTGCGCAGGGGCGCGTGGCGAGCGGGTGGTGTGCAGGTGCTGCGCAGTGCGCGCAGGGCGAGCAGTCAGTGCGAGCGGGCAGGTGTGCGGGCGATGCGCTGGGGCGCAGTGCGGGCGGGTGCGCGTGCGGGGCGCTGTGCTGGGGCGCAGTGCGCGCGGTTGCACCCGGGGCTGGACGCGCGGTGCGCGCGGGCACGCGTGAGCGTGTGCGGGGCGTGCGGCGGGTCTGGGCGTGCAGGCTGGGCTCGGCAGTGCGTCTGGGCGCGCGGGCCGGGGCTCAGCTGTGCGCCCGGGGCGGGTGGCCGTGCGTGCGGCTGCCCGGGGGTTCGGGATTGAGTCGGGGTGCTCGGGCTCGCGTGCGTACGGGCCGTATGTACGTTTGCCCGAGTGTTGTGTATTTTTAGAGTATTTTGGTTTATTTGTGTATTTTACTCACCGAATTGATTACCCTGTCTTGCAGATCTTGACAGACGGTCGCGCGACGACCCGACTATCGGTGAGTGGTACAACCCAACCCAGTAGGGAGGCGCTATATGCACTTGGGCGTATACCGTCCTCCCCTGGGGCACCATAGGCTATATTAACTTGTGTAATGTGTAATCCATGCAAGCCTGATTAATATGTAGTATGCATGATACCCTAGACCTTGTATGTTAGGGACTTGCACCCTTAGGATATGTGTAAGAGCCATGCATCCTGTCACCCTGTTCTCATGCTAGGAAGCCTCAACCTACGCATGTGTCATACTAGTTTAATTTATTAAATTAAATGCAAACTTATAGTATTTCAGCATGCCTTAGATAATATTATAGGGAGGGGACTTGCGAGGTCAACATTGAGACCCGGGTTAGGGTACTCCGTGTTCCTTGTTTGGTTGTCGGGATGTCCTATATCGGGACCTCATGCTACCCTCCCAAGGTTTCTGTTCCCAATAATATTATACCCTTGTATTATTATTAATAATGCATGTTCCCCGCATCCTGGTTATGCGCGCTGGAGGAATTATGAAGAATTCATGACATTAGAGTTGTTGAGATGTGTTGTCGGCGGATCCGAGTGGGTCATATGCGTATGGATAGGCTGTTCTGTTCCCTTCGTTGGATCCGTGTAGAGACTGCCCCGGCGTTAGAAAGGCTATCCCGTGGAGGGCTCCCATCAGTAGGCACCTCCTGATTTGGGACGGACTGTGCTGAATGTGGGAGTGGCCAAGCGGCCAACGGAGTGGAGGAGAGACTATCGGTGGACCAAGGGTGACCAACAGCCTAGTCGGTCCCAATATCCTATGTCACCATATTGAGGGGTGAGGGTGAGGGTGTGGTGGGTCGGCGATGTAGCGACCCACTGGATTTGTGTAAGGATGATTATCAGCCTATTAAGTCCCAATATCCTATGTCACCTATTGAGGGGTGAGGGTGAGGGTGTAGTGGGTTGGCGATAGCGACCCACTGGATTTGTATAGTTGTTGCCACTTTGAGGCTTGAATAATGAGATTGTGGTTAATAATATCTGGTGGTTAATATAAATTGTGATGCATGGGTTGTGCTATTCACTGAGCGTGTGGCTCACCCCTCGCATAATTATTATCTCCAGTGTTATCTGAGTCGGAACTGAAGGAGGAGCTCCCCGAGGGACTTCATCAGTAGCGGAGTAGCGCCACGTCCCGCGAGTATCAGAGGCTATCAGCATCCCTTGTGATTGTGTGTATTATATTCCGTGCTTGGGCACGCGTTTGTATTGTATTTGGATGTCATTGTATATATTGGCTCTCACAGGACAGTTGATTATGTATCGAGTCTGTAATATGTCTTTGAATTACAGATTCAGTCTTTTTAGCTTCCGCTATTTGTGTATATATCATGTCAGCCTCTTTGTTGTCTGTGTTGTCATTTTTAGCTGTTGTGTGAGTATGTTATTGAACTCATGTTTAGACTGATATCATATATACACTTGCCGCGTCCCGGGGACGGCCGCCCTGGGGCGTGACAAAAGTTGGTATCAGAGCCTGGTCCTGTCAGAGCCAATGGTCTTCTTTTCGTAGAGATGAGTCCTAGGATTTCTATATGAGTATTCTGATCCTAGTGTCTGGTTTTCTTAGGTTGCTGATATGCCTCCTCGCAGAGGATGGCGCGGACATGGTCCCTCTCGACCTTTGGAGGTTTCCGGACCTACTAGAGGCGAGGATGCTACTGGAGAGTCCACGGCTGTGAGGCCAGGATCGGCGCAGGAGCCTCCCGCATGGGAACGTGCGTTCGCTCGGATAGCGGATTTGGTGGAGACTCAGACCAAGGCACTGGAGGCCCAGACCAGAGTGTTGGCAGAGAAGGCGCGGGAGATCCAGGAGCTGAGGGTGGCCCGTGATGCAGTTCCACAGGTCCCCTTGGTGGCAGATCCGCCTGTGGTACCCGAAGTACCCCCAGTCCCCGTGGTGGTTCCGGCGGTGAGAGTTCAGGATCGCCAGGAGAGGGAGGTGGGGCTAGAGGCTACAGCACGAGTGCAGCAGAGTGGCCTCGCAGCCTTTCTGAAGCTCCACTCTCCCGAATTCTATGGCCAGACGGCGGATCCTCTTGCCCCAGAGCATTGGTTGATGGAGGTGGATGCGATCTTCTCGACCATGCTCTGCACCGATCGCCAGCGAGTCTCCCTGGCCACCTTCATGCTGAAGGGTAGCGCTGCCGACTGGTGGGCTACCCGAGTGGTGGACATCCCCGAGGGAGTGGAGCAGCTTCTATGGGCAGGATTCCGGAGGTATTTCCTGGAGGAGTACTTCCCGTTCTCAACGCGGCAGATCGTGATGCAGGAGTTCGAGCGGCTGACTCAAGGCTCCATGTCTGTCGCTGACTACTCCACGCGCTTCACGAGGCTTTCTAGATTCGCCCCAGCCTTGGTGATGGATGAGGAGACGTGGTGCCACCGTTTCAAGCTTGGTCTCTGCAGCGCCATTCGGGTGCATGTCTCCTCCCAGGCTTTCTCGAGGTTCTCGGACTTGGTGTCTCAGGCGAAGACAGTCGAGCGAGACCTCGGGATCCTCGTGAGGGTTCCGACCCTTCTGCAGACCAGAGTCCACCCAGGAGCCAGGACCAGGGACAACGCAAGAAGAAGAGGCCCCACTTTGATCAGTTAGCGGCTGCCTCCAGCAGATGTGGTGCCAGTGCGAGGTTCAGCACCCACTGCGGTGGTGCCAATCCAGGCCAGGCGACCAGAGACGCGGAGCTGCTACCACTGTCAGCGCATCGGGCATATCTCATATAATTGCCATGATACTGGCCGACCCCACGTGCAGCCTAGCGTAAGCAGCAGCATCAGCAGCGGCAGCAGCCACAGGGTGGCTGAATTGACCAGTGGAGGCAGCCAGTGCAGCCGGTGAGGCGTGCCCCTGCTCCTCAGCCGCAGTTCGTTCAGGGAAGAGTTGCAGCACTTTCGGCCGAGGAGGCGCAGGTTCCGGGTATCATGGTCCAAGGTATTGTTTTGTTTTCCCAGCTCCTTATATATATGTGTGTGTTGGTTGCTGTTATGCATGTGTGTGATATCTCGTTAAGCGGGTATCGAAAGTGGTTGTTCAAGTTGAGGAGGTCGGGGTTGTAGCCGTCCTGGCAGAAGGCTCCCATCCGTAGGTACCACCGATGTAGTCGGAGGGGTACTGATCATGGGAGTATGCCAGGTAGAGGCTACCCGGGAGAGGGTTATTGAATGATGTCGTGAGCGTGGAATCGTTCTCCCCTTCGTTGGATCCGAGTAGTGACATCCCCAACGTTAGACAGGCTATCCTGACAGAGGGCTCCCATCAGTAGGCACCTCCTGATGTGTTTCGGACTGTGCTGAATCGTGGGAGTATACCAGGTAAGCTACGGAGCGGGGAGAGGCTACCGGTGGACCAGGGGTGTAGAGCAGTCTAAGTCTCTCCCAAAGTCCCAAAATGTCTCCTTTCAGGAGTGAGGGTGTGGATGAGGCGAAGACGCGTCGCCTCGTGACCCATTCGTTGTTCGACCGTTCCCATAGATGTTGGGTCTGGTCTTGTGATGGATGTTGAAGGATATCGGTGGGTGATTATCTAGATGTAGATAATCCAGTGAGGTTGGTAGTGTTCTTTAAGGGTGATGTCTTCTTCTAGTGTTCCTTTTCTGGTTTAAGGGGCCGTGTGAGGTCAGCGTTGAGACCCGGGCTAGGGTACTCCGTGTTCCTTGTTTGGTTGTCGGGGTATCCTATATCGGGACCTCATGGTGCCCTCCCGAGGTTTCTTTTCCCAGTCAAGGAATACCCTGGAAGCATCAGCTGATGGTGGAATAAGTGCGAGTTTTGGTTGGAGCGTAGGGTTTTTCTGGGCCACATGATTTCTGGCGAGGGCATATCTGTGGACCCGGATAAGATGCTCGCCGTGTCAAATTGGCGTCGACCGTCGAACCCTGCAGAGATTCGGAGCTTCCTGGGCTTGGCGGGTTATTGCGGGAGGTTTGTCGAGGATAGCTGTACCTCCTAACCGCCTCGCTTGGAAGGATGTCCGGTTCGAACGGTCCCCATCTTGCCAGGAGAGCTTCCGAGGCATCGCGGTTGGGTGTGGGTTGTGTCCACGATCCTGCTCCCGTCATCCCGTTCGAGCCGCTCGTCTTCGAGCTGGACTTGTCATTCGGGGAGCAGCCGATTGAGATCCTGGACCGCCGCGAGAAAGGGCTCCGCACCAAGACCGTTCACCTAGTCAAGGTGCAATGGCTGCACCGTTCCGGTGCCGAGGCCATTTGGGAGCTCGAGGATGCCTTGTGTGACGCGTATCCGCATCTCTTCCCTTCCTAGATGTTTTTGTATTATTTTGAGGACAAAATTTCCTAAGGGGGGAAGAATGTTATATATGTGTCACTTTTAACCTTCTGGTCACCATTGGGACATTCTGGCAGTTTTTCATTTTTTTCATTTTTCGATCGGAACCGCTAAAATTTTGGGCTGTTAGCTATCGTCCTGAGTTTGAGGACTCCGATCAAGAATCTAACTGCATATTATGTGTCCTGATGACATTCCAAGCCACTCACGAAAGTTTCATCGAATTCCAGTAACGTTTCAGAATTTCACAGTTCTGAAGCGTATCCGGGTTTTGACTGAGCGAGAAGTCATTGGGAGACTTGACTTGGTCAAGGTGGGGCCCATGACTTGGTCAAATGTTTTTGGCTTTTAGTGTGGTTGGGTTGACTAGGGTCAAACCACACTTAAGCCTCCCTAATCCTAGCTTAAACCCTAATTAACCTAGGTTAGCCTAATCTAAGCGGTGTTGACTAATTTAAGTGAGCTAAAATATCTTCCCCCACTATTCATCATCTTCTCCAAGTTTTACCTCTCTCTCCCCTCTCTTTATTTGCTTGTTTTGATCTAGCTAGAGGGGTCAAAACCAAAAACCCTAAGAAGAGAAAGGATAGGTGAGCTCCCGATCTACCTTCCGGTGGTCTCGGATTCGAGTTCCCACTTGCGTGACCCCTTCTCACGCCCTCTTTTCTCCTCTGATTTCAGCTGGTTTTTGGGCTGAGGGAGATCTTGGTGGTGGTGGCTTTGGAGGTGGTGTTTCGGTGCGCGAAGAGCACCCGATCTCCTTCCCCTCCCTTCCTCTCCTTCGGGTGAGTTTCCTTTCCTTCCATGTCTTGTCTAGATGTATGTTTAGGTGTGTTTTTGGGAGTGGAAGATGTGCTTGGTGGTTTGGAAGTGGTTGTGGTGGCTGTTGGTGGCGGTTGAGCTCGGCTCGGGTGCAAGCGGGTAGCGGCGCGCGAAGGCAGGCAGGCGCAGGCGGGCGAGCTGCGGGCAGGCGCGCTGGGCGCGTGCTGTCGGGTTCACTGGGCACGTGCGATAGGGCGTGCTGGGCGCAGTGCGCGGCGTGCACGCGGAGCGCTGCGCAGGGGCGCGTGGCGAGCGAGTGGTGTGCGGGTGCTGCACAGGGGGCGCAGTGTGCGCAGGGCGAGCAATCGGTGCGAGCGGGCAGGTGTGCAGGCGCTGCGCTGGGGAGCAGTGCGGGCGGGTGCGCTTTCGGAGCGCTGCGCTGGGGCGCAGTGCGCGTGGTTGCACCCAGGGCTGGACGCGCGGTGCGCGCGGCGTGCGACGGGTCTGGGCGTGCAGGCTGGGCTCGGCAGAGTGTCCGGGCGTGCGGGCTGGGCTCGGCAGTGCGTCTGGGCGCGCGGGCCGGGGCTCGGCTGTGCGCCTAGGGCGGGTGGCCATGCGTACGCCTGCCCGGGGGTTCGGGATTGAGTCGGGGTGCTCGGTCTCGCGTGCGTACGGGCCGTATGTACGTTTGCCCGAGTGTTGTGTATTTTTAGAGTATTTTTTGTTTATTTGTGTATTTTACTCACCGAATTGACTACCCTGTCTTGCAGATCTTGACGGACGGTCACGCGACGACCCGACTATCGGTGAGTGGTACAACCCAACCCAGTAGGGAGGCGCTATATGCACTTGGGCGTATACCGTCCTCCCCTGGGGCACCATAGGCTATATTAACTTGTGTAATGTGTAATCCATGCAAGCATGATTAATATGTAGTATGCATGCTACCCTAGACCTTGTATGTTAGGGACTTGCACCCTTAGGATATGTGTAAGAGCCATGCATCCTGTCACCATGTTCTCATGCTAGGAAGCCTCAACCTACGCATGTGTCATACTAGTTTAATTTATTAAATTAAATGCAAACTTATAGTATTTCAGCATGCCTTAGATAATATTATAGGGAGGGGCCTTGCGAGGTCAACATTGAGACCCGGGCTAGGGTACTCCGTGTTCCTTGTTTGGTTGTCGGGATGTCCTATATCGGGACCTCATGCTGCCCTCCCAAGGTTTCTGTTCCCAATAATGTTATACCCTTGTTATTATTATTATATATGTTCCCCGCATCTTGGTTATGCGCCCTGGAGGAATTCTGAAGAATTCATGACATTAGAGTTGTTGAGATGTGTTGTCGGCGGATCCGAGTGGATCATATGCGTATGGATAGGCTGTTCTGTTCCCTTCGTTGGATCCGTGTAGAGACTGCCCTGGCGTTAGAAAGGCTGTCCCGTGGAGGGCTCCCATCAGTAGGCACCTCCTGATTTGGGACGGACTGTGCTGAATGTGGGGGTGGCCAAACGGCCTACGGAGTGGGGAGAGACTATCGGTGGACCAAGGGTGACCAACAGCTTAGTCAGTCCCAATATCCTATGTCACCTATTGAGGGGTGAGGGTGAGGGTGTGGTGGGTCGGCAATGTAGCGACCCACTGGATTTGTGTAGTGATGATTATCAGCTTAGTAAGTCCCAATATCCTATGTCACCTATTGAGGGGTGAGGGTGAGGGTGTAGTGGGTTGGCGATAGCGACCCACTGGATTTGTATAGTTGTTGCCACTTTGAGGCTTGAATAATGAGTTTGTGGTTAATAATATCTGGTGGTTAATATAAATTGTGATGCATGGGTTGTGCTGTTCACTGAGCGTGTGGCTCACCCCTCGCATAATTATTATTCTCCAGTGTCATCTGAGTCGGATCTGGAGGAGGAGCTCCCCGAGGGACTTCATCAGTAGCATAGTAGCACCACGTCCCGCGAGTTTCAGAGGCTATCAGCATCCTTTTTGATTTTATGTATTACATTCCGTGCTTGGGCACGCGTTTGTATTGTATTTGGACATCATTGTATATGTTGGCTCTCATAGGACAGTTGATTGTGTATCGAGTCTGTAATATGTCTTTTGAGTTACAGATTCAGTCTTTTTAGCTTCCTTTATTTGTGTATATATCATGTCAGCCTCTTTGTTGTCTGTGTTATCATTTTAGCTGTTGTGTGAGTATGTTATTGAACTCCTGTTTAGACTGATATCATATATACACTTGCCGCGTCCCGGGGACGGCCGCCCTAGGGCGTGACAATCGTTGCTATGTTTCTCTATGTTATACTGGTGTCATTTGGAGCCTTATTTTTTCATCAACGTTGCTAAAATTTTGGCTTTTAGCTACCTGCTGGAGTTGAGGTGCTCTGATTGAAAATCTGACTGCATAATTATTCTCCTGTTACTGGCATTGGTCTAGTAAATTTTCATCGCATTCTGACGTCTTTTTAGAAGTTATGCAATTCTGGTTGGTATTCTGATTTAATTTTTGTTAATATCCTAGATGAAGAGGTTCAAATCTAATTTTATCATGGGATGTTTAGTTTTGAGTTAGCTTTCTTACAAAAATGGAATTAGATCATCTGGATTCATGTAGCAAAAGTTATGGGTATTTTTCCAATTATACCCTAGGGATTAGAAAAGTCTGGCAGCAGCCATGTTCGATGTTTAGCTCACATTTTGAAATAGCAGGAGGGGTTATTTGATCTGATCATAAACATGAATGTTGTAGATAAGCTTCTTGGATTTCCAATGGATTTTGCATTGTACAATGCGGAGCTAGATTGTGGAAGTTATAGCTGTTCTAGTGTTGACTGTCCAGAATTTTAGTCAAGGATAGCCTAGTCATTTCACCCCCACTAGTTTGTTGTATTTAGGCCCAAATGTCTCTCCTCTCTCTGTCTCTCATTCTCGACTCTCTTTTGGTCCAGCCCTTTTGAGTGTGTTTGGTGGAGTTTTAGAAGGAGAAGAAGATGGAACAAGAAGAGGTAGAGTTAGAAAAAGTGGAAATCAAGGTGTGTGTGTGTGCAGGATTTGTTGTTGTGTTGTCTCTTCCTTCTCCTCCTCCTCTAGAGCACCTCTCATGGTTTTCTCCCCTGTTCCCCCTCCCCTCTGATTCAGCAAGAAGAAGAGAGGCTAAGATTGAGGTGGTGGTAGTGGTGGTAGTGGTCGAGGTGGTAGTGGGCACGCTTGTGAGCTCCCAGATCTCCCCTTCCCTCCCCCCTCTCTTGGTAAGCTTTTCCCTCTTCTTTCTACTGGTTTTTCAACATGTGGGTATGTGTGGGTGCTTTTGGGAGAGTGTTGTTATGTGAAATTGTTATTGCAAATGAGGTTGTTGTGTTTGTATTTGTGCATGAATGGTGGTGGTTTTGTATGGTAGTAAGGCAGATTTATGTCTCCTTAATATCCTTATGAAAGTAGTACCTAGAGGCATGTTTTGAGGCTTGTGTCCTCTTGTAATATGATCATCTATGTGTCTAGATGCTATATATGAAATTTGGGTCCATATGATATTTTTGTTGTACGTTATAACCTATTTTGCATGGACTGTTCAGATTGGCGTGGGAACTGTCCAGTTTCTGAAAGGATTTTATTTTGACCTTGTAGAGGCAAAATTAGGTTATGATGTCTTCATGGATTATGATCCCAACATATCAGAGAATGTGTATGATTTATTGCATAATTTGTGGATGTGTATTTGGTGCTGTGGGGATCAAATAGTTGGGCTGATTGTAGCAGAAATAACAATTTTGCTTAATTGAGTGTCAAGGAGTTGTTATGCATGTTGTGAAAACTATCTGGAGTTAGGGTCTTCATGAAGTAGGATTATATGTGTTTCAGGAGGTTCCATATTTTAATTATGAATCATTGGTTGTGTTTTGTAGCTTTCATTGGCGGAACTCGCGATGAATGGGTCATTAGATGAGTGGTTTGATCCAACCCATCGGAAAGCGTTGAATGTACGTAGTCGTGCGTCAAGCATCCGTGGGGTGCCCTAACTATACTACTTGTTGAGATGAGTAGTATGGTCATGTCTAACCCATATTATGCTAGATATCTTACATGCTAGGCCTGTATAGCTCGTATATTGCGTAGAACCTCCTAATCTACCATATACTTGCATATGTATTGTATTCATATGTGAATAACCATGTTTGCATGCGCCCTGCTTGTATGGGCATGTATCTCCTTGCATTATATGGATGTATGGAATATGGCATGTCTTAGGTAGTCTTGTAATACTACCCCCCTAGATTAGTAATATCTAGCAGGATTAAGCATGGGTTAATGACCAGGTGCATACTTAGTATTCCTTGGTAATAAGACTTGAGCGTGTGGTGTAGTAGTTGCGCCCATCTTGTTGGGGAAAAGCTATGACCTTCTTGAGATGATGAGGCTTCATCTCTCTCTCGCCCTCTCTCTTTGCGCGAACTGAGTAAGTAGATGTGATTCCTACTTGAGTCAGGTTCGTTTGGGAATATTAGCATGCACTTGTTAGTGTGCGAGATCGCACTTGACCCTTCCCTTTTAAGTTGGTGATAACCAACGCATGTTAGGGTATACCTTGTATGTTTGTATGCACATTATTTAGGCCATGCCTGGTATGTATGTTGCATATATATATTGTTTATGATTTATCCATGTTAGGGAGAACCCCTATAGTTAATTCTATGTATCGTGCATGTAGACCATTTATATAACTGCGATATAATTCTCCTATTATAATTGCGCATGTTAGACTATTCGTGCATACCTGTGCTAGACGTGGGTATGACCCATTGTCAGGTTGTACCTTAGTTAGTTAGAGCGCAAGCGATGTCATTGCCACCCTGCATCTGTGTGATGCACTTGTTGGAATTAAGAAGAATTCGATGTTATACCAGTGTTTTGAACCGGTGGTTATGATGTTTAATCTAGACCTACCCATGTTAGGCGAGTGTATGAACCGCCCATTGGGTTATGCCTTGGGCTTATTTTTGGTGCGAGAGTCGAGGTAACTCCTTGCGTTCGAGCAATGCATCTGTGTGGGAGTTCATGTGTATTCGATAGCATCGGTAGGCAATTATCGGGAGTAGTTGTTTTTCCGTTTGGTTCGCTTTGCGAAGATGGAGTGTTTCCTCCCAATATCGTTCTGAAGCGGCCCGGGTTGTAGCTATCCTGACAGAGGGCCCCCACCTGTAGGTACTATCGATGCATGCGGCAAGATGTACTGATCATGGGGGTATACCAGGTAGAGGCTATCCGGGAGAGGGCTAACAAATGATATTGCGAGCATGGAATCGTTCTCCCCTTCATCGAATCTGTGTCGATGCTGCCCAGCGTTGTAGCTGTCCTGATAGAGGGCCCCCACTTGTAGGTACTATCGATGCATGCGGTAAGATGTACTGATCGTGGGGTTATACCAGGTAGAGGCTACTCGGGAGAGGGTTACCGGATGATGAAGAGTGTAGAGCATGCAGTTTTATCCAAAAAGTCACTAGGATCACCCCTGCGGGAGTGGGGGTGAGGGTGAGGGTGAGTTGAGTCACGTCGTCACGTAACTCTTATACCCATCGAGTATATTCTGGGTATGATACTCCTAATGCGTGAGGTATCGAAGTATATCTCTACCTCGTAGTGGATGGACTCGTTGTATTTTCTTATTCAGTAACACCATGTGTTATGGTTAACACTTGTTCCTCCCCGAGTGTCCCAAGAGCCTCCCTCCGGGAGTGAGGGCGAGGGTGAGGTTGGTCACGCCGCCACATGACCTTGTTATCCATTGGGTTCCCACCCATGTTTTCCTTGAAAGGAAATTGCCTTAGTATGAATTGTTGTTATGGTGCTTGGCTTCTTGCCACTAAATGAGCTTGTAGCTCACCCCTCGCATATTGTTTTTTCTACAGGGGCAGTGTTGGGAGTGGAGTTGGAGCTTTCCTGTGGCGTGGTTTTGCGTGCGTGGAGCGTCCCATCTGGCAAATGGCGAGTGCGAGGCTGTCAGCAGTCTTAGAGTCTTGTATTTGTAATAGTGCGTGTGGCATTGGTTGTATTTTATTTGGACTAGACTTAGCTCTCACAGGACAGTGATTGTGTATTCGAGTCTGTAATAATGTTTTTGGTTTACAGACATTGTTGATATTTTATGCTTCCGCTTTTCATTTAGTTATTATTTATCTTTGCTTTACCACCTTGTGTGTTGTTGGAGTTCTTGTTGACCTTAGATATTGATAGCTGATATTATATATATTGCCACGTCTCAGGGACGGCCGCCTTGGGGCGTGACACTCTACTCTTAGCCATTAGGAGAGAAGAAAGAATAGAATGTAAGCATTAAAATATTTCATGATGCCCTAGATCTTAAACTTTCATGATCTTCACAATCATAAATAATATAAGAACATACCTGGCTCCATTGATAATGTTTGATGATGTTCTTCAGTCTTTAAATATGGAATAGGGTTTTTCTCTCCTGACCTTAGGCACCTTTCGTACGTGCTTCTTAATTATGACACACAATTGATGGAATATGTGCTCTATTTATAAGGTAGAGAGAGGACCCAATCCAATCCCTGAAATCAGTTATAATCCTCCCATCAAGGAGTTTGTTAGGATATAGAAGTATCTCCTCTTTGACCAAGTTTAGATGAGGTTGTTCATAAGTGGTAAACTCAATATTTAAAATTCAAAATATTATATGTGGGATCTCTTTATGTGGGTCACTTTAAGATATATTCTAACATTCTCCCACTTGACCCACATGAAATACATTTTCAAAATCGATCATTTAAGTTTAAAACAAAACCTTTATTTTGAAAATGACTCTCATGGGTTTATCAAAGAAAAAATAATTGTTATGGCTAGCCTTTTGAAAACATACAATCTTCATCATTCTTAATTGGTCACCATCATAATGTCATAATTAAACAGTCTATCAATGCGAGTTATGGCAGTCGTGCATCAATAAATACGACACAGTCCCTTCCATGTACTACAACACCAATATCCATCTAATATGACTCATAAGTGAGGAGTATGGAATATCATTCAGTCCATCAGGTCCCATAATGCTTGTCAAGACTATTCCTATTATCATTCATCCAATCACAACATTATGTGTACACCATAATGGAAAACAGGAACATAAAAAACATACTATGATGAGATCTGTAAATGTCGATAGAATAAACAATCATAAGATCCATACAAACCTAAATGATAAACGTTATGGGTTATGCTCAAGACCCATGTTATCAACATGTTCCCTAAATATCTTTGGTAATAACTTCTTCATTAATGGATCAGCAATCATAAGCTTTAAAAGATTTTTCTATCGACACTCATTGTTTCTGAATCTCCTTCTTTAAAAACAAGTATTTCAGCTCCATAAGCTTGGCATTATTTATAATACTTGTCATTCTTGGAGAAGAAGACAGTTGCAACATAAATTCTCAACGATTTGGCTTTAGAGTCGACAACTCCAAAACTTGAGATAAAGTTCCGCAACCATAAACCATTAATTGTGGCCTCAAAGCATGCCACGATCCTTAATAGACAAAGCGATTACATAAGACTTTGTATTTTTCATAATATTGTCCCCATACTAGTAGAATATGTAGTCAATATTTTATTCCTACTAACGGGGCAATCATCAAATATAAATCGGAATAACCAATTACTTTTAGGCAATCCAACTTCCTAAATGTGAGCATATATTAGACTTCTTACAACAAATATATAACGATTTCCTTCTATTTGCTTACATTTCTATTCGTAATAGGAATAACACCTTTCTTTATATTGAACCTCTGCTTGCAAGTAAAATATCATCAATATACAGATAAAATATAAATTCTCTCCCACTGACCTTCAGATATAAACATCAACCAATGATATTTTCCATAAGAAATAAAGGATGTTATAGTACGTTGAACTTCAAATATCATTAATGGGAGACTTGCATAAGTCTGTATAATGATTTCTTAAGCTTGCAATTCATCTGTTTCTTATTCTTTAATGACAAACCTTCAAGTTGCTCCATGTATACATCTTCACTCAAATTCCCAATCAGAAAAGTTATTTTTCACATCCATTTGGTGTAACTCCAAATCATAATGAGCCACCTATGCCTTAATGATTCTAAATGAGTCTTTCTTGGATACATATGAGAAAATCTCCTTGTAATAAATACCTTCTTTCTGATTGAAATCTTTGACCACACATCTGACTTTATATCATTAGATATTGCATACATTAGGCAATTCAACAAGATTTCATATTTCATTTTGGTCCACTGATTTCATCTCTTCTTTCATGGCGCTAATCCTTTTAAAGAATCAAAACATTCTATGGCTTTTGAAAATGAAACCGCATCATATCTCTTCTCTACCACATTCAGATTCCTATAAATAAATCATATAATCATTCGAAATAGCAAACCTTTTTTTTTATTCAATCTTTTTAATGCTACTTCTTGTGGTTTCTCTACATTCGGTTCATTGATGATAACCTCATTATGGAGTGTTGGTTCATTCAATTATTATTTAATGTTATTGAACTAATCAACAACTATGAGAACAACAACTTCTTTAGAGGCTCTGGTTAAATAGATATGTAACCTAACCTTTTTAATGACCATATTTCATGGTTTAATACTCCCACTGGTCTCACCACTCTTAAGGAATCTAGCAGTTTCAGTTTCAATAATTTTTGTACTATGGTCAGGATAGTAAAACCTATACTCTTTGGACTTCTCTAGTAACTGATAAAGTAACCACTAATCATTTTGAGGTCAAATTTCTTTTCATGTGAAAAAACTGTCATCAACAATATTATGGGTAAATTGGAATTATTTAAAATACTCTAAACCAAAACATATCATTCTCTAAGAATTTAACTAACATAATGATAAAATACTTTTCTCCAGTGAAACACAAAGTGAATATTATTGGTCTATAAATATCCGAATAGACAATCTCAAGAAGCTCTATACTTATTGTGGCATCATTCTTGGCGTATTTGGCTTGTTTTCCATTAATACAATTCACATACACACCTAGATCAGAAAAGTATAGAGTTGAGTGAATCTCATCTCTCATTAATCTTTTTAATCTATTTGAAAATATGTTTGAAACATTTATGCCACAAGTATGAGGAATTTTCATTCATTAAGCCACGTTTATTTTCAACATTAGAATGCAGAGTCAAAAGGGTTTCAACAAACACATTATCAAGATTAATCTTGTATAAGTCATCACACAAAATACCAGAACCAATAAAAGATGTATTCTTAAACATAATGAAACATCTATTCCCAAACTTAAACAAATAGCCATTAATGTCAAGTCTGGATAATAAAATAAGGTCTCTGGTAACATAAGAAACATAAAGTGTGTGATGTAAATCTAGCTGAAAACCACAATATAAGAATAAACATAAAGTTCTTATAACTTTAATAGGAGCTTTAACTTGAATCTCCATGTGGAGAAACTCCTCATTTGGGCTTATGCTCTGGGTCATAAGGAATCCTTGCATAGAATTTGAAACATGGGTAGTGGCACTCGAGTCAATCCACTAAATATTGGAGGGAATTTCAGCAAGGTCTGATTCAAAACATAATAAGGATAATGACTTACCCTTCTTTTCAAACCAACTTATGCGTTTATGGCAATCTTTCTGAAAATGGCCTTCTTTCTTACAAAAGAAGCACTTTCTACTTTCGCCCTTCCCTTTCTTAATGACCTTATTTTCTTCATAAGGTCCATCATTCTTTGGTGATCCTCGTTTATTGCCTTTTCGGGGTTTCCTCCCATTCTTCGTAGCTTCTTGGGTGATCATATGAACTGAAGATGTTCCTGTTGCTTAAGTCTTGCCTCTTCTTGAACAACCATACTGGTTAATTCATTCACATTCCATTTTTCTTTAATAGTGTTGTAATGTACCTGAAATGGACCATACTGAGGAGGCAAGGAATTCATAATGAATTGTACAAGAAAGGAGTCATCCACGTTCAATCCTAAAGTCTTTAATTTTGCAACGAGGGTTGTCATTTCAAGGATATGTTCATGCATTCCTCTAACCCCATCATACTTCATTGTTGTCAGCTAGGCCATTAATGTTCTGGCTAACAAATTATCAGCAGTCTTGAACCGGTCTTCTATATTTTTAAAGAATTCTTTGGCATTCTCAGTAGCAGGAAGTGTAGACTTAATGTTGCTAGCTACTGTCATTCGCATAAACGTAAGGCTCAATCTGTTCGATCTTTCCCATGCATTGAACAAAGCTTTCTCATCCGCACTGCTTGAATCAGTAAGAGCAGCTAGTTTATCTGTCTGAAGTGCTAAATCAAGATCCAGAACACCCAAGTGAAATTGGATTTGTTCAGACCATTCTGAAAGATTTGTTCCATTAAACATCGAAACAGATGAAACATGTGAATGCAGTGAGACGGCATTTACAACTGCATAAAATAAATGCTCACAACATTAATAATGTTTTGAGTTATATGTACTATTTAAAATAATAGACAAGTGGTATCATTATGATTCCACCTTTGGGTGAATACCATGACACACCTATAGCCTATTTATTCATAAGGTGAAAACTTCACCTAATAGGGCTAATTGGCTATATATATGACTCAATTAGGTAGGTCTATTACTTGTGGGTATCTAGTTCCTATCCTAACAAGCATACAATACCAATTACCCTATTCCAGTTTCTCAATCAATTGAAGATTGATCCTCCTTTGGGCGAATCCATACAATCTCATGATTAAAGAAACCGTAATTGCAATGTCATTTAATTCAGTACAGAATAATATGTATTAAAAATCGATTGTATGTTTTGGCATCCTCGACTCCTTCCAACTGGGCCACTTTGGTGACTCGCAATCAGTCCAAACCTTGAACCCAAAATACATGTAAATGACTATTGCTCATGCATTATTTACATCATCATCATCATTAACAATAATGTGGAAAAACAAATCATAATATGATATTCAACAATTTAAACATAATTTAGAATACCAACAACATCATAATATTAATTTAACATCATAAAATAAATTCATAAATTTCTGTTTACTTTAGAACCCTATAATAAAATTATTTATAAACAGGTCCTCATAATAAAAAAAGAAAATAGCTTGATGGGCTTTTAACTTTATGTGGGCTTTTATGTAATCCAAAAATATTAATAGAATACTGGACTTAAACATTAATAAACATTAAACTTTATAGGTTGATAAAACATACTACTCATTAATAAAAATATTATACAACCCAAATCATATAAGTGCCCACTTGATGGGATCATACAAAAGAAATAATACTTCAACATAACTTTCAAATTGAAATAATCACATACCTTCGTGCATGATGACAACCCAGATTCCACCATACCTAACTATCTCCGAAATTACGGAATTGCCATAAACAAGTCAATCTCATCCATACCGGCCATTAATTATTCCATACATGCAGTTACCGCTCCAGAAATTTTTATAAATAGGGTCATTCAAAATATAAATTTCATAATTTTATTTTAAAATATATTTTTATCATATATTTATAAAAAACATAAATTATTTTTTTGAAAATAGAACAACTTACATTAATAAATAATAAACCCTTAAGGAAAGGAGGACAAAAATTTTCAATATATAAACTTTTACCATTGTTTTCAACAAGATTTCATATTTTAAAATCGTTGTATGATAATTTCATTAACATTATCGGCGTGTCCAATCTGTCCATCAGTGATCAGCGCATCCGTCTGTGCATAGTTGATCGACGAGTTGGCGATGGAAAATAAGGGTCCCAGTCCCACGATATGGTTTTTAATGGATTCCGTGATAAAAAAGAGTTTTGATATACTCTACCCATTTTGTAGCTCATATACTATGATAACATAATATATACTTCCAGTGGTGGAGCCAGAAATTTGCTCCAGTGGGGGCAATATTTAGCTAAATGTTTTATTTTTTTAACCGAGAATTTTCATATACTATTTTCTTAATCAAGATCTATTTGCATTAAACATAAAATAAAAAAATTCAGGATTATAAGGTGCATATGAAATAACAATAATATAAAAAAGCTAATACATCTTTTATAATTATTAAAAAATGAAATATAATAATATATGAACATAATAGAGAGAGAGAGAAAGAGAGAAGATAAGACAAAGAGATTAGAAAAGAGTGAGTGAAATTTTTTTCTTGTTTGCTGTATTCATATATCAGAAAGAGAGGGAACGAGAAAGAGAAAAAAAATCTAAAAATCAAATATTATTATTATTATTATATGATACAAAATTGAGGTCAAGTCAACAAACATTTAAGCTTACTAGGATGAAAATAAGTTAAAAAGAGGACATATAATTCACATCATTGTTTTGTGTTGCTTTTGTAAATCAGAACAACAATACCCCATAAAAATTCAATGGGTATCCATCTAAAAGTATAATAATCATTATTTTCTATTCTTGAGTGAAATTGTAGGTATTTTTTTCATAAAAAAAATTACAAAATAGAACATGTCCTAAGGGGGGTGAGAGGAAGAGAGGAATAAAAAGAACATAAAAGCAACAAAGCAAAACAAAGACTGGGTAGAAAAGTATACTAGCCATTATTCACTATTTGGTTGTTATTATGTAAAAAGTTGATAAAAAAATTACTAGGGTGATGAACACTTTCATGTAGATGTTGGTGTATGGATTAGTTAAATAAGATTATTCAATTTTTACAAATTAAGAAACAATAATAGAAACTAAATACCACTCATAAATAAAATAAACTATTTGGACAACATTTATATTGATATGTGTAACACTTGATCATTTGAAAATCAAAATCACCCATTTTTAACCCAACTTTATAGCTAGTTAATTGACGGGGAGTACTCCGCCTGTCAACGGGCCGGGTCCAGACCCGGACCCGACCCGACCCGGACCCGATTACACGTGTAATATACCCGACCCGATTTGGACCCGACCCGAGTTGGACCCGACCCGGCGGACCCGAACAAACAAACGGGTCGGGTCCGGGTCCACCCCGCCCCAACCCGTTGGACCCGTTGGACCCGACTGTTTTTTTTAATATATGTTCATATATTATAAGACCATTAGTATTAGTTGATACATAATTTATTTCTTACTTAACTTATTTTTGTATCTACAAGTTCATAAATCATAATCATAACAAGCCTATAAATCGGTTTGTTTTGGACAATTAACTTATTAGCATTTGAATTTGTATTATTAATTAGTTTGTTGCATGATTTATGTTTATTATTTAGATTAATATGTTAGTGTTTATTGTTTTGAATGTTGTTTAGGTTAATATTGTTTTGAATGTTGTTTAGGTTAGTTATGTTTATTATTTAGATTAATATGTTTTTTATGTTAGTGATTATTGTTTTGGATGTTGTTTAATAATTCATTTACTTCTTTTAAATTGTATAAAATTATATTCAAACATAGTCTCATTAACCATAATATTTTATTACAAAAAATTTCAAATAGAATGATAAGACAAACAAATACATGAGCTCTTCTCTCTGTTTTTTTTTTTACCTAACCATCCAGGTCAGGTCTGGTCCGATCCGGGTCCGACAGGTCTGGGTCCGGGTCCACATTTCTCTGGACCCGCTGGGTCCTGGGTTGGACCCAGACCCGCCGGGTCCTGTCACGGGTCGGGTCCGGGTCCACCCCGACCCGTTGACAGGCCTGCGGGGAGTAGCCGATGTTTTTAAAATAAAGCGTTAATATTTTGTATAAATTAAATTAAAAAAACCATCTACACTAATTAAACACAACAACAACAATTAGATAAAAAGGTGAGTGGGTGGTGGGCCAGTGGGGGCCGCTGCCCCCACTAGGCCCCATGTAGCTCCACCCTTATATACTTCGCTATCATAGTGTATGACTTAAAAATTTCTCTTTTTTTTAGCGTGAAAAAAATACACTAATGTATCTCAATATATACTTCATTTCATATAACTACATGTACTTCAATGGGAGAATATATGATTTTTTTTAAATAAAAAAACCCAATGTGAACTGTAATTGGGGTTGCACAGGGGCTGAACATATCATTTTCCAAAATAAAAAATTGGATGGGGTTTGATTGTATAAATGGACCTCCTGATTTGGCTGTATATATAGGCCTCATGAATGACCTCACCACCTAAACACTAATTTAACAAATGTTTTCACCTATGTTGGTTATTTTGCCTAATGAAAATGATAGACTTGTGAGGCCATGCTGTGCAAGTTCTCATATTTGTCAACCTGTGAGGCCATGCTGTGCAAGTTCTCATATTTGTCAACCTGTGAGGCCATGCTGTGCAAGTTCTCATATTTGTCAACCTTTTCACCTGTGTGTCTCTTCCATAGAAACAAAATGAGAAGAATTTTTTTTTCTCTAAATTAATTGATCATTTCACATTCATTAGTGTCATACTCTAGTTTTTTTTTTTAATTTTGATTTGGTCAATTGACCTAATAACATGGCGCCGCCCCTGCATACATGCATGACCCTTATAATAATTGATTTAATTTGATTAAATCAAAAACAAATTCTCTTAATATTCATACGGCAGATAAACCAAATCTATCATTCTCAGTTCGTTAAAACAAATATATCCGAGTACCATAAATTTAAGATTAATCTCATTCATTAACGAACAGTTTTATATGCATAAAAATTCCTCAAAATAAATTCCGAAAATTGGAAAATAAAATGAGAATATTTTCAAAATATCATAATGATCATCAAACATACATGATCTAAACATAAATAATATATATGATCTAATTTAATTTTATCGATCATAAAATAGATCATTAAAACATAATTAAATACATGATTTAAATTTAATTTTATTCATACAATAGATCATGCTTTTTCCTCTTTATAGGAAGATCAACAAGTTTAAATCACATACTCTGATACCACATATAAGCATTAATATATTTTATGATGCCGTAGATTTTAAACTTTCATGATCTTCACAATCATAAATAATATAAGAACATATCTGGCTCCATTAATAATGTTTGATGATGTTCTTCGGTCTTTAAATATGGAATAGGGTTTTCTCTCTTGACCTTAAGCACCTTTCCTACGTGCTTCTTAATTATGATTCACAATAGATGGGATATGTGCTCTATTTATAAGGTGGTGGAGAGAAGACCCAATCCAATATCTGAAATTAGTTATAATCCTCCAAGTTTGTTAGCATATAGAAGTATCTCCTCTTTGACCAAGTTTAAATGATGATATTCATGAGTGATAAACCCAATATTTGAAATTCAAAATATTATATGTGAGATCTCTTTATGTGGGTCTCTTTAAGATATATTCTAACATAGAAAAGAAGACCAAAAAGTTTTTGTTTCCAAAGAATAAAAGGGTGTAGCTATGCTAGAATGAATGAGAATAAATTGGTATTGGTATTATAGGTTCTTCTAAAATTGTGTTATCCACTCAATCTATTCCATTGGTATAGGAAGGATTGACATGTCAAATCACATGTCATCTTTTTATTAAATGATTAGGGGATTCACCTGTCAAATCAATTTTTCATCATTTATAAATCATTGTTCACATCTTATTCATTTTTTATCCACAATTTATTCATTATCAATCAAACAAGAAAAACTTGATTATTATATTTTTTAATAAGAATAGCTAAAAACACAACTAATAAAAAATAATTTATTTGTTTAATCTATATTGAAATAATTATCTATTTTAAAATAGTTTATGTTGTTTTCCCGCTTTAATCGTTGCGGTGAATGTTATTTTTCCTGAGTTGACTTTTGAGCATTCGTTTTATTTTAGTAATAAAATGAGGATGGTGCTTATCATCTCCCAAAAAAAAAAAAAAAAAAAAAAACTAATAATAATAAAAATAATAATAATCTGGCATGTTATTGACCCTAATAAAAATTGTGGCATGTGGCATTGTTTTAACCCATAAAAAAATGAAGAAATGAAATGATGACGTGGCATATTATCATTGGACAACTGATATGGACTAAGGAGAGCATGGTACACGAAGTCAAAACTGAACAGTTGAGAATTGAATTTAAGCGAGTGTTTGAGTTGGACCGCCGTTGCGTGTTCAAACAAAATAATTGATTATATCATATCACCAAACAAGTATAAATAGTGCATGAACTTATACAATTTTTATTATCACGCAAACGAAGTGGAAAAAAAAAAACACAAAAGATGAATTCAAGTGAGCATGAGATTGTAATAGCTGGTGGAGGGATATGTGGCCTTGCAACTGCTCTTGCCCTTCACAGGTATGAATGAGTTTGATATTGATATTATTTGTTAGTTCTTGATATAATGCTACCTGGAATAGATTTATATTATGGGATAAATATCAATCAAGATAATTTTTTTTAATCGCGTTATTATTTTCGTCTTTAATAGGATAAAACGTGGATTGAAATTGATGTTAGAGCTTATGTGACATTCTTTATGCATCACTAACAGATTTGATGCTATCAGAGCTGCTTATCTGGCCCTTATATATCACTCTTGTACACATTGATATTACACAGTTTGATCTTGTTATGATTATACAAACACTAATGCTGGACTATGAGATGCCATCTTTTACTGATTTTTTTTTTGTTTTGAAAGTTTAGTATTCTTGGAAAGTAATTTCAAATAATTGATCCTACTGTGGGGAAAGTCCCCTTTAAGCTTAGGATAATATCATTTTGATTAGTTGTATCTTATAAACTAGTTTCATTTGAAAATTTAAAAATGGTTGATTACTGTATAATTACTCATGATTGAATGGGTGACAACAAATTTTACGGCTATGAGGTCACTGTTTACTTATAAAATACTATGTAATCTTCCCTTATTGATAAAAAATTATAAAAGAAATATTTTTTATGTTTATTAAAAATATTTAAAATTTTCATTAGTACAAGATCTCACAATTTTTTTGTTTCTCCATGGCACCAAAACCTTTAACCGAGTGGTGTGAGACATTACTCCTCAAGGGACCATCCCAAGTTTGACACATGTTGGATGCAAGTATGCAAAGTTGGAATTTCTTGTGTACTTTAACTCGGTAGTCTGCTTTGGGCCCGTGTTAACATGTGTTTGTAATAGTGGTAGATTTCTATTGTATTGTTGGGATTGTATCGCCATGTCCAAGCCTTTTGTGAAAAAAAGCAATATTAGAGTATTATTTTAGTGTTAACTTTTTTTTGGAGAGGTGGAATTATATGGTACGTGAGGAATATTAACAATATAAAATAGTATAAGGGATTTATTGCAATTTTTTTTTGCCAATGGAATTTGTTTCCAAGTAAAAAACAATAGATTTTAGAGACATACGGAAGAAAAATGTTGCATTATATTTCTTTGGGCATTAAATATCATAATGGGACCATCAAGTAATAAATGGTCTTCAAACAAGCACATCATTTCCCTCGAAAAAATTCCACTTGTAGGAGACCATTGGACCTTATAAAGTATGTGGTATCAATTCAAGAGCATATATATTTATACTGGACATTCCAATGCACCGCAATGAATCCAAAATTCACCCAATCGACCTACTCTGTGGGACAAATGAGCTGGGCTTTTTTCAGATATGCCCCCAGGTTTTAAATACAGTATATCTTACATATATACACACTTTAATGCACTACCGGACCATATGAGGACAAAATTTTTCGCCCAGCAGTACACGCTAGCACCAGAGATTAGTGTGAAACACTTTAATCGGACAATGGGGCATTTTTCATATTGACCCCCAGGTTTTGACATTTTTACAAAACGACCCCTATATGTGTTATAAACAAGTTTCTCATATTTATAACCAGGTCCCTAACAAAAAAACGCTAATTTTGTCTTTTCCTCAGCTTTCTTCATATCCACCCCCAGGTTCTACCAGTTTCACAACTAGACCCTATCTGTGTTATAAACGGATCCCTGATCCAAATTCCAATATTTATAAGCAGGTTCCTAATTTTAAAACATAACTTTTTAGATTTCAAATTTTATGAAACTTTATCCAAAATTTTTTCAGACCATTAAGATACCCATAAAATTATAAAATATAAATATTTTAGTCACATTAATAAATACAAACATTACAAATAGAATCGGATCTATTTAAACCCATAAAATTATTGATGGATGTTGCTTTTAAATTTAAAATTTGTTCTTTTTTTTTTTGGGATTGATTTTGGATCTATATATGTATCAAAAAAATTTTAGATATTAAAATAAATATGTTTTTAGTTTTTTTAGGGTAATATTTTTTTTTATATTAGTAATATATGATGGATTCCATATATGTAGGTAATATTTTTTTTTGTCAACTCACGTAAATTTTCATCTCATATAATTATGATTTTGCTTTCATTTTTTCTACTTTTGATTCGTCACATAGTAATATTCAAAGTATAACAAATTTATTAGTTTATCATGTTTATCTGTTCATTGTTATCTTGTTTAATATTTTATTTTGGATTTTTAACAATGATCCTTTGTCCCATTCATTTTTATTTATTAAAAAATTTATATTTCTTCAATTCTTTTTCTTGGTGTTGGTTAATCAAATGATTGACTTTTTTACATATAATCTTGTTGGATGAATTTCTTACAATAGCTTAGAATTTTTTAGTTCAACAATGTTTCTTATGTTCTTATCAAGTTACTGTTATTTTTATGTTGAGAAGTTAATAATAACTATTCATGTTTGTTGTTACGCGAATTGAGTGTGCTGTTGACTAGTAATATATATAAAGACGCACAGCAGGCAGGTCTTCAGCCGGCTGAATGCGACATATGGGGAATGTTTCAGATGGACCCCCAGGTTTTTGAAGTTTTACAAAACAACCCCTATGTCTTATAAACAGGTCCCTAACAAAAAAACAGCTGATATTGACTTTTCCTGCACTTTCCGCAGTTCCCACCCATATTCTACCAGTTTCACAACTAGACCCTATCTGTGTTGCAAACACCAAACAGGTCCCAGATCTATATTCATGAAACTTCATCTAAAGATTTTTCAAATCATTAAGATACGCATAAAATTATGAAATATAAGTATTTTAATCATATTTAATATACACAAAATTTAAAATTTGTTTTTGTATCTTTTTTTTATTGATTTTGGATCTATATGTATCAAACTCATAAAATTTGAATTATAAAATTATAAAATAAATATTTTTGTATCTCATCATTTGAGAGCATAAAGTTATTTATTTTGGATCTATATGTATCAATTTTTCTTTAGTTTGTGAAAATAAATATTTTTGGTTTTTAAGATGTTTGACAATCGATTTTTTTAATGGGTAGTAGTTGAAAATTTGATTATATGGTCAATTGTGTATACTCTCATGAAAGATAATAATAGATTTTTTTTTGTGTATGGTCTAAGTTTTAGTTAGTAAAAATGATTTTGACTTTTTAATTAATGTTATGTACAGTCCTAAATACAATCTCAAATAGTAAATATTGCACCATTTTGAATTTAATATACTTATTTTTAGTATATGTTAAAAAAATTTAAGAAGGTATATATATCACCTACGAAGATATATACATTGAAAGATGACTATTAAATTATTAAAAAGGTATATGAGGGTGTATTTCAAGTTGTAAAAGTAATTATGGCTTATAATTAATATCGAAAGATCACCTTAAAGTCCCTGATATTGCGGAACTTCAAATCTTATCCAAATTTTTTATATATTATTTATAGTTGCATTGATCATTCGATGAAAAACTAAAATACAATTTACATAGACTATGTAATACTATCTTCACATAGTTGTATTGTTATATGTTCTTTTTTTTATCAAATGGATTGCATAAATAAAGTCTTGCAAACTGTTTATTATTTCTTTAAATAGTTTTACTGTAATAACTTATTACAAACAGATTTTAAGTAAATAGTGCTTATACTTTAAAAAATAACGAGGGGGAAGTTTCTTATATAATCAGTTTCTTAAAGTTTAAAAAATAGGATGTATAGATTTTTGTAACTTTCATATTTAAATATCATTAAATAAAACATATTTATATTTTTGAGTTAATTTACTATATATTATTTATGTTTGTTAACTGTGATGATTTTGTATTTAAAAATATGAAATCCAAAATTGTAAAAATTAAGCAGTTATGGATGTTTTTTAAAAAATTAAAATAATTCATGAAACCTGAGAAGTTCTTAGAAGACAGTCATGAAAAAAAAATTCTTGCATACGAAATAATGTACATCAAACACCAGAGAAATTTCTTTTGTAGCTTCAACTCCAATTAGTTGTAATGTGCTGTATGAGCAGTTGTGTATCCCTAGTTTTATATGTAAATTAAAAAAAATTACATTAATATAAAAAACCTGTTCTATATTAATATTATTTAATAATATTAATATAGAACATGTTATAATTCTAATTAAATTACATGCATTAATATCGTATCAAAAATTAAAAGCTGTTTTGTATTCCAAATTTAAAAATATTTCTGAAAAAATAATAGTATTTATATCAAGAACAGGTGGATACACTTGCTACGTGAAATCAAGAAGGATTTATGAAAATTTATTAAATAGTTAGTTTTCTGATCATCAATGTGAAGTATTATTGGATGTGAAAAATATATGGTTACAAATATAAAAATAAAAATTGAAAACTCAATAAAGACTTGTCATCAATAACTCTATGCAATCAAACGTTGTTGAGAGTAATTTAGTTTCATATATAATATAGAATTTAGATTTTAAATTCTAAAAATAATATATTAAAAAGAACAATACTATAAAGATTTATATTAAAAATGTGCTTTTATATACAAAATATAGTTTATTAAAACGCGTGTTAGTGCCTACAAATAGGCTAGTACATATAAAAAAAATGTCATTTTCACTTTTGTTTTCTCTTGTTCTCACATAATATGTAAAATATAAATTATTATATATTTAACGTCAATTGATTGTCTTAAACTAAGAGACATTGTTCATGTTTATTCTCCTCCTACTTGAATACCTCATGTGAATGGGGTTTGACACCTTTAATTTATTCATGTGATCATTCCTAAAAATTTCAGATAATTTTTTTCATTCATCGTCCCCACAAAATCAACGAGACTTGGATTCAGATTAGAAATGACGAATTCTCCCTCTTTACCAAAGTTATCAAACTGATTCTAATTGTCTTATTCAATCTATTAATGTATTGATTATTTCTCATTGAATTATATATGTACAGGAAGGGTATCAAGAGCATTGTTCTCGAGAGATCTGACACACTACGTGCCACCGGAGCGGCCATCAACGTCTACCCCAATGGTTGGCGTGCACTCGATTATCTTGGCATAGGCTCGGAGCTTCGAAAAAAATGTGTCCCTATCACAAAGTAAAATCCAATTGATTCTCCATGAAAGCTACTGGCCTTTTTTTCTTTAAATTTATTTTGTTGAATTTTAAAAATATAACCAAAATTCTAAACTAGTAATTAAAATTTTAAAAGCATGTTTGGAACACTTTTTTTTTTTTTTGGTAAATTGGCCTCAACTGAGGCAAATATTATATGATCATCCCTGTAAGGACTATTACAAAGTTTGGAACACATTATTTGAAAACTGATTTTAGAGAAGCAAAACTAATTTGATATTTGGTTCCAAATATGGTCTAGATCAATGTTGTTAAATGAAGGTGATGTATCATCAAAATCAGTGATTTTGTCATTGTTCATTTTCGCTCTAAATTCATCTTATTAATGTCAGAAGGAATTAAAGCTATTATATTTAACACCCCTATTTTGATTTTGAAAAACTAAAAATCATATCCTTTACATTGTTTTCTAAAGAATTAGATAAATCTATTAATGGATCAAACACGGAACAAAATTCTATGCATAATAGACATTAATATTCATTTAGATCTGGAGTTGATCCCAATATTTTTCAGATAACTGGAATGTTTAAATATGGATACTAATTAGGGTGAACAAATGACATATTAAGAATTAAAAACAGTGATTAGAAAATTCGGGGGTTGCTATTGTGACTTCTCGTTGGAGATCATAGAAAGAAAATACAAGAATAATTTAAGATATGCAGATTTTTTATTAATCATATAAGTGTTAGATCGATATATATTTAGAGAGATACCTTGATATCAATATCCACTTTTAAATCACGACTTTCTTACTATCAAATTCAAAGCGGATATGAATATTCATATAATTGACTACCTTAGAATTTAGAATTAAGGTCAAAAGAAAATATTATTCATCACTTTTGGAAAGAAATTTAAACTCAAAGGAATTAAAATGGAATATTCCTCTCAATTTATGCCCATTTTATGCCGCAATTAATACAAGTTGTATATAATGGAATTTTCAGACCATTCCTTCTTATAAATGACATTGTTTGACTTACCTTGCATGTTTATTAAATATACTAGTGTTTGATGATAGGTTGGCACATTTTCTTTTATTAATTTTCAATTTAATTTTACAAAATAATTTGATATGTTTAGTTTATTTTCTCATTTTAATTATATGCAGGATTGTAGATTTATACGATGGCAGGCGGAGGGAAGTACCAATTGGGTAATATTTCATTCTAAATCACGTACAATTAGGCTTATTTTAATTCTCTTGAGAAAATGAAATTCATATGTTTGCATGATTGTTATCTAAAAAACATTGAGTTTAGATTAAAAAAATAATCCTGAACTCTACACAATTGAACTCTTACACTGTGCAAATAAATCTTTGATAGGAAGGGTGAGCTCCGAAGTCTTAAGAGGAGTGATCTTATGCACACTTTAGCTAATCATCTCCCCAATGAGACAATTCTATTCGGTCAACGGGTCATATCAGTCGAGACGAACCCTGAAGCAGGCTTTCCGATCCTCCATTGCGTCGACGGAACTATCATCAATTGCAAGGTACCCTAATTACACAAGTATTAACCATCTCTCGGCAGATTGATACGCATACCCTTTTTTCTCTCAAAGGATATGAGTTCAAATGACCATTGATATTAATAATAGAATTCAATAAAAATGTATGCATTCAATTCAATCGAGTATGTATTTTTTCTGTTATAAAAACATATAACTATATATATACTTTAAACCTGCGCGATCTACGAAGGCGACTACAGAAATGACCAAATATAACATTTTTCTTCTAATTATATATTGTAGGTTCTGATTGGTTGCGAAGGAGTAAATTCCATTGTAGCAAAGTCATTGGGGCTGAAAGCCCCAAAAAATCTATCCATATGTGCAATTAGAGCCTTCACAAGCTACCCAAATGGCCATGGCTTCACCAATGAGTTCGTCCGGATGAAGAGAGGGTCTTTCACTATAGGTTTCCTCCCTATCAATGAAAAGGTGGTCCATTGGTTTGTTGGTCGTCCATGGATCTCTAAGGGTAAATAATGGTGCTTCTACTTTCAATTTATTTGTCACATATTTCATTGTACCTATTGTAAGGGTTCTGTTTGGTATGATAAATATATATTCATAAATCATTTAAGATTGGTAGGAATAAATATGAAGATCATTGAATCAGGTTTTTTTTAGATGTTTTATGATATTCTATAATAAACATAGAAAACAATATTAAAAATTAAGGCTAGTTTTAAAAATATAAAAATATTGATAATCATTAAAACTGAACTACAAATAATTAAAATGCACTTGGCTATTGGCAATATACGCCGTTACAAGGAACCTTTATACGATGACGAGATATACACTGTATTACATGAAATATATGCATGCAATATTTTCTTACTTGATGTGAAAGAATATTCAATTCATTGGTGTATACATTATATGCATATTTTTTTTTATAAAAGTCAGTACCTTTAAAAAGATTCAAAGCATGTGAGAACTTGCCTATAAAAATTATTTATAGATAATGATGTGTAAGGATTTATTTACTGATAATGATGTGTAAGCCATTCATTCATGAACAGATTCCATGGCAGAGAAAGATTGCACCCTCCTCAGAGACCTGACTATCGACATGATGGAGGGCTTCCCCTCGCACCTCATTGACATGGTCTGGCGAGTCGACCTAGACTCCCTCGGCCTCACCTGCGTTAGGTACAGGCCGCCGTGGGACTTGGCCCTCGGAACCTTCCGGAGAGGCACCACGGTGGTCGCCGGGGACGCCATGCACGTGATCGCACCGTTCATCGGACAAGGCGGCTCAGCTGCCATCGAAGACGCAATCGTGCTCACGAGGGGCCTTGCGTGTGCCTTTCGTGGCAGTGATGGCGGTGACTGGGACCGGATGATGAAAGTTAGGGTTGAGAGGGCAATGGATGAGTATTTGAAAGAGAGGAAGATGAGGTTGATGAGGCTATCCATGCAGACATACCTGTTAGGGTTGATGTTCGTGGTGCCATCAAAGATTGTGAAGCTTGTGATCATATTCACATTGTTGGCTTTCTTTGGGCTCAACTCACTTGGACATGCTCAGTATGATTGTGGCCCTCTTTGAAAGTGAAGGGGATTCATTTATGGAGAAACCGTTGGTTTTATAGCATATATGAATGAGAAGAAAATATGCTGATTATGTTGGATTTTGTGATTTTGGAAATTGTTTGAAATCAATGATGCATGGAAAGATAAATTATGACTTTATCAGTCATAAGAGATTTAGAAAGATCACCACCATTTTTTAATGAATATATGTAAAAGGAGATCCTTCATGTTTTTGAAGAAAGCATATGTTTTTATACTTATTATGAATGGGTGATGTTAGAGCTGTCCATGCAAACGTGAAATATATATACTTTATATAACAAAATATACGTATGATAAAAATCTATATTCCCATGAATTTGTATATACTTATGTAAAAAAATCATATTTTAAGAAAACATATATTTTGTGAGTGAAAATAAACTAAAAGGCACAGTTAAAAAAAAGTTATATGGAACAACTAGATATCACTTGGTCAAAACGTTTTTTAAGTGGTATGAATAGTTACAAAGTTCCTAACACAGCATGGTCAGACCCACTATTATATATTACATTCACAGGTTTAGAATGAACTACACAGATATATGAGCCCGCTTTTTTATGTGTTAATTTTTAAAAACTAATTTTTATTTTGGGTAACACCAATGATGACATTGATGTGAAATAATTTTTTTAGAAAATGATACACTCAGACACATTTATCAATCAAAACTCAGTCCTCACATGTTTTCATTTTTTTAAAATAACAAATATCATCTAATGAGGTATATGCTTTGATAAAAAGTGTATATCACTTCATTTCGAGTTAAATGAACTCATTTTTAGTAAGTTTAAGAAAAAATTTAGTGAGGTATATACATCATTTAACGAAGTATATACTTTACTAATCTGTAATGAGGTATATAAATCTGTATTTTGGACTGAAAAAAAACTGAGTTTAGCCGCACTCAATTTTTTTTTGTTGTTTAAATGGCAGACTTTTATTTGTTCATTAGCGCCCATACATGCCCTCCCTTTTCATCTTTTTAACAGGGCCGATGTGCCCCACCATCAACTCAGCAACAAGAAGTCAACAACAAAAGCCCACTCCTACCTAAGAAAAAACCAAAAAATTGTTACTCACTTTTACTGATCAAAACACATATTACACGTATATATATTTTTTTAAATAGTAAACACCATCTAATGAGATATATGTTTTGATAAAAAGTGCATATCGCTCCATTTCGAGTTGAATGAACTCATTTTTAATAAATGTAAGAAATTATTTAATGAGATGTATATATCGTTTAATGAGATATATGTTTTTTTGGATTTCTAACGAGGTATATAGGACTGTATGTTAGACTATAAAAAAAACTGGGTGTAACAACGCCCAACAAAAGCAAAAGCCCATGAAGTAACACAAACAGGAATAGTAAAAAAAGAAAATAAAAAAAGTAGAAAACAAAATATAACCACCATGATATATTGATGTGGACGGATCCACCGTCCACGTTTGCTCTCACAAATCACCACTTCTTTTAATTAACCATCCCTCTCCCTTCCACATAAAACGAAAGACCCTTCACTTAGGCCTGTCAATGGGTCGGGTCCAGACCCGGACTCGACCCGATCCGAACTCGATTACACGAGTAATATACCTGATCTGATTTGGACCCGACCTGAGTTGGACCCGACCCGGCGGACCTGAACAAACAAACGGGTCGGGTCCGGGTCCACCCCGACCCGTTGGACCCGAGACCCGATTGTTTTATTAAAATATGCTCATATATTATAAGACCATTAGTATTAGTTGATACATAATTTTATTTCTTACTTAACTTATTTTTGTATCTACAAGTTCATAAATCATAATCATAACAAGCTTATAAATCGATTTGTTTTGGACAATTAACTTATTAGCTTTTGAATTTGTATGATTAATTAGTTTGTTGCATGATTTATGTTTATTATTTAGGTTAATATGTTAGTGTTTATTGTTTTGAATGTTGTTTAGGTTAGTTATGTTTATTATTTAAGTTAATATGTTTTTTTATGTTAGTGATTATTGTTTTGGATGTTGTTTAATAATTCATTTACTTCTTTTGAATTGTATAAAATTATATTCAAACATAGTCTCATTAACAATAATGTTTTATTACAAAAATTTTTAAATAGAATGATAAGGCAAACAAATACATGAGCTCTTCTCTTTTTTTTTTTTACCCAATCATCCGGGTCGGGTCAGACCCGGACCCGACCCGGGTCCGACGGGTCCGGGTCCGGGTCCGGGTCCACATTTCCCCGGATCCGCCGGGTCCTAGGTTGGACCCGGACCCGCCGGGTCCTGTCACGGGTCGGGTCCGGGTCCACCCCGACCCGACCCGGACCCGACCCGTTGACAGGCCTACCTTCAATTCTCATCCCTAAAAAGATCCCTAATTTTTACATTTTGTTCTATTAACCTTCCCACAATCAAGAATAAACAATTCTCTCATCTCTTCCATCAACACTTCAAATGTATAGAATTTTTCTCTTTTACAGTATTGTCATTTTTACTTATTTTTTTTATTGGTAATCAATTTTGTATTGCTATATAAAAAAATTTACAAAAAGTATAACAAGAGATACATAAAATAGAATTTAGGGGTAGAATTAGGTAATAACCAAGTGTCGGTATCGGATTTCGGGAAAAGAAAGAAAGGGGCCCTCTCTTCCTTCCTCCTCGGTCCTCCGGCGGTTGTACGTGTGTGGGGGTTTCTTCGATGGCTCGGATCTGGAGAGCTGCGCCTTGGCAGGCTCGGTCGAATCGTCTCTCGGAAGGGGTGGTGGGTTGGTTGTTCGTTCTTGGCTGAGGTGGCCGACGGGTCCTCAGGAGGATTCGGGGGTTGTTGTGATCGCCACCTGCTTTTCTAAAGAAGCAGGAAAGTTGGGGTGAATTTGATCGCCTTCGTGGGGAGTTTGTGGGGTCTCTACTCTGAGACACGGATATACCATACACAGAGTTGAAGACAGGGATCCTCTTCTGTTTCGGGAACCTGACTAAAGAAGAATTGGGACTGAGGTAGGCTAGGGAAGGGTCGGCTAGTTGTATTTAGCCTCCTGGTGGGGGGCGGCTAGTTGTGTGTAGCCGCCTGGTGTTTGGTTCAATTTGGGCAAAACCTGGGTAGGGTTTGGATTTGGTTTTGGCAGAGGTTAAACTGGGTCTAACCTGGGTTTTGGAAAGTGGATTTGGAGAGTGATTTGGTGTAGAAAATGGGTTTCTCTCTCACTTTCTCTCTCAAGGGTTTAAAGTGGTGGTGTGGGGATAGGCTTGATGATTGGAAATGTGGGTTGTTGTCGGTTATTGATGGCTATTGATGGTTATTGGTTATGAATAAATGCTTAAAGACCCCTCTATTTATAGTAAAAGGGGTGTAGGGGAGTGTTTGATTTGATCAAAATGGATAATAGATCAAAATGGATAATAAAGTGCTTGATTTGACCTTCCATTAGATCTTTGTTCTCTGACAGTGTCCAGGTGAGGGGCGGCTACTCTCAGGTAGCCGCCCCCATCATAACCTGCCAAACGTCCCATCTCCGACAAGCTGTGGCTTGGGTTAGTTACTAAGGATGAACTGGCTAAGAAGGGGCGGCTAGAAGGGACAATCCACCGCAATCATGTTTGCTTTATGTCCCATCCAGGAAGGCGGCTTGGGGGGGCGACTAGTTGGAACTAGCTGCCCGTAATGGGGTGGCTAGTCTCAAGTAGCCGCCCCTGTCCAGGCTCTTAGATATTTCTAAGTGTTGGACTTAGGGTTTTCGGTTTTGGTTTCTAAGGGAGTTTTCTATTAGATGTCCAAATGTGGTTGTTTTCAATATTACTTGAAGTATTTTTGTCTCTTTGGATGGTCAAAATTGAGGTATCTAAAATTGTCCCTCATCGGACGGAGTCTTTTGTGCGAAGCAGAAAGACTTCGACCGATGATAAGAAAGGAGACCCCGATTTTGGCCGGCCCGACCTTCAAGAGGTTTAGGACACATGACCAATACCATTCAGGGAGGTAATTTAGGTCATCAGAGGCTGGGTTTTGACTAGAATGGTTATCTAAGGAGTGATCCAGGTGGGAGAGTGAGTAAAAGTAAGGAAGAGAGTGATCCAACCCTTGGACGGGGTTCTTAGCCATCGTGCACGGAGCAGCCCAGCGTCAGTTTCCTTGTGCCTACCGTACCCGTGCTTGGGTAGCTCAGCAAATCAAGGGGATATCGCAGACAGAAAGAAAAAAAGTGTGTTTGATTTGGTGAATTGGATCATTCGAAAGACAAAGATTCTGGAAAAGAACCAGAACTGAAGAAATTTGAACTGAATGGTACTGGTAATCGTGGTAAAATTTCAAGAAAGTTGTGTTTGATCAAGTAAAACTTGGAAATAAACCAATACATGGCTGTTTCTTTTAGAAAACTTTGGAAAATAAGTGTATTTGAGAAGCTGGTAGGGGACGGCTAGTGGTGTTTAGCCAACAAGGAGGGGCGGCTAGTTGTATTTAGCCATCGGATAGGGGCGGTTACTCAAGAGTAGCCGCCGGCCGACTAGGTCCCTTATAACCGAAAAGGACCCTCTCTCTCCCGCACGTTTTCAAAACGGTTCCTCTCCCTCCAATACTTCTTCTTCTTCATTTCAAACCGAAAAAACTTGGATTTCCTAGGTTTTGATTCACCCTAGATCACTCATTTCTTCTTGATTTCGAAGCCCTAGTTTCCTTTGGGGTTTTCTTTTTCACGAAATTGGAGGAGATGACGAAGGGGAAGAGGACGGCTTCGATGATGAAGCACCTCCAGTCTTCCCGAGAGCAGAGGGGGGGCTGTCTCGGGGTCCAGCTCGTCGGAAGTGACGGAGTAGAGAGGAGGGTCATGGAGGAGATGACCCAAACTGCGGAGACGCCTTTGGTGGGCGTGGGTGAGGGTGCGGGTGCATCCTCGGGGGCTGTCCCGGGGGTAGGGGTTGGTGTGATTGGTTATACACGCAAGAGGAGGCGTGGCGACCGATCGGTGGTGGTCGAGGGCGCGGGTTTGTAGGCTGGAGGATCGGCCGTAGGTGTAGGTGGAGAAGTAGGGGCTGAAGGGATTGGTGAGGATGTGCAAGCATCGTTAGATGCTATTGTGGGGATGTTGGATAGAGAGGCCGTAGAGGCCAGGGTTGAAGTGGAGGAGAGAAGGGTTATGGGGGTTTTATAGGCGTTGGCTTCTGATGCGGTGGGCATGGAGGAAGGCTAGGATGTTGGGTGGGTTGGGGCTGAAGAGGCTGTGAGCGTTGGGGTTGAGGCCACAGAGGCCGAGTAGGTCATGATCGAGGAGGAGGGGGATGACGAGGAGGGAGATTGTCACCCCAGGCGTCCCCGAGACGTGGCAAAATTAATAAAATATCAGCTATCAATACCTGAGGTCAATAAAGACACCAACAACAATACACAAGGCGGCCAAGCAAGATAATGATAACTGACTGAAAAGCGGAAGCATAATATATAAACAATGTCAGGATATTGGTTTCTGCCCCGGTGTCAACCAAGATGTGTCGGAATTCCCTCCCTCCGAGGCTTGCAGTAATCATAAGAGGGGCTGAGCGTACTCCAGCTGGTGTGACCTCGTCGGGTAGGAAAGCAATGGGGTTGGGACCCATGTTGTTGTTAGCTGAATTCATGGTCCCAACTGGTCCTTCGACTGGACATAAGCCGTTGTGGGGTGATCTGGGTGGACTGTCATCTTCGAATTCGGCTCCTGGATGTACGGCGAATGTGAACATATTATGTAGTACCCAGTTGTCTTCGTTCTTGTATCGGAGGCGTGCTTCCCCCCAGATGGTCAGTATGTGGCCCATGAATGGTAGTCGGAGACATTGATGTCTTGGGGAGCAGATGGCCTGGATGCTGTCTAGCCATGGACGCCCTAGCATCAGAGGGTATCTCGTGTCAATGTCAGCTACGAAGCACTCCATCTCGCAAATCAGGGGACCGACGGCCAGTTCGAATATCCTGGGACCGTAGATGGTATTTCCATAATGGTTGAAAGCCTGGATAGTGGAGTGTACTGGTTGAACAAAGGGGCGACCTCGCCTGGGCATTTCTTGGTAGGTAGAACAAGTCATGATATTCATCCCTGATCCTGGATCGATGAAGATGTTGTTTAGCGGGATGGCCTGGAGTCGCCCGCGAACATGGAGGGGATACACTCACAGCCTTCGATCAGGAAGGTCCTTGTCAGTGAAGGAGATGGTCATTGGATGGCAGGAGCCGTCTACCGTGTCAGTGCTTTTGGAGGACCTGTTGTCGTCTGGATGCAGATCATCCGACGTACATTCCCCTTCTTCGGGTCCTTCGTTTGCTCCTTTGGGAACCTCTTCGAATGGTTCTTCCTCTTCTGGGTTGTCCAGTCCGCTTTCATCGGACTCTATGTTGATGACTTCAGGCAGGACGGGGACTACTTGTTCTTCCTCGCCATACAGTACGGCGAGGTCGTGGTCGTCAAGGTTCAGCTGGAAAGGCTCGTCCTGCCCTTCCTCCTCGGACTCTTCGGATGAACTGCCATCGGTAGCGCTCTCTAAGCTACTCGGCTCTGGTGATGGATGTCTCTCCCTCCTAACCATGTTGACAGCGTGGGCTCTGGAAGTGGAGGCTTGGTCGTGATCTGGCATGGGGTCAGTGAATATGCCAAGTGGCTTGTTTGCTTGGGGATTGCCCCGGCTCAGATGGCCTTTGATCATGGCCCAATCAAGGCGCCTGTCATCATTTAAATCATAAACAAAGTCTCGAAAGACAATGCATTGTTCTACGGTGTGACCATGTTGTTGATGGTATTGACAGTAACGCGTGGTGCTGGCCCCGGGGAGTGAGGGCCTAGCAGCGGGGAGGGAGATACTATTGGTGTCCATCATTACCCTAAAAATCCTCATTAAGGTTTCTGGGAGGGGTGGGTAAGAGTCTCTCTTTCCCATCCATCTTGGGCCATAGGAGGTTGGAGGGGAGACTTCATTATAGGAGTTTTGTGTAGGCTGCCTAGGGGTTAGGTTTTGCGCTCTTGGGGGAGCGGAATAAGCAGGGGAGTCCTAGTTTGGCCTTGGCTTTGAATTATGGGGCTCTGGACTGGAGGACTGCGGGCTATTGGGTTTTGTCTTATCGGCACGGGGGCGGGTACTGATCGAGGAATGAAGTTTTGATTGGCTTGCCGAGGTGACACATATCTGAATTGATCGGGCGTGGCGTGTACTGTCTCAGAGCTGGTCCTTGATCAGGAACTCGCGCTCCGTTCGGGTAGAGTGCCAAAATTTGTGTGATCCCCTCTACCGTGGGGGTGTGCGCCTTTCTCGGCGGTTGTCCAACCCTATGGCTGATAGGTGGGGACTGGGTTTGGACTGCTGGGGCTGCACAATGGGAAATCCTGTTGTGGCGGTCAATGAGAAGCTGGTACATGGTACAGTCTCCGTATGAAAGACTCGTATGGAAGGCTCGTATGGAGCTCTGGACTCAGGCTTTGCAACATCATGTCAATTTCTTGACATTCTGTTAATTGTAGGCCAGTTCGGTGGACGAGGGTGCGCCACCTGGACACGTACTGCTCAAATTCCTCCCTAGGCCTCATTCTTTCTATGGTTAGGTCTGAAATAGAGGGGGTCCTAATCCTCTGATAACCGTAGCGGCCTAGAAACTTCTCGCTTACAGCCGAGAAGTTTGACAAATGATCTACAGGGAGGGTGGAGAACCATTGCAGTGCTTCTCCTTCCAATGATTTTTGGAAGAGGAATACTAACAGAGGTTGGTTATCTAGAAACGGTCGGGCGTCTAGATAAAAGGCAGTCAAATGAACGTCTGGGTCTCCACGACCGTTGTACCGGTGAAATTTCAGGATTTTAAATCCCTCCGGTAGGTGGACTGACGGGATTTGTCTCAGGTTGTGCAGAGACATGTGTTTGGGGGCGGAGGGGCCAGTCTCGGAGAGGATTCTCTGGATGGTTTCATCCAACGTTTCTCCCCTGGGAGGGCTGTTTAGTGGTCCCGGGTTGGAGGTGGCCTGGTAAGGGCTCGGGGCAGAAGCGGTTGGGAATATTGGATTCGGGGGAAGGTGGGGCAAAGGAAAAGAGGCTTGGACTCGGATTTATCGAGAAGCCGGGTGTTGGTAGTGTATTGGGGGTGGGGCAAGCCTTGGGGGTCTTAACAGGAGTTTCCTGCTTCAAGGTCTTGGCCTGGTGATAGTCGGTGAGGTCATTGAACATGTCCTCGACTGACTGGTATCCAAGGGTAGCCATCCTCTCCTCTAGGTGGTTGAGGAATTGGGCGGTTTGGTCTCCCTGGTTGTCTTTCTCCTCTACTATTTTCTCCTGGGTATAGGCCTCCATGGTGTGAATATGGAAAAGCCTAGGTGTAGATGAATGCAGATTAAAGCAGTAAATAAAGCGATAAAGGGGTGCACAGCTGTGTGCGGCTTAAAGCAGTAAAGGATGTTGTAATGCAAAGTAGAGGAGGGTCAGACTTGAGGGGTGGGAAATCTTAGCTTTCCTAGAGGGGTGATAGCATTCTAGTCAGGTTATTGGGAGGAAGCAGAAGAGGATTACCTTTTGTTGTCTTTCACGAGGAAAGTCCCACCGTGATTGCCAGGCTGTCGGTATCGGATTTCAGGAAAAGGAAAGAAAGGGGCCCTCTCTTCCTTCCTCCTCGGCTCCTCCGGTGGTTGTGCATGTGTGGGGGTTCTTTGGAGGCTCGGATCCGGAGAGCTGCGCCTTGGCAGGCTCGGTCGGATCGTCTCTCGGAAGGGGTGGTGGGTTGGTTGTTCGTTCCTGGCTGAGGCGGCCGACGGGTCCTCAAGAGGATTCAGGGGTTGTTGTGATCGCCACCTGCTTTTCTAAAAAAGCAGGAAAAGTTGGGGCGGATTTGATCGCCTTCGTGGGGAGTTTGTGGGGTCTCTGCTCTGAGACACGGATATGCCGTACACAGAGGTGAAGACAGGGATCCTCTTCTGCTCCGGGAACCTGACTAAAGAAGAATTGGGACTGAGGTGGGCTAGGGAAGGGCCGGCTAGTTGTATTTAGCCGCCTGGTGGGGGGCGGCTAGTTGTGGGTAGCCGCCTGGTGTCTGGTTCAATTTGGGCAGAACCTAGGTAGGGTTTGGATTTGGTTTTGGCAGAGGTTGAACTGGGTCTAACCTGGATTTTGGAGAGTGATTTTGTGCAGGAAATGGGTTTCTCTCTCACTTTCTCTCTCAAGGGTTTAAAGTGGTGTTGTGGGGGGGGGGGGGGGTATAGGCTTGATGATTGGAAATGTGGGTTGTTGTGGGTTATTGATGGCTATTGATGGTTGATGGTTATTGATTATGAATAAATGCTTAGAGACCCCCCTATTTATAGTAAAAGGGGTGTAGGGGAGTAAAATGGATAATAAGGTGCTTGATTTGACCTCACATTAGATCTTTGTTCTCTGACAATGTCTAGGTGAGGGGCGGCTAGTTGGAACTAGCCGCCCAGTGAGGGGTGGCTACTCTCAGGTAGCCGCCCCCATCATAACCTGCCAAACGTCCCATCTCTGACAAGCGGTGGCTTGGGTCAGTTACTAAGGATGAACCGGCTAAGATGGGGCGGCTAGAAGGGACAATCCGCCGCAATCATGTTTGCTTTATGTCCCATCCCGGAAGGCGGTTTGGGGGGGGTCGGTGGGGTGGCTAGTTGGAACTAGCCGCCCGGTATGGGGCGCCTACTCTCAAGTAGCCGCCCTGTCCAGGCTCTTAGATATTTCTAAGTGTTGGACTTCGGGTTTCCGGTTTTGGTTTCTGAGGGAGTTTTCTATTAGATGTCCAAATGTGGTTGTTTCCAATATTACTCGAAGTATTTTTGTCTCTTTGGACGGTCAAAATTAGGGTATCTACACCAAGAAGAGAAGAGCAAACCAGGTCGACCTGCATCCCTTAGCTATTATCAAATCTGCCCTTTGAATCCACCTTCTAACTAAGCTCAAAAGAGATACATTATGATCGAATGCGAGTAAAAGGGATCCTCGATTTATCTGCATCTAGAGTAGTCCTTAAGCTGAGGTAAATATCAAACTCAATAATATGGGTTTCCCCCCGGGCATATTGAAATGAAGTTAATATATCGGTTGGGGAGTTCCCCTCTTTGTGGACGTGGGTTGCTACCCACTCTTCAAGTGTGTCTAAAGATTGCTGGATGGAGCACACTACGGATTGCACTCCAGGGATGGGAACCACTGCCTTTGACCCAAGCGATCATAGTGGTAGAGTCCGATTCGATCCATAATTTTTTAATACTTGTTGATATTGCAAGCTTAATGCCAACTTCAATAGCTTTTAGTTCTAACAGTTTGATGGAAGGGAGATCATTACGCCCAGCAAGTCCTTGAAGAAAGGTCGAATGATCTTCCCGATTCCCGAAGGAGCGCACCATAGCCTCCCCTGTCGTCGGATAAAGATTCATCAGTGTTCAATTTAATCCACCCTGTGTTAGGAGGAAACCAATGAACCAGTGTTGATGATTCTTGAAGTGCCATAATGGAAATGCCAAAAGTTCAGCCATTTTGAGCACCTCGGGTGATGTAGTTGACTTGAGAGGAAGAAAGGGCAAACGAATTTTGATGGAGTCTTTGATTCTTAATTTGCGTGTAGAAGTACCCTCGAAGACCCGAGCATTGCGTTCAAGCCAAACATGCCAGATGATGGTTGTTAAGGAAGTCTGCAATAGGATTTCCTGAATGAGAGAACTGGCTATTGAAGAGAGCCATCTAGATAGGGTAGCAAAGGACCTGGAGGGAAGATGCCTGATTTTCATCCCCTTAAGGCAAATGTATCTAGAGAACCCCTGTTGATTTTCATCCCCTTAAGGAGTGAACCCCAAATTATATTTGATTATTTTATGTATTTAAATAAATTATTTTTTACTAATTTTTTTAAATACATAAAATAATCAAATATAATATTTGTTATTTCTTGGGATTCCTTACTTTAAGCTTTGTATTTGGAGAAGGAAAAAACAATAAGATTAAGTTTGCAGGACAATAGATAAACTATTTAGTTTCTTATTTTTATTATTTACATAAGTCACATTAGACTTATCTTTGTATAAATCCTGGCTTCGCCACTTACGACACTATATATTATATGTATGAATAATGTTAGACTCAACCCCATTTGAAACCGTCCTCATAATTTTTTGTTTATGTATACCTCATCTATATAATGAGTTATGTATTTTTATAAGAATCAAAATAAATATTCCAATGGATGACATAGACTCATTTAAAAAATGGGTAAATTTTTTTTCCAAAAGGTACATACTTTTTTATAGTGACTTTATGTGCCTAATGAGTACGGGTGACTAAAAAATAGGATTATAAAATATAATGAGAATGGCAATGCTCATTATATATTGGCTATGTTGGCCACAAATATGGACTCCAAATAACATGGGAGAGTAATGTGTGATCTAAATGAACACTAATACACTAGCCCTAAGTCTAATTATAGTCCCAGTCGCTTGTACACTATGTTATTGGAGTGTATACTAAGATAATGCAATATATACTTCAAAATGTATCAGAGTATATGAAAATTTTAATTTTTTGAATTTTTCTTAAAAAAAAAATGCTAGTCTATTTAGGTATATACTTCACTTTTTATATAAGTATGTACTTCAATGGTCGAGTGTGTATTTTATTTTCTTTTTAAAGAAAAACGGTGAAGGTAGGGATGCACAAAGGTATGAACATCATTTTCCAATCAACCATTGATATATTTAAGTCGTTTTGTAACCTCACCTACAATCCAAAAATGGTCTCTCGGTCACTTATGTATTGCGATAGTTAGTGTACACTATTGCAGTGTATGCTGCATGCATTATTGAAATATATGAAAATGAAATTTTTTTAAAAATATTAATATACCAATATATTTTTGAAAGAAAAAAATATATTGGTATATTTTTATTTTAAAAAAATAAAAATTTGATTTCCATATATTGCGTTAATTTGTATTTTAAAATATAAATATACCAATATATTTTAATGTGTATTTTATTTATTTATTTATTTTATGTTTTATAAAAATACAAAATTCAAATCGTAAATGAAGTAGGACTGCTTGTCATTTTCCAATCACATTCTAGATAGTGCTGGATGGGTTTTCATCTGTGGACAGGACTACTTATCATTTGAGTGCGGTTACTCCCACCAACCAAGTTCACAATCCCACCATTAAATATTACAAAAAAACTTAGATTTTCATTTTTATTATATTGCATCAATCCCACCACCTATACACATCCTACCCCCCCAAATCAAATAACAACACAATCCCATCACCTAAATCAAAATAAAACCAAACTCTTATCCCCCCCCCCCGCCATATCTCCCCTTTTTTCCCGCCGTCGATGGGAATTGACGATCTCGATGGTCCGGCCAATCACAGCCGGCCCCCCCTCCCTCTCTTCGGTGACTCTCCGATTCATCTCCAATGACACCTTGCCTCCTTTTTTTTGTGTATGTGATGCCCTAGATGAAAGAAGAGGGACCCAATGTGAATGTGTGAGACATTCTTGATTTGTGTTTTATTTTTGATTTGTTGCATTTTCATGTGGCCTTTGTGATTGTCGTTTTTATGGTTGTTGTGTTGGTTATTGAAATGGTCGTATATTTAGGGTTTGTTGTTGTGGAAATAATTATTGTATTTGAGATTGTGTGTGTGTGTTTTTTATGGTGTTTAAGGTGGCTCTTTTGTTGTTGTTGGTAATTATAGTAATGTATGGATCATTGAATGCTATAATGTAGTAATGTTGTTGTTGATGATTGTTGTAATGATTATATTGTTTTCCACATTCTTGGCATGATCATGGATTGTTGTTTTAAGGTTTGTTTGGTGTGTTGGTTTTGACTATTTAAGTGGTGGTGTTGGATGTGATTATAGTTGGGTAGCCATTGTGTATTTTAATAAAATGGATTGTTTGGGTGCCTTTCTTATATATTTTAGTATAGAATAAATTAGTCTCTATGTTGACCAACTATGATTATAAGTATTAATTATTGAGTCAGGTGGCATTGGAAATCCATCCCTAATAATCTATCGAACTGGGGCTCCTTTAAACTGACATTTTCCTTTGACACACCAATGTCGAACTACAGAGTGTGGAGTCGACTGTTTTATGTCATCCGAGGTCGATCGGGTTGATAGAACGCCGTCGAACTGGGGCATCTGTAAACTGAGATTTTCATGTGACACAACAACGTCGAAATACATATTGCCAAGTTGACGGAGTAATGTCATGTATTATCGATCGGATTAACAGATAGCCATTGAACTGGGGCTTTTGTAATAGTCATTCTCCTTTGACACACCAAAATTGAAATACATACTGTATTGTTGACAATGTAATGGCATCTGTAATCGATCAGGTTGATGGATGGCCATCGAACTGGGGCTTCTATAAACTGAGATGTTCATATGACACACCAACGTCGAAATACTCATTACAGAGTTGATGGAGTTATGTCATCTAGTATCGATCGAGTTGACGGATGACTGTCGAACTGGGTTCAAAAAGTGAAAATATATCTACTCAACCAGTTCCTATGGAGATTACATGTTGAAAATCGACTAAGACACATCAAATTAGGTTCACCTGTTGATATTACCTACAAACTTTCATACATTACTAAACAAAACCAAACATTGATAATTCCATGCATTGCCCACAAGCATTCAAATATGTACTAATTCAAAATCATTCCAAAAGAACTGGCCTATACAACTTGGTCCAAAAAAAGAGCCTAAACACTAAAAAAGCACATGGGTCATCGCCGTCAATCATTCCTTTGCTCTGACCTACACTGTGTCTCAGCTGACTCTGGAAGTGGTATTCCGTCTTTGAAATAGTGGATCACATGTTGAATCCCTGGATCAATAGTGGTACCAGCAGAGCTCATATCAGGAAATGTTTCGAGATAGCGAACGACGTTGTTGATACGCTACACTAAGGGAAAACCCTAACTTACAATAAAAAAAAACATTCATTTCTTGCAATGTAAGAGTTTAAACCAAACAAATAGAATCACGTACATGGCTTTCAATCCAAAAAAAAAAAAAAGAGATCAAACCATACATTGCTTTAACAATACCCTAGCTTTCTATCAAAACCTAACTTTGAATAAAAAATCTCAATACTTGTAGGGTAAGGGTTTTAAACTAAATAAATGCAATCACAAAACATGGCTTTCAATATAAAAAAGATAAAAATAAAATAGAGCTCAAACCATACATTACTCTAACAATACCCTATCTTCCTATCAAAACCCTAGTGTTGAATAAAAAAAACCTCAACGCTTATGATCTAAGGGTTTTAAACTAAACAAATGCAATCACAATCATAATTTGCAATCCACCAAAAAAATAAAAACCCTAAAACTTTCACTTCTCTACAAATACCCTAAATTCCTACCAAAACCCTAACTTACAATAAAAAAAAACGCTCATTACTCGTAATGTAAGATTTTAAACCAAACAAATGAAATCACTCATGTGACTTTCGATAAAAAAAAAAAAAAATAGAGATCAAACCATACATTGCTTTAACAATACCCTAGCTTTCTATCAAAACCTAACTTTGAATAAAAAAATCTCAATACATGTAGGGTAAGGGTTTTAAACTAAATAAATGCAATCACAATCATAATCTGCAATCCAACAAAAAAAAAGAACCCAAACCATACATTTCTCTAAAACATCCTAAATTCCTATGAAAATCCTAACTTACAATAAATAAATAAAAAAACCTCAATAATTGAAATATAGGAAGAGATTGAATAACTCATGAATCAATAATAACAATAGAGGTAAAAGAGATTTCTTTATGCTTGGGGGCGTCGTGGGGGGCATTAGGGCGAACTGTGGAAGGGGATCACAGTCACGGTGGGTTCGCAGCGGGCTCATGGCAAACTCACGATGGACTCTCGACGGATTGATCGACTCACGATGGAAATCGCACCACTAGATGAGAAGGAGAAGACCAAAAAAAGTGAAAGAAGGGGGAGAAGAGAGAGGAGTTCATTTGAAAATGGGTAGGTGGTGGGGTTGGGAATGCATTAGAAGTGTATTTATTATGAGGTAGGATTGGTGAAAGCTAAATTGGGAGGTGGGGGGGGGGGGGGGGTTTAAAAGGGTGGTGCTACTAGTAACTTGGTTGGTGGGAGTAACCGCACCCTTATCATTTTCCAGTCGCATTCTAGAAGGTGAGAAGAGAGAGGAGTTCATTTGAAAATAAGTAGGTGGTGGGGTTGGGAATGCATTAAAAGTGTATTTATTATGAGGTAGGATTGGTGAAAGCTAAATTGGGAGGTGGGGGGGGGGGGGGGGGTTTAAAAGGGTGGTGCTACTAGTAACTTGGTTGGTGGGAGTAACCGCACCCTTATCATTTTCCAGTCGCATTCTAGAAGGTGAGAAGAGAGAGGAGTTCATTTGAAAATAAGTAGGTGGTGGGGTTGGGCATGCATTAAAAGTGTATTTATTATGAGGTAGGATTGGTGAAAGCTAAATTGGGAGGTGGGGGGGGGGGGGGGGTTTAAAAGGGTGGTGCTACTAGTAACTTGGTTGGTGGGAGTAACCGCACCCTTATCATTTTCCAGTCGCATTCTAGAAGGTGTTGGATGGGTTTTCATCCGTGGATAGGACTGCTTATCATTTTCCAATCACAATCTAGAAGGTGCTGGATGCAAAGGGGGGTCAGGAATTAAGAATTAGAGGGGGGGGGGGGGGGGCGCCGAGGGTTAAGAGAATGAGTAAGCTAAAAAAAATATTTACAAATATATAATAAGTTAAGACGAAATTAAAATAATTGGTTAATGATCGATTTTTTGAACAATGGCAATCAATTTATATAGAAATTTATTTTTTATATTTAATTATCTTGAATAATTTATAGAAAATATAGAAAAATAGAGTTTGAAATTTAGTTATCTAGAAAAATCTAGAAAATCTCATTAAATCTCATAACGAAAATTAGAAAAAATTAAGCTTCAAAAATTAAAAATATGAATATGAAAAAAGTAATTGATCACAAAAACATATAAATATTTTTTTAGGTTTATATTTAGAAAGATATTTTCAAATCTAACTTCCAAAAAAATATGAGAGACTTAATATACTATTTATGAAAAATCTAAATAAACAAAAAAAAATCATTAAACCATTAAATATGTGATTTTTCAACACCTCAAAATCACCTCAAAATTAGATATCGATATTCCTTTGAAAACAAAGCTTATCACAATTTTTTTAAAAGAAAAGGACCCACAACTCAAAGTCTAAATGAACACTAATAGATTGAGTTATTTTCTAGCCCTATTTTCATTTGTTATATCTAATGCAGTATATAAAATTGATTAATGCAGTATATATTCCACTATCTCCCTATACACTATTATATAAAACTTAAATGAAATATATATATTTATTTCATATGAGCATCTACTTTATTTTTATAAAAGATTAATGTACTTTATTATACGAGTATACACTTCAAAAATATGCATGGTAATCATGATACAAATGAAACTGCACGTAATATTTTTAAATTTCAAACTTACTCATTTAAATTAAGATTTTTACATATACTCTTAAAAGATCTCATTTTGTCAAAATACCTTAGTAAATTACTATTTTCAGCAATATCCCTTTTCTAGATGATATTCTTGAAAATTAAAAAAATTAGGTTATGTAAAAATATCCTCAAAAAGGCCTTGATGCAAAATTAAAACCCTTTTGAGGGTATTGTTAGGAATAGAATTTGAATAAGGGTAATTGATAATATAAATTCTTTTGAGGGGCTTATATACAAAATCCCTCTAAACTATTAATTCCACATCACTTATATGTTGATGCGTTGGCAACGGATCGGCCTGTGACGGCCCATTGAAACAGGGCCCAGGCAGCCGGCCAAAAATACAGGCCCAGGCCCTACCCACGGGCCTGGGCCTGAACGGCCTGACGGGCGGGCCGGCCATGGGCTTTGGGTCCACAGTCCCAAATTTTAAATATCTTATTTATTTTATTTTTTAATTTTAAATTGCTCATTTATATATAAATGTTAAAACAACATAAAATTGAAATATAATGTTGAGAAAAAAAATATTTACATCTATTGAATTTTTTAAAATAAAAATATTAATTAAATTAATTACTTAAAACCTAAATAACTATATGTATCTAATTAGGTTTGTACTTAAATAAATGTCAATGATTTGTAAAATTTAATAATAATTCAAATAAAAATTACATAGAGTTATATATGACACATTTATTGTATTGCCTTCCACGAGCCTATGGGATGGGCCCGTGGACGGGCCTACGCACTAGCCCGTACAGGCCAGTTTGAGTAGGCCTGTGAGTCGAGCCCTGGCCCGGGCCCCAGAATCAAGCCCGAGCTCGACCGGACCTACAGGCCAGCCCTAATAGGCCCAGTTTGGACGGGCCTGCGATCCGGGCCCGGGTCCTAGAATCAGGCCCGAGCCCGACCTGTCCTAAAAACGGGCCGAGCTTTATAATCTCAGACTTTTTGGGGAACCTTAGTTGCATGTATGCCTGTCAATGGGTCGGGTCCGGACCCGGACCCGACCCGACCCAGACCCGATTATACGTGTAATCTACCCGACCCGATTTGGACCCGACCCGAGTTGGACCCGACCCGGCAGACCCGAACAAACAAACGGGTCGGGTCCGGGTCCACCCCGCCCCGACCCGTTGGACCCGCTGGACCCGACTGTTTTTTTTTAATATATGTTCATATATTATAAAACCATTAGTATTAGTTGATACATAATTTTATTTCTTACTTAACTTATTTTTGTATCTACAAGTTCATAAATCATAACCATAACAAGCCTATAAATCGGTTTGTTTTGGACAATTAACTTATTAGCTTTTGAATTTGTATGATTAATTAGTTTTGTTACATGATTTATGTTTATTATTTAGGTTAATATGTTAGTGTTTATTGTTTTGAATGTTGTTTAGGTTAATATTGTTTTGAATGTTGTTTAGGTTAATATTGTTTTGAATGTTGTTTAGGTTAGTTATGTTTATTATTTAGGTTAATATGTTTTTTATGTTAGTGATTATTGTTTTGGATGTTGTTTAATAATTCATTTACTTCTTTTGAATTGTATAAAATTACATTCAAACATAGTCTCATTAACAATAATGTTTTATTACAAAAAAATTCAAATAGAATGATAAGGCAAACAAATACATGAGCTCTTCTCTCTGTTTTTTTTTTTTTTACCCAACCATCCGGGTCGGGTCAGACCCGGACCCGACCCGGGTCCGACGGGTCCGGGTCCGGGTCCGGGTCCACATTTTTCCGGACCCGCTGGGTCCTAGGTTGGACCCGGACCCGCCGGGTCCTGTCACGGGTCGGGTCCGGGTCCACCCCGACCCGACCCGGACCCGACCCGTTGACAGGCCTAGTTGCATGGGTCAGCTCGGCCCCTCTTTTCCCCGCCGTTGGCTGGATGGGTTTTTAGCCATGTACAGGACTGCTCCAATTGTTGACGAAATAGTAATTAAAAAAAAAAAAGAAAAAAAGAAAGAGAAGCAGTGACATACCCTGTTCAGTTACTTATCGAATTGTTTATAGAATGTTAGGTGATAATGTAGTGGTATATAAAAATTAATTTTTTTATTTATTAAAAATATACTAACATTTTTTGTGTAAATTTTGTTTTTTTTATTTATGTCTATTTATATAAACGAAAATATTTTTCTAAAAAAATCTATGAATCTAATCCATTGAGACTCTACATTGAACACGCCATTTTTAAAATGAAAAAGTCCAAATAATCCCCTACAAACTGTCTGAAATATGATTTTTTCTAAAGTCTATATAACTCTCAGAAAATATCTATGTAAATCCAAATATACCAATGAGTTAAACTTTTGTTGACAGATGAAGAATATTATGTGAATATCCCATTTGGTTAACCTTGAGTTAAAATACAGTATACCAATATCCCTAAAATTTGTTAAAAATGTGAAAAACTCTCCACAAATAATGATTTTATCTATTCAGATAGATTATAAAACCCTATCTGTAGGAGTAATTAAAATCATCATTTTTCATATTTTTAACACATTATATGGGTTTTTTGGTACATTATGTTTTCACCTGCTCGTGGAGTGATCCTACTTAGGGAATACCTTTCACAAATGCAGGACGATTCGGTGACCAGACCAACATTGTTTCAAGAACAATCAAGGCCAGTTGACCAGACTAGCCACTTATACCAAATACAACCGTTGAAGCATCCCCAAGACTAACCATCATGACTTGAGTTCGAACCCTGTCCTAACCGCAGGAGGAAGGCGACCACTAACACAAGGAGGCAAGGCCAGGCCTGCTCGATCGGCTCCACCAAATTGGTAGAGGCGTGCCCTCACCCTGACGGGGCCGCCTGTCACTGCTTGTCACAATCATGGTTAGGGCGAACGAGAGGACGACACGTGGCCAGAACATCATAAAAGACTCCCAGTCCCGAATCCCGCGGAATCTTCCATGTCAGAAGATTCCAACCATGGCAGAGGACCGTTTGGGTGGGAAGTGACATGGCGACTCACTTAACTAAAAGGGCGAGAGAAGGATAGAGAACAAACAGTCACAAGTAAGCACTCAAAAAACACCATAATCTTCAAGTTCTAGAGTCATCTTCTCCCATCTTCATCTTCTCCATTCATTCACTCTACTGACTTGAGTGTCGGAGTCCATTTGGCTGGCACTACACCAGTGTCCTCTTTGCTCTCTTGATGTAGGATCTCAGGCACGACGACCTAAATCTTCACGTGGAGGCAGACCTCTGACCCGATTACACTTATTGAGGAAAAACACCACCCTCACTATCTTGGAATAAATTTTTTGATACTTTGATGCCTTATTTTTTTGCTTGGACTTGGATACCTTTCATCTTCAAATCCTCCCTTTTCCTAAAGAGCATTTCCAGTTGCTTGTCAAAAGATTGACAGAATACGTTAAAGCTTAAAGAGGAGACTGGATCCAGTCATCCAATCAGTTCAGTCAGTACCAAACTAGACATCCTTTAAATCAAACTACACAATGTATAAATCGAACTACACAACCAATTGTTGGGTATATGTTTCATTCTCCTATTGGATACTGATGATACTTGGAAATTTATATTTCCTTCAATAGTTGATTGGATCTAATAAGAGAGTGAAATATATACCCAACAATTGATTGTACAGTTCAATTTATACGTTGTGTATTTCGATTAAAGAGGTGTTGTAGCGACTCTGACTTTTTAGTCCATAATTAACCTACTTCTATGGTATGTTTAGTATTCCAAATTTCTAATAATTTGGCATGGTTAGATTCCTCGTTTCGCTGGTTTTCCAACGCTTTTTACGGATCGTAAATCAGATGAGTATCGATCAAGTTATGGGCGAAATTGTGCTGAGAGGTCGGGCAGAGGAAATAGCGACGGCTCCAGTAAGATCCGTCGGTATTGTGACGGATCCGTTGGTTTTTGTGACGGATCCAACAGGAGTCGTCGATCTGGAAACGATTTCAAACTTTAATATTTTCAGTTTTAGAAAGTTTTAATGTGTATTTTTTATTGATATGTTTGGGATATGGTTAGTTTTGATTTCCCCACGTGTATAAGCTTACGTATACCCTCTCTCTCTCTCTCTCTCTCTCTCTCTCTCTCTCTCTCTTTTTCATTGAAAACCCTAAAACCCTAAAGTCTTCTTCTTCTTCTTCAGCACCATTGTTGAGGAGCTTGGGAAGGGGTTCGAATAGAGGGTTCTTGTGAGTATTATCCTCTGTTTATAAAGGGTTTTGAATGATAATAATTCCCATTAGCTGTCCTTGTTATATGATTTCATTTTTAGTTTTCTTTTCCAACAAAAAGATTGGATTTTCTTCTTGATACTTGAAAGTTTTATATGATTTCGGGTCCTTATGATATAACAATGAAATCATTATGTTTTGTGATGTTTTACAAAGTTTTAGATGATGCTTTTAGATCTCACATATTTACTTCGGATTTCATTGATCTCTTAAGTTTTCTTCTTGAGTTTTTCATAGTTTTGATGGATTTAATATGATTTTCGGATCCTTATGTTATAACTATGAAATCATGAAGTTTTCAAAGTATTTTACAAATATTTCATGACAAAAGAAAGGGGATATGTATATATCATGTCTAGGGTTGTTTATTAAAACATGTTTACAATCATTTAAAGTTTTTTTTTTTTACCCTTATATGCATAGATCCGAACCTATACATGCTTTTATGATTTTTAATTTTTTTTTTCATAGATCCATGTTAGTTATTTCTACATGTAATCGTTCTATGATTTTTGAAAATTTTTGTAATATGGTTTAATTGTTTTTATATATGTTCTTCTATTGAATCCTTTTAAATCTAGGGTTTTGAATAGAAGAATATCATGCTAGGTATAATAATATGTTATCTCTTGCGGTTTTCAAAGGATTTCATAAAGTATATTCAGACATTTGGGTGTGCCAAGTGTTTTATGTTCCATCAATGTTTTTATCGTTTTTCCATAAGCTAGGGTTTCGAATGGATTTTTCTTTATACGATCTTCGATCTATCTCGTAAATGATTTGTATCATTTTACCTATTTTATATTACTTTTATACCTATGTTAAATATACTTTTTTTTTCAAAGATGTTTTAAATGAGTTTTTGGATTGGTTTTAATTGGATTTTCGAGATAACTTCTTTTCTGTTTTACGCCATTTTAAACGACTCGTGTATAGTTTTCCATGATAGAACGTGTTAGGATGTTTTAATAAAAAGGTAGGGCTTCATGTTTCTGCCTCGGGACGGCTCCCTTGAGAGCTGTTGGGCATGTTCTGGACAGCTCCCTAAGGAGCCGTCAGTTTGTTTGGGACAGCCCCAGTAGGAGCCGTCGGGTTTCGGTAAGTATGATCAAACAGGCCGTACTGTTTGATACTGTTTGATCATACTATGACCTATCCATATCGTTTCTTGTCAGATTAGATTTACTGTAAGACTCGGTTGTGATTTTTCTAATCGTTGGACCGGAGGTGAGTGGGTCTAGTCTCTACGTAGATTTTGAAACTATTTATATTTATATCATGATCGCATCATGCCTATTTTATGAATACAACTGTTATCTTGATTATGGAATACATGAGCATGACATCATGATTTTAAGGTATTATTTTACATATAATATATGTTGGAGACTATGTTATTATTGCATACAAATTACTGTTTGATAAATTAATCTTTCATGCATATCATCTGTCTGTGTGACATCGTCTGTGTGACGACCGGTCTGCATGATCCAGTCCAGTGGGACCTTGTCTGCTTGACCAAGCTCTAGATGGAGCATCTTTTGGCTGTGTGCCATACGGGCATTCGTGTCTGTTGCATTATACGCATCATGTAGTTAGTGTGAGATTGTGGCTATTCCTCCAAAGAGATGCATTGTGTTTTATCGTTACACTTGTGACAATTATATGTATATGTTTATAATATGTTAATTCGGATTTTTGGGATTATTTTTATTGTCATTATTATTATTATTATTATTATTGGGACGCTATAGGTCCATTCATTGAGCGTGTGGTAGCTCACCCATCTTTTCCCAACCATTCAGGGTAAGTGTTGGTTATCGTTGTTCGTGGAGAGGTGTTGGCAATCTAGTTTACGTTTTATCTTCGATGCATCGTAGGTGTTGAATAAGCCTTCTTCTTGGCATCGTAGGTGTTGAATAAGCCTTATTAGCAAAACTAGAGGAATTATTATCAATATTAAATAAAGAACTCATGTGTATTCATTCAAACCTAAGAATGAATTATTGAGATCCTGTGGTTGGTTTATGTTTTAAATCCTGAGAGTATTTTATGAGTTTATTTGTAATACTCGATATATTGTGGATTGTGCTGCAGTAGCGCACCATATCGCATGCCTTAATTAAGGATAATGGGTATGGGGGCGTTACAGGTGTTCAGTTCAGTACTGACCAAACTGATCAGATCTAGTCCTGACTGGATCCAGCCTCCTTAAAGAGACAAAATTGCATATTGAATTCCCATTAAGCATTAACCGTTCAAATTAGGATGGGAAAAACTTTATATACGTATCCCTGCAACCCGTCAGTCTGATCTATCAAGGTTCAAACACATGAGATGTTGTTACACACGATACCATTTGTGCAGTCCTATATATCTAACGAGAATTTTATGTTTCGTTACTTGGTATATGTGTTAGTTTTGCTTTAAGAAAAAATAAATCAAAGAATGTAAGAAGGGTGTACTTACATGCGTACGTTCCCATCTATAAGACTATAACCTTATATATGTACAATCCTATATATCTCCAAGACTCCAACGAGAAATATATACACAACGTGTAATACGAAACTTTTAGTTGTTTTTACTTCTTCCACGAGTGAGTCTTCATTTATTTAAAATGTATATATGAACTCAATTTGAAATAATGTTTTTATGTCACTAGATATGTAGATCACCCATTTTTACATGGTGAAATTAACGCATGATGGGGGCATTTGAATATATTATATATATATATATATATATATATATATATATACACATATAGTGAAATTAACGCATGATAAGGGGCATTTGAATATATTTATTATATATAAAACATTATGTGTGACAAAGTTTTGGTTATTTTTTTTTTCAGATCTAGGGATGTTAAATTGAACACTAGTGTATTTTAAAAAAATATATATAAAATTTTTAAATTTTTTATATACTAGATAGTGCAATATAAATACACTATATAAGTGTAGAGACAACCAAATGATTATTTTCAGACTGTAGATGGGGCTACAAAACAGGCTGGTTGAAAATAATCAACTTGTTAATTATCCAAAAAAATATGTTGCCCATCCGAATCCATATATGAAAATGCATAAAACATTCAATATCTGAAAAATTCGTATACATATATGAAATATTTACCTTACCTAAAATTTGAATCAGATACAGATATGCCTTTATCCGATTTGATTTCAATGGATTATTTTAATGTATTTTTATTAATATAATATTTTGATTATTTTCAAACCTTGGATGAAAATCTAAGGGTTCAGATTCACTCATCCATTAGAACAACACAAAAATTTAGGATTCCAAAAAAAAAGAAAAAGAAAAAAGAAACCAAATCAGCCACCTCTTCTTAAGCCCCCTCTCTCCTCTCTGTGGCTCTCACAAAGTTAGGATTCTTAAGCTTCTTAAGCCTCCCTCTCTTTCTGCGACTCTCTCAAAGAAACCAAATCGATCGCTTTTATTTAGGGCTCCCAATGCTTGGCTCTCTTGCTCTGGATCTCACGGTTTTTACATTTGTTTAGGTAGATCTGAAGATCTGGAGCTTGTTCTGATCTAATACTTCGGTGAGGGTTTATGTGTTTGATCTATTTTGATGTAGTGTATTAGTAATTTTTTCACGATTATGGTTGAGTTGTTGTGAGTTGTCTGAATAAGAGGGTTTGGTGAGGTTGTAAGGGTTGAACGATCTCTTTATGTGAATGTGGAGTTTGAGTTACTATGTAAAGCTTTTTTTATATGTGTGATTGAGGCGGTTTATGAAAATCTCAGTTTTTATTTGAAAAAAAAATAAACAAGTTTCATTCTTGGTTAACGGATATTTATCCAAATCCCCGAATGTTCAGATTGGATATGGATACATGATTTTGAATATCAATCAAATATCAGATACGGATATTATTTTAGATATTTAGTTTGGATACGGATATGGTTTAATCTATTCCGTATCCGTTCGATTGACATGCCTAAATGTAACAGCACACATTTTCTATTGATTTAGATCACACGAAACCCACGGGGGTAAGTAACAGAATTGGAGACAATAAATGAAATTCCTTATATTAGGTTAGGTGTTTGATTTTGGGATGCACTATCCAACAATTCTCGATTAGAAATCTAGGACTTCCTCTCCATTTGGGGCGGCTTCCACTGGTGGCTTGGGGGCCACTTATCGACAGATTCACAAAAAGATTGAAGTGGTGGAAGGGGCGTTTCCTTAGCTTTAGAGGTTGCATAACTCAAATTCAGGCTCTTCTTTCGCACTTACCTATTTACTTTCTCTCTATCCTTAGGATCCCTAAGGGGATTTTAAACAGGTCGGATGCTATCTGTCGGATATTCTTATGGGGTGGGGGATCGGAGCATAGGCACAAGGTGCTCACTTGTTTCAATGGGACATATGTATGTAGTAGTCGCAAGGATGGTCAGCTGGGAATTCTAAATCTGGCTGATATGAACAAGGCACTCTTATGCAAATGGCTTTGGAAGTGGTTGGTTATGAAAATGGCTTTGGAAGTGGTTGGTTGCTTCAGATCTCCCATGGTGCATGGCTATCAAGGAGTGGTTCATGCGGGGTTCAATACGGCTGGAGTGCTTCCCTCGGTCCAATTGAGCGACCTCCAGATTGTGGAGAGATATTCTCAAAGAAAAAGAGGACTTCTCGGCTGGAGTTCAGCAGGAGGTTGGCAAAGGTGACAGGGCTCTTTTCTGACAGGACATTTGGTTAGGCAGCTCGTCATTAGCGAATAGGTTCCCAAGTATTTTTGTGATCACGAGGTATAAGGTGGGCTCGGTGGAGAAGTTCTGCACCAGAAGAGGAGATTTGGGCTATTGGGTCATTAATGTAGTGCAACCTCTTCAACAAGACAAGGTTCTCTATTGTCTCGTGTTGTTGGAACCACTTCAGGGGATTTCTTTGATTCAGGGGATTGACGATGTGGTTAGGTGAGTACCAAAACAAGATGGTTTTACAATTCATAGTTTTTACGAATGGAGAACAAGGAACATGCCTATCACGACGGCTACCATGCTTAAACATATGGAAATATGGACCCCAAAGATTGCTCTAAAATTTAAGACTTTCACATGGAAAGTGTATATGTGGAGGTACTACAAAAGTGTACAGAGCACATTGGGTGCCAAATGTAGATCGATTGCGTACTATGTGGAGGGGCTGAGGAGACTGTGGAGCATCCCATGATTTTTTGCCCAATGGTGAAATTGGTTTGGGAATGGGCTTGGGCAGCAACTGGTTTAATGGGCTCTTGGTCTTCGGTTGTGTCAGTATTGAAAACGTGGGGGTGGGGTCCTCGAGCTTGGGCCCAGTTCGTCTCGCAACGAATCGGATCACCGCCTGTAGAGAGTTGCCTTCTAGATGGCCCAACAGCCTCCAGAATGAGCGGAATGTGATCGCCACTTGCTTCCTCAAAAACCTGAAAAAGTTGTGCGTGCTATTGATCGCCTCGCGAGCTAGATTGTGTGGGTCCTCCTCTCTGAGACACGGCCAACCGTACATAGTGGTAAAAATGGGGAATCCTTTCTCCTAATTGGGAATTTGACAAAGGGAAATACAAAATGGGGGGATGGGCAACTTGGATTTAGCTGCCTGGGACCGATGGCTGGTTTGGGCAAACTGCCCGATACGTGGTCCTTGATTTTGGAAATTTGGAACCTAGGTATGAAATTTGTTTTGGCTTGGCTAGGGCTAAACAAGGTTTAACCAGTGGTTTAGGGAGGATTTACGGAGAGTGCATTTTGGTGGGAATGGGTTTCCTTCGCTCTCAGCTAAGGCTCTATCTCTCTAAAAGAGATTTTCAAGTAGTGGAGTGATCAAGTGAATATGGTAGTGGATTTGAAGATTGCTTGATGTTGTAAAAGACTTTGAACCCCTCTATTTTAGTAAAAATGATGCAAGGAAGTTACCTCTGGACAATAGATTGAATTGGATAATAGGATGGTTGATTTAAATTCCTATTAGATCTTTGTGTTCTGAAACTTGGCCCAGGCAGGGGCCAGAATTGAGCCGTTGGGCTCGGGCGGCTGGGTTGAACAACCCACCTTGCATCATTACCTGCCATATGTCCCATCATTGACAAGCGGTAGTTTGGGTCGACTACTTGGATTGATCATAGAGGGGCGGTTGAATTCAACGAACCGCCACAATGATCAGCATTATATGCTAACTTTATGTCCCATCTCTACGAAGTGGTTGGGAGGCAGTTACTTGGTTTTAGCCATCGGAGAAGGGGCGGCTACTTTGAAGTGGCCATCTGGTTTCTGGTTTTCTAATTTTTCTAAGTGTTGCGCCAGGTTGTCTTTCTTGCTTTCTCCTTCTAATTCCCTTAAAATGTTTTCTATTTGATCCAAATGTGGTCATTTTTTAAATATTACTTGAAGTAATTTTCTTTTCTTTGGATGGTCGAAATTAGGTATTTACAATTGTCCCCCATTGTACAGAGTATTTGTGCGAAGCGGAGAGACTTTGATCGATTATAAGAAAAGAGACCCCTATTTTGGCCGGCCCGACCATCAAGAAGTTTCGAACCCATGACCAATATCGTTCAGGGAGTTGATTTAGATCATTAGAAGCTAAGTCTACTAGAATTTTTATCAAAAGGAGTGATCCAGGTAGGGGAGTGAGTAAAAAGTAAGGAAGCGAATGATCCAACCCTCGGACGGGGTTCCTAGCCATCGTGGACATTACAGCCTGGCGTCAGTTTCCTTGTGCTTTAAGATGCGTAGAGCAATCCAGCGAGCAAGGTGATACCACAGACGTAAAAGAAAGAAATGTTAAATTTGGTGAACAGATATTCTAAAAGACATTAATTATGGAAAGTGCTTGTACTAAGGGAATTTTAATTAAATGGTACTGGTAACGTGTAATAAAACTTCATGTGAGTCGTGTTTTAATCAAGTAGGATTTCGAAATAAACCAATACATGGTTGTGTTTAGAAAAACTTGTTAACCTTAAGCTTGTTTGGGAAGCTAGAGGGAGGCGGCTACTCGAACTTAGCCGTCGGGGAGGGGCAATACATTGAAATGAGCTGCCAGGCTCAATCGGCTCCATGCCGGTAGTTGTTGGTCAATTGGGCCCTATATAACTGAAAATGACTCTCCCTCTCCCCGAAAACGGTTTTAAAACAGTTCCACTACCTCCTTTTCTTCTTCTTCTTCTTCATTTCAAACGAATTTCCACCATCTTTTTCATTCTTTCTCCCTTCATTGCCTCCTAATCTCTTCCTTCCTCTTGGTTTTGAGAAACCCTAGGTTTGGGTTCTCCTTTTTCTTGGCAACTTGAAGGAAAAAATCACGAAGGGGAAGAAGACGGCTTCGATGATGAAGCATCTAAGGTCAACTCAAGAGCAGAGGGGGGTGGATTCAGGGTCGGGCTCATCGAAGAGCGAAGGTGCGGAAAGGGGGTTTGTGCAATAGACGACCCGAACGGTGGAAACACCGACGGTGGGCACGGGCGAGGGTGGGGGTGCATCCTTGGGGGCTGCAGTTGCGACTGCTACTGTTGTGCCTGTGTCATTTGAAGCCTTTCTTTCCGATCGGGGTCACTAAAATTTTGGTTTTTAGCTACTTGCAGGAGTTGAAGTGCTCTGATTGATAATATAACTACATATTATGGGTATTCGTACCGTTTTGTACTATCCATAAAAATTTCATCGAATTCCTATATCGGGTTGAAAAAATATGTAGTTCCGAATCACATCCGAGTTTGGTCGTTACTAGATTGGTAGGTGAGTAAAGTCACCTAACACCTTTATTGGCATTTAATTCTCTCAAACCCCCCTTATGCACAAATTAAGGCCCCCCCAAATGTCTCTCCCTCTCTCTCACTCCCTCTCTCTCCATCCAACTTGCATTTTTCCCCTCTCCATGTCTCTCTTTTCCATCTGATCCAGCCTTTGTGTGGGTGTTGTGGTGGAGAAGATGAAGAAGAAGATGATGAAGGAACAAGAAGAGGTAGTTCAATTCAAGGTGAGTTGTGTGTGTATGTGTGTTGTTGTTCTCCTCTATTTCTCCTCCTCCTCTAGCCCCTCATGGTTCCCCTATTTTTCCCTACCCTTTGGTCCAGCCAAGAAGAGGATGAACAGTGAAGAAGTGTAGGAGATGGTGGTGAGTGGTTGAGGTGTGTGTTAGGTGTGCTTGTGATCCCCCACACCTCCCCTTTTCCTCCCCCTCTCTAGGTATGCTTCCTTCCCTTCTTGTTATTGATTTAAGCATGTTTGGATGTTTTGGAGGGCTTGCATGTGGGGTGTTTGGGTTTGGGTGTGTGTGAGGGGCTGAGAAGGGGGAGTCGGAGGCCCAGGCGTGCGGGTCTGCACGCGCGAGTGCACGCGCGGGTTCACGCGTGCTTGTGCGCGGGTTAGGCATAAGGGTTTTGGCGCTCACGGGAGCGCGGCTCTGGGCGCGCGTGGGGCGAGTGTTGGGGCATAGGACTACGCACACGTGCATGCATGCAGGGCTACGTGCTGGGCCCGGTTGGGCGTGCTGAGGTTCGGCACTTGGGCGTGCCTTCAAGGGGGCTTAGGCGTGCATGCGTGCGTGTGTCACAACCCAGGGCGGTCGACCCCGAGACGTGACAATAGATAAAGTATTAGCTATCAGGTATAAGAGGTCAACAATGACTCCAATAAATAACACACAAAGCTGGCAAAACAATGATAACTTATAGTTTAACTAAAATGTGGAAACATAAAAATATCAATAAGTCTATAAACCAAAAACATTATTACAGACTCGAATACACAATCACTATACAGTGAGAGCCAAGTCTAGTCCAAATAAAGTACAACTAGTGCAACACACACGATTTCAAATACATAAATGACACTAGGACTGCAAACATCCTCGCGCTCACCAACCGCCAGACGGGACACTCCACGCACTCGAACCCCGCCACAGGGAAGCTCTAGCTCCACGGCCAACGCTGTCCCTGTAGAAGAGACAATATGTGAGGGGTGAGCTACAAGCTCAGTGAGTGGCTGGAAACCAAACACCATTACAACAATTCAATACTAAGGTAATTTCCTTTCAAGGAAAAACATGGGTAGAAACCCAAAGGATAACAAGGTCACACGACGGTGCGATCAACCTCACCCTCACCCTCACCCTCACCCTCACTCCCAAAGAGAGGCACTTGGGACACTCGGGGAGGAACAGTTGTTAACCATAACACATGATGTTTACTGGATAACAAGATACAACAAGTCTAATAACTACGAGGTAGAGATACACTACGATACCTCAAGCGTTAAACATAACGTAGTACAACAAGTCCTTCTGCTATGAGGTAGAGATACACTACAATACCTCAAGCGTTAGGCGTAACATACCCAGAGTATACTCGATGGGTATAAGAGTCACGTGACGACGTGACTTCAACTCATCCTCACCCTAGCCCCCGGAGGGGTGACCCTAGGGACTTTTGGGATAAATCCGCTTGTTCTACACCCTTCGTCATCCGGTAACTCTCTCCCGGGTAGCCTCTACCTGGTATACTCCCATGATCAATACATCTTGTCGCATGCATCGATAGTACCTATAGGTGGGGGCCCTTTGTTAGGACAGCTACAATGCCGGGCAGCATCAACACGGATCCGACGAAGAGGAGAACGATTCCACGCTCGCAATATCATTCGTTAGCCCTCTCCCGAGTAGCCTCTACCTGGTATACTACTATGATCAGTACATCTAGCCGCATGCATCGATAGTACCTAAACCTACAGGTGGGGGCCCTCTATCAGAACAACTACAACCTAGGCTGCTTCAACACGGATGATATTGGGAGGAAATACTCCATGTTCGCAAAGCGAACCCAATGGAAAAGTCAACTACTCTCGATAATCACATACCGATGATATCAAATACTCTTGAACTCCCACACAGATGAGTCGCTCGGATGCGAGGAGTTACCTCTGCTCTCGCGCAGAAATAAGCCAAAGGCATATAACCCAACAGGCGGTTCATACACGCGCCTGGCACGGGTAGGCCTAACTTAATGCCATGGCCACCGGTTTAACAAAACTGATACAATAATGAATTCTCTTGAATTCCATATGAGTGCATCACACGGATGCAAGGGTGATTACATCGCTTGCGCTCTAACTAATAAGGTACAACCCGACTAAGGGTCATACCCACGCCTAGCACGGGTAGGCACAATTAGTCTAACATGCGCATAACATAATAGGAGAATTCTACTGTAGTTATGTACATAAACCACATGCACGATAACATAATAAATAATCATGGGGGTACTCCCTAACATAGATAAAAGCATAAACAACATATCATGCATACATGGTATGACCTAATTAAACATGCATACAAGGCCATTAGTCATACAAGTATACCCTAACATGCGTTGGATATCACCAACTTAAAAGGGAAGGGTCAAGCGCGATCTCGCGCATTAACAAGTGCATGCCAATATTTCCAAACGAACCTGAGTCAAGTAGGAACTACATCTACTTACTCAGTTCGCACAAAGAGAGGGCGAGAGAGAGCTCATCATCTATAGAAGTTGGTCATAGCTTTGCCCCATTAGCATGGGCGTAACAACTACACCATGCCCTCAAGTCTTATCGCAAGGGAATATTAGGCATGTGCCTATTTATTGACCCAGGCTTAATCATGCTGGATATTACTAATAATAGGGTAGTATTACTAGAAGGGACTACCTAAGTCATGCCATATTCTATACACCCATATAAACACACAAGATACATGCAACCATGATCATTCACACATAAATACTATACATAGGCCAGTATAAGGTAAAATAAGAGGGTTCTACACAATATACAAGCTATAATAACCTAGCATGCAAATAGCTAGCATATTATGGGTTAGACATGACCATACTACTTATCTGAATAAGTAGTATAGTCAGGGTGCCCAACGGATGCGCGACGCACGACTACGTGCATCCAACACTTCCCGAAGGGTTGGATCGAACCACTCACCGATACATGGATCATCGCGCGTCCGGTCTACGAGATCTGCAAGACACAACCAATGATTCCCAATTAAAATATGGAACCCCCTGACACATATAAGTCTACTTCATAAAGACCCTAACTCCTGATAGTTTCCACAACATGCATAACAATTTCTTGACACACAATCAAACAAAATTAGTATATCTGCTGCAACCAGTCTTACTATTTGATCTCCACAGCACAAAATACACATCCAAAAATTATGAAATAAATCATAAACATTTCTGACATGTTGGGATCATAACCCAAGAAGACATCATAACCTAATTTAGCCTCTACATGCCCGAAATAAAATGTTTCCAGAAACTGGTCAATTCCCACGCGAATCTGGATAGGCCATGTAAAACAGGTTCTAACTTACAACACAGATATTATAATGACGCCAAATTTCATATATAATATCTATAGATATGCAGCAGGTCCACCTTTGGGAGGCCAGCATGAGGGGAAAAATGGCCGATGGAGGGTCCTTGACCGAGGCAGACCTTGACCTCCTCCCACTTGAGAACGAGCACTCCATTTTTGCTTCCTTTGTTCCCGGAGCCACGTTTAGTAGGGCGTCTCGTCCTTCAACGACTCATCAAAGCCATGGGAGACATGTGGGGGTGCTTCTTCAGTACTAGAGACTCCTGCAGCCCGAGATGATCTAGAGGTTCAGTTCTCTCACTAGCCACTGCCACCTTCGTAGCCAAGCCAGGATGATCCACCCTCGACTCAGCCTCCCGTGGACAATGAGATAATGCTCCAAGGTAAACTCTTTCTTGGTTTTGGTAGAAGAATTGTATTTGTGGCATTGAATACATGTTTTCTTCTTTTCTTTTGGCTCAGGTGATTATTTTGGTTATGCATAGCTCAAGAGATCGAGAATTTGGTCTTTGGTGGACTTTTATCCTTCTTTTGTTTGTTTTATTTATAAAACTCTCTCTTTTTTTTGTATGTTGGGTTTAATTCTGGTTTATTTTTCTGTTTATGAACAATTTTATTCCTTTCTATAGTCTTTGGATGGTTTATGTATGTAGGCCTGGATGGATATTTTATTTTGAAAGGTCTCGTAGGTTTATCAACTTTATTTGTTGAGTGTGTATGTATGTGCACGGTTGATAAGTATGATTCTGTGAATAGTTTTGATGTGTGAATTGGTGTATAGATCTGGTGTATGGTTTGGTGTATGAGTGTGGATGGATTGGTTTGTGGTTGATGGGTGGGTCGTTTGATTTTGGTTTCTAGAAGTGAATGGCTGTTTTTTTTTTTTGTATTTTATATGTATGTGTGTATGAGAATGTGCATTTACAGGTTATTTGGAGAGAAATGCTCCTAGTAGGTCTTGAAGAGTTGAAGAGTAGAAATTACCTGGATGGGCACCGGTTTGTTGAAGTATCCCGATGGCTTGTGTGAAGTAGCCGCCCGAGGATTGGTTCAGTTTGTTCTTTGAAACTTTGCCGGGTAATTGACTGTAGCCTTCTGAATCAAGCGGCTAAACTTGGTTAGCCACCCCTAGCCTGGGGTAATTTTCTTTAATCCTGCTGCTTTACTGCTCCTACTGAAATTCCTATGAGTGCTTGGTCTATCTTCAAAACCTGTAAAAACATTCTTTCAATGAATCAAGTGTTATATCGGTTCAAATTGTGTCCTTGCATTGAATTTTGAGCCTCTCTTGCTCGAATTGTCAAGGGCTACAATCCGTCTATAATAATTAAAGCAAATTAAGGAAAAAGGGTTGGAAAACTTATGCCCGATGTCCGAAAAAAGAGAGAATTGTGACTTTTGGAGAGATTTGGTTCCTAAGTGTCTGAAAAATAATATGCAAACTTATGTTTGAATGTGAGTATGGTTTTTTTTGTGGGCATAAGGGAGAATTTTAATTTTTCAAAATGTCTTCTATGTGAGGGGGCAATGTTCCAATCTCTTTTCTAAGTAAAGTATGCCATCAATTCCCTTGAGGAGGGGCCCTTGCGATCACCTATGTCCAACCTAGGATTCCATTTGAAAGTGTTTCAACTTAAGGTGATGATTTCTCAAGTACGTGGCTCTCAACTGCTTGATCATGTTATTCTAATCATGCTGGGAATTCCATGAATGTGCCAGGAGTTAATTCAAATAAGTTTCTATCAGATAAGAAAGACTTTAAGTGGACTCATGTGAGAGTGTGTGCTATTGTTAACATTGGGAAAGGTTCACCCTTGGTTGAAATTTCGCCTTACCAATTAAGTAGACATAGTTCAATTCCAATCTCTTCGCGGTGGGTAAAAGAGTGGGTGAATGGGGATGAGAGTAGTACCTTCTGTGGGGCAATTTAAAATTGTCCTAGTCTGGCATTTGTCATACTTTCTAGGTCCCTCTGGCTTTCTTCTTTTCACCAATTCTTTTCTTTTCTTTTCTTTTGGTGGAGCGTATAGCCCATCAGACATGTACTAATGTTTGGGTGGAATGTATAGCCCACCGGGCATATACTAAGTTTTTGGGCATTTTAGCCGTGAATAGAGAGTATAACCTGCTTTAGGGCGTCTAATATTGTCACGCCCCAGGGCGGCCGTCCCCGGGACGCGGCAAGTGTATATATGATATCAGCAGTCAATACAGGAAGTCAATAACATACTCTAACAACATCCAAAATGGCTACATAGACAACAAAGGAGCTGACATGATATATACACAAATAGCGGAAGCTAAAAGACTGAATTTGTAACTCAAAAACATATTACAGACTCGATACATAATCAACTCTCCTGTGAGAGCCAATATACACAATGACATCCAAATATAATACAAACGTGTGCCCAAACACAGAATATAATACATACGAATAAAAAAGGGATGCTTATGGCCTCTTAACACTCGCGGAAATGTGGCGCTGCACCGCTACTGCTGAGGTCCCTCAGGGCGCTCCTCCTCCTGATCCGACTCAGATAACACTGGAGAAAAATATATGCGAGGGGTGAGCCACACGCTCAGTGAACAGCACAACCCATGCATCACAATTCATATTAACCACAATTAATTATTCAAAGCCTCAAAGTGGCAGGAACTACACAATCCAGTGGGTCGCAACATCGCCAACCCACCACATCCTCACCCTCACCCCTCAATAGGTGACATAGGATATTGGGACTGACTAGGCTGTTAATTAACCTTGGTCCACCGATAGTCTCTCCTCCACTCCGTAGCCGCTTGGCCTACTCCCACACTTCAGCACAGTCCGAATCCAAATCAGAAGGTACCTACTGATGGGAGCCCTTTTACGGGACGGCCTTTCTAACGCTGGGGCAATCTCTATACGGATCCAACGAAGGGAACAAAAACAGCCTATCCATACGCATACGATCCACTCGGATCCGCGGTACCCTTAACTGAAAAAAAAAGAAACCTTGGGAGGGCACCATGAGGTCCCGATATAGGATATCCCGACAACCAAACAAGGAACACGGAGTACCCTAGCCTGGGTCTCAACGCTGACTTCGCAAGGCCCCTTAATCCAGAAAAGGGAGACTCTACTGGTGTCATGAATTCTTCAGAATTCCTCCAGGGCGCATAACCAAAATGCGGGGAACATATATAATAACGAGGTTATAATATTATCGGGAAAGGAAACCTTGGGAGGGCACCATGAGGTCCCGATATAGGATATCCCGACAACCAAACAAGGAACACGGAGTACCCTAGCCCGGGTCTCAATGTTGACCTCGCAAGGCCCCTTATAATATTCCTTAAGGCATGCTTAAAATACTATAAGTTCACATTTAAATTAATAAATTAAACTAGTAGGACACATGCATAGGTCGAGGCTTCCTAGCATGAGAACATGGTGACAGGATGCATGGCTCTTACACATATCATAAGGGTGCAAGTCCCTAACATACACGGTCTAGGGTAGCATGCATACTACATATTAATCATGCTTGCATAGATTACATATTATACAAGTTAATATTAAACTATGGTGCTCCAGGGGAGGACAGTATACGCCCAAGTGCATATAGCGCCTCCCTACTGGGTTGGGTTGTCCCACTCACCAATAACCGGGTCGTCGCGCGATCGTCCGTCAAGATTTGCAAAACAGGGTAATCAACTTGGTGAGTAAAATACATAATACATAAAAAATACACTAAAAATACCCAACACTCGGACAAACGTACATACGGCCCGTACGCACGCGAGTCCGAGCACCCCGACTCACCCAAACGCCCGGGCAGCCGTTCGCACGGCCACCCGCCCCGGGCGCACAGCCGCTGTTATATATGTGTCACTTTTTGGCCTATTGGCAATCATTGGAGCATTTTGGCAGTTTTAAAATTTTTAGGGTTTTTCGATCGGAACCGCATAATTTCAGACTGTTAGCTATCGTCTGAGCTAGAGGACTCCGATTGAAAATCTAACTGCATATTATGTGTCCTGGTGCCATTTTAAGCCACTCATGAAAATTTCATCGAATTCTGGCATCGTTTGCAAAAATTTCGCAGTTCCGGGGCGTATCCGGGTTTTTAAGTCGCGCTCTACTTAAAAGGAATTAAAAATATCTCGTCACTATTCATCATCTTCCCGACTAGCTCTCTCTCTCTCCTCTCCTCCGATTTTCTTCCGTTCGAGCCCCCTACACCACTCAAAACCAAAAACCTAAAGCACGGGAAGTGTAGATCGGGTCCCGATCTACGCTCCGGTGTCTTCAAATCCAAATTCCGACGATCCTAGCCTCCCCGACCTCCCCTCTCTCTCCTCTGTTTCGAGCCAAATCGAGGGCCGTGATAGATCGGGGCGTGAGAAGGCTTGTGGGAAGGGTTTTGGCGCGTGGAGATCCACCGGACACCTCCTCCTCCCCTCGGTAAGCCTCCTTTCCCTCTTATTTCTTGTCTAGATGATTGCTAGGGGAGGGTTTTGTGTTTGGGAGGTGGTTGGTGGCAGTGGGGGTCGTCGGAGGGTGGTCGAAGGTGGTTGGAGGTGGTCGGGCCAGTGGGAGGGGTGGTTGGAGGCGCTCGGCAGGCTGGGGGACTGTCCCGGGCAGCAGGGAGCAGCGGCAGCGGCCAGGCAGCGCGCAGGCCGGGCGCGCGCGGGCATGCGCGCGTGCGTGCGCGGGTGTGCGTGCGCGCGGCGTGTGCGTGGGTGTGCGCGGGTCTGGTGCGTGGGGCTGGTCGTGCTGAGCGCGCTGGACGGGCAGGCAGCGCTGATTCGTGGGCTGGGGGCCTCAGGCAGCACAGGCAACGAGCAGGAGCCGGCTGGGCGTGCGCGCGTGCGTACGCGCGAGCGTGCGCGCGGGCGTGCGCTCGGGGGAGCTGGTCGCGGCGGTGCGAGGCGTGCGAGCTGCTCGGGTGGTGCTGTGCGCGAGGGGCTGATGGCGAGCTGGTCTGGGCGCTGGTCTGGGCGCGCGCGGAGGTGCTGGCCGAGGTGCTGGACGCGCGAGGTGCTGGCGGAGGTGCTGGCGGAGGTGCTGGACGCGCGAGGTGCTGGCGGAGGTGCTGGCCGAGGTGCTGAGCGGAGCGCTCGGGTGCTGGGGCGCGCGCGGAGGAGGCGCGGGGCGAGGAGCTGTGCGCGAGGCGTGCGCGGGGCGCGGCGGAGCGGCGGAGGTGCGCGCGGGGCGAGGAGCGTGCGCACGGCGTGCGGGGCGCGTGCGGGCTGCCGCGGCTGGGCTCGGTGGACGCGCGGAGCCCCGGGCGGTGCGCGGAGTGCGCGGGCTGAGGCGCGGCGGCGCGTCCGGGCGGTCGGGTGGCCGTGCGGGTAGTGGCCGGCCGTGCGGGTGGTTGCCGGGGGGTGTTGGATGTGTGTTTGTGTGTGTTATGTATTTTTGGGATAATTGTGGATTTATTCTAACCAGTTAATACCTTGTCTTGCAGATCTCGACGGACGGTCGCGCGTCGACCCGATTCCCGGTGAGTGGGACAACCCAACCCAGTTTGGGAGGCGTTACATGCTTTGGGCGTGTACCGCTCTCCCCTGGGGCGTATAGCTTGTATTAACTGTTATTTTATAACCCATGTAAGCATGATGTGTGTGTAGAATTGCATGCCACCCTAGATTGTGTGATAGGGACTTGCACCCTTAGGATTGTGCATGAGCCGTGCATCCTGCCTCCTCGCTATCATGCTAGGAAAGCCCGACCTGTGCATGCGTCCTATTAGTTTGGTTTATTTAATTAAATGCGAACTGTAATAATAGATAGCATGCTTAGGGAATATAAGGGGGGCCTTGCGAGGTTAACACTGAGACCCGGGTTAGGGTACTCCGTGTTCCTCGTTTGGTTGTCGGATGTCCTACATCGGGACCTCAGGTTACCCTCCCAAGGTCTCTATTTTCCCTTGTATTATGATTACTAAATGCATGTTCCCCGCATCCTGGTTATGCGCGCTGGTGGAATTCTGAGGAATTCGAGACATTAGAGTCTTAGAGATGTGCTGTCAGCGGATCCGAGTGGATCATATGCGATGGATAGGCTGTTCTGTTCCCCTCGTCGGATCCGTGTAGAGACTACCTCGGCGTTAGACAGGTTGTCCCGTGCAGGGGCTCCCACTAGTAGGCGCCTCCTGACTTGGAAGGACTGCGCTGAACATGGGAGTGGCCAAACAACCGCGGAGTGAGGAGAGACTATCGGTGGACCAAGGGTAACCAACAGCCTAGTCAGTCCCAAGAGCCTAGGTCACCTGTTGAGAGGTGAGGGTGAGGGTATGGTGGGCCGGCGATGTGACGACCCACAGGATTATGAATGGATGTTTATCAACCCGCTAAGTCCCAACATCCTAGGTCACCTGTTGAGGGTGAGGGTGAGGGTGAGGGTATGGGGTTCGGCGATGAACGAACCCCCGGATGGTGATATTATGCCACTTGTGGCTTATGAATTGATTAAATGTGGTTAATATGACTGTATGCATGGGTTGTGCTATTCACTGAGCGTGTGGCTCACCCCTCGCATATTGCCTTTTCAGTGATCTCTGAGGGAGGAGCTTCCCGAGCGACTACACCGGCAGAGGGCAGCGCCGCGTCCCACGAGTTTTGAGGCCATCAGCACCCTTCTTCCTGTTGTACGTATATGTTCTGTGCTTGGGCACTTAGTTGGATTGTATTTGGATTTTGTTGTGTATATATATGGGCATGTTGGCTCTCACGGGACTTTTGATTATGTATCGAGTCTGTAGTATATTTTTGACTACAGACTCAGTCTTTTAGCTTCCGCACTCGGTGTATATATTATGTCAGCCCTGCTTTTATCTGTGTGTCATTTTAGTGATTGTTTGTGGTTTATTATTGATTTCCTGTCACTGATATCATGTATACACTTGCCGCGTCTTGGGGACGGCCGCCCTAAGGCGTGATAGCCGCGCCCCAGCTCGCGCGCCCAGACGCACTGCCGAGCCCCTGCCCGCATGCCCAGACACGCGGCCGAGCCCCTGCCTGCACGCCCGGACACGCCGCACGCTCAGGTGCACGCACGCGCACGCCCGCGCGCACTGCACGACCAGCCCCCCGGGTGCACCCGCGCGCACCGCGACCCAGCGCAGCGCCTCGCGCGCACACCCGCCCGCACTGCGCCCCAGCACAGTGCCCCTCACACACTCCCCGCTCGCCCTGCGCCCCCTGCGCAGCAGCCGCGCGCACGCGCGCGTTCCCTGCCAGGCTGCCTGCCCGACCCTACCACCTCCCAACGGCCACCAATGGCCACCAACAGCCACCCAACATCCCCCAAACCACCAAGCACACCATTCACACCCAAAAACACATCCTACTCAAGCATCTAAACAAGAAAGGAAGGAAAGAAAGTTTACCCTAGGATAGGAAGAGAAGGGGAGGAAGAACGGGTGCTCTTCGCGCATCGAAACACCACCTCCAAGGTCCCCACCACCAAGATCTCCAACTCAGCCTAAGAGGGCTGAAATCAGAGGAGAAAAGAGGGTAAGAGAATGGGTCACACATGTGGGAATTCGAATCCGAGACCACCGGAAGGTAGATCGGGAGCTCACCTATTCTTTCTCTTCTTAGGGTTTTTGGTTTCAACCACTTGAACTAAGTCATATGGGGGGATTAGAGAGAGGGAGAGAGAGAGAAATTTTGGAGAAGATGATGAATAGTGGGGGGAATGTTGTCGTGGGATTTCTTTATACTCACCCCCCACCAAACACTCTCACACTCACTTAGATTAACCTTAATTAGATTTAGGCTAGGGTTAGGTTAGGTTTAAGTGTACACTTTGACCGTAGTCAACCCAACCACACTAAAAGTCAAAATCATTTGACCAAGTCAAAGGTCAAATTTGACCAAGTCAAGTCTCCCAATGACTTCTCGCTCGATCAAAATCCGGATACGCCACGGAACTGTGAAATTCTGAAACGTACCGGAATTCGATGAAATTTTTGTGAGTAGCTTGGAATGGCAGCAGGACACATAATATGTAGTTAGATTTTCAATCGGAGCCCTCAAACTCAGGGTGATAGCTAAAATTCTAAAATTTTAGCGGTTCCTGTTATACTTGTGTCACTTTTAGCATGCTGGTAACCGTTGGAGCGTTCTAGCAGTTTTTAAAATTTTTAGGGTTTTCGATCGGAACCGCTAATTTTTGGACTGTTAGCTATCGTCCTGAGTTAGAGGACTCCGATTGGAAATCTAACTGCATATTTGGTGTCCTGGTGCCATTTTAGGCCTCTCACAAAAATTTCATCGAATTCTGGTAACGTTCCCGAAAATTTCGCAGTTCTGGGGCGTATCTGGGTTTTTAAGTCGCACACTATATAAGGATGGGATCTAATTTTCGAGGTACTGTTCATCATCCCTACCAAATGAGTTTTTCTCTCTCCCCTCTCTCTTTTTCTCACTTTTGACCCCCTAGAGCCCTCAAAGCTTAAAACCTAAAGCATAGGAAGTGTAGATCGGGTCCCGATCTACACCCCGGTGCTTTCAAATTCGAATTCCGGCGAGATTTGCCCCTCCGTCCCCCCTCTCTTCTTCCCTGATTTGAGCCATTTCGGTGGTGGAGGTAGATCCGGGCGTTAGAAGCCTTTTGAGGGAGGTTTCGGTGCGTGGAGAGCAACCGGACTTCGCTTCCTCCCCTTGGTAAGCCTCTTTTCCTCTCTTTTCTTGCATAGATGTATGCTAGGGGGATGGATTTGGGGTTGGGTGGTTGTGGGTGGCTGTGGGTGGCCGTCGGAGTGGTGGTCGGAGGCCATTGGTGGCCGGAGGTGGGTGGTAAGGGAGCTCGGGCTGGCAGGCAGGCAGCAGCACAGGCAGCAGCAGCAGGCGCAGCAAGTAGGGCCACTGGCAGGGCGCGCGCGGGCGTGCACGCGGGTGGCGCTGGGCGCTGGGTGCTGGGCACTGGGCGCGGGCGTTGGGCGCTGGGCGCTGGGCGCAGTCGGGCGCGCAGTCGCGCGCGGGTGCGTGCGCGCGGGTGCGCGTGGAGTGGTCGCGCGGGTGCGCGCGCGAGCGGGGGTGTGCGCGGGAGTGCGCGCGGGCGTGAGCGCGAGCGTGCGCGCGCGTGGGCAGGGCGCCTGGGCACTGTGCCTGGGTGCTGGGCAGGGCGCCTGGGCATGCGCCTGGACGCGGTGCTGGGGGCCAGTGCGCGCGGTGCTGGGGGCCAGTGCGTGCGCGTGCTGGGGCGTGCGTGCAGTGCGCGCGGGGGCGCGCTGGGCGGGACGCGCGGTGCGTCGGGGCGCGCAGGCCGGCGTGCGACAGTGCGCTGGTGGTGTCCGGGTGTGCGGGCTTGGCTCGGCAGTGCGCCTTGGCGCGCGGGCCGAGGCTCGGCTGTGCGCCCGAGGCGGGTGGCCGTGCGTGCGGTTGCCCGGTGGGCTCGGGAGTGAGTCGGGATGCTCGGATACGCGTGCGTACGGGTCGTATGTACGTTTGTCCGAGTGCAGGGTATTTTAGATGTATTTTTGAGTATTTATGTTTGTTCTCACCATATTGAATGTCTGTCTTGCAGATCTAGACGGACGGTCGCGCGACGACCCAGATACTGGTGAGTGGGACAATCCAACCCAGTAGAGAGGTGTTATACGCACTTGGGCGTATACCGACCTCTCCTGGGGCACCATGGATAGATATTGGCATGTGTAATATGTATATCATGCGAGCATGATTTAATTGTAGAATGCATGTTACCCTAGACCTTGCATGTTAGGGACTTGCACCCTTAGGATATGTATATGAGCCATGCAGCATGTTCCCTGGTTCCATGTTAGGAAGCCCGACCGATGCATGTGCCCTACTAGTTTATTTATTAAATTAAATGCTAGTATTTTGTTAAATTGCATGTTATAGTGAATATTATAGGGGAGGGGCCTTGCGAGGACAGCGGTGAGACTCGGGTTAGGGTACACCGTATTCCTTGTTTGGTTGTCGGGGTGTCCTATAACGGGAACTCACGCTGCCCTCCCGAGTTTCTTTCTCCAACGATATTCCACCTTGTTATAACCTTATGCATGTTCCCCGCATCGTAGTTATGCGCCCTGGTGGGTTCTGAGGAATTCAGAACATTAGTGTTGTTATGATGTGTTGTCTGCGGATCCGAGTGGATCATATGCGATGGTTAGGCTGTTCTGTTCCCTGCGTTGGATCCTTTAGAGACTACCTCAGCGTTAGACAGGTTGTCCCGTGCAGGGGCTCCCAGTAGTAGGCGCCTCCTGATTTGGTGAAGGACTGTGCTGAACGTGGGAGTGGCCAAACGACCTACGGAGTGAGGAGAGACTATCGGTGGACCAAGGGTGACCAACAGCCTAGTCAGTCCCAAGAGCCTCTGTCACCCGTTGTAGGGTGAGGGTGAGGGTGTAGTGGGTTGGCGATGAGCGACCCGCTGGATTTGTCTATGGATGATTGTCAGTCCCAATATCCTATGTCACTCCTGTTGAGGGGTGAGGGTGAGGGTGAGGGTAGGTTGGCGATAGCGACCTGCTGGATTGGTGTAGTAAGTCCCAATATCCTTGGTCACCCATTGAGGGTGAGGGTGAGGGTGTAGCGGGTTGGCGGAAGCAACCCGCTGGTTTTGTGTTGATTAGTCCCAACATCCTTGGTCACCCATTGAGGGTGAGGGTGAGGGTGTAGCGGGTTGGCGGAAGCGACCCGCTGATTTTGTGTTGATTAGTCCCAACATCCTTGGTCACCCATTGAGGGTGAGGGTGAGGGTGTAGTGGGTTGGCGGTAGCGACCCACTAGTTGAGGAATTGTTGATTATTGGTGGCTATGGTAAATGTGGTTGTGGATGTTAAGGTTTATCTGGTTGTGGTCAATATTGTCTGTGATGCATGGGTTGTGCCGTTCACTGAGCGTGTGGCTCACCCCTCGCATAATATTTTCTCTACAGTGTCATCTGAGTCGGATCCAGAGGAGGAGCTCCCCGAGGGACTTCATCAGTAGCGGAGTAGCGCCACGTCCCGCGAGTTGCAGAGACTATCAGCATCCCTTGTACCAGTATGTATTATTTTCCGTGCTTGGGCACGCGTTTGGTTGTATTTGGATGTCTTTGTATGTATATTGGCTCTCACAGGACATGTGATTATGTATGGAGTCTGTAGTGTGTTTTGATTACAGATTCAGTCTTTAGTTATCCGCATTTGGTGTATATATCCTGTCAGCCTTGCTTTTGTTGTCTGTGTGTCATTTTGGCTGCTTGTGTATGATATTATTGACCTCCTGTGTAGATTCTGATATTATATATACACTTGCCGCGTCTCGGGGACCCCCGGGGCGTGACAGTTCCGATCGAAAAACGAAAAAAACTGAAAAATTGTCAGAATGTCTCAATGGTTACCAGAAGGCTAAAAGTGACACACATATAACAAATATTTTGGCCTCTCATAGCCCTTCCCATGTGGGTTACTGTAATGCCCCAAACTTACACAGCAAGAAATTGTCCGCTTTGCCCCTAAATAGGCTCACGGGTTTAAAACGCGTCTTGGTGTGTAAGAGTTGTGCTCACATATAAGCACAGACTATCTCCTCCCATTAGGCGATGTGGGACTAAACACCCTCACCCAATCCATGGGCTTCTTGGGACTCTTGGGCCTGAGCCAAGCATCACAATCACCCCCCTAATAGGCCACACGTCCTTGTGTGGGGCCACCCACACCCACCATCGCGTAATGGACAGGCTTTGATACCAATTGTAACGCCCCAGACTTACACAGAAAGAAATTATCCGCTTTGCCCCTAAATGGGCTCACAGGTTTAAAACGCGTCTTGGTGTGTAAGAGCTGTGCTCACATATAAGCACAGACTATCTCCTCCCATTAGGCGATGTGGGACTAAACACCCTCACCCTCACCCAATCCATGGGCTTCTTAGGACTCTTGGGCCTTAGCCAGGCATCACAGTTACAACTTGCCTTTTGGATATTGCTGCCTTGATGGCATAATTTGTTTGAGTACCATCTCCCCAATTTTAAATTCTCTCTCTAACTGTTTTTGAAAGGCCCTTGCTATCCTCCTCTCGTAGGCCTGAGCATGATCTGCTGCTCTCAGCCTCTTTTTTTTTTTTTTTTTTTTTGTAAAGCTTGTAAAGGGGGCTTTGGAAATAAATAACTCTCTTTTTTTTTGGGTTGCGGAAAGTATGTAAAGAATAAACAACTCTTTTGATTTTTGTTAGTTTTCGGAAAGCGTGTAAATAAATATGTACATGACTAGAAGTATTGTAGTATGCAAACAAATCCCTTTTTTTGGTTTTCTTTAGTAAAGCATGTAAACAAATATGAAGAGGACTAGAGGTGTTATAGCTTACTTGGATGGTGCGCCTACCGACTTCTGGATTTGGGCCGTTTCTTCTAAGCGGCTAGCTTTAGGTGGCCGTCCCATGCTTGAGGGAGGTTCCCTAGTTTCAGCTTCTTCTCACTCCCTTGTTCTCTTATGCATTTGTCCCTATCTGAGCATATTCTCGGGTCAACAGTTCTTCATCTAATATGAGAACATTTCTTGCCTGATGCGCATCACGCAAACTGTCCAGTTGCAGACTTGAGACCCGTAGAAACATGCTCCCCCCCAGATAGATATAAATTTTTTATGATATGGGAAGCACATGCATTGGTGTCGGGAGGTTGAAATGGCCTCGATGCTATCGGCCAAGTTCTTCGAACAATCAAGAGATGGGGTGATTTGATGTCTATTACCATGCAATTGACTATGGTTGATACTGGACCTATCTTCAGTGGAAGCGTAACTATTCACAAATGTTCCTCTGCGTATTATCAAAAGCATAGATGAACTCGTCCAATGGTTCTAGTTTGGGAATCTGACTTTTGATCTTACTACAAGTGGAATAGGACATGATGCTAGTCTCTGCTCATGTATCATTGAGGATGTGTTTAAACTCTCTTCCCCCGAGGTTCGCAGTGATCATGAGAGGTGCAAAGCGTGCTCCAGTTTTTGCAACCTCATGGGCTAGAAAGATGATCGGGCTGGGTTCTATGTGGTTATTTATCAAATTCATTGTTCCAACCGATTCTTCAGAGAGATACTTGTCATCATAGGGGGATTCGGGTGAGCTGTCGTCCTCAGATTTGACACCTGGATGTAGGGTCAGTGTAAACATATTATGTAACATCCAATTTTCCTCATTATCATACCTGAGTCATGCCTCTCCCCATATGGTCAATACGTTGCCCATGAAGGGCAATCGGAGGCACTGGGGTCGTGAGGAGCAGATGGCTTGAATGCTGTCTAGCCATGGTCGCCCCAGCATCAATGGGTGTTTTGTGTCGACGTCTACCACAAAACACTCTACTTCACAGACTAGGGGGGGCGACTGTTAGGTTGAACACTTCGGGATCATAGATGGTCTTCCTGGAGTGCTTGAAGGCTTGTATAATGGAGTTTACTTGTAGGAGAAAGCCCGTTTTGGCATTTGCAGGTAAGTGGGGGCAAGTTACGATATTCATCCCAGACCTTGGGTCAACAAAGATGTTACTTAAGTTTATGGTCTGGAGCTGCCTATGGATGTGTAGGGGGTACACTCGTAGTTAGGGGTCGGCAATGGGCCGGGCCGGCCAGCCTAGCCCAGCCCTTTGAAACAGGGCCCAGGCCCTGCCCACGGGCCTGGGCCTGGGCCTCGGGTCGACGGGCGGGCCTATGTGCCTAGATTTTAAACATCTTTTCTTTTGATTTTTTAATTTTAAGTTGTTCATTTGTATATAATGTTAAAATAACACAAAATTTAAAGTGTAATGTTGGAAAAAATATTTATATCTATTGAATTTTTAAAAATAAAAATATTAAATGAATTAGTTAATTGAAAAATAAATAACTACATGCACCTAACTAGGTTGGCACCTATATAAATGTCAATAATTTATATAATTCAAATAAAAATTACGTAAATTATATGTGACTCATTTATTGGATTGCTCCCCATGGGCCTATGGGCTGGGCCCGCGAGCGGGCCTGCTGGCTAGCCCGAACTGGCCCAGTTCGGGCTTCCCTACGGGCTCAAGCCCCAGAATCAGACCTGGCCCTCGAATGGCCTGGGCCGGGCTTTGGCCCTACAGGCCCTAGCTGGGCAGGCCGGGCTTTCGATCCTCATGCTTTTTGATGACCCTTACTCATAGTCGTGGGTCTAGGAGGTCCTAATCTTTGAAAGATATTGTTGACGGACGGTGAGGGCCCTTAACAAAATCATCACTCTTTGAGGACCCACGGTTGTCCGGATGCAAATTATCCGAGGTGCATTCCCCTTCTTCAGGCCCTTCACTCTCTCCTTTTAGGATCTCCTCGAACGGTTCCTCTTCTTCTTCGGGGTCCGGGTCATTTTCATCAAATTCTATGTTGACTACGTCAACCATAGCTGGGACTTCTTCTTCTTCCTCCCCGTAGAGTATGGCGAGGTCGTGATCGTTTAACTTCAGCTCAAAGGGCTCTTCTTCCCTTTCTTCTTCGGAGGACTCTTCGGACGAGCTACTGCCCATCGAGCTGTCCGAACTTCTTGGTACTGGCGAAGGACACCCCCCTTTTTACCGTGTTTATGGTGTGGACCCTGGAGGTGGAGGCTTGATTGTGATCTGACATTGGATTAGAAAAAATGCCAAGCAGCTTTGTAGTTTGGTGAAGGGGGTTGCCCCGGTTCAAATGACCTTTAATCATGGGCCACTCGAGGTGCCAGTCATCATTAAGATCATAAAGAAAGTCCCTAAAAACAAAGCATTGCTCAATAGTGAGGCCACTTTGTTGGTGATATGGGCAATAACGTGTGGTGCTGGCACTGGGAGGTGAAGGTCTGGATATAGGGAGGGAAATGTTATTTGTTTTCACCAAAACCTTGAAAATGTTTGCTAGGCTTTTTGGGAGTGGTGGGTAATTTTCCCTTTTGCCGGACCATCTGGGGGCATAGGAGGATGGAGGGGAAACTTCGTTATATTGCTTTGCACGGGCTACCTAGGAATGAGATTCTTTGCTCTTGGGAGAGCAAAGTAGGCAGGGGTGTTTCTGACCGGATTGGGGACTTGGCTTATAGGGCTTTGGACTGCAGGGTTTCGGATTAACGAGCCTATTTGTGACGGCACGGAAGTGAGTACCGATCAAGGAGAAAAGGTGTTAGAATAAGTAGCTTATCGAGGGGGCATATATCCGGAAGGACTGGGCGTATACTTTCTTGGAGCTAATCCTTGATTGGGGATTCGCCCTCCGCTCGGGTAGAGTGCCGAAACTTGCGGTGTAATCCCCTCTACCGTGGGGGTTTGTGCCTTCCTGGAGGGTCCAACCCTACTGCTAATAGGTGGGGACATGGTGGGGCTGCACAATGAGAGATTCTGCTGTGGCGGTCAATCAGAAGCTAGTAAGTGGTGCAGTCTCCGTATGAAAGACTTGTACGAAGTTCTGGGTTTAGGTTTTGCAGCATAATGTCAATTTCTTGACTTTCGGTTAGCTGCAAGTTTGCTCTATGAACCAAGACACGTAAGGTTCAAACTCTTATCTGGGCCTCATTTTCTCGATGGTTAGGTCAGATATTGAGGGGATTCTGACACTTTGGTAACCGTAACGACCTAGAAACTTGTCACTTATGGCCGAGAAGTCTGCCAAATGGTCTATGGATAGGGTGAAGAACTATTGGAGTGCCTCTCATTCCAAGGATTTCTGAAATAAGAAAACGAAGAGAGGTTGATTGTCTAGGAAGGGTTGGGAGTCCAAATAAAAGACTGTTAAATGGACATCTAGGTCCCCTCGGCCATTGTACTAGCGATACTTTGGAATTTTTAATTCCGCTGGTAGGGTAATTAATGGGATCTGTTGTAAATTATGGAGGGAGATGTGTTTAGGGGCAGATGGATCTGTCTTGGAGTTGATTCTCCAGACGGCATCATTTAGGGTTTCTACTCTGGGGTGATAAGTGGGTGGTGCTAGGCTAGAAGCAGTTGGGAATGGGGGGATGGGTGTCAGAGGGTAAGTGGGATGGGCAGCCGTATAAATGGGTTGAATAGGGATAGTTGGAAAAAGCGTCGGGGTCACTCAGATGCAAGGAGTGGTGGGGGTAGTAGGGTAAACTCCGGGCAGGGTGATTGAGATGGTAACTTGTGATGTGGTTGGGATAGGCAGGGTTCCTTAGCTTGAGAGTCTAGTCTGGTGGAGATTGGTCATATCGTTCAGCATGTCCTCCACCGAAAGATACCCTAGAGTGGTCATTCTTTCCTCTAGGAGGCCAAGAATCTTCCTATCCTGATTCTCCTGGTGTGTTTCCTCTTCGAGGATGTTATTGAGATTAAATTTTTTCATAAGGCACAGATGTGGCAATAATAGAGTAACTCGGGGTGCAACCGAGTGCAACAGGTGGGAATTTCAAAACAATAAACTAAAGCAGTAAAGAGCGCAACTAAGTGCGAAATAAAGCAATAAAGAGGGTGCAACTAGGTGCGACTTAAAGTAGTAAAGGGGTGTGCAACTGGGTGTGAGTTAAAGCGGTAAAAGGGTGCGCAACTGTGACTTTAAGCGGTAAAGGGTTGCGCAACTGGGTGCCACTTAAAGTAGTAAAGGGGTGTGAATTGGGAGCCATTTGGGGTGAGCCGGAATGGAAATTGTGATTTTCCAAAATAAGTGCAGCTTTTGTCAAATTCTTTGATAAGCGGAAAAGGACTACTTTTTGTTGTTTTTCATGAGGGATGTCCCACCGTGATCGCCAGATGTGTCGGTATTGAAAACATGGGGGTGGGTTCCTCAAGCTTGGGCCCGGTTCATCTCGCAACGAATCGGATCACTGCCTGGAGAGAGTCGCTTTCTGGATGGCTTGACAGCCTCCCAGAATGACCGGAGTGTGATCATCACATGCTTTTTCAAAGAGCAGGAAAAGTTGGTGCTTGCAATTGATTGCCTCACGGGGTAGATTGTGTGGGTCCTCCTCTCTGAGATACGGACGGCCTTACACAGAGGTGAAAACGGGGAATCTTTTCTGCTAATTGGGAATTTGACGAAGGGGAATACTAAATGGGGGATGGGCGCCAACTACTTGGATATTTTAAAATTGTAATAAAAATATATAGTTATTTCTACTTATCCATCTATAATTATGCCTATAGTATAATATAAAAACACAAAATATAAAAATGATCAAAATTAGAAAAAGAAAAGCGATAAAAAAAGAAAATCATCTAAATTTTTTCTATTCCTGTATTACTATTTTATATTCAAACAAGTTATTCATAAACCAAATCAGGGGTGAGGTTTTGAAACATGTTTGGATTGGTTATGCTTCCAGAGAAAGGAATTTTAACTCAAAAATGTTTTTAATTTTTCTAAGAAGCCAGAAAAAAAAACTTTTAATTATAAATAATAAAAAGAATATTTTAATTATCTAGAAAAATGAGAATTTAATATAAGCAGCTTTAAATGAAAATTTCCTTTCTAGCTACGTTCGGAAGCAAGTTTGCAAAAGATGTTTTCACTTAAAAAGAGTTTTTGATAATATCTTTTAAAAAATATACCTTTGCTAGATTTATTAAAAGCTTAAAACATTGGTTATTCATGTTTTTCAAGACTTCGCACAATAAGAAATAATAAAATTGAGTCTGCATTAAATATGACTCTTGTAAACAAACGAGCACAGGAGGGACTCTTCCGCAGATTACTTAAGGTGTGATTCTGATTTGAGAGAGCAATGTCAAACAAATAAATATTCATCCGTAATCCAATTTGGAAAAATGGGAGATCGGACTCCCATGGTATAGGTCAAAAACTAAATGGGGGCAATGTCAGACAAACAAATCTTCAACGAAATGTGTTCAAGAGTAGGGACACGCTGTGATCGTTTCTATGTTTCTGGGATAAATGTGAAGGAGACCATGGTATAAGTCAAAACTAAACATTTGAGAATTGAATTTAAGTGACTGTTTGATTTGAACCGCAGTTGCACGTTCAAACAAAATCATTGGTTATATCATATCACCAAACAAGTATAAAGACTGCATTAACTTATACATCATTTATTGTCACGCAATTGAAGTGGAAAAAAAAAACACAAAAGATGAATTCAAGTGAGCATGAGATTGTAATAGCTGGTGGAGGGATATGTGGCCTTGTAACTGCTCTTGCCCTTCACAGGTATGAGTAAGTTTGATATTGATATTATTTGATAGTTCTTGATATAATGCTACCTGGAATAGATTTTTTATGGGATAAATATCAATCAAGATAAAAAAAATTTAAGGACACGTCTACTTCCACCAACCAATTAACTAATTTCACCAACTAAAAAAACAAAAAATTCATAATTTGAACAATACTAATTCCATTAACAATTCAACGGTTTCCCTATCAATATTCCTTTAAAACAATCGACAGTAGGTCTGTTAACCACTATTTAAAATATTCGACAGGCGCTTTGTCAACCTTCCTTTAAAACCTTCGACAGTTGATTTGTCGACTTGAGACACATTCGATCATATTCAACATTCAATGTACATTAAAATATAAACGCATTCACAATCACATTCAAATTCATATTTCATTCAACGTTTAACATATATTCACTCAACTCTTAACACATTAAAAAAATATATATATGAACATAATTGTTACAATGTGAACTCCAAAGGTATTACAACCAGACAGTTTAGTTATATTAAATACTAGAGAAATCAAAACTACCATTACTAGAGAAAAAATAATGAAGTTAGTCATGCATCTCAAAAATTTAACAAAATCATATTCGATTAAAGATCAAGAGGTTAGTTATGCACCTTAAAAAATCCAACAAAATTATATTCAATTGATAGCAAATCATTATATCATCATATGAATCTATCCAAATTTTCTATTCTTAAACACTAATAACCCTAAATCTAACTACACGCATTATGTAAACAACAAAGGAAATTGAAATACTTAATGCAATAATCTATTTCTCATACCATACACAGAATTGCACCCAAAATCCATCACAACCCCAAATCCAAACAATACACATATGATTTGTTCAACTCAAAAGTTCTATATACAAAGCCCAACCAATTAACCAACATCAAATGCATACAACAACAAAGCCGAACAAATTTAAATGGTCTTCTCAGGTCGATAGACCAACCGTCGAAGGTTTTAAAAGAAGGTTGACAAAGAGTTTGTCAAATGGTTTAAACAGTGGTCGACAGGGAAACTGTCGAATGGGTTAAGCAGTGGTTGATAGAGAGACTATCGAACAGTTGGTGGGATTAATGTTGTTTAAATTATAATTTTTTTGTTTTTTTTGTTGGTGATATTAGTTAATTGGTTGGTGGAAATAGACGTGTCCTTTTTTTAATCATTTACTTATTTTAGCTTTATTATTTTTGTCTTTAATAGGATAAAATATATTTTTGTCTTTAATAGGATAAAACATGGATTGATGGTATTAAAGCTTATATGGTATGATCTTTATACATCACTAACAAATTTGATGGGGACCGGATCCAGCCAGGACTGGATCCGATCAATTAGGTCAGTACCGAACTAGATGATGTGTAAATTGAACTGCACTACCTATAAATCGAACTGCACAACCAATTGTTGGGTATATATTTCATTCTTTTATTGGATCCCATCAACTATTAGAGAAAATATGCATTTTTAAGTATCATCAGTATCCAATAGGAGAGTGAAATATATACCCAAAAATCGGTTATGTAGTTCGATTTTCACGTCGTCCAGTTCGATACTGACCGAACGACTGGATCCGGTCTCTGATCCTATCAAAGCTGCTTATCTAGCCCTTATATATCACTCTTGTACACATTGATACTATTATATATGTGTCACTTTTAACCTGCTGGTAACCGTTGGAGCGTTCTGGCGGTTTTTCATTTTTTTTTCGGTTTTCGATCGGAACCGCTAATTTTTGGACTGTTAGCTATCGTCCTGAGTTAGAGGACTCCGATTAAAAATCTAACTGCATATTTGGTGTCCTGGTGCCATTTTAGGCCTCTCACGAAAATTTCGTCGAATTCCGGCAACGTTTCTGAAATTTCACAGTTTCGGGGCGTATCTGGGTTTTTAAGTCGCACACTATATAAGGATGGGATCTAATTTTCGAGGTACTATTCATCATCCCTACCAATTTCATTTTCTCTCTCCCCTCTCTCCTTTTCTCACTTTTGACCCCCCTAGAGCCCTCAAAGCTTAAAACCTAAAGCATAGGAAGTGTAGATCGGGTCCCGATCTACACTCCGGTGCTTTCAAATCCGGATTCCGGCGAGATTTGCCCCTCCGTCCCCCCTCTCTTCTCCTCTGTTTTGGCCCATTTCGGAGGTGGGAGTAGATCCGGGCGTTGGAAGCCCTTTGGGAGAGGTTTCGGTGCGCGGAGAGCAACCGGATTTCCCTTCCTCCCCTTGGTAAGCCTCTTTTCCTCTCTTTTCTTGCATAGATGTATGCTAGGGGGATGGATTTGGGGTTGGGTGGTGGTCGGCGGCGGTGGGTGGCCGTCGGAGGGCTGTGGGAGGTGGTCGGAGGCTTTGGGGTGGCCGGAGGTGGGTGGTAGGGGAGCTCGGGCTGGCAGCAGCAGCAGCACAGGCAGCAGGCGCAGCAGCTGGCAGGGGCGCGCGCGCGTGCACGCGGGCGTGCGCGCGGGTGGCGCTGGGCGCTGGGCGCTGGGCACTGGGCGCGGGCGCTAGGCGCTGGGCGCGGGCGCTGGGCGCTGGCGGGCGCAGTCGGGCGCGCAGTCGCGCGCAGGTGCGTGCGCGCGGGTGCGCGGGTGCGCGCGGAGTGGTTGCGCGGGTGCGCGCGGGTGCTGGCGCGAGCGGGGGTGTGCGCGGGAGTGCGCGCGGGCATGCGCGCGAGCGTGCGCGCGCGCGGGCAGGGCGCCTGGGCACTGTGCCTGGGTGCTGGGCAGGGCGCCTGGGCATGCGCCTGGGCGCGGTGCTGGGGACCAGTGCGCGCGGTGCTGGGGACCAGTGCGTACGCGTGCTGGGGAGTGCGTGCAGTGCGCGCGGGGGCGCGCTGGGTTGGACGCGCGGTGCGCGCGGGCGTGCGCGAGCGTGCGCGTGCGTGCGGCGGTGCGTCGGGGCGCGCGGGCAGGCGTGCGACAGTGCGCCGGTGGTGTCCGGGTGTGCGGGCTGGGCTCGACAGTGCGCCTTGGCGCGCGGGCCGGGGCTCGGCTGTGCGCCCGAGGCGGGTGGCCGTGCGTGCGGTTGCCCGGTGGGCTCGGGAGTGAGTCGGGATGCTCGGATACACGTGCGTACGGGCCGTATGTACGTTTATCCGAGTGTTGGGTATTTTAGATGTATTTTTGGGTATTTTATGCATTGTTCTCACCATATTGAATGTCTGTCTTGCAGATCTAGACGGACGGTCGCGCGACGACCCCGATTCCGGTGAGTGGGACAATCCAACCCAGTAGAGAGGCGTTATACGCACTTGGGCGTATACCGACCTCTCCTGGGGCACCATGGATGTATATTAACCTGCAGTAATATGTAATCCATGCTTGCATGATTTAAATGTAGAATGCATGCTACCCTAGTCTTTGCATATTAGGGACTTGCACCCTTAGGATAGGTGTAAGAGCCATGCACCATGCCCCCTGTTTTCATGATAGGAAACCTCGGCCTATGCATGCGTCCTACTAGTTTATTTATTAAATTAAATGCTAGTGTATGTTAATTCGCATGCCTTAGATAATATTATAGGGAGGAGCCTTGCGAGGTCAACATTGAGACCCGTGTTAGGGTACTCCGTGTTCCTTGTTTGGTTGTCGGGATGTCCTGTATCGGGACCTCATGCTGCCCTCCCAAGGTTCTAGTCCCAATAATATTATATGCAATGTTATATGATTGGTATGATTATTAGCATAGTTAGTGAATATTATAGGGGAGGGGCCTTGCGAGGACAGCGGTGAGACCCGGGTTAGGGTACTCCGTGTTCCTTGTTTGGTTGTCGAGGTATCCTATATCGGGAACTCACGCCGCCCTCCCGAGTTTCTTTCCCCCAGTGATATTCCAACCTTGCTTTTATTATACATGTTTCCCCGCATCTTGGTGATGCGCTCGGTTGAATTCAGAGGAGTTCATGACATTTGAGTTGTAATGATATGTAGTCGGCGGATCCGAGTGGATCATATGCGTATGGATAGGCTGTTCTGTCCCCCTCGTTGGATCCGGTAGAGACTACCCCAGCGTTAGAAAGGCCGTCCTTCGGAGGACCCACATCAGTAGGCGCCTCCCGATATTTGTGACGGACTGTGCTGAAGTTGTGGGTGGAGACCAAGTGGCCTACGGAGTGGAGGAGAGACTACCGGTGGACTATGGGGTGACCAACAGCCTAGTCAGTCCCAAAATCCTATGTCACCCGTTGAGGGTGAGGGTGAGGGTGTAGTGGGTTGGCGATGAGCGACCTGCTAGATTTGTTTATGGATGATTGTCAGTCCCAAAATCCTGAGTCCCCTGTTGAGGGGTAAGGGTGAGGGTATGATCTGGGTTATGAAAATAGTGGTTTAATATGTTGTGGTCAATATTGTCTGTGATGCATGGGTTGTGCTGTTCACTGAGCGTGTGGCTCACCCCTCGCATATTTTTCCCCAGTTGCCACTGAGCCGGAGCCGGAGGAGCAGTTGGAGCCTTTCGAGGGATTCCTTCAGTAGCGGAGCAGCGCTACGTTCCGCGAGTGCCAGAGGCTATCAGCATCCCTTCTTGGCTGTATGTATTTTATTTCTGTGCTTGGCACGCGTTTGTATATATTCAGTTGTATTTGTGTATATTGGCTCTCACAGGACAGATGATTGAGTATCGAGTCTGTAGTATGCTTATTTACAGATTCAGTCTTTTGCTTCCGCATTTGGTGTATATATCATGTCAGCCTCTTTGTTGTCTGTGTGTCATTCTGGTTGCTTGTGTATGATATATTATTGACCTCCTGTGTAGATTCTGATATTTTATATATACTTGCCGCGTCCCGGGGATGACCGCCCTGGGGCGTGACAGATACTACACAGTTTGTTCTTGTTATGATTACACAAACACAGTTTGGACTATGAGATGCCATCTTTTACTGATATATTTTTTTTTTTAAAGTTTAGTATTCTTGAAAGGTAATTTCAAATCATTGATATGTTGTGGGGAAAGTCCCCTTTAAGCTTAGGAAAATCTCATTTTGATTAATCATATCTTATAAACTAATTTCATGTGAAAATTTAAAAATGGTTGATTACTTTATAATTACTCATAATTGAATGGTTGACAAATTTTACGACTATGAAGTTACTGTTTACTTATAAAATACTATGTAATATTTCCTTATTAATAAAAATTTATAAAAGAAATATTTTTATGTTAATTAAAAATATTTAAAATTTTTAATAGTACAAGATCTCATAATTTTTTGTTTCTTCATGGCCCCACAACCTTTAGGGTGCGTTTGGGAACTGCTCAGAATTACTTCTTAACGACTTCTTTTTCTGCATAAGGAGAAGTGATCGCGTTTGGGAATCTGATAACTACCACTTCTCTTTCTGTAGAAAGAGAAAAACTCCTCTTTCAAGAAGGAGAAAATAAATCCTTCTATGGAAGGAGTTTTTACACTTCTGCAGAAGTTAAAAAAAAAAGTTAATGTTTTGACAAAAATACCCTTATGAAATTTTATAAATTCCCAAAAACCATTTGCCCATATTTGGATAGAATTAAGTTATTATGAGGTTTATGATTATTCTAATATATATATGAATAAAGTGATTTTTTGTTTGGCTGGAATAACTTAATGCCAAGGATTAGCTGAAATCAATATACTATTTTAATTTATACTAGTTAATTGTGGCTTACAGATTCTTATTTATTCTAGCCTTCTAAACACCCATTTTAAAAATATTCTTATTTATTCTAGCCCTATTCTTGAACCAAACATTGGCTTTAGGTATTATATAAAACAAATTTTCTCTCACCTATCTCATTAGGTAATGTATGACAAATCTAAAATCTATTTTAGATTTATTAGTTTAAATTATTTTCCATTATAAATTTGAATAAGTTTTTTATTATCCTTTAATTGTTAGAATAAATTTCTTAGTAATATCTACCATTTGTTTTTTAAAAAATTTGTTAGTATTTTAATTATTAAGATTTGTTAGTTTGATTTTGTAATCAATTGTAGTTAGAAAAAGTTTGTTAGCATTTGAGATCTATATAGTTGATTATCTTATTTTATTTATATAGATCTATTATGATAATTGTATAATATGGGTGCAAGGGTATTTTAGACAATTTATGTGATTTCTATTACAAAAGTACATTTTGAAAACATTCATAAATATGTGTTTCCAAACAATTTCTACTCAAAAAATAAGAAGCTCATTTTTAAAAAGTAATTTCATCTAAAAAGAACTTCTTGTAGAAGTACTTCTATACAAATTGTCAAACTATACCTTAGTCGAGTGGTGTGAGACACTACTCCTCAATGGATCATCCCAAGTTTGACACCTATTAGATGCAGGTGTGTAAAATTGGAATTTCCAGTGTACTTTAACTCGTAGTATGCTCTGGGCCCGTGCTAGCATGTGTTTGTAATAGTGGTAGATTTATATTGTATGGTTGGGATTGTATCGCCGTGTCCAGGCCTTTTGTGAAAAAAAACAATATTAGAGTATTATTGTAGTGTTAAATTTATTTTGGAGAGGTGGAATTATATGGTATCGTGAGAAATATTAACAATATATAAAATAGTATATGGGATTTATTGCAATTATTTTTTCCAATGGAATTTATTTCCAAGGCAAAAACAATAGATTTTAGAGATATACGGAAGAAAAAGGTTGCATTATATTTCTTTGGGAATTAAATATCATAATGGGACCATCAAGTAATAAATGGTTTTCAAACAAACACATCATTTCCCTTGAAAAAAATTCCACTTGTAGGAGACCATTGGACCTTAGGATAAAGTTTGTTGTATCAATTCAAGAGCATATGCATATAAAAAAACATGTCATTTTCACTTTTGTTTCCTCCTCTGTTCTCACATAATATGTAAAATATAAATTATTATATATTTAACATCAATTGATTGTCTTAAACTAAGAGCCATTGTCCATGTTTGTTCTCCTCCTTCCTCTATAGCCCAGGTGAATGGGGTTTGAAACCTTTCAATTATGTGATCATTCCTAAAAATTTGAGATAATTTTTTTCATTCATCGTTCCCACAAAATCAATCAGACTTGGATTCAGATTAGGAAGGAGGAATTCTCACTCTAGAGCAAAGTTAGCAAACCAATTCTAATTATCTTATTCAATCTATTAATGTATTGATTATTTTTCATCAAATTATATATATACAAGAAGGGTATCAAGAGCATTGTTCTTAAAAGATCTGACACACTACGTGCCACCAGAGCGGCTATCAGCATCTACCCCAATGGTTGGCGTGCACTCGATCACCTTGGCATAGGCTCGGAGCTTCAAAACAAATGTGTCTCTATAACAAAGTAAAACCGTATTGATTCTCAATGAAAGCTACTGACCTTTTTTTTTTAAAAAATTGTTTTGTTGAATTTTAAAAATAAAACCAAAAGTCTGAACTAGTAATTAAAATTTAAAGAGCATGTTTGGAACACATTTTTTTTTATTTTGGTGAATTGGCCTCAACTGAGGCAAATTTTACATGATTATTCCTGTAAGGGCTATCACAAAATTTGGAACACATTATTTGAAAACTGATTTTAGAGAAGCAAAATCAATTTGATAATTTGTTCCAAACATGGTCTCCATGTTGTTAAATGAAGGTGATGTATTATCAAAATCAATGATTTTGTCTTTATTCATTTTCGCTCTAAATTCATTTTATTCGGTCCCGTTTGGTTCGTGTCATTTTTTTTAGTAGAATTACTTTACCAGGAATCAGTTTACCAATAATTATTTTACCAGAAATCCTGATTCCATCAGACAGTTTGGTTTGCTAATAGATTTCCCCAAAGAATCATTTTCAAGTGTTTGGTTTATATATGAAAAATGATAAGGAATTTGATTTAAATGTCTAAAATACCCTTACTATTATATATATACTTGTAAAATTTATTTCTTTATCTATATCATAAAAATAAAAAAAAATTTATAAATATTTTTATAAATATTTAATTAATGCAAATAAATAAAATAACCAATTATATAATTAAACATATAATAATAATAATTTTTCTAAATTAGTTGAATATTATGAACTCCCCTAAAATTAAATAACCAATTTTATTAGTTAGGATTCAAAGATATTGCTTTAGGCCTAAACCCACATCCCACATTACAAATTACATCAATTATAATAATATCTAAACCCATAAAAAAAAAACTAAATTTAAAATTATAAATTAATATCTAATACACAGTTAAGATTTTTCACATCACATATAAAAATTATATGGTCATATCAAAATGACCATATAAACCCATTATATAGTGGGTAAAAAAGAAAACGATGAGGCTATTTATTTTAGAAGGGATATATATAGTAATTTTATTAATTTATAAAGGATATAATAGTAATCTAATTTAGGGTTGCTGGTGGAATTTGATATTATCACCACAAAAGGTGGGAATCTAATTCCATCCTATTTTTCTACATTGATGGATTTTAATTCTAGTGGGGGCCACAATTACCATCAAAATTACCACCAACCAAACACTATATTTTTTACCACCACCAACCAAATTACCATCAAAATTATCACCAACCAATCAAATTTTATCACAGAATGACACGAACCAAACGGGGTCAAAAGGAATTAAAGCTATTATATTTATAACACCCCTATTTTGACTTTGAAAAACTAAAAATTATATCCTTTACATTGTTTTATAAAGAATTAAATAAAAATCTATTAATGGATCAAACATGGAACAAAATTATATGCATAATAGACATTAATATTCATTTAGATCTGGAGTTGATCCAAATATTTTTCAAATAACTGGAATGTTTAAATATGGATGCTAATTAGAGTGAACAAATGACATATTAAGAATTAAAAACAGTGATTAGAAAATTCAGGGGTTGCTATTGTGACATTTCGTTGGAGATCATAGAAAGAAAATACAAGAATATTTTAAGATATGAAGATTTTTTTATTAATCATATAAGTGTTAGATCAATGTATATTTGGAGAGATGCCTTAACATCAATATCCACTTCTGAATCTTGTTGAATATTCGGGTAAATCACGTTTTTTTTTACAATCAGATTCAAAGCACATATGAATATTCATATAATTGACTACCTTAGAAGTTATAATTAAGGTAAAAAGAAAATATTGAGTCATCACTTTTGGAAAAAAATTTAAACTCGAAGGAATTAAAGTGGGATATTCCTCTCAATTTATGCCCATTATATAGGACATTGTTTGATTTTACCTTGCATGTTGATTGAATATACTAGCCTTTGATGATAGGTTGGCACATTTTCTTTTGTTAATTTTCAGTTTAATTTTACAAAATAATTTGATATGTTTGGTTTATTTTCTCATCTTAATTATATGCAGGATTGTAGATTTATACGATGGCAGGCAGAGGGAAGAACCAGTTGGGTAATATTTCATTCCAAATCACGTACAATTAGGCTTATTTTAATTCTCTTGAGAAAATGAAATTCATAGGTTTGTATGATTGTTATCTACAAAAACATTGAGTTTAGATTAAAAAAATAATCATGGACTCTGCAAAATTGAACTCTCATATTGTGCAATAAATCTTTGATAGGAAAGGTGAACTCCGAAGTTTTAAGAGGAGTGATCTTGTGCACACTCTAGCTAATCATCTCTCCCATGAGACAATTCTATTTGTTCAATGGGTCATATCAATCAAGACGAACCCTGAAGTAGGCTTTTCGATCCTCCATTGCGTTGATGGAACTGTCATCAATTGCAAGGTATCCTAATTACACAAGTGTTGACCATCTCTCGGCAAATTGATATAGATACCCTTTTTTCTCTCAAAGGATATGAGTTCAAATGAGCATTGATATTAATGATAGAATTCAATAAAAATTTATGCATTATTCATTTCAATCGAGTATGTATTTTTTTTCTATTATAAAAAAAAAAACACACACACACACATATACACACACACACGATTTAAACCTGCGCGATTTGCAAATGCTACTATAGAAATGACCAGATATAATATTTTTCATCTAATTATATATTGTAGATTCTGATTGGTTGCGAGAGAGTAAACTCCATTGTAGCAAAATCATTGGGGCTGAAAGCCCCAAGAAATCTATCCACATGTGCAATTAGAGCCTACACAAGCTACCCAAATGGCCATGGCTTCACCAATGAGTTCATCCGGATGACGAGAGGTGATGGATTAAATGACAGATTAAACCCATAGATCAACATAATAATTTCAGATTTGAAAGAACTGTGAAGCTTCAGATTTAAAGTGGGAAAGAGTGTTGTTTACATAAAGAAATTTTGAAAATCTGATTTTAAACTTAAAGAGTGATCTTCTCTCCCTTAGACCCACTTAATATTGATGGATTTTTTCTTCCTCACAATTTCCCTCTTCTTTTTTTTTTGTAATTTTTTATCGAGAATAAGAGAGCAAGTTCATTGTGAGCCCTACGTGGATTAAGGAGAGGGATCCCCTCTTTACACGTGTAAACTTAGCATGTGTTTCCCATCAAAACATTGTATAGCTTTATGCATCTTTAAGTAGTCAATCATGACCATCCATTTTGATGGACTCAATCAATAAAGTAAAATATATCATCACCATGTACTTTTACAAATTGCATTGCTTGATCCAGGATTTTCAAATTAAAATGTGAAAGTTACAACACCACATTAAAAAATCCCACAAGGGGATCTTTCACTATAGGTTTCCTCCCTATGAATGAAAAGCTGGTCCATTGGTTGAACAAATGACATATTAAGAATTAAAAACAGTGATTAGAAAATTAGGGGGTTGCTATGGTGACTTCTCGTTGGAGATCATAGAAAGAAAATACAAGAATAATTTAAGATATGCAGATTTTTTATTAATCATATAAGTGTCGGATCGATATATATTTAGAGAGATACCTTGATATCAATATCCACTTTTAAATCATGTTGAATATTCAGGTAAATCACGACTTTTTTACTATCAAATTCAAAGCGGATATGAATATTCATATAATTGACTACCTTAGAAGTTAGAATTAAGGTCAAAAGAAAATATTATTCATCACTTTTGGAAAGAAATTTAAACTCAAAGGAATTAAAATGGGATATTCCTCTCAATTTATGCCCATTTTACGCCGCAATTAATACAAGTTGTATATAATGGAATTTTCAGACCATTCCTTCCTATATATGACATTGTTTGACTTACCTTGCATGTTGATTAAATATACTAGTGTTTGATGATAGGCTGGCACATTTTCTTTTGTTAATTTTCAATTTAATTTTACAAAATAATTTGATATGTTTAGTTTATTTTCTCATTTTAATTATATGCAGGATTGTAGATTTATACGATGGCAGGCGGAGGGAAGTACCAGTTGGGTAATATTTCATTCCAAATCACGTACAATTAGGCTTATTTAATTCTCTTGAGAAAATGAAATTCATATGTTTGCATGATTGTTATCTACAAAAACATTGAGTTTAGATTAAAAAAATAATCATGAACTCTGCACAAATGAACTCTTACACTGTGCAAATAAATCTTTTGATATGAAGGGTGAGTTCCGAAGTCTTAAGAGGAGTTCTTATGCACACTTTGGCTAATCATTTACCACAATGAGACAATTCTATTCGGTCAGCGGGTCATATCAGTCGAGACGAACCCTGAAGCAGGCTTTCTGATCCTCCATTGCGTCGACGGAACTGTCATCAATTGCGAGGTACCCTAATTACACAAGTATTGACCATCTCCCGACAATTGATACATATGCCATTTTTTTCTCTCAAAGGATATGAGTTCAAATGACCATTGATATTAATAATAGAATTCAATAAAAATCTATGCATTCAATTCAATCAAGTATGTATTTTTTTCTGTTATAAAAACATATAACTATATATATACTTTAAACCTGCGCGATCCGCAAAGGCGACTACAGAAACGACCAAATATAACATTTTTCTTTTAATTATATATTGTAGGTTCTGATTGGTTGCGAGGGAGTAAACTCCATTGTAGCAAAGTCATTGAGGCTGAAAGCCCCAAGAAATCTATCCACATGTGCAATTAGAGCCTAAACAAGCTACTCAAATGGCCATGGCGTCACCAATGAGTTCATCCGGATAACGAGAGGATGTTTCACTATCAATGAAAAGCTGGTCCATTGGTTTGTTGGTCGTCCATGGATCTCTAATAAGGGTAAATAATGGTGCTCCTACTTTCTATTAATTTGTCACATATTTCATTGTACCTATTGTAAGGGTTCCGTTTGGTATGATAAATATGATCATTAAATCATGTTTTTTTTTTATATGTTTTATGATATTTGATTATAAACATAGGAAAAAAATATTAAAAATTAAGGCTAGTTTTATAAATATGAAAATATTGATAATCATTCAAACTGAACTAAAGATAACTAAAATGCATGGTTATGATGATGAATATGTATGAGCTTCAATGGTTAAATCTTTATGAATATTTGGTTTGAGTATAAGATACTCTGCGAGAGTATCAGCTATACGCTGTTACGAGTAATGATGACGAGATATACACAGTATTACAAGAAATATATGCATGCAATATTTTCTTACTTGATGTGAAAGAACATTCTATTCATTGGCGCGTACATTATATGTATATTTTTTTTTATAAAAATAAGTATCCTTAAAAAGATTCAGAGCAGGTGAGAACTCGCCTGTAAAAATTATTTACCGATAATGATGTGTAAGGATTTATTTACATATAATAACGTGTAAGCCACATTCATGAACTGGTTCCACAGTAGAAAAAGATTTCTCCCTCCTCAGAGACCAGACTGTCGACGTGATGGAGGGGTTCCCCTCCCACCTTGTCGACATGGTCCGGCGAGTCGACCTAGACTCTCTCAGCCTCAACGGCATCAGGTACCGGCCGCCATGGGACATGGCCCTCAGAACCTTCCAGAGAGGCACCGTGGTGGTTGCCGGGGACGCCATGCATGTGATAGCACCGTTCACCAGACAAGGCGGCTCTGCCACCATCGAAGACATAATCGTGCTCGCAAGGGGCCTTGCGTGCGCATTTCGTGGTAGCGATGGCGGCGACTGGGCAGGATGATGAAAATTAAGGTTGAGAGGGCAATGGATGAGTATTTGAAAGAGAGGAAGCTGAGGTTGGTGAGGCTGTCCATGCAGACGTACCTGCTAGGATTGATGTTCAAGGTGCCATCGAAGGTTGTGAAGCTTGTGATCATATTCACATTGTTGCCTTTCTTTGGGCTCAACTCAATTGGACATGCTCAGCATGATTGTGGTCCTCTTTGAAAGTGAAGGGGATTCATATATAGAGAAACTGTTGGTTTTATAGAATGGATGATAAGACAATATGCTGATTATGTTGGATTTTGTAATTTTGGACATTCTAATTCTCATAAAGAATAAACATGTTTGAAATCAATGATACATGGGAAGATAAATTGTCACTTTATCAGTCATAAGAGACTCAGAAGGATCACCACTATCTTTTAATGAATATATGTAAAAGGAGATCATATCCTCCTATGTTTTTGAAGAAGACATGTTTTCATGCTTATTATGGATTGGGTGATGTTAGAGCTCGGCATACATATATGAAGTATATACTTTATATAACAAAATAAACGCATGATAAAAATATATATTCCCATGAATATGTACACACTTATGTAAAAAAATCATATTTTAAAAAAGCAAATATTTTGTTAATGAAAATAAACTAAAAGGCATGATTAAAAAAATTGCATGGAACAACAAGATATCACTTGGTCAAATTTTTTTTTTTTCAGGGGCATGAATAACAAAGTTCCTAAGTATTATACATTACATTCACAGGTTTAGAATGAACTACAGAGAGATATATGAGCCCGCTTTTTTATGTGTGTTAATCTTTAAACACTGATTTTTATTTTGTGTAACACCAAAAATGATGACATTTTTGTGAAATAATTATTTTGTTGCTTAAATGGTAGACTTTTATTGGAGCGGAGCCACACCCCTTTCCCCAATTTTTGTCTTTGCTTTTGTTTTTTTGTTATTTTCATTAGTAAAAACCCACTCCTACCCAAGAAAAAAAAAACAAGGAAAAAGATATACCCACCACTTATTGTAACTTCAATTGCAGTACATTTTATTTTTTTTTTTAAAAAATTATATATTCATCATTTAAAATACATGCTGTTATATGAAATAAAGTATGTACTGAGATATATTAGTGTATTTTTTTTATGGTAAAAAAAACAAAAAAAACATTGAGTCATATACTATGATAGAACCATACACATTATGATAGTGCAATATATACTACCTTATCATAGCGTATGAAGTCGCAAAATGGACTATAAAATAAACTGCGTGTATCAGCTCTGAAGGAAAAAAAACAAGAGCAAAAGCCCACGAAGCAACACAAACGGAATCGTCAAAAAAATGATAACAAAAAAAAAAAAGTAAAAAAATAAAATATTACCACCATGATGTATTGATGTGGATCGATCCACCATCCACGTTTGCTTTCACAAATCAACATTCTTTTAATTAACTTTTCCCCTCCCTTCCATATAAAACAAATGCCTTCAATCTCATCTCTACAAAAATTCCTAATTTCTACATTTTGTTCTATTAACCTTCTGATGCAGATATCATAGCCACACATTATATGAACGGACGAGATCAGGTGGACCAAAAAAGAAGAAGACATCTCGGTCAATTGGGAGCACCGTGACTTCAAATGGCTATAACTTTCAAATCGTAGATCAAAATCGCTATTATAATATGTTCACGTGTTCGTATCGATGAGCCCTACAGAAGTAGTGGCTATGCCACTATGCCAGATTTCGGAACGTTCTGAGACTATCTTGGGTGTCAAATCGACGGTTGAAAGTTATTTTTACTATTTTTGAGAGTTTTGAGTTTGTTAGGATTTTATTCCCTTATTTTAGGATCTATATTTATATTTGAATTTCAAATATTATTTGAATTTGAATTTGAATATTAGTTAGGAATAAATAAGTATCTATTTGTGATTTTACAGATTTAGATAATCGGTTAGGATCCTAGTTTACAGATTTAGATAATCATTTGATATCTTAATCTGTTGAGAATCTCTACTCTATAAATCGACCTATAAACCAAATAATTAATTAAGTTTTGATTATTAGAATTTATTATTTTCTTTCGTTTTGTTATTCGTTGTGACTATCAATTAAGTAGAATTCCATCAACTGGTATTTCTTCAAGAAATCAACAAATTGTTGAAGCCCAATTGTAGATACCCCAATTTTGACCGTCCAAATAAATGAAAATACTTCAAGTAATATTTAAAAATGATCACATTTGAAAATTTAAATAGAAAACAACTTTAAAAAAATGGGATACCCTGGTCACAAACACGTAGAAAAATTTAAAGGTCAGAAATTGGGCGGCTAGTTGAAAGTAGCCGCCCCTCCCTGGGCGGCTAGTTTCAACTAGCCGTCCCTTAAATTGCCCCCAACCACTTCCCTTGGATGGGACATAAAGGGGCATTTAATGTTGATGATTGCGGCGGTTTGTTCCTTTTAGCCACCCATTCTCTAACGGTTCAACCTTAGTAACCTTCTCAAGCCACCGCTTGTTAGAGATGGGACGTTTGGCAGGTCATAATCGGGGCGGCATCTCTAAAGTAGCCGTCCCTCACCTGGACAGTGTCAGAAGATAAAAGATCTAATGGGAGGTCAAATCAACCACCATATTTTTCAATTTGATCTATTGTCCAGTAGACACTCCCCTGCCCTTTTTTTACTATAAATAGGGGGCATCCAACTCTTCTTCTACTCATCACTAATCAACCAAGCTCAAAATCGACTATTTCATACTCATTCAACCACCACTCAAGCATCCCTTTCCCCCACACTACTTTAAAACCCTTGAGAGAGAGAGAAAGAGAGAAACCCATTCCCTAACCAAATTCACTCTCCAAAACCCAGGTTAAACCTAGCTTAACCTCTGCCAAACCCTAACCCATTTTTTACCCAGGTTCTGCCCAAACAGAGCCAGGTCCCAGGTCCCAGGCGGCTAATCACAACTAGCCGTCCCTTCCAGGCGGCTAATCACAACTAGCCGTCCCTTCCAGGCGGCTAAACCCTACTAGCCAGCCTTCACCAACCCCTTTGTCTTTTTAAACCTCCCTTTGACAAGTCCCGGAAGCAGAAAAGGATTCCTCGTTTTCACCTATGTGTGCGGCTTGCCGTATCTCAGAGCAGAGAATCCACAATCCCCCCCCCCCACAAAGGTGAGCAAAAGTAACACCCCAACTTTTTCTACTTTTTGAGAAAGCAGGTGGCGATAACAACCACTCTTAAATCCTCTTGATGAGCTGTCGGGCATCTCAACAAGAAACCACACCCCTTCCCCCCTTCCGAGAGACGATCCGACCGAGCCCGCAAGGCACATTCGGACACGAATCCTCGAAAAACCACCACACGTGCCAAAACCTGGGAGCTGAAAAGGATCAGAAACCAATACCGACAAACCTGGCGATCACGGTGGGACATCCCTCGTGAAAAACGACAAAAGGTAATCCTTTTTCTGCCTCCTCCAAAACCTTGACAAAAGTTTCATACCCTTTTGGAAAACCAAAATTTCCACCCTCCAAAATCAGACTCTCCTCTGCTTTGCATCATGTCACCCTTTACTGCTTTCACCACACTCTTTGCTGCTTTAAGCCACACACAGCTGCGCACCATTTACTGCTTTCATCACACTCATTATTGCTTTAATCCGCACACAGCTGTGGACCCTTTACTACTTTCATCACACTCTTTACTGCTTTAAGCCGCACACAGCTGCACACCCTCTTACTGCTTTATCACACCCTTTACTGCTACTTTAAACTTGCATTCATTCACACCCCAAACTATTCCACACCATGGATTGTTACACCCGAGATGACATAGTAGAGGAGGAGGACAATCAGGGAAATCAGACCAGACGAATCTTTAGCCTCCTGGAGGAAAGGATTGCCACCCTAGGATACCAGTCGGTGGAGGACATATTCAATGACCTAGCCGACTTTCGCCAAACCAAGACCTTGAAACAGGAAACCCTGTCAAGACCCGCAAGGCTTGCCCCACCCCTCTTGCCCCACCAACACCCTGCTTCTCGGTCAATCCGAGTCCATTTTCTCCCCCCTCATTTTCATTTACTCTGCCTTCCCCCACGAATCCACTATTCCCAACAACTTCTACCCCAGGCCCCTACCAGGCCACATCCAACCCGGGACCACTAAACTTCCCAGCAAAGGCAGAAACATTGGATGAAACCATCTGGAATATCCTCTCCTAGATTGGCCCTTCTGCTCCCAAACACATGTCTCTACATAATTTAAGACAAATCCTGTCAGTCAACCTATCGGAGGGATTTAAAATCCCAAATTTTCACCGATATAACGGTCGTGGAGACCTAGATGTCCATTTAACTGCTTTTTATCTAGATTCCTGACCTTTTCTGGATAACCAACCTCTGCTAGTCTTCCTTTTTCAAAAATCATTGGAAGGAGAAGCACTACAATGGTTCTCCACACTCCCTATAGAACATTTGTCAAATTTCTCCACTATAAGCGAGAAATTTTTAGGCCGCTACGGTTACTAGAGGGTTAGAACCCCCTCTATCTCCGACCTAATCATAGAAAGAATGAGGCCTAGGAAGGAATTTGAGCAGTGCGTTTCTAGGTGGCGAACCCTAGTCCATAGAACCGGCCTGCAACTAACAGAATGTCAAGAAATTGACATGATGTTGCAGATCCTGAGTCTGAAACTTCGTACGAGTCTCTCATATGGACACTTCACTACATACCAGCTTCTAATTGACCGCCATAACAGGATTTTTCGTTGTGCAGTCCCACCCACGTCCCCACCTATCATCCATAGGGTTCGACAATCGTCGAGAAAGGCGCAAACCCCCATGGTAGAGGGGATCACACTGCAAGTTTTGGCACTCTACCGAAATGGAGCGCGAGTCCCTAATCGAGGACCAGCTCCGAGATAGTATACACCCGATTTGTCCGGATATGTGCCGCCTCGGCAAGCTACTTATAATTTCACTCCTCGACTAGTACCCGCCCCTGTGCCGATATGATAGAACCCCATAATCCAAAATCCCCAGTCCAAAACCAGGGCCAAACTAGAACTAACTCTGCCTACTCTGCTCCCCCAAGAGCACAAAATTTAATTCCCAGGCAGCCCACACCAAGCCCTTATAACGAGGCCTCCCCTCCATCATCCTATGGCCCGAGATGGGTAGGAAAGAGAGACTCTTATCCACCCCTCCAAGAAACATTAACAATCATCCTCAAGGTGATGGTAGACACGAATAGTATCTCTCTCCTTGCGGCCAGGCCTCCACTCCCAGGAGCCAACACTAATGTTACTGTCAGTATCACCAACAGCATGGTCGCACCACAGAACAATGCATGCATTTTTATGACTTTGTTTATGATTTAAATGATGACATGTGCCTTGACTGGGCTATGATCAAGGGCCATCTAAGCCGGGCCAATCCCCCTCATCAAACTACAAAGCCACTTGGCATATTTTCTAACCCTATGCCAGACCACAACCAAGCTTCTACTTCCTGGATCCATGCCATCAACAGAGGGAGGCACCCCTCCCCTGTTATGCCTGTGTCATTTGGAGCCATTTCGGTTAAGCCTTGGTCACTTTTGGGTCATTCAGGGCCTTTTTAATTTTTCGATCGGAGCCACTAAAATTTTGGCTTTTAGCCACCTGCGGGAGTTAGAGTACTCTGATTGAAAATCTGACTGCATATTATGGGTTCTGGTACCGTTTAGTACTACCCATAAAAATTTCATCGAATTCCGGTAACGTTTGGAAAAATATGCAGTTCTGAATCGTATCCGGGTTTTCGAGAGTTCCTGGTTGGGCGAATAGTGTGAGATATTTTGGGGATGTGGTGACCCTTGGTAACCTTACCCCCACCTTGCTTAGGGGTGAAGAAACCTTTGGTTATTGGTTATGTGAGTGGGTGAGCCTAACCCTAACCTCACCCCCCCTTAAGGTCACCCCTAGGCACTATTTGGGCATGAAAAAGACCTTTTTGCCCTCTCTCTCTCTCCCCCTCTCTCCCAACTCGTGGATCTCTCTTTCTCTCCCTCTCTTGGTCTCTTTTTCCTCTCTTTGTGTGTGGAGAAGGAGGAGGAAGAAGCAAAGGAAGGAGAAGGTGAAGGAGAAGATGAATAGTGTATGAAGGGATGATCTAGCTAGGGTGAGTTTGTGTGTGTGTATGTGTTGTTGTTTCTTTCCCTTCTCCATCTCCAACCCTCTCATGCCTCCCCTCATGTTTTCCTCTGTTTTTCAGCCAAGAAGGGCTGGTGGAGAGGCTGAAGAGATGGTGGTAGTAGTGGTGGTGGTTGAGGTGGTCATGGGTGTGTCGATAACCCCGCATCTCCCCATTTCCCTCCCCCTGTTTCGGTAAGGCAGCTCACTGTCTCTTAAAGATCTCAGTGAATCTAGTATTTAGAGGCATATTTTTAGGATTATGTATTCTTATGATTTGATCAGCTATGTGTCTAGATGTTATATATGAAATTTGGGGTCATTATGATATCTGTGGTGTAAGTTAGAACCAGTTTTGCATGACCTGTCCAGATTCGCGTAGGAATTAACCTGCTTCGGGAAATGATTTGTTTCGGGCTTGTAGAGGAAAAATTAGGTTCTAATGTCTTCATGGATTATGATCCCAGCATATCATAGAATGTGCATGATTTATTTCATAATTTTTGGAAGTGTATTGGGTGCTGTGAAGACCAATTAGTAGGGCTGGTTGCAGCAGGTTTAGCAGTTTTGCTTGGTTGAGTGTCAAGGAGTTGGTTGCATGTGTCTTGGGTGATAATATGGAAGTATCAGGGGTTAGGGTCTTCATGAAGTAAGCTTATATGTGTGATAGGAGGTTCCATAATTTAATTATGGATCATTGGTTGTGTTTTGCAGATCTCGTAGACCGGACGCGCGGTGATCCGGGTATCGGTGAGTGGTTCGATCCAATCCGCCCCCTCGGGATGCGCTTGACGCGCGTAGTCGCGTGTCGCACATCGATGGGGCCTCCTAGCTATACTACTTGTGTAGATAAGTAGTATGGCCATGCTTAAGCTATAATATGTAGATATCTTGCATGCTAGGCTTATATACATGTATTGTATTCATGTATGAATGATTGTGTTGCATGAGCCCCTCTAGTATGGGCATGTATTAATGTGTATGGATGTATAGAATATGGCATGCCTTAGGTAGTATTGTAATACTACTCCCACCATATTAATTGGAATATCCAGCATGAATAAGTCTGGGTTAATAACGGGCACCTGCCTAATATTCCCTTGCGATAAGACTCGAGGGCGTGGTGTAGTTGTTGCGCCCATGCTAATGGGGCAAAGCTATGACCAACTTCATGAGATGATGATCTCTCCCGCCCTCTCCCTCTGAACGAACTGAGTAAGTAGATGCGATTTCCTACTCGACTCAGGTTCGTTTGAATATTGGCATGCACCTGTTAGTGCGCGACATCGCGCTTGACCCTTTCTTTTAAGTTGGTGATATCCAACGCATGTTTAAGTTAGGCCTTGTGTGCTTATGTGATTAATGACCATGTATGCATGTTGTATAATTTATTATGATGTAAATCCATGTTAGGGAGTGTCCCTATAATTATTAGATGATTGTGCATATGGTTCATGCACATAGCTAGATATAAAATTCTCCTGGATATATTTATATGCGCATGTTAAAAACTGATAGGCCTATCTGGGATAGGCGTGGGTATGACCCGCTGTCGGGTTGTACCTTATTAGTTAGAGCGCTAGCGATGTAATCGCCCCGTGCATCTGAGCGATGCACTCGTTTAGAATTCAGGAGAATTCATTATCTTATCGGATTGTTAAGCCGGTAGTTGGGGCGTGACACCCCCCCTGTGTCCGAGCGACGCAACGGTGTGGGAGTACAGTAGTATTCGATATCTCGATAAGTGATTATCGAGAGTAGTTGTTTTTTCATTGGGTTCGCTTTGCGAACATGGAATGTTTACTCCCAATGTCGTCCGTGTTGAAGAGGGTCAGGTTGTAGCTGTCCTGACAGAGGGCTCCCATCCGTAGGTACCACCGATGCGTTCGGGAGCGTACTGATCGTGGGAGTGTACCAGGTAGAGGCTACCCGGGAGAGGGTTAACGAATGATATTGCAAGCGTGGAATCGTTCTCCCCTTTGTTGGATCCGATGTAGGAACTTCCCGGCGTTGGAAAAGCTGTCCTGACAGAGGGCTCCCATCCGTAGGTACCACCGAGGCGTTCGGAAGCGTACTGATCGTGGGAGTATACTAGGTAGTGACTACCCGGGGAAAGGGCTACCGGTGGACCTGTTGTGCCTGTGTCATTTGGAGCACTCTGATTGAAAATTTGGGTACATAAATTTTTCCTAGAAGTTATGTATTCCTGATTTGGTATTTGGATTTGATTTTGTTAAAATCTAAGATGAAGAGGTTTAAATATGATTTTATTATGAGATGTCCAGTTTTGAGTTAGCTTTTGTACAGAAGTGGAATTAGATCAACTGGATTCTTGTAGTAAAAGTTATGGGTATTTTTCCAAGTATACCCCGGGGAGGGAAATTCTGAAAGCAGCCCTGCTCTATGTTTAGCTCTAATTTCGGAATAGCTGGAGAGATTATTTGATCTTGGCATGAACATGAAAGTTGTAGATAATCTTCTTGGCTTTCCAACAGACTTGAAATTGTGCAATTCGGAGCTATATTGAGGAAGTTATGGCTGTTCCAGTGAAGCATGCGCAGAATTTCTAGTCAAAGGGCGACTAGGTCATTTCCACCCCTCTTAAGATATTTGTTTGGTTGTCGGGATATCCTATATCGGGACCTCATGGTGCCCTCCCAAGGTTTCTTTTGTCACGCCCCAGGGCGGCCGTCCCCGGGACGCGGCAAGTGTATACATGATATCAGCAGTCTATACAGGAGATCAATAAAATACTCTAAGCAACAACTAAAATGACAACACAAATGAAAGCAAGGCTGACATGATATATACACAGATAGCAGAAGCTAAAAGACTGAGTCTGTAATTCAAAAACATACTACAGACTCGATACATAATCAACTGTCCTGTGAGAGCCAATATACACACATACATCCAAAATCAGGATATTGGGACTGACTAGACTGTTAATCACCCTTGGTCCACCGATAGTCTCTCCTCCACTCCGTAGGCCGCTTGGCCACTCCCACATTCAGCACAGTCCGAATCCAAAATCAGGAGGTACCTACTGATGGGAGCCTCTCACGGGACGGCCTTTCTAACGCTGGGGCAGTCTCTACACGGATCCAACGAAGGGTACAGAAACAGCCTATCCATACGCATATGATCCACTCGGATCCGTCGACAACACATCTCAACAACTCTAATGTCTTGAATTCTTCAGAATTCCTCCAAGGCGCATAACCAAGATGCGGGGAACATATATAATATTATTGGGAAAAGAAATCTTGGGAGGGCACCATGAGGTCCCGATATAGGACATCCCGACAACCAAACAAGGAACACGGAGTACCCTAGCCCGGGTCTCAATGTTGACCTCGCAAGGCCCCTTAATATTCCCTAAGGCATGCTAAAATATCATAAGTTCGCATTTAATTTAATAAATTAAACTAATAGGACACATGCATAGGTCGAGGCTTCCTAGCATGGAGACATATTATCAGGATGCATGGCTCTTACACATATCCTAAGGGTGCAAGTCCCTAACATACAAGATCTAGGGTGCATGCATACTACATAACAGTCATGTTTGCATGGATTACATATTACACAAGTCAATATTAAACCATGGTGCCCCAGGGGAGGACGGTACACGCCCAAGTGCATATAACGCCTCCCTACTGGGTTGGATTGTCCCACTCACCGATAACCGGGTCGTCGCGCGACCGTCCGTCAAGATCTGCAAGACAGGGTAATCAACTCGGTGAGTAAAATACACAAATATATACAAAAATACACTAAAATACCCAACACTCGGACAAGCGTACATACGGCCCGTACGCACGCGAGTCCGAGCACCCCGACTCACTCCCGAACCCCCGGGCAGCCGTACGCACGGCCACCCGACCCAGGCGCACAGCCGCGCCCCAGCCCGCGCACCCAGGCGCACTGCCGAGCCCCCCCGGGTGCACCGCGCGCTCACTGCGCCCCAGCGCAGCAACCCGCACGCCCTGCGCCCCAGCGCCTCACCCCGCGCGCACCACCGGCTCGCCTCACCGCGCGCGCACAGCACGCCTGCGCCTCTGCGCAGCGCTCTGCGCGCACGCTCCCGCACGGCGCCCTGCGCACAGCATCCGCACGCGGCCCCCTGCGTGCGGCACGCACTGCGCCTCTGCGCAGCGCCCTCGCGCACGTCCCCGCACGCTCCTGCTCCACCCGCGCGCACGCGCGCGTGCCCTGCCAGCCTTCTCTGCCCGCCCTGCCTGCCAGCCCGCCTGCCTGTGCTGCCTGCGCTGCCAGCCTACCCGAGACACCCTACCACCTCCCCGACGGCCACCAATGGCCACCAACCGCCACCAACCGCCACCAACAGCCATACATACCCAAAAACACCCTCCTAACATACATCTAAACAAGAAAAGGAAGGAAAGAAACCTCACCCAAGGAAGGAAAGGAAGGAAGGGAAGATCGGTTGCTCTTCGCGCACCGAAACACCACCTCAAGGACCACCACCACCAAGATCTCCTTCAGCCCTCGAAATGGCTGAAATCAGAGGAGAAAAGAGGGCATGGGAGGGGGTCACACTTGAGGGAACTCGAATCCGAGACCACCGAAAGATAGATCAGGAGCTCACCTATCTTTTCTCTTCTTAGGGTTTTTGGTTTCAAGCACCCTAGCTAGGTCTAAATGTGGATTTAAAGAGAGGGAAGAGAGAGGGATTGAGTGGAGAAGATGATGAATAGGGTTTAAAATGTTGTCGTGGGATTTATTTATCCCCACACCCCCTTCACACACTCTCACACCCCCAATTAGTGAAAAAAGATTAGGTTAAGCTAGGATTAGGTTGGGGTTTAAGTGGGTTTTGACTTGGGTCAACCCAACCACACAAAAAGACAAAAGAGTTGACCAAGTCATGGGCCCACATTGACCAAGTCAAGTCTCCCAATGACTTCTCGCTCGGTCAAAACCCGGATACGCTTCGGAACTGCGAAATTCTGAAACGTTACCGGAATTCGATAAAATTTTTGTGAGTGACTTGGAATGGCACCAGGACACATAATATGCAGTTAGATTTTCAATCGGAGTCCTCAAACTCAGGACGATAGCTAACAGTCCAAAATTTTAGCGGTTCTGATCGAAAAACGAAAAAACTCAAAAACTCCCACAATGCCCCAATGGTTACCAAAAGGCTAAAAAGTGACACATATATAACACTTTTCCCAGTTAAGGAATACCTTTGAAGCATCAAATTGATGGTGGATTTTTCTCTCACTTGGAAGGTGCTGCAGCGAGTGGTGATGCGTACGATCAGGATTGGGTGCATCATATTGTAGCTTGGTGGGCGATCGCTTATGGACTGGGTTCCATAGTGGCATCTGGAGTCGCTTCGATATATCATTGTGCGTTGTAGCTGCCCGGTTGTGGCCAGAGCCCTGTGAGGTGCTCCCAGATGCTATGCTTGTTGGTGCGCCCATATGGCAGAGATAGCGGGCTTGGGAGGTTACTCGGTAGAGGCCACACCGGGAGAGTGCTGCTAAATGATGTCAAGAGCGTGGACTCCCTGTTATGAATCTGCCCATGGAGTGCAGGATGCTGGAGTTCCAATGGTTATAGATGAGCGACCTATCTCTGGCGGCATGTGAAGCACAGTTGTGATACTGTCGCGTTTTGCCCCACATTGGTCGCAAATAAGGAGACGCGATGCTAGCGTTCGTGATGGGACTCAACCGCCCTATCAGATAGATGACGTCGCATAGGCATTGTCGAGGTTCGACGACCCCTTATTGCGTGTCTTGTGGATTAAGTGCGGTTGAGCAGCTTACCAAGCGTGTAAGTGTTATCATGAGCGCCAGCCATGCTCGAGGAGCAGAATCTGGACTTAATTGTTCGAGGTGTTGTTTTGATCTCCCCGTGGAGGTTGAAGGTCAATTACCTTTGCCGCGAATCGATGATCTATTTGACCAGCTCTAGGAGCGAGTGTTTGCTGTTAGATCGATCTTCGCACAAGGGTACCACAAGTTAGAGATCCGAGAGTTGGACATCCCGTAGATGGCCTTTCGTGACCGTTCAGGCACTACGAGTTTTAAGTACTGCCGTCAGGGTTGACGAATGCGCTGGATGCCTTCGTGGATCTCAAAAGTTTTATTGGGCCTCCGTGGACTACTTTGAGGTAGTCTTCATAGAGATTGCTAGTAGTGCGATGAAAAGGTGATATGGGTGACCTTGTTTCCCCAGGTTGGCATGCCCTCAGGCAAAGTTCGAGAATCATCATTGAGTGGAAAGCGTCAGTCCATCGAGATTCCTCAGTGGACGTGGGAGTGGGTTATCAGGGATTGTTGCGGACTCGCTAATGTCACGTTCGGGTCACGACGCCGTCTAGGTGATCATTGACCGACTGACTAAGTCCGCGCTTCCCTCCCTAATCCAATTGATTGAGTCTCTGGACGCCTTGACGTGGGTTTTCACCTTCGCGATTGTTCGTCTTCATGGCACTCCAGTCGGCGCTATTTTCGGTTGAGACGCGAGGGTTACTTTGAGGTTGTGGCGCAGCCTTTGGCGCGAGCCTCCATTTAAGTATAGCGTTTCATCGCCGATGGACAGCCAGACAAAGAGGACGATTCAGACCATGGAGGACATGCTAAGTGCCTGCGTGCTCGATGATGAGGGCAGTTGGGTGAGGCACCACCCATTTGTTGGGGTATGCCTGCAAGACGACTGCCATTCGAGCACCCAGATGGATCTGTGAAAGGCACTCTACAGGCGCAGTTTTATACGTCCTTTGTGTTGGGACGGTTGAGGAGCGCCAGTTGGAGGGGTCATAAGTTAGTTGTTTGACCTTGCGGTGGCCAGGTTGGTTCGTGTGTACATCTGCACCTCCCAGAACCGACAGAAGGGCTACCCAGGTCATTGTCGCCAGGGGCTTACCTTTGGGTTTGGCGACCATATTTTCAAGAAGGTGTCCTGGTTAAAGGGCACCCTCTGTTTTGACGTTCGGGGCAAGCTGAGTTTGCTCTTTAATGGGACCATTTCTCGTCATTGAGTGGATTGGGGAGGTGGCTTATCATGTAGCCTTTCCCCCACAGCTGGCTCATGCCCACGACGTCGTCCTTGTCCAATGGCCGAGGCGTTATGTCCACGATCCTGCTCATGTCATTCTGTTCGACCGCCTCATCCTCGAGGTGGATTTGTCGTTCGTGGAGCAGTGGATCGAGGTCAAGGACAAGCATGAGAAGAGGCTCCATGCTAAGACCGTTCCTTTGATTATAGTGTGTTGGTAGCGCTAGTCCGGTGCAAGGACCACTTGGAAGCAAAAGGTCTATGCGAGATACTTGCTATATTCGGTCTTCCCTTTGGGTTTCCTTAAATTTCGAGGACTAAATTTCCTAAGGGGGGAAGAATGTTGTGCCTGTGTCATTTGGAGCACTCTGATTGAAAATTTGGGTACATAAATTTTTCCTAAGAAGTTATGTATTCCTGATTTGGTATTTGGATTTGATTTTGTTAAAATCCAAGATGAAGAGGTTTAAATATGATTTTGTTATGAGATGTCCAGTTTTGAGTTAGCTTTCGTACAGAAGTGGAATTAGGTCAACTGGATTCTTGTAGTAAAAGTTATGGGTATTTTTCCAAGTATACCCCGGGGAGGGAAATTCTGGCAGCAGCCCTGTTCAATGTTTAGCTCTAATTTCGGAATAGCTAGAGAGATTATTTGATCTTGGCATGAACATGAAAGTTGTAGATAATCTTCTTGGCTTTCCAACGGAATTAGAATTGTGCAATTCGGAGCTATATTGAGGAAGTTATGGCTGTTCTAGTGAAGCATGCGCAGAATTTCTAGTCAAAGGACGACTAGGTCATTTCCACCCCTCTTAAGATATTTGTGTGCAAAATATCTTCTTCTCTCTCTCTCCCTCCCATTTTTCCCACGTCAACCCTCTCTTGGTCTCTCATCCTCTCTTTCAAAGCCCCCCCTAGGTGTTTGTGAAAATGTCACAAAGAGAAGGAGATGGTGGAGGAGGAAGTGATGGTAGGTTTTGTTGTTGTTGTTGATCTCCTCCTCTCTCAAGCTCCCTTTCCTTGATCCTTCCCCCCCTGATTTTCAGCCATGAAGGAGGCTGAGGAGAGGCTGAGGAGGTGGTGGTAGTGGTGGTGGCGGTTGAGGTGGTCGCGGGTGCATCGAGGGCCCCCGAGCCTCCCCCTTTCATTTCCCCTCCAAAGGTGAGCCTTTCCCCTTCTTTTCTTGATTTTTATGGCTTAGGGTTGGTTGGGAGGGTCATGCATGTTGGGTAGATGTGTTAGGGTGTGTGTGAGGGGTTGGGAAGGGTTAAAATGGGGTTAGGGTTGGCTGGGCGCGCATCGGGAGCTGTCTGCGCGCGTGCGCGCGCGCAAGCGAGAGCGCAGACGCGTGCATGCGCGTGCGCGCGGAGTGGTCGCGCGGGTGCTGGCGCGAGCGGGGGTGCGCGCGGGCGCACGCGGAGCAGTGCGCTTGGGCATGTCCCTGGGCGCGGGGCTGGGGACCAGTGCGCGCGCGCGTGCGTGCGTGTGTTGGGGCGTGCGTGGGGTGATGCGCGAGGGCGCGTGGGCTGGACGAGCAGTGCACGCGGGCGCGCGCGAGCGTGCGCGCGCGTGCGGCAGCGCGTCTGTGCGCGCAGGCAGGCGCGCGGCAGTGCGCCGAGGGTGCTGGGGTGCGTGCGTGCGCATTCGTGCGTGCGCGTGTGGGGGGCCATGCGTGTGGCTGCCCGAGGGTTCGGGTGGGTGTCGGAGCACTCGGACTTGCGTGTGTACGTGCGTGCTCGCATGCGTGCGAGTCCGTATGCATGCCTGTCCGAGTATTGGGTATTTTCTAATGATTTCTATGTATAAATTGTGTTGTTACTCACCAAATTGGATGCCCCTACCTTGTAGATCTCGTCGGATGGGATGCGCGAGGTCCCGGGTTATAAGGTGAGTGGTTTGATTCCAATCCCCCCCCCCCTCTCTAGGGATGCGCTCAACCCGCATAGACGCGCGTCGCGCATCGATGGGGCCCCCTAACTATAATATGTAGATATTTTGCATGCTAGGGATATACATCAATGTATCGTGTATAGAGGCCCGTACATGCCTGGACACCATGTCCTGTACTTAAAAGCCTTGATCTATGCATGTTTTGCTATGATATAACCATGCCACATTAGACCTTGTTGCTAGGGAAATGCATCCTGACACCATGTTTCATGCTAGAAAAGCCTTGACCTATGCATGTTCCTATTTAGTTTAATTTATTTAAATCAAGATGGGATTATGTGATTATATTGTTGTAAGCATGCCTTAGAGAATATTATAACCTTGTTGTTATAATATATGTTTCCCCGCATCTTAGTTATGCGCCCTGGAGGAATTCTTGAGAATTCATGACATTAGAAATGTTAGGAAGCGTTGTCGACGGATCCAAGAGGATCACATGCGTGTGGGTAGGCTGTTCTCTTCCCTTCGTTGGATCCGTGTAGTGACATCCCCGGCGTTAGACAGGCTGTCTTGACAGAGGGCTCCCATCTGTAGGTACCTCCGATGCATCGGACAGTGCTGATCGTGGGAGTATACCAGGTAAGCTACGGAGCGTGGGAGAGGCTACCGGTGGACCAAGGGTGAATAGCAGTTTAGTCAGTCCCAAAAGGCCCATGTCACCCCCTAAAGGGTGAGGGTGAGGGTGGGGTGGGTCGGCGATGTTACGACCCACTAGCTTGTACAGTTACTCCCGTTTAGTGACTGTAATTATTTTAAGGTTAATAGGTGTTGCGTTGCATAGTTTGTGCCATTCACTGAGTGTGTGGCACACCCCTCACATATTCTTCTCCTCCAGAGTGGTAGTTGTTTCCATGGGGTTCGCTTTGCGAACATGGAATGTTCACTCCCAATGTTGTCCGAGTTGAAGAGGTCGGGTTGTAGCTGTCCTGACAGAGGGCTCCCATCCGTAGGTACCACCGATGCAGTCGGAGGAGTACCGATCGTGGGAGTATACCAGGTAGACGCTACCCGGAAGAGGGCTAACGAATGATATCACGAGCGTGGAATCGTTCTCCCCTTCGTTGGATCCGATGTAGGAACTCCCCGGCGTTGGAGCTGTCCTGACAGAGGGCTCCCATCTGTAGGTACCACCGACGCGTTCGGAGGGCACTGATCGTGGGAGTATACCAGGTCGAGGCCACGCGAGGGAGAGGCTACCGGTGGACCAGGGGTGTAGAGCAGTCTAAGTCTCTTCCCAAAGTCCCAAGAGTCTCCTTTCAGGAGTGAGGGTGTGGATGAGGCGAAGACACGTCGCCTCGTGACCCATTCGTTGTTCGACCGTTCCCATAGTTGTTGGGTCCGGTCTCGTGATCGATGTTGAAGGACATCTTTGGGCAGATATCTCGATGGAGATGATCTAGTAGTGTTGTGTGGACCAGTAATTCCGGGTCTCATCGACCGACGGTATGGTCTCTCCCCAAAAGTCCCAAGAGTCTCCCTCCGGGAGTGAGGGTGGGGGTGAGGTTGGTCGCGCCGCCGCGTGACCCAGTTATCCATCCTTGAAAGGAAATTGATTATGTATTGAACTGTAGAATGGTGATTGGTTTCCAGCCACTCACTGAGCTTGTAGCTCACCCCTCGCATACTGTTTCTTTTCAGGGGCAGTGTTGGGCGTGGAGCTGGAGCTTCCTGTGGCGTGGTCTTATGGGCGTGGAGCGTTCTGCCGGCGGGTGGCGTGTGCGAGGCTGTCAGCATTCCTAGAGTCATTTATGCTTTGTAAATCATGCATGTGGCACAGGTTGTATTTTCTTTGGTCTAGACTTGGCTTTCACAGGACATTGATTGTGTATTCGGGTCTGTAATAATGTTTTTGATTTACAGACATTGTTATATATTATGCTTCCGCTTTTCAGTCAGTTATCATTATCTTGCTTTGCCGCCTTGTGTATTGTTGTTGGTGTCCTTATTGACCTTAGGTATTGATAGCTGATATTTATTATTGCCACGTCTCGGGGAAGGCCGCCCTGGGGCGTGACAGTAGAGAGTCTAAGTCTCTTCCAAAAGTCCCAAGAGTCTCCCTCCGGGAGTGAGGGTGAGGATGAGGTGAAGACACGTCGCCTCATGACCCATTCGTTGTTCGTCCGTTCCTATAGTTGTTGGGTCCGGTCTCGTATCGATGTTTAAAGATATCGTTGGACAGTTATCTCGATGTAGATGATCCAGTAGTGTTGCGTAGACCAGTAATCCCGGGTCTCCTCGACCAACGGTATGGTCTCTCCCCAAAAGTCCCAAGAGTCTCCCTTCAGAAGTGAGGGTGAGGGTGAGGTTGATGATCCAATAGTGTTGCGTAGACCAGTAATCCCGGGTCTCCTCGGCCAACGGTATGGTCTCTCCCTAAAAGTCCCAAGAGTCTCCCTCCGGGAGTGAGGGTGAGGGTGAGGTTGGTCGCGCCGCCGCGTGACCCTGTTATCCATGGGTTTCCACCCATGTTTACATGGAAAGGAAATTGTTTATGTATTGAACTGTTGTATGGTGATTGGTTTCCAGCCACTCACTGAGCTTGTAGCTCACCCCTCGCATACTGTTTCTTTTCAGGGGCAGTGTTGGGCGTGGAGCTGGAGCTTTCCTGTGGCGTGGTCTTATGGGCGTGGAGCGTTCTTCCGGTGGGTGGCGAGTGTGAGGCTGTCAGCAGTCCTAGAGTCATTGTATATATTGTAAATCATGCATGTGGCACAGGTTGTATTTTCTTTGGTCTAGATTTGGCTCTCACAGGACAGTGATTGTGTATTCGAGTCTGTAATAATGTTTTTGGTATTACAGACATTATTTATATATTATGCTTCTGCTTTTCAGTTAGTTATCATTATCCTTGCTTTGCCACCTTGTGTGTTGTTGTTGGAGTCTTTATTGACCTCAGGTATTGATAGCTGATATTTTATTATTGCCACGTCTCGGGGACGGCGGCCCTGGGGCGTGACAAAAGTTAGTATCAGAGCCGGGTCCTGTCAGAGCCTAAGTCTAGTCGTATAGATGATGAGTCGTAGGATTGTCATCCGAGTACTCTTGTTTCAGAAGTTATCTTAGGTTGCTGACATGCCTCCTCGCATCCGTTGACGTGGACGTGACCCCCCTGGACCCACCCTTAAGTTGTCGACTGGGTCGACTGGTTAGGGTCAGTTGTTGGATCCCTTGTTGTGGGATTAAGGCTTGGGTAGGAGATTCCAGCCCAGTAGTATGATAGTGATGAAGTGGTCGCAATTTCTAAGGTATGTATTGCGTCTCGATAATGGAGCTCTTTCCCGTGCATCGGTATTGCTGGTAACCATTGAGTTCCCGTGCGGCGCCAGTTTCAAGTGTTGAGGATGTGGCGTATTGCTCATTAAGGGATGATGTCTTCTTCCAGCCTTCCTACTCAGGATTAAGGGGCCTTGCGGGGTCATCGTTGAGACCCGGGCTAGGGTACTCCGTGTTCCTTGTTTGGTTGTCGGGATATCCTATATCGAGCCCTCATAGTGCCCTGCCAAGGTTCTTTTCCCAGTCAAGGAATACCTTTGAAGCATCAAAATGATGATGGATTTTTCCTCTCACTTGGAAGGTGCTGTAGCGAGTGGTGATGCATACGATCGGGATTGGGTGCGTCCTATTGCAGCTTGGTGGGCGATTGCTTGTGGACTAGGTTCCATAGTGGCATCTGGAGTCGCTTCGATATATCATTGTGCGTTGTAGCTGCCCGGTTGAGGCCAGAGCCTTGTGAGGTGCTCCCAAATACTATGCTTGTTGGTGCGCCCATATGGCAGAGATAGTGGGCTTGGGAGGCTACCAGGTAGAGGCCACACCGGGAGAGTGCTACTGGATTATGTCGAGAGCGTGGACTCCCTGTGATGAATCTGCCCATGGAGTGCAGGATGCTGGAGTTCCAATGGTTATAGATGAGTGACCTATCTCTGGTGGCATGTGAAGCATAGTTGTGGATATTGTCGCGTTTTGCCCCACATTGGTCACAAATGAGGAGACGCGATGCTAACGTTCGTGATGGGACTCAACCGCCTTATCAGATAGATGACGTCGCATAGGCATTGTCGAGGTTCGACGACCCCCCCTTATTGCGTGTCTTGTGGATTAAGTGCGGTTGAGCGGCTTACCAAGTGTGTAAGTGTCATCATGAGCGCCAGCCATGCTCGATGAGCAGAATCTGGACTTAATTGTTCGAGGTGTTGTTTTGATCTTCCCGTGAGGATTGAAGATTAGGTACCCCCCTTGCTGTGAATTGATGATCTATTTGACCAGCTCTGGGAGCGAGTGTCTTTTGTTAGATCAATCTTCGCACAAGGGTACCACAAGTTGGAGATCTGGGAGTTGGACATCCTGTAGATGGCCTTTCGTGACCGTTTCGGGCACTACGAGTTTTAAGTACTGATGTCGGGTTGACGAATGCGCCGGATTGTCACGCCCCAGGGCGGCCGTTCCCGGGACATGACAAGTGTATATATGATATCAGCAGTCAATACAGGAAGTCAATAATATACTCTAACAACATCCAAAATGGCTACACAGACAACAAAGGGGCTGACATGATATATACACAAATAGCGGAAGCTAAAAACTGAATCTGTAACTCAAAGACATATTACAGACTCGATACACAATCAACTGTCCTGTGAGAGCCAATATATACAAAGACATCCAAATATAATACAAACGCGTGCCCAAGCACGGAATATAATACATACAATCAAAAGGAATGCTGATAGCCTCTGATACTCGCGGGACGTGGCGCTACTCCGCTACTGATGAAGTCCCTCGGGGAGCTCCTCCTCCAGATCCGACTCAGATGACACTGGAGAAAAATATATGCGAGGGGTGAGCCACACGCTCAGTGAACAGCACAACCCATGCATCACAGTTTATATTAACCACCAGATATTATTAACCACAATTTATCAAATCAAGCCTCAAAATGACAGAAAACTACATAAATCCAGTGGGTCGCTATCGCCAACCCACTACACCCTCACCCTCACCCCTCAATATGGTGACATAGGATATTGGGACTTACAAACCAATGGGTCGCTATCGCCAACTCACTACACCCTCACCCTCACCCCTCAATAGGTGACATAGGATATTGGGACTTACAAACCAGTGGGTCGCTATCGCCAACCCACTACACCCTCACCCTCACCCCTCAATAGGTGACATAGGATATTGGGACTTACAAACTAGTGGGTCGCTATCGCCAACCCACTACACCCTCACCCTCACCCCTCAATAGGTGACATAGGATATTGGGACTGACTAGGCTGTTGGTCACCCTTGGTCCACCGATAGTCTCTCCTCCACTCCGTAGGTCGCTTGGCCACTCCCACATTCAGCACAGTCCGTCCCAAATCAGGAGGTGCCTACTGATGGGAGCCCTCTCACGGGATGACCTTTCTAACGCTGAGGCAGTCTCTACACGGATCCAACGAAGGGAACAGAACAGCCTATCCATACGCATATGATCCACTCGGATCCGCGACATCCCTTAACTGAAAAAAAAAACCTTGGGAGGGCACCATGAGGTCCCGATATAGGATATCCCGACAACCAAACAAGGAACACGGAGTACCCTAGCCCGGGTCTCAACGCTGACTTCACAAGGCCCTATAATCCAGAGAAGGGAGACTCTACTGATGTCATGAATTCTTCAGAATTCCTCCAGGGCGCATAACCAAGATGCGGGGAACATATATAATAATAAAGAGGTTATAATATTATTGGGAAAAGAAACCTTGGGAGGGCAGCATGAGGTCCCGATATAGGACATCCCGACAACCAAACAAGGAACACGGAGTACCCTAGCCCGGGTCTCAATGTTGACCTCGCAAGGCCCCTCCCTATAATATTATCTAAGGCATGCTAATAATCATATGCTAGCATTTAATTTAATAAATTAAACTAGTAGGACGCATGCATAGGCCGAGGCTTCCTAGCATGATAACAAGGTGACAGGATGCATGGCTCTTACACATATCCTAAGGGTGCAAGTCCCTAACATACAAAGTCTAGGGTAGCATGCATACTACATTTTTATCATGCTTGCATGGATTACACATTACAACAAGTTAATATAAATCCATGGTGCCCCAGGGGGGGACGGTACACGCCCAAGTGCATATAACGCCTCCCTACTGGGTTGGATTGTCCCACTCACCAACACCCGGGTCGTCGCGTGACCGTCCATCAAGATCTGCAAGATAGGGTAATCAAATCGGTGAGTAAAATACACAAATAAACCAAAAATACTCTAAAAATACACAACACTCGGGCAAACGTACATACGGCCCGTACGCACGCGAGCCCGAGCACCCCGGCTCAATCCCGAACCCCCGGGCAGCCGTACGCACGGCCACCCGACCCAGGCGCACAGCCGCGCCCCAGCCCGCGCACCCAGGCGCACTGCCGAGCCCAGCCCGCACGCCCGGACACCCTGTCGAGCCCAGCCTGCACGCCCACCACCGCACGTCCAGCCCCGGGTGCAACCGCGCGCACTGCGCCCCAGCGCAGCGCCCCACACGCGCACCCGCGCGCACTGTGCCCCAGCGCAGCGCCCGCACACCTGCCCGCACACACTCCCCGCTCGCACCACCTGCTCACCCTGCGCGCACTGTGCCCCGTGTGCAGCATCCGCACACGCCGCCCGTGTGCACTCCCGACAGTAAGCACCTAGTGCGCCCGACAGCACGCGCCCAGCGCGCCTGCCAGCACGCCCCCAACGCGCCTGCCAACCCGCCCGTGCACTGCCTGCCTGCACGCTGCCTGCCTGCCCGAGTACTGCCTGCCTGCGCGCTGCCTGCCTGCCCGAGCACTGCCTGCCTGCGCGCTGCCTGCCTGCCCGAGCACTGCCTACCTGCGCGCTGCCTGCCTGCCCGAGCACTGCCTGCCTGCGCGCTGCCTGCCTGCCTGAGCACTGCCTGCCTGCGCGCACAGCCTACCCGAGCCACTCTACCACCACCCAACGGCCACCAATGGCCACCAGCAGCCACCACCCAACCCCCAACAGCCACCAACAGCCCTTCATCCCCAAAAAAACCTCCTAACCAAGCATCTAAACAAGAAAGGAAGGAAAGGAACCTTACCCAAGGAAGGAAAGGAAGGAAGGGGAAGATCGGTTGCTCTTCGCGCACCGAAACACCTCCTCCAAGGCCACCACCACCAAGATCTCCCTCAGCCCAAAAACCAGCTGAAATCAGAGGAGAAAAGAGGGCGTGAGAAGGGGTCACGCAAGTGGGAACTCGAATCCGAGACCACCGGAAGGTAGATCGGGAGCTCACCTATCCTTTCTCTTTGTTAGATTATATGTGTTATCTTATAATGTGTGTAGTGTATTACACGTGTAACTCCTAGACATTTGTATATATAAAGGGATTAACCCTAAGTGGAATACAAGGATTCCCATTATTTCATTCTCTCATTCTAACATGGTATCAGAGCCACCACCTTAAAAAAAAAAAAAAAAAAAAAAACCCTAATTTTTTTTTTTTTGGAATCCTTCCGTCGCCGTCGTGCCCCTGCCGTCGCCGTCGCCGTCGTGCCCCTGCCGTCGCCGTCGCCGTCGTGCCCCTGCCGTCGCCGTCGCCGTCGTGCCCCTACCGTCGTCGTCGTGCCCCTGCCGCTGCCACTGCCGCTGACGCGCGTCACCCTGCCGCTGCTCGCACAGCCCTGCTCTGCCGCGCCCAGACCTGCCGCGCCCAGCCCTGCCGCGCCCAACCCTGCCCAGCCCTGTCGCGCCCTGCCCAGCCCTGCTGTGCCCTGCCGCACCCTGCTGCGCCCAGCCCTGCCCTGCCGCGCCCTGCTGCGCCCGGTGCCCAGCTGCTGCGCCAGCCCTGCCCTGCCGCGCGCCCTGCTGCGCCCTGCCGCGCCGTGCCCTGACGCGTCGCGCCCTGCCGCGCCCAGCCCTGCCGCGTGCCCTGCCCGGATTACTCGGGATCTGTCGCGCCCGCTGATCCTGCCCGGATTTCCCGGGATCTGCTGGGGACAGCTCCTGCCAGGCTGTATCGAGCGTTCCGGATCATCTCGCGCGCCCGACCCGGCACCTAACCCGAGCTCTCCCAGCATCCGACCCGGGCACTCCCAGCATCCGACCCGGATCCGCGAACCCGGCCCAGCAACCCGGATCCGCGAACCCGGCCCAGCATCCGACCCGGATCTGCCCACCGGCCGCCCTCTGCCGCCTCCGGCCGCCTCCGGCCGCCTCCTTGAGACTTCAAATCACTAAATCGGTCATAACTTCCTCTCCGGAAGTCCGATTAAGGTGATCCAGGAGTCCATTTTGCTCGATTTTTCGTGCTCTACGTCCTCGTCTGCTTCTGATCCTCATCCGAGTGGTTCTGCACAATGTCAGAAACCAACGGCAACCCTACTCTTCCGACACCGGCGGCTTCGAAGGTATCTCGTCAGTCTACTTCGTCATTTCTCTATGAGGGCATCTTGGGGGCCGCTCCTGCTACAAAAAGACAACGACCTTCTAAGCAGCATTATCAACCGAAAGGCCGAGGACATCATCTTCCTCCTGTTGCCGCTGCGACTGCTACTTCGATTGCCTCCATTCAGTCACACTCGGATATGCTTGTCCAGATCAGTCAGCGCCTAGACCACCTGATTCTGCAGCAGTCACTTTCTGGTGCTTCTACTCCCTTTGCCTTGTCTTCTACTATGGGTACTCCTGCTTATTGGATTTTTGATTCGGGTGCCTCACATCACATGACTCCTGATAGTTCTATCCTCACTGCATGCTCACCTGCACCCTCACACCTCCCTTCGATTCATACTGCTAATGGCTCTCCTTTAGTCATCACGCAGTGTGGATCGATCACCACCACATCCCACCCTACTGGCCGCCTTTCACTACCATTTGTTTTGCATGCTCCTGAGCTTTGCATGAATCTTGTGTCTATTAGTAGATTGTGTGATTCTGGATTCACCATTACCTTTACCTCTTCTGGGTGTTCTGTGCAGGATCCACGTTCAGGGCAGAGGATTGGTGTTGGTCGTCGGATTGGCGGACTGTATTATGTGGAGTATCTTTATCTTCCTGTACCTGATCCCTCAGTTTTCTTGGGCACTGTCACCTCTGATACTGACTTGTGGCACAAGAGGTTAGGCCATGTTTCTGAATCTCGTCTTAAAGACCTTATTAAGTCTGGTGATTTAGGTCATGTTTCTTTCTCTCCTCTTTCTGTTTGTGAGGGCTGTAAATTAGCCAAACCTGTTGCTACTCCATTCCATTCTAGTAATCATCAGTCCTCTATTCCATTTGAGCTTGTTCATTCTGATATCTGGGGTCCTTCTCATATCACGTCTAAGAGTGGTTTTTCGTATTATATCAGTTTTATTGATGACTATTCTCGCTTTACCTGGATTTATTTATTGCGTCATCGATCTGAGGTCCCAAAGATATATGAGGTCTTTACCACTATGATTCACACCCAGTTTCAGACTCGTATCAAAATCTTTAGGTCTGATTGTGCTCGAGAATATATTTCTTCCACGATGCGTTCTCTTCTTCAATCTCATGGCACTCTCTTTCAGCAATCATGCCCTTATACTCATGAGCAGAATGGTGTTGCTGAAAGAAAACATCGCCATATTCTTGAGACCGCTCGTTCCCTCTTACTTTCTTCTTCAGTCCCCAGCACATACTGGGCTGAGGCTGCTCTTCTATCTGTTCATCTTATCAATATCACTCCCTCTTCTGTCCTCTCCGGTATGACTCCTCATGAGCGCCTTTACTCTTCCAAACCTGATTATAGTAGACTTCGCACTTTTGGATGTACTTGTTTCGTGCTTCTCCCTCCTCATCAACGCACTAAGTTGGCCGCTCGGTCAGTTAAGTGTGTATTCTTGGGGATTAGTTTTGAACACAAGGGATATCGCTGCTACGATCCTATTGGAGATCGTTTTTGGATAGCTCGTCATGTGTCATTTGTCGAAGATGTTCCCTATTTTTCTTCTACACCCACTGCCTCCTCTCCTCCGGTGCCTTCTCCTGTTCAGGCCTCTCCTATTGAGTCTCTACCTCTTCTCGGGCCGTCTGTTCTGCTTGAGCCCACTCCTAGTTCTGTTCTCCCTGAGTCTCATCTTGGCATTCCCACTGCTGACTCTCCTGGTTCTTCGTCTCCTCTTCACACTCCTGCAGCCAACTCCCATGGTCCTCCCTGTTCTCCTCCTATTGTGTCTCCTCTTCCTCCTTCCGCAGATGACTCCGCTGGTACTCCGTCTTCCACGGCTAACACACCTCCCTCTGATGTGGATCCTCGTCCCTTGACTCGCTACCCTCAGCGTGAACGTCATCCACCTGATCGTTTCAGTTTTGACTCTGGACCACTTGACCGATTTGGCTTTGCATCAGTGAGTACCTATTCTCCAGAATTTCAGGCCTATCTCACCGCTATACATGCCCATCGTGAGCCCCGATCTTATCGAGAGGCAGTCGAGTACCCTGAGTGGCAGCAGGCCATGGCTGAGGAGTTTCAGGCGTTTGTTCTCCTTCCGGATGGTGTTACCCCTATCAGCTGCAAGTGGATTTTCAAGATCAAGCATCGCCCTGATGGTTCCATTGAACGACATAAGGCTCGTCTTGTTGCCAGAGGTTTCACTCAGGAGTATGGCATTGACTATGAGGAGACCTTTGCTCCTGTTGCTCAGATGACTACTGTTCGCACCCTTCTCGCTGTTGCTGCTGTTCGTCGCTGGCCTCTCTTTCAGATGGACGTGAAGAATGCTTTTCTTCATGGTGATTTATCTGAGGTTGTTTATATGCAACCACCTCCAGGTCTCAGCACTCCTCCTCAGCATGTTTGTCGTCTTCGGCGGGCTATATACGGACTGAAACAAGCTCCTCGTGCCTGGTTTGAGCGTTTTCGCAGTGTTATTCTGACAGCTGGTTTTGTTGAGAGCCACCAGGACCACTCTATGTTTGTGCGATCCTCATCGCAGGGGCGGGTAATCCTTCTTCTGTATGTTGACGACATGATTATAACTGGCGATGACTCCGCTGGTATTACTCGGGTCAAGAATCACCTCAGTCGACAGTTTCAGATGAAAGATCTTGGTACTCTTCGCTACTTCCTTGGTCTCGAGATTGCACAGAGTGATCGTGGGATTCTGCTTTCTCAACAGAAGTATACAGCTGATATTAGAGCGTGCTGCCCTCTCCGATACCCGCAGTGCGGATACTCCTCTCGAGCTTAATGTGAAGCTTCGTCCTACGGATGGTGAGCTCCTCTCAGATCCTACTCGATACAGACAGATCGTGGGTCAGCTTGTGTATCTCTGCATCACTAGACCTGACATTGCTCATGCCGTCAGTATTGTTAGTCAGTTTGTCTCGGCTCCTCGATCAGTGCATTATGGTGCTCTTATGCGAATTCTTCGATATTTGCGTGGTACTATCACTAGATCGATCTATCTGTCATCCTCTTCGACTCTGGTTCTCAGGGCTTACACTGATGCTGATTGGGCTGGAGACCCGACGACTAGACGCTCCACCACTGGTTTCTGCATATTTCTCGGAGATTCTATCATCTCTTGGCGCAGCAAGAAACAGGAGGTTGTTTCTCTTTCCAGCACTGAGGCTGAATATCGAGCCATGGCTATCACCACCAAGGAGATTGTTCATCTCAGACGTCTCTTGGTGGATCTAGGAGTTACTATGACTGGTCCTACTCCTCTTCACTGTGATAACCGGTCTGCTATTCAGATTGCTAGCAATCCGGTCTTTCATGAGAGGACCAAACACATTGAGATCGATTGTCACTTCGTTCGTCAGCACTTTCTTGCAGAGACATTATCGCTTCCGCATATCTCCTCTGCTGAGCAGCTTGCTGATTTCTTTACGAAGTCACATCCAATTCCTCGATTTCAGTTTCTTCTTCGCAAACTCACTTTGTATGATCCACCGTGAGTTTGAGGAGGGCTGTTAGATTATATGTGTTATCTTATAATGTGTGTAGTGTATTACACGTGTAACTCCTAGACATTTGTATATATAAAGGGATTAACCCCTAAGTGGAATACAAGGATTCCCATTATTTCATTCTCTCATTCTAACACTCTTCTTAGGGTTTTTTATTTCAAGCACTCTAGCTAGCTCAAATGGTGGAAAAAGAGAGAGGGGAGAGAGAAATTTGGGTGGAGAAGATGATGAATAGTGGGGGGAGATATTTTTAGCTCACTTATATATAATCCCCACACTTAGATTAGGCTAACCTAGGTTAATTAGGGTTTAAGCTAGGATTAGGGAGGCTTAAGTGTGGTTTGACCCTAGTCAACCCAACCACACTAAAATCCAAACACTTTTGACCAAGTCATGGGGCCCACTTTGACCAAGTCAAGTCTCCCAATGACTTCTCGCTCGGTCAAAACCCGGATACGCTTCAGAACTGTGAAATTCTGAAACGTTACCGGAATTTGATGAAATTTTCGTGAGCGGCTTGGAATGGCACCAGGACACATAATATGCAGTTAGATTTTCAATCGGAGCCCTCAACCTCAGGGTGATAGCTAAAAGCCCAAAATTTTAGCGGTTCCGATCGAAAAACGAAAAAAACTGAAAAACTGCCAGAATGGTCCAATGGTTACCAGAAGGTTAAAAGTGACACATATATAACACGGATGCCTTCATGGATCTCAAAATTTTTATTGGGCTTCCGTGGACTACTTTGAGGTAGTCTTCATAGAGATTGCTAGTAGTGCGATGAAAAGGTGATGTGGGTGACCTTGTTTCCCCAGGTTGGCATGCCCTCAGGCAAAGTTCGAGAATCATCATCGCGTTGGAAAGCGTCAGTCCATGGAGATTCCTCAGTGGACGTGGGAGTGGGTTATCAGGGATTGTCGCGGACTTGCTAATGTCATGTTCGGGTCACGACGCCGTCTAGGTGATCATTGACCGACTGACTAAGTCCGCGCTTCCCTCCCTAATCTGACTGATTGAGTCTCTGGACGCCTTGACGTGGGTTTTCACCTTCGCGATTGTTCGTCTTCATGGCACTCCAGTCGGCGCTATTTTCGGTTGAGACGCGAGGGTTACTTTGAGGTTGTGGCGTAGCCTTGGCAGGCTTTGGCGCGAGCCTCCATTTAAGTATAGCGTTTCATCGCCGATGGACAGCCAAACAAAGAGGACGATTCAGACCTTGGAGGACATGCTAAGTGCCTGCGTGCTCGATGATGAGGGCAGTTGGGTGAGGCACCACCCATTTGTTGGGGTATGCCTGCAAGACGACTACCATTCGAGCATCCAAATGGATCTGTGAAAGGCACTCTACAGGCGCAGTTTTATACCTCCCTTGTGTTGGGACGGTTGAGGAGCGCCAGTTGGAGGGGCCACAAGTTAGTTGTTTGACCTTGCGGTGGCCAGGTTGGTTCGTGTGTGCATCTGCACCTCCCAGAACCGACAGAAGGGCTACGCAGGTCATCGTCGCCAGGAGCTTACCTTTGGGTTTGGCGACCATGTTTTTGTGAAGGTGTCCCAGTTTAAGGGCATCCTCTGTTTCGACGTTCGGGGCAAGCTGAGTTGGCTCTTCAATGGGACTGTTTCTCGTCATTGAGTGGATTGGGGAGGTGGCTTGTCATGTAGCCTTTCCCCCACAGCTGGCTCATGCCCACGACGTCGTCCTTGTCTCATGGCCGAGGCGTTATGTCCAAGATCCTGCTCATGTCACTCCATTCGACCGTCTCATTCTCGAGCTGGATTTTTCATTCGTGGAGCAGTGGATCGAGGTCAGAGACCAGCATGAGAAGAGGCTCCACGCTAAGACCGTTCCTTTGATTACAGTGTGTCGGTAGCGCCAGTCTGGTGCATGGACCACTTGGGAGCAAAAGGTCTATGCGAGATACTTGCTACATTCGGTCTTCCCTTTGGGTTTCCTTAAATTTCGAGGACTAAATTTCCTAAGGGGGGGAGAATGTTATGCCTGTGTCATTTGGAGCCATTTCGGTTAAGCTGTAGTGCCTGTGTCATTTGGAGCACTCTGATTGAAAATTTGGGTACATAAATTTTTCCTCGAAGTTATGTATTTCCAATTTGGTATTTGGATTTGATTTTGTTAAAATCCAAGATGAAGAGGTTTAAATATGATTTTATTATGAGATGTCCAGTTTTGAGTTAGCTTTCGTACAAAAGTGGAATTAGATCAACTGGATTCTTGTAGTAAAAGTTATGGGTATTTTTCCAAGTATACCCCGGGGAGGGAAATTCTGGCAGCAGCCCTGTTCTATGTTTAGCTCTAATTGCGGAATAGATGGAGAGATTATTTGATCTTGGCATAAACATGAAAGTTGTAGATAATCTTCTTAGCTTTCCAACGGACTTGGAATTGTGCAATTCGGAGCTATATCGAGGAAGTTATGGCTGTTCTAGTGAAGCATGCGCAGAATTTCTAAGTCAGGGATGAAATGGTCATTTCCCATCCCTCTTTAGATATTTATTTGTGTGCAACAAAATATCTCTCTCTCTCTCTCTCTCTCTCCCTCCCACTCCCAACGTGACATCTTGGTCTCTCTTCCTCTCTTTCAAAGCCCCCCTAGGTGTTTGTTTAAATGTCCCAAAGAGAAGAGAAGGAGAAGGTGCATGTGCAAGTGAGGGTTTGTGCATGTATTGTTGTTGTTGATCTTCTCTTCTCTCAAGCTCCCCCTCATGATCCTTCCCCCCTGATTTTCAGCCAAGGAGGAGGCTGAGGAGAGGCTGAAGAGGTGGTGGTGGTGGTGGTTGAGGTGGCCGTGGGCGCGTCGAGAGCCCCGCATCTCCCCCTTTCCATTTCCCTCTTTTGGTAAGTCATCTTCCCCTTCTTTTTGATTTGTAAGGGCTGTTGGGATGGTTGGGGAAGTCATGCATGCTATGCATAGGGGTTAGAGTGTGTGTGAGGGGTTGGGGAGGGTTAAAATGGGGTTAGGGTTGGCTGGGCGCGCATCGGGAGTTGTCTGCGCGCGTGCGCGCGCAGGCGCGCGCAGGAGGGCGCTGGCAGGCGCAGTCGCGCGTGGGTGCGTGCGCGCGGGTGCGCATGGGCGCTGGCGTGAGCGGAGGTGCGCGTGGGCGCGCGCGACCGTGCGCGCGCGCGGAGCAGTGCGCCTGGGCATGCGCCTGGGCGCGGGGCTGGGGACCAGTGCGCGCGCGTGTGTGCGCGTGCGTGCGCGTGCTGGGGCGTGCACGCAGGGTGCTGCGCGGGGGCGCAGTGTGCTCGGGTACGCGCTGGCTGGACGTGCGGTGCGCGCGACAGCGCGTCTGGGCGCGCGGGCAAGCGCGCGGTAGTGCGCCGATGGTGTTGGGGTGCGTGCGTGCGTGCGCATTCGTGCGTGCGCGTGCGAGTCCGTATGCATGCTTGTCCGAGTATTTGGTATTTCTAATGATTTCTATGTGTAAATTGTGTTGTTACTCACCAAATTGGATGCCCCTACCTTGCAGATCTCGTCGGATGGGATGCGCAAGGTCCCGGGTTGTAAGGTGAGTGGTTCGATTCCAATCCCCCCCCCCCCTCTCTAGGGATGCGCTCGACCCGCATAGACGCGCGTCGCGCATCGATGGGGCCCCCTAGCTATAATATGTAGATACCATGTTAATGCATGATTAATATGATGTAACCATGCCACATTAGACCTTGTATGCTAGGGATATGCATCCATATATCATGTATAGAGGCCCATACATGCCTAGACACCATGTCCCTTGATTGGAAAGCCCCGACCTACGCATGTTTCCCATTTTGTTTAATTTATTTAAATCAAATGTGATTATATTGTTGTAAGCATGCCTTAGAGAATATTATAACCTTGTTGTTATAATATATGTTTCCCCGCATCTTAGTTATGCGCCCTGGAGGAATTCATGACATTAGTAGTGTTAGAAATCGTTGTCGACGGATCCAACAGGATCATACGCGCGTGAGTAGGCTGTCTTCTCCTTTTGGTTGGATCCGATGTAGGGACTCCCCGGCGTTGGAAAGCTGACCTGACAGAGGGCTCCCGTCCGTAGGTACCTCCGATGCGTCGGACAGTACTGATAGTGGGAGTATACCAGGTAGAGGCTACGGAGTGTGGGAGAGGCTACCGGGTGGACCAGGGGTGGAGAGCGGTCTAGTCTGTCCCAAAAGGCCCATGACACCCCTAAAGGGTGAGCGTGGGGTGGTCGGCGATGTTACGACCCACTAACTTGTGTAGTTACTCCCGTATAGGGACTATGACTATTTTAAGGTTAATATGAGTGTGTTGAATGGATTGTTGTTATGCCTGTGTTTTGATATCTCGATAAGTGAGTATCGAGAGTAGTTGTTTTCCATTGGGTTCGCTTTGCGAACATGGGATCGTTCTCCCCTTCGTTGGATCCGATGTAGGAACTTCTCGGGTTTAGCTATCCTGACAGAGGGCTCCCATCCGTAGGTACCACCGATGCATTCGGAAGAGTACTGATCGTGGGAGTATACCAGGTAGAGGCTACCCGGGAAAAGGGCTACTGGCGGACCAAGGGTGTAGAGCGGTGAGTTGAGGAGATCGGGTTGTAGATACTACCCGGGAGAGGGTTAACGAATGATGTTACGCGTGGGAATCGTTCTCCCCTTTCGTTGGATCCGAGTAGGGACTCCCCGGCGTTGTGTGGGAGAGGCTACCGGGTGGACCAAGGGTGTAGAGCAGTCTAAATCTCTTCCAAAAGTCCCAAGAGTCTCCCTCCAGGAGTGAGGGTAAGGATGAGGTGAAGAATATCGCCGCATTCGACCGTTCCCATAGTTGTTGGGTCCGGTCCTGTGTCGATGTTTAAAGGCATCGTTTGAGCAGTTATCTAGATGTAGATGATCCAGTAGTGTTGTGTAGACCAGTAAATCCGGGTCTCTTCGACCGACGGTATGGGGGTGAGGTTGGTCGCGCCGCCGCGTGACCCAGTTATCCATGGGTTTCCACCCATGTTTTCCTTGAAAGGAAATTGATTATGTATTGAACTGTAGTATGGTGATTGGTTTCCAGCCACTCACTGAGCTTGTAGCTCACCCCTCGCATACTGTTTCTTTTCAGGGGCAGTGTTGGGCGTGGAGCTGGAGCTTTCCTGTGGCGTGGTCTTATGGGCATGGAGCGTTCTTCCGGCGGGTGGCGAGTGCGAGGCTGTCAGCATTCCTAGAGTCATTTTATGCTTTGTAAATCGTGCATGTGGCACAGGTTGTATTTTCTTTGGTCTAGACTTGGCTCTACAGGACAGTGATTGTGTATTCGAGTCTGTAATAATGTTTTTGATTTACAGACATTGTTTATATATTATGCTTCCGCTTTTCAGTCAGTTATCATTATCTTGCTTTGCCGCCTTGTGTATTGTTGTTGGTGTCTTTATTGATCTCAGGTATTGATAGCTGATATTTTATTAATTTTGTCACGTCTCGGGGACGCCTGGGGCGTGACATAAGCCTTGGTCACTTCTGGGTCATTCAGGGCCTTTTTAATTTTTCGATCGGAGCCGCTAAAATTTTAGCTTTTAGCCACCTGTGGGAGTTAGAGTACTCTGATTGGAAATTTGACTACATTTCTAGTACCGTTTAGTACTACCCATAAAAATTTCATCGAATTCCGGTAACATTTACAAAAATATGCAGTTCCGAATCGTATCCGGGTTTTCGAGAGTTCCTGGTTGGGCGAATAGTGTGAGATATTTTTGGGATGTGGCGACCCTTGGTAACCTTACCCCCACCTTGCTTAGGGGTGAAGAAACCTTTGGTTATTTGTTATGTGAGTGGGTGAGCCTAACCCTAACCTCACCCCCCCTTAAGGTCACCCCTAGGCACTATTTGGGCATGAAAAGGACCTTTTTGCCCCCTCTCTCTCTCCCACTCTCTCCCAACTCGTGGATCTCTCTTTCCCCCTCTCTCCCAACTCGTGGATCTCTCTTTCTCTCCCTCTCTTGGTCTCTTTTTCCTCTCTTTGTGTGTGGAGAAGGAGGAGGAAGAAGCAAAGGAAGGAGAAGGTGAAGGAGAAGATGAATAGTGTATGAAGGGATGATCTAGCTAGGGTGAGTTTGTGTGTGTGTATGTGTTGTTGTTTCTTTCCCTTCTCCATCTCCAACCCTCTCATGCCTCCCCTCATGTTTTCCTCTGTTTTTCAGCCAAGAAGGGCTGGTGGAGAGGCTGAAGAGATGGTGGTAGTAGTGGTGCTGGTTGAGGTGGTCGTGAGTGTGTCGATAACCCTGCATCTCCCCATTTCCCTCCCCCTGTTTTGGTAAGGCAGCACACTGTCTCTTAAAGATCTCAGTAAATCTAGTATTTAGAGGCATATTTTTAGGATTATGTCTTCTTATGATTTGATCAGCTATGTGTCTAGATGTTATATATGAAATTTGGGGTCATTATGATATCTGTGGTGTAAGTTAGAACCAGTTTTGCATGACCTGTCCAGATTCGCGTAGGAATTGACCTGCTTCGGGAAATGATTTGGTTCGGGCTTGTAGAGGCCAAATTAGGTTCTAATGTCTTCATGGATTATGATCCCAGCATATCATAGAATGTGCATGATTTATTTCATAATTTTTGGAAGTGTATTGGGTGCTGTGAAGACCAATTAGTAGGGCTGGTTGCAGCAGGTTTAGCAGTTTTGCTTGGTTGAGTGTCAAGGAGTTGGTTGCATGTGTCTTGGGTGATAATATGGAAGTATCAGAGGTTAGGGTCTTCATGAAGTAAGCTTATATGTGTGATAGGAGGTTCCATAATTTAATTATGGATCATTGGTTGTGTTTTACAGATCTCGTAGACCGGACGCGCGGCGATCCGGGTATCGGTGAGTGGTTCGATCCAATCCCCCCCCCTCGGGATGCGCTTGACGCGCGTAGTCGCGCGTCGCACATCGATGGAGCCCCCTAGCTATACTACTTGTGTAGATAAGTAGTATGGCCATGCTTAAGCTATAATATGTAGATATCTTGTATGCTAGGCTTATATACATGTATTGTATCCATGTATGAATGATTGTGTTGCATGCGCCCTTCTAGTATGAGCATGTATTAATGTGTATGGATGTATAGAATATGGCATGCCTTAGGTAGTATTGTAATACTACTCCCACCATATTAATTGGAATATCAAACATGAATAAGTCTGGGTTAATAACAGGCACCTGCCTAATATTCCCTTGCGATAAGACTCGAGGGCGTGGTGTAGTTGTTACGCCCATACTAATGTGCACTACAACAAATTTGATCATTAGCTACGAAGTTTTAGCTGCGAAAGATTATTTCATAGCTAAAAGTGACTTTTACCTGCGAAATAATTATTCGTAGCAAATAGTGTTAATGTTTTCTAAAATGGTATAACCTTTAGCTGCGAAATTTCATTTGCGTAGCAAAAGAGTTAACCTTTAGCTGCGAATAATTATTTCGCAGCAAAAGGTTTGATTTTGTAACTACGATTTGCCATTTCGTAGCAATATTTATAGTTTTTTTGCTACGAAATTATATTTCATAGCTAAATATTTATCTTTTGGCTATGATGTATATTTTCGTAGTAAAAGACATACTTTTAGCTGCGAAAAAGTGACTTTTGGCTGCAAAATTGAATTTCGTTGCAAAATATTTAAGAATTTTCAAAAGATTTAATTTGTTATGAAATCAAAATACACTGCATCACTATTGGACTGAGATCTCAATTGATTATTCCAATCTAAACTAAAAATAATAACTACATCCTTATCTAATCCCTACTAATATTTAAATTCGAATTCAAATCATTATTTGAAATTCAAATCTAAATATAGTAAAATCCTAACAAACTCAAAACTGTCAAAAATAGTAATGTTAACTTTCAACTGTCGATTAGACCCCCAAGACGATATCAGAATGCTTTGAAAATTGGAGTAGTGGCGTACGAACGCCGTTAACATATTATAATAACTATTTTAATCTATGGTCTAAAAGTTAAATCGGATATAAGTATATATAAGATTTAAGTTTGAATATTATCTTTATCTATAAGAGATTTTATAGGATATAATAAAGCATATCAAAGGATTATGAAAATTTAAAAATAATACATAAAAGATTTAAAATTTGAATATTATCTTATTAGATTTTTTAGGATATAGTGAAAGAGATAGAAAGATTATGTAGATAATGAACATATAAAACAACACATAAAAGATTTAAAATTTGAATATTGTCTTATTTATAGGAGAAGTTTTAGGATATAATAAAAGTGATACAAAGATTAAGTAGATATGAACATATAAAACAACGACAATAGATTTTAAAATATTGAAAGTTTATTTATATGATTTACATAAATTTGATTATTATATGCATAAATTTTAATACCTCTTATTTATGAAACAACATATATATAATTTTTTTAATAACTTTTTTATATTATACACGTAGACTTTTATGAAACAACATTGTAAGTGTTTTTTGAATAAATGTTTTAGATTAAAAATATATATAATGTAAATATTTTCCTGATAAACAAACAGTGGAAATCATTTTCGATAAAATAAATTCACTGTCACCAAACATGCAATTTAGTTTTTGTTTTCCTGGAAAAGCTTATCCGTGTAAAATAAATTCTTAAGTATTTGAAATTACTTCAAACCAAACGGCTCCTATGTGGGGGTCCATTGATTGTAGAGCGATGTACATGTCGTATTATAGCATATGCTCATGTTAATAAAGTATATGCTGCGATATGATTTTATTCACAATACTTTATAGATATAACTAAAATATACGAATTCTATTTCAATTTTATATTTAATTTAAATATTAATTTGTAATCCTGATCCCGTGGGAAACTTTAACGAAATTATAGTAGTAAAATTGATAAGATTTTGGGTTTAAATTTGAATATGATATGATTTGATTCATAAGATTTTTTATGATATATATAAATCTATTTAAATTTTATCTTTAATTTAAATTTATTCTTGATATTATCCAAATCACTTAGTCAAATAAAAATAGGATTAATATCTTTAATATCCAGTGATCTTCTAAAACTACCACTAAAATATATAGTCTTGAAAATCTAATCCATGTAAAACAAATCCCACATGATTTTAAATCACTTGAACCAAATGGACCCATTGATTTTGAAATCCCTAAAATCCCTACAAACCAAATAACCCTCCAAATAACCCTCCAAACAAATCCCAAATAACTCTCCACGCCCAAATAACCCTCTCTGCAACCCTTCATCTCCAAACAACCTTCGCCGATCACCATCACCTCTGCCTCGCCACCTTCGCCGATCACCATCGCCTCTGCCTCGCCACCTTCACCGAACAACCTCGCCGCGGGGACTATCGGAAAGAACGGTTACATTGAAAGGTCTCTCTCTCTCTCTCTCTCTCTCTTTCTCTCGATCTATATCTACTTCTTCTCTTCCTTGATTGTGTTTTTCATATGAGGTTTTTTTTAGATCTGTTGTATTTTTTTAGTGTTTTTTTATCTGAGTTTTTTTTTTAGGGTTTGGTTATTGATCTGAATTTTTTTTTGGTATTTATTGATCTGAGGTTTTTTATTTTAGGGTTTGATCTCGAATTTTAGGGGTTTTATAGCAAGAACTTGGAAAAAAATATTAGGAAAAAATACATCTGGATTGATGATTGAATGTATGTTTTAGTTTTTGCACTGATTGAAATTTTGTTTGTAGAATCTGAAATTTTGTTTTTCTTTGAGGCTTTGGATTTAGAGGGAAGCTTGCTTTGATGATCACTTTATTTTTCAAGGGGGTGCTTAAGACTAAAAAATAATTATAGTACTTATAGTATTTCAGCAATCCCAAATAAATATGTTATTTAGTTTGAATGTTGCATATATATAAAAAAATCTTTATCTACAATAAACACTTCCAAATCTCTCACGTTATTTTTAGTTTTAGAGCACGTTATTTTTAGTTTTAGAGTTTCAAGATGATATTAGGAATAATTTCACATACAACCCACATATAACACTCTTATGTTTTGATTGTTTTTAAAAGTATATATTTCATGTAACAAAATATATATGTACCAATGACTTGTATATTAATCACTTATAGAAAATGTTATATATGTGTCACTTTTAGCCTTCTGGTCACCATTGGAGCATTCTGGCAGTTTTTCAACTTTTTCTTTTTTTCGACTAGAACCGCTAAAATTTTGGACTTTTAACAATCGTCATGAGCTTGAGAACTCCGATTGAAAATCTAACTGCATATTATGTGTCCGGGTGCCATTTCAAGCCACTCACGAAAATTTTATCGAATTTCGGTAACGTTCCGAATTTTGCAGTTCTGAATCGTATCCGGGTTTTGACCAAGCGAAAAGTCATTGGGAGACTTGACCAAGTCAAAGATGACTTTGACCAAGTCAAGTTTGACCCTTGACTTGGTCAATTGCTTTTGTTTTCTTATGTGGATAGGTTGACCAAAGGTCAAAGTCACCAAAACCTAATTTTTTCTAAGTGTAAGTGTGTGTGTGAGTGTGTGTGTGTGTGTGTGGCCCCTTAAGTGGGCGTGCACCCTCTTCTTCTCCTATTCATCTTCTTCTCTCTCTCACTCACTCACAAATCTCTCCTCCATTTGATCTAGTAGAGGTGGTTAAAAAGAAAAGCCATTGAAGGAGAAAAGGTTGGTGAAGGTGAGATCTATCTTCCTATGGTCTCGGTTTTGATTTCCCCTTTGTGTGACCTCCTCTCATGGCTCCTTTTCTCCTCTGTTTTCAGCCATTCTTGGGCTGAGAAGAGGTCTTGGTGGTGGCGTTTCGGTGCGCAAAGGGCACCCGAGTTCCTCCCCTTCCCTTCCTCTCTTTGGGTAAGCTTTCCTCCTCCTTATTTCTTGTTTAGATGGTTGTTTAGGAGGTGAAATGGTGTATGCATGGTATGCATGAGTGTTAGGGGTGTGGGAGGGCTGAGGGAGGTGGTGGGATGGACTCGGGCGCGCGTGCGGGGTCATCCGCGCGTGTGCGCGCGAGTCTGCGCGCGCAGGCAGTGCAGGCGCGCGCAGTCGGGCGAGCTGGGGGCGTGCGCGCGGTGTACTGCACGGGGGCGCAGTGCGGGGGGTGCGCGCGGGGTGCTGCGCAGGGGCGCAGTACGCGCGGGTAGATGCAGGGCTGGACGCGCGGTGCGCCAGGGCGCGCGCGCGGCAGCGTGTCTGGGCGCTCGGGCAGGGGCGCGGCAGCGCGCCTGGGCGCGCGGGCTGGGGCACGGCAGTGCGCCTGGGGCGCGGGCGTGCGTGCGTGCGTGCGCACCCGTGCGTGCGCATGCAGGTGGCCGTGCGCATGGCTGCCCGGGGGTGCGGGAGTATGTCGGGGCACTCGGACTCGCGTGCGTGCGGGCCGTATGCATGCTTGTCCGAGTGTTGGGTATTTTTAGCGTATTTCTTATGTATTTGTTTAGATTACTCACCATTTTGATTACCATGTCTTGCAGATCTTGACGGGCGATCACGCGACGACCCAGGTGTTGGTGAGTGGGACAATCCAACCCAGTAGGGAGGCGTTCGATGCACGTAGGCGTGCATTGCCCTCCCCTGGGGCACCATAGTTGCATATTAGCTAGTATTAAATGTAAACTGTGCTATGCATGATCATTATGTTGTATCCATGCCCCCCTTAGACTTTATATGCTAGGGAGCACCCTTATATTATGTATAGAGGCCTACGCATCCTGATACCATGTTTTCATGCTAGGAAAGCCTCGACCTACGCATGTTTCCCATTTAGTTTAACTTATTTAAATCAAATGCGAGCATATAGTTATTAGCATGCCTTAGAGAATATTATAACCTCGTTGTTATAATATGTGTCTCCCCGCATCTTAGTTATGCGCCCTAGAGGAATTCTTGTGAATTCATGGCATTAGTAGAGTTGCAATCGGTGTCAGCGGATCCAAGAGGATCGTATCCGTGTGGGTAGGCTGTTTCTCTTCCCTTCGTTGGATCCGTGTAGGGACTCCTCAGCGTTAGACAGGCTGTCCTGACAGAGGGCTCCCATCTGTAGGTACCTCCGATGCGTCGGACTGTGCTGATCGTGGGAGTAGACCAGGCGAGCTACGGAGTGGAGGAGAGGCTATCGGTGGACCAAGGGTGATTAACAGCCTAGTCAGTCCCAAAAGACCATGTTACCCCTTTGAGGGTGAGGGTGAGGGTGTGGTGGGTCGGCGATGTAGCGACCCACTGGATTGTGTAGTTACTGCCACTTAGAGGCTATAAATAATTTGAGGTTAATATGAATTGTGATGCATGGGTTGTGCTATTCATTGAGCGTGTGGCTCACCCCTCGCATATATTTTTCTCCAGTGATATCTGAGTCGGATCTGAAGGAGGAGCTCCCCGAGGCCCATCAGCAGTAGCGGAGCAGCGTCACGTTCTGCGAGTGAGAGGCCATCAGCATCCCCCTTTTTATTGTATGTATTGCATTCTGTGCTTGGGCACACGTTTGTGTATTTGGATGTCGTTGTATATATTGGCTCTCACAGGACAGTTGATTATGTATCGGGTCTGTAATATGTCTTTTGAATTACAGACTCAGTCTTTTAGCTTCCGCTATTTGTGTATATATTATGTCAGCCTCATTGTTGTCTGTGTTGTCATTTTGATGTTGTTTATAGTATGTTATTGACCTCCTGTATAGACTGCTGATATCATATATACCATTGCCGCATCTCAGGGATGGCCGCCCTGGGGCGTGACAGAAAAAATGTTAATTTACATGTTTTGTTTAACGAAAGTTATACCCTGTTAATGATATGAGACTCCACGTTGACTACCAATAAGAAGGATGTGTAACAGTACACATCCATGTATATAAAAAAAAATTACCCCAAGCTTAAGTCTAATGGGTTTATGTGTTGGCCTGGATTTGAGAATAAAAAAAAACCTTTTAATATTGGATGCTGAAGATTGTATCTTTGAATTGGATGAGATCATAGATGTGCTAAGAATATCTATAATACGGTACTGATTTTGTCTAGTTTGGTTGACTCTATTTGTGTATGTATTAGCTGCTTATTTTTAGACCATGTTCAATTAAGATTTCTTGCTGTTGCTTTAGTTACTTATCATACTCGTGGTTGTTTAAATTATGCAAATTCTTTATTTGGCAATTGAGTTACCTTGCATTAGTAGCCTGCACCAATATTCATTTGTTGTATGCACTATTTGTCTATTAATTAGATGGATAGTTATTTCATTAAAATGAGTGCATGTGGTGCTAAAGAAACTTATTTGAAGCGGTTCGTGTTTTTTTTTGTTGTTTGATTCTTCTCTTCTTTTTTGTTCTTGACTTCTTGTGAGAATTACTTTTGTTTCTTTTTTTAAATTTAAACTCTTTTTTCTGGAGGTTATTTTTGTTAAACATGATGACTGGAAAGGCTGCAATTTGATTTTCTTTCCACATATTTTAGGTGCAAAACATGATGCTACTATCATGACTTCCCTAGGAAATACTACACAAACTAAAAATCAAGAAATAAGTTCAAATTAGTAAATGAGGTCAACGACACATGTACAACTCAATTTATCTTTGAGAAAAAGAAATTATTATTGCCAGAGGCCTATGTTATTTTTTTTAATGTCTGGGATTTACAATTTTAAGAAAAATTAAATCTTGGATAACCACTTCAAACAGGAAATACTGCAAGCCATGGATACATTTACGCAACAAGCAAATCTTTTATGAGATAATAACTAAGCTGAATTTAAATCAGCTTACACTCTTGGTAATCCACCCCGTGTTGACTGCAAGTGCAAAATCTGCATGGAAAACATGTTAGATGCCAAAAATATGTTTCCAGATCTTGCATGTCAGAATATATATTTTATTGGGAATCTTTTAAGTGACCACCTGATCATAGAGGAATCTCCTTTAATTTGCTTGTCTATTTCAATCAAGTATGTTCTGAAGAGGGGTGACCTGTCAAGAGAATTGTTATAATCTTCGGTCAGTAAATTTGATTTCAAATCAAAATGTGATGGTAAACAAAGTAAAGAAAATTTCAGCGTGAAGTTAAGCAACACATTGATCCTACAAAAACAGATTTGTGTGTTCACTCCTAAGTGTGCACATGTGAGCTAGCAAGACAAATCAAATCATATTCAGCAAATAAAAGAGAGATCAAATTATGCTAATTTGATTATTAAAAGAGTAATGCAAACATAACCTTTTCGAACTCCAATATTAATAAATATAGTACATAAGCTCAAAGGCTAGCAATGTATGTTTTCCATTAACACCACAATCAGGCTTTAAACAGGTAATCACCCATCCCTACAATTATTAAAAGTAAGCAAGCACATTGTGAATTCCTTTGGTTGTTTTAATAAGGAAATAAATGCTTAATATATGGCTGCTAAGGATACATAACAGGGTTCTTTATGCATCATGGAATATTTGATAACACAAAGAGACAAAAGTTACAAAACCATTGACACTGACCCATTACCAGGTAAGTTCCCAAATAAAAAAAACAAGAATTATTTGAATGGGAAGGCCAGTCGATATTTCTATATCGGATCTGGTCACATGTTAGTTGGAAATCCCCATATTTCTACATCACCTCCTCTGAATGTAGTTGGAAATCTCTAATTGGATTGAAAAAGAAAAAAAAAATGCTTGCTAACCATTTAGCTTATTAAAAGATATAACTCAGATAGAATATAAAATGCATGGGTACTAATGTAGAATTACAGAAAACGTACTTGATCTTTTATAGTTGTCTGTTGAAAATATTTTTGGAATTCAATTCTATTTTGTAGCTAGAGATGGAGGAGCGGCGACAGTCACAATCTCAGTCTACTGTCGAGGGGGATCCAGCATCATTCAGTGAGATGGAGATCACGCAACAGGTCCTAGGGCATCGGTCAGGATACCTACGTGGATTAGGTTGGGGGCCACGCCCTGTCACTTTTGGTCAGTGTAGTGGAACCAACAAGGAATCTCCTGCGGCTGATGAGTTGGAGAAGCTGCGAGATGAGTTGGAGACTCAGCGAGATCAGTTGGAGACTCAACGAGTACAGCTAGAGACTTAGCAGGAGTACATATCTACCATGCAACCGGTGATGAGTGCGTTGCTACAAAGGTTTCCTGAATTAGGCGTCCTCAACAACCTCAGTCCCCAACCTCAAATGCCTGCAGTTCCTCAGCAGCCTGGATTAGAAGCAACAACATCTGAGTCTTCTAGAGATCCTCCCTTGCCCCCATCAGATCCATGAGATGTTTCCTTTTGTTGTATTTTCTTTTGACTTATATTATAACTTTGTCTATGAGATGTCTACTTTTGTTGTATTTTCTTTTGACTTATATTAGAACTTTTTGTAATTTACACAATTAGTTTTAATTAAAACTTGGATGGTTTTATTATTATTATCATAATTAGATGTTTATTTAATGCAGCTTATATTTTTTTAGCTAAAAAATAAAAAAAAATGATTTTGGAAAATATGACTTTTTCCTGCGAAATATTTCGTAGGGAAAGGTCTTTTTGTTTTTTTTATGCACTTGATATACTTTTAGCTGCGAAATTATTTCGTAGCGAAAACGTCTATTTTGCTACGATAACATCTTTTCGCAGCTAAGGAGTTCTTTTTGCTACAAACAATATTTCGTAGCTAAACGAATCTTTTTGCTACGAACAACATTTCGTAGCAAAAAGAATCTTTTTGCAACGAAATAAATTCGTAGCAAAAGGTAATATATTGCTACGAAATAAATGTTATAGCAAAAGTCGAGTTTCAACTGCGAAATTATTTTCGTAGCAAATACCATCTTTTGTACGAAATATATTTGTAGCAAATACATTTTGCTACGATATCGTATTCGTAGCAATAGAGTTCCTTATGCTATGAAAAAAAAATTTCGTAGTACAATGTATTCTGATACGAGGCTTTTGCAATGATAATTACAACGAACATAGTTCGTCGAGAAAGGTTATTAGCTACGAAAATGGGGATTTTGCTACGACAAATTTCGCAGCTAATGCTTGCATTTCTTGTATTGTCGGGCAAAGCTATGACCAGCTTCATGTGATGATGATCTCTCCCCCCCTCTCCCTCTGAACGAATTGAGTAAGTAGATGCGATTTCCTACTCGACTCAGGTTCGTTTGGAATATTGGCATGCACCTGTTAGTGCGCGAGATCGCGCTTGACCCTTTCTTTTAAGTTGGTGATATCCAACGCATGTTTAAGTTAGGCCTTGTGTGCTTATGTGATTAATGACCATGTATGCATGTTGTATGATTTATTATGATGTAAATCCATGTTAGGGAGTGTCCCTATAATTATTAGATGATTGTGCATATGGTTCATGCACATAGCTAGATATAAAATTCTCCTGGATATATTTATATGCGCATGTTAAAAACTGATAGGCCTATCTGGGATAGGCATGGGTATGACCCGCTGTCGGGTTGTACCTTATTAGTTAGAGCGCTAGCGATGTAATCGCCCCGTGCATCCGAGCGATGCACTCATTTAGAATTCAGGAGAATTCATTATCTTATCGGATTGTTAAGCCGGTAGTTGGGGCGTGACACCCCCCTGTGTCCGAGCGACGCAACGGTGTGGGAGTACAGTAGTATTTGATATCTCGATAAGTGATTATCGAGAGTAGTTGTTTTTTCATTGGGTTCGCTTTGCGAACATGGAATGTTTACTCCCAATGTCGTCCGTGTTGAAGAGGGCCGGGTTGTAGCTGTCCTGACAGAGGGCTCCCATCCGTAGGTACCACCGATGCGTTCGGGAGCGTACTGATCGTGGGAGTGTACCAGGTAGAGGCTACCCGGGAGAGGGTTAACGAATGATATTGCGAGCGTGGAATCGTTCTCCTCTTCGTTGGATCCGATGTAGGAACTTCCCGGCGTTGGAAAAGCTGTCCTGACAGAGGGCTCCCATCCGTAGGTACCACCGAGGCGTTCGGAAGCGTACTGATCGTGGGAGTATACCAGGTAGTGACTACCCGGGAAAAGGGCTACCAGTGGACCAAGGGTGTAGAGCAGTCTAAGTCTCTTCCAAAAGTCCCAAGAGTCTCCCTCCGGGAGTGAGGGTGAGGATGAGGTGAAGACACGTCGCCTCGTGACCCATTCGTTGTTCGTCCGTTCCCATAGTTGTTGGGTCCGGTCTCGTATCGATGTTTAAAGACATCGTTGGGCAGTTATCTCGATGTAGATGATCCTGTAGTGTTGCGTAGACCAGTAATCCCGGGTCTCCTCGACCAACGGTATGGTCTCTCCCCAAAAGTCCCAAGAGTCTCCCTTCGGGAGTGAGGGTGAGGGTGAGGTTGATGATCCAATAGTGTTGCGTAGACCAGTAATCCCGGGTCTCCTCGACCAACGGTATGGTCTCTCCCTAAAAGTCCCAAGAGTCTCCCTCCGGGAGTGAGGGTGAGGGTGAGGTTGGTCGCGCCGCCGCGTGACCCTGTTATCCATGGGTTTCCACCCATGTTTACCTGGAAAGGAAATTGTTTATGTATTGAACTGTTGTATGGTGATTGATTTCCAGCCACTCACTGAGCTTGTAGCTCACCCCTCGCATACTGTTTCTTTTCACGGGCAGTGTTGGGCGTGGAGCTGGAGCTTTCCTGTGGCGTGGTCTTATGGGCGTGGAGCGTTCTTCCGGCGGGTGGCGAGTGTGAGGCTGTCAGCAGTCCTAGAGTCATTGTATGTATTGTAAATCGTGCATGTGGCACAGGTTGTATTTTCTTTGGTCTAGACTTGGCTCTCATAGGACAGTGATTGTGTATTCGAGTCTGTAATAATGTTTTTGGTTTACAGACATTGTTTATATATTATGCTTCTACTTTTCAGTCAGTTATCATTATCCTTGCTTTGCCACCTTGTGTGTTGTTGTTAGAGTCTTTATTGACCTCAGGTATTGATAGCTGATATTTTATTATTGCCACGTCTCGGGGACGGCCGCCCTGGGGCGTGACATCCCCAGTGCCAAGCAACTCGGACAGCTCAACTGATAGCTCATCTGAGGAGTCCGAAGAAGAAGGGGAGGAGGAACCCTTCAATCTGAACCTGAATGATCACGACCTCGCCATACTCTATGGAGAGGAAGAAGAAGAGGCTCGAGCCATTGTTAATGTGATCAACATCGAATCAGACAAGAGTGGCCCAGGAGAGTCGAGCCCGAAGAAGAAGAAGAGGAACCATTTGAAGAGGTTCCCGAAGGGGCAAGTGAAGGACCCGAGGAAGGGGAGTGTACTTCAGATGATCTGCATCCGGACGACAACGGGTCCTCCAAAAGCACTGACTCGGTTGACGGCCCCTGCCGTCCAATGACCATATTTTTTACCGATAAGGACCTCCCTAACCCAAGACTACGAGTATACCCCTCCATGTCCGCGGGCGACTCCAGGCCATACCCCTAAACAACATTTTTGTTGACCCAGGGTAAGCGATGAACGTCGTCACTTTCCCCACATATCACCAGATGCCCAAGCGAGGCCGCCCTTTTTGTCCAGCCAGTACACTCCTCCATCCAAGCATTCAACAATTCCGAGAAGACTATATATGGTCCCAGGTTGTTTGAATTGGCCGTCGATCCCCTAATCTGCAAAGCGGAGTGCTTCATAGCCGACATCGACATGAGGTACCCACTAACGCTAGGACGGCCATGGTTAGACAGCATCCAGGCCATCTGCTGTCCACGGCATCATTGCCTCCGCCTACCATTCATGGGCCACGTGCTAACCATATGGGGGGAAGCGCGCCTCAGATATGAGAATGAGGATAACTGGGTGTTGCACGACATGTTTACTCTAACCTTGCACCCAGGTATCGGATCAGGAAGAGATAGCCCACCAGGATCCCCCTACCATAACAGGCACCTCTCCAAAGGACCAGTCGGGACTATGAACTTGGTAAGCAACCACATAGAGCCCAATCCAATCGCCTTCCTCCCCCATGAAGTTGCTAAGGCCAGGGCATGCTCTGCGCCCCTCACAATCACCGTAGACCTTGGAGGAAGGGAGTTCAGGCACATCCTCATCGATACGGGAGCGGAGACCAACGTACTAACCTATTCCGCTTACCAAAAGCTTAAAGGTAAAGTCCCTGAGTTGGAGCCATCGGACAAGTTTACCTATGCATTTGGGAACACGCGCAAGGACATCTGCGGGATAGTCACGCTCCTACTTAAGATCTGCTCAGTATCTACCATCGTCAATTGCATGGTGATTGACATCCGGTCATCCCACCCCCTAATCATCGGAAGGACGTGGCTCAACTGCATTGAAGCTGTCTCATCTACCCGACATTAATGCCTCCGCTTCCCGTACCACAGAGAAGTTATATTTGTTTGGGGAGAGGCACTTTTTAACGAAGCACGAGTTCGGAATTTGAGTATCTGTGCCATGCGCATCCGGCTAGAGGTGCTCGCATCCTGGAAACCGAACTCCACCGATGAAGACTTGCTACAACAAGGGAGACCTCTCAAGAGGTGAAGAGAAGAAGAATCCGGGAATAGGGAGCCTCCACCGGATATTAGTCGGCTTCCAAAGGCTAGCCGACTCGAAGAAGTAGTACAGATCCATGAATCCGGGACTGATCCACCCAAGTAAGCTTTTCAAACTCATGTACATATTTGTTTCCCTGCTTTCTTAAACAAAAACAAACAAAAATAAGATTTGTTTATCAGCTTTCATTTCAAACTCCTGTACATATTTGTTTCCCTGCTTTCTTAAACAAAAAAAAGATTTGTTTATCAGCTTTCATTTCAAACTCATGTACATATTTGTTTCCCTGCTTTCTTAAACAAAAACAAACAAAAATAAGATTTGTTTATCAGCTTTCATTTCAAACTCCTGTACATATTTGTTTCCCTGCTTTCTTAAACAAGAAAAAGATTTGTTTATCGGCTTTCATTTCAAACTCCTGTACATATTTATTTCCCTGCTTTCTTAAACAAAAATAAACAAAAAAAAGATTTGTTTAACAGCTTTCATTCCAAACTCCTGTACATATTTGTTTCCCTGCTTTCTAAAACAAAAACAAACAAAAAAAGATTTGTTTATCAGCTTTCATTCCAAACTCTTGTACACATTTGTTTCCATGCTTTCTTAAAACAAAACAAAAACAACAAAACAAAAATCCATACCAAAAAAAGAAAAGGTTAAAAGCCGCAGACCACGCCTAGACCTACCAGAGGAGGGTGGCAAGGGCACTTGAAAAGAAAGTAATAGAGAGAAAATTCAAAATTGGGGAGATGGTACTCAAGCAAATCATGCCATCGAGGCAGCCCCATCCAAAAGGCAAGCTGCAACCCACATGGGAGGGACCCTATGTAATCACCCACGCCTACTCTAGGAATGCCTACCGCTTGGTGGATGCTGAAGGAGTCGAAGTCTCAAGTTCATGGAATGCACTTTATCTAAAGAAATTCCATGCATAAAACTCTCAATACTTGAGAAATCTTATTCTTTCTTCATGTCCCAAAAGGCCCATGTCACCCCTTAAAGGGTGAGGGTGAGGGTGGGGTGGGTCGGCGATGTTACGACCCACTAGTTTGTACAGTTACTCCCGTTTAGGGACTTTAATTATTATAAGGTTAATATGAGTTGTGTTGCATAGATTGTGCCATTCACTGAGCATGTGGCTCACCCCTCGCATATTATTTTCCTCCAGTTGTTACTGAGTCGGATCTGAAGGAGGAGCTCTTCGAGGCATCACATCAGTAGCGGAGCAGCGTTCACGTTTTGGGTTCTGCGAGTGAGAGGCCATTAGCATGCCCTTCTTTGCTTGTATGTATTGTTATCCGTGCTTGGGCACAGCACTTGTATATGGATGTCTTTGTTTATATTGGCTCTCACAGGACAGTTGATTATGTATTCTGGTCTGTAATATGTCTTTGAATTACAGACTCAGTCGTTTAAGCTTCCGCTATATGTATATATATTATGTCAGCTACATTATTGATTGTGTTGTCATTTTCGATGTTGTTTAGAGTCTTTTATTGATCTCCTGTATGGACTGCTGATATTATATATATTTTCCACGTATCGGGGATGACCGCCTTGGGGTGTGACAAAAGTTGGTATCAGAGCCTGGTCTTGTCAGAGCCAATTGTTTTTCTTAGAGATGAGTCCTAGGATTTCTATATGAGTATTCTGATCCTAGTGTCTGTTTCTTAGGTTGCTGATATGCCTCCTCACAGAGGGATGCGTGGACGTGGTCCCCCTCGGGCCTTGGAGGTTTCTGAACCTATCGGAGGCGAGGAGTCTACTAGAGGGTCCTCGGCTATTGGGCCAGGACCAGCGCAGGAGCCTCCTGCATGGGAGCGTGCTTACGCTCGTATCGCAGATCTATTGAAGACTCAGACTAGGGCACTGAAGGCCCAGACTAGGGCATTGGCTGATCAGGCGCGAGAGATCCAGGAGCTGCGGGCGGCCCGCGAGGCAGTTCCACAGGTCCCCTTGGTGGCAGATCCACCGGTGGTGCCCGAGGTACCCCCTGTCCCAGTGGAGATTCCGGTAGTGGGAGTTCAGGATCCCCTGGAGAGGGAGGTGGAGCTAGAGGCTGCGGCACGAGTGCATCAGAGCGGCCTCACTGCCTTTCTAAAGCTTCACCCTCCCGAGTTCAAATGGCCAGACGGCGGACCCCCTTGCCCCTGAGCGTTGGTTGATGGAGGTAGACAAGATCTTCTCGACCATGCACTGCACCGACTGCCAGCGTGTCTCACTGGCCACCTTCATGTTGAAGGGTAGCGCCGCCGACTGGTGGGCTACCCGATCGGTGGACATCCCCGAGGGCGTGGGGTGACTTCTATGGGCTGGATTCCGGAGTTACTTTCTGGAGGAGTACTTCCCATTTTTGACACGCCAGATCGTGATGCGAGAGTTCGAGCAGCTGACGCAGGGCTCCATGTCAGTCGCTGATTACTCTACACGATTCACGAGGCTTTCCCGGTTCGCCCCCGCCTTGGTGATGGATGAGGAGACGCGATGCCGTCGTTTCGAGATGGGTCTCATTAGCACCATCAGGGTGCATGTCACCTCACAGGCATTCACGAGGTACTCAGACTTGGTGTCTCGTGCGAGGACAGTTGAGCGAGACCTTGGGGTCCCTTTGGGGGTTCCAACCCCTCCTGCAGACCAGAGGCCCCCCAGGAGCCAGGACCAGAGACATCGCAAGGGCAAGCGGCCCCGCTTTGATCAGTCAGCGGCCACCGCTACTCCAGTCGATGTGGTGCCAGTGCGAGGTCCAACACCCATTGCTGCAGTACCAGTCCAGGCTAGGCGACCGGAGACGCGGCGCTGTTACCATTGCCAGCGGATCGGGCATATTTTATATGATTGCCCTGATGCTGGCCGACCCCGTGTGCCTCGACAGCAGCAGCAGCAGCCACAGGGTGGCCGAGTTGACCAGAGGAGGCAGCCAGTGCAGCCTGCGAGGCGTGCCCCTGCTCCTCAGCCGCAGCTTGTTCAGGGTCGTGTTGCAGCACTTACAACCAAGGAGGCGCAGGCTTCGGGTAGCGTTGTCTGAGGTATTGTTCTGATCTCCCAGCTTCCTGCATATGTGCTATTTGATTCCAGAGCCACGCACTCGTTCGTGTCTCCCGCTTTCGCGAGACGGATGGGCGTGGTGTCCGCCCCTCTTGATGTTATGCTGGAGATATCATTGCCCGTCGGAGACCGTATTCTCCTCCGTTCTGTTTACCGGGGGTGTACCGTGGCGATTGCGGAGCATGAGTTTCCATTAGAGTTGGTAGGAGTTTCTAGCCTAGTAGTATGATAGTGATGAATTGGTTGCAATTTCTAAGGTATGAATTGCGTCTCGATAATGGAGCTTCTTTCCCATGCATCGGTATTGCTGGTAACCATGGAGTTCGCATGCAGCGCCAGTTTCAAGTTTTGAGGGTGTGGCGTATTGCTCATTAAGGGGTGATGTCTTCTTCTAGCCTTCCTACTCAGGATTAAGGGGCCTTGCAGGGTCAGCGTTGAGACCCGGGCTAGGGTACTCCGTGTTCCTTGTTTGGTTGTCGGGATATCCTATATCGGGACCTCATGGTGCCCTGCCAAGGTTCTTTTCCCAGTCAAGGAATACCTTTGAAGCATTGAGTGGCTATCATTGAGTGAATTCTTTTGAAATCTTTCCTCCATTGACTCATAATATACCTATCTGGTAATTCCATCACAAATTCAGATCGAAGAATGCATATAGCACGACAACACAAAATTTCTCAGAAGTCAAATGATCTACAAGTGCAATTTACTTCTTCCGTTGCTTCATTGAATCGAACTTCATAGCACAATTGCTTGTTCTCATCTCGATTATTCTTGACTATCTCAATCACTTTATAGGCTTACAACCCATCAATATTTCTTGTACAATTGTAATTGAGATGGATTAGTTGCTTTAATTCCTCCTGAAACATCATAAACATGTTTATCGTGTACAAATTCAACAGCTGTTCTTCCATCTTTAGTGGTGACATGAGTTGCGAGGTACCATGCAGTGAATTAAAATCCTCTAGAGCCTCTTTCTCATGCTTATTTCTCAATGCATTCTCACATTGCTGAATGAATTGCATCAAAGTAGTCTTTGATGTGAGATAATCATCAAAGTATGCATTCATGCCCTCATTCCATTGTGTTGTTGACATACCTGCCCAAAACATATCCTTCACAAAGACGAATACCCATCGATCTCGATCTTTATACAATGAACTCAGCCATGCATTATCCTCTAGACCATATTCTTCGATCGTCCTGCTCCACCCAACTTCAAATTCATCAATATTCAAGCAATCATACACAAGATTGGAAAGAGCGTCCCTTCACAGCCCTATACTCCTTCAACTGAGAAATAATGAATTTCATTAAAATGCATATATATTCATTATTAGCGCATATGCCTCGAAAAAAGTTAAACTTGAAATAACAAGAGTGACTAATATTATTATCCCATTCACAAACATATACCCTGATAGACAGTGCGTGTGTGCTAATAACAACACATCTCTTTCAATGGAAGAAAATAAAAATGAAACTACATGTGCGGAATAGCAATCCATATGTGTTGATGTATAAGGCATATGCTATATTAATTCGTCAGAAAAATACCTTCCTAAGTTTTTCTGGTACTTTCTTCAAAATACCACAGGCAAAGACGATCCGTGGTCATGGGAAACACCTCCTTAATACCACCACTGATTGATTTGCATTGATCTGTTATTATTGCATTGGGAGGTTGGTTCCCCATACAAGCCAACCAGGATTTGAATAGCCATACGTATATTTCTATTGTTTCATTTGCGAGCAAGCCACAACTAAGCAGAATAGACTGTTCGTGATGATTCACACCAACAAAAGGTGCAAAAGGCGTAGCATACTTGTTCGTAAGATATGTTGTGTCAAAGGAAACATCTCTAAAATACTAGTAAGCCGCTCGACTACAACTGTCAGCCAAAATACATTCTTCAACTTTCCATCTTTGTCTAAATCAATCCAACGGAAAACATTTGCATTTAATTCTTGCTGCTTGCTGAAATACTTGAGAAGAGCATCAACATCTCCTTCCCCAAGCTGGAGGTGCCTCACTTTTTGAAGATAATTTCGACAATCTTGTTCGATATATGTAAGATTGTTGTATCCTCCCCCTTCATATGCTAGGGAAAATTCGTGCACAGTGGAACCACAACGGCATCATTGAAAGCCAATTGATTCATAGCATGTGCGGTTAATGCCTAGTGGCATCTATGAAAGTGTGACAGCTTCAAATCCACTTCATGATTGTGTTCTAAAATAAGGAGTTCCAATATCCATTTACCATCCCCGAACGTTTTAACTTGCATCCTACCCTTGCAATTGGTCTTGCAAGTGGGCTTGAAACGGGATTGAGAGAGGCTAGTGTTTGCTATACTTTCACTATTTCTCTTCCTGTATTTCCCTTCCTTTGACACCAAAACCACTGCGGAAAGCAAAAGCCTTAATGGAGAGTATGCTTCATCAATGGAATCATACTCCATCCCAATAATTAATTCTTCATTGGCTTCATAATATTTAATATCATCTATCTTTTAATTGGGATTCATTGCTTCTTCACACTGAAATTTGGCATTCAGTCTCATGTATTTCAAATCATTAAGGTCCATCGTATCAATGATGACCTGCATGTTTAATAGCATATTTGCGTCGATAAACAAAGTAGGATATGTTTACAATAGCCAATGAAAAGAGAGCACAAGCTTCTTGGTCTATACTTATAGCTCATATATACTTCCTTCAATATACCTCCAGAAGGAAGTATATGCAATTTAACAAGGCATGTATGAATATTCATTCATTACATGAAAATGTATATAATCGACAACAATGCAGATACCTTGTTCTTCCAGATACCCTACTTTGTTGAATTTGGTGTTGTTTGGAATGAGAAGATTCTCCGACTTTGCAGAAAAGACGAGAATGAGAAAATTCTTCAATGTTGCAGACAAAAAGACGGAATGGTGTAGCAGAAAAAGAAACCAAAACAACAGTGTATACTATGCCTTGTCAGTGTATTCTGTTTTAGAGTACAGAGAAGAAAGTTATTGATTGTGAGAGATAGGGAACCAAAAGGGGTAAAAAGGGGGGACCAAATATTTGAGCGGGAACATTTGGGGGGAAACATTTTGGGGGTAGGTAATTAAAATAAGATTTTCCACGTGGAAGGGAGAGGATCGGAAAAAGTGGGGGGCAGACATGGAAGAGGGGGCGACATGGAGACTGGATACCAGGTTGGAAAGATACATGGGTGTAACAGTACCCTAAAATATATTGAGTATAACAACGCCCATTATATATTGGCTATATTGGCCACAAATATGGACTCCAAGTAACATGTGAGAATCCTAGATGATCCAAATCAACACTAATACACTCAATCTAGCTATTTTATAGTCCCAACCGCCTGTACACTCTCTCATTGGAGTGTATACTAAGATAATGCAATATATGCAGTATATGAAAATTTAAATTTTTCAATTTTCATAAAGAAAAAAATATGCTAGTCTATTTAGGTATATACTTCCCATTTTATAACAATATATACTTCAATGGTCGAGTGTTTATTTAATTTTTTTATTAAAAAAAAAAAAAGAAAAACGGTTTTGGCAGTTGGGGCTGCACAAAGGTATGAACATCATTTTTCAATCAAGTGCTGATACATTTAATTTATTTTGTAGGCTCGCCTACAATCCAAAAATGGTCCCCCACTCATTCATGCACTATTGTAGTATATACTATCATAATATATATTATCACAATATATGAAAATTAATTTTTTTTTATTTTTTAAAAATAATACACCAATATATTTTAGGGAAACATCCATATAACCCCTTGTAATCTTCGTGATATCCATATATAACCCCCTGTAATCTTTGTGATATCCATATAATTCCCTGTAATCTCAATATATCCATATAACCCCTTGTAAACATACCATGAATGCAAATAACCCCCTGCAGTTAAAAATTCTTTAACAGAGTTAGAATATTCCAAACATATTTCGTTATCTAAACCATGGTTAACAAATATATATTCTTTTAACACTCTGAAAGCAGCCAATACTTTAAAAAAAACCCTTAAAAAAGTGTAAAATTAAAAATATGAGGTTTTTTTTTTAAGTATTGGTTGTTTTTCGGATGTTAAAAGAATATATATTTGTTAACCATGGTTTAGATAATAAAATATACCCAAAATATTCTAACTCTGTTAAAGAATTTTTAACCGTGAGGGATTATTTGCATTTATGGTGTGTTTACCTAGGGTTATATAGATATATTGATATTACAGGGGTTATACAGATATCAGGAAAATTATATGGATTTTTCCCTGTATTTTAATGTGCATTTTATTTTATTTATTTGAAAGTAAGCAGTTCAACTAGTTAATCAAGTAGATGCAGAGACAAGATCCATTATTCACTCTTGTTTTGACATATTTCAACAGTCCATCTGTCATGTCAGTACTATATGGCTCTGCATGCATTCAAATCCGTGGTTGACGAAATAGTAGTAAAAAAAAAGGAGAAGCATTGATACAAAAAATGTCAGATACTTATCCAATTGTTTATAGAATGTTATTGTGATAATGCAGTGACACATAAAAATTGATTTTTTATTTTCTAACAGTTTTATTGTAAATTTTTTTTTTTCTGTCTATTTTATATTAAAGTAAATATTTTTCTAAAAAATTGATGAATCTGATCGATTGAGATTTCACTATCATTTAAAAAAAAAATTCAACTAAGTTCCTGAATTGAATTTCTGTTGATAGATGAAAAATATTATGTGAATATTTTATTTTGTTAATCTTAAATGAAAATACAGTGTACTAAAAACCTTCTATAATTTATTAAAAGTGTGAAAAATTCTTCATAAATGATAATTTTATTTCACCAGATAGATTATAAAACTTTATTCAAATGAATAAAATCATCATTTTTCATATTTATAATGCATTATAGGGTTTTTTGACATATTATATTTTCATCCAGAATTAACCAGGTAAAACATTCGTAAAATAATTATAATCTATCAACATAAATTTAATTTAGGGGGCTATTTAGATTTACATAAATATTTTTAACGAGGGTTAAATGAATTTAAAAATAAATATAATTACGTGAATGTGAGACAGTATACAGGGTTATATGGATTTTTCTCCTTTTAAAAACACATGGAGAGAGAGAAAGGACAAAGGCCACATACAATGATGTAAAAATCTTAACATGTTCCGGTGGTTCACATGAACCAGAGGTTACCCCACATGAACCACTCATCCCAATATTGTCTTCCATAATAAACAAAGAAGATAATAAATCTGAAGAGCCAGAGAGAGAGAGAGAGAGAGAGAGAGAGAGAGAGAGAGAGAGAGAGAGAGAGATGGATTCATCGGACGGCGAGGATATAGTGATCGTGGGTGGTGGAATATGTGGGCTTGCCACCGCCATTGCTCTTCAAAGGTGAGACGCCTCGAGTTTCTTTGCCTTTTGTTATATATGCTTTCATTTCACTTATTTGACCATATTTTATTTTCATTTATTATTTGTATATATTCACATTGTTCTTTTCTTAATCATGTGCTTCATAGTCAAATTGGAAGTATTTTGGGTGTCTATAAGTTTTCTTCTGTCAACCCAAAGTGGGACTATTTTGAATTCAAATAAGAAAAAATTTATTGGACTCTCCAGTGATGTTGTTTTCTTAAGATATGTGAAACAATTCCGGAATCTATGAAATCCTTCTCTCTTTTTATTTTTCAAATTGGAAATCTAATTTTATTGTTTTTCTATTGGCACCTTAATTTCTTTGCCTTGTTATGTTTTCATTTCACTTGTAGTTACTTGGCTATATTTTCATTGTTATTATATGTACAGGTTGTTGTGGTGGTCTTAATCATGTGTTTTATAATCACATTTGATGTATTTTGGGTGTCTAAGCATTCTTTTGTCAACACCTAAGTGGACTATTTTAAAATTTGAATTCAAACTTTGATCCTTGGTCTCCCCAATCAATGGAAATCCATTTATTTTTTATTGGCATAAAATATTTAAGTGGACGAGTGATTTCGATCTCTCAATTTTAGTGGATAAGTGTTAGATCTCCCAAATTGAATTTTTTTTTTTTCCATTTTCCATAAAAATATGAGCACAAACATTACTCTAAGTTTAGAGTGTTAGAAATATGCAAACACACTGGTGTAGGAGGAAAATCTCACGCTTTTTCTTAAGGCACAACGAGTCCTAGGAAGTCGGGTAAACGGGCAGTGCAACCCAACCCAGAATGTGACCGATCACAGGTCACTCGAAGAGAATAACCGAGTTTTCTTGTTAAAGAATCACACTCTAGGAAACCTGCTCATGGAGTCCTACTAGGGAAATACCTTCTCACCGGGGCAGGACGATTCGGCAACCAAACCAACACCGTTTCGAGAACGATCAAGGCCAGTCAACCAAACTAGCCACATATACCAAATACAACCATTGAAGCATCTCCAAGACTAACCATCCTGACTTGGGTTCGAATCCCATCCTAACCGCATGAGGAATGGGACCACTGACACGGCGAGGCAAGGCCAGGGCTGCTCTACTCCGCTAAATTGGCAGATACGTGCCTTCAGCTCGATAAGTTGCCTGTCATTGCTTGTCACAGTCATGGTTAGGGCCAATGAGAGGCTGTCATGTCACCATGACATCATAACAAACTCCTAGTCCCATTTCTCGCATAATCTTCCATGTCAGAAGATTCCAACCGAGGCAGAGGACCGTTTGGGCGGGAAGTGACATGGTCACTCACTCCGCTAAAAGGGCGAGAGAAGGAGAGAGAACAAACATTCACAAGTAAGCACTCGAAAAACACCCTAGTCTTTTGGTTTTAGAGTCATCTTCTCCATCTTTATCTTCTCCATTAATTCACTCTACTGACTTGAGTGTTGAAGTCCATTTGATTGGCATCACATCGATGTCCTCTAGGCTTTCTTGATGCAGGATCTTAGACGCGACGACCTAGATCTTCACATAGAGGCAAACCTCTGACCCGATTACACTTCTTGAGATAAACACCACCTTCACTAGCTTGGAATAACTTTATTAATACTTTGATGTCTTTCTTTTGTGCTTGGACTTGGATACCTTTCATCTTCAAATCCTCCCTTTTCCTAAAGAACATTTTCACTTGCTTGTCAAAAGATTGACATAATACATTAAAGCTTAAAGAGACACAAAATTGCACATTGAATTCCCATTAAGCATTAACAATTCAAATTAGGATGGAAAAAACTTTATATTCGTATTCCTACAACCTGTCAGTCTGATTTATCAAGGTTCAAACCACATGAAGATGTTGTCACACACAATACCATTTGTGCAGTCCTATTAACGAGAATTTTATGTTTTGTTACCTTATATATGTTAGAATCAGGAATTAGAGAGAATGAACCAAAATATTATTAGGGTTTGTATTCAATATTTATAGTACAAAAAAGAAAAAAGACAAAAAGACTAATCTACCCTTAACCCTAACATATATACACATTTAACACCCTCCCTCTCAAACGCATGGTGGATCATACACTGAGAGTTTGCTCAACAAGAAACCATGCCGCTGATGTCACGCCCCAGGGCGGTCGTCCCCGAGACGTGGCAATAATAAAATATCAGCTATCAATACCTGAGGTCAATAAAGACTCCAACAACAACACACAAGGTGGCAAAGCAAGGATAATGATAACTGATTGAAAAGCGGAAGCATAATATATAAACAATGTCTGTAAACCAAAAACATTATTACAGACTCGAATACACAATCACTGTCCTGTGAGAGCCAAGTCTAGACCAAAGAAAATACAACATGTGTCACATGCACGATTTACAATACATACAATGACTCTAGGACTGCTGACAGTCTCGCACTCGCCACCCGTCGGAAGAACGCTCCACGCCCATAAGACCACGCCACAGGAAACTCCAACTCCACGCCCAACACTACCCCTGAAAAGAAACAGTATGCGAGGGGTGAGCTACAAGCTCAGTGAGTGGCTGGAAACCAATCACCATACTACAGTTCAATACATAAACAATCCCCTTTCAAGATAAACATGGGTGGAAACCCATTGATAACAGGGTCACGCGGCGGCGCGACCAACCTCACCCTCACCCTCACTCCCGGAGGGAGACTCTTTGGACTTTTGGGGAGAGACCATACCGTTGGTCGAGGAGACCCGGGATTACTGGTCCACACAACACTACTGGATCATCTACATCGGGATAACTGCCCAACGATATCTTTGAACATCGATACGAGACCGGACCCAACAACTATGGGAACGGACGAACAACGAATGGGTCACGAGGCGACGTGTCTTCACCTCATCCTCACCCTCACTCTCGGAGGGAGACTCTTGGGACTTTTGGAAGAGACTTAGACTGCTCTACACCCTTGGTCCACCGGTAGCCCTTTCCCCCGCGTAGCCTCTACCTGGTATACTCCCACGATCAGTACCTTCCGAACGCATTGGTGGTACCTACGATGGGAGCCCTCTGTCAGGACAGCTTTCCCAACGCCGGGGAGTTCCTACATCGGATCCAACGAAGGGGAGAACGATTCCACGCTCGCAATATCATTCGTTAGCCCTCTCCCGGGTAGCCTCTACCTGGTACACTCCCACGATCAGTACGCTCTCGAACGCATCGGTGGTACCTACGGATGGGAGTCCTCTATCGAGACAGCTACAACCCGGGCCTCTTCAACACAGACGACATCGGGAGCAAACATTCCATGTTCACAAAGCGAACCCAATGGAAAAACACTACACTCAATAATCACATATCGATGATAGCAAACACTATTGTACTCCCACACGGTTGCGTCGCTCAGACACAAAGGGGGGTGCCTCTGCTCTCACGTAGGAATAATCCCATAAGCTAATGAATTCTCCTGAATTCCGAATGAGTGCATCGCTCGGATGCACGGGGCGATTACATCGCTAGCGCTCTAACTAATAAGGTACAACCCGACAGCGGGTCATACCCACGCCTATTTCAGATAGGCCTATCAGTTTTTAACATGCGCATATAAATATATCCAGCTATCATCTAATAATTATAGGGATACTCCCTAACATGGATTTACATCATAATAAATCATACAACATGTATACATGGCCATTAATCACATAGCCTAACTTAAGCATGCGTTGGATATCACCAACTTAAAAGAAAGTGTCACGCCCCAGGCGTCCCCGAGACGTGGCAATAATAAATATAATATCAGTTATCAATACCTGAGGTCAATAAGGACACCAACAACAATACACAAGGCGGCAAAGCAAGATAAAGATAACTGACTGAAAAGCGAAAGCATAATATATAACAATGTCTGTAAATGAAAAACATTATTACAGACCCGAATACACAATCAATGTCCTGTGGAAGCCAAGTCTAGACCAAAGAAAATACAACATGTGCCACATGCACGATTACAAAGCATAAAATGACTCTAGGAATGCTGACAGCCTCGCACTCGCCACCCGTCGGAAGAACGCTCCGCGCCCATAAGACCACGCCACAGGAAAGCTCCAGCTCCACGCCCAACACTGCCCCTTAAAAGAAACAGTATGCGAGGGGTGAGCTACAAGCTCAATGAGTGGCCAGAAACCAATCACCAATCTATAGTTCAATACATAATCAGTTCCCTTCATCAAGGAAAAACATGGGTAGAAACCCAATGATCACTGGGTCACGCGGCGGCGCGACCAACCTCACCCCCACCCTCACTCTCGAAAGGAGACATCTTGGGACTTATGGGGAGAGACCATACCGTCGATCGAAGAGGCCCGGATTTACTGGTCTAGAGACCATGCCGACGGTCGAAGAGACCCGGACTTACTGGTCTACTCAACACTATTGAATCATCTACATCTAGACAATCGCCCATTGATGTCCCTCAACATCGATCACAAGACCTGACCCAACATCTATAGGAACGGTCGAACGACGAATGGGTCACGAGGCGACGCGTCTTCGCCTCATCCACACCCTCACTCCCGAAAGGAGACATTTTGGGACTTTGGGAGAGACTTAGACTGCACAACACCCCTGGTCCACCGGTAGCCTCTCCCTGGCCTCTAACGTCGGGGATGTCACTACACGGATCCAACGAAGGGGAGAACGATTCCACGCTCGCGACATCATTCGTTAACCCTCTTCCGGGCAGCCTCTACCTGGCCACACACTCAGTGAATGGCACCAACTGTACATCACAAATCATATCAACCTTAAATCATTTATAGCCTCTAAGTGGCAACAACTACACAAACCAGTGGGTCGCTACATCGCCGACCCACCACACCCTCACCCTCACAGGGTAACATGGGCTTTTGGGACTGACTAGGCTGTTAATCACCCTTGGTCCACCGATAGTCTCTCCTCCACTCCGTAGGCCGCCTGGTCTACTCCCGTAATTCAGCACAGTCCGAACCCAAATCAGGAGGTGCCTACTGATGGGAGCCCTCTGTCAGGAAGGCCTGTCTAACGCTGGGGTAGTCTCTATATGGATCCAACGAAGGGAAGAGGAATAGCCTACCCACACGGATACGATCCACTTGGATCCGCGGTATTCCTTAACTGGAAAAAAGAAACCTTGGGAGGGCACCATGAGGTCCCGATATAGGATATCCCGACAACCAAACAAGGAACACGGAGTACCCTAGCCCGGGTCTCAACGCTGACTTCGCAAGGCCCCTTAATCCAGAGAAGGGAGACTCTACTAATGTCATGAATTCTTCAGAATTCCTCCAGGGCGCATAACTAAGATGCGGGGAAGCCTATATTATAACCTCAAGGTTATAATATTCACTAAGCATGCTAATTATCAATAACTCGCATTTGATTTAAATAAATTAAACTAATAGGACACATGCATAGGTTCAGGGCTTTTCTAGCATGAAACAGGGTGACAGGGTGCATTGGCCTTTACACATATCATAAGGGTGCATAGTATCCCTAACATACAGGGTCTAGGGTGGCATGGATACTACATAATAATCATGCATGCATAGATGTCTACATAATTTAGCTAGGGGCCCCCATCGATGCGCGACGCGCGTCTATGCGGGTCGAGCGCATCCCTAGAGAGGGGGGGGGGGCGGATTGGAATCAAACCACTCACCTTACGACCCGGGACCTCGCGCATCCCATCCGACGAGATCTACAACGTAGGGGCATCCAACTGGGTAAGAAACAACACAATTTATACATAGAAATGATTAGAAATACCCCACACTCGGACAAGCATGCATACGGGCTCGCACGCATGCGAGCACGCGCGTACGCACGCGAGTCCAAGTGACACCTACCCGAACCCCCGGGCAGCCACACGCATGGCCCCCCGCACGCGCACGCACGAATGCGCACGCACGCACACACCCCGGCACCATCGGCGCACTACCGCGCGCCTGCCCGCGCGCCCAAACGCGCTGCCGCACGCACGCGCACGCTCGCTCGCGCTCGCGCCCGCGCGCACCGCGCGTCCAGCCCACGCCCCACGCGCAGCACCCCGCGCACGCCTCAGCACGCGCACGCACGCACGCGCACGCGCGCGCGCACTGGTCCCCAACTCCGCGCCCAGGCGCATGCCCAGGCGCCCTGCCCCGCGCCCAGGCGCAGTGCCCAGGCGCCCTACCCGCGCGCGCGCACGCTCGCGCGCACGCACCCGCGCGCGACTGCGCGCCCAACTGCGCCCGCCAGCTCCCGCCTGCGCGCGCGCGTGCCGCGCCCAGCGCGCGCCCAAGCCATCCTAACCCATATTTCACCCTTCCCAACCCCTCACACACACCCTAACCCAACTACCTAGCATGCATGACTTTCCCACAACCCCTTAAGCCAAGAAAACCAAGAAAAGAAGGGGAGGAGCTCACCTTGGAGGGGGAACGAAAGGGGGAGGTTCGGGGGCCCTTCGCGCACCGAAACGCCGCCACTGGGACCACCACCACCACCACCACCCCTCCTCGGCCTCCTCAGCCCTCCATGGCAGCAAAACAGGGGGGGGGAGAACATGCAATGGGAGCTTGAGAGAGAGGAGAAGACAACAACACAACAACACCAAGATCCACCACCACCACTTCCTCCACCACCATCTCCTTCTCTTTGGCAATAACACAAACACATGGGGGGCAAATGAAAAGAGAGAAGGAGAGACCAGATGCTGGTCGTGGGATTTGGGAGGGAGAGAGAGAGAGAGAGAGAGAGAGAGAGATATTTATCAAAATATCTTAAGGGGGAATGACTAGGTTGCCCTTCGACTAGAAATTCTGCGCAAGCTTCACTGGAACAGCCATAACTTCCTCGATACAGCTCCGAATTGCTTGATTCCAAGACCGATGGAAAGCTAAGAAGATTATCTACAACTTTCATGTTCATGGAAAGATCAAATAATCCCTCTAGCTAATCCGAAATTAGAGCTAAACATCAAGCAGGGCTGCTGCCAGAATTTCCATCCCCGGGGTATACTTGGAAAAATACCCATAACTTTTACTACAAGAATCCAGTTGACCTAATTCCACTTCTGTGCGAAAGCTAACTCAAAACTAGACATCTCATAATAAAATCATAATTAAACCTCTTCATCTTGGATTTTAACAAAATCAAATCCAAATACCAAATCAAGAATACATAACTTAGAGAAAAAGATTATGTACCCAAATTCTTCAAACAGAGCGCTCCAACTAACACAGGCACAACAGAAAGGGTCAAGCGTGATCTCGCGCACTAACAGGTGCATGCCAATATTCCAAATGAACCTGAGTCGAGTAGGAATCGCATCTACTTACTCAGTTCGTTCAGAGGGAGAGGGCGAGAGAGATCATCATCTCATGAAGCTGGTCATAGCTTTGCCCCATTAGCATGGGCGCAACAGCTACACCACGCCCTCGAGTCTTATCGCAAGGGAATATTAGGCACGTGCCCGTTATTAACCCAGACTTAATCATACTGTATATTCCCATTAATATGGTGGGAGTAGTATTACAATACCACCTAAGACATGCCATATTCTATACATCCATACACATTTACAACATACATGCCCATACTAGAGGGGCTCATGCAACACAATCATTCATACATGAATACAATACATGTATATAAGCCTAGCATGCAAGATATCTACATATTATAGCTTATGCATGGCCATACTACTTATCTACACAAGTAGTATAGCTAGGGGGCCCCATCGATGCGCGACGCGCGTCGAGCGCATCCCGAGAGGGGGGGGATTGGATCGAACCACTCACCATACAACCCGGGACCTCGCGCATCCCATCCGATGAGATCTACAAGGTAGGGGCATCAAATTTGGTGAGTAACATCACAATTTAACACTTAGAATTTACTAGAATTACCAAAGACTTAGACATGCACGCATACGGGCTCGCACGCAAGCGAGCACGCGCGTACGCACGCATGCCCGAGTGCCCCAGCACCTACCCGAGCCCCTGGGCAGCCCCGTGCATGCCCCAGCATGCGCACGCCTGTGCGCGCGCGCACTGGCGCCCAGCCGCGCACCCAGGCCCAGGCGCACTGCCCCGCCCGCACTCGCGCGCATGCCCTGCGCGCACATGCTCGCTCACTCCACACGCGCCCACGCGCACGCCCACCCGCGCGTCTATGCGCCCACCTGCGCCTGCGAGCACCCCTCTACGCGCGCGCACGCGCGCAGACAGCCCCCAGCGCGCGCCCAGCCATTCCTAACCCTCTTTTAACTTCTTTTTAACCCTCCCCTACCCCTCACACACACTCTAACCCATCTACCTAGCATGCATGACCTCCCCAACCATCCCAACAGCCCAAAAAAAATCAAGAAGAAGGGGAAGAGGACTTACCAAAAGAGGGAAAGGGAAAGGGGGAGATGCGGGGCTCTCGACGCACCCACGGCCACCTCAACCACCACCACCACCACACCTCCTCTTCAGCCTCTCCACCAGCCCTTCTTGGCTGCAAAACAGGGGGGGGGAGTTCATGAAAAGGGAGCTTAGAGACAGGAGGATCAACAACAACAACAAGACTTACACAAACTTGCTCTTCCTTCTTCACCTTCTCCTTCTCTTCTCTTTGAGACCTTAACACAAACACTTGGGGGAATGTGTGTGAAACAGAGAAAGAGAGCCCAAGATGTCCACGTGGGGAATGGGAGGGGAAGAGAGAGAGAGAGAGAGATATTTTCCCACATGGGGGGGTGAGTGGAATGGAAAAAGGTGGGGGTGAACTTAACCTAAACTCACCCACTAACACTTTCAAATAGTCAAATAGTTGCTTCACTTCTAAGCAAAGGGGGGTAAGGTTACCCAAGGTCACCCCATTCACCAAAATATCTCACACTATTTGACTAATCAAACCAGGAACTCTCGAAAACTCGGATACGATTCGGAACTGCATATTTTTCCAAACGTTACCGGAATTCGATGAAATTTTTATGGGTAGTACTAAACGGTACCAGGACCCATAATATGCAGTCAGATTTCCAACCAGGATCCAAAATTTTAGCGGCTCTGATCGAAAAATTAAAAAGGCCCTGAATGACCCAGAAGTGACCAAGGCTTAACCGAAATGGCTCCAAATGACACAGGCATAACAGCTGAAGTGTATGTGAAAAGTCACATAACTGAAGAAAGGAGGAAATATACGGAAGTGATATAGTGCCCGCAATAAAATGATGACGGACGAAGTGACATCGATCTTGATATGCTTTATACGTTCATGGCAAACGAGATTGCTAGCAATTTGAATGGCACTCTTGTTCTCACAATATAGAGGAGTAGACGCAGATAGAATGACACCCATGTCAGAGAGGAGACGCCGAAGCCAAACAACCTCAGCAGTAGCAAATGTCATTGCACGATATTCGGCCTTAGCACTCGAACAAGAAACAATGTTCTGTTTCTTGGCCTTCCAAGATATAAGAGAGTCACCAAGAAACACACAAATACCAGTTGTGGATTTTCAATCTAGACATCTTCTGTCCAATCAGCATCAGTATAAGCGTGAAGTTCAAGAGTAGAAGAAGACGGTAACAGCAAAGCATGAGATATAGTACCACATAGATCGCGTATAATATGAAGAACTGCTGCATAATGAACAGTACGAGGGACAGCGACGAACTGACTGACAATATGCACAGCATAGGCAATGTCAAGATGAGTGAAAGTGAGATAGACGAGACTTCCAACAAGCTGTCTATAACGAGTAACATCAGAAAGTTGTTCTCCATCGTTAGGCCGGAGCTTAGCATGAAGCTCAATAGGACTGGGAGAAATGCGATCATTAGTCAGATAGGCACGGTCGATTAAGTCAGCAAAATACTTGCGCTGGGAGAGAAGATAACAACGCGGAGCAGAAACAACTTCTAAGCCTAGAAAATATCAAAGTTTGCCATTATCTTTCATCTCAAATTGACGCTGAAGATGTTGCTTGACCGACTGTATATGAGAAGAATCATCACCGATGATAATCATGTCATCAACATAAAGCAGTAGAATAGTACGATGAGGACTAGAGGTGTGAACAAATAAAACTGGATCAGATGAACTTCGAACAAACCCAGCAGCACAGATAGCATCAGTGAATCAAGAGAACCAAGCGTGAGGAGCCTGCTTGAGACCATAGAGAGCGCGGTGAAGATGACATACATGACCAGATGGATGAGGAAGGCCCGGAGGAGGAGTCATGTAAACCTCCTCTGATAAATCACCGTGAAGAAAGGCGTTCTTGACATCAAGCTGATAAATGGGCCATTGACCAACAGAAGCAACAGAAATCAAAGTACGAACAGTCATCATTTTCGTTATAGGAGCAAATGTCTCATCATAATCAATACCATGTTGCTGAGTGAAACCACGGGCAACCAACCGAGCCTTGTGATGCTCAATAGAACCATCAGAGTTGGTATTGATCTTATCAACCCACTTACAACTGATAGGAGTCTTCCCTGGAGGAAGTGATACAATGTCCCACGTATGAGTGTGTTGTAATGCACTAAGCTCCTCTGCCATAGCACCTTCCCATTCTGGAATGCCGACAGCCTCACGATATGATTGGGGCTCCCAATGAGTGGAAACAGCTGGATAAAAAAACACTGAAAACTATGAGAAAAAGAATTAGAGGCAACCAAGCTAAGTTGTTGAGGAGGTCGACAAGTGCGAGGTGGATTGCGACGAGGAGCAATTGGTGCGGAAGTAGAATCGTCTTCTGGCGAAGCAACATCAGGAATAGGTGTAGGAGTAGGCGGGACCGTCCCACATGAATCATCCAGAATAGAGTTTGAAGTAGACGGCAAGGGTGAAGATGAGACTGACGACGATGAGTGGTCAGGTACAGACAAAATAGATGACTCAGGAACAGAAGATGAAGATGAAAGATCAGGAATTAAAAATTTCAAAAATGTAACTTCCTCAACCGTGGATGGGGGAAGAGGAACAGGAGGCGAGCGAAGAGTGTAGTACGGATGATTCTCAAAGAATATGACATGACAAGATGTCCGAAGATGAGCAACAGGATCATAGCATTGATATCCTTTGATCTCATTACTGTACCCAAGAAAGACACACATAGTTGAACGAGGAGACAACTTGGTACGCTCAAGAGGAGCAAGTAGGACAAAACACGTGCATCCAAAAATAAAAAGACAAGAATAATCAGGAGGACTATGATGAAGACGCTGAAAGGGGGAGATGCCAGCAGTGATAGACGAAGGAGTGCGATTGATAAGATACACACTTGTGAGAACAACCTCACCCCAAAACTGAACAGGACCAGAAGCATAGAGGAGTAAGGACCGGGTTGTTTCGAGGGTATGACGGTGTTTACGCTCAGCAACCCCCATTCTGCTGGTGAGCATAAGAAGTGGAAAGTAGTGGTAGAGTTCCTTAGGAGAATAAAAAATCACGAAAAGCACAAGAACAATATTCTCCCCCACAATCAGACTGAAATACCTTGATACGTTTGGAAAACTGAGTTTCAACCATTGTAGCAAAAGATTTATAGATGGGTAACAACTTTGAACTACTATGCATCAAATATATCCAGGTAAAGCGAGAAAAGTCATCAATAAAAATAACATAATAACGGTTACCCCTTTAGAAGAAATAGGGGAGGGACCCCAAACATCAGAGTGGACTAGATCAAAAGGAGAAGCAGAAATGTGATTACTAGTAGAAAATGGAAGAGCCAAGTGTCACGCCCCAGGGCGATCGTCCCCAAGACGTGACAGTAGATAAAGTATCAGCTATCAAGTAGAAGAGGTCAACAATGACTCTAATAAATAACACACAAAGCTGACAAAACAATGATAACTGATAGTTCAACTAAAATGCAGAAGCATAAGAATATCAATAAGTCTGTAAACCAAAACATTATTATAGACCCGAATACACAATCACTGTACTGTGAGAGCCAAGTCTAATCCAAATAAAATACATCATATGCAACATGCACGATTAACAAATACATGACTCTAGGACTGGTGACAACCTCACACTCGCCAACCGCCAGACGGAACGCTCCACGCACATAAGACCGCGCCATAGGAAAGCTCCAGCTCCACGCCCAACAACGCCCTTGTAAAAGAAACATTACGCGAGGGGTGAGCTACAAGCTCAGTGAGTGGCTGGAAACCAAACACTATTACGACAATTCAATACTAAGGCAAATTCCTTTCGAGGAACAACATGGGTAGAAACCCAAAGGATAACAAGGTCGCGCGACGGCACGACCAACCTCACCCTCGCTCTCACTCCCAAAGGGAGGCTCTTGGGACACTCGAGGAAGAACAACTGTTAACCATAAAATATGGTGTTTATTGGATAACAAGATACAACGAGTCTAACAACTACGAGGTAGAGATACACTACAATACCTCAAGCGTTAAACATACCATATTACAACAAGTCCTTCCGCTATGAGGTAGAGATACACTACGATACCTCAAGTGTTAGGCGTAACATACCCAGAGTATACTTGACGGGTATAAGAGTCACGTGACGACGTGATTTCAACTCATCCTCACCCTAGCCCCCGGAGAGGTGACCCTAGGGACTTTTGGGATAAATCTGTTTGCTCTACACCCTTTGTCATCCTGTAACCCTCTCCCGGATAGCCACTACCTGGTATACTCCCATGATCAATAGATCTTGTCGCATGCATCGACAGTACCTACAAATAGGGGCCCTCTGTTAGGACAGCTACAATGCCGGGCAGCATCGACACGGATCTGACGAAGAGGAGAACGATTCCACACTCGCAATATCATTCATTAACCCTCTCCCGGGTAGCCTCGACCTAGTATACTCCCATGATCAGTACATCTTGCCGTATGCATCGATAGTACCTACAGATGGGGCCCTCTATCAGGACAGCTACAACCCAGGCCACTTCAACACGGATGATATTGAGAGCCAATACTCCATGTTCACAAAGCGAACCCAATGAAAAAGTCAACTACTCTCGATAATCACATACCGATGATATCGAATACTCTTGAACTCCCACACAGATGCGTCGCTCGGACGCGATGAGTTACCTCTGCTCTCGCGCAGAAATAAGCCAAAGGCATATAACCCAACAGGCGGTTCATACATGCGCCTGGCACAGGTAGGCCTAACTTAATGCCATGGCCACCGGTTTAACAAAACCGATACAATAATGAATTCTCCTAAATTTCATATGAGTGCATCACACGAATGCAAGGGCGATTATATCGCTTGCGCTCTAACTAATAAGGTACAACCCGATTAAGGGTCATACCCACGCCTAGCACATGTAGGCACAATTAGTCTAACATGCACATAACATAATAGGAGAATTCTACCGTAGTTATGTACATAAACCACATGCACGATAACATAATAATTAATCATGGGGGTACTCCCTAACATGGATAAAAGCGTAAACAACATATCGTGCATATATGGTATGGCCTAATTAAACATGCATACAAAGCTATTAGTCATACAAGCATACAAGTATACCCTAACATGCGTTGGATATCACCAACTTAAAAGGAAAGGGTCAAGCGCGATCTCGCGCATTAACAGGTGCATGCCAATATTCCCAAACGACCCTGAGTCAAGTAAGAACCACAGCTGCTTACTCAGTTCGCACAAAGATAGAGGGCGAGAGAGAGCTCATCATCTCTAGAAGTTGGTCATAGCTTTGCCCCATTAGCATAGGCGCAACAACTACACCATGCCCTCAAGTCTTATTGCAAGGGAATATTAGGCATGTGCCTATTTATTAACCCAAGCTTAATCATTCTGGATATTACTAATAATAGGGTAGTATTACTCGAAGGAATTACCTAAGTCATGCCATATTTTATACACCCATATAAACACACAAGATGCATGCAACCATGATCATTCACACATAAATACTATACATATGCCAGTATAAGGTAGAATAAGAGGGTTCTACGCAATATACGAGTTATAATAACCTAGCATGCAAATAGCTAGCATATTATGGGTTAGACATGACAACACTACTTATCTAAATAAGTAGTATAATCAGGGTACCCAACGGATGCGCAACGCACGACTACGTCCATCCAACGCTTTTCAAAGGGTTGGATCGAACCACTCACCGATACCCGGGTTGTCGCGCATCCAACCGATGAGATTTGCAAGGCAAGGGCATCAAAAGGGGTGAGTACCTCAAACAAAGACTACCTGACTCCTGATAGTTTTCACAACATGCATAACAATTCCTTGACACACAATCAAGCAAAACTGATAAATCTACTGCTGTACTGCAACCAGCCCTACATTTTGATCTCCGCAGCACCAAATATACATCCAAAAATTATGTAATAAATCATACAAGTTCAATGACTTGTTGGGATCATAATCCATGAATACATCATAATCTGATTTAATCTCTAAATGCCCGAAACAAAATATTTCCAGACACTGGGCAATTCCTACACGAATCTGGACAGTCCATGCAAAACAGGTCATAACTTACAACACAGAGTACTCCAACTCCTGTAGGTAGCTAAAAGCCAAAATTTTAGCGAACTTGATAGAAAAATAAGGCTCCGAATGACAAAGGCATAACACCAAGTGTTTTGTCAACTTGCAGCCCACACATGGTTGAAGCTCAGTTTTTGAAAAGGAACCTAAAATACCAGTACTTATTAGATAACGAAGTTTTGGAGGAGAGAGATGGCCAAGACGGCAGTGCTAGATATCAAAGGAGGAAGGAGAAGAGGAAATCAAGAGAGCAGAAGCTGCAGAAGGCAAAGGAATATGAAAATGATCCATGTAGTAGAGCCCACCGCTTCTAAAGCCTGTCCCAATCTGCTTCCTCGTACGATGATCCTGTACAGAACAAGTGAAAGAATCAAAAGTAATGAGACAATCATGATCAACAATTTGACCAGCAGAAAGCAAATTTAATGATAGTCTAAGAACATGAAAAACTTCAAGAAGTTGAAAGCGATGAGAAGGATCAGCAAGAGAACCAGAACTCGACACAGATAGAGGAGTCCCATCTGCCGTACAAATAACAGGAGTGGAAAACAAATGAGTAGGACGACTAATAAAGGATGTCTGAGAAGTCATATGATGTGAAGCCCCAGAATCAAGAATCCATGAGGAAATAAGGTTACCTGTAGCCGCAGTAGAAGCAGAAAAGGAAGCAGATGAATCACTACTAGTCAATGAGCGAAGTATATCTTGGAGCTATTGTTGTTGGAGATGGAGCAGCGCAAGACTCTCAGTGATCTGAGAGGGAGAATATGCCGGTGGATCAATAGGAAAATCAGATGCAACAGCAGCTGTAGTTCGAGGCTGAGAACGACGTGTAGGAACTGTAGATGGTGCCTGAGGTGCTAGTGCCCAAGGCGCTGGTGCACAGGATGCTAGAGGATCTAGTGGACGAGGTGCTAGAGGAGGTGCTCCAAGAGATGAAGTGCAAGGTACATAAACAAGAGGAGCACCATCACGAGCACGCTTACGACATTCAGATTGCACGTGTCCAAATTTATGGCAATAATAGCAAGTGACCCAAGTGTAACGATTGCTTGAATATGTGCAACATTGACAGAACTGTGATTAACTATAGGCGGAGTGACAACAGTGCAAAGACACGTCTCCTCAGCAACCAGCTCAACAAGAACCGTATCGAGAGACGGTTTGGGAGAGCGATGAAGAATCTGTGCACGGATAGCCTCGAACTCAGGACGAAGACGCATCAAGAATTGGTATAATCGCTGACGATTACGGTACTCACGATAGCGTGTCTAAAACATACCCTCCATCTGAGTAATCAGACAAAAGAGAATAAAAATCACGAATAGAAAGTTTCCCTTGATAAGAAGTAGAAATGACCTGATGTATAGAATTCCTGAGCACCATCAATCTGCATATAGAAATTCTTAAGAAAGTCCCAATATTCCTTGGCTGTAATGAACGGCTTCAAATGTTTAAGGATATTTGGAACAACCGAAGAAGCAATATAGGCTTTCACCCGAGAATCAGCCTCCTTCCATGTCAACAATGCCTTAGCATATGCCTCAGCTATGGCCTTGATGGTGGTCTCACCGGAACTTGGTGGAGATGGTTCAAGTACAGGAGCTGGATTAGTGCCAGTAACATGACCCAATAGACGACAATAATCAAGCTGAAGCTCAAGGACCAGACGTCATAATTGTTACCATCAAACTTAACATCCATGATCTGAGTGTTATCTATAGCCATAATAGGCAAAAAAAAAAAAGAGAATAACAGAAAAATGTATGCCTCGGATGATAAAAATACAGTCACATATGCGTGCAAAACAAAAAATGAAGCAAAATGAGTACCAATATGACTATATTTGAAGTCCGAATGAGCCCGTAGCGGCTGGATAAAGAAAATACCAAAAAAATCAATGACGTGGCGACAAATAGCAGCGGATCCAGGTCTGGTCGCGGATCCGAGTTGGGCGAGCACACGCAGATACGCTGTCAGGTTCAAGGTCCGGTTCGGGTCGCGCGCGAGCGCTCGCGCCCGATTGGGCTTGCACGAGCTGTCCCAAGAAATCTGCCCGGGCTGATTGTGCGGATGCAGCAGATCCCAGGAAATCTGGGCACGAACACAGACGCGGCAGATCCCTAGAAATCAAGGTAGGTCACAGCAGGAGGACGGCGGCGCAAGCGCAGCAGGGGGCGCTCGCGGGTGACTGGGCGCGGCGCGACAGGATGAGCGCGCGGGTGACTGGACGGCACAGGGCAGCGGTAGGGCGGCTCAGGCGGCGCTGGGCGGCGGCAGGGCGACTCAGGCGACGCTAGGCAGCTGCAAGTCTGCGACAAGGGTGGATCTGCGCGGGGCAGCAGCGGGGCTGTGACAGGGACAACGGATCTACACGGGGCAGCCCGGGGCTGCGACAGGGGCAGCAGATCGGTGCAGGGTTGCTGTGGGGCTGCGTAGGGGGCGATGGGGATGCGTGGAGGCAGCAGATCTGTGCACGGGGGCACAGCGGTGACACGAACGGGGCGATGGACAGCGAGACTTCAATGATCTAGCGAACAAAGAATAAAAATCAAAGAAAAAAAATTGGATTCAAGCTCTGATACCATATTAGAATCAGGAATTGAAGAGAATGAACCAAAATATTATTAGGGTTTGTATCCAATATTTATAGTACAAAAAATGAAAAAGTGGAAATGACTAATCTACCCTTAATCCTAACATATATACATTTTAACAATCAATATATATATATATATATATATATATATATATATATATATATATATATATATATATATATATATATAATTTTACTTTAAGAAGAAAAAAATCAAAGCATGTAAGAAGGGTAACACGTGTTCCCATCTATAACTTTATATATGTACAATCTTATACATCTCCAAAACTCCAACGAGGTATATATACACAATGTGAAACACGAAACTTGTAATTGTTTTCACTTCTTCCACGAGTGAGTCTTCATTTATGGGAAAAGTATATATGTTTAGTTATTTTAAATATACTTACACAAACACACTCACACAAAAAAAAAAGTATGTAAGAATCCCTAACATTTAATTTCATTATCCAGGAAAGGAGTCAGTAGTGTTGTCTTGGAGAGGTCTGATACCCTTCGAACAACCGGAGCGGCCATCGGAATCCACACCAATGGATGGAGAGCGCTCGACCAGCTCGGCGTCGGAGATAAACTTCGTCAAAAGGCCATTCATGTGCTATTGTAAGCTCCTTTTCTTTTTGTCACTCAATTGTAATAATGTTTTTATGTCACTAGATACGTATCACCAATTTCTACATTGTCAAATTAATGCATGATGAGGGCATTTGAATATATATATATATATATATATATAGTGAAATTAATGCATGATGAGTGGCATTTGAATATATAATATATATATATATATATATATATATGTGTGTGTGTGTGTGTGTGTGTGTGTGTGTGTGTGATACAGTTTTGGTTCCTTTTTTCTTTCCAGGTCCAGGGATGTTAATTTGGACACTGGCACACAAAGGGAGACACCATACGGGACTGGGTATGTCTAAGAGTTTTTTTTTATATGCTGCAATTGTGCTCAGAATGAAACTGGAGAATGATAGTTCACCCTGCATGTAGCTCCATTCGCAATTCACACTGTATTTTTTTTTTTAATGAAAGATATATACTCATCTATCGAAGTATATGCTGTTATATATAAATACGAATTGAAGTATATATTAAGATACACAAATGCATTTTTTCTTTCAGAAATTGAAAAATGCAACCTCATATACTTTGATAGATCTCATACATTTTATTTGACAAGCAAGTTATATGATAGCTAGCTAGGGTAAATTCATGAGTAGTTTGAAACACTTGAGTTTGAAAGACTTGTTTTCTTACCTAAAATGAAAAAAAGAGAGTAAACTTGGAAAGATAAAATATATCAGTCCATGACATGCAAGTGTGGTTACAGGGAAGAAGTGAGGTGCTTGAAGAGGAGTGATCTGATGGAGGTTTTGTTGGATGCATTGCCACCCAAATCCATACGCTTCGGATGCCAAATTATCGATGTTGGACAAGACCCCTTAAGTTCCCTCCCTGTGGCGCGCCTTCATGATGGAAGCATTATCAATACCAAGGTAAAAATTCATGTCTCACTCACATATTTCTATTTAAAATCATCTAGTGAAAATGGTTTGTAAGGGCCCACACCAAGCTTTGATGAGTCCATGCATTGTGCTTTGTTTTCATTTTTCAGGTTTTGATAGGATGCGATGGAGCGAACTCGATCGTTGCTCGGTCTCTAGGGTTGAGCGCACCAAGGCTCTCTTCCATATGTTCAACTAGAGGCTTCACCAATTATCCGACCGGCCACGGTTTCCCTAATGAGTTCATAAAACTACGCCAAAACGGGTTACTCGTTGGGCGCATCCCTGTCGACGACAAGTTGATGTACTGGTTCATCGGTCGGAGACGCCTCCCTAAAGGTAACCATCATGCATTGCACATAAGACAATGTTTGGAAATGAGTTTGAACATATTTTGGAGATTCTGCTTTTGCGATAATTATATTTAATTTAAACTTGTTTCCAAACACCTACATGGGACCATCTTTTGAAGAAATGGAACAACAATATTAAGCTTTCTGAAAATCTATATTAATGGTTGCTTAAACGCTACCCAAGTTTGGATCTCATTATGTATCGTCAGCCTTCAATAAGATATTGACATGTCACATCATGATTTGATGAGATCCAATACTAATTTATAAGTTGTTAAGACAATTGTAAATAACTAATCCATGCGTTGAGCCAGACTTCGAGCTACAGAGGAACCTTGATCTCCTTAAGGAGGTCACAATAGAGCTCCTCGAGGGATTCCCTCAAGAAATCATCGACATGGTGAAACGTAGCGACCGCGACTCCATTATACTCAGCAGTATCAGATACAGAACTCCATGGGACCTGTTAATGAAAAGGCACACAAGTGGCACTATAACTGTCGCGGGTGATGCGATGCACGTGATGGGTCCGTTCCTTGGGCAGGGCGGGGCAGCGGCATTGGAGGACGCTGTGGTCTTGGCGAGGTGCATCTCACGGGCGATGGCGATCACCACTGTCGGATCAGTGGGCCAGGAGAGGTTTGTTGGAGCATTGGAGAGTTATGTGAAGGAGAGGATGGTAAGGCTGATGAGGCTGTCAACACAAGCTTATCTGACTGGGCTGCTGTTGGAGAGTTCTTTTGTAGGTGTGAAAATTGTGGTTCTTCTGATATTGGTTTTGTTGTTTGGTGGAAACTCAGTAGGTCACATTAAGTACGATTGTGGAGAATTGTAGATCCTTTGGGTGGGACTGGTTGTTACATTATTAGCTCTGATTGTTGGGGTTAGGTTTGATGAACCTTTTAGAGGCTGGAGATTAGTGTTCATCAACAAAATTTTATGTATTAATGGTTCAGGAGTGCTGCCTGTACGTAGATCTCACATTCACTGTAAAATCAGTAACCGAGTTGTTAAAAGATTAGCAGGTTTTCGATCTAGAGCGCCAGTCACCATCCGGGCGAGCAGATCCACTACGGCCGGTTGTGGAGTGAGCTTTCCCCACATCTATTTGTAATCTCTGGAGATTACAGTCTCTTAACAAGAGATTAGATCTTGTGTGTGACAATCATAGAGATCAATTTTACTGTTATAACAATGCAAGCACATTTTAACTCTTTTTGTTTACTTTACGTGGTGAGTGTTGATTGGCTAATACAAGAAAACTGTGTTTCAAATGATGACATGCCTACCATGATGTAACAGTATTTACCTATGTATTTAATATCCTCTCTTTTTGAACCCTACACCAAATGTTTTACCAATAATATCTGCTATATATAATTTAGTTCTGCAAAAAATTGACCTTTACAAGAGATATCTTACAGAGAATTAACTCAAGTCGTCCCAGAAACCTTAATACAGTTACATACTTGACTGAAAATGTAAAAAAATATGTATTTAATTTGTTGAAATATATACTTCATTTTTTGTGAATATGTGTATGCCATTGAACAAGTATATACCTTCAAAAGCTTTTCAAACCACATTGGGACTTTAAAAATTACTACAAGAACGACTATCACAAAAGATTACCATATTCAATTTTTTTTGTTAGGTGAGAATAACCACCGTTTCCTGCGACTAAAACACAATTCGGATTACGCAGTAGTGGTTTGGCGAGAAGCATTTCTTTCATTTTTATTGGAGATTTTTTTTATAAGAAACGTTTACTTTGTTTTGTGAACATATTATAGACCTCAATTTAAGTAGTTCGTATAGGGGTCCTATATAATCAAGGCTGTTCCGTTGTATCAAAATTTCCTCACACCGTCCATGGTTGGGGAAAATACAGTCGTAAACAACAAGTCTATTATGTTATTGATTCTCCTTATGCAATGCCTTAAAACAAACCGAATAAAAACTCACATGATTTTAGATACCCACAACAACGAATCCAGGATAAAATACTTATTGGTGTCGCTGCTTACAGAGAAACAAAACCAATTTTCGCAAGCTGAACACATATAAGTAGATCCTACAACTTCATTTTTTCATCCTCCATTGCATCCAGCGGAACATTAAATTAGTCATTATTTGCTGATGACTTTCAAGCTTCCTTTGTTCGTTGGCCAAATTGTAGGCTAGCTTCCAGAAAGTGCATGATGGAATCGCCCCAAGCAAACCTGACCATACATCAACACACCAAGACCTAAAGAATAATTCAATGAAGTGTTTCTGCATCGTAATTTTTATCAGATTAGGTTTTATCAATTTCTACGACTCGAGAAAAGTCATCTCATCTTTTGAAGGTGATCATTCAAAAGCTGTTCATTGGTCATATAATGGTACAGAATGCATGGAGGCTCACATGTCACTCTGGAGCAGTGGGTGATGAGTTTTCAATGAATCACAGATTGAAATGTGGGAGATGAACCATGAAAGCATAAAGCAAATGTTCTACTGGTCATAAAAAATTTCAGATGGATGACGAAAATACTGTACTTTAATTATTTAATGATGGAACATGAATTTCAAACAATTGCATACAGCTCTCGGATGTTTTGATTTGTTTTTAATGTTGGAAAAACTCCGGACGCACAGAATCACCCACAAATTTTTATTAAAAAAACAAGAATTTCAATCAAGATATTTACCTGATTAGTTGGAACTCCACATAGGTGAGAGCTGGGGTAGATTCTCTTCTCCTCAGAGAAACAACAAAGAAGATGCTAGAAACATTTCCTGGGATAGGCAAAATGAATGGTGATGCCATGCACATCATGACCACGATCCAGACTAAATGTTACCCTAGCAATCTCTGTCTGTGAACTTCAGGAAAGGAACAGCCTAAGTTGCAGGGAATGCCATGCACATCATGGTCCCTTCCTCAAGAAGGGTGACTTCTCTTATGTGGAAGATGCAACTGTGCTTGCGAACACCAAACTGAATATCAATTAGCAATCAATCAACCGCAGAAACAAAGTGAGCATAGCCATGCACCAATATATCTTGTGATCTTGCTTATTGTCTTCCTCAACAGCTCTGCTTAGCCATGCTCAACAGGACTTTTCACCCAGTTCATCATTCTTTTTTAACTTTTGTTATTGGAACACAGTGCTGTTATTGTCAATAACAAGAACCTGTCTTGCAATCTATGTAAAGAACTTTACTTAGAAATTGCAGGCCTCCCTGTTAGTGCAAATTTCATCAGTAGAACATGTTAGCTAAACATTGATATTCATGCTCATGTATGATAAGAAAAATGCCCCCTGATATTATTAATTGTCTGATATAAGAAACCTATAATCACAGTGGAAAAACAATCAGCATTTTTTTTTCCTTATTCCAACGCTTCAAATTCTGAATAAGTAAATGCTCCAGAAACACACACACAACCTGGTTCTCTTCTTCTTTTTTTCCATAAAAATCCTTCATGGTGGTCTGTTAAAGATTTCAAACATAATCACATGAGGAATCTTAAACCACTCATCGAAATCTACCTTATCCATAAATATCCAAAAGTGGAACAGAATCATGAAACCACCATCTTTCCAGTATGATTTTTAATGAACATATATTAAAATGTCAGAACCTCGTGGTTCTATTCAAGTGACATGATTTTAATGACAAACACATTTCAATTTGGGTTGTGGTTTTACTTGAAGGGGATTGATGATATGGGTATTTGTAACTGATGAAGTTGTAATTAATGCTCTATCAAAGGTCACATTATCAACAACAAAATTGCTGGAAATCTTTTGTTTGTTATCATCATCAATATATTCTAATGTTGAAGGCAGTCATTTCAAATGTTTACCTAAAATCCCATTAATTAATGCTGGATATAAAACTTATATTCTACACAGAATTTGAAGTACTTCATGTGGTTCCACATTCACTTTTTGTCAAAAGAAAAGGGAAGATCAAGGCAAGAGGCAAAAACACTATTTAGCTCCATCTGTTTTCTTAAGATGCATGGAACATGTCTCTATAGCTTACATAGGCAACCATTTAGAGGTAAAAAAAAAAAAACAATAAAATTGGAAGTTTTCAACATACCAGTTTTGATTAGACCCAGGTAAAATTCAGAAAGTGCAATTATCCTTCAAAACCTGCCTGGCAAGATCCACGGCTCCAGTTTTTTTGTAAATCAAATGTAAATTATAAGCAGCCTCCCGGTTAAGGTTGCAATATCCCACATTATGATTATTTGATGACATTGAATCCTCATTCGGAAGCTTTGGCATGGGGTAGTCCTTCTCATGAATTGCAAGAACCTTCTTATAGTACGAAACTGCCAGAGTGACAAGGCCAACATGTTGACATGCCCGTCCAACATTATACAATGCTTCCTACAAGAAGTTTGTAGAATCATAAATTATCACACTTAGTTACATTTAAGAATCGATATCCTTCTGATACATAAAGCATATGTGACCTACTACTTTCACAAGAAAAGCAATCTGGATTTAAGTAAAAGGAAACCAGATAAAACATTAATGGTCATCGAAAAATTATTAACATTTTAAGAACGGGGAAAAAGTAACAGCTTGTCAACAATGAAACAAAGGGGGAAAAAAGACATCATGTGATGAAGACAACATGTTCTAACATGGGTTCCTCTCCGATGTTATTCATTCATGACAATACGAGCTCTGACCAAATTTTTTTACCACATTATTCCAACCTCCAGAATTACAGGGAGACAACTATCTTCAAAAACCTCCTCGGTTGGTATGCACACAACGCTCCAAGAAGAAAGCCACCCATTAATTTATTTTTTCTTTCCATAGTTGAACAACATGCCCATGTATATGCTTTCAGGTGTCACACTAATCAAGATACAAGGAATGTGTTCAATAATATGAGCCAACATAAGAATGATCAGAAACATCCTATTATTAAACATACATCCTTCCTTGAGAACATGCAACCACGAAATAAACACCGAATTATGAAAGGCAACTCTGATAAACCATACCTGGCTGTTATTGCAAATACGTAAGTAATTATATAGGAAGGCAAAGCCTTGTACCATACACAGGTTCTTATTTTGGACTCTAAATCCAAGGGCTAAATTGATTAAGGAAGTGCCTGCAATAGAGGATACTAATTAGCAAGGGTCCTCGACATGAGGGAAGCAGCAATGAAACTCAGAGATTTCATACTTGCACAGAGGCTGATCAGCGGATTGTCTGGTTGTGCTTTATAAGCTTCCAAATATTCTCTAGCTGCTGTTTGATGTTGGCTAATCATGGAAAATTGATGCCCATTAATAATCATTGGGGGTACACAATCTGGGTATTTATTGCGCACAGCATTCAAAAACTTGGCATGCTTCCCATATTTGCCAACTAATCTGCATCACAGAGGAACAGAGAGTTTTTGAGAAAAACAAATGTGAATATCAAATCAGTTCAATCCTATGGGAAACTGTTAAGTCTGTCATCTTTTCACAACGAAACAAAAACCATGTTGGAAACAACAACATTTCACTTTAAATTAAAAAATAAATCACAAAATCCTCACATTTATGAATGGCTTTGGGCGGAAAATGCATCCAAATCTAGTAGAACTTAAAAAAGAGAGAGAATGAGGGTATGCTATCAGCAAAATATGGAAGTCTTTTTTTTTTTATGAAATGATAGGCCAGCGCCCTTTAATAAATTTAAGGAAGTGGCCCAAAGGGACAGAACAGAAACAGCAAAACAATAACAAGATATGGAAGTCTTAATGGTTGAAACAAAAGTTAATACACCATTAATACAACTCTTAGCCTCTTGTTTATCGACAAACAAGTTTGCCAGCGTCATCCTAGTATGATCTGTGAAGCGATAAACCCTAGTAAAACGATTCTGTTGAAATGATCACTGTTAACACAATGGAAAGAAATGAGCGTACTGAGGCTTGTTCATTCCTCAAAAGTGACATGAGTACAATAAAAATCTTAAATCAAATTCTAGAAAATTTAGGAAAGAGAAAAGAGAAGAGCAAAGAAAATTAAATGGCTCATTGATTGCAATTCATCACACGGAAAATAATATAACAAACCCCTTTATATAATGTGTCTTTATTTCAATGAAAATACACATTTTCCTCCTAATAATGAATGTCACTTTCTACTTTCATTTAATATAGCATAATTCGCTTGGAAAAGGCCTCTGTGCTGTTCTCCAAGTTAAAAAGAACCATACAGATACTGAAATCTGATGAGTTTAGAAAAACTAAAATAAGCACCATAAAAAAATATGTATCAAATTTTTTTTCAATTGGCATATTAAATGGTTAGGGTATGGTTCAATACCTGGAGACAACCTTATAATAGCAATTCCAGGCAGCAACACTGTAAGGACGTTGTTGAACCATATATCTGGCACAATCGTACCCATGTTTGGGATCTGTAGTCTTGTATGCAATTTCTGTTAATAAAAAAAAAATTAAGAAACAGAAACAAACAATAGATTAAATCATCCTCTGAAAATTTTTAAATTTAAAAGGTAAAACTCCAAATCAATCACATTGTTTCCCCTTGTAAATTCGTTTTAGTGGGAAGGCAAGCTTACTATCCACACATACCCATAAGATACACTTTAGTTAATCTACAACACAAACCAAATATTGTAGACATGTAAAAACAATTATACAAGTAAATTCTAGTACTCACGGGCACCCAATGACCGCAGCTCCTCCTTCTCAACTGGAATTGTATTGCTTACAAATTTTAGGCAGTGATTAATTATCTCCAATGCTTCCCAATAACGTTTCAGGGATGCAAGTGCTTTGCATAGCTGCATATTATACACAATAAGCAAGTTAAGAGAAATTTATTGTGAGGGTAACAAGATCAATAAAAACAGTGCGAAGTTATCACCATTGAAGTGTGTGCAATAAGTAATGCCATCAACACTGAAGATACCCAATCAAACTGAAGATCATATTTTAACCACGAGAAGAACATTCAAATCAGAGAAATTGCCATGTGTATTGCAAGTAAGCAATGAAAATTCACATGGTAGGGAATACATTCCAATCATAGTTGCACGCACCGAGTATGAGTGAACTAGGAGATGGGAAGAAAGCCAAGCAATGAAATGCTTATTGTCCAGATCTTGGAACAGATAATTTACTTATCATAGGGAACATGATTTGAGATTAACAGAGGAAGCATTTGGAGGTACGGAACAAGTAATACGGGCAATCCTATCAGAAAAGAATTCCTGCAATTGAACTTATAATATTCTAGTCTGAGAATACTTATATTTTTTTTGTTGTTGGAAAAAAAGGTTGGTCATTACTAGTTAAAGAAGTAGTACATAGCCCAAGGAAAAAGGAAAGAAAAATAAAAATGAGAAGGATATAGAGGAAGACGATGACAACACTGCACCCCTCAAAGGCCGGAAAAAAAAAAAAAAAAAAACTATTCCAAAATAAGAGTTTTCCCCACTCGATTTGGATAGTGGAAGCAGCAGTGGAAAAAATGCCCCCGGTCCGAGAATGCTTAGGATTGGAACTTAGGTCCGTACAATGACCTGCCAGACCTTATAGAATTTAGAAGAGTAGGGTAAAAGTTGGCCAGTAAATATTACAAACAGTATTGTAACTTGGGTGTGTACAATGACCTTCCCAAATTGATACCAATTTTACAAGATTTGGGGCAAAGTTAGCCAGTAAGATATAAGATAGACATGAACCGAAGCCAACCAACACACAGAGCAGCTGATTCTCATTTAAAAACGAGGCAGTGTCCATCCCAACAGGCCATAATCAGTCCAGTCCATGAGCCTATATATTTTTGAGAGAAGGGTAAGAACCCCACCACCAAATTTCATTTCTGAAAAGTGAGCCAAGATTAGAAAAAAAATAGCAAAATTAAAGATGAAAAGGAAAATGAAGGAAAAAGAACTCTCGATAAGCTGTCTAAAGAGACCGCAACTAATGCATGGGCTCTAAATGGTTATAACTCAGATGATCATTCCTCCTCAATCACTAGTCTTCCCTGGTTCATGTGCACAGCATGAGCTCCGGCTCCGAACTTCGCCCAATTTTTGACGAAATTTCAAGCCCATCCCATATATTCCTCAAACCTATCAGCCCGAATAGTCCACTAACCTATTAATAGCCCATTTATATGGATTTCCATTTAACCAAGCATTGACCATTCTACTAATGAACTCATCGTTATTGTTTGTGGTTCCTTGGCAGTGAACAGTGTTTGTGGTCAAGTCTTATATAACATATAAATCCAGAAAAAATAAAGCATTTCTCGGAGGTTTTACAGAAGTCATGTCATACTGACGAGTTGTAACTTACTTGTGCCTTTAAGATTCTCTTTGGGAGGCAATATATCCATATGAATTAAAAATATCAATCCAGAATATTCAATCGTACAAATTTGTCAAGCATATAGGAGGGTTTATTTGCAACTGTGTATTTTCCTTTTTCTCCTTCCAAACTTCTCTCCCCAAACTTGTTTCATCAATCATATTCAAGTTTTATTCAGAGAACTGCACCAAGAGGCATATTGAATGCAAAATTTTTGAACTCCAAACAATAGATTAAAGCATGACCATGAACACATGTCATTTTAACCCTCTGGCCACACTTGATGTGACAGATGCACACCATATGTCATCCAAGTGTGGCGAGTGCAGTGCATGTGCTAGTTTCTACATGAAGTTTCTAGAAATTGAAGCTTGAAAGGGGAGGGATTTGGCCATAAATAAGAGTCCATTTGGACCCCTAAACATCATCAAATAACATCAACTCTATAAAATCTATACACTCACTTAAACCTCTCTTTCAAAGCTCTCTACCAACTCAGATCACTCTTTCCCGAGATACTTGCACCCCTCTCGAGGTCTATGTGAGATCTGGCGAATTTGTCCACATACAATTTCATATTGTATGGAAGAAATGCAATAGAGAATGTTGGTCATGGATACCCAAAGAAAGCTTATAGCCATTGCCTGCGGGAATCTGACAAGACAACAATGGCACAAGGTGACCTTACTAGATGACTTGTAGATAATATGCATCTTGTTGGATTCCCTAGTTTCTGTGAAGCATGAAATGGATTTCCAGACTCCAGAAAGCTCCTGATAATTTGTAGGAATCTTCCAATCCCTCTCTGCTATTTCTCTTGGCCGTGGACTGACACCAACCAAAACAACCAACTCACGCTACTACACAAATACGAGTATCCCATGGAGGATTCTTGAAAACATGTATTTCTGCTACAGACACTACATGACCATGTCCAACACTAATACTCATTTGTGACTATTTGATAAGAAATAGATGACATTACTGAGTACCAACCGCAAGAATAAGCTGATAGTGTTCCTCATCCTTCAAGAGTTTAGGCAGGGGAGGTTCCCATAATGCTTCCTGTTCAGAAGTATTAAAGGAGTAAAATAACCAAGAGTGATGACAAAAGGATTCACTATAAAAACAATAATGAAAAGCCAAAAGATATTGTAAGATACCGATTTCTCATCTTCAGATTCATCACTATGCCAAGTCTGCCCAGCAGCCAATGCTGCAGCCTTTTTTTCTTCCTTAATAGCTTCTATTTTCTTCAATGATTTCTTTGCTCTATATGCCCTGACCCTGAAGAAATAGCTCATATAATCAACATGTACGCACTCATGTAAAAAATTTAAAAAGATATGCAAAAGATACATACTAGAGCTCATAAAGCATATTAAAAAGATAGCGGTAACATAATGCAAACAACTTCCAACATTGTAATATCAGAGGCTGAATGAAGACCCGGTGCGCAGGATTCCCTCTTCTCGATTTTCTCAACTAATTTGTGAAGCTCCCTCTCCCTTAAAGACTAGATGTTTTATACAGCTTCCCTCCATGGGTAAAGTCATCAACAAATCAAATCATTTGGGATAATGACGATAACACCACTAGTGAAGAAACTAAAGAACGCTTGTTCTTTGGTTGCTCTTTTGGCTCTCATAATTGGCTAAAGGGGGGTTTAGCTCTCGGCTAACCATGCAATTTTATCAACCTTGAAGGCATGTGGGAGTGGTTAGAGAAGGAAAAGATGAGGCCATTCTAATAAGGCTAACTTTCAAGGCCTTATACCTCATGTGGCATGTTGGACAATTTGGCACTCGTGGAACGAGCTTATTTTTCAAAAGAAACGACCATATGTAGAAAATGTTTGGAAAATCATCATGGCATCTCATAGGGCTTTGGTATCAGTGATTCTAAGAGAAGAAAAAGTACCTTCTGTAATGGGGACTAACTTGGAGAGGGTAATTGTATTGCACGAGGGTAAGGTGTTAAGACACCTTTGGGTTTCCACAGTTTTTTCTTTCTTTGTAATTGAAGATCCCTCATCTCCTTTTGTTTGAGGAGCATATGAATTGCTCTATCCCCTTTTCAGAAAAAAAAAATCATTGTAATATATAACTTTTGGTAACAGATGACCTTGCCAGTCCTATTACTACATCTTAGAAATTCAATAAAAAAGTGTGAACCATGTTCCAAGGTACCAGCACCATAGATTCTTAAACCATTCAAAATTTTATCTTGGAAGAATTACTACAGTCGTTTTTCTTGAACTTGTCATATGATTTGTCTAAGAAAAGCACCCAGATGGGGCACCAAAATACCTTCAGTGTGGGGAAAGCCGGTCAGACACAATAAAAGCATATATCCACAAACCTCTCATGTAATTTTGTTTTTCCTTTTACTTTGTTAACTCTGCTGTAGAACAAAAAACCCAGAGAAACTACATATCAGAAGTGTCAAATGATACACCATTTCCTATAATTGTGAAACAATACCTACAGGTATTTAATGATACCTATAGGTACCCAACCAATGTGAGTCCAACACAACAACATAACTCTGCTTATATATATGGCTTAAGTCATTCAGAAAAGCATTCTCATGAAACTAGGATATAAATTGGGTAGCACTCTGAAACTGGTAAAGGTTCTATCACTTTCATCGTAACCATTCCAAAGTCAAGTTTGCAAATATCATACTTTAAACTTACATCTTGTTCACATCATGAACCACTTTGAGAATGAGAGATGAGCCATATAAAGGTTATATATAATTTCCTGGATTTCAAGTCATGTTGAACTCTATCCATGACTGACAGGAATGCAGATTCACACAATTATTTCATTACAACATCATGCCTCCAAAAGGTGCTGTATATGACTCCGTGCCTGAGAAGCATACATTTCTTTCTTTTAATAAAAAAACATATATATTTCCCTTTCTTTTTTTCTTTTTTTTAAAAAAAAAATACATTTCCATATCGCCAAAACGTAAAGAGAATAGCTCTTCAATTTATGGCATCATCTATCATCACCTCTATTTGTTAGGGAATTTGTCATAAAATAAAGACTTCTTCCACATTAACAAAAAGAACTCACAAAGAAAAGGCTTTAGTTAAAGAATGTCCTTCAGATTAAAATTCAGATATAGTCGGGTAGAAACTCACTTATCCGATGGATGTGCAATTGGAGTGAATCCAACAAATACATCATCATCTTGATGATCATCCAACAATTTTGACCTTTCAATTAAGACACTTCTAGTAAGCCTTTTCTTTGTTCTAACCTGCATCCAGTGAGAATATAGAGTGACAAAACAACAATGGGGCACCATAATAATTTCAGAAATATATCTAGGAAGAATGCAAATCTATATAACAAAAAATAACTTTTTGAATTACAGAAACGTTCTCACAATGAACAAATCAACTCCCATCAGAAACCTTTCCAGAGCCAATGTTCCTCAAATATTCATCTACTGAGGCAAAAAAATAAGCAATGCATCCTTCATTAATTTTGCGAGGACTTCCCAGGAGATCATCCATCTCACTACTACTCTAACCCAAACACGCTTAACTTTGAAATTCAGAATCTTTTGATGGGATCCGGTACATTAGTGCTGGAATGATCGCACCCATTTCTAAAATTGGATGGCCCATGATCCTTTCAATGTCAAGAGCGAGAGGTTTTCGCTGCTCTGTGAAGCCATCATTACTTTTCCAAAGATTGGTAAAGGTATTTATCCCAAACGGACATGACTTCTGCACCTTGAGCAGCAAACAATCAGGGTTTTGTTGTCTTACATTAAATGATTTGAAATATTTTCTCTCAGGTTTGGTGCTTCTCATTCCTCCAATGATCCATATCTGATGGCCATCTGGAATTGGCAAAACCTACCTACCTCATGCAATGAATACATGTTTCTTCTCTTCTTTCGCCTTATTATTTCCATATTTAAGTGGAGACGGAAGATACAGCAGCAATCTTCTCAAACCTAGGAGGTGATGTACATATCGCAATCAAGCACGGGAACAACCAGATTGCAACCGATCTGATTGAGAATTTGATTGAAGCAATAGGACAAGCAACACTGAGATGACAATGAGAAAACAAAACCAGACAATTTAAGAATTTGTAGTTACCATCATTTTCCTTTGGACTAAAAGAACACTTGAGACTTTTAAACAGCCTTTTAATCATGTTTTGTAGGAGTCGAACAGTATAGGTGAGACGTGCTGAACCATGCAATTCAATTTAGAATTAGGTGATTTATTGCCCACTATACAACTAGAATACTACATAGTATTAAATGATATCATAATATATAATTGTATGCATACGTAAAAACTCAATTACATATTGACCAAAAAAAAAAACACAATTACATGAAAATGCTCCACCATCCAATGTTCAATGAGTATTCAAAAAATGGCCAAAATTCATGTTCTTCTTCATCCTTTTTTATCCTTTTTTTTTTGGAGACCAAATGTAATTGGAAAAGTGTTCGACTGATAACATACTTCCAACTAGATCATTAGAAGGCCTCATTTGGAGACGTGTCATCTTTCTATAACTTTTCTTGCAGCTCACAAAATTATATGCCCAAAACATTATGACCATCCAATCATTCAAAGATGTAACATACAACATTATATACATCACTTTTATGACCATGGTTGGGAGTGCACCACTGAAGTTTTAAGGTTGAAACATAGAAAAAGGAAAGGAAAAAAAAATCTAGGAAACAAGGAGTTTTGCATGAACAAGAAAAGGAAAATAACCCCCACAACCACAAGTTAGGGAACCTCGGAAACCAATAGGGCCAATGCCATAAAGAAACACCAATCCTCACCAATTGAATTCCACAAACCTTGAGGCACCCAAGGATTCCTCCAACATGTTTTTCCATGTACACTTGCCTCCCCTTAAAACACTTTTTCATTGTTAGTCAACCAATTCCAGCATAAGGCATGTAGAATTATTTTTTGCCCATTATCCATTTTGTTGATGAGCAAAAGAACCTCCATGTATGATGAAGAATCTTGAAAGACACCCACTTCCCAAAACGCAACAGTTGTTGGGAGTAATTAAGAACAAATAATACCGGTTATTAAATATACGACAATCTTGAGGAATATGAGGTGAATAGCAATAGGACACTCAGCAATCACCAAACTATAATATGAAATGGGATAATGGTTATTATTATTATTTTTTGTTGGTGTGGGGGAGGATGACAAATAATTGAAAGAGCGGCTGAAAAGAGCCAAACAAAGATTTGGCCAAATCACCACACGTTGGCAGAATTAGGTTGCCTTACACTTTCATCTTTAGAAAGAAAAAAAAAACACAAATCGTGCATATAGAAAATCCATGCAATTTAAGTAATCATGCAATTATGCTATTACCTTTTGATTTCGAGTTTCAACAAACAATGTCTCACGAACAGGTGACAAGATTGCATCAACAAAGTTCTCAAGCATTCCTTTTGAGTGATAAATTTGAGCAAGGCGCATTCTTATTATCCCACATAGCCAGAAGGGTTTGGGGCCCCATGAATTTCGGTCTACACCAGATTCCATTAAAAATCAGAAGAAAACAAAAGGCCAAAGATTTCTTTGTATACCATTGTAAAGGCCCCAAATGTGAATTGTGAAGTATTGGCAAAGTACCTAAATCTTTAGGGGCCGAAAGCAAACTGATTGCTTCATCTTCTTTTTTCTCTTCAATAAGAAGGGAACACAGGATTAGACGTACATCCACACTGTTCTCCATTTTAGACAGAGCTGCAAGAAAGGAGAGTAATTTAGAATCATTTATCATACTTGGAATTATTCTGCCAAAAATGTAACAATTAGGTGCAATAGATGATAAAAAAAAAAAGCCGAAAACCAACTATGATGGAGTAACAAGCATAATTGGCAGGGATGTCCAGAATACATCATTTAACATATTTTTGAATTAAGAATAACAACATAACTTGAAACTTTATGATTTGAAAAGGAGAGTACAATGGGTGTTTGAATCGATGAGCTGGGGGCTATCTCTCCCAGGAATGCTCAGGTTTTTGGCTGAAGGGTTGAAGCCTTTCAATTCAAGATAACTTATCAATTAAAAGAATGTTGTAGTTTGCAAATTTTTATTGCACAAAACACATATTCACATGTGCAATGTTATATATTTCTATAGCTCATCATAATCAACTATGAATGATGTGTTGATTATTTAATAAATATATATAATTTGTCTTTTTAGAATTTGACGAAATTTTCTTATAGTTTAATTCTTTGTATATTTTCTTATTTTCAGACCTATAATAGACCAAATTGGTAAAGAAAAAGAGTATGGCTGACTTGGTGCACAACAGGTTGATTCAACTCCATTGAGTTATTTCGGATTTTCATTTTTGAATCAGTTTCATAAGTTGCATCAAATCACAGCAATGCAATTTCTCAGGGAAGAAAACTCACCTGAACTGGCCAGGCTATGGGATTCACCCCAATTTTAGGTTGAGTCATTTGAGACAGCTGGATGAACCAGTGTTTAAAAAGGCCAAGTTGTCATGTGAATAAGATATAAGAAAATAATCTTAAAATAATTATAGGTTCATCAAAATGGAAAAAAACTATAACTCTATTAGCAAATTTGTATTCAACTATTCATGTATTTTAAAGTTTCCACAAACCTTTTGTATAAAGGGTGATTAATTCGATAGAAAAGATGGATTTCTAACAAATGAATAAATAAATTCTTTTGTCATTTCCCATCATTCATTGGGAAAAAAAAAAAAGAGCTAGTAATTCTTTTTAGAAACAGAAAGAAACTTGCATGATTCCATTTCCCCCAACCATAAAGCCAAAGGACTTTATGGTAATAGTACAAAATTACAAGTTTCATAAAGCATGAAATTACATTGTTGAAGCCTTGAAGGTTGTTTCAACAATATCTGAAAATAAAACTGAAACAAGTTTCATTTTTTATTTTCAATAAATCAGGAAACAAATGGCCAAATAACCATTATCATACTCAATTTCTTTCACAAATGTTAATTGAGGCAGACTACCTTTATAGAAGTATGGGGTTGCTTTTGCATGTTCCTTCGATGATAAGTAACACTGAGCAATTTTCAAATGTACATTGCCCTGCAAAAATTGAAATGTACCTCACTAATCAACATGATGCTTAATTATTCAACAAAAATAATATACAACTAAACCAAGTGTTACAACCTCGTGTCCAACATCTCATGCCTATGTTGGAACATAGGCATGCTTGAGTATATTTTACAGAATCACGAAGAAATAGGAAAGAGCTATTTTAAGTTGTGCTAGTTTTATTTTCTTTAAAAAAAAAAAAAGTTGTGCTACTTTTATGATATTACTTCCTCATCAGGAACAAAGTACAATGATCACCATCATTATCCTTCCTATAGTTGAGATGTTAAAGGGAATTGATTGAAATAGAAAAATTAACATAAATCAACACACTTTGTCGAGGAAATATCTATAATTCCATTGACAATCAACAGACAAAATTAAACTAACAATAGGCACGATGACGATACTACCTTCCCACAAATAGCAAAGTAAAAGATTTTTGTCTGACAAAATCTCAGCATATAGAAAAATCGGAAAAGGGTTATAATGTTGAAGGAGCCAGGAAGAATTCAATTTTATTCATGCCTACCTGTGTCTGAACTCTAAAAAAAATGTACAGATGCCAATAATGTTTTGCAAGAACTAGATGAAATCAGCTAAATTTATCAAACTATATATATTTTAGAGGAAGGTGAAGTCAGATACACTATCAAACAATACATCATTCAGAAGCCAATATTGGTAAAAATTAAAAGGCATATCATGACGTCATGGCAGGAAAAAGAAAAGCTTAGAGATCGATTAGATATTGCACATCTCATCTTACATTCTCATGTATATTTGCAACTTCTAGCATAAAATAATACTTCAGTGCATAATCAAAATGCCCAAGTTCGAAAAACAAGTCAGCAACTTCAGTAATCCGCTTGCCATCTCTTCCAGCATTCTCTACTTGCAGATCCCTGAAATGGAGCTGGAAAAGCAGTCTTATTAACATAAAGTAACCCATAACCAGTTTGACATGTTACATGCATCAGAAAAGAAATTCTCATTATCAATTATTCAAGCTCAAATATCATCCACACAATAAATGAATAACTGCAGGCGCATCATTGGGTATGTGTAAGCATATACACAAGAATGTAAATGCACATACAACATTGCTTGTCTAGTTACCACAACAATGAATAGAATACATAATACACTGGCAAGGAGCATGAAAACTGAGCACACCTAGCAGAAGATGGGAAATGTAGGCAAACTTGTCTGAAGAAAATAATATTGAACAGCAATATTGATATAAAGAGTAAAGATAGAAGGCCTCCAACCTGAGCCTCCTCAAGATTTCCAAGGCAAGCATGGCACATTCCTGCCTTAACAGTCAAATATGATGGTAAATCCTTGCCAGAGCAAACCACTGATCCAGCATACTCAATGTGTTGAAGCGCTTTAAGATGCTCTTTATTTTTCATGAGCATCTCAGCAAGAAGATCAACTACACCAAGGTCAGCTTCTGAAGCATGAACTTTAACATAATCCTCCAAAATACCAATTGCTCTATCAATCTGGCCATAGGTTCTGTGCATCTGAAAGAAATCAATGAGAGAATACTCATTTCTATCACTGTACAATGCTTAAATTTATCTAGGAATACAAACTATTCTATCTAACAGAAACCAGTGAACTGAAAAAATAAAATAGTCACCCAATTTTCAGATTTAGGCATTGGCAGAAGGTTCTAGTCCTGCTAAGATTGGGAAGCTGTGATGCATGGTAATCTGTAATAACATATTTGTGCCAGATACCCAACACCATACTTCCAAAAATTTTATGGACACGAGAAGCCAAAATATATTATAGTAACTAATCATAATGTAGTATATGTCAGATGAATGACTATGCAATAACATAAGATGTAATATGTTCAAAATAATATTACAAACCTCAATTTAGTGCAATAAAGCATAAAAAATGCATTATTATGCATGTAAAGGAATCATGCTAGTATTTTGGTACACAGAACAATTTGATGCATTTATACCTATGACCTAAAAATTTAGAAATGCCAGTCATTTATTTCCCTCCAATCTACAATGAATAACCAAAGGTAGACTGAGCAACTGGAGGAGCAAAATGAGTCAAACGATGGGTACTTTTACACTTTGGAGAAACATAGTATCCACTGGTTTACATGGATGTTTACTGTTTTTTATAAAATCTGGTCGCATTCCCATCTTTTTCTCCAAAAATTACAAAAACAAAAAAAAAATGATATGTGCATTTAAGTTAAAAAAAGATTAGAACATCATCAGAGTGAAAAATCATATAATCAAAAACAAAAACAGAATCTATCATAACTCCACACAACCATGTATTCATGCAATTTCTATAATAAAAAAATGATATGGTACAATTATTTCCATCCTCTTCAATGATGCTCTACCATCTTCTAAACATTTCTAAAGTCTACTTTGGCTATCTTTGGCATATCAGAATTTGTGAGATTTCCAATCAAGGTCAGCAAGACAATTAAAAATTATTAAAATAAAATTTTCCTGGATACCAATTCTGCACCCTGACAGAATGAGAATGCAATTGAAACAGAATTCATAAAATGAGCAAGAAATTAGGAAGTTCATGACGTTAAAGGGAGCATTCTATGCTAACTGGAGATGCAAAAACATAGCAAAGGGAAGGTTTCAAAGTTGAATCTAAATATCACCACTAAGGCTAATACTGCTACAGATTCACCTCAAGGGATCCATCAATGAATGAAAATGATATATCTTTCAGTAAGAACAAGCCATATGAAAAAAATTCAGTGCCGAGCAAAATTTGTTGAAAAGGTTTTCTCCTCCTCCCCAAACCATCATTCCTTCCCCTGGCACATATGCAGTACCAGACGGCCCGGGGTAGAATAATATATATGTAGAAAAAAATTTCTAGCTTGGTGAAGAATATAAAAAAATATGAAATTCTACAACATGTCAATGCAGCCATTTTCGTTGCATAAGCAAATTAAAGACAAAAGTTGCCAATGTTCTTCATATAATCCCCTCCTATGAGGCACATGCACACAAGTACATAAATATTTATCATGAACAAGTTTGCAGCTTTCTGCAAATATACAGTAGTCCATAGATGGAAAGTGCAAACAACAATGTTTCACATGTTAACTTTCGTCACCAACAGCAAGCTAAATCTGACATTATATTAATAATATAATGGAGGAAAAAGGAACCTTTGCAGCCATCTTGCATGCATTAACATTCGCAGGACATATCCCTATTATTTGATCATAGGTCTTTGCGGCTTTTTGATAATCTCCGAGTTCAAAATATAGTTTAGCAAGATTGAATCGAAGGGTCAGGTCTTTAGGGTCTGCTGTAATTGCTTTAGAAAGGCACCACCTGGCCTGACGAATATTCCCTTGCTCTCTGCATTAGAAAAAAAAAAAAACAGATATCAGAGGTGATGCACAGATTTCCATTTAACACAAAAGCTGAATCCTTATTCCTGTACATGATAAAGATGAGAACATGGGTTGAAAACAACTCAACATGTACAAATAAAGGGAATGCAATGGCAGATTCTCTAGCAAGGAGGGGAAGAAAGCTCATCCAAATTGTGATTTTGTCTTTGCATTGGCATCAAGAAAAAAACTCAGTCCCCTTGAGTTATAATTCTGTCAATGTATCTATTTTAGTAGTTTGCTCATGTAACTTTCAATACAAGGGAAAACCACACAATCCCAGATATGCACTTTCTAATTCCCCCATAGATATTCTATTTTGACTCAAAAATAAAACAATTAACCAATTTTTTATTGGATAGTCAAAGAGATGTCAATCCTATATCAAATATGCCTTCATACCTCCTAGACTCCTCGTCTAAAACACTATCCAAGTCAAGGGAAGTTTAGGTTACTCCCTGTTTACATGAGTGTAAATACACATCCATTGAGGACAGTTCCTTACCTGCAAACTGATATTATCAAAGAATTTCATGAAAGACTGTGAGAGAGAGAGAGAGAGAGAAATATGACAAATAATATTTAATGTACATAAAATATATTTATTTAAGAATCTTTTCCGAAGCTCACATGGACCAGGTTACAAGCAACTTCCACAAAGATGGATCCTTGGTAGTCGAACGAAGGGCAGCAATCATGCAATAATTCAGCGCCCTTTTTCTATCTCCCTTAGCATTATGGACAAAACCAAGTGTATGGTACGTTTCAGCCAAATTTGGCGCCAGCTGTACGACATTTTTCAGCAAACGAATAGCCTGCATCTCAAATTGAATGATGGTATTCAGCAAACTCTGCAATTTATTTATTTGTTCACTAAGCACATGATCATTTAAACTTGGGGCCACACATGGTATAACCTTGTGCCTCAAGCATGTTGCTCATAAAGCAACACACAATGTTCCATAAGGTGAATGGAGAAGGATAGTGTGCCAACAGAATGTGAATTTGTAGGTGCAAGTCAAAGCAATTAGGGGAAGTAAGAATGGCTCCAGTTTTCTATACAGTGAGAGATCATCAGACGCTCGTAATCATCACATGATTGTTTTATCACAGTTGCCATTGTTCTTTAATTTAAATGTAACCACACATTATTATTTTGCGTGTGTGGAGGCACACATTATTATTTTGCGAGTGTGCAGGCTATCCTATTCTTTGGCCTTCTTTGATACATTATTATTTTTTAAGTTTGTACGGAGATCCCTCAGGGCATTCTTCTGTAATTAGAATGCTCCTACAAAAAATTGTAACCACACATTGATGAAATATCATAGCTAAATTTCTTTGAGAAAAAGAGGGAGCTCACTACCTAAATTCTATAGGAAATAAAAGAAAAACAGAGCAGAAGCTCCCATTAAGGACTATTAAAGTTAACTTCCAAATGTTGGAGAGTATGTGTATAAAACACATGTCAAGCACGTGTACTTTTTTCCTAGGACAAACAACCAACTTCCAACTAAAACCTTGGCTTAGGATTTGCAAGCATAGAATATGAAAATTGTAGGATTAGTTCATCTCACCTCATCGTAGAGCCCAGAAGCATAATGAAGGGTGGCATCACGAAGCATTCTAGTGATTTCAGGGTTCAGTTTATTCCTTGAACCTGTCCTTCTTCCCCTTTTCTTTAGCTGCAAAAAGAAGAGCAAGGATTCATGAATTAATTATCTCAATAAACAAGTACAAACATTGTATCAATGCAATACAGGAAAGGTCTAGTGATGCATTGCATCATGAGATAGATCTGCCAAAGTAGTTGTAGATATATGAGGCTTAGTAATATACTTGTGCAGGACAGTTCAAAGTATATAATATTTCATACAAACATTTGTATCATCGGTGTGATGTCAAGTGTCAATGTTAGAATGTCAAGTTCAGGAGCACCAACTCTCACTATATTCTCGTGAAAGACTTGGGCTGGTTTGGCAAGGGGATAAATGAGGGATATATCATTGAAGAACAACTTATCATGTTTGTTATAAAAAATAATCAAGATAAAGAGGGGACAGTTATCCAAATTTTTAATGAAAATAAGAATATTTTGTTCAACCTATAGATCAGAATAAAATTTATCCATTCTTTTTATCCTGGTTTTGACAAATATGAACAAGAAAAAAACTGATAGACTCTATCACCTAAAATTAGGACAAATTATCCTCAAAATCTTATCCTATTCCCAAAACTAGCCGTAAGGTTCATAGACAAAAAAAAATTATTTATTATTTTTTGAGAAGTTCATGGACAACATGTTTTTTTTTTTTTTTTTTTCCGGAGAGACCCCCCATGGCTGATCGTCCAGTCAAGCTGGGAAGACTACCTCCGCCTGTTTGTCCCGGTCTCACAGAAAATTCTTTCAAATAATCACCACCAAACAGGTGGGTAAGTCAGTATCAAGACTCGAACTCTAAACCTACCTTAGCATAGGTTACGCCTTGAACCGTTGTGCTATGGCCAATGGGGACTCATAGACAACATGTTACACCATCAAAATTGATAAAAACCGATTGGAAAAACTTTCATCACTAGTAAAGTGTTCGTCCAATGAAAAATCAGGACCAGCTAAAGCGACTCATGGTTGGAAAACCAAGGATAAAGTAGAAAATGATACCTTGCCTGATCTTCTCCTGTGTGATCCAAGCTCCATGGCTTCCATTATTTCATCCATGCTTGCACCAAAAAAATCCTCTTGCCTAGGCTTCTTCACAGACTCATCACTACAAAAGATTCATCCGATTATTCCATTAAATAATATCAGATAGTAGTTATGTAATTATGGATAAAAATCTGACTGTTATATTCACTTTTCTTCACATGATTCAATTTTTCTTATAAAAATAAAAAGGGGGGACTTTACCATTGCCGGAGTTCGTCAAGGGCCTTTCGCTTCCTCTGCTCGTGTTCGAGGCGCTCGAGCCTCTCGTAGAGCTGGAGACCACCCTCCGCCGTCCCGTCGCCCTCCACGAAGTCCAGAGGGTCCACTCCTCCATCGAAACGGAAGGTGTAACCTCCGTCCTCAACGTCATCCTCTTCCTCTTCTTCTTCTTCTTCTTCTTCTTCTTCTTCTTCTCCGACTTCGTAATCGATATCTTCTTCTTCATCATCATCTTTTCCGCCAAACGCTTCTCCTCCTTCTCCCTCCGCCATTAGAGCTTCTCGAATGTCCGACATTAGGGTTTAATTGAACCTTGAAATTCTGATGAAGCGGAGGAGACGAGCCTGTTTGAAGAGAATCATAATCCTAAGTTAATAAATTGTTTAAATAAATTTTAAGAAAAAATTCGATCTATCTCTCTGAAATTTATGAAAATAAAAAAAAAAAAAAATTACTATAAAATTTATAAATCCTCTTATATCTCTATCTTATTAGATAATATTTATTTTAGTCCATATAACTAATTATATGTGTCGTTAACCCTAATCATGCATGGTAAATTACTATTATACTCTTTTAAAATTTATTATTTTCTTTGTTAGAAAAAATCGATATAACTCCCTAAAAATTTATGAAAATCCATAAAAATGCTTGTGAAATTTAAAAATCGTCTTAACTCCCTGAAATCTTCTTAAAATCGTAAAAAATCCATGTGATTATCTAAAAATATATACTGATTTATTTAAATTTTATTAAACAAATTATAGTTTTATACTCGAGGTATTGTGCTTTTTATTGATAATAATTTTAAGTTAAGAATGTATTACAGAATTTTGATTTGGTTTTTAAATTGTTTTCTTTACTGATTTTTTAATGGAGTTAATGAAACTGTAATTTTTTTTTGTTCAATCTCTGTAATGAGATTGAAAGGAAAAAATATTAAAAAATGACTCAATTTTGTAGATCAATTGAGGTTCAACATAGTTTTTTTTTAGACGAGAATGACATTTCAGGACATTGGGATGTTGAAAAATGACAGGGGTATTTTTGTCTTACAAAAGAACTAAATCTGATTTTATAAAGTTTATAGGGATTGAATCAAATTTTAGTAAGTTTTTGAGGACTTATTCAATATAATCTTGACTGGGAGACTAAATTTGTTAACCATATACATTTTATGGGGATCTAGAATGATTTTCTGATTTTAGAGTAACTTTTGTGATTTCAAGAAGATTTTAGGGAGTTAAGAAGATTTTTTTCTAAATTTTAAAAGGGAGATTAGAATTGAGAGATTGGGATTGGAAATCTTTGATTAAGGGGATTGGAATCTTACTCATGAGGTGGTATTCCCTTATCCCAATCTAGATGGATTGAAAAAAAAAAGATATTTTTACTCAGACTCTTCATTTCCTTTGACATATATATAAATAAATATGTGTACATATTATATATATATATAATATATGTAAATATACATTTTAAATTCTTTTAAATGTTATTCGTTTGGATAAATAAAACCAAAATTTAAAGCATTTGTTATTCATTTGGATGAAAACAAATGAATGACAATTTAAACGGATTTAACACCGATTGCAATCCTTTTTTTTTTTTCAAATCACAATTTGTTAAAGGAAATGGAAATATAGGATAATTAAATAGGGTTTGTTGCTATTGTACCACTAAATATTTTTATAAATATACATATATATACAAATATATATATATATATATATAATATATATATATACATAATATAATATACATATATACATATACATATGTGTGTGTATACATATGTATATATGTATACATATATATGAGTATATCTATTATTACTTATTAAAAGGATTATGTGACCTAGTATTTTTATTTCTCTTTTTATCCTCCTATAAATTTAGCAATTACTTATATACTATTTATTCAAATTTAAGATTTCAAATTACATTTAAATAAACTTAAATATATTTTAAGTTTTGATTATTAGATTTAGACCGCGTTTGGTTCGGCTGAATGCTAAATTTAAGCACTGAATTATTCAGTGCTGATTGTATAAGTGCTGATTGTTTTATGCGGTTCAGTTTAAAAAACTGTTTGGTTCAAAGAAAAATATAAGCACTTATTCAGATAAATGTGTTTGGTTCACCACTTAACAATAGTGCTTATTAGAATAGTATTTTGGTCTATTTAATAAGTACTGAATGTTATTTTGATGTTTAGTTGAATATTTAAAAAACGTGCTTATTTTTTAACTATTTCAAAAATGTGGATTTGTTCTCCGAAATATGTGTCCCACTTTAAAGAGTGAATATTTCATAAACTTGAACCCAATAATATTCATATAGTTGTAAATCGTGTCATTCTAAAATTCAAGCACTAATCATTTTTTTTTTCTGATCGATAAACATGGAAATACACTTCACCATATTATATCCAAACATTAAAAAGAATTCAACCAATAAAATGAAAACATGAACATTTCAGACTTGTCAAGCATGGGGTTATGCGAATATATCACATGATATAAAGGAGCTGCATATCATTTCATCTTACAGTAGAGGTCTTGTAACTATTACAGCATTTTACGTCCCATAATTTAAAATCCATTAATCCCTGAATACATACAGACACTCATAGGTTTATGGAACTATTGTAATCACGAAAAAAGATCACAAACACCAAAAACATACAACAAAGACATGCACAACATCTGAAAATCATAATTCATGTTCGCCCTTAACTTGCATTTGCCTCCTCCACTCTGTTTCGGATTGGGTGTTGGTTATCCACGAGCTTGTGCATCCTACGCGCATAGTCCACCCACATAAAACAATGTGAATGTTCCTGCAAAAATGCAAACAAAACAAATTTTTAAGCATGAGAAACCCAAAATTATCTGAGTAATAAATTAGTGGATGTAAATAAATTCAATGGATCACTGACTCACAAGTCTAGCAGAGCACTTGAAAAACCATCGGCCATACATTCCATATAATCATTGATTCACTATAATGGGATCTGCTTAAACACATAATCTGCCAAAACCCAACTTAACATGGAATACTGGAAAATATGGATCGTATGCAAACATCAATTCATGTACAAAAGCATGATTCTTCTTTGTAGCTAAAGTTTACCTAATTCATAAAATAAAAAATGTACAAAGGCATGATGGTAGTAACGACATAAGATAACCACGCCACACAAGCGCATCTAGAAAACAGGAAACATCAAGCACAGTATCACATTCCATAATCTACCCCTAACAAAAAAATTTGATTCCCTTGTACTCTAGTAAAAACCATTTTAATCCAATGTGATGGAAACTGAAATCCTAATCCCAAATTCAAAAGACAATTCAATTTAAACATTTTAATACACATAATATAAGAATTATGAATGCAAATGTAATGGATCTAAGTACTATAATGGATGCCATTGGTAAATAAAAACATACAACAATTAATATATTCACATCTACCGTAAGGAACATGGTACCAAGGGATCAAAACATAAAAAATCTTTTCACATGAACTACCATTTTCAATTGCAATATTAATAAGTTTTATTGATAAGATCATAAAAGGAGAAGGACAGTTGTTATTCAAAAAGATGGACTTCCTGATACTAGTTAGTTCCAAAACCTTTGTATGTGCATTATCCTATCCATTTTTTTAAAATGTTTATATTTGTGCAATGGAAGAGCAAAGATAATCCATACAAGGTGATCTAAACCTAACTCCCCTCTATACAGTGGTATGGAATCCTTGGGCCAAGAAGGCCAAGACTATGGTTGACATTGCATAAATCATTTTGTAGGTTACTTTTGTTTCACTAGGATATTGGTGCTCTGTAACAATATTTGGTAACCACAAAAATGTCATTCACCATAGAAGAAGAACAAGAACATGAAGAGCTTCATCTTAATATGAAGATTAGAAGTTTTTGTATCATCAAACCTTATAATTTTCCCATGAAGTCAAAAACAAAAATTTATACCGCGTAGCAAGTCAGCTATGTCATGTTCCATTGAATCATCATTATCAGATAAGTATATAAATGGCCACAACCATGTAATATGCAACTGGCAATCAAGCCTTTGAACTAAACAAATAAAAGGGTCATCAAAAAAATAAACTCTCCGATAAAAGAAACACCAATCATTCAAGGAATAAAAAGAAATAAAACTCAACTGGAACTTATATTGCATCAAATCTTAAAAATTCATATACAGACAACAAAACTCTATGTTACATAACCATTCAAATAGCATAAAAGACACCATTTGAAATCTTCAATGGAGACCATATAAAGATTGGTGGGTGAAACATAGAGAAATTTTGTTGGCAAAGATGGATGGATCATCAGCTCACAAAAATAACAGATGGATCACAGCAGCACTCATCAACAAGATAGCAACAACACAGTGCAACAAGACTAAATCAATTTCAACAAGAACATAAAAACATCAAAATGAGAGAAAATCAAAGGGAAAGGAAAAAAAGAAAGAGATGAAGAGTTATAAGTGATATAAAAAAACATACTATCCTTCAAGAAAATCAGAGCTCCTTGGAGGAGGTGGTGCTGCATATTGAGGTGGTGCCATCACAAGTGGACCTTGGTAGTACCCTTTCAGATGGGAAAAAAATAGGAAAAAATAAATTAAATTAGAAATGAAACCAACATAGACAGGCTAATTTTTTTGGATAAAGATAAAAACAAAACCATGGCTAGAAATCAGAACAATTAAAAAAAAAAGAGGGGGGGGGGAAGAAAAGATGGCTGAATAGTTGGTCATGGAAGTTGAAAAAAAAAAGAAACACAAGTTTTTTTAAGAAAATAAAACAGGGGAAATCAGTTTTTTGTCCAGAGAGCATCAAATTTCAAAAGGGTATCCATTGTTTCATTAGATAAGCTCACCATGAAAGTTGAGAAAAGCAAGCTTTTTAAAAAAAAATCAAAACTGGGGGAAACCAATTTTGGTGTATAAGACATCAAAATTTCAAAATGGTATCCATAATTTCATTAGATTAGCTAACCCAGATCACAAAATCCATGATTAAAAAATCAAAACCATAAAAAAACAGATGGGGAGAAATGGTTACAACGATGAAAATTTGAAAATGAGAGACAGAGAGAGAGAGAGAAGAGAGGAAATATTACCTCGTCGATGGCCGACGAGGAGATCCGGAGAGGCAGTGGTCGGATGGTGGTAGAGCACGATCGGGTGAGGAGATCCGGTGGAGATATAATGTCCTGCGATCGTGGTGGATCTGTTGTGGAGGTTGGATTGGTTGATCTAGTGAGGAGATCTAGTGGAGGTCAGCGGCGGTGAGCTAGGGTTTCGTGAGTACCTAGGTCGACGGGTGAAGAGTGGGACGGGTCACTGAATATTCAGTTTGTGATTAAGGGTTTATATTTAGTGTTTTTTTGTGTCCCCAACCAAACACACTTCATATTAAAAAAGTACTTATTTTCAGCTTTGAGCTGAATAAGCACTGAAAACTGATTGAACCAAACGGCTCCTCCCCGTTTGAAACGGGAATAAACCTCTAAATAACCTGGTATTGACTGGAATAGGGATTTTAACCTGTTTGTTTACCTGGTATATCCTGGAATATCTTATGCAGAATAAACTGGTATAAAGTAGTAAATGGATTCTAATCAACCCCTGGAATTAAAGTTATCCTAAGTTTTTTCACCCAAAGAATATGTGAGTCCACTGTCAAATCAACTGTCATCATCTCTCAAATCAACTATCATTATTTTTTAACCTTTTATCAATCTTTATCCATACTTTATTCACATTTTATCTAAACAACAAAATATTTATTCTTTTGTTTACCAACGAGAATAATTCAAAATACAACCAAACACAAAATCACTTTATCCTTATTTATACTCACTTATGCCAGAATAAATGTATAGGAAAGAATAAAACATATTCCCTTTCCAAACGGGGGCTAGGGTTTCGAATGAGCTCCTGAACAGTTGATTTTGTGTTTTTATTGTTCGATTGTATACAAAAGAAGCAATAAAACTTGGGACAGAAAAACACATTTGAAAAAGAAAAAAAATGAAATTAGCCAGTATTTTCACCCATGATCTGTTAATCATATATACACTTTAAATAAATACATGAGCTCTGTTATACTTTGACATTTTTACCATTTCAAATACAATCTTATATAACTCGTTAACCCTTTCCACTCACTGTATCTCATTAAAAAAAATTATTTTTTTTATAAATAATATATCATCTAATTCATTGGAATATATATTATACATTTTATAAAATTATATACCTCATTAGATGAGTTATATGACTTTTAGAAAAAATAAAAACATATACAGTTTGTATTTTAGACTATAAAATAGATTGTATAACATATATATTTATATTATTCATATACATTTACATATAAATAGTGTGTAACTTTGATTGATTCAAAAGAGAATTTCTTTTTTCAAAAATTCAATTATGATAGATTTCATGAAAAAATGAAAATAAACGTTAAACCGACTTAAAATGCATGAGCAACGGATTGGATTGACCTTTGATTTTAAGGTCCAAGCCTATCTTTGGGCGAACAGGCCAGCTTGGTAAAACCCAAACCCTAGGCCCACCCGCAGGCTCCGACATGAATTGATTAGGATTTGGGTCTGTGGGAGAGCTGGCTGGCCTAGGTGTTTTTTTTTTTTTGAGATTTCATATATACTGAATCAAGACTACATGAATTATTGTATCAGCATCACACTTACAAGATCATATCAAATATCAAGACTCGTAGCTCGTTTGGATAGAGACATAAGCTATTTTAGAGTTTATACCTATTTCAGGAATAAATAACTTTATCAATGGAATATGTGATTTTTGTTTGGTTGTATTTTCAATTATTCTCGTTGGAAAACGTAATAATAAAGATTGTATTGTCTGGTTGATAAAGAATAAGAAGTTGATTAAATGAGAATAAGGTGTAAATGATGGGTTATATTTTCAACTTTTGACTATTTAATCCACATATTGAAAAATGTGTTTGGCATTTATGCAATGGAGGGTTTTTTTTTTTTTCATCAACTTGGCTACTGTGCACGTCCCCTCGCCTAGCGAGGTGGAAGAGTTGCACGAGTCCCTCGTGGACGACCCGAGTTCGAACCCGGTGTGTATCCCCCTCTCATGGGATGTGTTTTAGGTCGTGCGCCTGGGTGTACTTACCCTTTGTGTGCCTTATCTACAAAAAAAAAAAAAAAAAAACATGGCTTTTGCATGTCCAGCTTGTGGTATTGTGTGTTTCTGTTGGATCACAAAACATTGCATTTTCTCTCCTTCCCCATTATCTTGTATGTTGTTATATTCAATTTATTGACAGAATCCAAATGAATGCACAAAAAAATAGAGAAAAGAAGAGCAACAATACGGTACATGTAACTGTCCAACCCAACGTATAACAAAACTTGGCTGGATGAAGATGGTCTGTTTTTTTTTTTTTTTAATATATGGTCAAAAGTTGGGTTTCTGTTTAAAAAGATGAAACACTATAGCAGTGTATCTAATAATTGGTTATGCAGTTAGATTCATACGCTGTGTAATTCAATTCGTAGGATGTGCAATCCGATAGTGATGGACTGACCAAAGCCATACCCAACTGGATCCGGACTCCTATTGTAGGGGCAGTGCAAAACATACACATGGCCTTTTGATGAGAATTAATGTAGAATTAGCAATTCCACGAGGAGTGGTGGAATCTTAATACCAGGTTATACCCGGCCCGTTTGGATAGAGACATAAGTTACTCTGGGGTTTATACCTATTCTAAGAATTGTTGACTTTATCAATTGAATAAGAGATTTTGTGTTTGGTTGTGTTTTCAGTTATTCTCATTGGGAAACATAATAATAAAGGTTGGAGTATTTGGTTGATGAAGAATAAGATGTGAACAAGGTGTAAAAAGTTGATTTCTCATGTGGGCCCTATTGATGTATAAGAGGTGATGACATGTGATTTGATATGATGACATGTGATTTGATAGGTGAGTCCCTTTATTCTAGTGGAGGAATAACACAATTCCATGGGTGGACTTGGAATACAAATACCAGCTTATTCTCTCCTAATTCCGCATAGCTATACCCCTTTACCGTTTGTCAACGGACATAAACAGATAATAAGGGAGAATAACAGTAGAATAGTCCTTATTCGCTGTTTGTTTGGAGCGGATAAACCCTGATAGCAATGCCTGGATAAACTAGCATAAGGCCTGATAACAATTCCACTAAAATGTGAGAATAGCTTATCAGGGCTTATCTATTCCTGAGAATAAAAATACCCCTCACTATCATTACAAAAAAATTCTCTCTCTTACTTTAACACAACCCAATGATACACCCCCATTTAATCTACACCGTCTGATTAGTGGATCTAGCCACTGTGAATCAATTAGAACCGTCCAAAAAAAAAAAAAAAAAAAGCAAGCTTATCCGGACCATCCAAAATGATGGACCTTTTTTTTAATATGCCGACACGTGTAAACACCACATCCACTTCTCACTCTCATCCCCATCAAATACTCCCTCTCTCTTTAGTCAAAAATCGGCAAACCCTAGAAATGAAAAATTAGGGATTCACCGCATCCGCCTCGTGAGATCTTTCGTTCGTCTGTTCGACGATCGGCCCTGCGACGAGGTTGTGGTGCAGGAAACGTGGGGAAGGCGGTGCATCAGTCGAACGAGTGCATTCGGATTCAGGGGTTCTTTTTGGGATTTTCGTCGATTTTTTGCGAGGTAAGCATTGATTCTTCGATTCTCCGTGTCTGTGTTTTGGTGCTTTGGATTTGTGGGGTTTTTTTTCTTTTTTAATTTAATTTGGGAGGTTTTGATTGAGCTCCGAAGAGGTAACCGTGTTTCCGTTGTCGTAGATTTCGTGATTTCCTGACTGGTTTAGATTGTAATTTTTCACCAGATATTTTAACTAATGATTTGTTGTTTCTGGAAGAAGTCTGCTTTAATTTGGATGAAATGATGGTGGAGTAGGGTTTGGTTATCTTTGTAAATTCGATTGGGAAGAAAGAAAAGAAAAGAAAAGAAAAGCAGTTAATTATGTGAATTATTTATTAGTTCAATGTCAATAACCGAGAACTTTTTCTTTTGATAGACCTATCAATCCAATCCAAATGCTTTATGCCATCATTGAGTGCTCTGCGGCATCTGTAAAGATGGCATCTTTTTTTTTTTGTTCCTTTTTTTTGTCCAGTGTTGGAACTTTGAAGTAGAATTTCTTGATTGGATTTTAGGGTTTCATTTGTTGTATCTTTTTTCAGGTGACATTATTGATTTGATCTTTTTTTTTTGTTCGTGTTAAATTGTTGTATGTTGAAAGGGTTGGTTTTGATCTGATTATGTTTTGAAGGTTTTTTTATGGATTTTTTTAGCATCTTTTATTTTCATGGATTTCATTGACATTTTGTTCTTTATCGTAAAAAAAATCAATGGGTTCGGTCTGATTGGATTATTTGCTTCTTGTATCTGCAATATATGGTTGTTTCCATGAAAAATAATAGTTGCTACAGCTCGCAAGAAGAAGAAAGTTTTGGAATTTTGAGGAACCCTCAGGATACAATAGGTACCTAGGGTGAGTTCTTGCTAGTAATTTGGGAATTCTAAAAATCATTAATATTACAACTAATTGATCAAGTTTATTTTATTTTAGGAATAAATGCATCTAAACCACAAAAAAAAATATCGGATATTCATATTAACATGATTCTTTTTTACAATTAACCTTAATGCAATCTGATATATTGTTAGCCATCCAGTGAGGTATGCACCTTGTTAAAAACATTTACATTTCCACAAAAAATGTTCCATTTAATTCGAAATACAGCAATGTACAATTGTCGCTAAAGCGTATAAGTAATTAGATGAGATTTACTATTTAAAACAAATTATAACTGTCCACGTGGCTGTCCCGAACCTTCAATTGAATACATTTACACACTTCTTTTTACAACCTTAAATGCAATCTCATATGGCATTCCTACTCATCTATTAGTCATCTATTGAAGCATATACTTTATTAAAAATTATCTTATTTAATTTAAAATAGAGTAATATACATTTTTCATCAAAGAGTATAACTCTTTATACAAGATTTATCATTTCAAATGATTAAAAAAAAACAAAACGAAGTCCACCTGAAAGAACCCTTTAATCTGCATGAGGAGTCCATGCTTGCACAAATTTTTTATCAATACTCTCCAGTGCACCCAATCATCATTAAATCATTTTTTGGTGTTAACTAATCAAGTCACTTAATAAATATGAGTATCTAGTAAAACATAGGTAGGTGGCATATATCTCCAACAGGCAGTCTATCTCATCTAAATATATTTACCACTGGTAATTAAAACTGGACTATTCAAGTAGAACAATTCATGTTTTTTACCTGAATCATTGGTCAATCTTAGTAGATCTTCTGGAATGCAGGATTTATGTTTTTGAATGTAAGTTGTTATGGGTACAGCTTTGATCAGATTTCACACCATTTAGTTTATGTATATGTGTATAGTGTATATGTATGAATAATGAAGATTATTATTCAATTATTGGAATGTTGTATTGTTTAAATATGAATAATTATTTTTATGTTCTTAGAAATTGATGGTCTGAAATATGAAGTCTGTAATTTCTAGTACTCAATAACAGTTAGTCTAGCAACCCAGCTGTTAACCTCTCATAATATTTGTGCACATTGCAATTATTATATTATTGCAAGTAAACCTTCAATAAGTGTCTTTCATAGGTTCTGCATTAGTAATGCCAACAAACTTAATAGGCTGAGCAATGTATGTTAGTTTGTGATTCGGTATGCTGATTTATATTCCATGTTTTATCTAACTTTAAATGTGATGTTAACATGTTTCTTACAAAGGTTTCAAGTGTATATGAAAAAAGAAATTTTATTCAATATCCCAGTGTCTATAAATATAAAACACATAACCTATTTGCCTATATATTTTACAATTGAGTCTATTATAAGTTACATGCAAATATATACGATCATTTATTAATAATTCAATGTAATTGGGCGATGTGTGCTGTTATATATGTGTCACTTTTTAGCCTGCTGGTAACCGTTGGAGCGTTCTGGCAGTTTTTCATTTTTTTCGGTTTTCGATCGGAACCGCTAATTTTTGGACTGTTAGCTATCGTCCTGAGTTAGAGGACTCCGATTGAAAATCTAACTGCATATTTGGTGTCCTGGTGCCGTTTTAGACCTCTCACGAAAATTTCATTGAATTCCGGCAACGTTTCCGAAATTTCACAGTTCCGGGGCGTATCTGGGTTTTTAAGTCGCACACTATATAAGGATGGGATCTAATTCTCGAGGTACTGTTCATCATCCCTACCAAATGAGTTTTCTCTCTCCCCTCTCTCTTTTTCTCACTTTTGACCCCCCTAGAGCCCTCAAAGCTTAAAACCTAAAGCATAGGAAGTGTAGATCGGGTCCCGATCTACACCCCGGTGCTTTCAAATTCGAATTCCGGTGAGATTTGCCCCTCCGTCCCCCCTCTTCTTCCCTGATTTGAGCCATATCGGTGGTGGAGGTAGATCCGGGCGTTAGAAGCCTTTTGAGGGAGGTTTCGGTGCGTGGAGAGCAACCGGACTTCGCTTCCTCCCCTTGGTAAGCCTCTTTTCCTCTCTTTTCTTGCATAGATGTATGCTAGGGGGATGGATTTGGGGTTGGGTGGCTGTGGGTGGCTGTGGGTGGCCGTCGGAGTGGTGGTCGGAGGCCATTGGTGGCCGGAGGTGGGTGGTAAGGGAGCTCGGGCTGGCAGGCAGGCAGCAGCACAGGCAGCAGCAGCAGCAGGCGCAGCAGGCAGGGCCACTCGGGAGTGCGCGCGGGTGCGCACGGGCAGGGCGCCTGGGCACTGTGCCTGGGTGCTGGGCAGGGCGCCTGGGCATGCGCCTGGGTGCGGTGCTGTGCACGTGCGTGCGGCGGTGCGTCAGGGCGCGCGGGGAGGCGTGCGACAATGCGCTGGTGGTGTCCGGGTGTGCGGGCTGGGCTCGGCAGTGCGCCTTGGGGCACGGGCCGGGGCTCGGCTGTGCGCCCGGGGTGGGTGGCCGTGCGTGCGGCTGCCCGGTGGGTTCGGGAGTGAGTCGGGATGCTCGGATACACGTGCGTACGGGCCATATGTACGTTTATCCGAGTGTTGGGTATTTTAGATGTATTTTTGGGTATTTTATGCATTGTTCTCACCATATTGAATGTCTGTCTTGCAGATCTAGACGGACGGTCGCGCGACGAGGGACAATCCAACCCAGTAGAGAGGTGTTATACGCACTTGGGCATATACCGACCTCTCCTGGGGCACCGTGGATAGATACATGCGAGCATGATTTAATTGTAGAATGCATGTTACCCTAGACCTTGCATGTTAGGGACTTGCACCCTTAGGATATGTATATGAGCCATGCAGCATGTCCCTTGGTTCCTTGTTAGGAAGCCCGACCAATGCATGTGCCCTACTAGTTTATTTATTAAATTAAATGCTAGTACTTGTTAAATTGCATGTTATAGTGAATATTATAGGGGAGGGGCCTTGCGAGGACAGCGGTGAGACCTGGGTTAGGGTACACCGTGTTCCTTGTTTGGTTGTCGGGGTGTCCTATAATGGGAACTCACGCTGCCCTCCCGAGTTTCTTTCCCCAACGATATTCCACCCTATTATAACTTTATGCATGTTCCCCGCATCGTAGTTATGCGCCCTGGTGGGTTCTGAGGAATTCAGAACAGTAGTGTTGTTATGATGTGTTGTCTGCGGATCCGAGTGGATCATATGCGATGGATAGGCTGTTCTGTTCCTTTCGTTGGATCCGTGTAGAGACTACCTCAGCGTTAGACAGGTTGTCCCGTGCAGGGGCTCCCAGTAGTAGGCGCCTCCTGATTTGGTGAAGGACTGTGCTGAACGTGGGAGTGGCCAAACGACCTACGGAGTGAGGAGAGACTATCGGTGGACCAAGGGTGACCAACAGCCTAGTCAGTCCCGAGAGCCTATGTCACCCGTTGTAGGGTGAAGGTGAGGGTGTAGTGTGTTGGCGATGAGCGACCCACTGGATTTGTCTATGGATGATTGTCAGTCCCAATATCCTATGTCACTCCTGTTGAGGGGTGAGGGTGAGGGTGTAGTAGGTTGGCGATAGCGACCTGCTGGTTTGGTGTAGTTAGTCCCAATATCCTTGGTCACCCCTTGAGGGGTGAGGGTGAGGGTGTAGCGGGTTGGCAGAAGCGACCCGTTGGTTTTGTGTTGATTAGTCCCAACATCCTTGGTCACCCATTGAGGGTGAGGGTGAGGGTGTAGTGGGTGGGCGGTAGCGACTCACTAGTTTGAGGAATTGTTGTTGTTGTGGATTATAAGGATTATCTGGTTGTGGTCAATATTATCTGTGATGCATGGGTTGTGCCGTTCACTGAGCGTGTGGCTCACCCCTCGCATAATATTTTCTCTACAGTGTCATCTGAGTCGGATCCAGAGGAGGAGCTCCCCGAGGGACTTCATCAGTAGCGGAGTAGCGCCACGTCCCGCGAGTTGCAGAGACTATCAGCATCCCTTGTACCAGTATGTATTATTTTCCGTGCTTGGGCACGCGTTTGGTTGTATTTGGATGTCTTTGTATGTATATTGGCTCTCACAGGACATGTGATTATGTATGGAGTCTGTAGTGTGTTTTGATTACAGATTCAGTCTTAGTTTTTTGTTGTCTGTGTGTCATTTTGGCTGCTTGTGTATGATATTATTGACCTCCTGTGTAGATTCTGATATTATATATACACTTGCCGCGTCCCGGGGACGCCTGGGGCGTGACAGTAGGGTTGGCTATATATATTTGGTTGACTATACAGATATTGCACCCAAAACTTAAGTTTATATTGATTTTAAATTTTATATCCACAATATTATTTCATTACTATCCGGTCAGTGCATCCTGTTTTAATAGAAACATAAACATTGTAAAACTCCTACTTGAGGAGTATCTAGTCGTGCATTTGGTGTATAGGGGTTATTAGGTGTTTCCCATTGAATCATTGTTTCATGTCTTCTCATGGCCTGGCTCATCTACAACCATAGGGGTTGTAGAAATTACATATTAGAAATGCATACTTAAGTAAACATTACAAAGATGGAGTCTATCTCATATAATTTTATTTAATACTAGTAATTTTACATATATGATTGGTTTATGTTAAGGGTGAAATCTGATGTTAATGACCAATGACTATATTTTTTGTTTTATGCTTATTTTTAGTGTTATTATGTGTTCAATTTTTAGCATAATGCCCCCTAACTCAACCTTCATGCTTTACATTATTTTCCGTATATGTTGCAACTATGTCATGATAAATGAATGATTTATAGAAACCTTCTACACCCATTGGTGCATCCCAATCTTGTGTATAACCAACCCTAACATATAACCGAGTATATATTGATGTTTACACATCAGTTACATACGTTAATTCATGTACCTCAGATCAATGGCCAAATAATATATTTATGTGTTCATGTGGGTTAGTCTTATTCGCAATCATATAGATGTCAATGACCAATGAATATGTGTGTCTGTGTCAGCGTGTGTTTGTGTGTTCATGTGAGTTAATCTTTTTCGCATTCATATAGATGTCAATGACCAATGAATTTATGTATGTTGTTCAAATATTTAATTCATTCCATGGTGTCCAATGTGTCTAGATGTCAAAGATGAGCCAGCTTCCCCTACGCATGGCATCCAATAAGAATCGGATTGGAAACTGGACCAACCCAATGGATGCTTGTTTGGTGGGGTTGCTAGTAGATCAATTTCAACAGGGTAATTGCGTGAAGGGAGTCTTTCAAAACAGTTCTTATCAACAGACCACTGCTACCAGACACTCCACCAGCTACTGCAGATCTTCCAGAGCTTACACCAACCGAGATACTGCCACCATCCTCACAGCCAGTGTACCACCAGTTGTCCTACAGTGCAGAACAGTCACGCCCCATTTCAGGTGACATTCGAACCACTATTTTTACTGTTCATGGGATTCCAGTTATGCCACTGTTTCTGGGTTTGTTTGCATCACTTGTGGTGCTTGTTGGACTTATTTTCATTCTGTTGTTTCTTTTGTTCCTGCGTCACTGATAGTATGCAGGAGTTGGGATAGCCTTACAAACTTAATACTTTTATTTTGTGATGCTCACTAGTTTATGGGCAGATTTTGTGGATTATTCAGTTTGTATGGATGTTCAAACACCACATTCTGTTTATCATTTAACCTCGACAGTACAGGAGGTTAATGTGAATATAAACTTATGAATGTATGTTTGTGATGTTGTCTTTCATGTCTAGTATTATATAAAATAGCTTTTTTAAACCATGGTGTGTATATGTGTTTAGATATGTGTGTGATCATGAAATGTACATATATATGTTAATCTTTGATCACAGGGATGTCATAGTTCCAATTGAATATACTGTGTCAATGATCAATCTTCATGTTCACCATGGTTTCCCATATGAGAAGGGATATTTGGAATTATGTGAAGTGACTGTTTTATGTGAGTCATATGTGTTTTGCAAACTTACGTTTTCTAATATTTTACAATATATTTACAGAGGTCAATACTTACCATATTTCTGTATATATTGTTATTTAAGTATTTACCTAGTTTATATAAAAGTAAAATACACAATATAGGTGTATAAATAACTTAATGGACCCTATTATAATCCATATAAAAATCTACATATAACACATATAAGTAAATTAAATGAAGCAATGTATAAAATGCCTAGGGTTATTTGGTACCCACTAAAAAAGATTGATATTGGCAATATAATTTGTTAATAATTCATATTTGAATTTTATTAGATAAGAATAAGCGGATAATTTATTACTATTTATGATCAACTGATTGGGTAAATTTAATTAACTCATAACCCATAATTGGAATCATTACAAAGCAAATGGAATCAACACTAAGCATACATAGAGTAATTGTAAAACATATTTGAAGGTCCACCATAAAATATTACATAAGATGGACGGTTCAGATTTAATTTAATTCAGTGTTTTTTCTTGATATATATCTATCAACGTTAACCAAACATAAACTTATATTTCAATATTAAATTAAATGAAGGCTTATATAAGAATGCTAGTGTTATTTGGTACAACAACACGCCTGGCAATGTTACTTGTGTAATAAAATCTATCAATTTTATGAACAACCTATGATTTATATATATTTTTCTATTTATGATCAAGTCATTGAGTAAATATAATTAAATTGATATAAGATAATTAGAATCACCATAAAGCATTTGGAATCACCAATGAATACATAGATTAGTTGTAAAAAATATATAAAGGCCCACCATAAAATATTACATAAGATGGACCGTCCAGATTTAATTACACTCATGATGGACTGATTTATATTCATCAATTACACCAAACATAAAAATATATTCCAGGGGCAAAGTTGACATTTTAAAAATAATAACTCCCTATCCATCATTTATCAACCATTTATCCACAGTTTATTCTAGGTCAACCAAACACCAAAAATCTGCATTTTACGTTTCCCAATAAGAATAACAAAAAATACAACCAAACACAGATAGGCCTATTCTGCCAAACACTAATATTTATCCCAGTATAACTATCAGGGCTGAATAACACAATTCCACTTCCCAAACGGGGGGTTATTCCCTCTACCCAAACACTTTTTTTACCTCATTTCTCCCTATTCCACCCCTATTCCTCTAGCCAAACAGCCCCCTATATTCTTACATCCGAATTCCCACTAATTTTACCTTACCAAACGGCAAAATAAAGGCTTCTAATACCGCCCAATTCCATGTTATTCCACCTGTATGACTGTACCCAAACAGGGCAGTACTAGTGTTGGATATTGACATGAGAATACCATGGGACCTTGAAATTCTTAATTTTTTTTTGGGTTATTTAGTTTTCACCCCTCCTAAAACAGTCAAATTATTAAGAACCCCTTCTAAAACACAATATTATTTATTATAAACCCCCTTTAAATGTTAACTGAATTTGTAAAAAACCCAAATGAGTTATTTTTTAACGGAATAGGTTATTAAATGATGGATTGACAATAATACCCTTACTAAAAAATCCTAACTTGATAGAAAAAAAATGTTATTTAGTTTCTACTCCTCTTAAAACATGAAAATTATTAAAAATAACACTATAAAACACAATATCATTATAAACCCCCTTTAAATGTTAACTGGATTTGTAAAACCCAACAGTCAACAAAACAAAAAGAAATTAATACTCCCAAAAATTTTTTTGACGGAAAGGGGTTTATGTTAATGAAAGAGTTTTTTTTTTCTATCAAGTTAGGATATTTTTTAGTAAAAGTATTATTGTCAATCCATCATTTAATAACCTATTCCGTCAAAAAATAACTTATCTGGGTTTTTTACAAATCCAGTTAGCATTTAAAGGAGATTTATAATAATATTGTGTTTTAGAGGGGGTTTTTAATAATTGACTTGTTTTAGAAGAGGTGGAAACTAAATAACTCTTTTTTTTTTTTTTTTTGTAGGATGGCTTTTAAGTCATGACCAGTAGTAGTTACAATATAAAATTGACAAACTGCTATAATCTGATCAAGAGAACTAGAGTTCAGAGTCCAAGAAATACTACTACATTCTTAAACTACAATTCTTTTGAGAGCTATCAGTAGCCAGATAATCATAAATATACCAATTTTTCCAACATGTGAAGTGATATAGACACATATATAATTGAAGAAAACAACTTCAATATTGTATATATAGTACAAACAAGAAGGTACAAGAACTCTCTGGGAAATCAAGAAACATATGTTCATGACCTGGACTTTAAAAAGTTTCAGACACAACAGACACACACAAATTACAACACATAATTGTACATTTTAAATAGGAGATTATTGTGGTAATCCACAATGAAAATCACGCATTTAAAACATAATCCCATTATTTTGACCATCGAACGGGCGTCTGCCTTCTTAATTACCTGCACATAGAAGCATCCAATGTTCGTATATTAAGAGATTCAGATGGAAAAAAATGGTTGCATAATTAGACTTCAAATTTTGCATAATCTCTTTATAATATATGAATCAATCACACACATGCCTTATTAGTCCTTTTGGCCTCTTTGGCAGCATGTTCAAAATTTTTTGTTAGATATAATCCATTATTTAAAAATTTAATTAGTTGTCTTACAATGTAAATCAATTTATTATTGGTTGATATTTGGTATTAATATGCATAATTTCACTACCACTTTTAGTGTAAAAGAGAGGAGAGAAGTGAAAAAAGATACAAAATCTTACTTATCTCAAGTATAAATCATGTTTGAGGATAAAAAATTACATCCTAATAACAGAGATATCTCTACCATTTTTATTATCAGATGATATCAAAATATCATTTCAGTTTCACATTGTGATAATACAAGTCGATGTACCACTATCACGGAGGCCCTACAGGTTCTAATAGTTCAATTTTTGTGTGTATGTGTTTCGATAACTACACCATCCACAAATGTTACTCCTTCCACCACACTCAATACGTGCATTTACATGCATTCTGCTTATATTCTGATAATCTGTATGTCACATTATCATTCAGCCTAAAAATGATTCTAATAATAGTTTCCTTCACATTGTTATTGCATGCTCATCCAAAATGCTTGCACAATCACATGTAGAGATGATTTTTTTTTGTTGTTCAAGATCTAATTAAAATGACCTTTTATATTAATGACTCAAAACATACATAAAATCAAGCGAAGCTGCAACAATTCATAAATTTCAAATGCTTGCATCAAATGTTAAGTAAGAAGACTTACAGTCTATGAGGGCTCAAATTGGATACTTGATCTCACAACCGAGGTGGAGGGTGGTCTGATCCTGGTGACCATAGTGCTGTTGCTGAGGCGGCGGAGGAGTAGGAGGTTCTATCATGTTGAATTGGAAGTAATTCCTCGAATCGAATGCGGGGAGTCCATCGAATTCTGGTCCAGATGCGGCAATGCTCGCTTGTTGCATGCCCTCGCATTCGATTATCTGAGGATAAGTACATCAAATTCAATTGGTATTATGCATGTGGTGACAAAGATGTTAAGAAAATGTCTGTTATTATAATATCATTTTTTGATTCTGAAGTAGTGTTTAATTAAACCATTTGAGAGATGAATTATTATTTATGCTTCAGCTTGAGCTGTGGCAGTGCTCGCTTATTGCATGCCCCTGCATTCAATTATGTGAAGATAAATACATCAAATTCAATTGGTTTTATTCATAATTATACTTAAAGACGCATATCTAGTAATAATCATGTTAAGAATATCTCTTTTCAATGGATTATGATTTATACCATTTTTCTCCCAGTGTCATAGATAAAATAATTACTCTTACATGTATTATTAATCAAAATATATGAATCAAAATATATTCTTTTTCTTTTTTAAGGTCAGTGCCTTCTAAGTTTGATCTTCTAACCTCCTTTACGGAGAGGGGAATGCTAGCCGACTTAACCAAATTTTTTTTATAAAACACATTTCACTTAAGAGTATGTTATTATGTTACAAATTTATATAGTGTATTGAAGGACAATCATCGATAAAAGTGATTTATATGATAAAATCAACTCATTAAATTTCAAAAGACAAAAGTTAGTTAAATTCATAGGTATTATAATGGCCAAACAAAAAATCTAAAACTGTTATCCAAGGGGGGCCAAATGGTTCTCAAATGGCATTAACAATTTGCTTTCATATTACCTTGTTTCTCAGGATATTGTATTCTTGCTGCAGATCCCTTTCCTTCATAAAACAAAGACAGCCATAAATGAACCAAAAATAATTTAATCTCAATTGGAAAGACAAATTGAAATGTGAAAGTTTGCAAGGAATCTCTAATATTTATTTATATACCCTGCTTTGCATGATATCGATCTGTTGATGCAAAAGCTCGACCTGATACAACACGCGGGTATGTTAGCAGGTAATATAAATATCAATAATTTGACATCAACATCAATACAGCTTATTATTAGGTCTGGGAGTCAAGTTTGTGAAATCATGTATACCTTACTTAATAATAACTAGAATGTACATATTAAAAATACTGCGGAACTAATGGAATACAAGATTAATAGCTCATCTTTTCTGATTTTTTTCACAGCTCTTTATCTTATTTACCCATGTTAAGATGATTTCAGAAGAAAAAAAAATGGTCATCACAACATTCCAAAACTTGGTTACACTTTTGTTGATCAACATTTTTTTAATCACTAATAATACCAGCTTTATTTTAGGTAGGATGACTCTCAACTTATGGTCAGAGGTTGTTATAATTAATCACAAGATAGTCAGATGTACTAATCTGGTTAAAAGATCTTGAATTCAAAATCAAGAAAGTGAAGAACTATGCCAACTTAGTATTCAAGATATGGTGCACTAAGATATGCACACATTTAAGATATCGATCGAGATATCAAGACCTTTCAGTATCTATAATTCCACCTTGGCCATGTAAGTAGAGCAATCAATTCCTTAAAAACAAGAAAAAAAAGAAAAGATATTGATCCAGACATCAAGACACTTTTTGAGTCTCATTATTCAAATGCAACTGTCATTTCACATTATGAACTTTGGCTTACCAGCTCAATAGAAAATTCAGCATATAATATGATTTTTATTTATTAAGCTTTATGCATTAAATGGATGATTGTTGTGCATACCTTCTTTCCTCTAACCCGGGTGATACCTTTATCAAGCTTGCTCTCCAATTGCTTCAGCTCCCTCACATTCAAGCTACCCAAAGCTTCCCCCATAATGTTCCTACAGACATAAAATACAAGTATAACTATTCATTGAAACATTGGATAACACAATAAGTATTTACTGATATTCTGAATGGCATTGAAAATCCTTGTTGCCTCTAATTGAGGAGAAAAATTTTGTTGCATTTTCAGTCATAAGGGACTGACATATTTAACACGTAACATTTGCAATATTATTGTTGCTGCAAAAAAAAAAAAAAAAACATTTGTAATATTATTTATCACGTGTCTTTCTCATATTAGAGACTGTAAACCTGATAGGATCAATCAGAAAACAATCTTGTTTTATGCTGAAGAGGGGAGTTCAGACCATGCAAACTTACTTGTTTTGAACTTGTAAATGCTGTATAGCACTGCGTAGCTTTGCAGATTCTTGTTGATAGAACTGAAAAAGAAAGTTCATTAGACAAAAAAAAAAAAAAATGCTTGGTGTCTAGAACAAGATATATTTTTTTGGTGACAGGAATCCCAGCAATTGTTGGAAAAACCCAAATACACAGAGTCACTAGCAAACCATATGGAATTTGAATTTGAGACGTATGAGGAGCAAAACCATGACTCTATGCCAACCTTACGTCAGTTTAGAAGTCGATACTAAGAACATTGACAAAAAAATTACATTCATAAATATATGATTTGTTACTCTTTCATGTGTAGTTATTATAATTTATGCAAGAAATTGTATCAAAGATCAATGGGCTAATTTGTCAACTTTATATATAACCTTCTGCGTCTTTGTTCATCCTATCAAACATTATTTTCTATGTGATCTGAACAACATTATCAACTCTGTCCCTCAGGTCTCCCCACCTTTTTCTAAGCCTGCATGTCCACAAGGAGCTAAATATTCCAAGCTTTTCAAAACATCTCTCTATGAATTTATGATATCTCGGGAATAAATACTCAAATTTGTCACCTCGTAAAATAATTTTTTGTGAGGAACCCAATATTAGTTGGGAAATCCGTAGATGCACAAAATCACTCGTAAAAATCATGTACACCATGTCAGTACAAAGGATTAATTCAAACTCGAGACTTATGGGAGCAATTGAATGAAGGATCCACAATCATACACATGCTAATCACACAAATTGGTTAAATAATACATGACCAGGTAAAGTTAAGCATGTTTGAAGTTACTAATTTCAAATAATTCAAAAGGAAAGCTTATGTTCCATAACAATCATGATTTAACAAAGTGTAATCAAGTTAATATGCTAAAACTAACTATAATAGGCATAATGGAACTTTGAAAAAAGAGAAATTGCTTACTTGAACAGTTGGTTCTGTACTCGGAGTTGTAGTTGAATTGCTTGAACATGCCTTCTTGTACCTCTCTATTGTAGATCTTATGCTGAACAAGAACAATTTATTCGGTTTCCTTAGTGAAAAAGAACTTAAATTATGATAAGTTTAAAATTTGGTAACAATTATTTCTATATTCTAAGAATTGATTAACCAAATAACCACAAATTTGTGTCTGAAAAAAGTTCATATTCTTGAACAATTTCAATCACATAACCCAATTTTGTTTCTAAATTGAATATATATTATAGAAAAATTAACTCATCTAGGCCGGGGTTCAAATATATAGCTTAATAATTGACAACAAAATTCACAACCATGAGATCATGAATTTGAGTCCTAAAACTTAACTAACAAAAAAAAAGAAGATCCAAGCTGTTCATGTTGAATTTTCAAAACATTTATTCATAAAGTGTATATGAATAATATTATTATTTTTAGATATGTGTCTAAATCTTAATTTTTAAAATAACAATGGACCATATATATTATTAAAGAACTTAAGCCATATATAACATTTCAATCAAACCAAGCCATAACTATATGTACTCCCATGCATCCATGCCTGAAATTGGATATCTGTGTAATAGAATGAAACAAAATGTACAAGTTTGCAATAGAAAGTTGAAAGAAATTTTTTGACTGCTAGGAGACAAAAGGAGAGTAACAGTTCACTTTTTTGGTGGATGTGGGGAGAGACTGAAGTCTGTGATACACATTGTGCAAGTAGGGAGATGTTGACAGAAAAAAATGAAAAAGAAGATTCTGCACAAGAAAATCCAAGAATGAAAAGCACATCACACACTAGTCTTCAAACCTAAAGATGAGAATGACATCTCGCGAGTCAGAGATCTGTAACATGAATATTGACATTTACATGGACATGGGTAGGTCTGGATTATAATAAGATCTGGCTAGAAAAAATTTCTTTGACACAGCTAATGACATAGCATGTGACAAGGTATTATTTGAAAAAACAAAACTATAATTTCTCAGAAAAAGTTTCAATGATGACTTGGGTTACATGTTCAAGCAGAAGAGCTATTGCCCATGGTAGAATGAAATTTTAATTTTTTTTTTTTTTTGAAAGTGGAAATTTTAAAATTTTAGGGTGTAATTAATCATTTGTACTAAGATGCTCATATCTGAAACCTTACCAACAAAATGAATATCAATTAATGCATCCTAAAATTTCTCATTTTCTTGGAAGAATAGTAGATGGAAGTGTGGAAGGATTACAATGATTTGATACAAGGTGGTTCTATAACTCTAGGTAAGATTAGTTGGAGGATTACAATTGATCAAACTCTCATGTTCACTTGCTCTTTAGAGAGGATTGAAGGACAAAAGGTGATTGGCCATATGGAATTGGTGTTTTTTTTTTTTTTTCAACTTAATTATTTTGTATGTGTATTTTCACCGAGATTTTTTTTCACAGATAAGAATGTGGATAACAAAAAAATAAATTTAATTAATGGTTGAGTTCTAATAATTTAGAATAAACCTATGTAGCTATATATTATCTAGGAAGACACACATATTTATTGCTATTTGTCCATCCAAACCTATAATTAATACAAAAGATAATAATTTATCCAAATAACCAAAAAGAATAACAATCAAATAGAATATGATGTAATTCTCCTTTTTACCTGGATAACTATATGAGCAAAACTAAAAAAATTTAAATGACAAAATTAAACTAGCCATGATCTGTTTTAACTACAAAACTAACCCTGGCATGATCAATACTGCCACATCAATCCAACCAAAAAAATAATTTTTTTTTAATTACATCGAAGATGTGATCCCAACTTGTATCGTGTAAGTGTAGATGTTTTAAAAAAAATCACATAATCATCGGAGACAAGATTTAAAATTAAGTCACCAATGGAGACATGATTTAAAAAAAAAGGATAGTTTTTCGGTTTTTTCAAATTTTATGGTATTTTATATGTTTTAAATTGTATCACAATCTTATCTTTTTTTGAATCTTGTAAATTAAAATTAAGATTAACTGAAATTTTGAATTGCATCTCAATATTAACAGATAAGATTTAACTACAAAAAAACAAAAAAACTTCGGATCATGTCTCTATATATAATACATTTTAAAAAATCCAATCGGTGCTAATATGATAGTGTTGACTAAATTCAGAAGTTTCTCCAACTATTTTATGTTACCCCCAAACCAAATAGGGGGATGGGACAGAGGAGTTATCCCAAAACAAAATCATAATTAAGGACCTACAACTGTACATATTTTAGTTTTTTCTCCTTGCTGATTCTAGGTCATCATGATAGCAAAGACTATCATTTCTTATTTCTATGATATCATTTTGATTTGTCTCCATCTTATATATCTTGTACTTTATAAACAAATCAAATCACATAAATTTGTCATAAATTTGTCGATATGGTGTTTTTCATGAGCTAGATGCATGACTTAGGGCATCCAATCAGCTGAATATTATTTCACATGCATGAAGTTATATAGGAACCACTTCATTGTTATCTGGCAATCATTGGATCAAATAATCATACAAGTTTAGGAATAGTGGGGTATATAATTAGTTATGTGGACCTAGGTTAGTTTGACCATATGTGTCTTAAATGTGATCCTTAATAAGTTATTAAACTTAATAATATCCATGGAGAATTTTCACCTTCGAAGTTTATTTGTCATCACCACATAAACCACTTAATCCTAATATCTCAATTCCATCACTTAACCCTAGATAAAGATTAACCCATTCATTCTGAACGAAAATATATTCTCTTAAAGAGTTGCTTGTGCAGTGTATACTTCAGAGAGTTTAATAATAAAACAGTGGTTGTACAAAACCCAGATTAACTATTATATTATGTTATGTGATTATATACACACAATTTTTTTGGCCATTTTATGTTATGCACTGATTCACTACTATGTTAATACACTAGAGTACTCTATGACACAACTTCATTATTGAAGCCCAGCAAAATAAAAAAACTTCATTATATTGAATAAAAAAATCCATTATTATTTCCCTTCATTTATCTACATAAATAAACTTGTCTAAAACAAACAGACAATGTGGACCCTCTGGTTATATATGTTGAGAGTTGAACCAAATTCATGGCTCCCAACAATTAATGCTCTTTTGATTATTTTCTTTACTAACAAATGTTCAATAACCTTAATTAACATAAACATGAGTGATATATATATACACAAATTAATTAATAATTTAAAAAAATATATGCAATACCAATTAAAAAAAAACAAAAAACAAAAAGGAGTGGGACGAGAGACTAAATAATGAACAGTCAAATGTGTCAAGCCTTCTAATCAGACTGGCATGAATGACAATGCACAAACTTGTGATATCCACCATTGAGTGTTCACAAGTAAATCACATCTAACCGTCCGATTAATATGCAAAAATATAATCTCTTATAATGTCCCAGACAACATGCAGTCTCTAGCACAAGAAGAGAAACTACAGTAGAGAATGCACAGGTTTCCTGTTTTGTGATATGCAGTGAGAGATAGATAGAGGACCATCAACAGCTTTTTGGGACCTCTCTTTAATGGCTGAAATATTTTTAAAAGGATGTGAAAGACAAATCTCTCTCTTTCTAAACCCTAAACAACAAAGTGGAAATCTATGTAGCTCACTCAACCTGTAAACCCTAACTAAAGGAGGTTATGTCACAGTGCAACTCACAAAGGAGTTTTGATAAAGAGAGATCCATTGGGAAATGAAGAGCTGATGGAACACTAGAGAAGTCAAAACTATGATTGAGATTCACACACACAGGCATCAGCTATAACGACAATACACTTAATCCAATTCATATATATTCAGTCTTCACTGTTACTAGATATTGAAAATAGTGTTTTTGCACATTTGGATTTTTATATATATAGGATTTCAAAAAAACACATTGTAAGTTTAAACAAACCATTGAAAGTTGGGTTTGAATTTCACTAGGGAAAAATAAAAATTAAATAATATAAAAAATAGAACAAACACTTACCCATTATAAAAAGTAAATCCATTAATGTCAGGGTCTTGTTAAATCCACCTCAAGTTGGATAATTAGTGTTTAAACTTATTGATATAATACCCAAATAAATATATTAATTGATATAATGTATCAGTGTACTCTCCTGAAAGATATGAAATATCTTTCACTTGACTCTATGTTTTTGCATAATGAAAATAAATATTTGGGTATAGGTTACCCACAAAGGGACATGACAAATTGTAGTGAAGGAGATCCAAAATAAATTCCATGGAAGCTGCCACTGTGTTATACATGTGATACACTGAGGCTTGCAATGAAGAAGGAACAGATTGTATCATTTACTTACCTATCAGGGAGACCTCCTGCAAACCCTAGAAATATTTAATGCTTAAACTGGAAACTCCCCCACTTTCATGGAAGATGCAGGTTTGTTGGGATTCCATTCACAGTAGTTGCAATATGCCTCTGGATCAAATAAATGGGGACCTCTTATTCCTTCTTAAATTAAATTTGCACCATTTTGTGTTTTTTTTTCTTGTGGACCTCCCTTTATTTTAAAACCCTTATTTCATAGATCTCTCTTCAGATAACACCAAACTTAAAAACATAGAAATTTTAAAGACACATGCCAAGTATAATTGTGGTCTAGTGGATTTGTGAAACAATATACTGATCAAGGAAATGATGGAACAAACTGATCAACAAACATTAATGATTCATAATATTAATGATATTCCTATAAACATTCCAAACATATTGCAATCAAACAACAAATTTCCTTAACAGAAGAACACATTTCCATAGACTAACTACAAGTCCAAAACAAAACTTGTAATTTGATCAATATCAAAGCAGTTTCACAGGTTTACTAAAAAAAGATTTTCAAGTCTCACATCAAAATACGAAAACAAGAGGAGATTTAATTTAGTCAGGAATAGATCCATGAGATCCTGATCAATCTCCATTTACAGACGGACTTTTGACAATCCATCATGTAACCATGATTATTTTATCACAAGTTTGTCTCCAAAATGGTTGGATCTGACGGATCCATCCTTGACTGGATCTCATCTCAGAAAACAACTGCAACGAAGCAATGGGAACACAAAAACTAAATATGGGTATCAAGAAACTGCGATATGCGCATATATACCTTCCATTGGAGAACTCGTAGAGGCGGCCCTTGGTGTTGAATATGATGACAGCCACCTCCGCATCGCAGAGGACTGACAGTTCATAAGCCTTCTTCAGGAGGCCACTCCTCCTCTTGCAGAAGGTGACTTGGCGGTTCGTGGTGTTCTCAATCCTCTTGATCTCAATCTTCCCTCTCCCCATATTTTATCTCTCCCTTCCCCTCCCTTCTTGATCTTCAACAATATCATACATATGAAGAAATATAAATTGAAATTACGAGAAGTCCAATAGAAAGAAATGCAACTCTACTTGTGGTGTTGCATATTTGCTTCAATTTAAAACTTTCCAAAGAAAAAGAAAACATAATTTCATTGAACTTCGATCCGAAACCTAAACATGATAATGTTTGAAATAGTGATTGTCAAAACAAAATTAAACAAAATCCAATAAAAAAAAGAGTGGGGATTATTGATTTCAGTGAACTGAAAATATAATGATTAAACTAATGTCCAAATATTATTCAAATATATATAAAAAAAATATTTCTTTTGATATTTCAGAAAGGTGGTCTGAAGCAAAAAAACAAAAATTTCATCAACTCACATATCATAATATATAACAAATCACATGGTAAGAAAAAAAAAATTGTTCTTTTGTTTAATGGTTTTGGAATTGATACAAAACCAGCAAAACCAACCAAACTTTGCATAACATGAAAAAATGAAGAGATGGTTCTCAAACCCAACTTAGGAAAACAATTGATGATACCCAAAAAAATCACATTGTATAACTAAAAAAATAGAAGTTAGCTTATTTAGACAAGATTGACACCAAAGACATACAGTTTTTTCTGTCCAAGAACTACTTATGTTTTGCTCCCCCAAAAGAAGACTAATTAAACCAGACTTTCCATAACATGAAATGGAGAATGAAATCATGGATTTGGTGAAATACATGTTTTTTTGGCTTCTGAGGAGGATATGAAAATTGGGTCGGCGGCTTTTCCGGCGATCTCAGCTTTCAGAGGGAAATGCAATGGCTTTTGATACAGAGAGAGACAGAGAGAGAGGAAACAATGGGAAGTCAGAGGAATCACATTTGGGTTTTCATTTTTAAGATAGAGAGAGAGAGAGTGAAAACGACGTCGGACCCAAATGAGAAGGGGAAGTGTATGAAGTGTGGGGAGTGGTTACTTTTTCTTCATCTATTGTTGGTGGAGGATCTGGACCGTCCGTTTTTGCATGGCTCTGTTGCTCATGTAAGGTGGGGGTGACGTAGTCGTAGTTTCTGGGAAAATGAGATCCCCATTGGCGTGTCTAATCAACCAGCGGGTATCTGATTATTCAAAATAAATTAAATTAAACTATATTACTGTAATAATTGTACAAATTGTAGTGTTTTTAAGAAGTTATTTTTTATATCTTTACGTATGTGATTGCCAGGTAAAGATCTAAACCCATATTTCATTTCGTAATAAGAGCTTGAAACAAACGAGTTAGCCACCCAAATCCAAAAAAAAAAAAAATTTATCCCAGCCAACGATGTGTACATTTAGATCTGTTAATTCATTTTTAATAAAATAGTATAGTTAGAAAGTCTCGTCGAGACCTTCAAAATAAGACTAATATTAAATAATTAATTTTTAATTAAATTAAAAACATAATTCTTGAAAAATTAAAAATATGAGGATTTACATTACATTAAGTTAAATACATCAAACATTACATTAAGTGAAATACATTGAACTTGCAACACACCAAACACTGAAATACATTGAACTTGCAACACACCAAACACTGAAATACATTGAACTATGTTTAAAAAAATATTAATTTAAAAATAACCCCAAAACCATTAATATTGGGTTTATTTTAAAAGTCTCAACGAAACCTATCCAATGGTATAATTTTTTTTTATAAAAACGGATTAATAACATTTATTAATGAGGTTTAATATAGTTTTAAAAATAATATTGATGATAAAAAAAAATTGAAGGGGGATGATTGGAGTGCATCTCCCTCCAAAAAGTAATTTCCTCCGAAAACGAGATTTTGCCCTCTGGAGAATTGCATTGGAGATGCTTTATGACCAGGTCATTTTGTTTGAACCACACATCAAATAGGCTTCCAAATTTGAAGATTTAGATTTGGCCTTACAAATTTGGAGGTTTAGAGGTGGATTTGGAGGGTACATCAAAAGCACATTTGTACTTTTAAAATACCTAAATTCTCTTTTTTAGTACGTTTAAAATTCTTTTTATGTCATTTTTCATTTTATACACTAATTATTTTAACATTATGTCCATTTAGATCCGCTAATCCGTTTTTAACAAAAAATAGTATCGTTCGATAAAGATTAATATATTAATTTTTAGTTTTTAAATAAATTAAAAACCTCTTATGACTTGTATTTTCTAGTGGCTTATCCTATGACTTGTAGTTTTCTTTTTTGGGCGGGTTAAATAGATCTATAATGTTTGATTATTTAACATATATTATATTATTTTATTTAAAAAATTGTTAATTTAAAAATTAATTACTTTGAAACCATTTAATATTATACTCATTTTAAAGGTACCTTTCCAATGATATATTTTTTTTTTATAAAAATGGATTAATATTAACATTTATTAATGAGTTGATAATATGATATAAAGGAAGATTAATATTAAAAATAATATTAATAATATGAAAAAAATAAAGGAAGTTGGTTGAAGTGCAACCCCTTAAAAAAGGAATCTCTTCCAAATATTTAGGCCCTCCATATTTGAAGGCTCTTGCATTGGAGATGCTTTAAACCAATGTAAAAAAAACACGTTATCTTATCATTTTTGAAATGTGTGCTATCACTTTTGAACATATGAATTGTGATTGTTCTAAGTCAAAATTTTGCTTAAATTTTAGATTGTAGAATTTTTTCCCCAACTTTTTAACACACAAAAATTCAGGCCCCGAGCTCCTACATTAGAATCCTCCAGACCTTGTGTAAGACTATAAAACTTCATCTTTGTATACAATTCTTTCTTAGGGCCTGTTTGGTTGCTGGATTGGGGGGTGCATTTGCGATTACAAACATCAGGGGGGTTAAAATGTAAACCAAACATGTAAAATGCCTTCAAGTTTTCAAATCTTAACGATTGTGATTGTGGGTTATTTTTCAATAAAACCCCCGGTTGTTGAAAGCTCAAAATATGAGCTTTTTGTAAACGCTGGTTTGTAAACCAGAAAAAATTGACATGAAATGACAGGTTTACCCATCCCCTTTCAACAAAAATACAATCCAATAAATACCCAACTTTGAAAACCCTGTCTTCTCTCTCTTCTCACAAATAGGATCCGTTCGAAAAAGCCTCTCGCCTCTCTCATCTCTCTCGTAGTGAAACTCTACTTGCTTGAGGTCTCTTGCCTCTCTACATTCAAAGTCCCTCGGTTCAAAGTCCGTCTGATTGAAGTCTCTCGTCTCTCTCCGTTCAATGTCTCTCTTCAAAGCTGCATCTCGCCTCTCTCTGCTTGAGGTCTCTCACCTCTCTCCGTTCATGGTCCCCTCTCGTCTCCCTCTTCTATCTCCTGCTGTGAACAAAAATCTCTCCTCCCCAAGACACCTAGAAGAAGTGTTTGTTTTTGGAAACCCTAGCTATCTGCCATCTTCATACCAAACCGTAGCCCCCCATCACCCCCCAAATATATATAGATTCATTTGATTTCAACCATCAAGACCGACATTGGAGTTCCAAAAATCCCTTCATGGGGTCGATCATCAACTATCGAGGGGAGGGGGATGTGGAGTTTCTGATTTTTAGGCTCCGATGAGAGTACATTGAGGGGAGAAGATAAGGTCATGGGCTGCTTTGGGTATTGCATCTTAGGGTGGGCATATTGGATTTCACTTCTATATTATATTTCCAGTAGGATTTCAACCAAACATAATTTGTGTTTTCAACCTATGATTTACACATGTTTACCGGGAGGGCAATAGAGCAGCGGACCACCTAGCAGCCTACCAATCTCCCATGGGATGTTCATTCCATGAACCTCCTCACTTCTGGGATGAATTCAAGCAGATCTTGCAAGAGGAAAAAGAGGGGAAAGTCACTCTTCGTTCGGACTACCAATTGACCATCCCTCCTCGTATTTTGTAACTTTTCATAATTATGACCTTGAATCATAGTGTTATCAAATATAAACAATGGGTCTGATACTTTATTTTGTAGACCCATTGTCCTATTTTGTTTTTCTTTTTCAATTCATTGTACATTCAAATTCCTATAGAAATACAAAATTTATCAAGCGAAAAAAAAACCTATGATTTACTACTTACTAACCATTTGTCAAATATGATTTCCAAACTAAATGAACATTGAACAATAGTGGAAATCCCATTTCAAAACTAGCTTTTGCCTAATAGCAGCTTCTCAATCCCGCTACCACACAGCCTTAATTAGTAGTGTACAGTCACTTAAATGCACGAAACTAAACCAATAGAATTAACATGACACCAAACAAATAGAATTAGCATCTATAATTTATTTATAAATAGTGTTATAGGTGCATCTAAAAAAACAATTTTAATATTTTATTTCTCTCTCCACTCTCATTTTAAAACTTTTTTTCCATCTCCCAAAAGGGGAGGTGTTTTAGGGAGTTGTGCACGTGAATAACAGTGGAAACAATTCACAGAATTCAACACCATTTCCTGCTGCAGAACCCTATTTCATGAATTCAAGGCTTTGGATGTCAATTTCTCCTTCCCAATCCAGACTCTCTCTCTCTCTCTCTTCACATGCTTTTAGCAGACAAACAAACATACATATTAAAAGTTTGAAAAACGGAAAATCCAATAAATGATGTTCAGAATTTTTTGCAAGCCATGGATGCAGTCTCTTCTTTGTTAGGGTTACAGAGTGGATAGTAAATAAGTTGTTGCATTGTCTGGTCACAGATAAGGGCCAACGGATTAAATACTTTAATTTTGTATTTAGATTTTTTTAAGCCTAATTTGACATGGGAATAAGGGGGTTAAGATAGCCAAATAATTAAGTTAAATAATATGTTATCCCATATGGCATAAGAAAAAAAAGATAAAGTATGGACAATTATCCACATTTTCAGAAAAAAAGAAAATATTTTGTACTGAGTAAAAGGTGGAATAAACTTTATCTCTATTTTTTTAACTTTATTTTGTAAAACAGGGACAATTTTTATGACTGCTCTTCCCCATAAAAAAACAAAAACAAAAAAAAAAAAAACTCCTTGAAACCAACAATATTGATGTCCAATTAATAGTAAGGGTAGAATTGATATTTTTAATTTTTTTTAAGTAATCCCATATTTTAGGCAATGTAAACAAGATTCAAGATAAGAACACAAAAAAAGAGGATAATAAAAAATATTATCAAATGTAAATGTGGATAAAAATAGTGATCTTTTTATCTGTTTAAATTAGGCTAACTGATCCTATATATTTATCTATTTATCAAACTAGGCCAAGGATTTAGAGGAAGGATTATTCTTCCATATGTCTAAATATGTATATTAGTATGAGTAATCAAGTTATCTGTTAGGGAGGGGAGATGGTCTTTAGAATATCTGATGGTTGACATTAGGGGTTTAGGAATTTTCTCTTTTTCGGATATTCTAGAAAGAGAATGTAGCAGTTGCTTAAATTTTGAGAATTATGATTACTCATATAAGATGATGGAATGTACAAAGAATATAATAAAAATATGTCTATGAATTTATAACATATCATATTCATGTTTTTTGTTTTTGTTTTTGGACGAGTACCTTAAGGGTTGGTTTAGTAAGGGGGATAAGTGGTAGGATAAATGGTGTTTATGAGGATAAGTGAGTGAGATGATAGCTTATCCCCGTTTGGTATAAAAATTAATCGGGATAAAATACGGACAGTTGTCCCAATTTTGAAATGAAAATGGTGATATTTTGTTTCACCTAAAGGCTGGGATAACATTTATCCCAACTTTTTATCCCAATTTTGACAAATGTAAACATGAACGAATTCAATAGATTTTTTATTCTTTAAAATTAAAACAACTTATCTTTAAAATCTTAATTCATTGTCAAATTAACCTTAATGATATATTTTTCAAATAATAACTTACCTGATCTCGAGAGTACCTCAACTAACATGATGATGGTGATGTTGGTGGTGGTGGTGTTGATGATGACGGGGATGATGACCACTTATTTTATAATTTTTGAAGATTAAGGATGCATGTGGAAACTAAATTTGAAAAACATATTTTAATTTTTGATACTTTATGCACTCCTTTTAAAGTGCAATGATGATTACTGTTTTATAAAAGTTATAATTTTAAGACACAATTCAAAGATAAAATATAATGTATTTAAGTTGACATGTTTGATAAGAACTTTTAATTTTAGCTTATAAAAAAGTTAAAAGCTGTTTTTTTCTTTGTTGTCAGATGGGCCTAAATAAATATTTTAATTTTTTAAATTACTTATTAGATTTGATCAAGTTTGGTATTGTGATATTAAATTTTTTTTTTTTTTTTTTTTTATATACGATGAATTGACAAAATGATAATATAAATGTGTAAAGCCACTACAAGGCTACAAGCCAAGTGACGTGATCTTCTGAAATTGTTCCACAGGGCACAAAAAAAGATGATGAAACAATCAGAAAACTGTTTGAATTGGGATACCGGTAGATGTATCAAAGAGGCGGGCCGGCCAGGCACGGCCCGTGGCACGGCACGGCACGGCACGGCACGGGCCGTGCCGTGGGCCGGCCCGTTTGGGTGGCGACGCGGGCTGGGCCTGACAATTACTTCAAGTAATATACTAAGCAGTGATATGTTTGCCAAAGTAGAGTCATAATCCACACTAATATACCACCAATCAAATGAGTCTCAAGGAATATATAAAATTCTGTATTCTAACTAAAGGTTCTTTTTAATTTATAAAATTTGCTTACCAAAATGTATTTAAGAAATTATTTTCTCACGAAACACGAGATTTCGATTTCTAAATAAAAATATATATATACATGATCATGACAGTCTCATGAGACTGATGGAGAAACCTGAATTTCCCCTGGTCCCTCTTTTGTGAAAAAGCAAATACATGCATCCCCCAACTAACAACACAATGAGAGGTGGAACTACCATAACTCCCACCTCTAATTGGGAATCATCTCACTTACTACTTAGCTAACTTTTTTTCTATTTGTAATATCACATGTCAATCTTATTGAAAATATAGATCTAGGAATCGAATCAAAGAGGAAAATGTCACACAAACCATACAAGCTATGAGATTTACACAAGATATAGTTTGATAAAGATTGCTTGCAATTACTGAGAGGAAAAAGAGATGTTTTATTTTTTTGGATTTTTATACATTGTGCTCACACACAACAGTGGGGGGAACATTATGTTCTAGTGATACGAGAAACTTACAAAATATATAACCATAATAACACCACATAACAGAAATTATAGATTTTAGTATTATTCGTGCAAAAGAAATTCAGGTCAGGGTCTCTTGACCTCAAACTCTTGATCATGGGATAGGACCCCCAAAAATCCTATATCAATGATTCCACACACACACAGGTAATCATCCTCAATGTGTGAGTACACGGAAAACATCATTGTAGAAAAAACTCGAAACTATTTATTTATAATCATCATGAATTCTAGTTTTACATAATCATGAATTAGCCTGTTTTAATCATACATGATATATTAATTAACTACATAATCAGAGATGGAATCCAACACTTATTAATCCCATATAGAGAACTGGCATGTGGTGACCTCATGTGCTAAGCACGTGAAGTTTTAATTTTTTTTAGATACGTGTTAGAATCCCCTTATAAGTGCCGATAAATCCAGCCCTGATCCGATCTGATCTCACATAATCATCACTTACTAAGCTCTACAATGAACAACTAAAAGAATCCAAACATCTCTATCAAGCTGTTTCCATCACTCAATATCTCCCCACACCCAAAAAACAACTAAAGTGGAAGAATCACTAAAAGTCCATCCATACCAAATCCTCAGGACCACATCACCTCCCATCAGTGGAGAGAGACACACTCATTTCCCTCCATTAACTTCCATTGAAAGAGCTCTCAACACTGCTGCTAGATTTTACCCTAAAAAGACCTGCTCCAAGAACAGAAACTTCTCCCCAAAACAGTTCCATCGACGCGTGTTTGGCACATAATCTCTGGTTCTCACACTCATAATCACCATCTTTTCAGAGCCCAAACAAGCCTTCCCCACATTGGCTTCTCCTGGAATGGCTTAATCTTCACATCCAAACATTTATTTTTATATGGACTCATCTTATGTTTTGTGAGTTCGTTTGAAATGCCAATCTTAAAACATGAAACTGGGACCACCATTTGTGTGGTTGAAATATCAACTTCCATCATTTACTTCAGATTCTCAAACTCCCCCCCCCCCCCTCCCAAATGAAGGTCCCTCTCACAGTCTCTCTTTCAAAACACCACATAATATCTGGCATAAAGTGCAGTGCATGTGAAACCCTAATCCATAAATGGAAAGACATGGTTCATGTACCCATGGGGTGTGACATTGGATTATTTGCTCCTAATAGCTATACTAGGATAGATAACAATTCAGACTGAATAAACAATTTTTTGTTTGATTGCATTTTCTGTTATTCTCATTGAAAAATGTAAAAATGATTTTTTTGTTGTTTGGTTCATCTTAGATAAAGTGATTATAAATGGTTGATAAGGGATGAATAAGAGTTTATGACTTTTTAAATGACAACTATACCCCTGGGAATAATGTGAGAAACGTACGATTGATTTGATAGTTGAGATAATTTTTGAAATCTGTGTGAGACTGTTAGGTGAAATAAATTTTTTAAAATGACAGAGAAGGGTATTTTTATCCACTAACATAGATAAGACCTGATAAACAATTCCAACATTTCCTTAGAATAGTTATCAGACCTTATCCTAGCTTATCCAGACATAATTATCAGGGATTATTATGTCAAAACAAACAACTTTTTTTTACTATTCTCCTGTATTCTTCCTTATTCTGGACTTATTTCTCATGCCATAGGGGGGGGTTAGGGATTACTCAGTTGAGAAAAAAACTTTCTTGCAAAGCCATCTATATCCATCAATGCAAAGCATGTACATTTTTTATATTTTTTACTTTTTTAATGCCCAATATATTTAATCCCTACATACATTTACTCTCACATGCATCTTCTCTACAGCTAATGCAGTTGTGGTGGTTTTTGTAAAATGTGTGTTTGTTACCTACTTTTTGGGATTTATGCTTTGCAGTGTACATGATTATAGGATAGTGTGGGACCAGCTCAAAGATTTTACATAGATATGCTATACATACTCATGTGTCAACAATGGAAGTTAGCATGAGGTGGAGTTTAAAGCGGGGTTGGATTTGATCAGTATTGGTCCATAAATATTGACATATGAATAATTTGTGTAATAGAAATATGTAATATTCAATGAAGAACAACTCATGAATGAATCATTTCATTTTATATATTGTTCAGTAGGGTTCATGAATTATTTATTCAACTTCAGATTTAAATAAGATGAGTTTAATTCAATACAAATCTTTTTTTAATGTTACAGAAAAGTTGTTCAATTTTACAAAATTCATTATGCTGTTACATCTTTTAGTTTGACTCATGGATTGTTATTTAGTTAGATTCATGAATGGTTGAGTTGTTCAGATCAATTCATTAGTCGTTCTCAATGCCTCTCAAAGAAAGTCTCACGTATTGTATTAACGTGTCAATCACTGACAGCCTTGATCAAGCCTCTCCTTTTAATCGGGGTCTCTTTCAAAGTTCAATAAACTTTATGAACTCTTTGACTTTTACCAATTCCAAATCTCATCTGTATTACATGATTGTGATATGCAATATGGAGGCTTTGATTGATTGAAAATGAAGGTTAGAAATAACAAAAAAATAATGAACTCCCATCAATAATAATTTGTATACTTGTAGATCAATCGAATTTGCATGTTTTGTAGTGAGAATCAGTACATCCTTCATGTGTTGTAGTTAAATAAATTGTTCATGTCAAGGGTGACATTATAATGCTTGACTTCTCAATCTATTCTAATTTTCCCACTACTTAAAAGGACCTACTTAACCGGAGGACCAGTCTGTCTTTTTTTTTTCTTTCCTTTTTTATCTGAGCTTTATTGCATTTCATCTCTATCTTTACTCCTACTTTAAGCTCTATCAATCAAAGATATATACAGATTGTATACACTCACATAAAGGTGAAAACTACATGTTACTATATATATTTAAGCTCCATTTGGATCTGCATTTCATTTCAAAATCTCAACTAAACATGAACCCAAACACACTTACTCCTATTTTAAGCTCTATCAAAGATATACAGATTGTATACACTCACATAAAGGTGGAAACTAATTATTACTATATATTTAAGCTCCATTAGGATAGGCATTTCATTTAAAAATCTCAACTAAATATGAATCCAACCACACATTCTCCTGTCCCAAATTTGCACGGATGTCTTATCAGTGTACAAAATAAATTAAAATTTTTTTTAAAAAAAAAAAATTATGAAAATTATGTTTTTTTAAAAGTTAAGTTCCAAACATGGTCATGATAAGAATGACCACTTTTTAGTCTCACATTCAAATGGGACATGTTCTGGACTTGAGATTTAAAAACACGTGAACTTATAAAAATCCAAAAAAAGTTTATGTAAAATTAGTAAATCCCTTTAGACCCCAATCTTTTGTCTTGATTAATAGTTTTTGTCCTTGAGCTAATATTCCGTTGGTGAAAGTAGCATATTCTAGTAAGGATAATGTTAAAGTCTCTTTTTTAGCCTAAATTATAGTCTATACGTATTTTAATTTTTTAATAATATACTTTATCTAATGAGGTATATATTTTTTTTTAAAAAATGAAATATTTACTCCAATGAATTACATGGATGCATTTATAGAAAATGTAAAAAATTAATGTAGAAGCATTTATCTCATTAATGTGAATACATACTCTGGTGATTTTCAATTGACACATGTAGGACGAGAATTGAGGCTAAAGAAAAAAATTATGTGTACCAGCGCTCTCCTAGGAAGAATATTCTGTTTTCTTAACAGAATATCTGAAAACAATATTCAAATAAGCCCCTAAAAGACTATTAAAATATAAATCAATCCTTTTTACGACCAAAATACCCTTTAAATGCAAATATACCGAGAACACCCTTATCACATCTACTAAAAAGCCTCCTAGAGTCAGAAAATTGTATATTTTCATAATAAAAACACATTTTAAAATCCTATATAAAAAATTATTTACATTTGTATTAATTCAAACTATAAATTTGTTTAAATTTAATTAGATTTCATGAATATGAAATATAGATTCCTTTTTAATTAATTTGAATTATTTTGTTAAAGAATATGATTTTATATAAAATTTGTAAATATATTATCTAATTAAATCTTAAGATAAGATTAGGAGAAAAAACAATTATTTAAGATAATAAAGATTTACTTATTTTACAGGAACATTTTTTTATTTTTATAAGTTTTCAAGGAGTTATATCGATTTTTTCAAAGAAAAAAAATAAATTTTAAAAGGATATTATAGTAATTTATCATGTATAATTAGAGTAATTATATATCTGATTAGTTTCAATTATGGTAGGGGCTAAAATAAATATTATCTAATAAGATAAAGACTTGAAGGGATTTTACGATTTTACAAAGACTTTTATCTATTTTCATAAATTTCTAGGAACTATATGGATTTTTCTGAATATGTAATGACATAACTGATTAGAGAACCGATTAACCTATCTGGTAAAAAAAAAAAAAAAAAAATTACATAAGGATTGCGTAGGGTTGAAGCTGTATTGGAATCCAACCCAAAATTGATGGAGGAAACCCGAACTCAATCCAACGAGACACTTAATTAAGACTGAGGAAGACAACTTGAACCCAGTCTATCAGGTCACACTTAAGACAAGGTTGTTTAATTTGGGTTAGATCGGTTTAGCTTCCAAACCGATATCAATCTAAACAGCTCACACATTACAACAGTAATGACAAAGAATAGTCGACACCTCAACAGTGGATACAGTGATAAATATTAGAGTATAAACAAGTTCTATCCTCAGCCTGGATACAGAATATGATTAGATATACAATTATTCTGACATAAGTGAATATAAATAAAGATAAAGTGATTTTATATTTAATTGTGTTTTGAATTATTCTCGTTGAGAAACATAAGAATAATTTTTTTTATTGTTTGAGTAAAATGTGAATAAAATGTGGATAAGGATTTATAAAAAGTGAAAAAATAATGATAGTTAATTTGACATCTGATTTATTAAAGGTGATGACAGTTGATTTGATAATGGACCCACATATTCTTTTGAGTTATATAGCCTGGAATAACTTTAATTCCAAGGGTTGATTGAAATCCATATATTACTTTATACCAATTTATTTTGCATAAGATATTCCAGGATATACCAAGCTTCCAAACAAGTTAAAACCGTTATTCCAGTCAATACCACTTTATTCTGGGGCTTATTCCCAAAACAAACGGGGGCTTAGCCTCATTTAGATACAGAATAGAACTTATTCTTAGGTATACATTTATTCTGCCATAAGTGAGTATAAATAAGGATAAAATGATTTTATGTTTAGTTATGTTTTGAATTATTCTCGTTGGTAAACGTAAGAATAAATTTTTTGTTATTTGGATAAAATGTGAATAAAATATGGATATGAATTTATAAAAGGTGAAAAAATAATGATAGTTCATTTGACAGGTGATTTATAAGAGGTGATGACAGTTGATTTGACAGTGGATCCACATATTATTTGGGTGGAATAACCTAAAATAACTTTAATTCCAGGGGTTGATTGAAATCCATATACCACTTTATACCAGTTTGTTCTGACATACTTTATCCCTAGCTATTATTTGTTTCCAAACACCCAAAATTCTTTATTCCCCTTTATACCAGGTTATCAGACCCCCTATTCCTGTTCCAAACGGGGGAGAATTCATTCCAGAGATCAAATGGCCCAAATCTGACCTTAATATTTGAAGTTATCACTCATCCTATCAACCACTCAACTCAAATCAAACTTTAATTCCAGGGATTGATTGAAATCCATAAACCACTTTATACCAGTTTGTTCTGACATACTTTATCCCTAACTATTATTTGTTTCCAAACACCTAAAATCCTTTATTCCCCTTTATATCAGGTTATCCGACCCCTATTCCCGTTCCAAACAGGGGAGAGTTCATTCCACATATCAAATGGCCCAAATCTGACCTTAATATTTGAAGTTATCACTCATCCTATCAACCACTCAACCCAAATCAAGCCCAACCCATATCAGGTTTAGGTTTTCTCATAGTTCAGGTTGAACTCAATTGTTAAATTCCAAACAAAATCTCAACCCACCGCTCTGAAAGTTGGGTTGACTCAGATTCAACCTATCCAAGTTGCATCCATGGTTGCACATAACATTTTTCCTATACATCAAACCTCAGAAGTACCAAATAAAATCATGTGGTTTTATGTGTTGGTTTCCTCTACAATCTACATTATGTTCAATGGCTCTTATGATGATCCAAGTTCACACTACATAACTCCGCTCCTTCCAGTAAAAAACTCAAGAGAAAACAAAATCCAACACATAAAGGACATCAAGCAAAAAAATACAAAACCAGACGTGAACATGATTAACAATCAACAGGAAAGGCAACTCCCCCCCTTTTTTTTGTACAGAAACTTATCTTTTCAATCGAATAAGATGACAAGGAAAAAAAAAATCTTCTGTTTACATGCAAAATAATTGTCGTTTGATAGAGTAAAGAAATTACACGGCACCTGAGCTCATCCCATCCGGGCCTTCTGAAGGAAGCATGGGAAACAGAACTCTTTCAATTTACTGAGAAGTGGTGCATACAAACAATAAGGCTGCACCAAAGGGCAAGAAGCTGTATCAGACAAAAATATGAAAGGAACAAGAGAACCAACAACATACAATGGGCACAATAAGAAGTCAAACCAAGAAAACAGAATCAGCCAGTATTTGTTTATCCAATAAAACCTGCAATGAACTTATAGGCTCAAAAGAAAAGGTTACAATGTCTTTTTTTTCTATCCACCGAAACTCAACAAATTAGTTGCAACATTCAGGTTATTATTTGATGTTTATTTGAATTATAATAATCTTCCTAAACAGCTCATGTGTCTATAATTTTTTGATGATTAGTTCTTATTTTATTACATCTTCTCTGAACTTCTACAGTGAATTGACTTTTATTTATGGGAAAAATTCAAATAAACCCCCTTATAAACTGCCTGAAATCCATAACCTCCTAGCTTTTCTTAAAGTCCATATAACCCCCTCAGTTAAACTAGCGTTGGCAGATGAAAAATATTATGTGAATATTCTATTTTGTTAATCCTGTCTGAAAACACAATACACCAAAAAATCCCTACAATTTATTAAAAATACAAAAAACCCTTCTGTACATAACGATTTTACTCTTTTAGATAGATTATAAAATCATATCCGAAGGGGTAAAATAATCATTTACATACGATTTTTTGTATTTTTAACACATTGTAAGGTGTTTTTAGTATACTATGTTTTTAACTAGAGTTAATCAAACAAAATATTCACAAAATAATCATAATCTATCAACGAAAATTTAGATCAGGGGCTATTTGGATTTACATATGTGTTTTCTAGGGGTTACATAGACTTTAGAAAAAGTCAAGGGGTTATGGATTTCAGGTAGTTTACAAGGGATTATTTGGATTTTTCCCTTACTTTATATATTAAATGAACTTCCTATCCACTTATGAGCTCCATACTCTTGCCTATATGCCGATCATGCTTGAGGAATCACTGGCACCATGTTTGTTCAACGAACAAGCAAGCAGGCCTACATTATGTTTTTTTTTAAATAATGTGGCTTCACCAATCTACAAAGCTACACCACACAATGAGACTACAATAAAAAGGTAAAGAACATCAGGAATATCCCCACATTAAGATGAACCTAACAAAATTTGGATCTCACTCAACCATAAGTAAAACTGCATTAGCATTCAGATTTCAGCTATTCGAGTATGTTAAAACTGTAAAATTGAATGTCAATCACAATCGATGCCATGTATAGTATGTCATAAACACTAGGAAAAAATAAGAATGTAAGAGAAAGTGGGACTACTTCATGTATCGCTTTCGTGAGATAGCGTGTGAGAATTTGAAAACTAAAGACTAGATTTGCCTGCTATACCTTCAACAAATGAGGTTTGGGCTGTCGAGATTGCTTAACATTAGAAATTGTGGTTTTAATTACTATAATATCATAATAAAGCCAGTAAGGCATTTGAATAACAATTTAAAAGCTCAAAATGCCAAACCCAACAAATGGGGAACAAAAGCATTCCTTGGCAATGATACACCCGGTTGGGCTCTATGGAACTTACATTGACCATACAATATTAATAAAGAATGGACCAAAGCAACATGAATAAATGTGAAAATGTATATTTGAAAATGGATTTTTACTGAAAAGAAAGGTGTACTCCAACAGCCTGAAATTAAAGTTTATATCTATTGTGAACCCACGGTTCCTCATTTTCCTTGCAAAATTTGCAAAACAAAACTTCAACATCAGGTATACATATGGATTAAAGGTAAAGAGCTATAGGAAAAACCTTGTCAAGGGTATGTTCAATGGACAACCAAAAGAAAAGAAATATACCAATTTCAAACAAGAGTGGAAGTTGAAATAGAATTTCCCACAAAGAAGAGAATTATCTTTTGGAAAACCGGACTTGTAAAGGAGGGCCAGTAAAAATAAATCACTCTTGCAGTGGTGATATATCTCATAAGGTGAATGACACTAATTACCCTACAGAACAGAGTACTTGATGTCATAAAATTTATAGGAAACTGTTGGAAAACACTGGACACTTCTCACTCATTCAACTTATTTCTTACAGGTGAGAACGTGACCAATGGGAACTAATATGGTACATCAATCCATCAGAAATTAAGGAATTTTGATATATTTAACCAAGAGCTTGTAGCCTACAATATGCAAGAAAGCCAGAATCCTAACATGCAAAAAAGTTAGGGTAACAAACATGACAGATGATGACTGCTGATTAAAAAAAGTTAGAATGCATGTATATACATCAAATGCTCAAGACATGGAAATAGATGCTAGACACTTCTGACAAAGTGAAGCATCAAAGGTGATAATTACCCATTTTCCAATAACAATTGTTTGACAGAGGTGAAAAATCATCTACTTCCTTACATCCCTATCATTTGAGTGCAGGAAGGGTATTTACTATTTACAGTATTTTTACATTAAAAGCATCTATATTTAGGCTGAAATCAATTTAGTTCATGTAACTTTTGATGCTAACTTCAAAAATTAGGATGCTGATACATGGGATTACCACACTTCAATTAAATCCTACAAGATATTTGTTTTCATGAGTAATTATATCCAAACTAAGAACATGCACATTACAACTTCTTAAGTTTAAAGGGCCAAGAATTTCACCTCAATGATATGTTAAACATTATCAAAGAATAATTGAGACCTCAATCACGAAGGCCAAGCTCTAGCTCGAGCTCATCATCCTCTTCAAACAACCTTAACAGTCGGGCATGTTGTTCTTCTCTCTTTTTTTTCTGCCACATCTTGAACAGGAAGATAGACAGTACCACAATTGCTACCACTGCAAGTAATATACCCACTACCTCAACTCCTGTGCTGCCACCAGAATTAGCATGTTTATCATTTGTAGTTCCATTCTTGTGAGCAGATAAATCATCAGCCACACCTGGGAAAGGGAATAACAATATAACATTTCCATCAGTCATTACACCAGAAAACTAAAAGAAGCGAGTAAAAGAATGAAGATGGACCATGTCCAAATATGTGCATGATTTTGAAGTAATATCATGTTTAGGGAAATATTTCTCATACATGCAAGAAAATATAGCACGTATTATATGGTGCTCAATTACCTGCATAGCAATTTACATGTCACATTTTTTGCTAGAAATGATTTCAATGCATGATTACATATTTGATGTGTTTAATAAAAATTCATAGTGCCTTGATAAAGTTGAATGCATCTTAGGAGAACCTGAGAACTATGGGGCGTCAATATCCAAAATTTGAATACCCAAATGGGATATACAAGCGGTGTTTCTTTTAGAGTAAACAAATTTTTGAAGACAATTAACATAGATTTCTACAAGGAATAAGGAAATGAATAAAATATGCTAAGAATCCTTCTTCTCCATAAAATCCCTCAATAACTGCTAAAAAATTACAACATCCACAGACACCTAGAAAAACCTTTTCCAGCGTTCAAAACAAAGTCATTTGTCACAGGTACACACCTAACATATTCTTCAGACAGCTCAATGTTAGAACATATAAACATGAACCACAATCCCTAAGAAGCGATTCATTATAAAAAAAAAAAAAATGCTTTTTTTAGAAATGTAAGTCATCCCCCAAATTATATTCACAAAATGGTAAACACCCAGTTTACCAAAACAAAAAAATAATCTGTCCTCGTTTGGATAAATAACAAAGAGCAGGCCATCAGCCTACTGAAACAAGCAAGGTGAATCTTTCTCTGGACCTTCTCCCAGAGAGGCACATGGTCCGCCAAATAACAAGGCAGCTTTTCAAAACACATGAATGATGTAAACCACATGCTAGCCCCCAAACAACTCTGTCACCATTTCAACATGGAACTAATTCAAACAAAGAACTATCGCCTTTAAGTAACAAGCAACCCCCCTGACTCTGACATGAGATCCAACTCTTATACATCGCTCTCTAGCAATCAACCAAAAGACCAATTTTAAACAGCTAATCCTCAGTCCAATTCCATAAGCTCCAAGCCACCACAGATTCAAAAGCCCAAACCCAGATAAAAATAGTTCCAACCTTCTTAAAAACCAATCAAACGGGACAGAGTCCAGTCAATGTTGGACACCATCGAGTCTCACAAATCCCTAATAAGTGTCTGATATGTGTCACATCACATAGACTGATAATTTCAGTCCCATGAAAATCCTACCTATCTCCCATTGAACCCATATCCAATCATATTCCCCCCCACCCCCACCCAAAACAAAACAAATAAGTTTCTTTGGCAAAATCCACATCACCATCTTCTTCCACATATGCATGTGCTCCAAAAGCCCATACAAAAATAAAAGTAATAAAAAACTTTTAAAACACAAAAAGCTTCCAATCTCTCCTCAGCATTCACTTCATAAAGAACACCCACATCAAACAACAGACACGAATGCCTGATCAAGATCTCTGATTCACCCAATTCACCAACCCTCCAACAATTCTCATAAATTCACCCAAAATAAACACATCTAATCCGAACCAGATCCCACAAAAATTTCAGTGAAATTCAAATTTAAAAGAAACACGTCTAAATCAAACCGCAAGAAATAGTGGGAAACGAAGAAACCCTAAACAGGAAAGGAAGGCGAACCTGAATGCGAATGAAGAAGGATCGAAATGGTGGCAACGAGGATCCGATGAAGAGATCTCCGGCTGCCTCGATTTGCGCTCATCGTCTCTCTCTCTCTTTCTCTTATTCCTATCTCTGTCTGTCTCGATTTTCGGGCAATTTTTTTTTTTTTTTTTTAATTTCAGGTGGAAGAAATGTAGTTTATTGAGAGATGGGAAATCTGGACCGTCTGATTAATGGATTAGTTATGTGTTCTGTGTAAACTGACGGTTCTGATTTCGAGCCCCATTAGACTTCACCTGACAAGTCCCATGAAGTTCTTCTCTTATTAATTGTTTATTTTATTTTTTTTAAATTTTAAAAATATAAAATACAGTATTATTCCTACATAAAACCCATATTTTTCTTTCCCATTAAACTCATATTCACTTTATCCTAAAAAAAAATATATCAATTTATTCAATCCATTTTGAGAATCTAATTTTTTCAAAATCAATTCAAAATAAAAAAGAAATAATTAATTATATTTGTAAAAATAAGACCAAAATTTAAATCTTATAGGATTTTTTAAAAAGAAATTAAAAAACGAAATCATTCAAAACCCATTTCATCAAAAACAACAAAAAAAAAATTGAATTTTTGTTTGCGACATCCCATTCAACCAAAAAACGATGGCAACAAGAAATAATTAACGTTTTTAAATTTTTTTTTTTGAAATGCTGTTGGTAGTTTGATGATTATTCGATTCCAATCATCAGACAAAGTATTTGCGGCTCCTCCCATATCCAGTTCAGAACGCCTTAGATCGTGTTGCACTGTTCCATCTTCTTCTATATGAACTCCGCACCAACGCTTCACATGACTCGCCAACGTGCCTCCGCGTGTCACTGCGAACTTTGCACCCTGAGCGTCTCTGCACGTTTGTATCTTGCATCCACTTCTCAATGGATCTTGGACCTGCAACAAATTGGTATCATCATTGCACACCTGAATAGATGTGCCGCTTCCACCACCGAGAGCTCCTTGCAACCTTGCATGATTTTTTTTCTTCTCCTTCTTCACATGAAATCCTGTACGACACACCTTTGTTGGAATTTTCAACAGTACATCCGTCGATGGTATGAATTCATCAACCCGTGTCGCTATTGATCCTCGTTTTTCATTTCTCATCCTCTTGGGTCGGAACCTGGAGCTCTGATACCATTGTTGGGAAGGCAATCGCGGAAAGCCAACAATAAACATGAGATCAAACACAAGAACAAAACATCACACTACACGAAGAACACAAGATATACGTGGTTCGGCCTAGGCCTACATCCAGGGGGCAAAAACAGATAATCCACTTTGATAGTTGAGATACATTAAGAGACTGACAAACTCTCTCATGGAGTTACCCTCTCTTAGAACCTCTCAACCTTCTCTTAGGATCTCTACATTATATAATGTCAGCGTAGCCTTGCCATGAAACTCTAAAAGATATTTATAAAAATAAATAACTTTCTCCCCAAGTAATCTCCCAATTAACAAATAAATATTGTTTCCATTAATTATGAGATATTCACTCTCCTAGTTAACAAAAAAATATTGTTTTCTATCTTAGAGTATTCACTTTAAATATTAATTAAGATCAAATTTTAAATAATATTTAACTCATTAGGTGCTCAACCTAATATGGTTTCATTATGGCCAACCGATGTGATACACCGGATTGAGATATAATCCCAATAATTTGATCCTCCATCACACATCATATGTGATTCAAAAAAAAATCAACCAAAACAATTAAGAAATCATGCCACATCAGCAACAATAGTAACCAACTCCTTGATTTTGGGGAGTAGTTATCGAAAAAGGCATAAAGGGTAAAAACAAGTATGAACAGTTGTGTCATCTCATGAGGTGAGGCGGCCTATAAGATGAAGCTTGTGAATCATTATTGATATAAATAATAAAAAAATTATAAAAAAAATACTTAGCCATATACAAGTGCCAAAAGTACATGGCATATTACTTATTATATATATAAACATATTTTTATATTGTATTATCCATAATTATAATATTGATATGAATAACAAACTATTGATGAAATGGTTATAGAATATTGAACTAATCCAAAAAACTCATTTCATTTAATATATAGGATGATAAATTTATAAATCATGTAATATTTTTTATTAATAATGTAACAAATCTTTATAGAATTCAAATTAGATAGATTTAATGAATATCTTGAATCTTCAATTATTAAAATTTTAATATATATATATGATTTATTTAAACCTGATTTTAAATATTAAAATATATTTATGATTTATCTAACTCTTAATTAAAATCTTAAATTGAGTAAATAGAATAGTAATTGCTAAATTTATAGCATCAAAAAATGAAAATACAAAATTAAATATAAATTACAAATAGTATATATATATATATATATATATATATATATATATATATATATATATATATATATATATATATATATATATATACAGCGCGGCTCTAAAGCGGACGCCCGCTCTTTTCAAACCTGCGGACTGGAAAAGCCCATCAAATGAGCGGTGGAGATCTCCAAATGAAAAAATAAAATGCTCCTCTGATTAACCCAACACATAACCTAACCAACCCTCTAACCAATAACCTAACCAACACCTTAACCAATGCCTTCACTGTCATCCTCACCAGCAAAAACCCCTGGAAAAAAAAAACTCTCATCCCCGACGCCCACGCCTCTCGCACTGTCTCTCTCTCTCTCCCTCACACAACAAAGAGATAAACACCCCCTCTCAAATCACGGCCCCTCGTCCTCCCCAACGCCGCCACCGCCGCAGCCCAATTCCCCGACACCACGATCGGCCTAGGAAGGTTCGTCCTAGTCTCTCTATGACAATTTATTTTGTAAATCTAGGGTTTTTTTTACTTGTTCCATGGTTTTAGCTTTGTTGATTTAGGGTTTTTTCTCCTATTTTTTATCCTCATAAATGAGCTTTTGATCTGTTGTTGGGAGATCGTTGTATACAAGTCCTGCGTCTGCCCGCGCGCCCAGACACGCTACCGCGCGCGCCCGCGCGCACCACGCGTCCAGCCCTGCGTCTACCCGCGCGTACTGCGCCCCTGCGTAGCACCCCGCGCACACCCCCGCGCGCACCCCGCGCACTGCACCCCCGCGCACCCCGCTGCGCGCGCCAGCGCCTGCCTGCGCGCGCAGACTCGCGCGCACGCGCGCGGATGACCCCGCACGCGCGCCCGAGCCCTTCCCACCACCTCCCTCAGCCCTCCCACACCCCTAACACACATGCATACCATGCATACACCATTTCACACCCTAAACAAGCATCTAATCCTAGCTAGGGGAGGAGGAAAGCTTACCCAAAGGAGGAAGAACCAACGGAGGAACTCGGGTGCCCTTCGCGCACCGAATCGCCACCACCAAGACCACCACCACCAAGACTCTTCTCAGCCCTAGCAAAGGCTGAAATCAGGGGAGAAGGGGAGCCTTGAGAGGGAGGCAAACAAAGGGGAATGCAAAATAAAAACCATAGGAAGGTAGATCCAACCCTTACCTATCTTTTCTCCTTCTAGGGCTTTTCTTTTCAACCACTTCTACTAGATCAAATGGGGGATTTAAAGAGAGGGGATGTGAGATTTGTGTGTGAGTGAGAGAGAGAAGAAGATGAATAATGAAGAAGGGGTGCACGCCCACTTAAGGGGCCACACACACTCACACACACACACTCACACACTTAGAAAAATTAGGTTTTGGTGAACTTTGACTTGGGTCAACCTAACCACACTAACAAACAAAACCCATTGACCAAGTCAAGGGTCAAACTTGACTTGGTCAAAGTCATCTTTGACTTGGTCAAGTCTCCCAATGACTTTTCGCTTGGTCAAAACCCGGATACGATTCAGAACTGCGAAATTCTGAAACGTTACCGGAATTCGATGAAATTTTCGTGAGTGGCTTGAAATGGCACCAGGACACATAATGTGCAGTTAGATTTTCAATCGGAGTTCTCAAACTCATGATGATGGCTAAAAGTCCAAAATTTTAGCGGTTCCGATCGAAAAAAGAAAAAGTTGAAAAACTGCCAGAATGCTCCAATGGTGACCAGAAGGCTAAAAGTGACACATATATAACAGTAGGTTAATGATGATAAAATGTCCTAATACATGTTTCTATCATGCATGTAGAGTTTGTGTAGACCTAGGCATGATTTCTATTCAAATATCGATTTAATTGACAAAAACTCGGATCATAAGTCATGAAATCTGAATATGTAAATCAGAAAACATCATCATAACGATAACAAGATCTATAATAGAAACAAATCCAATATGACGATCATGTCTTCCTAACCCTAGATCCATGCAAAGCCATGAATTATGCATCAAAAGCTTACACAATCCATCCGAAAAACCTTGAAACCACCGATCCAATATACGAATAAATAACATGGATCTATGTTAAAACTCATCAAAACAGCGAAGAACACACATGAGGTTCGGGTTCATGCAAGGTGGTACCCAAAACAAGACATTAGAAACCCTAAGCATGCTTTCTATCTTTAAAAAAAATAACTGTAACCATGATCCCTGTATAAATAATCCAAAACAGTGTGTAATCTTGTACAAACATCTTAAAAACGTCATCAATGGATTAACATAATATCAAGATCCAAAATAAATCAATATCACATATAAAACATGAAATAATAAAGAATGAAAACCCATAAAACCACGTGAATTTGAATCACCTCGGGATGAACCCATCATTGGTGATTAGCAGCAATAAAAATCTTAATTATCGTTAAGAAAAACAAAGTAGAGGGACCCACCTTGATCCTCAAAGAATTTCCTTTCAAAAATCACCCAATTAGAGAGAGAGAGAGAGGACTCCAATTAGGGTTTTCAAATGGGGTCCTAGGGCATCCAAAGTTGGGTATTTATAGGGGAAAACACGTGCATGACTTGCCCCCCAAGAAAATAATCAATCATATTCGACAGTTCTATCAAACTCCTTAATTTCTGCATTTCTGCACGCAGGTGTCCGATGGCTACTTATATTGAGCCGTCAGGGGAGAGACGGCTACATTCAAGTGGCCACCTCTGGAGTGGAACGGCTACTTTCAAGTAGCCACCTCTAGACAATTTTCCTAGGCCAGCTACATACAAGACACAAAAACGGCTATAACTTGATCGATACACATCCGATTCATGATCCGTAAAAAGCGTTGGAAAGCCAACAAAACAAGAATTCCAACCATACCTTATCTTCTAAAATTCAAGATATATAAGTCCTCCAAAACCCTATAGGACCCAATGCACAAAATCAAGAAACGACTTTGAAAGCCATAGTCGTTACAAAATCATAGGAAAATCATGATACTAATTGTAATGCCCCAGGCTTATACAACAATAAAATGTCCGCTTTGCCACTAATTGTCCGCTTTGCCATTAAATGGGCTCATGAGTTTAAAACGCATCTTAGTGAGTAAGAGCTGTGCGCACATATAAAGCACATACTATCTTTTCCCATTAGGTGATGTGGGACTAAATATCAAGCTCTCACCCTCACGCAATCCATGGACCTCTTGAGACTGTTGGGCCTCCCCCTCAATGGGCTAGGCATCACAATCACCCCCCTAATGGGCCACACATCCTCATGTGGGGCCGCACCCATCATCGCGAAATGGACAAGCTCTGATGCCAATTGTAATGCCCCAGGCTTACATAGCAAGAAATTATCCGCTTTGCCCCTAAATGGGCTCACGGGCTTAAAACGCATCTTGGTGTGTAAGAGCTGTGCTCGCATATAAGCACAGACTATCTCCTCCCATTAAGCGTCTTGGGACTAAACACCCTCACCCAATCCATGGGCCTCTTGGGACTCTTGGGCCTGGGCCAGGCATCGCAATCATGCTCCCTAATAGGCCGCACGTCCTCGTGTGGGGCCACCCACACCCACCATCGCATAATGGATAGGCTCTAATACCAATCGTAATGCTCCAGGCTTACACAACAAGATATTGTCCGCTTTGCCCCTAAATGGGCTCACGGTTTTAAAATGCGTCTTGTTGTGTAAGAGCTGTGCTCACATATAAGCATAGACTATCTCCTCCCATTAGGCGATGTGGGACTAAATAACAAACCCTCACCCTCACCCAAGCCATGGGCCTCTTGGGACTCTTGGGCCTGGGTTAGGTGTCACACTAGGAATCCTTCAAGAAGTGGCCCCGCTGTCTCTCCACGAAGCGGATGAGGTGGTCGAGGTATTGGTCCTCGGTGACAGGCGCCGCAATGGGTACTGGTGGGAGAGGAGGTGTGATAGCCCGTGGCCCCAATCACCGACATGTGCACGCCACCTAAGCTCTGATACCAACTGTGATGGCCCGTGCCCCAAATCATTGACACGTGCACGCCACCTAACTCAAAAACTTTTGCTGTGCAACTCTGAAACCACATTTAATCAATCATACACATAATCAACTATATCACAACATGCCCAGGAAAATTTAAGTAGTTAATATAGCCTCTATATACAGAGCATTATGAAATAGGCATGGTTCGCTAGACTAGCCTCTACCAAAATAATAATGTACAGATCCAAAACATCAAATTATACACATCTATATATACCTATCACCAATTGGACGTGGCACCTAAAAAAGACAAAGCTAACGCCAAGAAACCCCGCCTCTACTATGCAAAAATAGAAAAAGAGAATGGAATGAGTGAAAGATGCTCAATAAGTAACCCACACATTCCACGTAGATGGAAACCAGATATGACATCAAAAGTATAACAAAATCAAGCTCAATAATCTCAATAAACACCAGGCCGAAGCATGAATAGTAATGAAATCACTAAATGGTCATCAACAAATAAAAGAAATAACATTGCTGATAAACTCACCAATCAAACAAGAATGAATAGCTCAGAATAACACATCACAATTGATAAAGCCAACAAACAACATCAAGGTGCATCACCAATGAATTGAGAACAGGTACCCTGAAATCACAACTCAAGCTGAATCACCCCAATCTGAATGATAAGGAATCATAATGCTAGCCCCCTAACGTCCAGAGTGCAAGATTGACCATCTACATGACCCCATCTCCCCCCCCCCCCCCGCCATCTGAGATGTCCACAACATATAAACCTTGCGTGTGGCCCTCGAAACGTCCACCGCGGAAAACGCTACTTGCCCCCCCCCACCCCACCGTCCAAGCACGGTAGGGTATTAACTTGCCCCCTACAGGACCCGTACATACTCATGCAAGCTCATGGGGAGCTAATCCTCAACCCAAATGTAAGGTCTATGGTCATCCAACTCCAAGCACACAAAAAGGTAATATGAGAAGCAGCGATATCAAGCACACCACAAGGATCCATGGTCGGACAACACAACCACGCTGATCATAGGATGTGAACAAATTACTAGGATGTATATAATAATATCAAAGAAGGCTCACAATACTAACAAGTTAATTATAAGTTCACGAGAATCAATAATGGACTATATAAAAAGGGTCACAAAATAAGGAATACCTTGGAATCTCAAAATAAAGAGATCAATGATATGAATATTCAGAATCTTGACCAATTATAGAATCTCGAATAATACAAACAGCAAACCAAACAATGACAACAACACTAAAGCGTGAAATGGAATGTAACAAACAAATGTCGATCGGGTAACTTACCTCGCAATTTATAATCCAAGCTGGAATCACCCTAACCCAACTCCTAGATCACGTAGAGAGGAACCCACTGATAAAAATATAACCTCTATTAGATACTAAAATGTAACCCCATTAATAAAGTAATTATCAAATCCTCCAAGACAAACATGATATCCTTACTACGAACCCTAAATTGATAATGTCTAAACAACCCTCTAATTCTTATTTATCTAGCCCCAAAAACATATTCATATTTCAACCCCAAATCACAATTTTGATTCAAAACTGAAATAGAATAACCACAAACGAAGGACAATGACGTAAAGAGCATGAATCTTTACCCAATGCAGGACAAAAAATACTCCACCAAGTATTTCCTAAATTTTCCTAATTTTCCCTTTTGATTTCCATCGCCAATGAGTCTTGGTGACTCTCTCTCTCACTGAATATAATGAACCAGCACCACCAACCGACTTCACCAATTCAATTAAAACTTTGGATTCCACAATTTACCAAATTACCCTTCATTAGAAATCTACGCAGCGTCAACTTGAACTGCTATAACTTCTCGTAGAAAAGTCCACTTTAGATGACGCAACTTCTATTGCAAAGATAACAAAAATATCTACAACTTCTATGTTTAGGTCAAGATCAGAAGAAACCTCCAACTTTACTAGAAATAGCGATGACCAGGAGACACCACACTTCCTCCTTCCAGAAGCAACAATGGTAAAACAGGTATAACTTTTCCAATATAGTTTCAAATGACACTAAACCAATTTTATATGAAAGGTAACTAAAAAGTGAAGACTTTATATGTTTAGCTCGAATCCTAAATATGCCTCGAAGGTACTTTCCAAGAATTTAACTGAATACATGACTTCAGGGACAATAAAGATCGCAAGCCTAATTTAGAATAAATACTATTCTGCAATCCCAACATGTAAATATTAACATAAACCAGCATAGAGGATTCGGGTTATTACAGGAGGCGCTTTTTGTTTAGAGTTTTAAAGGGTGTTTTTTGGGTTTGGATGAATTGGATGGATGGGCTAGGAAAATAAAATGGAATGCCTGTCGAAGGATGCTGGAGAGGGTGGACGAATCATTGGACCTCCAAAGCAATCAAGGTTTTTTTTTTTTTTATTCTTCTTATGGGTTATGTTGATATTGTTCACTGTGTTTTTGAATGTTGTTTTTTGTGTGTTAGAAAGAGGAGGAGAGATGCATTGGGCGGTGTGTCAGTGTGGATTTTTGACTGGGCATCGTCAATCCAGGTTCTCTTGAACTTGGTTCTGGTCTGTACACGATATACCAAATCATCGTTTGAAGGGTCATCCAAGTTTGCTCGATTGCTCCCAAGGACTTCGCGTGATCACCACTTGCTTTTCCTCAAAAGCAAGAAAAGAGAATGATCGGCTCGCGGGAAGTGTGGGAATGACTTCTTAAAGATTATGGTCGGCTGTGCCTTAAAGTGAAAATGAAGTTCAGTTGGTCTTGTAAAACTCAGAGAGAAAAACAAAGGAAAAGAGAATAATGGCAAGATTGACAGAAATGGTTATTCTTGGATTGAATAAATACAAGAAAAAACAACAAGGTTTATAGAAATCAGGTTTAGAGTAAAACAATTAATTTGGAGACTAACTAACCATGACCCTGAAAAATATAAAGAAAATAGCGAAGAGATTAAAAAGCAACAGAAAACAAAAAGGTGAATAGTAAATTAGAGAAAAAAAAGTATTAAAGCGGAGGTCAAAGGGACCACACAAACCGACGACTCTGTGGGGAGCTGTCGCAGAGGAACCTATAAAAAAGGGAGGAAATAAGTAGAACTAGAGTACCAACACATCAATGAGTTTTGTAGAGAGGGAAATAAAGATCAAAGGGAAGCCAGAGGAGAACGGAGACCAAATGGGAGAAGCAAAATCGATGGCTTCTGTAGGCGCCGTCGCTCAAGTGAACAAGAAAACAAAAGAAAAAGATTGAAGATGCATATTAACTATGCCAGGGCTTTTTTTGAAATTATGACAAATCTACTATTCAACTGTGAGCCATCGGTCAACAAAGGCAAAAACCAAAAAGGGAGATACAATGCACCAAACTAATGACAAAGCAATCAAAATTCCGATGGCTCTTGTATAAGCCGTCGATATGCAAATTTTAAGAAAAACAACAAAAAAAAAGGAGCTTTAGAAAACATAGAAAAATGCAAATACAGATGACCAAAATTGATGGCTCCCTTCTAAGCCATCGCCAAATAAACTCTAGAAAACCAATAGAAACCACCAAACAACAATTCTTGATGATAGATAAACTATAAATAAAGCGGGATAAAAAAAAGAACTTAAATGAACATGAAATGAAGCAAAAAAAGGGGTTAGTAATCCTTGGGAGTCAACCCAAACTTGATGGAAAAAGGGTACTTCCAAATGGTCCCTAGAACAACTAGCTGACGGCCCTGGTGTAGGCCGTCCGTTAGGTGAATCTCGTGTCCAAGTGGAGAGGGTTAGTTCAATCCAAGAAAACACAGCCAACTCTCACAAAGAGCTTAAGATTAGCCTTATATTGATTAATAGACTTGAATATTTCAGATTACAAGACCTTCGGAGTGGTGGAGACGAACTTTTAAATGAAACCCTAGAAAAGAAGAAAGAAGAAAAGTGAAGAGAAGCTAGAGATATGGGGAAATGAGGGGATGAAAATGGTGATTCTTTTCTCTAAGTGCACTCTCTTTCTCTGGTCTTAGGTAATGGGAAGGTCAGGATCCGAAATTACTAGGGTTTCACCTCTTCTTCACAATTAGCCCCCTTCCTTCTTCATCAACACCCCCTTTTTTATAGAGTTCTTGATCCGCTCATCTTTAGACAACACATGGGGAAGGGGATGGGGGTCATCACTCCTTTCTCGTCGATCAGAAGCCAGTGGAGGTGACTCTTTGGAGCTGTAGTTGAGGGAGGGAGTGCCACTATGAGTGTTTTCAATTGTTTGATCTTGATAGGGCGACGGCTCTGACCAGAGCCATAGGAAATACAAGGCAAAATTTTTAGGGTTCTGACATGACTAGAATTGACAGCTCTTCCTTCAGCCGTCGATTATGCGATGGCACTACTGACAGCCGTCGGGTATGGGCTACTTTATTTTGGCTTGTTTCTTCAGGATTTCTCTCAATGCTTGATTTTAACTGTTTGACTTCATTCTTTCGTTCCTTTGAGGCATTTGAGAAAGTTATCTTTGGTCGTAAACCTGTAGAAGAAAGATATTATTACTGATATGTGTTTTGTTATGCTAATTGGTCAAAAATGGGGTATCTACACGGTGTAGGGAGGTGGTGAGGAGGATAACAGAGCAGGTTAAGGCAACCGAGCAGTGATCGGAGATGAAGGGGATGCTCCGCTGCGTGATCTCCGCTCCTCTCGCGACTTCTGGATTGGAAAATCTATTGAATCATGATCACCTGTCTTAAAATAACCGTTCGACACGAAGTCGAAATGTGCGTACATATCCAACAAAAAAATCAAAACATATGTGGACTGTAAATGAGGCTGTAAAAGGGAGATGTAGCATTTTCCTTTTATAATTTGGGAGTTCATTGTTGTCATGGAGTTATGGCAAACTAAGCAGTCATGACAGCTAGGCCTGTCAACGGGTCAGGGTGGACCCGGACTTGACCCGTGGCAAGACCCGGCGGGTCCGGGTCCAACCTAGGATCCGGCGGATCCTTGAAAACGTGGATCCGGACCCGGACCAGTCGGACCCGGGTCGGGTCCGGGTCCGACACCCAAATATGATTAATTAAAAAAAAAAAAAGAGCTCATGAATTTGTTTGCCTTATCATTCTATTAGAAAAATTTTGTATAAAACATTAATTTTGATCTTTCTAAACTGGTATCTTGACATTATATTTGAACATATTTTTGTACAATTCAAAACAATAAATATTAACATATAACATTCAAAGTAAACAAAAATCTAAACAATATAACATTGAACGAAAAGGGGAAGCTAATGGTTATTTGTGTCACAAAGTAAACGTTCAAAACAATAGACACTACATATTATTATAAATAACATTCAAAACAATAAACACTAACATATTAACCTAAGCAATGAACATAAATCATGCAACAAACCAATTAATTATACAAATTCAAAAGCTAATAAACTAATAATGCTGGCCAACGGGTGGGTTTTGTTGGTTATGGATTATGATTTATGGGCTTGGTCATGGAATTATGGATACAAAAATGAGTTAAAACTTATACTTGTAACTTGATAAATAAAAAATAAAAGTATAGGTCAACTAATACTAATAGTTTCTTAATATATGAGCATATACTAATAAAACAGTTTGTTCTCGGGTCCAATGGGTTGGGGTGGGGTGGACTCGGATCTGACCCATTTGTATGTTCGGGTCCACCGGGTCGGGTCCCAATCAGGTCAGGTATATTACACGTGTAATAGGATCCGAGTCAGGTCTGGGTCTGGACTCGACCCATTGACAGGCCTAATGACAGCCATGTAAAAAGGCATCCAATGTTCTATTTTTGTAAAATATAATTTCTTCTTTTTGCAAAACTAGATTGCACTATTCAATATTTCCGTTCGACAGATTACCTGTCGTGCGTCATCGACCTTGACGACAAACAATGGTCGAGCATGGCTCCTTCAATAGCCTAACGGGTCGTCGACGTGGGCATTCTCTCACTACATGATTGGTGTCGAACAGTAGGGGTGGGTTCCATCATTACAAAAGAATAAATACATAGTTTTTAAAGATTTCTTATGGGGTGGTTTTCTTACCACATGGTGTGGGTATATCCGCACCCTTAAATTAGAGCACTCATTGACCTGTACAACTGACTATGAAATCGGATGTCCACGTAGACACAATTCAACCAATATTTTTCACCTAGTTTCTACAAGGTCACGAGTCTCTTGAAGGTGGAGAGATGTCCCTATGGTCATTTGAAAACGCGTTCAAAAAATATGATTTTGAATAAAGTAACTTAATCAAACTCAAATTTTAGGAAAGCTCAATTTCTGTGTTTTTAAAAAAATGTACATTTTTTTTACTAAAAGTTATAATAATTGTTTTTATTAATTAAGTTTGTACAAGATATATAGTTTGCTTAATGGATAAGCAAATCTTTCAATCATATAATCTATCAACACATAAAGTACAGTACAGAAATATCTATGAACAATCAATTCAAATATGATACTCCACCTTCTCAACCAAAAAAAAAATTTCACATATGATACTCCAATCAAATCCTTAGTTTTTGCTTTAATTTATGCCAAAAGACTGGAGGAAACAATCTTTTCTTTTCAGATATTATTCACTGTCCTCGATTTCTCAGTGAGAGAAGCTATTTGACAAAAATGATTATTTAATGAAAACATGTCTAGATATTTATTCTGTGTACTCTTGTGCTGAATTTGAGATATAATCACAGTTCATTTATACATTAATGGACCTAAATTTTGTTTCAAGTTACATGTTCAAATGAGAACTCAAATGGGATTTCCTCTGATAAGTCAATCAATTTTTGGATCATATCTAATGTTCTAAAAATTCAGTCTAATCCCCGATTAATCCTTCGCCTAGGTCTACGCAGCCCCAACCCGTAATGCTGAGCACTAAGTCACTTTTTCAATTAATCATAGTCGATTAATAAATGAGCTATTAAGTCATCTTATATATTATATATCTATTAATTGATTTTTTTATGTTATTTTGTTATTATTTTGTAGTCTAAATTTATTATATATATATAATACGTGTACGTATTATTTTATTATTTTAAAAAGTGAACGATTAATCCCCGATTAATTTTCGCCTAGCCGATTAATCCCTGTTCCTTTCTTAACCGTCCGACTAGCGCCTAGCATTTTTTTACAACATTGATCATATCAAAATAATTATTATTTATAAAGAAATAGATATTGCATTGTTATATAGGTTTTCTTTCATTATGTTAATCCCCAATTCAATTCAATTAGCATATAAAATAGTTATATATGGAGAAGATGGAGATTTAAAATTTTTTTTTCTCACTTTCTATTTTAATAGGTTTTTATTTTTTATATTTATCTTATTATAATATAGTTATAGTTTTGTATGGATAAATAAAAAGCAATTATTAAAGGTATTCTCGGATATATCTTATGGGAATATTTTGTCGACATCGAACAAACATATTTTTTCTAGGGAAAATGATATGGCTAGCCATGTGTTCAGCCTCATCTGCAGCCCTCACCGTTTCTTTTTTTTTCTAAAAATAAAAATATACTCGTTCATTAAAGTACATAATGCTATAAAAAGTGATATATACTAGATGAACTCGCATTTTTTTTCTTTTTAAAAATCACAAGAATTTTAAATTTTTGTGCTAGTGTAATATATGTTATATTATTATAATATACACTTTAGAGTATATGAACAATTGGAGATCATTCCTAAGTTACAGACGATGGTATAAAATGGACTGAGCGTATCACAACTAAAAATATCTTGCTCTTATATCTACCATTTTATTCACGTAACATACAATACTGAGAGCATCCAATTGATCAAAATAAGGTGAGACATGTATATGTTTTGGACTGAATTTGATCCATGTGTCAATTAATTAAACACAAGCACTGGAGATGAAGATGTTTCTTCCACTTCCACAATATTTTATTCCTTTGTACAACTCAATTAACTTATAAGCTACGATACAAATTAACATGAATATTCTTTGATTGACATGACAATAGATACCCTTAAATATGGATTGTCTGATGGAAATCGATCCTTTGCTCACAATTAAAGAAACATGTATGGGTGAGAAATGGAGTGCAACAACAAGAGGATGAGAGACTACAAATTTTAATTCAAAGCCTATGGCGTCCACTTTATGAATAGCATAATCAACAGTGATTCAACATGAACTAGCACAATAAATTGGGATCGATTAGGGTTAATGACCACTATCATACTTAGACCAAATAATACGTGACATATCAATTGTACTTGCACATAATTAAAGTGGATGGGGTCAATCAACTCACAACCATTCATTGTAGAGCGTTGCGTTGTCTAAAATGCATTCTCATATCTCCCTCTTTCATTCACTATAATAATGTATATATTTAATTAAAAAAAAATTATAATTTTTTATAAATGGTATCATTCAATTCATTAAAGTTTACACATTGCACATTTAATAATAGTGTATATATGCCTTATTAGATTAGGTATATAATTTTTTAAAAATTAAAAATATGAGTAGACTACATTGTGGAATATCAAATGGACTTAGTGTAACATTTTCTTTCATTATAATTCTAATAACTAAGCCCACACTGGATGGCAGCTCTTTGATCAGAGGCCTAGTTTGCTCCACATAGGTTTCGAGTTTGGATCTCTATGGGTATTACCTAATCGATCGGTTGAAAATTTGAGTATTGTTTTCAACAAAGTCATTAAGGAAAAAAAAACAAGTTGATGTTTGGATAAGCACTGCTTTAAGATGGCATCCCATATGACATTCACAATGCTCAGTCTTGTGTTTGATTATTGTCTTGCTGTATTTTTTTATTGCATGTGTGATTTTAGTGAGAAGTGACCCAAATCACTTTATAAGTGTTCTGATAAGAATGTTAAAGCATCTCCAACTATGCTCCACTAATGCCTCCTTTATTTGATGGAGCATGACACATATACCTAGATAATGAGCATTGATTATAGCGCGCACTCCAATCACACTCCTTGAATGACTCCTACAATAATATTTTATTAATATTTTTTTCAAATTAATTATATTTAAATTTTAAAGTTACAAAAAATAACTTAATAACAATATTTTTATTTTCTATATCGTAACGGTTATATTTTAATAGCTCTTTTTTAATTATCATATTTTAGCTTTTTTTTTTAACAGTCATATTTTAACGGTTATATTATAACGGTCTTATTTTGATGACTATATCTTAATTGTATGAAGAAGATGGGGTTACATAGACGAAGTTATATCAATTGAGATATAGCCGTTACAGATATACACATAAAACAATTTTTTTTCTTAATTTTCTGTGAGAGCCATTAAAATTCAAAGGAGAAAAATATTATTTTTTAATTTTTTTTTTTTTTTTATTGTGAGGGCCACATCTGAGGGCTCCTCGTCGTCTCCCTCGTTTGTTGAGCGTGCATGTTCGTTTGTCCGTATTGTAGAGCGACGAGGAGTCGGTTAGAGTTATATTTCCTCCCACGCTCGTCGGATCGACCAAAGGAGCCAAATCAATTCGGTCCCTTGGAGATGCTCTCTACAAAATATAATAATATGGTTTTTAATGGATATTTTGGTACCACTTGCAAGATGAAATCATGTATATACAGATCTTCCGTCTGTTGTGTGAATCCTAAAATAGTTCAATACGTAGGTGGACCACTATCTCAAGTAAAAATTAATTAATGTTTGAAGCCTATCATCCATCATGTACAGTGTACACTCTCTTCTCTAGTTATAAAAGAGTACTAAATGTAGTGAGATTAAGATTTTGTTTATAAACCCATACTACCTATACCATTGAAACTTGTAAAGCTGCAAACTCTTTATAAAAGAAATTGCCTTATGTTTAGAGAGAAAATACAATTCAAAGAAAAATAAGAAAAAATATATTTGCACATATCAGAAAGAGAGAATGAGGATCCTTGTATTCTTCTTAGAGTCTAAACCCTTTATATATACAGTTACATATGAGTTACACGTGTATTATAAAATATATGTAATAACATAATACATATAATTTAACAGCCTCCCCCTCAAACTCACGGTGAATCATACAAAGTGAGTTTACGAATGAGAAACTGGAATCGAGAAACTGGATGTGTCTTCGTGAAGAAATTAGCAAGCTGCTCACTCAAGAATGTTAGCTGCATACTTTTGTTGAGAGAGAAGAATCCCACGATCACTCTGTGCAATCTCAAGACCAAGGAAGTAGCGAAGAATACCGAGATCTTTCATTTGAATATGTCAACTGAGGTGATTCTTGACCAGAGTAATACTGGTAGAGTCATCGCCAATGATAATCATGTCGTCAACATATATAAAAAGGGTAACTTGGCCCTGCGATGAGGATTACACAAACATAGAGTGATCCTAGAGGCTCTTAACAAAACCAGATACAGAATAACGCTACGAAAATGCTAAAGCCAAGCCCGAGGAGTTTTTTTGAGTCTATATATAGCTCTTCGAAGACGACAAACATGCTAAGGAGGATATGCTTCATTTTTTATTTATTAAAATATGTATCTCATTAGATGGAGTATACTATTTTTAAAATATTCAAAAAAACATATAGACTGAAATGTGACTAGAAAAAGGGCCGTATGAAAACACATTACCAAAACAGTGCTGCTACCTGAGTCCCAAGGTTTAAACTCCATTGAGAATCCCCATTATATGTCATTTTCTCATTTGTTATCTGTTTGACATTTTCAAAAAGTTACAAAATCAATATATAATACTACCATTCAATTAATATCTCACGTTTCCATCCTCTCGAAACACATTCCCCACCTTTTTTTAGAAAAAAAATCAATCGTTTCTTTTATATAATCTTAAGACATTCGTCACTTCAAAAAATCATTCCAGCTGGTTTGCTTATCTTTGACGACCGATGTCACCACCTCTAGATTCCTCTCGCCACCATCTATCATATGAGAGGTGGTTCGACTATTTTTTCAGCCCTCCTCCAACCTCTACCTTTTTCATTTTAAAATTCAGATACAAACCAATTGCATCAATTTATGTGAGTTTTTTTTGTACATGTTTATGTGATTTTATGTAATGTGACTATTTTATTATGTGAGCTATATAATTCTAAGTTATATTTTCTTCTTCATTTATCTGGTTGTTGGTCCTTTTTTTTGTTTTTTTTATATCTTTCCCCATTATCCAATTATATTTTTTGAAAAATTAAGATGTATTTTCAGGAAAATCAAAATATGATAAATTTCAACCATGCAATGATATAAGATTGTTGTTTTAGATCTGTATTCAAATTACATAACTAAATGTAATAGAAATCTCAAATAGAAAATTAGAGTAAACATAAATACATTAAGATCAGATAAATTTCATATTTGAAATGCAACTGACATGTAAAATATAATATATATAAAGTTAAGATAAATTTTTAAATGTAATTGACTTACATATTATAATGCATAAAAAATTCAGATACGTTTAAAATGTTACTTACTTGCAAAATATAATGTATATAAAATCCAGATACATTTAAAATGTAATTAAATTTAAAAAATACAATGCATATAACATTTAGATATGTTTGAAATATAACTAATATTAAAAAATAATGCATATAAAGATCAGATACATTTCAAATGTATCAGACTTTCAAAGAAAATTAAAAAAATAAAAAATAATGTACGAGTGTTAATACACATTTAGATATGATTATAAATTTCAGCAAAAAAGAAACGTTTAAACGAATGTAGATGGTTTATTTTAGATCATCAAAACAAAAACAACATAAAAAATAATTTCATATTAAACACCAAATATGTAAATCAGGTAATTGGAACACAACTACGTAAACATAAAAAACAAAAGAGGCCAAACCTAAATCGAAAGACATTGAGAAAAGATAACCAAATTGTTCAAAATCAAAGCAATGATTGAAAAATCCATCAAATTTTTTTTTCGATTTACTACTAGGTGTTTTTAAAAACAATAATGGTGTTTTAGTGTTTTAAAAAATAAACTGAACAATTAATTATGGATGTATAAATAATTCATTTTGAAAGAATAAAAAAAAAAAAAATTATAAATGGCCCACACGGTTCTAGAGGTGGAAAGAAGGAATCACAACCCCCTCTTCTATTTTGGTGAGGCAAAACATCATACAAAAGGTCAAAAAAATAAAAACCATATGTCAGTTCAAGGGGCTTCTAATAGGACTTAAAACATAGGACTTAAACATCATTATTCTATCTAAAGAGATGTAACATAGGACCCTCTGATAGAGGTCCAGCCCGCTTAGTGTCATAATCGGATCCGAGATGATTGAGGTTCATCTTCCTTTTCGTATATTAAAGTGTGTAATGTAAAGTAGGGTTTAACAATAAAAAAAAATGCATATTAAACCTCGCCATCCTGATCCAGTGTTGCCCAACGCTTCCGACAAAGAAAAAGGGATACAAAAGAAAAACTATTTTTTTTTTTTTATTAAAAGAAGAAAAAGGAGGCATTTCCAACCACTTTGAACCAGGCTCCAGCCATAGGTGAGGTGTCATTCTAAGTGCATCCTTTAAGCAAAGTCACATAGTCTTTTTCATTTGTCCCCCAATTCTTTTAAGATAAGAGAAAGCTCAAGGAGCATCTTCTCTCCCAGCTTTATGCCCTAACTCACAGAAAGCCACGTGGCATCAATGCTGAAAGATCCCTTAGGTGATTGCCACGTGTTCACAATTCAAACCATAAAAATTCTCTTAAACCATCACTGTCAATTTAAAATATTCTCCAAAGGTAAACCAGATGTGACTTCTTGTTTTCTTCCTATTTTAAACTTTAGTGGGATAAAGTTCAAGTGGTAGTGGATCTTTTACATTGTAGTAATTTGGTGTACGCGTTTGGCGTGTAATACCGAGTTTTATAAAAATTATGTTAATGAAATAAGTGTAAAAAAAATTAAAATTCAGATAAATATAATTCCTAAGAAATTGAATGAATAAGATTAGCAAGAACTTATTTATAGGGTATAGGAGTCAATTTGTGAAACCTTAGAATTTGAAAGTGGATCTACAAATAGCCCAAAAATGAACAAAAATAGTTGGTTTTTATGAGGAATGTGGTTATAAATATTAGTGATTTTTTTGTAACATATATAGAGGTCTTCTTGTTAAAACACTAGAGCCTAAGGATTGATTTGCAAATATCTCATAGAAGACAAAATCCGTCCAATTCATGTCTTTAGGATTGAGGCGCTTTATATATAGTATACAATCTAGGGCCCTATATGCAAAACGCCCAACAAATGCATGCACGTGTATGTATCCATTTGTCCGATGCGTGTACATTCATCTATTAAAATTCTAAAAGTACCCTGTTTGGGTGACTCCTACTTGTTGTGCTTTATAGGTTCAAATGGATCTGATTCCATTTGTACTTTTAGCATTTATTAAATGAGACTAAAATATTTATTTTATAATTTTATAGATATCTTAATTAAAAATATTTAATAATTAATATTATAATATTTATGATACTAATAATAAAAAAACATAACTAATATTATAATATTTATGATAATAAAAAAAAACTGATTTAAATCTTTTTATTAGAAGTCAGAATCCCCTACTGAGGGGGGGCCGAGAGAGAGAGAGAGTCAAGAACATGTGGATACACTTGCTGCGAGAATTGAAGAAGGATTTATGAAAATCAAAACATTGGTTGAAATTTCATGAAATTTAAAGTTTGCGTAGTGTTTTGATATTAGAGACCTGATTATAAATCTAAATATCTGAATGAGGGACCTATGTGTAATATAAATATGGATCTGGTTGTGAGACAGGTAGAACCTCGGGGCGGTTATGCAAATACCCCATAAAAAGACAAAATTAGCAGCATGTTTTCAGGGACATGGTTATAACTATGAGGGACTTGTTTATAACAAATATAGGGGTCTGGTTGTAAAATTGTTGGAATCTGGGGCTGATTTGCAAATACATTAGAAAAGGACAAAATGGCTCGCCCATTTTTGTTCGGAATGAAGGAATAATAGGGACTTGTTGGTGAAATCTCTAGCACCTAGTATAGATAAAAAAAAAATTCCATTAGATTGGTGGTAATGTATTTAATCAAGAGAGATTTATAAGTTCGAACACAGGTGTGGTGTGTTTTTGAAACTTAAATTTTTTAAACTCATTTTTAAATATAAAAAAACTGCAATGTTTTTTCTTAAAATATGATCAAATTGTTTTTCAGAATCAATAGAGAGTTTTATGTAAACTCATATTTAAATTCAATTTTTTGAGAAAAGATAGCGTTCAATTAATTTTTAAACAGGGCCTAAGACAGATTGAACATAATAATATTAGGATATGGTTATCAACTCATGACTAGAATTTGTTATGGTAAAAAAAACCTGTCGAATATGGAAATCCAGTTAAGAAACTGGAGTTTATAGGATGGAAGACAAGATGAACTGTTATTAATAAGTCTGTCAATCGGACGGATATGAATCAAATATGTTAATATTCATATCTTAACTTTCAGATTCGGATATGGATATTAATTTTTGAATTCGGATCCCGCGGAATACGGATCGGATACGGATATTTTTCGGATAATTCACATGTTTGAATATTAACATTAATTTAGATAATCAAGTGATATTTTAAAGAGATGTCAATATTAAAATTAAGATTTTAAGGCTTATTCTCTTTTTCAAATATTATACATTGAAAATTTAATAGTATTATAATATATTATCATTGTGTTTAATTATACAAGATAACAATATGGGCAATATATAATACAAATATATATATTTCTATAATATATATCGGATACAGATATTTTTTGGATCGGATAGATCGATATTCATATTTGCACTCTAGATCTTTAAATATCAGATATTTCTGATTTTTTGGATACATATTCGGACCAGATTCAGATTTTTTTTAGATAATTAACGGGCTTAATTATTAGTAAAAGACTGAGTACATGAGATGTGTGATTCTGTATAAAGCGTACATGGATTGCTAAGAGATGGAAAAACATACATTTTTCTATTCAATTAAATTCCTTTATTGTCAAGAATAATTTAAAAAATATATGTATTTTGATACAACACCTTGTACATGCTTGAAATGTGTGGAAACAAGAGTCGATCCAATGGTCCCCTTAGTCCCTATAAAGCCACCGAATTGAAGAAAAGTCCATGTTCTTTTTACAAATTTGATGAATGGAACAAAATGTCTTTTTTTTTTTAATATATATATATATATATAACGGAGCGATCTTCGTAACTAGCTTTACAGTCGAACTGGATATGCTACTTTCACCTATATACCCTCAAATTCACAGAAATATACAGGGATTAAGACAACACCAAGATTTAATTATAAAATCTATAGATAAGTCCTGACCATTGTATTATGGTCACTGGTAGATAAAAATGTGATGTGTTATAAATCATGAATTAATTCTTGATTATATTTACACTTAACAATGAATTTAATCTCCAAACAAAAAATTATATTAATAATAACAGCAGTACTTTAGTCAACAAGATTCTTTCAACACTCATGTGTTTTTTTTTTTATATAAGTTCAACACTCATGTTTGGTGATCTCTCCACTGTTTTTTTTAATTTTTCCACAACCATTATCGAGCTGAAAGCAATTATAAAACTATAAAACAAAGATCAAAAGTTTGGAGATCATGCTATCAATCACATAATGGCAGGAGAGCCAAAAGGAATCTCAACATGGACCAATCAATTTGAGCTTCACTCTGTAGAGAAAAAAAATAAACTAAATAAAAGAGAAGAAAGGAGGAGTGAAGCACATGTAATCCACATTGAATTAATGTAAAACTATTATTAAAAAAGGCACCACCCTGGAGGAGGCACCTGATGTCAACTATATACAATCACAAAGTAATCTGAACTTTTTAAAAATACTGATCAGATACCTCCCGCACTTACTGGTCGAACAAATGTATGTTTAATGTGCACTGAAGATCTGGATATTCATTAAGTTTGGATGATTTATCACTAATTTTAAAAATTAGCTAGTTCGAATTGTCATCAGCGCGCGAATTCGCCTCCAACATAGAAGTTTCATATGCATTTCTCATTACAATAATTAAAAAACACATCTCTAGAGTTTTTTTTTTTTTTTTTTGATTGGTAATAATTATATATATTACTATGAAATTGTGGTATGTACAAAGTGAGGAAAATTAAAGAAGAAAAGGAACAAAGGGGTTACAAAAAGAATTCAACCCCAATGATTACAATGAGGAGCAATGGATTTTATCCAAGGAGACAGTAGCCAATATCATTTACTGACTCTGATAGTGACTTTGCCTTCCTTATCATCCTTTAATATCTTAAGTAGGTCCGGCCAAAGATTTGATGTTTCATGAATGGAAGATCCCATGGAGGACTGAAAGGCAGCAAGGTGGTTCGCCGCCTGGTTTCCCACCCGATACACATGTGTGGCTTTCCACTTCGTGAGGGATGTCGAAAGTTGGGAGAAGGCTCTTAAATCCCTAAAAGCTGTCCATGGGATGATGCCCCAACCGTGGACAGCCCTTCTGCTAGTCCTTTTAGTTCTAAGAGGTTGATGGAAGCTGCCTGGACCCTAGCAAACAGAACTTTGAGGCAATTTCCTAAGTGATCTCTCGCACAAGGGCACCATGTGCAAAACGATCCATTTGAGTTGAGCTTCAACCAACTTTCCTTTGGAGCCTCCCAAGTGACCTCTTTTTCAATCACCTGCTTTATATGGACCGGAATCCTGAAAAGAGAACATATTTTAACTGAGATCGGACCTGTTTCATCTTCAAAGGTCTGACCCGCAAAAGCTGCTTTTGTTGCCGCGAGAATGCGATGAACTAACAGCTCTAGCACTAACATGCAATGAACGTTTTTTTGTGCGGTCCTGCGAGCCATAGAAGTCGAATTAGGACCCTACACCACCATTCCTATGGGTTTTGGGCCATTTTTATTATATTTATCTCGTATCCCGAATCATGAATGAATGTACATTTATTGTTCTATACCAAATAATTATCATATACATTGACTTTGTGATAATTTTTACTAAGCACCAACAAATGGATCACCCTTCCCTCTGTTAGTCTCTTCTTTTTCCTGCTTCTTTAAAACAAGCTTATGTAAATTTTGTAATCTTCCACCTTACCAAAAGAAAAAAAAAAGGTCCTTATAGCCAAACCCAAACAAAGGATAAACAATAACATAAATTACTTATCTCTGACACTTCTATCGTATTTATTCCATTAGCATTACATGTAGCAAGTATAATCATTCTCATTCTTTTGTCATTGGAACGCTTTTTGGACGATCCATGAAAATTCCTTTCATTTCTCCTTCCCATAGGTTCTATTTGAATGGAAGTCCTTCTAGACCAGGGTTACCAAACTGTCCCAATCATTGAATTGGATATTTACCATCCATACGGACCTTTGTGTTATGCCACATAATGGGTCCCTGTGGCCAAACCCTAGTGAAGGATAAACAATAGCAAGCCAATTGATTCTAAAGGAAAAAAAAGGAGCCAATGACCTTGTACTATATCAACCTCTCCTCCACCATTGAGAGGGTTGTGTTGTGCTTCCTAGCAAGAGAAACAAAGGGCTTGATCGAGTAGTGGCGCCGACGACCTCGAAGCTAGTCCAAACTAGTGGGAGGTTGTTTGGTATTCCGATGGTGCGTGGAAAGGTTCAGCTGAGGAGGATAGAGAACCCGGTCCACCGGCAGGTGACCTTCTGCAAACGCCGGGCAGGGCTGCTCAAGAAGGCAAAGGAGCTCTCTGTGCTCTGCGACGCCGAGATTGGGCTCATCATTTTCTCCACCCATGGCAAGCTCTATGAACTTGCCACCAAAGGGTGAGTTGCAGTACTTCCTTTTTTATCTCCTCTTCTACTATCATTGGAGATAGTTTTTTTTATTATTATTATGTGTTTGTGTTTTTGGAGGGATAATATAGTTGAAGTTTTCTTGGACTATTTTTTATAAGTTTGGATAGAATTTTATGTAAGTTCTTTTAAGGTTTGTGTTTCCACATGAGAAACCAAATGATGGTTTGGTGAAATCTTTTTTCAAGAAAATTAGGTGCTTTTGTTTGGTTTAGTTTTTTGATGTAAAATTTTCTTCTTCTTTTTTAAATCGTCCAAATAATCTTTGCATAGGTTCTTATTTAGCTGTTGAAATGTGGGATTCAATTTTCACAAAATTCATAGATTTTTCTTTTCTTTTCAGTATATAGATAACTATTTTATTGTATAAATGAAAGCCAAACGTACATCATAAATTTGGAGTTCTACATAACACACACACACAACCTTATTGAAGTTTATGTTGAATTCAATACAAGGACCATGCAAGGGATGATAGAGAAATACATGAAGTCATCTCAAGAAGTCCATGCTCAAGTTGAACCAAAGCCACCTCAGGTATGCCTCCCTCATATTTCTTGCTTTTTTTGGCTCCTTCATTCAAGTGAGACCTCTCTCTCTCTCTCTCTCACACACGCACCCACACACCCACCCCACACCCACACACAATTATGATGTATGCATGCCATGTGAAATGTCTTTAATAATTCATGTTAGGACAATCATGGCCCACCCTGACCCTAGGCCACCCCGACCTAAGGATGTCCCTCCCACGAATAAACATGTGGATGATAAAAGTTAGTCTAGAGCCCCTGCCTAAACAGATTATTAGGGTCAGTTCTGTGGACAATCCGGCTTTAACAAAATATCCATCAAGCAAATCATAAACTTGATGTCCCACATCTTACAACTGTAAAGGAAGAAGTTGTTTTTGTTGTTGTTTAGGTAGTTAAAGAACCCTGGGATTTTTCCTGAGTAAATACAAACACTACATATTATATTGGTTGCCAATTAGCCCCTACAAAAGGCGATTCAATGTCCAGATACCTCTAAAGTGGTGGTTCAACATCAAGATGCTGCGCTCCTAGGTTGTGGGTTTTTTATTTTTTTTCAAATCCCTAAAGAGTGTATATATAGATATATATAAATGTAGTTCAGGTTGGACCACAACCAGCAGACATTAATAACTAAGATATTATCAAAGGTGTAACAATCAATTGAAGCCATTTTATAGGCCGGTATTTTGATTTTTTATGTGATGATGAACCTTTAACATTATTTGGGAATATATAAGATGCATAGATTCATCCACAAATCCTTCCCTCAAGTAGATCTAGGGGATTGGAACTCGAACAAATCAATGATTATAGTTAAAGGGTCAACCTCGTGTTTTGCTTTCTGTTTCATGGTGAATCAATCAAATTAATCAATTTCATTTAATAAGGGTATAAACCTAAACATGGACAAGGTTAACCTGTTGGCGTAGCCATTGTTGATATGAGAGGTTGCGAGATCAAATCCTAACCTTTCTAGGATATGGTAAATAAAAATTGACTTAAGCCCCTTCGGGGCTAATTCATGTAGGGACTATATATATATAACTCATGAAGACTTTTCATGTAGGGACTATATAATCCATAAGGACTTTTCCCAGCTACACCCGGATGACAATGATCTGCTTGGAACACGAGTTTTTCGAACACACACACACACATACGAGAAGATAGTCCCTCACACATGCATAATACATGGGGATGATTTTTTTTGGTGGGGTAGGGTTATGAGTCATCCACCCCATAATATAATTATTATGAACATGGGATTTGTACTCTATGATAAAGGATCTTAGGTTTCACCTGTGTAAAATATAGTGGCTCTATCAAAATGCAATAGCATTATAGCATGCACAGTAATTATATAAACATCCATATACAATGGTGCAAGATTTATTGTGTCATTCATGTGGTGACATTGTTCTTGCATATATATGTTTCAGGAAACACAGGAAGAAATATCAATGTTGAAGCAAGAGGTGCATCTTCTGCAGAAGGGTCTGAGGTAACCATGACTACATATGTTTTTGTACTTGTATTTTACACTCTTAACTTAAATATATAATGGCTCCCTCCCCCCCTGATTGCAGGTTAAGATTTTTTTTTGGCTAAATACACTATAATGTAGGGCACTGTAATATTTATGAATTTCTTACTTTAATTTCTAGAAATTTAACAAGTTATTTTTTACCTAATAAAACACCTTTATCCTTAGCTCATTTTTTGATATATCTTTATTCTTTTCTAAAATACTAAATTTTCTCTAAATTAACTACTATATGTCAAATAGAGAAGAGATGTGTTATTTTTATACTTATATAAAAGTATTCACTTTATCTGTGCAAATACGTGAAAAATGATATAAATATTAACCTATCTCAGGTGGACTAGTTAAACCATTTTTATAATAAAGATACTTCTAACATCTTTATTATCAAATGGCATTAGAACATCATTTTTATGCCACGACTATAAGTTAATATACCACCACCAAGAGATCATCAATGTGAATAAGTTGTTAGCTAGTATCCATGTATATCAACATTTTATGTCTTGGTGGGGATATATTTTTCAGGTACATGTTTGGGGAGGGTGTAGGAAATATGACACTTGATGAACTACATGCCTTAGAGAGGCACCTTGAAATTTGGATTTATCATATACGTTCTGCAAAGGTGAGGAGTTAATGAATTTAGTATGTAGGGCCAATCTGTATTTAGTGACAAAGTTTTCTTCCCCCACATACAGATGCAGATCATGTTTCAGGAGATTCAGTTACTTAGGAACAAGGTGAGTCAATCACTAATTAATTTTTCTCAAAATTCTTTGCTTTTTTTTTTTTTTTTCAAATTTTGGCATTTTTTTTAGAATATTAATGTCACTTAAAACTTGAAGACATTTATTTCAATTTCTTTTATCTCTATATAATTTTTTTTCATTTTGTTTTTCTTCCCTTTCTTGAAGGAGGGAGTACTTAAAGCAGCTAATGAATTTCTTCAGGAAAAGGTGAGATACAAAAATGACCTACCAAATAAATTAGTTCAATATATGTATTTATTTTTAAATTATTTTGACCATGATATTATACCTTCATTTATATGCAGATAATAGAGCAGAATGAGATTTTTGATGTAGGCCCAATTATAGAAGGGGTCCCATACCCACTAACCATACAGAATGAAATATTTCAGATTTTCAGTTAGAATTTGATGGTGTAGAAGCACTGATGGTGGGAGCTTGTTGAAGTATTGTGTGTGAAGTGTGACTGTTTTATGTGCCAATAATTTGGAGTGTATGATTGTGGTTTTTGTGTTGTTTGACTTTGAACTGTTTAAGTGGTCTGTTATTCCCTCTATGTTTCTAATAATGGAGAATCTCGTGTTGTATACATTGGGTTTCTATGGTTGCTTATAACATCTTTTAATATATTAGCTTAGTATATTTATAATATTTTAGTAAAAATCATATCACATGAGGGCTAGAGAAGATTTCTTTTGGCATGGGTGTGATTCCTTAGGTAATATATAAAATTTGACACTTTCTAATCCGATGTAGATGCGTTTCATTTTTATAAAAGAATGATATATTTTATTAATTACATATATATTTTAAAAAAAATATGACATGCAAATTGTAAAAGGTACCACAAAATAGATTGGACTTAACATTTTCCTTTAGAAAACCCATTTTCATTACATGGGTATGGGAGTGATTTTCTTATCCAATGTAGATGCGCTTCAATTTTATAAAAGAATGTGCTCCACTAGCTAAGTATAGGCTTGTGTACGGGTTGAGATTAGATTAGGGTACACCCACCTAAGAGAGGATTTGATGGGACAAGGTTAGGACCCAACAGATCTAGTTCCTGGGTCCATAATTAAGCTTGAACCCCTCATCGATCTCACTCTCCAGCACAGGAAGTAGCCTTGGACCCTTCTTTACCATTACATCGGACAACCTAAATGTTGTAGATGCCTTTGATCTCTTGATGCATATTTTTTAAAAAAGAAATGTAGATGTTGCTACCATAATTTCATTAAAGATTTTGAAGTATAACTCTGAAGGAGGTGAGAGGAAATACAGAAAAACAGTAAATAAATAAGTGAAAAAAAGAGAAGAAGAAGAAGAAGAAAGACATCTCGATTGTAGATGCCAGGTTAGAAGAGATATTTAACCGGGACAAACTACCGAACCCCCCCCCCCAAGCTATGATGCTTTGGACGAACAACGTTGCAATATAGCTGTAATGAAAATATGTCATTGCAAGCTGAACAAGAGTTCATGTATTTTCTAATGTTAATTTCAACAATACGAATCTCCAACGCTTTCAGGATAAAGATTATAAGACATTGAATGATACTTAAAATTTTATGTATGCTCGTTTGATTGCCATTGGAATGATCATAAAATACTTGGAGAATGAGACATTTCCAAATATTAAAAATTCACCTATCATTCAAAAATTTATTGATGAAAATCTGGTCATCCAAGTATGTACTTATGGAAACTTGGGTATTGACCAAACTTTTGGATTAAAATGAGTTTGGGTTCCACTAATGAATGGTAGTGCAAACAAATTGGATTGTGTTCCTCTCATCAAGGAGATGAACGTAGTATATTTACATTTTCAAAACCATTTCCGATGAATAAGAAAATTGGATTCAAAGTTCTCCAAATAACATGATGAAAGTGGCTCGAGGTTAGGGAAGAAAAAGTTTGAGTCTCACATCAGTTGTTGAGAAAAAGTTATGAGGATTTATAAGATGGGATCTTTGTACTCTAGTGAATTACTTTTGGTGGACACCTATGTTGGATCTTTCCATGCGGAGTGGTGAGTAGCACCATCATGCGCGACGCACGCGTATTGAGCGTTTTAGAGGCGCACTTGACACTTTCATTGGCTATGCATATAATAATAGTGCATATCATTTTCTTGTGCATAAATATGACATTCTTAATAGTAATGGTAATACAATTATAGAGTCTAGGAATACTTCATTTTTTGAGAACATATTTCCATGTAAATATGCACAAGAAACAAGTTCTCTCAAGAGAACTTATGATATTGCATCAAGTAGCCATCAAGAGACTATAGACCAAGAGGTTAATGAGTCTATGGATAACACTAGACGTAGTAAAAAGACAAAGATTGTAAAGTTATTTGGTCCTGATTTTCTAACATACTTGTTAGAAAATTATCCTCAAAGCTTTAAGGAAGCAACGTCCACTCCTGAAGCACCATTTTGGAAAGAGGCTATAAACAGTGAGATTGAATCCATTATGCAAAACCACACATGAGAATTTTTGGATTTTCCACCAGAAAATAAGCCTTTAGGGTGCAAGTGGATCATCTTCAAAAGGAAGATAAAGGTAGATTGATCAATTGACAAGTACAAAGCTAGGCTTGTTGCCAAGGGTTACAAGGAAAAAAAAGCTTGGATTATTTTGACACCAATTAACCAGTGACCAGAATAACATCCACTAGAATGTTGATTGCTATTGTAGCACTATATAATTTAAAATACGTCAAATGGATTTTGAGACTGTGTTTTTGAATGATGAATTGGATAAGGAGATATACATGGAACAATCTGAAAGGTTCATTGTTCCTGAACAATTGAGGAAAGTGTGCATGCTTGTTAAATCACTTTATGGATTAAAACAAGCACCGAAATAATAGCCTGATTAAAACAAGCACCGAAATAATAGCCTGAAAAATTCAACAATGTATTGTTGTCGAATGATTTCTAAATTAATGAGTGTGACAAATGTGTCTATGCAAAGAACACTTAAAATGGATATGTCATTGTGTGTCTTTGTGTGGATAATATGCTAATAGTTGGTAAAAACAATGATATTATTAGGGCTACCAAGAGAATATTGAGCAGTAAGTTCAATATGAAGAACTTGGACTTGGTCAATGTGATTCTAATAATCAAAATTTCTAGAACATCCGATGGATTGGTATTATCTCAATCACATTACATTGAGAAAATACAAAAAAATTCAATAAGGATGATGATGGTCAAAGCCTAAGCCCGCAATATGTGTAGATTGTGAGAGTCAATCAGTGATTGGAAGGGCACAGAGTAATATATATAACGGTAAGTCTCGACATATCCGTCTGAGACACAACACCGTTAAACAGTTGCTCTCGAATGGAATAATATCGATCGATTGTATAAAGTCAAAAGATAACCTTGCAGATTTGTTTACTAAATGTTTGACTAGAGGGAAAGTGTATAGATCATTGAGGGGAATGGGATTGAAACCTATATCCAAATTTTCACCATAATGGTAACCCAACCTAGTTGATTGGAGATCCCAAGATTTATGTTCACTGAGACAACTAATTTATGTGTGACTTCGTCGAGGCACTGAGGAGATAAAATCTCCTACCCAGTCCTGTGTTAAACAGTGCAACCTGCAGCGTAAATCAGGTTAAGTTATGCTTTTAATGATTTCTATATTTATACTACATAATCCTAGATAGAATGGAAAGAAACAAAACGACAATTTTTAGTATGACAGAGAATTGTTTTAATTGCTTGAGAAATCAAATGTCAAATTGACTTATATCTCAAGCGCAAGGGTCTAGACATTTTATCATTATCATTATTTTGTAATGATTTTACGATTATAATTTTATTGTCACATCTAATGGAGATTGTTGGAATGGACCTTTCCATTAATGGAATCTCACTCAATAAATTCTGAAGCCATTGTGCTTTTGAAGCTGCACTGTCAAACGCAATAAACTCTGATTCCCTAGTGGAATGAGCGATTATAGTCTGCTTAACAGACTTCCAAGCTATTGCTACACCACCTATCAAAAAGACAAGTCCACTGGTTGATTTAATCTCAACTGAATCAGAGATCCAGTTGATGTCAGAATAACACTAAAGAACATGAGGAAAACCAGTATAATGCAATGAAAGAGATATAGATCCTTGCAGGTATCTAAATGCACGTGTGGGTGCAGTCCAATGCTCTTGATTAGGATTGCTTGTGTATCGACTTAGCCTACAAACAGCATAAGCAATATCAGGACGAGTACAATTCATTAGATACGTTTGACTTTCAATTATTTGTGCATACAATTCTTGTCCCACAGGATCACCCAAATTCTTTTGCAGTTTAATTGAAGAATCATATGGTGTATGCACAAGCGAGCAATTATACAAAACAAATTTTTTGAGTTTATATTCTCCATAATGTGATTGAGAAAGTCGAATGCCAGATGAAGTTTTGATAAATTTTATTCCTAGAATTACACTTGCTTGACCAAGATCTTTCATAATAAAATTTTTAAATAAAAACTTTTTGGTTTTAATAATAATGTCCTGATTAGACCCAAATATTAAAATGTCATCAACGTATTGGCTAAGAATAACACAAGCATTTGATTTCACTTTCATCTAATGGCATCTATGATATTCATTATTTTTAAAACCAAATGGAGAGATGACCCTATCAAATTTTTTGTACCACTGTTTAGGAGCTTGTTTGAGTCTGTACAGTGATTTGACTAATTTACACACCTTTTCTTCTTGCCCTAAAACCACAAATCCTTTTGACTGGTCCATATAAATCTCCTCATCGAGACCTCCATGTAAGAATGCAGTTTTGACATCCATTTGATGGATTTCAGACCATGAATAGTTGCTAAGGTGACCACAAAATTGATTATGGTAATTCTAGTGGCTGGGGAATATGTATCAAAATAATCCAAGCCTTGTTTTTTAATCCCTTTACCACTATCCTAGCCTTATATTTTCTATAGAGCCATCTGGATGAAATTTTTTCTTGAAGATCCATTTACACCAAATTGTTTTACTGCCTAGAGGGAGAGAAGTAAGAACTCAAGTATCATTATGAAGAATGGATTCAAAATCACTGTTAATTGCTTCCCTCCAAAAGGGTGCATCAGGAGAAGACATAGCCCTCTTCAAAATTTAATGGATCATCTTTAACAAGAAATGTAAGGAAGTCATCTCCAAATATTTTTTTCTATTCGAGGTCTCTTACTTCTTAATTCAGGCCATTTTGATGAGATGGAACAAAATAAGAACAAGCACCTATTTCAGAAATGGATTGACCCCAAGCAACTTTTGACATTGTGTTTTTATAGGGAAGGTATCTTAAAAATTACAACATCTTTGGACTCTATTATTGTGTTGGAACTAATGTCATAAGTGTTTGACTGAATGAATAAAAATCTGTATGTAGCACTCTGATATGCATAACCCATTAATGCACAATCAAAGATTTTGGGTCCTAACTTCTTCTTCTTAGGAGGAGGAATACTGACTTTGGCTAGACACTCTCACACTTTTAGGCTACTCATGTTAGGTTTCCTTCCCTTCCACTACTCATAAGGGGTTTTATCACAATTTTTAAGTGAAACCCGGTTTAGAATATGACAAGTTGAATATAAAGCCTCTCCCCAAAAGTTATCAGACAAACTAGAACTTGATAACATGGAATTAACCATGTTGCACAAGGTTCAATTTTTCCGTTCAACTACACCATTGGATTGGGGTGCATTGGTTTGATGGATGATGCCATTTTCTTCACATAATCTTGAGAATTCAATCAATGTATACTCACCTCCTCAGTCTGACTAATCAATTTGATTCTTCTATCTAATTGATTTTCCACTTCTGCCTTATAGATTTTAAAATACTCAAGAGTTTCATTTTTAGTTCACAACAGATACACATAACAAAATTTTAAGAAATCATCTATAAAAGTTATGAAGCATCTTTTTCCTCCTTCAGTTAGAACACCAATTATTTCACATATATCACTATGTATTAAGCGTAACAATTTAGAAGTTCTATTAACAGACTTAAAAGATTTTCATGTTGTTTGGCTTGCACAAATATTTGAAATTTTGATGTCTCATTAAAGTTTGATTTAAGAATCAGTTCAAGATGCATCATTCTTCTTATAGATTCTAAATTTACATGTCCTAAACGAGCATGCTAAATATTATGAGATTCAACATTCAAAACAGTAGTAGATAAAGAAGAATAACAATCATGCATAATATTCAACTTAAACAAACCATCACAAACATATCCTTTCCCAACAATGGATTCACATCTGGTTATAGCCTTGCTGAATCAATAGTGACCCACTGTTATGCCTGTGTCACTTGGAGCCATTTCGGTTAAGCCTTGGTCACTGCTGGGTCATTCAAGGTCTTTTTAATTTTTCGATCGGAGCCGCTAAAATTTTAGCTTTTAGCCACCTGTGGGAGTTAGAGCACTCTGATTGGAAATCTAACTGCATATTATGGGTCCTGGTACCGTTTAGTACTACCCATAAAATTTTTATCGAATTCCGGTAACGTTTTGAAAAATATGCAGTTCCGAATCGCATCCGGGTTTGGCCGTTACTGGGTTTCGGTGGGCGAGATATTTTCGAGTGTGTGGTGCTTCTCCGCACGCTTCCCAATAAAGCAAAAATAAGTGGTTGAGTGAGGGTGAGCCTAACCCTAACCTCACCACCCCCTTATGGTCACCCCAAAACACTATTTGGGCATGAAAATGACCATTTTGCCCTCTCTCTCTCTCCCCCTCTCTCCCATTTCGTGGATCTCTCTTTCTCTCCCTCTCTTGGTCTCTTTTTCCTCTCTTTGTGTGTGGAGAAGGAGGAAGAAGCAAAGGAAGGAGAAGGTGAAGGAGAAGATGAATAGTGTATGAAGGGATGATCTAGCTAGGGTGAGTTTGTGTGTGTATGTGTTGTTGTTTCTTTCCCTTCTCCATCTCCAACCCTCTCATGCCTCCCCTCATGTTTTCCTCTGTTTTTCAGCCAAGAAGGGCTGGTGGAGAGGCTGAAGAGATGGTGGTAGTGGTGGTGGTGGTTGAGGTGGTCGTGGGTGTGTCGATAACCCCGCATCTCCCCATTTCCCTCCCCCTGCTTCGGTAAGGCAGCTCACTGTCTCTTAAAGATCTCAGTGAATCTAGTATTTAGAGGCATATTTTTAGGATTATGTCTTCTTATGATTTGATCATCTATGTGTCTAGTTGTTATATATGAAATTTGGGGTCATTATGATATCTGTGGTGTAAGTTAGAACCAGTTTTGCATGGCCTGTCCAGATTCGCGTAGGAATTGACCTGCTTCTGGAAATAATTTGTTTCGGGCTTGTAGAGGAAAATTAGGTTCTAATGTCTTCATGGATTATGATCCCAGCATATCATAGAATGTGCATGATTTATTTCATAATTTTTGGAAGTGTATTGGGTGCTGTGGAGACCAATTAGTAGGGCTGGTTGCATCAGGTTTGACAGTTTTGCTTGGTTGAGTGTCAAGGAGTTGTTTGCATGTGTTTTGGGTGATAATATGGAAGTATCAGGGGTTAGGGTCTTCATGAAGTAAGCTTATATGTGTGATAGGAGGTTCCATATGTTATATATGTGTCACTTTTTAGCCTATTGGTCACATTTGGGTCATTTTTGGCCATTTTCTAATTTTTCTTTTTTCGATCGGAGCCGCTAAAATTTTAGACTTTTAGCTATCTGCGTGAGTTTGAGAACTCCGATTGAAAATCTAACTGCATATTATGAGTCCTGGTGCCATTTTGAGCCACTCATAAAAATTTCATCGAATTCCGGTAACGTCTTAGAAAATTTTACAGTTCTGAATCGTATCCGGGTTTTGACCGATTTTGGATTGTCAAAGGGTGACTTTGACCGGGTCAACGAAGACCTTGACTAGTCAAAGATGACCTTTGACTAGTCAAAGGTTTTTGTTTTCTAGTTTGGTTGGGTTGACTCAAAGTCAATCCCCACCAACCCCCTTTTTCACAAATAAATGCTAAGTGTGTGAGTGTGCTTGAGGTGGGCGTCCCCTTCATCTCCCTCTCCCTCTCACTCTCTCCTTCACTCCCTCTTCTTTTTTGTGCTAAATAGAAGTAGAAAAAGAAGGAGAAGAAGAAAGACTTAAAAAGGAAAAGAGAAGGTATGTGTGTGCAAGCTTTAAGTGTTGTTGTTGTGCTTGATTCCATTCTCTCTAACTCCCTCTCATGCCTCCCCCCCACCAACCCCTGATTTCAGCCATTAAAGGCTTGAGGAGTGGCTGAGAAGGTGGTGGTGTTGGTGGTGGCGGTTGAGGTGGTTTGGTGCGCCAATGGCACCCGATTTCCTCCCCTTTTCTTCCCCCTCCTTTGCTAAGCTCTCCTCCCCCCCTTATCCTTGTGTAAATGTTTGATAAATGCTCTTAGGGTGTTCATGTATGCCATGCATAGGGTTAGGGTGGGTGTGTGAGCTGAGGAGGGGGTGGGGGGAGGTTTGGGCGTGCACGCGGGGCCATCCGCGCGCGTGCGCGCGCGTCTGCGCGCGCAGAGGGGCACTGGCGCGCGCAGTCGGGCGCGCTGGCAGGCGCGCGCGCGTACATGCAGGCGCACGAGCGTGCGTGCGGGGTGCTAGGCCGGCGCGCAATGCGCGCGAGTGCGCGCAGGCAAGACGCGCAGTGCGCGCGGGCGCGCGCGATAGTGCGCGCACGTGCGGCAGCCCGTCTAGGCGCGCGGGCAGGCGCGCGGCAGTGCGCCAAGGGTATGGGGGCACGTGCGTGCGTGCGCATGCGCGCGTACGCGTGCGGGGGGCAATGCGGGTGGCTGCCCGAGGGTTCGGGTAGGTGTCGGGGCACTCGGACTTGCGTGCGTACGTGCGTACTCGCATGCGTGCGAGTTCGTATGCATGCTTGTCCGAGTTTTTGGCATTTCTAGTAAATTCCATGTATATTTGTGTAGTTATACTCACCATATTGAATGCCCTTGTCTTGCAGATCTTGGCGAACGGTTCCGCAACGACCCGGGTTGCGGTGAGTGGGTCAATCCAACTCAGTAGGCTGGCGTTCGATGCACGTAGGCGTGCATTGCCCTCCCTTGGGGCACCATAACTTCATATTAACTTGTGTGAATGAAAACCATGTTAATGCATGCTTTGCTATGATGTGACCATATCATGTTAGACATTGTACGCTAGGGATATACATCCATGTATCATGTATAGAGGCCCATACATGCCCAGACACCATGTCCCATGCTTGAAAAGCCTTGATCTATGCATGTTTTTCATTTAGTTTAATTTAATTAAATCAAAATGTGTATATGTTAGTATAAGCATGCCGTGGAGAATATTATAACCTTGTTATTATAATGTATGTTTCCCCGCATCTTAGTTGTGCGCCCTGGAGGAATTCTTGAGAATTCATTGCCTCAGTGGTGTTTAGTAATCGTTGTCGACGGATCCAAGAGGATCGTATCGGTGAGAGTAGGTTGTTTTCTCCCCTTCGTTGGATCCAAGTAGGGACTAACTGAGTTGGGAAAAGCTGTCCTGACAGAAGGCTCACATCGGTAGGTACTACCGATGCATTCGGGAACGTACTGACCATGGGAGTATACCAGGTAGGGCTGCCCGGGGAAAGGGCTACCAGTGGACCAAGGGTGTAGATGTTATGTCTGTGTCATTTGGAGCGCTCTGATTGAAAATTTGGCTACATAATTTTTCTCCTCGAAGTTATGTATTTCCAATTTGGTATTTGGATTTGATTTTGTTAAAATCCAAGATGAAGAGGTTTAAATATGAGTTTATTATGAGATGCTCAGTTTCGAGTTAGCTTTCATACAAAAGTGGAATTAGATCAACTGGATTCATGTAGTAAAAGTTATGGGTATTTTTTCAAGTATACCCTGGGGATGAAAAATTCTGGCAGCAGCCCTGTTCAATGTTTAGCTCTAATTTCAGAATAGCTAGAGGGATTATTTGATTGTGGCATAAACATGAAAGTTGTAGATAATCTTCTTGGCTTTCCAACGGACTTTGAATTGTGCAATTCGGAGCTATATTGAGGAAGTTATGGCTGTTATAGTGAAGCATGCTCAGAATTTCTAGTCAAGGATAGATAGGTCATTTCTATCCCTCCTTTAGATATTTATGTGCCAAAATATCTCTCCCTCTCTCTCTCCCACTCACACGTCTACACTTTCTTGGCTCTCTCTTCTCTCTTCCCCCCCCCCCCCAAGTGGTTGTATTATCTCCTCAAAGAGAAGAGAAGGAGAAGGTGCAAGTGCAAGTCTAGGGTTGTGTAAGTGTTGTTGTTGTTGTTGATCTCCTCTCTCTCAAGTTCCCTTTCATGAAATTTTCCCCCCTGATTTGCAGCCAAAGGAGGGCTGAGGAGGGCTGAGGAGGTGGTGGTAGTGGTGGTGGTGGTTGAGGTGATCGCGGGTGCGTCGAGGGCCCCCGAACCTCCCCCTTTCATTTCCCCTCCCAAGGTGAGCCTTTCCCCTTCTTTTCTTGGTTTTTATGGCTTAGGGATGGTTGGGGAGGTCATGCATGTTGGGTAGATGTGTTAGAATGTGTGTGAGGGGTTGGGGAGGGTTAAAAAGGGGTTAGGGAAGAGTGGGCGCGTGCTGGGGGCTCTCTGTGTGCGTGCACGCGCCCATGATTTTGGCCCGACATCAGTTGTTCTCGAGGAGTCTTGAGGAGCACGCTGACCATCTCCGCACTGTCTTGGAGACTTTGGCCCGACATCAGTTGTTCGCCAAGTTCAGTAAGTGCGAGTTTTGGTTGGAGCGTATGGCCTTTCTAGGCCACGTGATTTTCGGCGAGGGTATATCTGTGGACCCGGACAAGACGCTCGCCGTGTCGAATTGGCGGCGACCGTCGAACCCCACCGAGATTCGGAGCTTCCTAGGTTTGGCGGGTTATTATCGGAGGTTTGTCGAGGGTTTCTCGAAGATAGCTGTTCCTCTGACCCGCCTCACTCGGAAGGATGTCCGGTTCGAGTGGTCCCCATCTTGCAAGGAGAGCTTCCTGGAGTTGAAGCGAAGACTCACCTCAGCGCCAGTTCTTACCATTCCGTCTGGGAGTGGTGGATTCGCAGTCTACTCCGATGCATCGCGGCTGGGTTTGGGTTGCGTCCTGATGTAGTACAGTAAGGTTGTGGCTTACGCGTCGCGTCAGTTGAAGCCCCATGAGCAGAATTACCCCACCCACGATTTGGAGTTAGCAACGATCATCTTTGCGCTGAAGATGTGGAGGCACTACCTCTATGGCGAGGAGTTCGAGGTCTTCACCGATCACAAAAGCCTGACTTACTTGTAGTCCCATCCGGAGCTCAACATGTGTCAGAGACGTTGGGTCGAGTTCCCCATTCCACTCACCGATTCTTTGGACACCCTGGCACAGTTGTTTGTCTCTGAGATTGTTCGTCTCCATGGCACTCCCGTCAGCATCATTTCTGATAGAGACGCGAGGTTTACTTCGAGGTTCTGGCGTAGCCTTCAGCACGCCCTTGGTACGAACCTCCACTTCAATACAGCGTTTCATCCGCAGACGGACGGCCAGTCAGAGAGGACGATTCAGACCCTGGAGGACATGCTGCGAGCTTGCGTTCTCGACTTTGGGGGCAGTTGGGAGAGGCATCTCCATTGGTGGAGTTCGCCTACAACAACAGCTACCACTCGAGTATTCGGATGGCACCATATGAAGCGCTCTATGGCCGCAGCTGCAGGTCCCCCTTGTGTTGGGATGAGGTCGGAGAGCGCCAGTTGGAGGGACCAGAGATCATCCACCAGACCTCAGAGATGGTCAAGACGATTCGTGAGCATATCCGAGTCGCTCAGAGCCGACAGAAGGGCTACGCTGATCGTCGTCGCCGTGAGCTCGCCTTCGAGGTTGGTGACCACGTTTTCCTGAAGGTGTCCCCGACGAAGGGCATCTTCCGCTTCGGTGTGCGGGGCAAGCTGAGTCCGCGTTACATTGGGCCGTTTCTCATCCTTGAGCAGATTGGAGAGGTGGCCTATCGCATATCTCTGCCCCCACAGCTGGCTCAAGCCCATGACGTCTTCCATGTCTCGCAGCTGAGGCGTTACTGTAGATACCCCATTTTGATCGGTCAGGACTGTAAAACACTTATCATTTGCGATATCTTAGTTTGCAGGTCTAAACCCCGATGATCTTCTCTGAGTCAAAATAGTCACTTGAGTGGGGAAAGGGAAGAAAAGAAAGCATGAGCGCAACAAGTTCTTAAAAGAAAGCTCAAGAAAAGCAGTACCATCGCCCAGAACGGTTAAGCCTTGGGTTGTTGTACAAGACATGAAAATCTCTCTGGTGACTAAGACAAGCGACCACCCACCCGTCGTACTGGACGACCTTTCTGAGGACTGTCGACTTCGACGATCTCTGAAAGGATTGTCGAACTGGACGATCCTTCTGAGGATCGTCGACTTCGACGATCTCTGAAGGGATTGTCGAACTGGACGATCCTTCTGGGGATCGTCGACTTCGACGATCTCTGAAAGGATTGTCGAACTAGACGATCTTTCTAAGGATCGTCGAATTCGACGATCTCTGAAAGGATTGTCGAACTGGACGATCTTTCTGAGGATCGTCGACTTCGACGATCTTTGGTGGGATTGTCGACCTCGACAATGGGATGACGGATCGTCGAAAATACTGGGATAAGTTCAGCTCGGAAAGGACGGCATGGCTCGCATTTTTTCGCCTCTCCACCGACGTCAGCCACTTCGGGTGAACGTGGGAGCGTCGTGGGGCACTCATGACCTCCCCAAACAGGTGTCAAGAAGGTGGTGGCTCGTTTGGGCTATAAAAGGGAGGCAATGGGAGGCATGAAGAGAAGGAGGAGGCACCATCTTTACCCACCTTTTACTCTCCAAAGCCTCTCCTAGCCACCCCACTCGAGACCAACGACCTTTCACCACTCTACACCCTCCATTTCCGAGCACCACCACCCCCTACACCAGCAGCCACCCCAAACAACCACCCACCACTCTCACCTACCACCTAACCCCTCCCATTCCTCTCCAAAAGCCACCCATCCGAACCCACCTTGTTCTTTATCACCAACAGCCCTCTCAACACTCTCCACCCTCCATTTCCGAGCACCACCACCCCCTACGCCGGCAGCCACTCCAAACAACCACCCACCACACCTCCCTACCCTCACTTCCCTTCCTTTTCTTTTTTTTTCTTCTCTTTTTTTTTTTTTACTTAAGAGAACTTGTATAACATATCATTTCCTAAAAGAACTTGTATAAGGTTGTAACAAGCTTACTAAATCAAATAAAAATAAATTTAATCAAAGTTGAGAGTGTTGGAGTACATCATTGGACTTTTATCAGTTCTTTTGGAAACTATACGCAGCTGGCGGACGACCCTAACTTGGATCGTTGGTCGGTTGGTTTAGGGACCATACGAACACTCCCCTTGCAAGTTTGGGTACTTTCCCAAGGACTACTAACCCCTTTTGTTTTATTCTGTTTACTTTATTTGTCATTTACTGCTTTATATGTTTGTTATTACCCTTTTATATACTGTTTATATGCTGTTTTTTTTTTTTCTCAGTTTCTTGTTAGCATAAAGCCTCCCACTAATTTTGTTAAATTTTTCTTGGAGTTTACCCTCGACAATCCCCCCTCGCTCGTCGAACTCGACAATCCCCCCTGGATCGTCGAACTCGACAATCCCCCCCTGGATCGTCGAACTAGACAATTCCCCCGGGATCGTCGAACTCGACAATCCCCCCTGGCTCGTCGAACTCGACAATCCCCCTTCGCTCGTCGAACTCGACAATCCCCCCCTGGCTCGTCGAACTCGACAATCCCCCCTGGATCGTCGAACTCGACAACCCCCCCTGGCTCGTCAAACCCGACAATCCCCCTTTAACTCGTCAAACCCGACAATCCCCCTTTAACTCGTTGAACCCGACAATCCACCCATAGTTTGTCAATCTCAACAACTCCCCTGTGGCTCGTCGAGACCAACAATCCCTTCTGGTTCATCAAGCCCTATACTTCACCCCCAGTCTATTGACCAGAAAGAACACCTTTTTTATCCCATTTACCAACCTTGCACAAAAAAAAAGGTATTTTTCTCTCTCTTTGGGTTTTCAGGACCAATCTGAGCTTAAACACCTCAAGGCACGGCCGGCCGTGATCCTTGAGAGGAGAACCCGCATCCCTCGTGGAAGGCGAGTAATAACAGAAGAAATCTTCTTTTCTTGCTTTTGAGGAAAAGCAAGTGGCGATCACACAAACGTCCCTGGAAGCGGTCGGGCAACCTTGGACGATCCATCAAGTGGCGATTCGAAGCGCCGTGCGCGTAACGGAACCAAACTTGAAGGAACCCGGATTCACGACCACCCCGCGTCAAAAATCCAACACCGACAGTCTGGCGATCACGGTGGGACTCCCTTCGTGAAAAGCTCAATCAGGTTGGTCCTCTAAAACTCCTAGGCAGAGAGTAGTGCTAGTTTGAAAAGAATTCCTGCGACTTTCACTAGACATCAATAAGACTGAGTCTAATCTGTTTCATGAATGCATGATGGTGGTTGTTGTATGCTACTGAATTTCTGTACTGTGTTAACTCCTGGACAAACCCCCTAGGTGGTTGTCGAAGTTTCTGTTTCTTTCTTGCTTTCGTCTGATTCTAGCTACTCGTTTATCGCCCTTCTTTTCTTCAATCAAAATTTCTTGCCTTCCTGTTCCAAAAAAAAATTATTGTCTTTCTGATTTCCTTTTTTTGTAAAAGAAATCCCCTCTTTTTATTGCACTGTCTGTCAAAATTTACTGTCTTTCTGCTTTCCTATTTTTGCAAAAAAAAAAAAAAATAAAAACAAAAAAAAATCCCACTTTTTATTTGCACTATTTTGAACTTCAGTTCCTATTTTCTGTTTTCCTCAAAATTTTCCTTCCCTTTTCTTCTGATTAAAAAAAATTTCTTCTTTACTTGCTTTTCCTAAAAAAAAAAAAAAAAATTTCAAAATCTCTAGTACCAAATTTCTCTTTCCTTCACTAACTCTTTTTCCAAAATTTCCTTCAGTAAGTAAAAAAAAAGTAAAAAAAAAAAAAAAAAAAATTCCCACTTTTTTATTTTGCACTATTTTGAACTTCATTTCCTATTTTTCTGTTTTCCTCAAAATTTTCCTTTCCTTTTCTTCTTATTAAAAAAAATTTTTACTTGCTTTTCCTAAAAAAAAAAAAAATTTCAAAAACTCTCTAGTACCAAATTTCTCTTTCCTTCACTAACTCTTTTTCCAAAATTTCCTTCAGTAAGTAAAAAAAAAAAAAAAAGTAAAGTAAAAATTTCCACTTCTTTATTTGCACTATTTTGAACTTCAGTTCCTATTTTTCTGTTTTCCTCAAAATTTTCCTTCCCTTTTTTTTTTCTGATTAAAAAAAAAAAAAAAAAAAAAAAAAAAAAAAAAAAAATTTTCTTTACTTGCTTTTCCTAAAAAAAAAAAAAAAATTCAAAATCTCTAGTACCAAATTTCTCTTTCCTTCACTAACTCTTTTTCCAAAATTTCCTTCAGTAAGTAAAAAAAAAGGCTTGCTCTCTCTGTATTTCAAAATTCTAGCAGAATCTTCGACGTCCAGCCCTTGCTGACCCAGTTAGGTGTTCTGTCCAAGAGCCATCAACATCCCATTACTATCTGATTTCTGAAGTTTCATGCTCTGTTAGATTGTGGAATTGCTTGCTTGATCTGTTAAGTTGTTGAATTGTGTGCTTTCCATTTCTATATCGCTTGCCACGCACCCCGAAACACACACATGGATCCCTTCCCTAGACCTGAGGGTTCAAGGGTAGACATGGGATATGATTTTTATGAGAACCAAGTGTTTCCCGATGCCAGAATGCCCCATGGGCAAGCCACGCGCAACCAGGAAACCACTGAGACTCAGAAAGACCAGCCTGGAGGAGACTCGAGGAAAGAATGGAGGCCATGGGATATCACTCAATTGATGAAATGATGAATGCCTTCGACCACCTCAACCAATTGCACTCAGCCTCCCAGAATCCAAATCCCACTACTCTTCAACCCCCTCCTCCTCCACCACAGCCAAGAGTCCAACCCCACCCCCAACCTATTGAAACCTTGGATGACACTGTCCGAAGGATAGTGTCAGAACTCAACCCAACCTTGCTCCAAACCTCCCACCAGTCCAATTTACGCCAAATTCCCCCCATTGCTCTCCCACTCGACCTTAAAATCCCCAAGTACCGCAGATATAATGGTCGAGGAGATCCAGATGCTCATTTGACTGCTTTTTATATGGACTCACGTCCATTCCTGGGAGATGAGTCACTTCTAGTATTCCTTTCCAGAAGTCTCTTGAAGGAGAGGCAGTTCAATGGTATGCGACCCTCCCGGTCGAATGCCTCCATGATTTTTCTGCTGTGAGCGAGAGGTTTCTCCGGCGTTATGGGTATCAGAGAATGCGCATTCCATCCCTGTCAGACCTTACAGCAGAGAAGATGAGGCCGCGTGAAGAGTTTGAATCTTTTGTGGCACGTTGGCGCATGTTGGTGCACAGGACGGGATTGCAATTGACAGAAAGCCAGGAAATAGACATGATGCTGCAAAATCTCACTCCAGAGTTGCGAATGAATCTCGCCTATGGTGATTGCTCTACTTATGAAATGCTGATTGATCGCCACAACCGCATTCAGCGTTGTGCCAACACTACCATTGCTTCACCAGCTGGCAACCAGCGTCCTCCCTTCAAGAAAAACCATGTTCCATCCTCCACGGTAGAAGGGGTCACCCCACAAATCTCAGCGTTCTACCCAAATGGATCACCAGCTTCTGGTCGAGGACCGGTAACACGGCCGTATGCACCTGGACCATCTAGGTATACTCCGCCTCGACCAGTAACCCGTTATCAAGGGATTGCTCCTCAACAGACGCCGGTGCACCATCCGACACGCCCCACACCAATTTCCTCATTCCCAACCCACCACCCACCTCTCCGCCAACCATTCCAGTATCACCACTCAGCTCCCCAAGCCCAACCCGTTCGAGCCTTGCAACCCAATCAAATAACTCCCCGACCAATCCCTGAAAGACAATACACAGCTGTTCCTCCACCCACATCTTACCAGGCTCGAAGGATGGGCAAACGTGATACTTACCCGCCACTGCCAGAGTCCTTGCCCGACATTTTTATGGCACTGATGGAATCCAATAGCATCACCTTGCCACCCGAGAGACCCTCACCCCCTGGTGTCGATAGTTCACGCTACTGCCCATACCACCGAATGCATGGTCATGACATCTGGGGTTGCTACACATTTCGAGATTTTGTTTATGATCTCCATGAACAAGATCGCATTGATTGGGCACTATTGCGAAATATCATCACTAGGTCCCGCTCGGCCCACCCTGTTCAATCCTCCACTTCATTTGCACCTCTTGGCATTCATATTGACCCACTTCCTTCCCATACTCAACCGTCTACTTCATCTGGTCCAGTTGTCAACTTCATTGGGACCGACCCTCCATCCCCCAACCAGTCCAACTCCTCCTCACACCTTTGGGCCAACCTTGTCACCCCACCGGCAACACCTGGTAGTGGTAAATCTGAATCTGAAGAGGAACCCATGGAAGAAGACGAGCCAGAGGAAGAGCCAGAAGAAGACCCTGAGGAGGAGGAGCCAGAAGAGGACCCTGAGGAGGAGGAACCAGAAGAGGACCCTGAGGAGGAGGAACCAGAAGAGGACCCTGAGGAGGAGGAACCAGAAGAGGACCCGGAGGAGGAAGAACCAGAAGAGGACCCTGAGGAGGAGGAGCCAGAAGAAGACCTTGAGGAGGAGGAGCCAAAAGAAGACCCTGAGGAGGAGGAGCCAGAAGAAGACCCCAAGGAAGAGGAGGAGCCAGAAGAAGACCCTGAGGGGAAGTATCTGAAGACGAGCTCATGGAAGAGCCGGAAGAACTGGCATTTGGTGAAGATGCCCTTGAGCAAGAACCATCTGAGCAGTCCACATTGGCAAGCACAATTCAAGAACCAGAAGCATCAACCGGAACTGTTGATGGTCCGGTGGGACCGCCACCTATTGTGTTCCTCGAGAGTGAGCTCGCCCCACCAGCAATGCGTAATCGCCCTCTTCGTATCATGGTGGAGATAGCAGGGATCCCTTTAGATATACATATATTGACACCGGGGCAGGAGGAAACATCATGGCATATGGAGTTTATTGCTCATTTGAAGATGTGGAGGACCGTCCTGAACTTGAGCCCTCTAATGAGTTCATAGAAGCATATGATGGCACCAGACGACCGGTGGTTGGAACAGTTACGATTCCTTTGATGGTAGGCCCGTTGCACACTGAGGTATATTTTCATGTCGTAAAGCTCGAAGGGGGCGTCCACAACATAATTCTCGGGAGGGCGTGGCTCAATAATGCCAGAGCAGTCCCATCCACTCGTCATCAATGCCTTCGGTTTCCACTATGGGGAAAGATTGTCTCCGTATGGGGGGAAAACATCCTTTGGGGGGGACCGGATGAACCAAATTGGACTGTTAATGCGTTAACCGTTGGCTCAGAAGGAGGGATAGAAAAGGTGATGAAAGAAGAGTCGAAAAAAGAAATACGAGAGGAGGAGCTTGAAGAAGACTCCTTGGATTTTGAGCCATCTGGCTCCCCAACATCAACAGAAGACTCATCAGAGGAGCATGGCGCGATCACTTGCTTGACATGTTCCCCTTCCATCACATTCGCTCCTCATGAGCTCGCCGAGCCTAGCATACGCACATGCCCCCTTGTGATCAAAGTAGCCATTGCCGGTAAAATTCTCCGAAATGTCCTCGTGGACACAGGCGCTGGAGTAGACATCATGACCCATTCCACCTACTGCAAGCTTCGGCGTGGGCTCCCCAAGCTCCAACCATCAGAAACCCTTCTCCACGCATATGACAGCTCAAGCCAATCTTCATGCGGGAGGATCTCTTGTGTTCTAAAGGTGGGGCCAGTATGTACCTCTGTAGACTGCGAGGTCGTGAAGATCGAGTCGCCTCATTCCATGATCCTTGGGAGGCCCTGGCTTGACAATGTCGAAGGTGTCTCTTCTACGCGTCATCAATGCTTGCGTTTTCCAAGCAATGGGGACATCATCTCGGTATGGGGGGAGGCACGCCGCCATGACTGGTCAAGGTTCTTCAACTGTCAAATGTGCGAGCTAAATACTGGGCCAAAGAACTGTGCATATCAGCCTCAGACGATCCTCCACCCCAGATCATACCAGGTGGCATCATCCGTTCAGCTCCTAGAAGTCGGTTCCCTCCATGAACCCGCCACCAATCCGGAGTCCCATCCGAGCTAGCAGCCTCAGCCCCATCCGGCCACTTTTGTCCTCCTGGCATCATTGTCCCAATACTGCAGTTCTCCACACCACCAGGACAGGACGCATCTTCAACAATATGCCCTCTCAAGTTCTCCGACAGACCAATCTAGAAGCGGAAGTGGAAGAAGGGAGAGCTGGTGATAAGGTGGACTTGCTTGAACAATTGCGCAAAATCCCAGCCAAGATCTCGATATTGGAGCTAATTGAGACTTCAGAACACCATCAGGAGGCGATAAGGGCTTTCCTGGAAAAGGTCAAGGTGGATCGCCACATTTCTGCCTTTAATGTGCCAGCTGCGCTAGTTTCTGAAGGATTGGGCCCTGTGATCTCATTCTGGCCCAAGGAAGTCATTGATGATCCCCTCACCAATATTTCAGCACTTTGCGTCACCGCCTTGGTGGAGAAAACGTTGGTTAATCGAATCCTTGTTGATACTGGTGCGGGGGTCAACCTCATGTCCCTCCAGACGTTCCAGCACGTCAATGGTGATATCACTTCACTGGCGGAGTCCGATACGCGAATTTTTGCCTATGACAGGAGTGCTCGACAAGTGGTGGGCTTCCGTTCATTTAGCTTGGAGATCGGTCCCCTCAAGACCACGTTTGAAGCCTATGTTCTGGAGATGGACTCTGATTACAACATGATCTTGGGAAGAAAATGGTTGGCGACAATCCGAGGTGTTTCCTCCCCGCTCCACCAATGCCTCAAATTTCCTGTCGGAGAACAGATCATCACAATAGGTGGGGACGCAGTCAGAGGCATCCGGTATGAAGCCGAAGAAGCGGAGGCTATCACAACAGTGAAAAGCCCTTCCAGGAGAGAAGGCAAGCAGCCAGTCGTGCACATATCAGAGTTTCCACCCGATTGGGCGCGTGATGGGGCACTACAGGTAAGCACTTTGGGCAAAGGTAAAGCACGCGCATCAACTGACAGTAATCCAGGATGGCGGCTCATGGAACAAATGGGTTATCATCGAGGCCAAGGTCTGGGACGGTACAATCAAGGCACCACAGACATCATTCACAACTTCATATGGCCAGACCACATGGGCATCGGATCACTCACAGTTTATGATGTCTATGATTGGGGTCCATTCTATGGCATTACGGATTGGAGCTTGGAAGAACATTTTATCCGTAGCACTGGATCAGAACAGCCCGCATCCAGTCAACTGACTCCCATTGAGAGCCAATCAGGATCCTCCTCTTCAGTTCCACCAGAGGAAGACATTGATTCTCTGATTGAGACTCTTGACCAGTTATTTTCTGAATCACATGAACAATTGCCCGGCGATTCTTATGAATTGCCAGAATACTATGTTGAAGACCCGGATTCTGCTGATGAGATGCCTCATTCATGCAGTTCGGGAGCATTGGGGAGCAAGACTCTCTAGGGTGATTGGAGTAACCTCAGCCCTCAACCGTGCGAAAGGATGATCCTATTTTCTCTATTCTTGAGGGCGCCATTCAGGTAAGTACTCTCTTCCCATATCTAAGGTTCATCTCTTTCCTGTCTTTCGATCCTGCGCACTCTAATCTTGCATATTAAAAAAAAAAAAAAAAATGTTAATTTCTGCCTGTACATAAAATTTCTTTGCTTCTTGCTTTGTCTGCTAAAAAAAAAAAAAAAAAAAAATCAATTTCTGCTTGTACATAAAATTTTCTTGCTTTACTTCTTGCTAAAAAAAAAAAAAAAAAAAACAATTTCTGCTTGTACATAAAATTTCTTTGCTTTACTTCTTGCTTTGCTTGCTAAAAAAAAAAAAAAAAACTCAATTTTAAGGGAGGGGTGGGATCTAAAAATGGACAATGTAGAACAACCTAAGACATTAGGTTCCCTGTTTGAGATAAAAGATGACGCTTTGGTGGTCTGGCACCCCTCGTTTTGTAATTCTGATCTTCTGGACAAGCTGCGGAGTTTGGTCGACCCTCCTAAGGCGTCAATGCCCCATGTGTCTCAAGGACCTGGCAAGGCTTCACGATTTCAAATCCCTACTCGGATTATCGATGACATCGGGGAACGTATTCACGTAATCCATGGAATAGAACGATCCGAGTCAATAGCTGTCATCGAAGAACCTGATTTGGAGGACCTTGGAGATTTCGATGACGGCTTGGGGGTATTTGAGATTTGTGACGATGATGATGATGAAGCAGAGCAAGAAGAGGAGATCTCAAAGAGGTTCGCAGAAAGCCTTCAGCACTTTGATGAGCAGACGGCAAGCGAGGAGGAAAGGATGGAGGAGTTGAATCTCGGGACCGCCACTGATCCCAAGATCATCTTGATCAGTGCGGAACTAAATCCGAGCGAGCGAGAAAGTTTGGAGAAGGTGTTGAGGAGCTATTCGGATGTGTTCGCCTGGTCTTACGAAGACATGCCTGGTCTTGACCCTTCATTGGTTGAGCATAGGCTAGTTCTGGAACCAGATGCCAAACCAATAAAGCAGAAGCTAAGGCGGCTTCATCCGAAGTTGGCCATGAAGGTGAAGGAGGAAGTAGATAAGCTACACCAGGCAAAGTTTATCAGGGTGGTGCTGTACCCAAAGTGGATAGCCAACATTGTCCCGGTAAGCAAGAAAGATGGCAAAGTCCGTGTGTGTGTAGACTTCCGAGATCTCAATCGGGTTTGCCCGAAAGACGATTTCCCTCTTCCACACATTGACATTCTTGTTGACAATACTGCGGGACACGAGATGCTGTCCTTTATGGATGGTTTCTCGGGTTATAATCAGATCCGTCTAGCAGAAGACGATCAGAAGAAGACATCATTCATCACTCCTTGGGGGACCTACTGCTACGTTGTAATGCCCTTCGGCCTTAAAAATGCCGGGGCAACGTACCAGCGCGCCATGACCTCGATTTTCCACGACATGATGCACAAATTAATGGAAGTTTACGTGGATGACATCTTGGTCAAATCTAAGACGCGGGAAGGTCATGCAGGACACTTGAAAGGGTTCTACAGAGGTGTAAAAAATTCAGTTTGAAAATGAACCCTAAGAAGTGTAGGTTTGGAGTGTCATCTGGAAAGCTATTGGGATTCATGATAAGTAAGAGGGGGATTGAAGTCGATCCATCTAAAGCAAGAGCGATCGCTCAAATGCCCCCTCCGAAAAATTTGAAGGAGCTTAGGGGACTCATCGGTCGGCTGCAGTTTATTCGTCGATTCATTTCACAGCATGCCGAACGGTGTAAACCCTTCTACAAGCTGTTAAAAGGAGGGACTGAATTCATTTGGGATGACAAGTGTCAACAAGCATTTGATGAACTTAAGAAATACTTACTCAGCCCCCCTGTTCTCTCAGCCCCTGTCCCTGGGCGTCCGCTACTTCTCTACCTGGCGGCCACTGAAGAAGCTGTTGGCGCGGTGCTCGCACAACACGATGAAGAAGGAAGGAAGGAAAAGGCTATCTATTATTTGAGCAAAACTCTGATTGAATATGAGCAGGCCTACCCACTCATGGAAAGGACATGTTTAGCGCTGGTATGGGCCTCTCAGAAATTACGCCACTATTTCCTTGCGCACCAAGTAAAGTATCTGGCAAAGATGGATCCGGTAAGGTATCTGTTTGAGAAGCATCAGTGACTGGTCGGCTAGCTCGATGGCAGGTCCAACTAAATGAGTTTGACATCACGTATGTCACTCAAAAATCCATCAAGGGACAAGCCATCGCCGACCACCTTGCTCACCTCCCACTGCCGGATTATGAGCCTGTCAGGACGGATTTCCCTGACGAAGAGTTGTTTGCATTAGTTGAGAAGATGACCGCAAGACATGGACATTGTATTTTGATGGAGCGGTCAATCAGAAAGGAAGAGGAATTGGAATTGCCTTGCTCTCCCCTGAAGGTGTCATCATCCCGCGCGCTTTTCAACTTACTTTTAATGCTACTAACAATATTGCGGAGTATGAAGCATTGATTGCAGGTTTAAAGTCAGCCCTAGCTCTTGGAGTTCGCCATCTAAAGATTGTTGGAGATTCACTCTTAGTGATTCGCCAAACTTTGAAGAAGTGCCAGATGAGAGACCCGAAACTCAAGCCCTACAGAGAACTGACTATTATCCTGTTGCGCCAGTTTCAAGAAGTGATCCACATTTTCACGCCTCGAGCCGGCAACATCCTCGCCGATGCCTTGGCCTCGTTGGCCTCCTCACTCACCCTCCCGATATCCAAAAAGGCGGAGACTGTCATCGTCCAAAGACTAGAAACTCCGGCCACTGACCTTCGAGACTGCAAGATTCAAGACCTAATGGAGCAGCAAGAGAAGAAAGATGAGATTCTTAAGTCTGTTGGGATTTCCGCAATAGATTTGGAGGAACCTGATGATGGAAATCCTTGGTTCTTCGACATCAAGAACTACCTTGAAGATGGCTCCTTTCCGGAGTACGCCACCAGTGATGATCGAAAAGCTGTTAAAAGAATGGCGACCAAATATTGTCTTCGAGGAGGCATTCTCTTTCGCATGTCCTTCAATGGAGAGTTGTTGAGATGCTTGGAAGATGAAGAGGCATTCACTATTGTGAAAGAGGCACATTCCGGAGTTTGTGGAGGCCATGTGAATTCACAGATGCTCGCAAAGAAAGTTCTAAGGATGGGTTACTATTGGCCCACAATGGAGGGGATTGCCACAAGTTCGTCAGACGGTGTGTTCAGTGCCAGACCCATGCCAATAAGATCCATGCACCTGCCTCCGCATTGCATGACCTCTCCTTGGCCTTTCTCCATGTGGGCTCTTGACATCATCGGCCCCTTTAGGGATACAGTTGAAAACACCAGTCAGAAAGCCTTCATCCTCACTGCCACAGAATACTTCACCAAATGGGCCGAGGCTGAGTCGTACATAGTGATCAAGAGTTCTACTCTTGTTCGCTTCGTTCGTACTCATATCCTCGCACGATTTGGCGCTCCGAAGGTAATCATTACTGACAATGGTCCTCAGTTCATTTCTCAGGAATTTCAAGACCTCTGCAACAAGCACCACATTGAGCTGCATCACTCCACCCCATATTATCCCCAAGGGAATGGACAAGCGGAGGCTACGAACAAGACTCTCCTGAAGATCATCAAAAAGACCGTGGAGACGCATAAGGCTACCGATTGGCCGGACAAGCTAGTTGATGCACTTTGGGCTTATCGCACCTCCATCAGGACCCCCACAGGTCAGACTCCTTACTCCCTTACTTTTGGGATGGAGGCGGTGGTTCCCTATGAAGTGCTTATCCCGTCTTTGAGAGTGGAGTTGGACAAGGATTTACAACCCGAGGATAGGAGGGAAGCGCTCCTTCTACAACTTGAACTATTAGATGAGAAAAGGTTGCGAGCAGCCGAACACGCCCAAATTTACCAAAGGAGAATGTCCAGAGCCTTCCAGAAAAAGGTAATTGAAAGAAAGTTCCAAGTTGGGGAAATGGTGCTCAAGCAGCTCATGCCTTCTCGACAACCACACCCGAGAGGAAAACTGCAACCAATTTGGGAAGGACCTTATGTAATCACCCATGCCTATTCCGGGAATGCTTATCGCTTGGTGAACGCCGAAGGGGACGAGGTCTCAGGTACATGGAATGCACTATTTGAAAAAATTCTATGCTTAATACTTGATGTTTGAGAAATTTTACCATTACTTACTGTGAATCCTAGTATCTATGCCTGATGATATGATTTGATAGCCTTAAGGATAGCATGTGTTTTATATAGACTCATACTCACCGCTCTTACCACTGTCATCACACTTATCCAGTTTAAGACCTGGTTCACTGATAGATAAAAAGATCGCCCACAACATTAGACTGGGGCAATTTGTAATTGTCATTCTTTTGTTTGTATTTTAACTCGTGTTGCCTATGATCCATGAAAATACCTTAGTCTTGGCGCATGTCCCAAAAGAGCTGGCTCTGGCACTGTCGATGCTTCCAAGGAGAAGGTAAAAAACAGAAATACCCTCCAAAATAGGGCAAGTTGGCCATTATAAAAAAAAAAAAAAAAAAAAGAGGATAAAGTGGGTATCCAATGCGGGCCTGCGTCCTCCACCCTTTAATATATAAAAAAAAAAAAAAAAGAAGCAGTAAAGAAGAAAGCTGGGGGGACCAAGTGACTTAGGACATGTGCTAGGACTGGGGCAATTTTTTAGTTGGTTCAAGGAGGACACTACTCTCACCCCCATTCATTCACTTCCCCCCTTTTTGTGACAAGATATGAATTAAACCAGTTCTTTTGGGTCAAGTGAAATTTTCGGTCTAGAGGTGAGCCACTTCTTAAACTGCTACCACGCACTGCACATGAGTCTACTTAAAACCTTGTTCATCTAAAAGTCAGTCTTTGAATGTTATCCTGGCACATTTATGGAGTTCTCAGTACATTTTGGTAACATGATCAAGCATACAAGAACTTCCAGACTTGGGAACTATCCCCATCGACAAAACCACGCAAGGCATCCTTGATATGGCAAACAGTTGATCACCATAAGTCCTTTCAATGACTGGTAAGCATGTGAATAATCTCTCATTGCTGGCATCAAGGTCAAGATAGCACCATGCATCATCAGGTTTGTTTCTCCATAACCCATTACCCCCAATTTTATCATTATTTGGGCCCTTGACAAATTAACAAGGAGAAATAAAAAAAAATGAGCAGGGGCCCAAACGGAACAGATATGATCATTTGGTCTAGTCTCTTAAGTTGTTTTGTAGGGCCTAGGAGAAGCAAGAAGGGAACGGACGAATGAACAGTCATTAAACAAGTGGACAGAACTTGCGTGGTCCCCCTAGATGGATATCGATTCAAAAGGGTCCAGAAGAAAGAAGAGCAGAACGAGAACACAAAGAGAACCAAAAAAAAAAAAAACCAAACAAGACTGGACACATGCTTCTAGACGAGTCTTGGTGCGAACGTCGACTTAGACAATCCAGATGGTGAACGTCGATGGGGACGAACCTGGCGATGAACGTCGACCAAGACAACTCCTCGTGGAACGTCGACTTAGACAATCCAGATGGTGAACGTCGATGGGGACGAACCTGGCGATGAACGTCGACCAAGACAACTCCTCGTGGAACGTCGATGGGGACAAGCCTGGCGTAGAACGTCGAAGGGGACAATCCTGGTCGTGAATGTCGACTGAGACAACTCTGCGTGGAACGTCAACTATGACAATCTTGACAGTGAACGTCGATTTGGACAATCCTGGTAGTGAACGTCGACTGGAACAATCCTTAAGCATACCGTCAGGTTGGGCAATCTACTTACGATGCGATCAGTAGTCAAGCCACGTTTAAAGCCCGCGTAGGTATGTCCAATCCCTCACATATATATGTACATATATATATATATCTAAATAAGCATATACATGGTTTAGATTTGTATAGTTCGGCTTTATGAGCATCTTTGAACATTTTGTTGCACATATCTCAAGCAGATTTTGGACACGTTTTCATATTTTGGGCATTTTTTTGGGTGTTATATTACATATATCAATTGGTGTCCTGGTTTTCTGTGCTTTCTTTGCATTTGGGCATCTTTGGGCCTTTTATTGCATATATCTTGAGTGGGTCTTGCATATACTTTGGTCGTTTTGGGTGTTATATCACATATATAAATGGATGTTCTGATTTTCTGCACTGTCCCTATGTTTTGAGCACCTTTTGGGCATTCTATTGCATAATTCTCAAATCAAATTTTTGGCACATCTTTAGATTTTGGGCATCTATAAGCATTTTTATTGTATATGTCATTAGCATATCGATACATTTTCAGGATTTTCATTAGGGCTACGGCACTTAAACCTGGGCATTTTGTCTCTCAGTACATGCAAGTCAGGATTGATTCCCCATAGTCCAATTTTCTTTGAGTTATCAATAAAATGATCCTTCTCCAATTATTCGAAAGTGTCCCCTTTTTATTTCTGTCATGATATCCCCCTGTTTGCTGAGTTGCAACGCACGGTAGGCACAGGGAATCCAACGCCGGGCTGCAGTACACGAAGGCTAGGAACCCCAACCGAGGGTTGGATCACTCATTGACATTTAGATCAAATATTTCCTTCTCCCTTCAATGATCATTTCATTAATGGATCATAAGAAAATTGCTTCCATGTTTATCTCCTGACTTGTATTTACCAGAAAACAATGCCTGATGGTTAAACCGATCAAAATGAGGTCTCTCTTCTTATCCTCGAATGGCGCTTCAAGCTTCACTTGAAACACCATCCGAGGAGGGGCAATTGTAGATACCCCATTTTGATCGGTCAGAACTGTAAAACACTTATCATTTGCGACATCTTAGTTTGCAGGTTTAAACCCCGATGATCTTCTCTGAGTCAAAATAGTCACTCGAGTGGGAAAAGGGAAGAAAAGAAAGCATGAGCGCAACAAGTTCTTAAAGGAAAGCTCAAGAAAAGCAGTACCATCGCCCAGAACGGTTAAGCCTTGGGTTGTTGTACAAGACATGAAAATCTCTCTGGTGACTAAGACAAGCGACCACCCACCCGTCGTACTGGACGACCTTTCTGAGGACTGTCGACTTCGACGATCTCTGAAAGGATTGTCGAACTGGACGATCTTTCTGAGGATCGTCGACTTCGACGATCTCTGAAAGGATTGTCGAACTGGACGATCCTTCTGAGGATCGTCGACTTCGACGATCTCTGAAAGGATTGTCGAACTGGACGATCCTTCTGAGGATCGTCGACTTCGACGACCTCTGAAAGGATTGTCGAACTGGACGATCCTTTTGAGGATCGTCGAGTTCGACGATCTTTGGAGGGATTGTCGACCTCGACGATGGGATGATGGATCGTCGAAAATACTGGGATAAGTTCAGCTCGGAAAGGACGGCATGGCTCGATTTTTTTCGCCTCTCCACCGACGTCAGCCACTTCGGGCGAACGTGGGAACGTCGTGGGGCACTCATGACCTCCCCAAACAGGTGTCAAGGAAGTGGTGGCTCTTTTTGGCTATAAAAGGAGGCAATGGGAGGCATGAAGAGAAGGAGGAGGCACCATCTTTACCCACCATTTACTCTCCAAAGCCTCTCCTAGCCACCCCACTCGAGACCAGCGACCTTTCACCACTCTACACCCTCCATTTCCGAGCACCACCACCCCCTACACCAGCAGCCACCCCCAAACAACCACCCACCACTCTCACCTACCACCTAACCCCTCCCATTCCTCTCCAAAAGCCACCCATCCGAACCCACCTTGTTCTTTATCACCAACAGCCCTCTCAACACTCTCCACCCTCCGTTTCCGAGCACCACCACCCCCTACGCCGGCAGCCACTCCAAACAACCACCCATCACACTTCCCCACCCTCACTTCCCTTCCTTTTCTTTTTTTTTTTCTTCTTTTTTTTTTTTTACTTAAGAGAACTTGTATAACATATCATTTCCTAAAAGAACTTGTATAAGGTTGTAACAAACTTACTAAATCTAATAAATATAAGTTTAATCAAAGTTGAGAGTGTTGGAGTACATCATTGGACTTTTATCAGTTCTTTTGGAAACTATACGCAGCTGGCGGACGACCCTAACTTGGATCGTTGGTCAGTTGGTCCAGGGACCATTTGAACACTCCCCTTTGCAAGTTTGGGTACCCCCCCAAGGACTACTAACCCCTTTTGTTTTATTCTGTTTACTTTATTTGTCATTTACTGCTTTATATGTTTGTTATTACCCTTTTATATACTGTTTATATGCTGTTTTTTTTTTTTCTCAGTTTCTTGTTAACATAAAGCCTCCCACTAATTTTGTTAAATTTTTCTTGGAGTTTACCCTTGACAATCCCCCCTGGCTCGTCGAACTCGACAATCCCCCCTGGCTCGTCGAACTCGACAATCCCCCCTTGGCTCGTCGAACTCGACAATCCCCCCTGGCTCGTCGAACTCGACGATCCCCCCTGGCTCGTCGAATTCGACAATCCCCCCTTGGCTCGTCGAACTCGACAATCCACCCTGGCTTGTCGAACTCGACAATCCCCCCTGGCTCGTCAAACCCGACAATCCCCCTTTAACTCGTCAAACCCGACAACCCCTCTTTAACTCGTCGAACCCGACAATCCACCCCTAGTTTATCAATCTCGACAACTCCCCTGTGGCTCGTCGAGACCAACAATCCCTTCTGGTTCATCAAGCCCTATAGTTCACCTCCAGTCTATTGACCAGAAAGAACACCTTTTTTATCCCATTTACCAACCTTGCACAAAAAAAAAAGTATCTTTCTCTCTCTTTGGGTTTGCAGGATCAATCTGAGCTTAAACACCTCAAGGCACGGCCGGCCGTGATCCTTGAGAGGAGAACCCGCATCCCTCGTTGAAGGCGAGTAATAACAGAAGAAATATTCTTTTCTTGCTTTTAAGGAAAAGCAAGTGGCGATCACACCAACGTCCCTGGAAGCGGTCGGGCAACCTTGGACGATCCATCAAGTGGTGATTCGAAGCGCCGTGCGCGTAACGGAACCAAACTTGAAGGAACCCGGATTCACGACCACACCTGCGTCAAAAATCCAACACCGACAGTTACGTCCACGATCCTGCTCACGTTATTCCGTTCGAGCCGCTCGTCTTCGAGCCAGACTTGTCATTCGTGGAGCAGCCGATCGAGATCCTGGACCGACGCGAGAAGAGGCTCCGCACCAAGACCGTCCAGCTGGTTAAGGTGCGATGGCAGCACCGTTCTGGTGCCGAGGCCACTTGGGAGCGCGAGGACGCCATGCGTGGCGCATATCCACATCTTTTCCCTTCCTAGATGTTTTTGTATTAATTTTGTGGACAAAATTTCCTAAGGGGGGAAGAATGTTATGTCTGTGTCATTTGGAGCGCTCTGATTGAAAATTTGGCTACATAATTTTTCTCCTCGAAGTTATGTATTTTCAATTTGGTATTTGGATTTGATTTTGTTAAAATCCAAGATGAAGAGGTTTAAATATGAGTTTATTATGAGATGCTCAGTTTCGAGTTAGCTTTCATACAAAAGTGGAATTAGATCAACTGGATTCCTATAGTAAAAGTTATGGGTATTTTTCCAAGTATACCCCAGGGATGAAAAATTCTGGCAGCAGCCCTGTTCAATGTTTAGCTCTAATTTCGGAATAGCTAGAGGGATTATTTGATCGTGGCATAAACATGAAAGTTGTAGATAATCTTCTTGGCTTTCCAACGGACTTTGAATTGTGCAATTCAGAGCTATATTGAGGAAGTTATGGCTGTTATAGTGAAGCATGCTCAGAATTTCTAGTCAAGGATAGATAGGTCATTTCTATCCCTCCTTTAGATATTTATGTGCCAAAATATCTCTCCCTCTCTCTCTCCCACTCACACGTCTACACTTTCTTGGCTCTCTCTTCTCCCCCCCCCCCCCCCCCCCAAGTGTTTGTATTATCTCCTCAAAGAGAAGAGAAGGAGAAGGTGCAAGTGCAAGTCTAGGGTTGTGTAAGTGTTGTTGTTGTTGTTGATCTCCTCTCTCTCAAGTTCCCTTTCATGAACTTTTCCCCCCTGATTTGCAGCCAAAGGAGGGCTGAGTAGGGTTGAGGAGGTGGTGGTAGTGGTGGTGGTGGTTGAGGTGATCGCGGGTGCGTCGAGGACCCCCGAACCTCCCCCTTTCATTTCCCCTCCCAAGGTGAGCCTTTCCCCTTCTTTTCTTGGTTTTTATGGCTTAGGGATGGTTGGGGAGGTCATGCATGTTGGGTAGATGTGTTAGAATGTGTGTGAGGGGTTGGGGAGGGTTAAAAAGGGGTTAGGGATGGTGGGCACGCGCTGGGGGCTGTCTGGGCGCTGGCAGGCGTAGGAGGGAGGCGTTCGATGCACGTAGGCGTGCATTGCCCTCCCCTGGGGCACCATAATTGCATATTAACTTGTGTCAATGAAAAACTATGTTAATGCATGTTTTACTATGATGTAACCATGCCATATTAGACATTGTATGCTAGGGATATACATCCATGTATCATGTATAGAGGCCCATACATGTCTAGATGCCTTGATCTATGCATGTTTCCCATTTCATTTAATTTAATTTAATCAAAATGAGATTATGTTGGTATGAGCATGCCTTAGAAAATATTATAACCTTGTTATTATAATATATGTTTCCCCGCATCTCAGTTATGCGCCCTGGAGGAATTCTTGAGAATTCATGACATTAGTAGTGTTAGAAATCGTTGTCGACAGATCCAAGAGGATCGTATCCGTGTGAGTAGGCTGTTTTCTCCCCTTCGTTGGATCCGAGTAGGGACTCCTCGACGTTGGGAAAGCTGTCCTGACAGAGGGCTCCCATCTGTAGGTACCACCGACGCGTTCGGAGGGTACTGATCGTGGGAGTATACCAGGTAGAGGCTACGCGAGGGAGAGGCTACTGGTGGACCAAGGGTGGAGAGCAGTCTAGTCTGTCCCAAAAGGCCCATGTCACCCCTTAAAGGGTGAGGGTGAGGGTGGGGTGGGTCGGCGGTGTTACGACCCACTAGCTTGTACAGTTCCTCCCGTTTAGGGACTTTAATTATTATAAGGTTAATATGAGTTGTGTTGCATAGATTGTGCCATTCACTGAGCGTGTGGCTCACCCCTCGCATATTCTTTTCCTCCAGTTGTTACTGAGTCGGATCTGAAGGAGGAGCTCCCCAAGGCATCACATCAGTAGCGGAGCAGCGTTCACGTTTTGGGTTCTGCGAGTGAGAGGCCATCAGCATCCCCTTCTTTGCTTGTATGTATTGTTATCCGTGCTTGGGCACAACTCTTGTATTTGGATGTCTTTGTTTATATTGGCTCTCACAGGACAGTTGATTATGTATTCTGGTCTGTAATATGTCTTTGAATTACAGACTCAGTCGTTTAAGCTTCCGCTATATGTATATATATTATGTCAGCTACATTATTGATTGTGTTGTCATTTTTGATGTTGTTTAGAGTCTTTTATTGATCTCCTGTATGGACTGCTGATATTATATATATTTGCCACGTATCGGGGACGGCCGCCCTGGGGCGTGACAGTAGAGCAGTCTAATCTGTCCCAAAAGGCCTATGTCACCTCTAAAGGGTGAGGGTGAGGGTGGGGTGGGTCGGCGATGCTACGACCCACTAACTTGTACAGTTACTCCCATTTAGGGACTTTAATTATTTTAAGGTTAATATGAGTTGTGTTGCATAGATTGTGCCATTCACTGAGCGTGTGGCTCACCCCTCGCATATCTTTTCCTCCAGTTGTTACTGAGTCGGATCTGAAGGAGGAGCTCCCCGAGGCATCACATCAGTAGCGGAGCAGCGTTCACGTTTTGGGTTCTGCGAGTGAGAGGCCATCAGCATCCCCTTCTTTTGCTTGTATGTATTGTTATCCGTGCTTGGGCACAACACTTGTATATGGATGTCTTTGTTTATATTGGCTCTCACAGGACAGTTGATTATGTATTCTGGTCTGTAATATGTCTTTGAATTACAGACTCAGTCGTTTAAGCTTCCGCTATATGTATATATATTATGTGAGCTACATTGTTGATTGTGTTATCATCTTCGATGTTGTTTAGAGTCTTTTATTGATCTCCTGTATGGACTGCTGATATTATATATATTTGCCACGTATCGGGGACGGCCGCCTTGGGGCGTGACACCATATTTTAATTGTGGATCATTGGTTGTGTTTTGCAGATCTCGTAGACTGGACGCGCGACGATCCGGGTATCTGTGAGTGGTTTGATCCAATCCCCCCCCCCTCTCGAGATGCGCTCGACGCGCGTAGTCGTGCGTCGCGCATCGATGGGGTATCCTAGCTGTACTACTTGTGTAGATAAGTAGTATGGCCATGCTTAAACTATAATATGTTAGATATCTTGCATGCTAGGCTTATATTGCATGTATTGTATCCATGCATGAATGATTGTGTTGCATGCGCCCCTCTAGTATGGGCATGTATTCTGTGATGTGTATGGATGTATAGAATATGGCATGCCTTAGGTAGTATTGTAATACTACTCTCACCATATTAATCGAAATATCCAGTATGATTAAGTCTGGGTTAATAACGGGCACCTGCCTAATATTCCCTTGCGATAAGACTCGAGGGCGTGGTATAGTTGTTGCGCCCATGCTAATGGGGCAAAACTATGACCAACTTCATGAGATGATGATCTCTCTCGCCCTCTCCCTCTGCACGAACTGAGTAAGTAGAGGCGATTTCCTACTCGACTCGGGTTCGTTTGGAATATTAGCATTCACCTGTTAGTGCGCGAGATCGCGCTTGACCCTTCCCTTTTGAGTTGGCGATATCCAACGCATGTTAGGGTATATTTTGTATGTTTATACGATTAGTGCCCTCATATGCATGTGTAGTTAGGCCTTGCCTTGTATGTATGTTGCATGATGTGTTGTTTATGCCATATACTCATGTTAGGGAGAACCCCTATAGTTAAGCATATGTTATTGTGCATGTGGATCAAGTTCCTTCAGTGATAGAATTCTCCTGTAATAATTATGCGCATATTAAAACTAATTAGGCCTATCTGAAATAGGCGTGGGTATGACCCGTTGTCGGGTTGTACCTTATTAGTTAGAGCGCTAGCGATGTAATCGCCCCGTGCATCCGAGCGATGCACTCGTTTGGAATTCAGGAGAATTCATTATCTTATCGGTTTTGTTAAGCCGGTAGTTGTGGCATTAAGCTAGGCCTACCCGTGCTAAGCGTGTATATGAACCGCCTGTTGGGTTATGTGCCTTGGGATTATTTCTGCGTGAGAGCAGAGGCACCCCCCCTTGTGTCCGAGCGACGCAACCGTGTGGGAGTACAATAGTATTTGATATCATCGATATGTGATTATCGAGAGTAGTGTTTTTCCATTGGCTTCGCTTTGTGAACATGGAATGTTTACTCCCAATGTCGTCGGTGTTGAAGAGGCCCGGGTTGTAGCTGTCCTGACAGAGGGCTCCTATCCGTAGGTACCACCGATGCGTTCAGGAGCATACTGATCGTGGGAGTGTACCAGGTAGAGGCTACCCGGGAGAGGGCTAACGAATGATATTGCGAGTGTGGAATCGTTCTCCCCTTCGTTGGATCCGATGTAGGAACTCCCCGGTGTTGGAAAAGCTGTCCTGACAGAGGGCTCCCATCCGTAGGTACCACCGATGCGTTTGGAAGCGTACTGATCGTGGGAGTATACCAGGTAGAGGCTACATGGGGAAAGGGCTACCGGTGGACCAAGGGTGTAGAGCAGTCTAAGTCTCTTCCAAAAGTCCCAAGAGTCTCCCTCCGGGAGTGAGGGTGAGGATGAGGTGAAGACACGTCGCCTCGTGACCCATTCGTTGTTCGTCCGTTCCCATAGTTGTTGGGTCCGGTCTCGTATCGATGTTCAAAGACATCGTTGGGCAGTTATCTTGATGTAGATGATCCAGTAGTGTTGCGTAGACCAGTAATCCCGGGTCTCCTCGACCAACGGTATGGTCTCTCCCCAAAAGTCCCAAGAGTCTCCCTCCGGGAGTGAGGGTGAGGGTGAGGGTGGTGATCTAGTAATGTTGTGTGGACCAGTAATCCCGGGTCTCCTCGACCAACGGTATGGTCTCTCCCCAAAAGTCCCAAGAGTCTCCCTCCGGGGGTGAGGGTGAGGTTGGTCGCGCCGCCGCGTGACCCTGTTATCCATGGGTTTCCACCCATGTTTACCTTGAAAGGGAATTGTTTATGTATTGAGCTGTTGTATGGTGATTGGTTTCCAGCCACTCACTGAGCTTGTAGCTCACCCCTCGCATACTGTTTCTTTTCAAGGGCAGTGTTGGGCGTGGAGCTGGAGCTTTCCTGTGGCGTGGTCTTATGGGCGTGGAGCGTTCTTCCGGCGGGTGGCGAGTGCGAGGCTGTCAGCAGTCCTAGAGTCATTGTATGTATTGTAAATTGTGCATGTGGCACAGGTTGTATTTTCTTTAGTCTAGACTTGGCTCTCATAGGACAGTGATTGTGTATTCGAGTCTGTAATAATATTTTTGGTTTACAGACATTGTGTTATATATGTGTCACTTTTAACCTTCTGGTAACCATTGGACCATTCTGGCAGATTTGCAGTTTGTTCGTTTTTTCGATCGGAACCGCTAAAATTTTGGGCTTTTAGCTATCACCCTGAGATGGAGGGCTCCGATTGAAAATGTAACTGCATATTATGTGCCCTGGTGCCATTCCAAGCCGCTCACGAAAATTTCATCGAATTCCGGTACGTTTCAGAATTTCACAGTTCCGCGGCGTATCCGGGTTTTGACCGAGCGAGAAGTCATTGGGAGAGTTGACTCGGTCAAAGTGGGCCCATGACTTGGTCAACCCTTTTTGTTTTTTTGTGTGGTTGGGTTGACCCAAGTCAAAGCTCACTTAAATCACCCTAACCCTCTCTTAAACCTAATTAAACCTAGGTTAACACTAACCTAAGTGTGTTGACTTATTTAAGTGAGATCTAAAAAGTTGCCCCCCACTATTCATCATCTTCCCCACTTGTTTTCTCTCTCCCCCTCTCTCTTTTTCTTGATTTTGAGCCACCTAGAGTGCTTGAACCTTAAAACCCAAAGCATAGAAAGGTTAGATCCGGTCCCGATCTATCTACCGGTGGTTTCGGATTCGAATTCCGAGGTGTTTAGCCCCCTCTTACCCCCTCTTTTCTCCCCTGTTTTCAGCCCCTTTGAGGGTGGGAAGAGACCTTGGTGGTGGAGGGCTTTGGGGAGGCATTTCGGTGCAAGAAGAGCTTCCGGTTCCCTTCCTTTCCTCTCCTTTCCTTGGGTAAGCTCTCTTTCCTTCCTTTGCTTGCTTAGATGCTTGTTAGGAGGGTGGGTTTGGGTGTTGGTGGCTGTGGGGGGTGATTGGTGGCTGTTGGAGGCCATTGGTGGCCGGATAGAGGAGGTGGAGTGGCTCGGGCAGGGTGGTGGGCTGTCTCGGGTAGGCAGGGCAGCGCAGGCAGTGCTGGCAGGGCAGCGTAGGTAGTGCTGCAAGGACAGCGTGGCGTGCGCGAGGGCGTGTGCCCGGGCGTGCGCATGGGTGGAGCTCGGTTCGGGCGCATGCGGGCAGCAGCGCGCACAGGCAGGCAAACGCAGGCGGTCAGGCGCAGGCAGGCAGGTGCAGGCGGGCGAGCTGCGGGCAGGCACGCTGGGCGCGTGCTGACGGGCTCGCTGGGCGCTGTCGGGCGCGCTGGGCGTAGTGCGCGGCGTGCGCGCGGAGCGCTGCGCAGGGGTGCATGGACGAGCGGGTGGTGTGCGGGTGCTGCGCAGGAGGCGTAGTGCGCGCAGGGCGAGCAGTCGGTGCGAGCGGGGAGTGTGAGCGGGCAGGTGTGCGGGCGCTGCGCTGGGGCGCAGTGCGGGCCAGCGCACGTGCGGGGCGCTGCGCTGGGGCGCAGTGCGCGCGGGTGCACCAGGGGCTAGGCGAGCGGTGGTGCGCGCAGGGTGCGCGCGGGGCGAGGCGATGGGGCGCAGGGTGTGCGGGTGTGCGCGCGGGTTGCTGCGCTGGGGCGCAGTGAGCGCGCGGTGCACCCAGGATGTCTCGGCAGGGTGTCCGGGCGTGCGGGCTGGGCTCGGCAGGGCGCCTGGGGGCGCGGGCCGGGGCTCGGCTGTGCGCCCGAGGCAGGTGGCCGTGCGTGCGGCTGCCCGGGGGTTCGGGAGTGAGTCGGAGTGCTCGGGCTCGCGTGCGTACAGGCCGTATGTACGCTTGTCCGAGTGTTGTGTATTTTAATGTATTTTTGGATTTATTTGTGTAGTGTACTCACCGATTTGATTACCCTATCTTGCAGATCTTGACGGACGGTCGCGCGACGACCCGGCTACCGGTGAGTGGGACAATCCAACCCAGTAGGGAGGCGTTATATGCACTTGGGCGTATACCGTCCTCCCCTGGGGCACCATGGATTTATATTAACTGTTGTAATGTGTAATCCATGCAAGCATGATAAAAATGTAGTATGCATGCCACCCTAGACTTGTATGTTAGGGACTTGCTCCCTTAGGATATGTGTAAGAGCCATGCATCCTGTCACCCTGTTCTCATGCTAGGAAGCCTCGGCCTATGCATGCGTCCTACTAGTTTAATTTATTAACTTAAATGCTAGTATATGTTTAATTGCATGCCTTGTATAATATTATAGGGAGGGGCCTTGCGAGGTCAACATTGAGACCCGGGCTAGGGTACTCCGTGTTCCTTGTTTGGCTGTCGGGATGTCCTATATCGGGACCTCACGCTGCCCTCCCAAGGTTTCTTTCCCAATAATATTATAACCCTTGTAAATTATTAATATTATATGTTCCCCGCATCCTGGTTATGCGCCCTGGAGGAATTCTGAAGAATTCATGGCATTAGAGTTGTTATGATGTGTTGTCTGCGGATCCGAGTGGATCATATGCGATGGATAGGCTGTTCTGTTCCCTTCGTTGGATCCGTGTAGAGACTACCCCGGCGTTGGAAAGGCTGTCCCGTGCAGGGGCTCCCATCAGTAGGCACCTCCTGATTTGGGTTCGGACTGTGCTGAATGTGGGAGTGGCCAAACGGCCTACGGAGTGGGGAGAGACTATCGGTGGACCAAGGGCGACCATCAGCCTAGTCAGTCCCAATATCCTATGTCACCTGTTGAGGGGTGAGGGTGAGGGTGTGGTGGGTCGGCGATGTAGCGACCCACTGGATTGTAAGTCCCAATATCCTTTGTCACCTATTGAGGGGTGAGGGTGAGGGTGTAGGGGGTTGGCGATAGCGACCCGCTGGATTTGTGTAGTTAGTCCCAATATCCTTTGTCACCTATTGAGGGGTGAGGGTGAGGGTGTAGTGGGTTGGCGATAGCGACCCATTGGACTGTATAGCTGTTGCCATTTTGTGGCTTTTAATAATGAGATTGTGGATTATTAAGATCTGGTTGTGGTTAATATAAGCTGTGATGCATGGGTTGTGCTGTTCACTGAGCGTGTGGCTCACCCCTCGCATAATATTTTTCTCCAGAGTCATCTGAGTCGGATCCGGAGGAGGAGCTCCCCGAGGGACTTCATCAGTAGCGGAGTAGCGCCACGTCCCGCGAGTTTCAGAGGCTATCAGCATTCCTTTTGATTGTATGTATTATATTCCGTGCTTGGGCACGCGTTTGTATATTATTTGGATGTCTTTGTATATATTGGCTCTCACAGGACAGTTGATTGTGTATCGAGTCTGTAATATGTCTTTGAGTTACAGATTCAGTTTTTAGCTTCCGCTATTTGTGTATATATCATGTCAGCCCCCTTTGTTGTTTGTGTGGTAATTGTTGATGTTGTTCAGGGTATATTTATTGACCTCCTGTTTAGACTGATATCATATATACACTTGCCGCGTCCTGGGGACGGCCGCCCTGGGGCGTGACACATTGTTTATATATTATGCTTCCGCTTTTCAGTCAGTTATCATTATCCTTGCTTTGCCACTTTGTGTGTTATTGTTGGAGTCTTTATTGACCTCAGGTATTGATAGCTAATATTTTATTATTGCCATGTCTCGGGGACGGCCACCCTGGGGCGTGACACCCACTAACTAAGTTTTTCCTCAACTCAAGAACATGTTGCACGCTTTGAAGTGATAAGATTTTCCCATATGTGAATAGAAGTCAACACTTCCTTCACCAATAACATGTGCAGCAGAATTGTTCTCCATTTTCACATATCCATCACTGGCCGGATAGGAAGCAAACAAAGATTTATCAGAACACAGGTATATGTTTGCTTCTTTATCTATCTACTAATCGGTACATTGATGTGCCAAATTTAATTTAGGATGGATAGTGACAAACCTAATTTGGCAGGAGGAGGGAGTAGGTTCATGAATCACCACATTCGCTTGGACCTTGTTTTCATAATCCTTTGGGGCTTGATGGTTGCTCTTAAGATTCTGATTAGGAGGAAGAGTCTTTCGCTTGTAGCAATTTTTTGCTATGTGTCCTTTCTTCCCAAACACGTAGCGGCCAACCTCATCACTGGTTTTCTTTTTAATCTGTGTGTTTGCATGACCATTGCCCCCACTTCTTTTACAAGGTTTAGAATTGGGTTCCTTTGGATATGTGGGCTTTGGCTGAAAACTCTTTAGGAAGATTTGACACTTTGTCTTGGAGCCTATGTTCATCCTCTATCCTAAGGGTGGTTAAAATATCATTCAAGACTGGGATACCCCTACGATGTTTGAGTTTGACTCCAAAATCAGACCATGAAGGGGGCAATTTTTTAATGATGGAGTATGCATGCAAGGAAGGTGTCATCAAGAGTCATGCCAAATTTCTTAATTTCATGAACAATGGTTTTGAGATCTACAATTTGTTTCATAATAGACAAATTATCAACCATTTTAAATTTTAGAAATTTACCAACCGCATACTTTTTCTAACCATGCATCTTCAAGACTGTATTTTTTCTCAAGTTCTGTCCACAGCTCGTATGCGTTCTTTGTTGTACAAAAGATATCATACAATTCTGGGGACAAAGCACTCAAGATTCATCCATGGTACAAGAAGTCTTTATCTTCCCAGTCACCATCTGATTCAACTGCTTTTCCTTTCGGATCTGCTGCGCCATCACCAACAGTGTCCTTAAGATCAACAGATTTAGAAAGGTCATTGGTGGTAGGCACTTTTTCATACCGGGATTTGGCTTCACTTACGGCAATTCGTGAAACAGATAACAAACGTAAGGTGGTGAGCTAATACCTACATAGTTGATGCCATCTTTTAAAACTGGTTCCATCAAATAAAGCCGGTTTAGCCAATAAATCCTCTACAAGATCCATTCTAAAAATGATAGGAAAACAGAAAATTGGTTTGAAAACAGATTAACAAATAGGTTTTATGCACTTTTCCATTGAGATTGTTAGATTTATATGAGTTAAGGGCTATGCATAAACCTATTTGAATCACACAAAAGCCACATATTCAAACCAAGATGAAAAAATATAGCATGTATAAGATGTTCTGCAATAAAACAGTAAAAGAGAATTAGAGAAGCGTATCGCTTTGGTGGAAGTGAGCAGAGATATTCTGTCTTAAGTGAATAAGTCCCCCTCACGCACATGGTTGAATGACTCTTACCACAGAGAGATACGATCACTAGGGTTATGTTTTCTCGGGGTGCGAGCTACGAGAAAACCACTGTGAACGAACCGCGATCCTTTCAAACACCCAGACAGGATCAAAAGATGAACAAGCTTAATAGAAGTGGTTGAACTGAGTGTGAAGGAGTATGAGAGACCGAAGCCGAAGTATGGAGGAAGGAATATGGTGGAAGTAGACACTCAAGGGGGTTTTCACAAATAAACCACTCACATGGGCTTTTCCCAAGTAAATCCACTCACATCTTTGTTGCTGAGGAAAGGACAAGCGTCACTAGAAGACAATAGATTCACATAGGGAATGAAAAGGCACACTTTTTTCTTTTCTCGATTGATTGATTGATTTTCTTTTTGACTAGGCCACTATTTATACTAAATAATCCTAGACAGAATGGAAAAAAATAAAATGACAATTTTTAGTATGACTGAGATTCATTTTAATTGCCCGACAATTAATTTACGATTATTACTAAAAGGGAAAGCAATATTAACGCACACGTTTCATTTTAAAACAGCGTATAAACTCACGCATTTTTTTAAAAACTACATATTAGCTCATCGTTTTGTTTTTAAAACACAAATAATTTCACGGATGCGTTAAACGTTGCAATTAAAAACCTTTTTTAAAAGATAAACAGTCACATGTTAAAATATTCAAACTTAAACATTTAAAAATCTGTTTGACTTTGAAATTGGGCTATTACAACAGAAAGCCGAAGCCCGAATATCAAGTGAATGGGCTTGAGAATGGTCATGCAAAACTCAAACTTAGTCCAAAGAGTTGGACTATTGACAAACACATTTTTTGTCATAATGGGATTTGACATATGAAAAGCCCACATTTTTCTAATTTGGATAAACTATGGGGTTTATGAATATACACCCCTAAAAAATATGTTATCTAATTTAATGCCATTAAAAATATTCTAATTATTTTGATACCAATGAAAATTCAGATCCATCACATTTTGGTAAGTCAAAGAGAAAGACCAAAATGCCCTTTATTTTTTTATTCATATTTTTCTCATTAAGTACAATATTTATTTGGATAAACGACAGGCATATGACGACAAAATCCGAGAGGCCAAGTATGACTTATTTGTATGCATAACCTCAGTCCGCATCAGATTGAGTTGGTCTTCTTCTCGAATCTGAGAGGCCGAGTATCACTTATTTGGATAAGCAACCTCGATTCGTAACGGATTGAGGGGGTCTTCATCTCAAATTTGAGAGGCCGAGTATGACTTATTGGATGCACGACCTCTGTCCATAACGGATTGAGGTGGTCTTCATCTTGAATCTAAGAGGTCGAGTACGACTTATTTGGATGCACGACCTCTGTCCATAACGGATTGAGGGGGTCTTCATCTTGAATCTAAGAGGTCGAGTACAAGTTATTTGGATGTGCCACCTCGGCCCGTAACGGATTGAGGGGGTATTCAAACAACTGTAGGCGCGAACTCGAATATGGGATGCCGAGTACGTCTTATCTGTCTACGCGACCACGGCTTGTGATAGATGAGCGTGACTTACTGTGAGCATGCACCCCCAATCTGAGTGACCAAGTAAGACTTAATTGGATGTGCGACCTTCATTCGGGCGGGGGCGCTCCTAAAAAAATAGAGGGGGTGGAGACCCCGCACATCTCCGGGGGGGGCTTCCTATAGCCTTTGCTTAGGTGACATGGAATGCTATTGACGCAAGTTTAGTAATGCAATGGAAATAGAGATAGAATTCAACAATAATATTTCTATAACTGCATTACATTTCAGGGGCTAGATATAACTCTCCCTTCCAATTCCTACAAATGATAGACACTGTTTGGACCCAGTTGGGTGACATGGAAAGGACCATCTCAGTTCAGGCCAAGCTTACCATCCTTGGGGTCGCAAACTTCGAGGAAGACCTCTCTTAGCACCAGGTCTCCACAATGGAAGCTCTATCTTGAAACTCTCTGGTTGTATGACCTGGCTATCTGATTCTAGTAGTGGTTGTGCGGATCACAATTGCATCCCACCTTTCATAGCGGAACTCTAGGTCATGTATGAGGACCTCATTGATTGTAGCTTTCTAAACTGAAGGTGAAGATCTGCAGCACAAGCGGTATGACTGCTTCAATCACAAAAACCAAGGAAAATGGTGTCTCCCCAGTCGGCCTCTTGGAGGTAGTCCTGTAATCCCACAATACTGAGGGAATTTGCTTGACCCACTTGACTTTGGCCGGTTCCACTCTTCTTGAGTTCGTTGAGGATCGTGTGGTTCGTGATCTCTGCTTGTCTGTTGTCCTGTGGGTACCGCGGCGTGCAGAAATGATGCTTAATGCCCAGCTCCTGGCAGAACTCCTTGATTTGGTAGCTGTCGAACTGTTTCCCATTGTCGGAGATGATAGCTTGCGGGACCTTAAAGCAGCACACTATCTCTCTCCACAAGAAGGCCTTTACCTCAATGTCCCAAATCCTTGCCAGCGGTGTAATGCCCCCGAATCTATGACTCCATTTTGAACCATGAAATCCGGTTGTGTTAACTTAAATCATCAAATCTCATAGTACTAATATTCATTTTATCCAGAGAACAAAAAAAAACATCACCATATATATAAATCAATTACCAAGAATAAAATTTCAACACAAGTTCTCAATTACTTTATATACATCAAAAACAATTGAATCTAAATATCACCATACTATCATACATTTGGGTCCTCTACATGCCAAAGAAATAACTGACACCTTCTATGCAAAGTCTAGCCTCCTAGAAAATATGATTTCATCCATAGCTACATGAGATCACCACTCTAAGCCCTTAATCTGAAAAGGGAGAAATAATGAGGGGTGAGCAGCCACACGCTCAGTGAATGGACCATCATTATCCCGTTAGTATAGTTATATTCAAAATATCATAATCATAGTATGCCCACTCAGGCATGCAATATATCAAAAGAGTAAATATACAACAAGGCTACCAAGACATGCAATAATACATATATGACATCTTATCCAACATGATGCATGCAACACCACGAACACGCATGTCCGCCTTCGCAGCACCTAGCTCGTGGGGCCTTTCACAGGCATGGCCACATAGACATAGCCACAAAGACTTAGGTCCTACGTTCTCAGACCTAGCCGCGTAGACGTACGCCCACCTAGACGTTGGCCACCAAGACCGAGCCACCTAGACGAAATGTATGCATTTAAGGATCTATCATGTCTTCAAATCCACAAAAGAATAGAGCATGCACAATCTTACATACAAACCACGTAATGATTAATATATCAACAAAAGAATGCTCACATTTTTATATTGAAATTAACATTTGTATTTCATAAAATAAGACGGTTCTAGCATGAATACATAGTATATTCCTTTTGAAATCTACATATGAGACTCAAGTCCACTCACCTCCGGTCCACGCAATACAAACCAATGCACGTGTATGAACGCTACACACTCACACATGGATAACTTAGCATAACAATTATGCAATACTAAATCAGAACCCATTCAATCATGATTCAAACAATTGCCAACAAATTTACAAAAAAAAAAAAATTAGGCCCAATAATTCCAAATGCCCATACCTAATAGACCTACAATCCGCCACTCACCTCAAAGGCCTAACAAAATCTCAACTCCAAATAAATATTAAAATATTCATATACTCACAATGATCATCTGATAATCAGTATCCATTTATTTTATAAGGCACACATAATAGATCAATATTCGAATAAATACTTAGACAAATCTAATACGGCTCAACTACAACTCCAATGATCGAAATAACTCAATTCAATCAATTTACATCCAAATAACAATAATATCCAATTAATATTCATTGATCCCACTAAACCAAATTAATTGATTTAAGATCCAATTTGAATCAGTAAGATAAATAAAATCATCAAAACCCTCAAATCAAATTATACTCATTAAATATCCAATTGGGATCCCTTTAATCTCTAAAATTCATCAAACTTGGTCATGAAGCTAAATATTTGAATTCTAAGAAACTGCATATAAATCTTTGAAAAATCATAACATTTTACTTGTAACTCCGAATTGAACGATTCATAATTCTTTGGAAAGATAATTTCGAAACCTATTTCTATTTGGGAAATACAGTTTTCCCAAAAACGACTCTATCCTGGTCAAAAATATGATTTAATGTGCAGGTATACCTTTCACCCGAAAATAACCCTTTAATCATCCAAACCAATACAATCTAATTAGATCTTAAGAAACCCTTTAAGATCTATTTAAATCTAATCAAATAATCATCTAATAAAAATTAAACACTAATCCATCGACCTTCTTCCCCAAACAAGCAGTTGATATAATCATCTCCTAACCAAAAATAAATTGAAACATTAAACAACAAAAACAATGGAGAATGATATCTCACTTTAGATTGGTCACCACACCCACCATCATCGTCTCTTGTAGCATTCGATGAGATAGGGTTAGGTCATCACCACCCTTATGAAAATTGGATGCAAACCCTAACCCAAACGTGCTATTTAAAGGGGTTTTACCAAAATTACAGAACGACCCCTTACGTATTCTGGGTTTACACTTAGGTTCCTATCTGATTTACAGACAGATCCATTTCTGATTTACAAACAGGTCCCTGAAGGCTATTAAAAGATTTTATGGATTCGCAACTAGATCCGTGGGCCTAATAACTTAACGCAAAATCCTAAAAACCTAATTTCCTGAACTCCGAATCTTACCAAATTTGAATCAAAGTATCTTGATACTATAAAGATCTCTAAAAAAATATAAAATAAATATTTCAACATCAATTTATAATTATTATAATTATAAATCAGATTGGACTCATTTGGGTCCACCACTAAAACTAAAAAAAAAAAGAACTTAATTTGAATTAAAATTTTCATTATATATTTAAAATAAATATATAATGCTGAAAAATATAGAGACGTTATAAGCGGTATCGCCTCGACCCAATTAGTGAAGTAGTCTATGACAATCAGAAGGAAACGCCTCTACGCTAGGGTGGTCGGCATGGGTTTGACTATGTCGAGCCCTCACTGAGCAAACGACCATGGACTTATGATGGAATTGAGGTATCCCGCGGGCTGGTGGATGAGAGGAGAAAACCTCTAGAATTTCTCGCACTTTTTTATGAGGTCTTTGGAGTCCCCCTCAATGGTGGTCCAGAAGTAGCCCGCTCTTAGGATCCGTCGAGCTAAAGCTCTAGCTTCGCCATGACCCCGACATGCACCGGAGTGCAAATCGTGTAATACCTCATGAGCCTTAGCTGGTCCTACGCAGCGAATGTAAGGCCCATTGTGACTCCTTTTGTATAGGTAGTCCTGGGATGAGACCCAGAAGCGCGCCGCCCTTGTGAATCGTTGTACACATTGAGCCTCCAGACTGATAGATCGACGGTGAACTCTAGGCCTGCGATGAGGGCCTCGTATTCCGCTTCATTGTTGGAGAACTAACGACATGCTCAAATAAGCGGCCGTCACTATTTATCAGCACCAGTCCAGCGCCCAACCCCTTCTGGTTTGAAGCCCTGTCGATGTGGAGTGTTTAAGTGACCCCCTCGGTCTCATCTGACAAGGTCAGCCAAGATATCGGCGAGTACGTGTCCCTTTATCGCACCCCTCAGGATGTAGTCGAGGTCGAAAGACGAGAGCTCCACCAACTACTTAAGCAAGCATCCGCGATATCTGCCTTTCAGAATATGGCCTTCAAGGGGACATCAGTTATATATGTGTCACTTTTAACCTTCTGATCACCATTGGGACATTCTGGCAGTTTTTCAGTTTTTTTTCATTTTTCGATCGGAACCGCTAAAATTTCGGGCTTTTAGCTATCACCCTGAGGTTGAGGGCTCCGATTGAAAATCTAACTGCATATTATGTGTCCTGGTGCCATTCCAAGCCACTCACGAAAATTTCATCGAATTCTGGTACGTTTCAGAATTTCACAGTTCCGCGGCGTATCCGGGTTTTGACCGAGCGAGAAGTCATTGGGAAAGTTGACTTGGTCAAAGTGGGCCCATGACTTGGTCAACCCCTTTTGTTTTTTTGTGTGGTTGGGTTGACCCAAGTCAAAGCTCACTTAAGCTCACCTAATCCTCTTTTAAACCTAATTAAACCTAGTTAACCCTAATCTAAGTGTGGGGTTATATTTAAGTGAGCTAAAATATCTCCCCCACTATTCATCATCTTCCCCAATTGATTTTCTCTCTCCCCCTCTCTCTTTTTCTTTGTTTTGAGCTAGTTAGAGTGCTTGAAACCAAGAACACAAAGAAGAGAAAGGTTAGATCTTGTCCCGATCTATCCACGGGTGGTCTCGGATTCGAGTTCCCTCGTGTTTGGCCCCTTCTCACACCCTCTTTTCTCCTCTGATTTCAGCCCCTTTGAAGGTTGAAAGAGATCTTGGTGGTGGAGGTCTTTGGGGAGGTGTTTCGGTGCACGAAGAGCTCCCGGTCCCCTTCCCTTCCTTTCCTCTCCTAGGGTAAGCTTTCTTCCTTCCTTTTCTTGCTTAGATGCATGTTAGGAGGGTGGTTTTGGGTGTGTGGTGGCTGTTGGTGGCTGTTGGTGGTGGTTGGTGGTGGTTAGTGGCCATTGGTGGCCGGTGAGGGGTGGTAGGGTGGCTCGGGCAGGATGGCAGGCTGTCCCGGGTAGACTGGCAGGCAGACAGGCAGCACAGGCAGGCGCAGGGCTGGGCACTGTCGGGCTTGCAGGCAGAGCAGCGCGGGCGTGCGCGCGGGCGTGCGCACGGGCGTGCACGCGGGTGGAGCAGGAGCGTGCGGGTGCTGCGTGCTGGGCGCCGTGCGAAGGCGTGCGCGCGGAGCGCTGCGCAGAGGCGCAGGGCGTGCTGCGCGCATGGAGCCGCGTGCGGGTGCTGCGCGTAGGGCACCATGCGGGGGCGTGCACGCGGGGCGCTGCGCAGGGGCGCAGGCGTGCTGTGCGCACCCGGCGGGGCGAGCTGGTGGTGCGCGCGGGGTGCGGTGCTGGGGCGCTAGGCATGCGGGTGTGCGCGCGAGTGCTGCGCTGGGGCGCAGTGAGCGCGCGGTGCACCCAGGGGGTCTCGGCAGGGTGTCCGGGCGTGCGGGCTGGGCTCGGCAGGGCGTCTGGGCGCGCGGGCCGGGGCTCGGCTGTGCGCCCGAGGCGGGTGGCCGTGCGTGCGGCTGCCCGGGGGTTCGGGATTGAGTCGGGGTGCTCGGGCTCGCGTGCGTACGGGCCGTATGTACGTTTGCCCGAGTGTTGTGTATTTTTAGAGTATTTTTGGTGTATTTGTGTATTTTACTCACCGAATTGATTACCCTATTTTGCAGATCTTGACGGACGGTCGCGCGACGACCCGACTATCGGTGAGTGGGACAATCCAACCCAGTAGGGAGGCGTTATATGCACTTGGGCGTGTACCGTCCTCCCCTGGGGCACCATGGATTTATATTAACTTGTTGTAATGTGTAATCCATGCAAGCATGATAAAAATGTAGTATGCATGCTACCCTAGACTTTGTATGTTAGGGACTTGCACCCTTAGGATATGTGTAAGAGCCATGCATCCTGTCACCCTGTTCTCATGCTAGGAAGCCTCGGCCTATGCATGCGTCCTACTAGTTTAATTTATTAAAATTAAATGCTAGCATATGATTATTAGCATGCCTTAGATAATATTATAGGGAGGGGCCTTGCGAGGTCAACATTGAGACCCGGGCTAGGGTGCTCCGTGTTCCTTGTTTGGTTGTCGGGATGTCCTATATCGAGACCTCATGCTGCCCTCCCAAGGTTTCTTTTCCCAATAATATTATAACCTTGTTATTATTATTATACATGTTCCCCGCATCTTGGTTATGCGCCCTGGAGGAATTCTGAAGAATTCATGACATTAGAGTTGTTGAGATGTGTTGTCAGCGGATCCGAGTGGATCATATGCGTATGGATAGGCTGTTCTGTTCCCTTCGTTGGATCCGTGTAGAGACTGCCCCGGTGTTAGAAAGGCTGTCCCGTGGAGGGCTCCCATCAGTAGGCACCTCCTGATTTGGGACGGACTGTGCTGAATGTGGGAGTGGCCAAGCGGCCTACGGAGTGGAGGAGAGACTATCGGTGGACCAAGGGTGACCAACAGCCTAGTCAGTCCCAATATCCTATGTCACCATATTGAGGGGTGAGGGTGAGGGTGTGGTGGGTCGGCCATGTAGCGACCCACTGGATTTGTGTATGGATGATTATCAGCCTTGTAAGTCCCAATATCCTATGTCACCTATTGAGGGGTGAGGGTGAGGGTGTAGTGGGTTGGCGATAGCGACCCACTGGATTTGTGTAGTTAGTCCCAATATCCTATGTCACCATATTGAGGGGTGAGGGTGAGGGTGTAGTGGGTCGGCGATATAGCGACCCACTGGATTGTTTGGTTCCAGCCACTTTGAGGCTTGAATAATGAGATAGTGGTTAATAAAATCTGGTGGTTAATATAAATTGTGATGCATGGGTTGTGCTGTTCACTGAGCGTGTGGCTCACCCCTCGCATAATATTTTTTCTCCAGTGTCATCTGAGTCGGATCTGGAGGAGGAGCTCCCCGAGGGACTTCATCAGTAGCGGAGTAGCGCCACGTCCCGCGAGTATCAGAGGCTATCAGCATCCCTTGTGATTGTATGTATTATATTCCGTGCTTGGGCACGCGTTTGTATTATATTTGGATGTCTTTGTATATATTGGCTCTCACAGGACAGTTGATTATGTATCGAGTCTGTAATATGTCTTTGAATTACAGATTCAGTCTTTTTAGCTTCCGCTATTTGTGTATATATCATGTCAGCCTCTTTGTTGTCTGTGTTGTCATTTTTATCTGTTGTGTGAGTATGTTATTGAACTCCTGTTTAGACTGATATCATATATACACTTGCCGCGTCCCGGGGACGGCCGCCCTGGGGCGTGACAATCATCAGTCACCATGTTGATGGTGTGTGTCACACCCCAGAGCGGCCGTCCTCGAGACGTGGTAATATATATAATATCAGTAATCAAAACAAGAGGTCAATAATGACACCATATATATATAACATACAAGGCTGGCAAAACAATGATAGCTGATAGCTAAACCAAAAATGCGGAAGCATAAAAATACCAATAAGTCTGTAAACCAAAACATTATTACAGACTTGAATATACAATCACTATCATGTGAGAGCCAAGTCTAGTCCAAAAAAAATACAACCAGTGCAACACGCATGATTTACCAATACATATGACACTAAGACTGCTGACAGCCTCGCACTCACTAACCGCCAGACGGGACGCCTCACGCACGCAAGACCACGCCACAGGAAAGCTCCACACCCAACACCACTCTTGTGGAAGAAACAGTACGCGAGGGGTGAGCTGCAAGCTGTGTGAGCGGCACGAAGCCAAGCACCAACACAACAATTTAATGTTAAGGCAATTTCCTTTCAAGGAAGACATGGGTGGAAACCCAATGGATAACAAGGTCACACGGCGGCGCGACCATTGTCATGCCCCAGGGCGGCCGTCCCCGAGGCGCGGCAATGGTATATATGATATCAGCAGTCTATACAGGAGGTCAATAACATACTCTAAACAACATCAATAAAACGACAACACAGACAACAATGAGGTTGACATAATATATACACAAATAGCGGAAGCTAAAAGACTGAGTCTGTAATTCAAAAGACATATTACAGACCCGATACATAATCAACTGTCATGTGAGAGCCAATATATACAATGACATCCAAATGTAATACAAACGTGTGTCTACGCACGGAATACAATACATACAATGAAAAAGGGGGATGCTGATGGCCTCTCACTCACAGAACGTGACGCTGCTCCGCTACTGCTGATGTGCCTCGGGGAGCTCCTCCTTCAGATCCGACTCAGATATAATTGGAGAAAAATATATGCGAGGGGTGAGCCACACGCTCAGTGAATAGCACAACCCATGCATCACAATTCATATTAATATTAGCTAATATGCAACTATGGTGCCCCAGGGGAGGGCGATGCACGCCTACGTGCATCGAACGCCTCCCTACTGGGTTGGATTGTCCCACTCACCAATACCCGGGTCGTCGCGTGACCGCCCGTCAAGATCTGCAAGACATGGGAAATCAAAATGGTGAGTAAAAATACACAAATACACAAGAAATACGCTAGAAATACCCAACACTCGGACAAGCATGCATACGGGCCCGTACGCATGTGAGACCGAGTGCCCCGACACACTCCCGCACCCATGGCAGCCATGCGCACGGCCACCCGCACGCGTACGCACGGGTGCGCACGCACGCACGCATGCCCGTGCCCCGGGCGCACTATCGCGCCCCAGCCCGCGCGCGCCCCGCGCGCGCCCTGCGCGCACCTCCGCCGCTCTGCCGCGCCCCGCGCACGCCTCGCGCACGGCTCCTCGCCCCGCGCCTCCTCCGCGCGCGCCCCAGCACCCAAGCGCTCCGCTCAGCATCTCCGCCAGCACCTCCGCGCGCACCTCGCGCGTCCAGCACCTCCGGCAGCACCTCCGCGCGCACCTCGCGCGTCCAGCACCTCGGCCAGCACCTCCGCGCGCGCCCAGACCAGCGCCCAAACCAGCTCGCCATCAGCCCCTCGCGCACAGCACCTCCCGAGCAGCTCGCACGCCTCGCACCGCCGCGACCAGCTCCCCCGAGAGCACGCCCGCGCGCACGCTCGCGCGTACGCACGCGCGCACGCCCAGCCGGCTCCTGCTCGTTGCCTGTGCAGCCTGAGGCCCCCAGCCCATCCAGCGCGCCCAGCACGACCAGCCCCACGCACCAGACCCGCGCACACTCCGCGCACACGCCGCGCGCACGCACACTTGCGCACGCACGCGCGCATGCCCGCGCGCGCCCGGCCTGCGCGCTGCCTGGCCGCTGCCGCTGCTCCCTGCTGCCCGGGACAGTCCCCCAGCCTGCCGAGCGCCTCCAACCACCCCTCCCACTGCCCCGACCACTTCCAACCACCTCCGACCACCCTCCGACGACCCCCACCGCCACCAACCACCTCCCAACCACAAAACCCTCCCCTAGCAATCATCTAGACAAGAAATGAGAGGGAAAAGAGGCTTACCGAGGGGGGGAGGAGGTGTCCGGTGGATCTCCACGCGCCAAAACCCTTCCCACAAGCCTTCTCACGCCCCGATCTATCACGGCCCTCGATTTGGCTCGAAACAGAGGAGAGAGAGGGGAGGTCGGGGAGGCTAGGATCCTCGGAATTTGGATTTGAAGACACCGGAGCGTAGATCGGGACCCGATCTACACTTCCCGTGCTTTGGGTTTTTGATTTTGAGGGGTGTAGGGGGCTCGAACGGAAGAAAATCGGAGGAGAGGAGAGAGAGAGAGCTAGTCGGGAAGATGATGAATAGTGACGAGATATTTTTGATTCCTTTTAAGTAGAGCGCGACTTAAAAACCCGGATACGCCCCGGAACTGGGAAATTTTTGCAAACGACGCCAGAATTCGATGAAATTTTTGTGAGAGGTCTAAAATGGCACCAGGACACCAAATATGCAGTCAGATTTCCAATCGGAGTCCTCTAGATCAGACGATAGCTAACAGTCTGAAAATAAGCGGTTCCGATCGAAAACCCTAAAAATTTTTAAAACTGCCAGGACGCTCCAACGGTTACCAGCAGGTTAAAAGTGACACAAGTATAACATGATGGGAGCCCCTTCACGGGACAGCCTTTCTAACGCTGAGGCAGTCTCTACACGGATCCAACGAAGGGAACAGAACAGCCTATCCATACGCATATGATCCACTCGGATCCGCCGACCACACGTCTCAACAACTCTAATGTCATGAATTCTTCAGAATTCCTCCAGGGCGCATAACCAAGATGCGGGGAACATGCATAATAGTAATAACAAGGTTATAATATTATTGGGAAAAGAAACCTTGGGAGGGCAGCATGAGGTCCCGATATAGGACATCCCGACAACCAAACAAGGAACACGGAGTACCCTAGCCCGGGTCTCAATGTTGACCTCGCAAGGCCCCTCCCTATAATATTATCTAAGACATGCTAATAATCATATTCTAGCATTTAATTTAATAAATTAAACTAGTAGGACGCATGCATAGGCCGAGGCTTTCTATCATGAGAACAGGGTGACAGGATGCATGGCTCTTACACATATCCTAGGGGTGCAAGTCCCTAACATACAAAGTCTAGGGTAGCATGCATACTACATTTTTATCATGCTTGCATGGATTACATGTTAACAAGTTAATATCAACTGCGGTGCCCCAGGGGAGGACGGTATACGCCCAAGTGCATATAGCGCCTCCCTACTGGGTTGGATTGTACCACTCACCAAAAACCGGGTTGTCGCGTGACCGTCCGTCAAGATCTGCAAGACAGGGTAATTAACTTGGTGAGTAAAATACACAAATATACCAAAAATACACTAAAAATACCCAACACTCGGGCAAACGTACATACGGCCTGTACGCACGCGAGCCCGAGCACCCCAACTCAATCCCGAACCCCTGGGAAGCCGCACGCACGGCCACCCGCACACACCTGCTCCACCCACGCACACGCCTTCGCACGGCGCCCAGCACGCAGCACCCGCACGCTCCTGCTCCACCCACGTGCACGCCCGTGCGCACGCCCGCGCTGCTCTGCCTGCAAGCCCGACAGTGCCCAGCCCTGCGCCTGCCTGTGCTGCCTGTCTGCCTGCCAGTCTACCCGGGACAGCCTGCCATCCTGCCCGAGCCACCCTACCACCCCCCACCGGCCACCAATGGCCACCAACCGCCGCCGACGGCCACCCACCGCCACCAACAGCCACTCATACCCAAAACCACCCTCCTAACAAGCATCTAAGCAAGAAAAGGAAGGAAAGAGAGCTTACCCAAGGAAGGAAGGGAAGGAAGGGAAGTTCGGTTGCTCTCCGCGCACCGAAACACCTCCTCCAAGGCCACCACCACCGAGCTCTTCCTCAGCCCTCGAAATGGCTGAAATCAGAGGAGAAAAGAGGGCGTGAGAAGGGGCTAAACACGTGGGAACTCGAATCCGAGACCACCGGTGGATAGATCGGGAGCTCACCTTATCTTTCTCTTCTTTGGGTTTTTAGATCCAAGCCCTCTAGCTAGGGTAAAAGGTGGAAAAAGAGAGAGGGAGAGAGAAAATCAAATGGGGAAGATGATGAATAGTGGAGGAGATATTTTAGATTCACTTATATATAATCCCCACACTTAGATTAGGTTAACTAGGATTAATTAGGGTTAAGAGAGGATTTAAGTGAGCTTTGACTTGGGTCAACTCAACCACACAAAAAAACAAAAGGGGTTGACCAAGTCATGGGCCCACTTTGACCGAGTCAACTCTCCCAATGACTTCTCGCTCGGTCAAAACCCGGATACGCTTCGGAACTGCGAAATTCTGAAACGTTACCGGAATTCGATGAAATTTTCGTGAGTGGCTTGAAATGGCACCAGGACACATAATATGCAGTTAGATTTTTAATCGGAGTCCTCAAACTCAGGATGATAGCTAACAGTCCAAAATTTTAGCGGTTCCGATCGAAAAACGAAAAAAACTCAAAAACTGCCAGAATGCTTCAATGGTTACCAGAAGGCTAAAAGTGACACATATATAACATTCTCCCACCCTTAAAAAATTTTGTCCTCAAAATAAACATAAGAACATCTAAGAAGGGAAAAGATGCGGATACGCGTCACGCATGGCGTCCTCGAGCTCCCAAGTGGCCTCGGCACCAGAACGGTGCTGCCATCGCACCTTGACCAGCTGGACGGTCTTGGTGCGGAGCCTCTTCTCGCGGCGGTCCAGGATCTCAATCGGCTGCTCAATGAAAGACAAGTCCGGCTCGAAGACGAGCGGCTCGAACGGGATGACGTGAGCAGGATCGTGGACATAGCGCCTCAGCTGCGAGACATGGAAGACGTCATGGGCCTGAGCCAACTGTGGGGGCAGAGCTATGCGATAGGCCACCTCCCCAACTCGCTCGAGGATGAGGAACGGCCCAATGAAACGCGGACTCAGCTTGCCCCGCACGCTGAAACGGAAGATGCCCTTCATCGGGGACACCTTCAAGAAGACATGGTCACCAACCTCGAAGGCGAGCTCACGGCGACGACGGTCGGCGTAGCACTTCTGACGACTCTGAGCGACTCAGATACGCTCGCGAATCGTCTTCACCATCTCTGAGGTCTGGTGAACGATCTCTGGTCCCTCCAACTGGCGCTCTCCGACCTCGTCCCAACACAAGGGGGACCTGCAGCTGCGGCCATAGAGCGCCTCGTAAGGAGCCATCCGGATACTCGAGTGGTAGCTGTTGTTGTAGGCAAACTCCACCAACGGAAGGTGCCTCTCCCAACTGCCCCCAAAATCGAGAACACAGGCTCGCAGCATATCCTCAAGAGTCTGGATCGTCCTCTCTGACTGGCCGTCCGTCTGCGGATGAAACGCTGTACTGAAATGGAGGTTCGTACCAAGGGCGTGCTGGAGGCTACGCCAGAACCTCGAAGTAAAACGCGCGTCTCGATCGGAAATGATGCTGACGGGAGTGCCATGGAGACGAATAATCTCGGAGACAAATAACTGCGCCAGGGTGTCCAGAGAATCGGTGAGTCGGATGGGGAGGAAATGAGCAGACTTCGTCAGCCGGTCGATGATCACCCAGATGGCATCGCGACCCGAACGTGACCTCGGCAAACCCGAGACGAAGTCCATGGTGATCTGCTCCCACTTCCACTGAGGGATCTCAATGGACTGCAGCTTCCCCGTAGGACGCTGATGCTCCGACTTCACCTGCTGGCATACTAGGCATCGGGCAACGAAACGGGCAATATCCGTCTTCATCCCGCGCCACCAGTAGCCACGACGAAGGCCCCTGTACATCTTCGTGCCACCAGGATGCACTGTGTACCTCGAACGATGGGCCTCGTCCAGAATCTTCCGCTTCAGCTCTGCGTCGTCGGGAATGCATACTCGGCCTCTGAACCGCAAGATCCCGTCCGCGCGAATCTGGTAGTCCGGACGCTCGCCCCGGGCGACGCCTTCAGAGAGGACTATAAAATGCGGATCCTGAGCCTGAGCCGTGCGGATATTTTCGAGAAGGACTGGCTGCACCACTAGCCTGGCCAAAAAGCCACCCGCAGGAGTCTCTCGAACACAGATCCAGCAAGCGGCCTCCTCCAGAAGCCTCCAACGACGGACAGCCATATGGGCGGCCATGCCCAAGGGCTGCCTACTGAGAGCATCTGCCACGACATTCGCCTTACCCGGATGGTAAGCGATGTCACAATCATAGTCCGTCAGGAACTCGACCCAACGTCTCTGACGCATGTTGAGCTCCGGCTGGGACTGCAAATATGTCAAGCTCTTATGATTGGTAAAGAGCTCGAACTCCTCTCCATAGAGGTAATGCCTCCACATCTTCAGCGCAAAGATGATCGCTGCCAACTCAAGGTCGTGGGTGGGGTAATTCTGCTCATGGGGCTTCAACTAACGCGACGCGTAAGCCACAACCTTACCGTGCTGCATCAGGACGCAACCCACACCCAACTGCGATGCATCAGTGTAAACTGTGAACCCACCACTCCCAGACGAAAGGGTAAGAACTGGCGCTGAGGTGAGCTTTCGCTTCAGCTCCAGGAAGCTCTCCTCGCAAGCAGGGGACCACTCGAACCGGACATCCTTCCGAGTGAGGCGGGTAAGAGGAACGGCTATCTTCGAGAAACCCTCGACAAACCTCCTGTAATAACCCGCCAAGCCCAAGAAGCTCCGAATCTCTGTGGGGTTCGACGGTCGACGCCAATTCGACACGGCGAGCGTCTTCTCCGGGTCCACAGATATGCCCTCACCGGAAATCACATGGCCCAGAAAGGCCATACGCTCCAACCAGAACTCGCACTTGCTGAACTTGGCGAACAACTGATGTCTGGCCAAAGTCTCCAAGACAGTGCGAAGATGGTGAGCGTGCTCCTCAAGACTCCTCGAGTACACCAATATGTCATCGATGAATACTACCACAAAGGAGTCGAGGAAGGGCCGAAACACCCGGTTCATCAGATCCATGAAGGCCGCCGGCGCATTCGTCAACCCGAATGGCAGTACTCTAAACTCGTAGTGCCCATACCGGGTACGGAAGGCCGTCTTCGGAATGTCTGACTCCCGGATCTTCAGCTGATAGTACCCCGAGCGGAGATCGATCTTGGAAAAGACACGCGCTCCCTGGAGCTGGTCAAACAGATCGTCGATCCGCGGCAATGGGTACTTGTTCTTCACTGTCCGTTTGTTCAGCTGCCTGTAATCAATACACAGCCGCAGCGAACCGTCCTTCTTCCGGACGAACAGGACAGGGGCTCCCCACGGAGAAACACTCGGACGTGCAAAGCCCTTCTCCAGCAACTCCTCCAACTGCTCCTTGAGCACCCTCAGCTCTGCAGGGGCCATCCGGTACGGAGCTCTCGAAATCAGCTCGGTCCCTGGAATCATATTGATCTCAAACTCGATCGCGCGATCCGGCGGTAATCCCGGAAGATCATCGGGGAAAACCTCGGGATACTCTGCCATGACCGGAGTCTGACTGATATCTGCCCGCAGCGGTGCGTCCTCCTGAGCAATGTACGCTAGAAAGCCCTCGCATCCTCCCTGAAGGAGTCTCCACGCCTGCATGGACGACACGAACCCCAAAGGGGCTACGTCACGATCGCCCACGAACTGGAAGGACCTCCGACCCGGAAGGTGGAAAGACACTGACTTGGCAAAACAGTCGATGCTGGCGTGACTAGCCGCAAGCCAATCCATTCCTAGGATGGCATCAAAGTCCGTCATCGCGAGCTCCGCAACCTCTACCGTACACCCTCGGTACACAGAACGGAGGAGAATACGGTCTCCTACGGGCAATGATATCTCCAAGATAGCATCTAAGGGAGCGGACGCCACGCCCGTCCGTCTCGCAAAAGCGGGAGACACGAACGAGTGTGTGGCTCTGGAATCAAACAACACATATGCAGGGAGCTGGGAGATCTGAACAATACCTCGGACCACCCTGCCTGATGCCTGAGCCTCCTTTGCTGAAAGCGCTGCCACTCGGCCCTGGACAAACTGCGGCTGAGGAGCAGGGGCACGCCTCGCCGACCCCGCGTGATGCCTCCGCAGCAGCAGCAGTTGCAGCAGCAGCCGTTCCAGCAGCAGCGCCAGCAGCAGCAGCAGCCTCAGCGCCAGCCGCAGCAGCAGCCGGAGACACGGCGATGCTACCACTGTCAGCGCCAGTCCAGGCGACCGGAGACGCGGCGTTGTTACCACTGTCAGCGCATCGGGCATATCTTGTATAATTGCCCCGATGCTGGCCGACCCCGCGTGCTGCCTCCGCAGCAACAGCAGCAGTTACAGTAGCAGCAGTTCCAGCAGCAGCCTCAGCGCCAGCAGCAGCAGCAGTCTCAGCACCAGTCGTAGCAGCAGCCTCAGCGTCAGCCGCAGTAGCCACAGGGTGGCCGAGCTGACCAGAGGAGGCAGCCAGCGCAGCCGGCGAGGCGTGCCCCTGCTCCTCAGCCGCAGTTTGTTCAGGGCCGAGTGGCAGCGCTTTCAGCAGAGGAGGCTCAGGCATCAGGCAGCGTGGTCTGAGGTATTGTTCAGATCTCCCAGCTCCCTGCTTATGTATTGTTTGATTCCGGAGCCACACACTCGTTCGTGTCTCCCGCTTTCGCGAGACGGACGGGCGTGGCGTCCGCCCCTTTAGATGCTATCCTGGAGATATCATTGCCCGTAGGAGACCGTATTCTCCTCCGTTCTGTGTACCGGGGGTGTACGGTGGAGGTTGCGGAGCATGAGTTTTCGGTGGAGTTGGTGGAGCTCGCTATGACGGACTTTGATGCCATCCTGGGAATGGATTGGCTTGCAGCTAGTCACGCCAGCATCGACTGTTTTGCCAAGTCGATGTCTTTCCACCTTTCGGGTCGGAGGTCTTTCCAGTTCGTGGGCGATCGTGACGTAGCCCCTTTGGGGTTCGTGTCGTCCATGCAGGCGTGGAGACTCCTTCAGGGAGGATGCGAGGGCTTTCTAGCGTACATTGCTCAGGAGGATGCACCGCTGCGGGCAGATATCAGTCAGACTCCGATCGTGGCAGAGTATCCTGAGGTTTTCCCCGATGATCTTCCGGGATTACCGCCGGATCGCGCGATCGAGTTTGAGATCAATCTGATTCCGGGGACCGAGCCGATTTTGAGAGCTCCGTACCGGATGGCCCCTGCAGAGCTGAGGGTGCTCAAGGAGCAGTTGGAGGAGTTGCTGGAGAAGGGCTTCACACGTCCGAGTGTTTCTCCATGGGGAGCCCCTGTCCTATTCGTCCGGAAGGACGGTTCGCTGCGGCTGTGTATTGATTACAGGCAGCTGAACAAGAGGACAGTGAAGAACAAGTACCCCTTGCCGCGGATCGACGATCTGTTTGACCAGCTCCAGGGAGCACGTGTCTTTTCCAAGATCGATCTCCGTTCGGGGTACTATCAGCTGAAGATCCGGGAGTCAGACATTCCGAAGACGGCCTTTCGTACCCGGTATGGGCACTACGAGTTCAGAGTACTGCCATTCGGGTTGACGAATGCGCCGGCGGCCTTCATGGATCTGATGAACCGGGTGTTTCGGCCCTTCCTCGACTCCTTTGTGGTAGTATTCATCGATGACATATTGGTGTACTCGAGGAGTCTTGAGGAGCACGCTCACCATCTTCGCACTGTCTTGGAGACTTTGGCCAGACATCAGTTGTTCGCCAAGTTCAGCAAGTGCGAGTTCTGGTTGGAGCGTATGGCCTTTCTGGGCCATGTGATTTCCGGTGAGGGCATATCTGTGGACCCGGAGAAGACGCTCGCCGTGTCGAATTGGCGTCGACCGTCGAACCCCACAGAGATTCGGAGCTTCTTTGGCTTGGCGGGTTATTACAGGAGGTTTGTCGAGGGTTTCTCGAAGATAGCCGTTCCTCTTACCCGCCTCACTCGGAAGGATGTCCGGTTCGAGTGGTCCCCTGCTTGCGAGGAGAGCTTCCTGGAGCTGAAGCGAAGGCTCACCTCAGCGCCAGTTCTTACCCTTCCGTCTGGGAGTGGTGGGTTCGCAGTTTACACTGATGCATCGCAGTTGGGTGTGGGTTGCGTCCTGATGCAGCACGGTAAGGTTGTGGCTTACGCGTCGCGTCAGTTGAAGCCCCATGAGCAGAATTACCCCACCCACGACCTTGAGTTGGCAGCGATCATCTTTGCGCTGAAGATGTGGAGGCATTACCTCTATGGTGAGGAGTTCGAGCTCTTTACTGATCATAAGAGCTTGACATATTTGCAGTCCCAACCGGAGCTTAACATGCGTCAGAGATGTTGGGTCGAGTTCCTGACGGACTATGATTGTGACATCGCTTACCATCCGGGTAAGGCGAATGTCGTGGCAGATGCTCTCAGTAGGCAGCCCTTGGGCATGGCCGCCCACATGGCTGTACGTCGTTGGAGGCTTCTGGAGGAGGCCGCTTGCTGGATCAGTGTTCGAGAGACTCCTGTGGGTGGCTTTTTGGCCAGGCTGGTGGTGCAGCCAGTCCTTCTCGACGATATCCGCACGGCTCAGGCTCAGGATCCGCATTTTATAGTCCTCTCTGAAGGCGTCGCCCGGGGTGAGCGTCCGGACTACCAGATTCGCGCGGACGGGATCCTGCGGTTCAGAGGCCGAGTATGCATTCCCGACGACGCAGAGCTGAAGCAGAAGATTCTGGACGAGACCCATCTTTCGAGGTACACAGTGCAACATGGTGGCACGAAGATGTACAGGGGCCTTCGTCGTGGCGCGAGATGAAGACGGATATTGCCCGTTTCATCGCCCGATGCCTAGTATGCCAGCAGGTGAAGTCGGAGCATCAGTGCCCTGCGGGGAAGCTGCAGTCCATTGAGATCCCTCAGTGGAAGTGGGAGCAGATCACCATGGACTTCATCTCGGGTTTGTCGAGGTCACGTTCGGGTCGCGATGCCATCTGGGTGATCGTCGACCAGCTGACGAAGTCTGCTCATTTCCTCCCCATCCGACTCACCGATTCTCTGGACACCCTGGCGCAGTTATTTGTCTCCGAGATTGTTCGTCTCCATGGCACTCCCGTCAGCATCATTTCCGATCGAGACGCGCATTTTACTTCGAGGTTCTGGCGTAGCCTCCAGCACGCCTTGGTACGAACCTCCATTTCAGTACAGCGTTTCATCCGCAGACGGACGGCCAGTCAGAGAGGATGATCCAGACTCTTGAGGATATGCTGCGAGCCTGTGTTCTCGATTTTGGGGGCAGTTGGGAGAGGCACCTTCCGTTGGTGGAGTTTGCCTACAACAACAGCTACCACTTGAGTATCCGGATGGCTCCTTACGAGGCGCTCTATGGCCGCAGCTGCAGGTCCCCCTTGTGTTGGGACGAGGTCGGAGAGCGCCAGTTGGAGGGACCAGAGATCGTTCACCAGACCTCAGAGATGGTGAAGACGATTCGCGAGCGTATCCGAGTCGCTCAGAGTCGTCAGAAGTGCTACGCCGACCGTCGTCGCCGTGAGCTCGCCTTCGAGGTTGGTGACCATGTCTTCTTGAAGGTGTCCCCGATGAAGGGCATCTTCCGTTTCGGCGTGCGGGGCAAGCTGAGTCCGCGTTTCATTGGGCCGTTCCTCATCCTCGAGCGAGTTGGGGAGGTGGCCTATCGCATAGCTCTGTCCCCACAGTTGGCTCAGGCCCATGACGTCTTCCATGTCTCGCAGCTGAGGCGCTATGTCCACGATCCTGCTCACGTCATCCCGTTCGAGCCGCTCATCTTCGAGCCGGACTTGTCATTCGTCGAGCAGCCGATTGAGATCCTGGACCGCCGCGAGAAGAGGCTCTGCACCAAGACCGTCCAGCTGGTCAAGGTGCGATGGCAGCACCGTTCCGGTGCTGAGGCCACCGTTCTTAGATGTTCTTATATTTATTTTGAAGACAAAATTTTCTAAGAGGGAGAGAATGTTATATATGTGTCACTTTTAGCCTTATGGTAACCATTGGAGCATTCTGGCAGTTTTTGAGTTTTTTTCGTTTTCGATCGGAACCGCTAAAATTTTAGACTGTTAGCTATCATCCTGAGTTTGAGGACTCCGATTGAAAATCTAACTGCATATTATGTGTCCTGGTGCCATTCCAAGCCACTCACGAAAATTTCATCGAATTCCGGTAACGTTTCAGAATTTCGCAGTTCCGAAGCGTATCCGGGTTTTGACCGAGCGAGAAGTCATTGGGAGACTTGACTTGGTCAAAGTGGGCCCCATGACTTGGTCAAATATGTTTGGATTTTAGTGTGGTTGGGTTGACTAGGGTCAAACCACACTTAAGCTTCCCTAATGCTAGCTTAAACCCTAATTAACCTAGCTTAGCCTAATCTAAGTGAGGGTTGACTTATAAGTGAGCTAAAATATCTTTTCCCCCACTATTCATCATCTTCCCCAATTAAATTTCTCTCTCCCCCTCTCTCTTTTTCCACCTTTTGACCTAGCTAGAGGGCTTGGATCCAAAAACTCTAAGAAGAGAAAGGAAAGGTGAGCTCCCGATCTATCCTCCGGTGGTCTCGGATTCGAGTTCCCACGTGTATGACCCCCTCTCATACCCTCTTTTCTCCTCTGATTTCAGCCACCTTGAGGGCTGAAGGAGATCTTGGTGGTGGTGGTCCTTGTGGAGGTGTTTCGGTGCACGAAGAGCTCCCGATCCCCTTCCCTTCCTTTCCTCTCCTAGGGTAAGCCTTCTTTCCTTCTTTTCTTGCTTAGATGCATGTTAGGAGGGTGGTTTTGAGTATGGGTGGTTGTTGGAGGCGGTGGGTGGCGGTTGGTGGCGGTTGGTGGCCGTTGGTGGCCATTGGTGGCCGTCGGGGAGGTGTAGGGTTGGCTCGGGTAGGCTGGCAGCGCAGGCAGGCGGGCTGGCAGGCAGGGCTGGGCGCTGTCGGGCAGGCTGGCAGGGCACGCGCGCGTGCGCTCGGGTGGAGCAGGTGGGTGCGGGTGCTGCGCGCTGGGCGCCGTGCGAGGGCGTGCGCGCGGAGCGCTGCGCAGAGGCGCAGTGCGTGCCGTGCGTAGGGGGCCGCGTGCGGATGCTGCGCGCAGGGCACCGTGCGGGGGCGTGCGCGCGGAGCGCTGCGCAGAGGCGCAGGCGTGCTGTGCGCGCGCGGTGAGGCAAGCCAAAGATGCGCGCGGGGTGCGCGCGAGGTGAGGCGCTGGGGCGCAGGGCGTGCGGGTGTGCGCGCGAGTGCTGCGCTGGGGCGCAGTGAGCGCGCGGTGCACCCGGGGGGCTCGGCAGAGTGTCCGGGCGTGCGGGCTGGGCTCGGCAGTGCGTCTGGGCACGCGGGCCGGGGCTCGGCTGTGCGCCCGGGGCGGGTGGCCGTGCGTACGGCTGCCCGGGGGTTCGGGATTGAGTTGGGGTGCTCGGGCTCGCGTGCGTACGGGCCGTATGTACGTTTGCCCGAGTGTTGTGTATTTTTTTGTGTATTTTTGGTGTATTTGTGTATTTTACTCACCGAGTTGATTACCCTGTCTTGCAGATCTTGACGGACGATCGCGCGACGACCCGGTTATCGGTGAGTGGGACAACCCAACCCAGTAGGGAGGCGCTATATGCACTTGGGCGTGTACCGTCCTCCCCTGGGGCACCGTAGTTTATTATTAACCTGGTTAATATGTAATCCATGCAAGCATGATTAATATGTAGTATGCATGCTACCCTAGACCGTGTATGTTAGGGACTTGCACCCTTAGGACATGTGTAAGAGCCGTGCATCCTGTCACCTTGTTATCATGCTAGGAAAGCCTCGACCTATGCATGCGTCCTATTAGTTTAATTTATTAATTTAAATGCAAACTTATAGTATTTTAGCATGCCTTAGGGAATATTAAGGGGCCTTGCGAGGTCAACATTGAGACCCGGGCTAGGGTACTCCGTGTTCCTTGTTTGGTTGTCGGGATGTCCTATATCGGGACCTCATGGTGCCCTCCCAAGGTTTCTTTTCCCGATAATATTGTAATATCTGTTCCCCGCATCTTGGTTATGCGCCCTGGAGGAATTCTGAAGAATTCAAGACATTAGAGTTGTTGAGATGTGTTGTCGGCGGATCCGAGTGGATCATATGCGTATGGATAGGCTGTTCTGTTCCCTTCGTTGGATCCGTGTAGAGACTGCCCCAGCGTTAGAAAGGCCGTCCCGTGGAGGGCTCCCATCAGTAGGCACCTCCTGATTTGGGACGGACTGTGCTGAATGTGGGAGTGGCCAAGCGGCCTACGGAGTGGAGGAGAGACTATCGGTGGACCAAGGGTGACCAACAGCCTAGTCAGTCCCAATATCCTATGTCACCATATTGAGGGGTGAGGGTGAGGGTGAGGGTGTGGTGGGTCGGCGATGTAGCGACCCACTGGTTTGTGTAATTGTGGACCAAGGATGATTATCAGCTTAGTAAGTCCCAATATCCTATGTCACCTATTGAGGGGTGAGGGTGAGGGTGAGGGTGTGGTGGGTCAGCGATGTAGCGACCCACTGGATTGTGTAGTTCCTGCCACTTTGAGGTTTTTTAATAATTATTGTGGTTAATATGAATTGCGATGCATGGGTTGTGCTATTCACTGAGCGTGTGGCTCACCCCTCGCATATTTATTTTCTCCAGTTATCACTGAGTCGGACCGGAAGGAGGAGCTCCCCGAGGGATTTCACCAGTAGCGGAGCAGCGCCACGTCCCGCGAGTTTTAGAGGCCATCAGCATCCTTTTTTATTGTATGTATATATTTCTGTGCTTGGGCACCCAGTTTGGATTGTATTTGGATGTATTTGTGTATATTTGGCTCTCACAGGACAGTTGATTATGTATCGAGTCTGTAATATGTTTTTGATGTACAGACTCAGTCTTTTAGCTTCCGCTATTTGGTGTATATATCATGTCAGCCCTGCTTTTATCTGTGTTGTCATTTTAACTGTTTGTTTAGGGTATGTTATTGACCTCCTGTATAGACTGCTGATATCATGTATACACTTGCCGCGTCCCGGGGACGGCCGCCCTGGGGCGTGACAAAAGTTGGTATCAGAGCCTGGTCCTGTCAGAGCCAATTGTCTTCTTTTTCGTAGAGATGAGTCCTAGGATTTCTATATGAGTATTCTGATCCTAGTGTCTAGTTTTCACAAGCTGTTGGATTGGTTAGAGATAGTTCTGTGGGAGCCGTCAGTTTTAGTGTGTACGGGTTCCGTTAGGTTCCGTACTGTTTGCACATATTGTGACCGAGTTGTATCATTTCAGGACTGGTTAGATTGACTTAGATTTCTGATATTATTCATTGGACCAAAGGTGAGTGGGTCTAGTCTCTACGTAGATTTCAAAATTATTTATATTTATATCATGACTGCATCATGCTCATTTTATGAATACAACTGTTATCTTGATTATGGAATATATGAGCATGACACCATGATTTTAAGGTATTACTTTATGTATAATCTATATTGGAGACTATGTTATTCTTTCATGCAAATTACTGTTTGATAAATTGATCTTGCATGCATATCATCCGCCTGCGTGACACCTGTCTGCTTTAGATGGAGCATCTTTTGGCTGTGTGCCATATGGGCATGCGTGTCCGTTGCATCATATGCATCATGTAATTAGTATAAGATTTGTGGCTATTCCTCTAAAGAGATCTATTATGTTTTATCGTTACACTTGTGAAAATTATATGTATATGTTATATTCTGCTAGTTCAGATTTTTGGGATTATTCTTAAATTTTTATTATTATTATTATTATTATTATTATTATTATTATTATTATTATTATTATTATTATTGGGATGCTACAGGTCCATTCATTGAGCGCGTGGTAGCTCACCCCTCTTTTCCCAATCTTTCAGAGTAGCTGTTGGTGATCGTCGCTTATGGTGAGGCGTTGATGATTTAGTACGTGTTTTATCTTCGTTGCATCGTAGGTGTCAAATAAGCCTTTTTCGTGGCATGTAGTGGATGTCCTTAGCCTTATCAGGAAAACCAGATGAATTATTATTAGTATTAAATAAAGAACTCGTGTGTATTCATTCAAACTTAAAAATGAATTATTGAGATCCTATGGTTGGTTTATGTTTTAAACTTGCGAGTTTATGATTGTGCTGCAGTAATGCACCGTATCGCATGCCTTAATTAATGATTTTTCAGGGGTATAGGACAATTACTATTTCAACAAGAGTATTGATGCTTCCATATTTGCAAAACCAGAACCAACAAAAAAAAATCAAGATCATGTTCTCATTAGGGTAAGAATAATCAGTATTTGAATCCACTCAAATCCAGTGCCACCCTAAATCAACAAAGTTAAAACCATAGATCCAGTTAAATTACTCAAACTTTGAAAATGGATGATGACCATAAAATGTTACAGGGGATCAAACTCAAGTTTAATAATCATAATTTCCTTGAAGAAGAATTATACTTCAAACATAAATAAAAAATTTGAGCACTTAAAAAGAAAACCAACTACATAAATACAAAAAAGCCAAATAATATGTGCCCACATTTTGGAACTTTAGGACACACAAGTTCAGATGATACTTTGGTGAAGCAAATGTTTTCAATGATTCTCCCCTCGTTGTAAATGTTATGACTATATAAGTTATGAGCACCTAAAAAAGAAAAGTATGTTTTTTGCTACCTCTGTAACAAATCACTTCCACGATCTCCCAACAACAAATCAAAAGCACACACAAATAGCATATATGAAGTTGAAATATAGCTAGGGGAAAAAACCCTAAATCAACAAAGCTAAAACAATGGAATCCAGTAAAAGTAAAAACCTAGATCTACAAAGTAAATCATCATGGAGAGACTAGGACGAACCTTACCAGGTTGATCTCGTCATCGGGGAGTGCGGGCTGCAATGGTGGCCGGCGATTTGAGAGAGAGAGAGGGCGAGAGGCGTTGGGGAAGGCGAGAGACGTGCATCGGGGAAGGCGAGAGGTGTCGAGGCTGTGAGTGAGGTCGGATCTAAAGAGAGTTTTTTTTTCTCTTTCGAGCGAGAGGTCTTCAGAGAGAAGGTGTACAGTGTTTTTTGGGTTTTCACTTGGGTTAAGGGAATGGTTAAACACACTGATTTGGTGGACTTTTAAGGTAAAAATCAGAACCACTGATTTGGTGGACTCGAGGGCGTCCGCAAAAATTCCACACTAGTTTCAATTTGAATACTGTTGTAAATACATGCATATGAATGTGCATGTAATTCTAGATGCATGTAATTGTGGATGACCTCTTGGTGCATGTATACATTAGTGTACCAAATTTATTGTAAATTCATGTATGTTGGAAATACATGAATGAGTCATTATAGTTATTTCCCCTATAAATAGAGGGCTTGTAAAATATGAAAGGCATGGAAATGAAATAAGAATCTCTTGAAGAATAGTTCTCTATAATCTTTTGTGTTTTCTCTTTCTCTTTTGTTATTTTTACAATACGTTATCAGCACGAGAAGGCTCTCAACAAGATAGGTTTGTATTTTTTGTGGGTTTATGATAATATACTATACAAATCATTTTATTTTATTTTTTTGCACATAATCCACGTCTAAAGTGGTAGAGAGTCACATAATTCATATTTTTGAAAAAACGTCTTCAAGATACTTGGTTATGTAATTAATATTTTTTTCAATTGACTTGCTGTATGTTATTTTTTTATATGGTATTTGAGATCACCCCATGAATACATGCTAACCGGAAAATAAGTTATGTAATTCAATACTTTATTTCTCATGGCTTGTTGATTTCAAATAGAAATAGCATCCTAATTAGCATGTTATATTTTTTTTGTCATAATCCACGCATAGGGTGATAATGATAAAACATAAGTTTGATAGATGCATGCTATATACTTGTGTTAAGATGATAATGTAAGGTTCTCTTGCATAATGGTCTTCAAAGTCATCATTTTTTTTGTAATCCTACCCATATCACCAAATAATGTTTTTTTTTTGTTCAGTGTTTACAAGTGGTTTTTCCGGTTATATATATATATATATAAACACTATGTCAGAACAATAAAACTCATGTGCAAATTTTTTATTATGCATTTTTTTTACAAAAACAAAGCCACTATCTACGTGATCTTATAACCCTTCCAAGATCCTCAACATAATTAGATTATAATTACCTTGCAGTGTGTATTTGTTCTTCATGTAGAATTGATAATTTGAATATTTAGTAATATAAAGAAATGAATTAATTTTGGGCATGTAATAACACGGTCTATAAAAAAAAAAAAAAAGAAGAAGTTGGTGTATTATATTCAATATTTCATTATCATATTGCTTTGTATATATTTATACTTATGCATTGGGGTTAAACTATGTGTTGTTTAAATTATTATTATTATTTTTCTAATTATTATGTATTTTGTGAAATAGTATGTCGAACCTCTCAAAACTTGAATTTGTCGCTCTTGACATCTCGGGCAAGAACTATCTATCATGGATCCTCGATGCAGAAATTCATCTTGATGCTATGGGTTTGGGAGATTCAATTAAAGAAAAAAATATAGCATCTGCACAAGATCGTGCAAAAGCAATGATTTTTCTTCGCCATCATCTCGATGAAGGTCTAAAAAGTGAATACCTTACGATCAAGGACCCACTTGTCCTTTGGACCGATTTAAAAGAAAGGTATGACCACCAGAAAACAGTAATCCTTCCAAAAGCTCGTTATAATTGGATGCACCTGAGGTTGCAAGATTTTAAATCTGTTAGTGAATACAACTCAGCACTTTTCAAAATTAGTTCCCAATTAAAATTATGTGGAGAAAATGTCACTGAAGAAGACATGTTAGAAAAGACATACTCTACATTCCATGCCTCGAATGTGCTCCTGCAGCAGCAATATCGAGAGCGCAGATTCAAAAAATATTCTGAGTTGATATCTTGTCTTCTTGTGGCTGAACAAAATAACGAGCTTTTGATGAAAAATATTCAATTACGTCCAACTGGTTCCACACCATTCCCTGAAGCGAATGGAACATTGTTCCCTGAAGTGAACATAATATCATCACGTGGACGTGGACGCGGCCGTGGCCGTGGTCGTGGTCGCGGTCGTGGTCGAAACAATTCATGGTATCATAGTGATTATGATCATTCCAAGAGAAATGCACCATATCATCAGAAGCAGAAATATGTAGAAGCAAAACAAGAGAATGGAAAGAGTTCACAGAAAGGACCAACACAGAACTCTGAAAATATTTGCTATAGGTGTGGTATGAAAGGGCATTGGATGCGTACCTGTCGTACGCCTAAACACTTGGTTGATCTCTACCAAGCCTCAATTAAGGGAAAAGGAAAAAATGTAGAAATGAATTTTGCTGATCACTATGATTCTACAGACTTTGGTCTCATTAATGTTTCTGATCCAATGGACCTAACTCATCTTGATGTTTCAGATTTCTTTGTTGATCCCAATGTTATTGGTGATGGGAATGCCCACACCAATTAATAAAGCTTTATCATATTGTTATATGTTTTATGTAATAACTTTGGCTGTTTTATAATGAAATTAATAAGTTGGATGCAATTTTTTTTTCATTAAAGTAATTAAATTTTAATTTCTTTTTCTTTTTCATACATGAAGTGACATGGATCCTATTAATGCACTGTCGGATTCCAAGATGAGTGATGAAGATATATGTTTAGCAGACAGTGCAACAACGCACACAATTCTCCGAGACAAAAAATATTTTTCGCACTTAGTATTATCTAAGGCTAATGTCTCTACAATATCTGGAACTGCAAATCTTATTGAAGGCTCAGGCAGAGCTAATATTCTGTTATCAAATGGAACAAAATTGCACATCAATGATGCTTTATATTCAAGCAAATCCAGAAGAAATTTGCTAAGCTTCAAAGATATTCGTCGCAATGGTTATCATATTGAAACCATAAATGAAAATACTATAGAATATCTTTGCATCACTTCTACTATTTCAGGCCAGAAGCATGTACTAGAGAAACTTGCTGCTTTCTCTTCTGGGTTATATTACACAACTATAAGATTAGTTGAATCACATGCAGTGATGAACCAGAAGTTCTCTGATCCAAAAACTTTTATACTTTGGCATGATCGTCTGGGCCATCCAGGATCAATAATGATGCGTCGAATTATTGAAAATTCACATGGACATCCATTAAAGAACCAAAAGATTCTTTTGCCAAGTGATTATTCATGTTCAGCTTGCTCACAAGGGAAACTGATTGTCAAACCATCTCCTTCAAAGATTACCTTTGAATCTCCTACATTCTTGGAAAGAATTCAAGGTGATATATGTGGTCCAATCCACCCCTCATGTGGTCCTTTCCGTTATTTTATGGTTTTGATTGATGCCTCAACAAGATGGTCACATGTTTCTCTACTTTCTACACGTAATGCTGCATTTTCTAGACTTCTTGCACAAATCATTCGTTTGCGAGCACAATTTCCTGAGTATCCAATCAAGAAAATTCGTCTAGATAATGCAGCTGAATTTACATCTCAATCATTTAATGACTATTGCTGTTATATTTGTGTCACTTTTAGCCTGCTGGTAACCGTTAGAGCGTCCTGGCAGTTTTAAAAATTTTTAGGGTTTTTGGTCGGAACCGCATAATTTCAGACTGTTAGCTATCGTCTGAGCTAGAGGACTCCGATTGGAAATCTGACTGCATATTTGGTGTCCTGGCGCCATTTTAGACCTCTCATGAAAATTTCATCGAATTCCGGCATCGTTTGCAAAAATTTCGCAGTTCCGGGGCGTATCCGGGTTTTTAAGTCGCGCTCTACTTAAAAGGGAATTTAAAATCGAGTGGCACTATTCATCATCCCCGACCTTGTTCTCTCTCTCTCCTCTCCTCCGTTTTTCTTCCATTTGAGCCCCCTACACCCCTCAAAATCAAAAACCCAAAGCACGGGAAGTGTAGATCGGGTCCCGATCTACGCTCCGGTGTCTTCAAATTCGAGTTCCGACGATCCTAGCCTCCCCGACCTCCTCTCTCTCTCCTCTGTTTCGAGCCAAATTGAGGGCCGTGATAGATCGGGGCGTGGGAGAGCCTTTGAGGAAGGTTTCGGCGCGCGAAGAGCTACCGAACGTCTTCCCCTCCCCTCGGTAAGCCTCCTTTCCCTCTTTTTCTTGCATAGATGAATGCTAGGGAGGTGGGTTTGGTGTTTGGGGGTGGTCGGCGGCAGTGGGGGTCGTTGGAGGGTGGTCGGAGGTGGTTGGAGGTGGTCGGTGGTCAAGGGAGGGGTGGTGGTGGCGCTCGGGCAGTGGCAGGTCGTCCGGGCCAAACAGCAGCAGCAGCAGCAGCCCAGGCGGCGCGCAGGTCGGGTGCGCGCGGGCAGGCGCGCGTGCGTGCGCGGGCGTGCGTACGCGCGGCGTGCGCGCGAGTGCGCGCGGGCCTGGTGCAGGGTGCTGGTCGTGCTGGGCGAGCGGGACAGGCTGGCAGTGCAGGCGTGCTCGGGCTGGGGGGCCTCAGGCAGCACCGGCAGCGTGCGCAGGGGGCTGGCTGGGCTTGCGCGCGTGCGTGCGCGCGAGCGTGCGCGCGGGCGGGCGCCCGGGGGAGCTGGTCGTGCGGATGCCGTGTGCGTGGAGGCTGGAGGTCGGGCGCGAGGCGGTGTGCACGGGCGCGAGGCGGGGTGCGTGCGAGGTGCGCGCGAGGTGCGGCAAGGTGTGCGAGGTGCGTGCGAGGTGCGCGCGAGGTGCGGCAAGGTGTGCGAGGTGCGTGCGAGGTGCGCGCGAGGTGCGGCAAGGTGTGCGAGGTGCGTGCGAGGTGCGCGCGAGGTGCGGCAAGGTGTGCGAGGTGCGTGCGAGGTGCGCGCGAGGTGCGGCAAGGTGGCGGAGGTGCGCGCGGGGTGCGCGCGGGGCGAGGCGCTGCGCTCGGGGGCGCGCGGGGTGCTCGCGGGCCGGCGCGAAGCGTGCGGGGTGCGCGGGCTGAAGCGCGGCGGTGCACCCGGGCGGTCGGGTGGCCGTGCGGGTGGTGCCGGAGTGCTCGGGCTAACGTGCGTGCGGGTCGCGTGCACGTTTGCCCGAGTGTTAGGTGTTTGTGGTGGGTTTTGGGTATTTATTTAAGTATTTAATAATACTTGCGGATTTATACTTACCCAGTTAATACCCTGTCTTGCAGATCTCGACGGACGGTCGCGCGTCGACCCGAGTTCCGGTGAGTGGGACAATCCAACCCAGTAGAGAGGCGTTATACGCACTTGGGCGTATACCGACCTCCCTGGGGCACCGTGGATGTATATTAACCTGCAATAATATGTAATCCATGCTTGTATGATTCATGTGTAGAATGCATGCTACCCTAGACTTTGCATGTTAGGGACTTGCACCCTTAGGATATGTGTATGAGCCATGCAGCATGTCCCCTGGTTCCATGTTAGGAAGCCCGACCGATGCATGACACCCTACTAGTTTATTTATTAAATTAAATGCTAGTACTTGTTAAATTGCATGTTATAGTGAATATTACAGGGGAGGGGCCTTGCGAGGACAGCGGTGAGACCCGGGTTAGGGTACACCGTGTTCCTTGTTTGGTTGTCGGGGTGTCCTATAATGGGAACTCACGCTGCTCTCCCGAGTTTCTTTCCCCCAATGATATTCCACCCTGTTATAACCTTATGCATGTTCCCCGCATCGTAGTTATGCGCCCTGGTGGGTTCTGAGGAATTCAGAACGTTAGAGTTGTATGTTTGGTATGATTATTAGCATGAGTAGTGGATATTATAGGGGAGGGACCTTGCGAGGACAGCGGTGAGACCCTTGTTAGGGTACTCCGTGTTCCTTGTTTGGTTGTCGGGATGTCCTGTATCCCGGACTCACGCCGCCCTCCCGAGTTTCTTTCCCCCAGTGATATTCCAACACTGCTTTTGATTGTACTTGTTTCCCCGCATCTTGGTTATGCGCGCTGGAGGAACTCTAAAGAGTTCATGACATTTGAGTTGGAGAGATGTGTTGTCGGCGGATCCGAGTGGATCATATGCGTATGGATAGGCTGTTCTGTCCCCCTGCGTTGGATCCGGTAGAGACTACCCCCAACGTTAGACAGGGCCTTCCTGACAGAGGGCTCCCATCAGTAGGCACCTCCTGATTTGGTGACGGACTGTGCTGAATGTGGGAGTAGACCAGGCGGCCTACGGAGTGGAGGGAGAGACTATCGGTGGACTAAGGGTGACCAACAGCCTAGTCAGTCCCAAAATCCTATGTCACCCGTGGTAGGGTGAGGGTGAGGGTGTAGTGGGTTGGCGATGAGCGACCTACTGGATATGTGAATGGATGATTATCAGTCCCAAAATCCTATGTCACCTTTGGAAAGGTGAGGGTGAGGGTGTAGTGGGTTGGCGATGAGTGACCCGCTGGTTTTGTTTGTGAATGATTGTAAGTCCCAATATCCTGAGTCCCTTGTTGAGGGGTAAGGGTGAGGGTATGATCTGGATTATGGAAAAATTGTGGATTAGAATGGATTAATATGTTGTGGTCAATATTGTCTGTGATGCATGGGTTGTGCCGTTCACTGAGCGTGTGGCTCACCCCTCGCATATGTTTTTCCCCAGTGGTCACTGAGCCTGAGCTAGAGCCGGAGCAGCAGTTGGAGCTTTCCGAGGGATTTCTTCAGTAGCGGAGCAGCGCTACGTTCCGCGAGTGCCAGAGGCTATCAGCATCCCTTCTTGGCTGTATGTATTTGATTTCCGTGCTTGGCACGTGTTTGTATATGTTCAGTTGTATTTGTGTATATTGGCTCTCACAGGACGTATGATTGAGTATCGAGTCTGTAGAATGTTTATTCACAGACTCAGTTTTAGCTTCCGCTATATTGTGTATATATTATGTCAGCCCTGTTTGATCTGTGTTGTCATTTTATTTGTGGTTTAGAGTATATATATTTGACCTCCTGTGTAGGTTTCTGATATGATATATACACTTGCCGCGACCCGGGGTTGGCCGCCCTGGGGCGTGACAATTGCATGTCAATAGGAATTGATGTTGAGCATCCTGTTGCCCATACTCATACCCAAAATGGCTTAGCTGAGTCTTTTATTAAGCACCTTCAGTTAATTGCTAGACCATTACTCATGAAAACAAAACTACCTATTTCTGCTTGGGGTCATGCCATATTACATGCAGCTGCCTTAGTTCGTATTCGACCTTCTACTTACCATAAATTTGCACCATTACAACTTGTCTTTGGTATACAACCAAATATATCTCATTTAAGAGTTTTTGGTAGTGTTGTATATGTTCCTATTGTACCACCTCAGCGTACTAAAATGGGCCCACAACGTCGTCTTGGAATTTATGTTGGTTTTGATTCACCATCTATCATCAGATTTCTTGAACCCTTCACAAGAGGTGTTTTTAAAGCATGTTTTGCTAATTGTCATTTTGATGAATCATTTTTTCCATCATTAGGGGGAGAAAAACAGCAAACAAAAGCACAACATGAAATCACTTGGAATACGTCGACTTTGTCTCATCTTGATTGTCGAACAAGTAAATGTGAATTAGAAGTTCAGAGGATAATCCAATTGCAAAATATTGCAAATCAATTACCAGACGCATTCATTGATACAAAAAGGGTAGTAAAATCACATATACCAGCTGCAAACGTTCCAGCAAGGATTGATGTCCCTATAGGACAATCTACTAATATTGCAGCGAGTGAATCTAAAACATACCAGAAGCGTGGTAGACCGATTGGTGCGAAAGACAAAATTCCAAGAAAAGAAAGGCACAAGAAAAGGAAAATAAAATAATTGGTGCTCCTGAAGAGACCTCAAAAACAGCAACAGAAATAACTGATCAATCTCATATTTTTAAAGAAATAACCCCAGAAGAGGTAGCCCCTGAAGAGGCACATGTAAATAATGAAATCTCATTAAATTATAAAGAATGGGATAGAAACAAAATCATTGTTGACAATGTATTTTCATATGCTGTTGCTCTTAATATTGTGAATGATAATGAGGATCCTGAACCACAAAGCGTCGAGGAATGTCAACGTAGAAAAGATTGGCCAAATTGAAAAGAGGCAATACAGGCTGAATTAAATTCGCTAGCGAAACGTGAAGTATTTGGGCCTGTAGTCCAAACACCTAAAGATGTAAAGCCTATAGGATACAAATGGGTATTTGTAAGAAAGCGCAATGATAAAAATGAAATTGTGAGATATAAAGCACGTCTTGTAGCACAAGGTTTTTCTCAGAGACCGGGCATTGACTATGAAGAGACATATTCTCCTGTAATGGATGCAATCACATTTAGATTTTTGATTTGCTTGGTAGTCATGGAAGGACTAGATATGCATCTAATGGATGTAGTTACAGCATACTTGTACGGATCATTGGATAGTGATATATATATGAAGATTCCTGAAAGATTTAAAATTCCTGAAGTAAGCAAATCAAACCCCATAGCATGTATTCTATAAAGTTACAAAGATCACTGTATGGATTAAAACAATCTGGGCGCATGTGGTATAATCGTCTCAGTGAATATCTATTGAAAGAGGGGTATGAGAATAATCCAATATGTCCTTGTATTTTTATTAAAAAATCAGAATTTGGATTTGCTATTGTTGCAGTTTATGTCGATGATCTAAATTTGGTAGGAACTTCAGAAGAGCTTATAAAAATTGCATCCTATCTGAAGAAAGAGTTTGAGATGAAAGATCTGGGAAAAACAAAATTTTGCCTTGGGCTACAAATCGAACATTTACCGAATGGAATTTTTATCCATCAGTTAGCATATACAGAAAAAATCTTAAAGCGCTTTTATATGGATAAAGCACATCCACTGAATTCTCCAATGGTTGTTCGATCACTCGATGTAAAGAAAGATCCTTTTCGTCCTAAAGACGATGAAGAAGAAGTCCTTGGTCCAGAAGTACCATATCTTAGTGCAATTGGTGCTTTGATGTACCTTGCTAACTGCACACGCCCTGATATAGCATTTTCAGTTAATCTATTGGCAAGATATAGTTCTGCACCAACTAGAAGACATTGGAATGGAGTAAAACACATATTACGCTACCTCCGTGGAACAATTGATATGGGCTTATTTTATTCAAAAGGATCAAAACCACTGGTTGGATATGCGGATGCTGGATATCTTTCTGATCCACACAAGGCTCGGTCGCAAACTGGATATGTTTTTATTTGTAATAATGCAGCAATATCATGGCGGTCTGTGAAACAAACCTTAACTGCCACTTCTTCAAATCATTCTGAGATACTCGCAATTCATGAAGCAAGCAGAGAATGTGTTTGGCTAAGATCTATGGTTCAACACATTCGAAATACATGTGGATTGTCTTCGATCACAGATAGGCGTTTTATATGAAGACAATGCTGCATGTATTACACAGCTTAAGGGAGGTTACATCAAAGGTGACAGGACCAAGCATATCTCGCCTAAATTTTTCTACACGCATGAGCTCCAGAAAAGTGGTGATATCGATGTCCAACAAATTCGCTCAAGTGATAATTTAGCGGATCTATTCACTAAAGCGTTACCAACTACGACGTTTAAGAAGCTAGTGCAAAATATCGGAATGCGTCAATTCAAGGATCTTCATGCTGACATGAGGGGGAGCAATTAAATTTTATTTACTGTATTCTTTTTCCTTCGTCCAGTTTTTATTTCCCATTGGGTTTTTCTTTTTTTTTTTGCAAGGTTTTAATGAGGTAGTAGTCAAGTATACACAAGAATATGTACTCTTTTTCCTTCGCTAAGTTTTTATCCCACGAGGTTTTTCTTAGCAAGGTTTTAACGAGGCATATTGTGGATACATGCAAGGGGGAGTGTTGTAAATACATGCATATGAATGTGCATGTAATTCTAGATGCATGTAATTGTGGATGACCTCTTGGTGCATGTATACATTAGTGTACCAAATTTATTGTAAATTCATGTATGTTGGAAATACATGAATGAGTCATTATAAGTTATTTCCCTTATAAATAGAGAGCTTGTAAAATATGAAAGACATAGAAATGAAATAAGAATCTCTTGAAGAATAGTTCTCTATAATCTTTTATGTTTTCTCTTTCTCTTTTGTTATTTTTACAATAAATACACTTTATTAAATATATTATAAATTTATCATCACGCTTTAATTTTTTAATTCAAAACGAGAGTGGGATCAAGTCATTCTACGTCTATACATAACACATTCTAGAAGTAAAGGAACACGGGGGTTTCAAGTTAGAATCAACAATTCTAATATATTATTGAATACAAACCAAAATCAACTGTACAAATATTTTATTCAATACAACCATAGAAGCCACTAATCGTCTACACCTGCGGACACCACTCACAGACTCACTGACACACACATACCTTTATAAAATCCCCAGATCCAATAAACAAAACAGTGGTGAAAATGTGAAATCTCAATAAAACATAAAGTCTTCTGTTTTCTTACCTGGAGTCATTATCTCGCTCTCGCCCGAAACCCAATCACCGTCCGTCTCGTCAAGGACTTGGGGGAAGATACAATCGCCGTCCGTCTCCTCATGGGTGGAGAGCTGATTGCCGACTCTCCGTCCGTCTCATCAGAGGGAAGGGAGAAAGAGATGGATCAAAGAGAAAAAGTTCAAACCTGGTCACGTGGTCAGTGGTTCGCCTCCCTCGTCATCGCCTGATGCTCCAAGCCTCCGATCATCGTCATTCAATGCAAGTTTGCAGAGAAATTGTGGGATGGACTGCGGAAGGAGAAGGGTATTTAGGTTTTAATCAATTTTATTTTTATTTGGTAATTGGTATGATTAGGGTTGTCTTTGCTGGGTTAGGATGGTTGGGCTGGGTTGGTTACTAGGGGGTCTGAGATTGGGGTCTCTTTAAAAAAAAATTCAAAATTTTGGGTGGGGCTACAGCCCGACCCAATCTACTAGTAGTTCCGCCTCTGTATATATTGCATTGCATTATCATAGTGTATGGGGTTCGATCATAGTATATGATAAAAAAAAATTCATTTTTTCACTATGAAAAAAAATACACTAATGTATCTCAGTATATACTTTATTACATATAACAGCATACATTTCAAATGGTGAGTATGATTTTTAAAAAATAAAGAAAACATGATAGAATACAATTAAGACTGTAATGGGACTGCGTGTATCTTTTTCCATTGGAAAATGATACACTCAGTCACGTTCATCATCAAAAACTCAGACCTCACATATTTTCATTTTTTTAGAAATTGTAAACATCATCTAATTAAGTATATGCTTTAATAAAAAGTGCATATCGTTCAATTTCAAGTTGAATGAATCTATTTTTCGGAAGTGTAAGAAAAAATTTAGTGAGACATATACATCATCTAATGAGGTATATGCTTCACTAAATCTATAACGAGGTATATAAGTCTATGTTTTGAACTGAGAAAAAAACTTAGTGTAAGAGCACTCTTTTCCATTTCATACACTATCGTTGTGTGGGCAGGCCCAATACCAATACCATCGGCACCCTCACGATCCTTGAAATCCACACACTGAACAAATCTCGAGGCCCGTCCCTCCCCAACTTTTCATTCCTTTCCAAATTCCAACACACAAATTTGGGGAGCCCATTTTGGGAAGTCATTCATTATTATAAGAAAAACATTGAAAAGAAGAAATACTTGTTGTAAAAGCTTGGATCGATTTCATCATCACTCGAAGAGAGAGAGAGAGAGATGGGTCGTCGTCCATCGGAGGAGGAGTACGACTACCTGTTCAAGGTGGTTCTGATAGGCGACTCAGGCGTTGGCAAGTCCAACCTCCTCTCCAGGTTCACCCGTAACGAGTTCTGCCTCGAATCCAAGTCCACCATCGGCGTCGAATTCGCCACTCGCACCCTCCAAGTCTCTCTCTCTCTCTCTCTCTAACTCTATTTGAACTTGCAATGATGGCTTGTTGGTGTTTTGGTGACTGATCTGTTTTGTTTTCTGCATTTGTAGATTTGGATCTTTAGATGTGTTGCTTTTTGCATTTGTGGGTGTGGGTGTGGGTGTGGGTTTGGTGGATTTGGTTGGACTTGTATGTCTTTCTAATAAATCTTGAGGTGCTATTGTAATTGGGTTTCTTGTTGGAGTTCCTTTGTTGGTGGATTTAGTTGGATTGTTGATTGTGGGTTATTAGTTTCTTGAGATTTCATGATGGGATGTCTAGATCTTGAGGTTTTGTTTAGGTCAGGCTTGAGGTTTAATGAGTGGTGGATATGTTTCTCTACTTATAGATGTGAATCTTGAGGTGTTCTTATAATTGGTTTTCTTGTTAGTGTTCTTTTTTGTTACATTTGGCTGAACTCATGGTGATGGTTTTCAGTTTCTTGAGAGTTTGGTTGGTTGGGAATTTTGAATTGGCTATTTGGATGCTTATGTTCATTGGATGTAGAAATTGAGTGGCCAATATGTGTGTGTGCTCTTTCGTGTGAATTTTAGCTATGTTAAGTAGTTATAGCCTTCTCTGGTGGATTTGGTTGAATTTGCAATGAAGGGTTGTTGGGTTCTTTTCTGCGGAGTTGGGTATTTAGTGAGTTTAGTGACTGATCTGTCTTTCTACTTGTAGATGTGAATCTTTAGTAGATGTTCTTGTGATTGGGTTTTCTTTCTCTAATTTAGATTTGAACCTTGAGATGTTCTGGTAATTTGATATCTTTCTCTATTTGTTTATGTGAATCTTAGAGGGTTTCCTTGTGAAATTTTTTTGTCACATTCGGATGAATTTTGTGATTATCATTCTACTTGCTTATGCTTATAATTGATATACACAATATTATCCAGCTCTTTCCTTCCCAAGGATCATTGCAGCAAGCTCACCTTTTTTATTTGGTGATCAGTTCACCTTAGAGCTTTGAATAATATATTGGAGTTTTTTAGTCCTATGATCATATCCAAGGCATTAATTTCTGGGAGGCAGATGGATATATAGAACTCTGGGTGTAAATGACTTGGTTTGTTAATATTGTAGAGAAGAGTTTAATTAAGTCAAGAGAAATAATTGCACAGCAAGTGCCTAGAATGAAATATCAGATTACTAATTATCAATTTAGACTCTCAACTCTCAAGTTTATATTATGCCTCAGGATAAAGGCTTTGTTTTCGTAATGAATATTGGATGGAAAAAAAAAATCAGTCCCATGGTATTGACCAAAAAAATGTATAGGTTATTCATCCACACGTTGGTATAGAGCTTCTCAATTGTTCATTTATGAATTAGTCTTTCACATCTACACTGTGTCCTCATTTCAAGACTTCCTTTCCTCAGTGCCTAAATTCATATCTCTTATCATTCTCATGAAAAAAATTTTTTTTTTTTTTTTTTTTGAACGAAATGGTAGGTAATTGCCCTCATATATATATGAGAGTAAAAGCCCAATGGGAATGCAAAAGGAAAATAAACATCTTATCAGCCCGACACAAGCTAGTTAGAAGGCCTCAACCAAAAGGTGTAGCCGAGCTGAGGAACCACAAAAAGATTAACCCTGTATAACAAAAGACCCCCCCATGAGGGCATTCACACTCGCACCCACGCAGAAACGGCCCCACTCCAAAATGCAATGAACCGCCAAGTCCCAAATATTATCCACATATGGGGAACCTCCTTGGAACACCACGTTGTTGCGCAAAATCCATATGGACCACAATACTGCTGGGATAATAATAATCTGCGATAATTTGGACCAGATACTTCTATCATCGTGGCCCCTCCATCTCCTCCTTGACTCCCAAAGATCCTCCAACGACCTGAAAGATCCCCCGAACCCTGTTCTATGTAACAACCTCTTCTAGATGCACCACTGTCTCATCTTCATCCCGACACAACACACGTCACGTCTATATCTGGAGCCCACCGTGCAATATAGCATTTCATCAGTATCTTCTGCTGATAGAAAGTCCAAACAAAAGCCTTGACCTTCAAAGGAATTTTGACCCCCCAAATCTCCTTATACTTCCTTGCCATCTCCGTGAGAATTGGCCTTGCTCGCCGCGACCAATCATAGAAACTCTTCACCGAGAAACCCTCCATAGGCTTGGGCTTCCACACAATCCTGTCCATCCGAGAGAAGTCCACCTGGAAGCCATGAAGAAGCTCCAGAAGCGACGAGTACTCGTTGATCTCATCATCATTCAAGTTATGCCACACCTGGACCTCCCAGAACCCCGACCCCTCTCACCAACCAGAACTGGTCTGCTCTCCCCTCCTATGAGGAAGCAATCTGGAATATCCTAGGGAAGTACACACCTAAAGGACCATCGCCAAGCCATATGTCCTGCCAAAAACGAATCCGGGACCCAAACCCGAGCTCCCACTGAACCACCTCTGAGAACTCTTCCAACCCTGCCAAAAAACCATGCCATTTTATTTTAGAATGGAAATTGGGGGCTTAGGCACAATTGATCTATCTAGGAGCACAGAAAATACTGTTCAAAATGGCTGTTGTTAACCGTTTAATGTTACATTTCTGTGCAATGTCACTGTAGATTGGGAACTACCAAACTTTTGTAAAGAGATTGATTGCCTGAAAATTAAACAAGCTATATGTCTAACTTTTCATAATACTTTGGTACTATATTCTGAGTTGATCGGATTGCCCAATGCATGCTGCATCAATTACTATATTAAATTTCTTGATATGTTAATATATGTAATATTGTAATGATAGTCCATGTCCACCTACATCAAGTTGTGTCAGGCAATCATCAGCCTCAGGCATTAGTTTTTTTTTGGAGGCAAGTGGGCATTAGTTGCTTACTTTGCCTTGTTACATTACAATATCAACCCATTTGGAGGTGCTCTTTCTAATCCTTTTGTTTTGTCATAAATATGTGTGTCTTCATCATGTTTGTATCAATCTTTCCCTAGTCTAAATTATGATCACCAATCATCTATTTTTCGTGTTGGCGTGGCTGTGATTTTGTCAATACTATTCTAGCTGACCATATAAATGCAGTTACTTCAGAATATATGTGCCACACACAAATGTTCTGAATACTGAATTTTCCCTGAATTGGAAAATAGAGTTCATTTCTGGTTTCTGATCTGAAAAATGAATTTGCAAATATTGTACTGGAAACAGATTTTGTGGACTTACCATTAAAACTGGATGAATAATGACATGAAAAACATAAAGGGACTTTAATGCAGAATATTCTTGTATGTGATGCCATTGTTATGAAATTATGATGTTTGTCTTTGTTGAAAGTTGGATGCCCGTCTCACATCTTATCTATATTCAAATGTCCTGTTCTTTGTTACGTGTTGAATATCTACTAGAAGTATTATGTTCTACAATTGGTGATCATGTCAACTTTCTAGTATATCTGGTTACCCATAACTTCAAGTTTACATTTGTTTGTTGAAAATCCTGATACAAGCATCAATAATCGTCTTTCCTTCTTTTTTGTAATTAAATTTTTTTTATGTAAAACTAGAAATATATTATGCCTCTTCCAGTCTTCCACTAACTATCAGAAGACCACTGGTACCTGTTCTTTGTAATCTGGATGTTCTTGGATGTTGGTATGCATGTCTTATATTGAACTTCTCCTTGTGTAACATAGTGCTCTTTGATGTCATTATCAACAGTAAACTCTCAGATTGTTGACGGTGGGTAATAAGAATAAATAGTACTAATGGATACTACATGATGTTGCCATCCCTGTTATCTGGTCCACATCATCTATTTGGTTGATAATATTGCTAGACATTCTTAAACTGAAAATCACTTAGATCGGAACACTGACCAAATGGAAGAATGAGGCCAACCAAAACTACGTAACAGCATTTCTAACAATGTACACAAATTATCGAGCCCTTTACTATTTGACTTTCCTGTTGCAAAGATTAATTGGAAGATGTGAATTTAATTATATGATTCCCGGTTAGTCTAGAAGTACTTTATAAGTGAAGTATATATTCTGGGCATACGTTATTAATTTGTTTTCCCCAAGAACTTTGAGTCATCTACTCATCTGCAGATTTCATGTCCAACTATTAAAATGCTTCAATATTATTTTCCATCTCCCTATCTTACCATGTGTTATGTATTTGTGAGGCTTTCACAGTTCGTACTTGTTTATCTGTCCCCCATCCTTATCAGGTTGCGGTTGTTCATGTAAATCGTCTTTGTCTTGAAATATCTACTATTTTTCTTTCTCTAATTATTTTTCTTGTTCAGGTTGAGGGCAGGACAATAAAAGCTCAAATATGGGACACCGCAGGCCAGGAGCGCTACCGAGCAATAACCAGTGCTTACTATCGTGGTGCTCGAGGTGCCCTTTTGGTCTATGATGTGACGAAACCAACCACATTCGACAATGTAAGCCGGTGGCTGAAAGAGCTGCGTGAACATGCAGATTCGAACATCGTCATCATGCTCATAGGCAACAAGACTGATCTTAAACACCTTCGAGCAGTGGCCACTGAAGATGCCCAGAGCTTCGCTGAGAGGGAAGGGCTCTCATTTATCGAGACCTCTGCTCTCGAGGCTATCAATGTTGAGAAGGCCTTTCAAACCATCCTTACGGAGATCTATCGTATATATAGCAAGAAACCCCTCTCTTCGGAGGAGTCTGCGCCCTCAAGCATCAAGGATGGCAAGACGATTGATGTTACTGCTTCAGAGACTGCCACAAAGAAGACATGTTGTTCCACCTAAAGTTGATCCATGCATCGTGTTCTCATGGCCTTCAAGGGGGGTCTTGCATGAGTTGATTCATTGTTACTCTTAAATTTCAAGTGTGTGGTCTTTTCCTTGTTTTGTGTGTAAAACAGCCTGTTTTCATTGGATGATTCATTTTAAAGGATAATTGTGTGCCATTGTCATACAGGAAGTTTTGGAAATCAAAGATGGTTACACTGCAATGAGTATGGTTTTATATATAGCAGAAATAAAGCAGAAGGATTTGTATAGATGAAAAAAAAAAATGATTTGTTGGATGCTTTAACAGGAAGTGGAAAAAATGTTTGCATCAATTGCTTGTATGCTATATGGCTGAGGAGCGTCTTCTTTTTTGTTTAATCTGATTGCAACTGATGTATAAAATCATAGAAGTGGATTCAGTTGGCCTCCCCTTGTAGTTGATATATTGCCTATTTCAGTTGGAATATGCTTTCTTTCGGAAAACCACAAACCTGTTCCACTTCATTGTTGTTTCATGCAAGTTGAAAATGCAGGTTCATTTCAATTTTAATTTTATGGAAAATGTTACACTTACTCTTTTTTTACAGTCCCAAACTCAATCCATCCATGTTTTCATTTTTTTAAAATCGTATTACTTATAGGACTGGTAAACGAGCTAAGCAGCTTAGGCTCGGCTCGGTTAAAGCTCGCTCAGGCTCGTTCGATTAGACAAACGAGTTGAGCTTGAACAATTTTTAAAGCTCGATTTGTAAATGAGTCGAGCCCGAGCCCGAGCTTATGTTACTTTCACATGTATAAGGTGTTGTGATTTGTGAAATATGACTTCTCAAATGCTAAACAAGATTTTTTTTTTAGCTAAACGAGCCCGATTCGAGCCTTGATTCGAGCTTCGGCTTGGCTTGTTTAACAAACGAGCCGAGCTGTTAAACAAGCCAAGCTGAGTTTCAATCGAGCTTTTCACAAGCCCAACGAGCCGAGCCGAGCCGAGCCAAGCCGAGCCCGAGCAAGTCAAAGCCCGACTCGTTCGACTGGTTTACCACCCCTAATTACTTATGATTTTGCATTGTAATTGTAAAAATAAACTACACTCTAAATTTATTGGAAAATATTTATTGGAAAATGATACATCCAACCCTATTTACAGTCCACACCATTTTTTATTTTTTTTTAAAAAATCATACACTCCAATTAAAGTACATATTATTATATAAAATAAAATATATATTGAAATATAATAGTATATTTTTTTTAGTTAAAAAAATGAAGAAAAAAATTATGTCATACAATCCCATAGACTACGCTATCATAGCGTATTGGGTTGTAAAACAGACTGAAACACTCAATTTTATTAGGTTCTTTTTCAGCTGGGCCTTCATGAGGACAAATGAAAAGGCTTTTTTTAAGTTCAATGACGACTTTGAGTCATCTCTCACAAAGAGTAAGGTATTCCATACCCTGCACATTTACATATACTATATCTCCAGAGCCGTTGAATGAATGAGGCAATTAATGATGGTTTGCATAAAAATTTAAATCACTGCTAAGCATATAAGTAGAATGTATGACATTTAACATTTCAACATCTATGGATTCATAGAATAAAACAAGATACGATGGAATTTCGATGTCTTCCAAGAGTTACAGCAAGGTGGTTTCGACACAACATGTCATGTATGTCAAGTTGTAAGCAAGCATGAATTCCCCATATGATATGTTTATGTCTCAGTTAATAGGATATCAGAACATAACATGGCTAACTGCAGCAGCTGCTTTTCTGTTCAATTGGCCGTCCCTTCATTTGGACCGTGCTCGCTTGGTTCCTTGATGAGCTCGGTTGGTTCCCCATCCTGCAATAGATAATAGATAAAAAAAATTACATAAAAACCCATCTCAATATTGACAAGAGAATTCAATTACGAAGTTACGGTATATCGATCCGCTACACTTCTCACGATTGCTGCTCTCTTCAGCCTACTTCCAACCATCACTATTTTCTGAACTGAGATTATGTATAATGTATCCTAAATCGTTAAGTTCTAGATGCAAATCCTCATGAAATTAAGATAGGCTTGTGTGACAGAAATGAAACGCAAAACATTTAAATAAATCATCATGTCCTTGCATTTTAATTATTTTTTTTTCCACCAAAAAAATATATGTTTTATTCACCAATCCACTGGGGAACACGCTACATCCAGTTCAGTACTGTTTTGATTAGACTAAAAATTACGGTGTGTTCATGATGGAAAGTATAAAAATAGCATCCACTCAATACTTCACTCACAGCTACATATAATAAGATTTATAGTATTCTGATTTTCCAACATATATTATGACTAGTCACTAAAGTCAACTAAATTCACGTATTCAAAGAACCAAGATATGTCAAAGTATAAATTATTTGGAAAGGGAGTCAAACTTGTGAGATTATCAAAGTTGAATCATGAAACACATAGGTTTTCCAACATGCCCACCTTTTTATGGATGGAAATACCATCCATACCAAACCAACTCCCTTACCAGTTTACTTGGCTATTAATGACAGATAAATATTACAAATTAGTGACAGTAGAACATCAGGGAATTTACTTTTTTTCCGGTCTGCATTTGGGATTTTTACACTCTTCAATGAGTCAAATAAAGTGCGAGAAAATGTATATGAACTCATTGGATAGGATGTGAGGTCAGAATATGCATATCCACTCCATTAGGCCCACCACATAGAACCCACCAATTTCCTCATACATCTTTGGATGGAAAAAAAAAAAATTATATGCAATTCAAGAAAATGTCGTGCAGTGCAATTCAAGAAAAGGTCAGAGAGTGCCCAAGCAGACCCATTACATGTTGTACTACATGCTACTAGGAGAGGCAATCAGCATATAATGTAAGCTAATAGAAACAACCACTAGTGGTAAATCAGCAATTGTTGCAATTCATAGCATAGGACTCAAAGAAATGTGCCATGAATTTGAGGCAATTAAATTCCAAAACTATACTAGAGAGCATAAGAGGACTGAAATGATGAGAAATCAAAAGTTGGATTTGTCATCTACCTTTTTTTTATCTCCCCAGCCATTGTCAGAAAGGCCTGTTCCACATTTATTGCATCTTTGGCACTTGTCTCAAGAAAAGGAATTCCAAGCTCATCTGCAAATGCCTGCAGTTCATCAAATTCACTGCCTTTATCAGATCAGATGTGTATATCATCCATCAATTATTGTTATAAAAGCAGCTTCTCACCAAAATTATGCAATTAAACTGACCAATTCATAATATGTGAGTTCTCAAAATCCAAAAGGATTTATAGTAGTATTTAGTAGAAAACAATCTGAGATCATAAAAATAATTGGTAAGGATTATAGTTACCTTTGCTTTCTCTGTGTCCACTACCTTGTTCTCAACCAAATCACACTTATTTCCAACAAGCAGTTTGCATACACTGTCATTTGCATATCTATCAATCTCACTCAGCCATTGCTTGACATTGTTGAAGCTCTCCATTTCAGTAACATCATAAACAATCTGTAACAACAAGTTAAATTGGTACTAACTTATTAGCATCTTGGGATATTATTTAAATGGTCACTTTAGATCAAAAAGGACAATAAGTCTTTGTTAAAATTATGGAATATGGTCATGTCAACATCAAAAGAGTGGCATGTCTATGATATGTGGCATGTAAGTGAAAAAAATATAGTTCATCAGTATGTTGATAATTGTTAAGGAATCTGAGTCAATAAAATGGTCAAATAGTTAGCAATTAATTAACTACTAAACATCAATTTAGTCAAGAAGATTTTCTCACAATGATGCCATGTGCCCCTCGATAATAACTGCTGGTTATGGTCCTGAATCGCTCCTGTCCTGCAGTATCCCACTACACAAACAAGATACACTTGTCAAAATAAATGTTGCAGAATGAAAAAAAAAAAAAAATGAATAACCAATTAGCCTGGATAAAAAATCATATAACAGCAAAGTCTACATCAGAATGTAGGTTCCTTTTATATTTCTAAAAGAATGACATTTAAAACCACTTACAATCTGCAACTTGATTGTCTTCCCATCAAGCTCCACGGTTCTAATTTTCTAGAGAGTGGGAAATCACAGTGAATAAAAAACTGAAAAGATAAATTCCACAAATTACCCTGAATCAGAGATCACAAACTTACAAAATCGACACCAATCGTGCTGATATAACTGTCCACATAGGAATCATCCTGAAAATGAGTTTCAGGCCACCATTAGCAACATTGAAAAATTATATTCAGCATAAAACTAAACCATAGATATTCATATTCCCTTATAAGGGAATGAAAACTAACCCACACAGCCAAACCTAAAAATTTATGCAATTTAATGCAGTGTGCGTGATTTTAAACACCCAATAAGTGTACAGTGTGACGAACAATCATCCTACAAGCCTTCATAAATATATATCAAAAGAACACATTGAAACTGAGGCTCAAGATTCCATTCAAGTAACCATGACATTTTTTTATAGCAAAAATAACCACAGGACCCCTCGGCCATTGGTGAAGTGGGGGTACCTCTACCAACTTACCAAGGGGTGGATATGTCGTGGTCAAAATAACCACGATATATTGATGATGAAACCAAACTCATCGCTTACCATTTGCAAGCATTTACTTCGAGCGGTTATATATTAGATACAACATCATGCCAGGCTAATAAACCTATTCAATGGAATGGATAATTTTATCAATTCCCATGAGTTTTAGATATATTTTAGATACAACATCATGAGTGTCCATGCCATTCACTGGCCTAAAAAATTTAAAAAAAAAACACAAGTAAAAAGTAAAGACAAAAAAACAAACACACCCAATTCACAAAACATTTCAGAACAAATCAATACATAAAGAATGACACCACAAACCACAACAAATACACAAAAATAGAAAAACCCACATGCAATCATTCAAATAGGAATCTTGGGGACCAATAAAATGAACCCAAAAACAAATCTTCACACGCAAACCCAGTTTTGGGAAAATCCATCACAAAGAACAGATTTTGATTGGTACCCACAGAGAATCTCAAGAGAAGGCACGATTTCCCGACCGAGGAATCCCCGATTAGCAAAAGCTTGAAGAGATAATCGCTACAGAGATCCAAAAACATGTTGTCAATGCTTAATTCAAAATGGGGGGGGGGGGGGGGGGGGAGACCAAGGGAAGGTGAAAAGAGGACTTGAAATCACTCACTATTCGTTGCTCATTTTCGATGAAAAGATGACCAGACAACAGAGAGAATGTGATGAAACTAATAAAAATGGAGGTTTTGATTTGGTTCTCTTCTGCTTCTTTTTGTGTGAGCTGTTGAGGTTTTCGAAAAAGGTGCTTTCCTTTTCCTTTCGTCACAGGTTCACATTATATTGTTCAATGTATGAGAAAGACAAAAAGGTATTTGTTTTTTTTATTTTGGATTAAAGACATCCAGGTCCTCAAAAATATGGTAATCCCATATGAGTCCTTATCAAATTTGAAGCAATTGTGCAAATCCTTAAAAAACTCACAAAAACTCATATAGATCCCTGGTTTAAACAAAAATTAATCCAAACCTAACCTACCCCACTTCACTTTAATCTATAACCATAAAATGATTAAATTATCCTTAAATTTTTAACTATTTTCAATCAATACCTCAATAGAAACGAAGAAACACAAAAAATCTTACAAGGATAATTTGATCTTTGCAATGACTAATTTGTTTTTATGATTATTTATAAAGACTATAATGTCTATACAATTACACGGTGACAAAATATTCTATCAAATTTGAATGAAATTTTAACTCAATGATGATAATTAAGTTTTTGTGAGTTTTGAGGAACTCATGTGTCTGCCCTAACTTTCACAAGGACTTATATGGGATTACTCATGTTTGCAGGGATGCAGATGTCTTTAACCCTTTTATTTTATTTTTCAAGTGCTGATACACGTAGTCTATTTTTACAACCCGTTTTGTAGTCTATATAATATGCTAATGTAGTATATACTACACTATTATAATGTATACTATACTATCATAATATATACTGCAGTCTATTTTTTCTTTTTTCTTTTTACCTTGAAAAAATACACGAATGCATTTCAGTATGTACTTCATTTTATATAATAGTATACACTTTAAAAAGTAAATATAATTTTATAAAAAAAAAAAGAGATGGACTACAATTAAGGTTACGTGTGTCTTTTTCCTTTTTTTTTTAACTAATATAACAATGGAACCCGCGGTCCGTGACACAACACCCCACGCAGGGGGTTTGGCTGGGAATTGACCCCTGTCAGTCAACCGCTTATAGGGGGTGCACTTCAACCACATTGCTAGCAAAAGGTGGTGCAGGTCCTTGTTTTTATTTGACTACTTACCTATTATCAATGTTAATTTGATAATTTTGATCCAAGAAGAAAATTTTATTTGTGATATAAAAGAGGAAAAAATTAAACCTAATAAATTGTCCAAAATCCATATAACTCCCTTACTTTATTTTGAAGTGAATACCATCCAATAAAAACACATATGCAAATCCAAACAGCCCCCCGAGTTAAAACTTTTGTTGATATATTAGAATTGTTGTGTGAATATTATATCTGCTTAACCCTGACTGAAAACATAGCACCTTACAATGTGTCAAAATACAAAAATTATCTGTAAATGATGATTTTACCCATTCAGATAGACTTTTATAATCTATCCAGAGAGATAAAATTGTCATTTACATGTGTTTTTTTGCATTTTTAACAAATAATAGGGGGGTTTTTATTTTCTGTGTTTTTAGTCAGGGTTAACCAAATGGAATATTGGTATAATGTTTCTCATTTGTCAACTGAAGTTTAACTTAGGAAGTTATTTGAATTTACATAAGTGTTTTCAAGAGATTATATGGATTTTAGACAACTTATAGGGGGTTATTTGGATTTTTCCTATAAAAAAATGATCGCAATACAATAGATTCCAAATATCAACGGATGAATGAGAATAAACACTAAAATGATATATGTCAAATATGCAAGATTGAACACATAAATGAAAGATTTCAAATCTAATTTTTTTTTTTTTTGTCCAATACGCGGACGATACCGTGCTCCTATGTAAAGGGGACGCTCGGGCGGTGGAAGGGGCTATGTTTGTTGTCAAGGTGTTCGGCTGGCTATCCGCCCTCTCCATCAATTGGAGGAAGAGTGCCATTTTCAGTGTCAACATAGAGAAATCCGCATTAGCCTCTTTGGCGGAGTCTTTCTCTTGCCCGGTCAGTTCCTTCCCGACACTCTACCTCGGGATGCCCCTATGCTTCCAGGCTCTTTCGGTGGCTGAGTGGTCCCCGCTAATTCAACGATTCGAGCGCCGATTACACGGGTGGTCTAGTCGTTTACTAAGCTTTGGTGGCCGTTTGGTTCTTCTCTAGACAGTACTTTCCAACTTGTCGGTGTTCCTATTATCCTTATTTCGGATCCCTCGGTCCATCTTGAACAAGATCGACATCTTGCGCGCGCAAGTTCCTATGGAGTGGTTCGACTCCTGGTCATAGGCGGGTCCATCTAGTGGTTTGGGGCTCTGTCTGCAACAGTAGAAGAAGGGGGGGCCAAGGTGTTTTAGACTTGGACACTTTCAATGTCACATTGTTATCTAAATGGCTTTGGAAGTTTGCATCCGAACCCTCTTATATGTGGCAGGGGGGGGGGGGGGGGACTTCAAAAGAAAGGGCAACGTATCTTGCCTTTCCCTAAGCTTAGTGTGCGTTCTTCCAAGGTATGGAGATCAATCTACAAGGCCGAGGATCCCTTGGCAAGTTTGATCCATTGGAAGCTCAGTCGGGGTGATAGGATACATTTTTGGCATTTCCATTGGTGTGGCTCGGCTCCTCTCAAGATGGTCTACCCGGGTTTGTTCGAGTTGGAGCGGAACAAGTCCGAGTTTGTGAGCGAATTCTGGGGTGCTGCTCCATCTGGGCAAGGATGGTCATTTAGGCTATCTCGGCCCATTTCGGATGCAGGGTTCCTTGCTTACTCTCAAATGTTCTGTGTTCTGGTGAACTACCAGGTGGTGACAGACTATCCGGACTGCCCGATCTGGGCGGGTGACCCTTCAGGGTGCTTCTTGGTCAAGGCAGCATATTCTTGGTGGTGGGCTGACAGGCCCTTCAACGACAGAATGTCCCATCTTGCTTTCAACATCTGGCTATGAAGGCCCCATCAAAGTGAAGTCATTCCTCTGGTTGATGCTCCAAGGTCGTCTAGTGACGAAATCCTATTGAGCTTTATGGTGCCTGGGTGCCCCTGTTTCTTGCTCCTTATGTGGAGTCGAAGAGGAGACAGTCAGCCACCTTTTCTGCGGTTGTGTGGTGGCGCGCGAGGTTTGGGGCTACCTGGAGATGGTGGTGGGAGTTCGATGGGACTTCCGCTCTCTGGACTGCCTCTGGTACTCGGGAAGCCACTTAGTGTCCCGGGGTGACAAGAGCATCCAGGGTAGCATTCTCATCTCCCTTAGTCCTACCATCTTCTGGGCTATTTAGCTCGAGCGTAACGATGCCTTGTTCAAGGGCTCTTGTGTTTTGGCGGTGGGAATTTGGGAGACAGCCAGGGCCTTGGTGTCGGCTTGGGGATGTTTATGTGCCGGTGCCTCTTCTGTTAGGATGTCCACGGATTCCATCTCTATTATGGCATAGTGTTCATGCTGGTTTTTGTTGTAGTGTTTTGGGGGTGACAGGAGAGATGCGTTTAACTCTTTTAAACAATCTCTCTTTTGGGAACTCCCAAACGTGTACTCCTTTTTATCACCTATTAAAGAAGTAGCATGTCTACCAAGTTTCATTTTTTAAAAACAAAATGTAAATTTTTTTAGTGTTCCAACCTATGAAGAATGAGAATGACCATCAAATTACACGATGTAGACATGTAAAACATGCTCAAAGGCTTGAGGCCTAATAGTTAAAAGGGACAATTCTTATGGGGATCAGGTTCAATTCCTGTCAAGAACAGGATTATAAAAAGGTGTATATCTTATGGAATGTTCTCTTGGGTCAGCTTGATCTACTACCATCAGGTTGGGTCTATGTAACAGTCTCAAGTTTCATGTTACTAATAGTGATCTCCCCATTGTATGCAGGGAACTGACTAGGTAGCCCTGTTTAAGTAGAGAATAAGAACATAATATTGTGGAATAAGGATGATTTTAAGTTCAAAAATATATGTTTGTTTGCAAGGAATAGATGAGTATAATTATGTCATAATATATTAAAATAAATTGGTATCGATATTCTAAGTTCCGGTGCAATTTCCACTCATTTTATTATAATGGTATAAATGATACTCGCATATCAAATCATCTGTCATCACATTTTATATATCAAAGGCTCACATGTCACATTTTATTATTCATGCTCAACATAAACAACAAAAACTTTATTATTACGTTTCTCAACAAAAAATAATTAAAAGTACAACCACAAAACAATGTTTTATTTTTTATTTGTAATTGAACAATTATCTACCCTAAATAATTGACTTCCCTACTCAAACGAAAGCTCGGCCGCACATTCCATTGAAGTCATTTGTATCAATGAAAAATAGAAGTGAATAACATACATGATTGGTCTAAGATCGGGCTTGCACGACCCCTGAATAACGAACTTAGCTTGAGAGCCTGAAATATTTTTTTAAATTGTGTGGCCCTAAACACATCTTATACCTCTTTAGAATTTTTTTACATTTTTTATAAATGTATTTATATAATTTATTAAATTAGATATTTCACATTTTATAAAAAAAAATATAGATCTAATGTCTGTATTTTAAAAATTAAAATGAACGACTGGATTTAATACGGAAAAGGGACCATATGTAACAGTATTCTTAAAGAATTGTTCCTTGGTACGAGTAAAGGAAAATGATGGAAAATCAAAGACAGGCAATGAAGCCCACTGCACATTTTCAGCATTGGCATTTAAGTTAATGACATGATTAGAAAATACTTTATCACATTATAAGAAAATTATTCAATGGTTTGCCTCTGTTCAAAGAGCAAGTGAAGGCAGTAGTATCACACAATGTCATCAAATTTTCAACAGTTTGCCTTGTTCAGTTAGATTCTGCACTTTCTTTGCAGATAATCTTTTACAGATAACTAAAGAAACTCATTTTGGTTTTAAAATCTCCATCTCACCATAACTTTGTTTGTTTCTTCTACAGATGCCGGTATAATATATTCCGATTCAAACAGAGGAAAAGAAACACAAAACAGGGAATAGACTGAATGCATGGATAGAATTCACTTCAGCCAATCCAGGAAGAAAAAGAAAGTTCAAATCTCCCCAATGAAGAGAAGCCAGGAACGCACACGTAACTGATCTTCACAGGTTCTGCAAGAAATACTTAGCGAACACGACGTACCTTCTCTTCTTGTCCTAGGCCAAGTGATTTTTGAGCGTTGGCGATGCCTTCAGGATCTGTATCGCAAAAAAATATAATTTGTTGAAGGAAGAATTTTGTAGGGGAAAAAACCCAGTGGAAATGAAATCCTACAATGTAATTGGATGCAATGCTCTGAGCATCATTTCAAACAAGAAATATATCTATACGCCACACATGAAGAGTGAGTATACATGCATCACTCATCTCAAATATCATGTCTGTTAAAGGTGTTCCAAAAAAAGCATCAAAACAAAGACACTTTGATGCACAATATAGACAACATCGCATCTTTTACAGCATATCCATGCATCATAGCATCTCCTGTTACTTTGAGACAGTTAATATGGGAAAGCCATTGAATTCTATCGATCTAGCAACAAACCCAACTGTGATTATTTTTTTAAAATTAGTTCTGAACAGTGATATAGCATAGATGCTAAACATCTTCTATAGATTATACACACTATCATATGGAAACTCCCAAGGCCTTCATCAAATGTGCATGCTTTCTGGTGTATAAAATACAATGTACTGTTTAGATTGTTATTAAATGTGTCGCATATCATTTGATACAGTGTGCTGCTCCTGATGAAGCCAAACCTATGAATTTCCAATGAATGAAAGAAGTATTTCTTTGTAGGCCCAAAAAAAAAGACCGGACAATTGTGGAATTGAAGTCAGGAGCTTGGCAACAATCAACACTCTGCATCTAATCAAAATTGTGAGTGAAAAACAAAAATTGAGAGCTTGTGCACAGTATAAGCACACTTCGGTAGCGAAGTGCTTTTCCTGTATTATTAAAAAAAAAATTTCTTGCGAGTACTAAAGATTTTCTTCCAGATGGTATTTTTAATTCAGACAGGTAAAAGAGATCGAGTAAGCACACTACATTGTCTATTCAGGACATGCAGTTCTAAATGGGAGAAGTTTGCAATTTATGCATGATCGACAGTCAAAAGGGCTTTAACATTTGTTGAGTGGTTGACTGAAAGTGCTTCTTGAGCTGAAATCCACCTTGCAAACATTGTGCATTCGTGTGTCTTAACATGAGTATTCAGGAGGAAATTTCAAATAATGTGAAAGAAAGCATGAACTCTTATCACTTAATTGATTTCACCACCACCTTAACTATTCTCGACAAGAAAAGATTTTAAACAATGTAGATAAGAACATGCCAACTTACCAAAGAATTGAGTGAAAATGCGAGTGAAAAAACTCAAATTGCGGGAGACATTATAAGCTATCCCAGGAGGAAGAGGTTTCACAATCGTATCGATGCTAAAAACACGCCTGAGAAACTGTAAAAGAGAACACGATATCAATATGTCAACTAAGGATGACAAAGTCACAAAAGTATCAACTGTTAAGAATCTAGCCTCCAACTGAGAGAATGTTAGAAAACTCTACATAGGTTGTACAATATTATTTCTAATGCAAAGATAATAGTGTAATCGGTATTATGAGACCAGTGACAGAATAAAGAGCAGTCCTCAAACACCCAAGGTACTATTATGCATACATAATTGTGGAAAAATTGCAAAGAGAAAACACAGTCTTCCATGAGTATAGGTGGCAAGACTCATTTTTCATTGTCATAGTCTGTATCTCAAAATTGATTTTTGTGACAGGGATAAAGAAAAAGAATATGTTCCACACGTTTAACAATATTAAGTCATATTAAAGTGAAAGAAAGTGGACAAGCAACTTCCACCGAAACAAGTTGAAACCCATCAACTATGTCACAAATTGTTGAATTTCATTTGGCACACATATTGTTTAATATGACATAATTGAAGGGATTCGTTTATATACTAAATCCTAGCAAACTGGTGCATAGTTAAGGAAACATTTGAATGGATGTGGACATTCTAAGAAAAACAACTGATAGATCAACAACAAAATTCTCAACTTGGGCTGACTTCCAAAAGGTGTGCACGTCTCTAAGTACAAGCATTTGAGATTTAAAAGTAGAGAACAGAAACGATCACTTTTTTTATTGCAGTCAGTTGTTTTTCACACTGGAAGGAGCATTTAAAGACATTACAGGGAAGACAGAATTGTAGCAACATCATCACATTCACAGTGGAATGTCATTCATATATGAAAAATAGTTAACATAAGAACTTGTTATGAGAACATTCAAATCCTTTGTATTTTCTACAGAAGTACACATTGAAGCAGACCAAACACCAAACTGGTATTGGTGTTCAATAATTCTGCGAACAAAATTTACTGAGAAGACAAAACAGGGATTTAAAAAAGCACTCAAATAAAGACAGTATAAATACATATCTTATGAAGTCCAGAGGAAACTCCTGTAAAAAACATATCTTCAGGACGGATACATGGTTGCCCAAGAGTGCATTTCGGCGGTGCATAGGAAAGGTAGGCAAAGGGTGCTGAAGAAGCTTGATTTTGCTAAGTTGTATGATAATGTTCATTGGAATTTTTTGTTCCACCTCTTAAGTTGTCATGGCTTTGAGCCAAATTGGATCCGAATGGTCGATTCCTGCATCTCAACGGCAAAGGAATCCATGCTTGTCAATGGACGGCCGTGTGGCTACTTCCATATTCATAGGGGTCTCCGTCAAGGTGACCCTCTTTCCCAGCTTCTCTTTGTTATAGTGACGAATGCTTTTAGTAGGATGATGAAGATGGCATTGGAGGAAAGGTGGGTGGAGGAGTTGCAGTGCCGTTTAGGGGGTACCACTATTTCTCATGTGCAGTATGCAGATGACACCCTTGTTCTGAGCATGGCGGAGGAGAATGCGGTGAGAGGGGTGAAGTTTGTTTGCAAATGTTTTGAATTGGTTTCAGAGTTAAAAATCAATTTCTAGAAGAGCGCCGTTTTGGGTGTCAATGCGGAGCAATCTCTTATATCCAGGCTCGCAAAAAATTTCTCTTGCGAGATTCGGTCTTTTCCACACAGGCATATGGGGGTACCTCTTCATTTAGGGTGCCTACACAAGTCTGATCGGGATCCCCTTGTGGAGAGGTTCGAGCGGCATCTAGACGGGTGGAGAAGCTGATATCTTAGCATGGGTGGTAGGCTCACACTGCTTCAAGCGGTACTCTCAAACCTCCCAATTTTTTTCTTGTCAATTTTCAGGGCTCCAAAAGGGGTGTGTTGGCAAAATTAGAGGGGATTAGGAGGTGGTTTTATTGGTGTGGTGCAAAGAGGACTCGTTGCAAGGTCCTTCAGATCCGTTGGGACATAGTATGCTTGAGCAAGAAAAAGGAGGGGCGGCAGTTTTAGATTTGGCCGATATGAACAACGCTCTCTTACAAAAATGGCTGTAGAGGTGGCTGAAATACCCGGGATTGCTATGGTGTGGGGTGATCAGGGAATGCTATGGCTCCCGGGGGGCCTTTTGCAAATGGTTTTCCACAGGGGAACGGTAGAGTCTCGCGGGTGTGGTGGGATATCATGATGAGCCACGAGGATTTCAGCGGGGCCGTGTGTTGAGAGGTCAGTTCCGGCACCTCGATGAGCTTCTGGGAAGATGTATGGATTGGAGATTCATCATTAAGGGAGAGGTTCCAGCGGGTCTTTCAAATTTCCAAGGAACCGAGGGGGATGGTTTGTCAGTTCTGGAAGAGTAGAGGAGAGCAGGGATATTAAGAGGTTCAAGTGCGTAGAAACCTCAATGACTCGGAGGTGGATGGGTACCTTACTCTCTTTTTGCTTCACATGGTGGCACCGTGGTAGTCACTCCGGGGAGGGACAATTGCCCGGTCTGGGCTCCGGCGCACTCAGACAGATTCACGGTTAAGTCTTACTACGAGGGGGTGAGAAGGGTGAGGCCACTGACTCAGGCGACAGCGCCAAAGCACAGGGAAATTTTGGGTTGCAAGATTCCTCTGAAAGTTAAAGTTTTCATGAGGATGGTCTACTTGAGTAAGATCCTCACAAAGTTTTACACCGCACAGTGGTCTCCAGGTTTGGACACGATGTGTGCATTGTGCCGGCTGGAGGAGGAGACGGTGGACCATCTTTTCGTGGGGTGTCCCATGGTTCGGCAGGTGTGGGGTTGGCTGAAGCTAGCTTTGGGGATTCAAGATAGTTTTGCAAATATGTAAGGCATGTGGGAAGCTGGAAGGCGCTTACGGACTGCGGGGGACTGCTTGTTGCAAGTGAAGATCTCCCAATCTTACATTCCAGCGTTGTTATGGGCAGTGTGGTTGACAAGAAACTCATGTGTGCTCCACGGGAAAACCCCATATGCTGAAAACAATTAGGAGTTGGTTATTAGATTTATTCAGGAGTGGGGTAAATTTTGTGTGGGGGCAGACTCGGTGTGGGTGATGGTGGGAAGCATTGTGATCTCTTAGGACGCGTCCCATGTAGGGCGGGGTATGGGGAGGCAGTTTGTCCATGGGTAGAAGTCTCCTCTACTCTTGGATTTCTTCTCCTCCCCATGGGTATTTGTAATGCCTATATAAATGTGTTTGTATGATATCTTCTACAGATTTTTCAATCAATGAATCTAGTGTTGTTGTCATTGGCTTTCTTGGACTCCACTTTTAATTGTCACAGTATTTTTATTTTCAATGTTTATTGCATGCAAGTTTCTCTGTAAGTTCATTTGTTTTCAATCTCTCCTGTGATTTGCTTCTACGTTCAACTACTATTTTATCAAACTTGAAATTAGATTTTAAACCCAACCACTGTAAGTTAAAACAAAGGATCATTGACGCAATTGAACACACACACACATACAGAGACCCATCAAAACCACACAACAACAAACCTTCACATAGAACCAAAACAACTATAAAAAAAAATCGAATTTTGGAACAAACCCATAAAATAAAAACCATATATTTGAATTGCGTTTCAACCAAATCGAACTTGCATGAACCTATCAAGTAAAAATTAATTAAAGAATGTGAAGCCAGTTTCAATCAAAATCAATTGGCACAAACCCACCACGGCACCACGCAAAATTGAAACTTCGAAACAAATTTCAACAAAAACCGAAAATTCGAATAGGGTTCCTATGAAAAACGAATTCTGCCACAAACCCATCAAGTAAAAATCGAAAATCCAAAGTGAGTTACGATCAAAACCAACCTTTTACCCAAACCCATCAAATAAAACCCAAAAATTCGAAGTGGGTCTCATAGAGAATCACCTGGGCATTCCTCTGGAAGCTGTAACGAAGCTCCGGATCGATTTCGATCTCATCATCCTCATCGGAGTCGGTACGATTGGTGGACTTCTTGCGGGGGAGGTACATGGTGGGAGTCGAACCAGGCTCCCTGGTCGCCCTCAGCTTGGCGTCGTCGAACTTCCCGGGCTTCTTCTCCTCGCCCCTCCACGGCGCCGACGACAAGAGCTCCTTCTTCATTTTTTTTTTTTTTTTTTTTCACACAGAGTGGGAGAGAGCGGATAAGATACTATACTGTCGAGGTTTTCAGAGAGCACACTCAAGAAATGAAGGGGTGCGCCACTAACCTTATATTGGAGAACACTGGACATTATACTGAATTTCTAATTTAGAAGCCCCATGTATTTAAATTCAAATATAAACTTCTTAGCAAATCATACTTAAATATATTTTTTAAATACATATAATTATTGTATAAATAAATTAATATCATCATATAAAATCTTTTTTTTTTTTGAAAATTGACATCTTAATCCCTTGACGTCCTTTACGAAAAGGGGGTGCTAGCAAACTTTTTTAAAGTTCATTTCACAATCTAAATGGATCTTATTTATCACAAGGGTAAGTCTATCCCCGCCGTATTTTTAATCGATCCCATAACCTAAAAATAAAAAACTAAGGCCTAGTTTGGTAAAGGGATAAAATATTTATGATTAGTTAGCTTAATTTATAAGGATAAAAAGACCATTATTTTTATCCATATTTACATTTGATAATGCATTTTGTTATCCCTTTTTTTGTGTTCTTATATTTAACTTTGCATTTGGATCACATGATATAAAATATGGGATAACTTCAAAAAAAAATTAAAAATACCAAGTCTGTCATTTCTATTAAGGCATTAATACTGTTGGTTTTGATTTTATGAAGTTTTTGGTTTTCGTTATTTTGGGAGCAGTCATAAATGTTGCCCATGTTTTATAAAATGAGATTAAAAAATAAGGATAAAATCTATTTCACCTTTTACATAGAATAAAATATTCCTATATTTTTTCTCAAAATACAAATAATTGTTCATGCTTTTTTTTTTTTTTTTCTTATGTTATATGAGATAATATGATTTAATCCAATTATTTTTTTATCTTAACCCCCTTGTTCCAATGCCAACCTCTCTGGAGTTTGTCTGTAGTCTTTAAAATGACTAAACCCCCCAACACTCTCTTCATCCCCTCACCCGTCCGATGCTCATCTCCCCACTCGATCTCTCCAGTGAAGCCCACGACCGCTCTCGCTCTTCCTCCACCCATCAAGCGCTCCCCTTACCGGACGCAAATCAAAAGCTCGCCGATTGCATGGATCGTCTCCACCACGACCGCCCGCTACTGCTCCCGATTGGCTTCATCAATCGAATTGTGGTCAACCTCCTGAATCAAATCCTCCGCCTTCTCTTCTTCACCTTCGCCTTCTTTCACTTCTACAACCCCTCTTTAGTGATGTTTTTGAAACCAGGCCCCGCTGAAGCAAAACCGTCCAAGTCTTTTCGAATTGTTTTATTTGTCTTCACTGTCCCAATCGAGCACATCCTCCAAAAGGCCATCGCAGAATCCGATGCCGACCCATCTAAAATTTCCTCGTCTTCCGTCTCTGATTTGTCGAACTCATCGAAAAATTACTTGGGTCTCTTCTTCCTCTTCGCGGACCGACACGGGCCTCCAATAAAACCCGGGCAAGTCGGGGTCTTAGTCCTGCATGAATACCCCACAACCGGAGCACATGAAGTGGGCATCTCTGCCTTCGCTGAAGATGATTTTCATGGTTCTCTGTATTTTCAACTGAACTAGGCTCGCTTTGTCAGAGCAAGAAAGAGGGGTTTTTGAAACTTAGGTGGTGGGTTTAGTTTGGATGTGGGATCAGCAAAATTGGAGGTGGGGTTAGACGCACCTTTATCGCAATCTATATAAGGGGCATGCTTGTAGATCTGAGGGGTTCAAATAAAGGCACCTGAAATGAAGATATCTTTAACAGGTCGTGTAGATATGCAGTTCATGAAGTTGCATCTATATCAGTATGACCCTCCAATATATATGCTCCTCCAATTTAAATGAATTTATTTGCACACCCCAACTTGTGAAACAAACTTCTTCTTGCAGGAGCACATCCTCTTCTTCGGTATGCCACTTCTTATTGGTTCGTTACTCCTTTTTCATCAACTGACAGCCTCCCCCTCTTTCTGTCACACATGCACTGACAAAATATGAGTTTAAATTGTTGACATGTGACAGATTGGAGATAAATTTGGGTCTCATGGTTGATTTTTTTCATAAAGAATATGGGGACATGCAAATTTAGAGGTGTGTAAATCAAGCAAATTTAAATGAATTTTAGGTTATCATATCTATTTAAAGTGTGTGCAAACATATTCAAGATGCAAATAAGGGCACCATTATATCCATGAATGTGAATTTGTAGTTTAACATTTTGAATTTCTTGATATATATATATGTGTGGCCGATGGGGTGCGGTCGTGCGACCGTGCACCCCATCGTGCGCCCAACTCGTGAACCATGTGATCGCTGCTCTTGAGATCGCACAATCTGCGTTTTTTTTTAAAAAACAAGAACAACCTGGTGAGAGGGTCTTCTCGTTCTCGGTTGTTTTTCAGTCCCATCGAAAACTCTCTTCTCTCTCCTCTTTCAGTTTCTTTGTTTTTCTCACCCACCCCAAAAGCTTCATCTCCTCCTAAAAACTCTCTTCTCTCTCTCTTCCCTTTCATTTTCTTTGTTTTTTCACCCACCCAAAAAAAAAACACCAACTTCTCTTGAAACACTAACTCTTCCTGAAAACTCTCTCTTTGTGATGCCCAGCCCGTTAAGGGGGAGGCCCAACAGTTCCAAGAGGCCCATGAATTGGGTGATAGTGAGGGTTTGGTGTTTGGTCCCACATCGCATAATGGGAGGACATAGTTTGTGCTTATATGTGAGCACAACTCTTACACATCAAGACGCGTTTAAAGCTGTGAGCTCATTTAGGGGCAAAGCGGACAATTTCTTGATGTGTAAGCCTAGGGTGTTACAATTAGTATCAGAGCCTGTGCATTTCGGTGGGTGAGATATTTCGAGTGATGTGGCATTTCGCTTCGCGCTTCCCAATAAAGGTGAAAAAAGTGGGTGTGAGAGGGTGAGCCTAACCCAAACCTTACCATCCCCTTTGCCCCCCTTAAGATGACCCCTAAACACTATTTGGGAGTGCAAACCCCCCCCCCTCTCTCTCCCTCTCTCTCTCCATCCAAAAATGCCTCTCATTCTCTCTTTTTGCTCCCCCTCTCTTGTGTTTTTGGTGGAGAAGAAGAGGAAAGAGAAGGAGAACATGAAGGAGAAGGTGGAGGAGCAAGAAGAGGAAGTGATCAAGGTTAGTGTGTGCATGTGTTGATGTAATCTTCCCCCTCTCCTCCTCCCTTAGCCTCTAAGGTTTCCCCTGATTTTTCCCCTCCCTTTTGGTCCAACCATGAAGAAGAAAAGCAAAGGAGGTGGTGGTAGGTATGTATGTTTTTAAGAGTATAATAAGAAGAAAAACATATTTGGTTTATCTATGTTCATAATGAGTAGAACTTATGAACTTAGCGATGAATTTAAAAGGAGAATCTGCATGACATTATTGAGGGCATGTAATGCATATTTTTCAAGAAATAATGGATAGATTCTGCCATGAAGGAATAATGGTAGAAGAGGTGATGAATTTTGTTCTAAATGCATGAAGGCATGATTTATTAAAATCACAAATGCTATCGTACAGCTATTAGGCAATGAAATAAGCACATGAAGAAACAGAAACTCTGATCTAAGCGTAATAGGTTTACAAACAGTTTTTTTTTTTAATACTATGCTATAGAAAATACATAAACAAATGCATTCTTAAAACAAATCTATAAAAGAATATAACACATGGGTATATTTAATTATGTAGCATAGAGTAAAAAAAAAAAAAACTCATTTTTCTTTATAAAAAAAAAATCATAAAATTGTCTACCATGTTGTATACAAAATGTAAGATAAAATCATGATGATTTGAGCATCATGAACTCACCAAAATACAAACCTCTTTAGCGAATTAGACAAGAGCTTTGTCGTGCTGATAACGTGTTGTAAACTAAACAAAATTTATAAACATAAGTACATAAACATATAGAGAAGAGAAGTAGAGAGAGCTATTTTATTCTTCTATGTTGGTTGTGGAATACATGAGAAACCCTTTTATATATAGGGTGCATGGAGAAATCCCAAAGGTAAGGAGTTACAAGTCTATAGAGGTGAGGGGGTAGATAGTGGGGTGATTAAATGAGAGGGGTTATGGAGTTGAAGAGTGGAGGAGGTTATGACTTGGAGAAGTGGTGGTTATCCACTATATTCACAACATCTATATCTATATCTATATCTATCTATCTATCTACTACTTATAAAAGCACCGATCTTGAAAAAACATTTATATGACAATATTACCCTTTCCAAACAATGAAATTCCATCCTCATCCATAAGCACCCCTTCATCTCCTGCGTCTCTTCCCTTTTATTCTTCTAACTACCCAATTTTCCCCAAATGCCCAGATACTCTCTCTGTATTCAATTTATTTCTTGACAATTAGTTAATGTTGTTCAATTACGCGGAGTCGTCGATTATGAAGAATCATTGATTTGGTTTTTTTTTTTTTTAATGAAACCTTACAAAATGAAAAAAATCAGTGTTTCTTCACCTTCTCTGCTTAAGTTGAAAACCCTAACAATGTCTAGACACAGAGATGACGGAAGGGATGTCGGAGAGGAGGCGCACGGTGGGAGTAGTAGAGGCGGATGAGCTTTCAGCGGAGGAGGTAGAGGTCCAGATGCTCGTCGAGGTCTCCACGACCACCTGTCAATGCCCAACGCCGAGGACCACTTCGACAGCCTCTCAGACTTTTTCCTCACTTGTCTTCAACATGGTCGCCGACGATAAGTGCCCCATAGTCTTTGCCGCTTCCATTCCCTCCCCTCCCTCACCGATGATCTCCTTTTTGGCGTCACTGACTCCTCCTTCAACCCTTACAACCCATAGATCTATGGTTTCCTTCGCCTATATTGTATATTTTTAATTTGATAATATTGATTTCTCTATACTTTTGGTTCATCATTAGATTTATGAAGTATTCTTGTGATTTAAAATTAGGGTTTTATGTGATCCTTGTATGTTTTGATAAACCTAGATTTTTAATTGGTTTTCCCTGCACACGATTGATCTTTGATATATATTCCTTGCTGATTTACATTGTTTTACACGACTGACATATGACTTTTCAATGATATAATTAGATCTATACGTTATATTGATTTCCTTTTTAGATCCCTTGTGTAAACTATACTTTCACCTATATATCATTTTTTTTTTATGAAATCCTATCAAACAAATAAGCTCTTTACCTCTATCAATTATATATAGATAGGATCTAGTTTACGAACGTTTTTTTTTTTTAGTTGAACATATCATATATGTGTATAAATGATAAAGAGTGATTTGTTTAAAAAAAAAGGATTATTGCTTTCTACTTCTGGACAGCCCTCATAGGGGCCGTCGGTTTTGTATAATGGACGGGCCCCTATAAGGGGCGTTGATCTGGTTCTGGACGGCCCCATTGAGGGTCGTCGGTTTCTGAGAATTTGGTACCACCAGGTCCCGTGTCGTTTATGCACTTTGTGATTTGAGTTGTACTATTTCAGGACTGGTTATGTTGCTATAGAATTACTGGCTTGGTTTGCATGTCATTGGACCGAAGGTGAGTGGGCCTAGTCTCTTATGTAGCTTTCGAAATTATCTATATCGTATATCATATCCGCATCATGTCTAGTTTACGGATACAATTGTTATTTTGTGTATGGAGTACTTGAACATGCCATATCATATAGGTTGACATTTTATTATGTATCACATGTGTTGGAATTATGAGATTTATGAAACTATCGCATTCATATATTCTTGAAATAAAATAAGCGGTTTGATCATGCATGCATCATATCGCCTAGGTAGCTCAATCTAGGTGATTGCGGTCCAAAATGGACCCAATTCTAAGTGACTACGTCTAGGAGACTATGTCTAAGTGACTATTGTATAGGTAACATGATTTCCAAAACGAAATCCTTGTGGCTTTGTACTGTGGGAGACAGATATGCATGTCCATTGCATACATATGCATCATATGGTTTGAGAAGATTCTTTATAAGATTATGCATACTTCAAAAGTAATTTCTATTAAGCTATTGTATATTTGGGATAGCATTTTAAGACTTAGGTGGTGTTTGGCAGCGGCGGAAAGCGGATTTTAAGTACTGATTAATAAGTGCAGAAAGAGGTTATGATGATAATCTTTAAGAGTTCAGGAAAAAAAAGCGTTTGGTTCAGTGGAAAATATTAAGCAGTATTTTAGATAAGTGTGTTTGGCTAACCACTTGACATATGTGCTTATTGGAAGGGTATTTTGGTCCATTTTATAAGTGCTGAATGTTATTTTGATGTTTGGTTGAAATGAAAAAAACATGTTTTTTTGGAGATACTAAAGATTATTCTTTTTTAACATGTTAAAAATACATCAACTACTAATACCCTTTGAAGAGCCAAAACAATATAGAGCATGGATACCCACATGTTGAAAAACAATAGATTGTTTGTTTAATCCGTTGAAAACTCTGATATTTATATATTTCCACCTATCTCATAGGATTGCAAAGACTCCTCAAATGGACTGCAAACACATCCAAATGCCATCATTAAAATTAAAAAAAAGGACATCAAAAATTCTTGATGGGCCTCTTTTGTAAGAGTTTGACAGTTACATAAATTCTACAAAACTGAAAACATAGAAATGTTTCATTTTAACATAAAAAGTCCACATAGACAAGTAATAGTCAATCTAATAATTTCATTGGTCTGACATAATAAGCAGTACTGTTCGGATTTCAACACTCCCACAATGAGGTTTTCTCAAATTTGTTACAAAAGTGACTGCTCCATAGAGATGTTTATAATGTTACAGACATGTGTGGGCTAATAGAACTTCTACATTTACTTGATAGCTAGGATTAAAAGCAAAACAAAGATAACAAACACCAACAACATTATACAAAAGCATGCACAACATCCGAAAATCATTAAACCCGTTGGCCGTGGTCCTGCATTGTCCTTCTCCACCTTCCTAAGGATTTAGGATTGGTTATCTTGAAACTCTCTTATCCTAGGCAATGTATCTGCCCACATGACAGAGGCACGGTGGTCCTGCATCCAACCAAATATACAAATCAATATGGAAACACAAAAAAAATACATATATATCTATCAATGAAGACCAGTGCACTTATTAGAACACGTACCAATCTCGCAGGGCACCTAAAGAACCACCGCCCATAGTTTTTATCTGTCTGTGCCATATGAAGGGTCATTGGTCCTCGGCCACAAGCACAATGAATCTCAGAATGAGTGTTCTTCATGCTGTCAAAAATATTTCTGCGTCATACATATAGCATTATAATGTACATACATAGCTAGGAATACAACAAACAGTGCATCAACGCCTAGACACTAGCTGACTGGCAATCTCATCCCGCACTCAATTCATTTCTATTTGATCGTTCTCAGGTCGGACTTGTGGGAACAGCTGCTCAGTAGAACGATCCTCATCAACTGTGGTACTCTGAAACTGCTCGAACAGGGAATCATGTAGCTTTTTCTTTCTGATAAAATTGTGAATAGCCATAGTTGCGGGAACTATCCGTACTTGGACATCAAATGGATAAGATGTCATTCTCTTCAAAATGGGGAAGTGCGCCTTCCACACACCAAATGAGCGTTCAATCACGTTGCGCAACGATGAGTGCAACTGATTGAACACCTCCTCTTTGTTTTGAGGTGTTGCACGCCCCCTATAATCTCCCAACCAATACCTGACGTTCAGGTAAGGTGCAAGAAATCCCCTTTTATTTGTATATCCAGCATCAACTAGATAATATTTCCTTGGGGGGGGCAATGGGAACAATTTGGCAGGGTCTCTAATGGTCTCCGACAGGATGCGCGAATCATGGGCAGTTCCTTCCCACCCTGCCATGACATAAGTAAATAGCACGTCAAAAGAGCACACGGCAAGCACATTTTGCATGCAATCCCCCTTTCGACCCCTGTATGGAACTTGGTTATCCCGATATATGATTGCATGCACCAGAGTTCCATCCAGCGCGCCGATGCAATCCGATACAAACATGTTACTAACCCAAATGAGTTCCCCTTCACTAATGTAATTAGGAGGTTTAAAATAACAACGAAAATTATTGCCACAATGAAACGAAGTTTCCCGTACCTTGAATGCGGGGTAAAATCTTGAACTATTCCTAATTTGGTCGGGTGTGTGAGACAAATCGGGTGGAGAGATATTTCGTTCGCTCAGTTTCAAACAAGCCTTTAGGACCTTTCTAAAGTATCAGGATATGGTCTCCCCGAAGAGTTGGAAGTGGTCCTGGCAAACTCTGTTCCTCGCGTTATGTCCAACAATTAGTAGGAAGATACCCAGTTGTTCTTCAACATACACGTTATTTGTGTCTTTCAACCATCCTTCATCTCGGAATTCTTTAACCAATGCCTTGAACACTGCCTGTTCCATGCGAAATAAATCTTGACACGGGCGTGGGTGTCCATGAAGTATCGAATTCATATATTCAGCCCCACTCAAACTAGAATCATGAACTACTCTTCGTGTCCAATCTTGATCTAGTTGATCATGTATGAAATATATCACCATAATAACTAGGATCTCATGTTCTGGACCCATTCCTAAAACACACATAAACAAAAACAGAGTACTAGAATCCATTAGATTTTTCATTAAAATAACATAATTGCCCTTCTTGAACCAAAGTCAAACTCATAATCGTCCCTACATGAAAAAGTGGACTTCTTCCCTATATGAACAGTCACAATCATTTCTCCACATGTCTAGCTAAACATAATCATCCATACATGAAGCTAAACATAAACATAAACATCCATACATTAACCTAAACATAAATGCCAACATAATCATCCATACATTAAGCTAAACATAAACTTAAACATCCATACATTAACCTAAACATAAATGCCAACATAGTCATCCATACATGAAGCTAAACATAAACATAATCCTCCATACATTAACCTAAACATAAATGAAAACATAATCATCCACACATTATCAAAGTACCAGACATACACATACATGAAACAACACATAGAGACACCTATTTATTGAACACTGAATGCAGTAATGCAATCCTCGCACTGGGTCTGTTCTCCAGCATCCAAATCCTACGCTGCTCATCAACCAAAAAGAAGCAAAGAGCGAGCACATAGAGCTCACCATCTGGGTCAATCTCAAGCATCTGTTGGAGTGACACAAAACATTCTTCGGTTGTGGGTGGGGGTGGTACATAGTGAGCATGCGCACCATGAGCGTGCGCGCTTGCCTGGCTGGTAGCGGAGGCTGCAATCCGATCAAGCACTCCATCAATCTTCTCCACAAAGTCCTGAGAAACTGAAGACCTCTTCGACCTGGGCTGACAATGGCATTTGCGTCTCATTGAGGATATGGGTTCATTCAAATTGTCCTCAGACTCAATGGGAACAGGGTCAGGCATTGGGGTTTCTGAAATACTCGAGGAGGATGCTGTGGGGAAGGGCGTCTGGGATGTGGAAGCAATGTTTCTCATGTCATCAAGAAGGGAGTCCCTAGTGGCCGAAGTGAATTGGTGCTCTCCTATGCCCGTGACCCCCCCCCCCCCCCACCCAAATAGTTGTTCCATCTCATCAACATGAGGAAGGGGTTTGTATCTGAACTGTTTCACTTTAGGATTTGCCTATACACCCAAAAAAATTGCATTTATTATGTATTTCCCAAGCATTGGCAAACCTATCAATAAATAACGATTACCTTAATTTGCTCATCCCATCTCTCCTGGTCCATCTGCACTGTTTGTCCAGGGGCAACCTCTCCTATGCCGGTTAGGGAAATCAATTTCTTCCAGGCATTCCATTGTTTCCTCAGCATGTCCCAATAATTCTTGAATTGCCTCTTATCGTAATTTGTCATATTTTTGTTATTAAACTCTTCCCTCACCTTCTTCCATGCCGATGTTTTTAAGTTTGAACCAGACCAACCCCCTAATTTGACTTGTTCTAAGCATAAGTCAATGAACAGCTTTTTCATTTCTGGGCTCCATGCAGCCCTACCAGTCCTTCCATCCATGTTCTACATTCCAAAAAAAAAATGGTGAGAGTTTCAAACCAATATGCAACTTCATCAACATGTCGGGTCTTCCTAAATTGGTAAGTGGTGGATAGTCTTCCTAAACCGTTCTCCTAGTGTAATTAAACCCTAAACATACACCACAGCTTAAGGCAGTAAGTCAAAGTGACACTTCCTACACATTTATTGCTCCTACAAGAACTGTACATTTCATATAAAGACCACATTATACACATAAACAAACAGTGCATCTTCTTCCACATAACAAGATTTTTACATGCTATTCTTTCATTTATATTTTTACATACTGAACTGTTACATACTATTTTTACAAGATTTTTACAAACTACAGAGTTTTGAAACAGAACTACATTATGTGTCTGTTCATAACCAACATGAGTTTAATAAATCACATTGGTTTTTTAGTCTTTTTTCGCCTACCACACCGCAGACAGAACCTTCTTCACAAGCTTTCCAGGTTCCTATATCAATTGAACTGTTTTGATTTCCCAAACCTACAAATCAAAACATCATCAAACGCCCACATGAGGCCATGTGTGATGACTCAAAAGAAATAGCTGCCCACCATAGATTCAGAACAAGCAGATTCAAACATTTTAAGAGGAAACCCAGTTCAAATATAGTATTTTATGATTAAAACAAAAAATTTAGCACAAATGAAGATGATCTTTGAAATATAATGAAACACAATGAAAACACAGAGAAGGATGAGTGAAAACATGACAAAATTTAGAAGGAGACATCCAAAGTAAAGAAAGGTAACAATGGAATAATACTATGTCAAAAACAAAGGATGGATTCACTCACAAGGAGCCATTCATAAGAAGAAAAAGAAGACCATTTGTCAAGCAATAGTAAATCATCATTTCAGGCTTACCCAAAAAGATAGTCTAACAGAGAAGCACATTAGCAAAATCAAACCCAAAAATGAGAGAGAGGGAAAACTATAAGAAAATTAAAAATAAAAAAAAACAAAGTGATCCAGATATCAGATAAGGAAAATTAGTTAAGGATCCACTCAAGAAACAAAAGAATTGAAACACATAGATTCATGTTTGCCCTCATAAAAATTTAAAAAACCCATATAAAAAATCAGAAACCCATCTAACAAGTTCAACTTCCCAAATCAAAAAATCCTGAAAAGATTCCATTGAGTCCCTCCGAAAACAAAGAAACCCATCCCTCAATTTGGAAAAGAAAAAAGGACAAAAAATAAAAACAACAAAAACCCAGATGAAAAAATCAATCAAAACACAAAACCCATAATTCCTTTCATCCAAATCCCCTTCCCAACCAACACCCACAAAATACATGCATTACTTTGTTTGTGAAACTCTTGTAAAATTGTACTAATTATATAAAACTACACTTGTCCTTACATATAACAAATCACTAACAAACAGTTTATGAACATTAAAATGTCAATCAACAATCAATGTCTTCATGATGATGATATCTTTACAACAAACTAATATCACCTACCTATCTCAATTCAATAGCAGATTGGCCATGACTTTGTTTCATTTAATAGAATCATGTAAACTTTCATCTCCTCTAAATTTTCATTTAATAGAATCATCTAAACTTTCATCTCCTCTAACCTTTCATTTAATTCTCACAATACAATCTTGTATAAAAGCAATAACGAACAGTCACAAAAATAAACAGTGCCATAACTCAGTTGATTTTTTTGAATAGATGCATTGGGTTCATTCATACATTGAAGTGTTGAAAATGTCATAACTATGATGATATATGAAGCCTATACATGCTACACAATAATATAATAAACATGTATGATCAAGCACCTGAAAATTGTGTAGAGGTAGGGTGGCTGGTCAAGCCTAGCTCAAGCCGGACTACCCAGGTCACTAGGAGCATCTAATCCAACTTCTCCCAACATTGAAAAACAGCAAAAACAAGCAATCTGATAAGAGTCAATTCGGCATGCATTTCACTAACCTCAAACAATTCCTTGATCTACCTCACAATCCAAATTCCCTATGATTTCAACAACGTGAGGTCCCATAATTTCATATTGCCAAATATAGTTGTGTATACTGATGGGATAATGTTTGTAGCCAATCATGGAACATACATAACAGCTCACTTGCATTGTAGTTCAATTTTGAGCCACAAGAAAACAGACTGACATAGTTTTAAAACCAGTTCATTGAATTATTATGTGTTGTGCTCCCTATAGGCAACAAGTACTAGATCCAAACCTCACATCAATACCCAGAAAAGGCTTACATCTACCAGTCCTGAGTCATGCTTATTTGAGACCCACAAGTCCTGCAGGGATTGATTATTGTTTAAATTTTCATTTCATTTCCAAGAAGGTTCTTTAATTCATTAAGCCATGATTGGCATCAAACCTCAACCAATTTCTATTTCCAGTTGGACATATAACAAGCTAAGCTTCTTCCATTGTGACCAAGATACATTAAAAAATTAGTCACCATTTTAAATTTTATAGCAAAATATACCAATCTTGTGGAGCACATTACAAAAGTATAAAAACCATATAACCAAGCAAACATAAATTTAACTTCAATTCCTTCAAAAACAAGATCGGGAACAAGGTAAACGCCCAAAAAAAAAAAAAACCCATCTCACACAGAAAAGAGCAACTAGGAGCTACCCCTGATCCTATTCCAATATATCCCAACCTCTCCATTGGGTACAGCAGATTAAAGAAAGCTTTAAACTCAACTAAAAATCAAATTTTTTTTTGCTCACAGTGCATTTATTTCTAATCCGATTAAAGCAATATTGTATAAAAGCGCCAACAAACAGTCACAACAATAACCAGTGCCATAAATTTTTTCTTTTTTGGAATAGATGCATTGGGTTCATTCATAGTTTGAATTGTTGAAAATATCATAACTATGATGATATACCAAGCCTATACATGCAACACAATAAAGCAATAAACCCATATGATCAAGCACTTTATAATTATGTAGAGGTAGGGTGGCTGGTCAAGCCTAGCACCTCCTCTTCTGCACAGCACACAGAAAAGAACAACTAGGATCTACCCCTAACCCTATTCCAAAACTGATCAACCTCTCCATTGGGTACAACAATTTTAAGAAAGCTTTAAACTCAACTAAACATCAATTTTTTTTGCTAACAGTGCATTTAATTCTAATCCTATTAAAGCATATAATGTAAAAATCACACCCAAAAAAGCTATCAATCTACCGAGCATATCACATCAAAAAATCAAGTTCACACCCAAAAAAGCAATCAATCATCACACTCCAAAATCTAATCTACCCAGAACAGAAGGAAAAACTCACACACCTCCCATAGTTCCTTATAGATTCATTTCCACAAAACCCTAAACAGATTTTCATAGCACAGATCTGAAGAAATACATGAAGGGAGGATATTTGGAGGGTTTTACCTAGATTGTTGGCTGGAGATAAGATCCAAATAGGCTATGAAGCAGATCAGAGTGTTGGACGGTTTGTTGGAGACGATGAGAGGGACATCGGATTGTATCCTCCCTATTCGTGAGGATTCGGCAGATCAGTCGACGAACACCATGCTCTTCTCGAAGGACATTTGTGATCCCGGCCGTTTAGTCATCCGTGGTTTAGGTTTTTGGCGAAGGGAGCACCATAGCTCGAACGGGATCTCGTATTAGGGCTCCTCTGTCACTGCCGTTTTTGGTTCAAAGAGCAGAAAAAGGAGAGAGAAAGCACCCTTCACTTGGGTAAGGGTTTAAATACCCTATGTAAAAACTACAAATTAACAGGGGCACTCTCGTCTTTTCACAGGTGGACCAATGTGCTAAATGAGTTTGCCGAGTATTTCATCTACCTTAGTTGGCCTTAAGTTTTTTGGTGAAAAATGTCTGAATGAGGGTAATAATCACTGTTTATTTGAGGCCCAACCAAACGCACTTAAGCTGGATTTTTCAGCTTTAAGTCTAATAATCATTGATTATCAGTGCTGCAAAACACCACCTTATTATTTATGCAATTGTTTCTTATGACATCTTTATTAAACTTCTTACTTTAAAGTATATTATTATTAGGACACTTGTTTCTATTCACTGAGCGTGAGATAACTCATCCCCCTCTTTTTCCCATGCAGACTAGCAGTTGGTGGTTGTTGTTCCTGTTGAGGCATTGGAGGTCGAAACTCGTGTGATCTATATTCCGTTGCATCGTAGGTGTTTAAAATAAGCATTTCCTTTGGCGTGTAGTTCCTTAGTCCTTTCAGTAAAAATCAATGGTTATTTGTGTTTAAAATTATTATGTGTGTATTTCATCCACGTTTAAGATGGATTATCTTTAGATCCTGGTTATGTTTATGATTGGGATGATCGAATAAAATATTAGATGTTTCTAGAGAGAAAAAAGAGGGGGGCTTGAATTAGAAGCTCTGTTTATATATTGAGGATTTAATGTAGCGAACCAAATTCAACGCTTCAAATTGGAGTATTGAGTTTGGGGGCGTTACAACACTTGAGTGAATATATGGTATATAATCAATGCTTTAGGCCCCGTTTGGATAGAAAATTAAGTTATTCTAGGTTTATGACTATTTTAATATAAATAAAGATAAATGATTTCTTTTTTTTTGTTATGTTTTGAATGATTCCCATTGGGAAACGTAATAATAAAGTTTTTGTTGTTTGGATAAAACGTGAATAAAGTGTAAGTAAATATTTATAAAATATGAAAAAATGATTACAATTGATTTATAAGAGGTAAAAACAATTGATTTAACTGTGTGCTCACATATTCTTTAGTTTGAATAAATTGAAATAACTTAATTGCAGGGGTTAGCTGGAATCCATATACCAGTTAATCTTGACATACAGATGCTCATTTATTTCAGCCTTCCAAACACCCATTTAAGGCTATTTCGACTAATTCTCACTTATTCTAGGCCCTATTCTCAAATCAAATGGGGGCTTAATGACTACGTGTGCTAGAGTCATTGAAGAAAATTATAACCAAACCCTACTTTTAACCTATAACCTGAGTTAAGATTGCGTGGATGACTCCATTCGTACCGCAAAAAATTGAAAAAAGTACCCTCTAAATATAGGAAAATGTTGGACTCAATTTTTTTTTAAAACAATTAAACTAAGACCAAACATGTGTCCTGGTGCCATTTTAAGCCACTCACGAAAATTTCATCGAATTCCAGTAACGTCTTAGAATATCACAGTTCCGCTGCGTATCCGGGTTTTGACCGAGCGAGAAGTCATTGGGAGAGTTGACTCGGTCAAAGTGGGCCCATGACTTGGTCAACCATTTTTGTTTTTTTGTGTGGTTGGGTTGACCCAAGTCAAAACCAACTTAACTCACCTAATCTAGTCCTTAAGCCTAATTAATCTTGATTAACCCTAATTAAGAGAGGTTTGACTTATTTAAGTGGGTAGCAAAAGTTGCCTAGCACTATTCATCATCTTCTTCCTTGGAATTTCTCTCTCCCCCTCTCTCTTTTTCTTAGTTTTGAGCCACCTAGAGGGCTTGGAACTTAAAACTTAAAACTCAAAACATAGAAAGGTTAGATCCGGTCCCGATCTACACCCCGGTGTTTTCGGATTCGAATTCCGAGGTGTTTAGCCCCTTCTCCCCCTCTCTTTTCTCCCCTGATTTGAGCCATTTCGAGGGCTAAGGAAGAGCTTGGCGGTGGAGGTCTTTGGGGAGGTGTTTCGGTGCGCGGAGAGCAACCGAACTTCCCTTCCTTCCCTTGGTAAGCTCTTTTTCCTTCTTTTTTTGGCTTAGATGCTTGTTAGGAGGGTGGTTTTGAGGTTGGGTGGTGGTCGGCGGCTGTGGGTGGCTATTGGTGGTGGTTGGGAGGCGGTTGGAGGCCATTGGTGGCCGGAGAGAGGAGGTTGGGTTGCTCGGGCAGGGTGGTTGGCTGTCCCGGGTAGGATGGCAGCGGGCGCAGCAGGCAGCGCATCAGGTGGCCGGGCGCGCGAGCGCGTGCGCGCGGGCGTGCGCTCGGGTGGTGCAGGGGGCGTGCTGGGCGCGCTGGGTAGGCTGGCAGCGCTGGCATGTAGGAGGCAGGCAGGCGGGCAGTGCTCGGGCAGCAGGCGAGCGGTGCTCGGGCCACTCGACGATGCGCGCAGGCTGGCAGCGCGGGCAAGCAGCGCGGGCAGGCTGGCAGGCACGCTGGGCGCGCGTTGCCGAGCGTGCGCGTGGGCGTTGGGTGAGGGTCCCGGGTGCTGGGCGTTGGGCGCTGGGTCGCGGATGCTGAGCGCTGGTTGTGGGCGATGGGGCGCTGCGAGGAGGGCGCCGTGCAGGGCCGTGCGGGCAGAGCACTGCGCAGAGGCGCAGGCGCGCTATGCGCGCGCGGCGAGTCGATGGAGTGCTAGGCGAGCGGATGGTGCACGCGGGGTGCGCGCGGAGCGAGGCGAGGGCGCGGTCAGGCGAGCGGTGGTGCGCGCGGGGCGAGGAGCTGGGCGCAGGGCGTGCGGTGTGCGCGCGGGCTGTTGCGCTGGGGCGTAGTGAGCGAGCGGTGCACCCGGGAAGCTCGCCGGCGTGTCCGGGCGTGCAGGCTGGGTTCGGCAGGGCGCCTTGGCGCGCGGGCAGGGGCTTGGCTATGCGCCCGGGGCGGGTGGCCATGCGTGCGGCTGCCCGGGGGTTCGGGAGTGAGTCGGGATGCTCGGACACACGTGCGTACGGGCCGTATGTACGTTTGTCCGAGTGTTGTGTATTTTAGTGTATTTTGTTGCATTTGTGTATTATACTCACCATATTAAATACCTCTCTTGCTGATCTTGACGGACGGTCGCGCGACGACCCAGATACTGGTGAGTGGGACGATCCAATCCAATAGGGAGGCGTTACATGCACTTGGGCGTGTACCGTCCTCCCCTGGGGCACCATAGTAAATATTAACCTGTTTAATATGAAAATTATGTAAGCATGATAATCTGTAGTATGCATGCCACCCTAGATTTGTATGCTAGGAACTTATACCCTTAGGACCCGTATAAGAACCATGCACCCTGTTATCATGTTTCCATGCTAGGAAAGCCCCGATCGATGCATGTTCCCATTTAGTTTAATTCATTTAAATAAAATGTGAGCATGTGATTATTAGCTTGTCTTAGTGAATATTATAGGGGAGGGGCCTCGCGAGGACAGTGGTGAGACCCGGGCTTGGGTACTCCGTGTTCCTTGTTTGGTTGTCGGGATGTCCTATATCGGGACCTCACGCTGCCCTCCCAAGGATTCTTTCCCCGTTAATATTCCAATCTCTTTATTATTATAACGCATGTTTCCCCGCATCCTGGTTATGCGCCCTATTGGAATTCTGAAGAATTCAAGGCATTATTGTCGTAGAGATGTGTGGTCGGCGGATCCAAATGGATCATATGCGTATGGTTAGGCTGTTCTGTTTCCCTTTATTGGATCCGTGTAGAGACTGCCCCAGCATTAGAAAGGCCGTCCCTTCCGAGGGCTCCCATCAGTAGGCGCCTCCCGATATTTGTGACGGACTGTGCTGAAGTGTGGGTGAAGGCCAAGCGGCCTACGGAGTGGAGAGACTATCGGTGGACCAAGGGTGACCAACAGCCTAGTCAGTCCCAATATCCTATGTCACCCATAGAGGGGTGAGGGTGAGGGTGTGGTGGGTTGGCGATGTAGCGACCCACTGGATTGTTAGTCCCAATATCCTATGTCACCTATTGAGGGTGAGGGTGAGGGTGTATGATTGTGTATGGATGATTATCAGGCTAATAAGTCCCAATATCCTATGTCACCTATTGAGGGGTGAGGGTGAGGGTGAGGGTGTAGTGGGTTGGCGATAGCGACCCACTGGCCTGTATAGCTGTTGCCATTTTGTGGCTTTTAATAATGAGATTGTGGATTAATAATATCTGGTTGTGGTTAATATATATATTGTGATGTATGGGTTGTGCTGTTCACTGAGAGTGTGGCTCACCCCTCGCATAATATTTTCTCTAGTGTCATCTGAGTCGGATCTGGAGGAGGAGCTCCCCGAGGGACTTCATCAGTAGCGGAGTAGCGCCACGTCCCGCGAGTATCAGAGGCTATCAGCATCCCTTGTGATTGTATGTATTTATTCTGTGCTTGGGCACGCGTCTATGTATTGTATTTGGATGTCTTTGTATATATTGGCTCTCACAGGACAGTTGATTATGTATCGAGTCTGTAATATGTTTTGGATTACAGATTCAGTCTTTTAGCTTCCGCAATTGGTGTATATATCATGTCAGCCCTGCTTTTGTTGTTGTGTTGTCATTTTAGCTGTTGTGTGAGTATGTTATTGAACTCTTGTTACTGATATCATATATACACTTGCCGCGTCCCGGGATCGGCCGGCCCTGGGGCGTGACACTACGTGTGCTAGAGTCATTGAAGAAAATTATAACCAAACCCTACTTTTAACCTATAACCTGAGTTAAGATTGCATGGATGACTCCATTCGTACCGCAAAAAATTGAAAAAAGTACCCTCTAAATATAGGAAAATGTTGGACTCAATTTTTTTTTAAAACAATTAAACTAAGACCAAACATGTTTTTTTTTTTAATAGTAAACATCATCTAATAAAGTATATACTTTGATAAAGAGTGTATATCTCTCAATTTCAAATTGAATGAATCCATTTTTAGTAAGTGTAAGAAAATATTTAATAAGGTATATACAACGTCTAACGAAATATATGTTTCACTGGATTTCTAACAAGACATATAAGACTATCCTTTGGACCAAGAAAAAAACTGAGTATAATAACACTTATAGCGTCTACCAGCTTTCAACATTTTCCTCAAGTTTGAAAAGCAGGAATTCTTACAATCAATTTTGTAAATCTCACACGGTACGTTTGAAAATTATTTTTTTAAGTAGTAATAAGCTAATGAATTTTACGTATTTTTACAAAAAAAAAACAGAAAGATAAAGTGTATAATTAAATAAATTGAATGTATACATTATTATGTTTTTCATAATAGAATATAGGGTTTTTTATTTTTTAGTCCCTGTAAACTATATGATTTAATGATCGATCACTCACTTCTTCATATTTCAGTTTTAGTCTCTAGATTTAAAAGGCATGTTTCTTATTAGTCCCTGAGAGGGGCCTATTACTAAATTATTTGGTTTTGTTTTTAGTCCCTCGGAGGGACTAAAAGAAACATATCCTTTAAATTTAAGGATTTAAACTGAAATATAAAGAAGGATTGATCACTGAATTATATAGTTTATGGGAACTTAAAAATAAAAAACCCTAGAATATATATTGACAGGGTAGAATATTAACTGCATTAAGTGATTTCATATATTACATTTTGATGACTGAATCTGAATCGTGGAAGTGGTTGATTTAAATTGCCTATTTATCATCCCCACCGCAAAAAAAAAAGTCATAAATAAAGAATGCCCACCAAATCTGGGAAATGATTGGATGAAATTTATATGATCTGTCACTCAGGATTGATGCATGTTATGTGCAAATTTGGTCTTCTGAAACTCCAATTTGTTGAGAAACCTCTGCCACCATGTCACATGTATCAAGTCATGCCACATTTTAATAAGAGAGTTATTTAGGCATTTTGAGGTATCAGGTTGTACATATTCGGTTCAACTGAACTGAAGTTCCAATAGTCTCAAGTCATGATTCACAATTCCAGATTGAGTAAATGTCCACATATTTCAGTCTTCAAAAACTACTCGGAAGAATTCAGCAAATAATCTATCCAAAACTGTCAGTAAGTAAACCAAATAGGCCTAATTTTCATGTTATTATCTGGTATGAGAAGCTTTAGATACAGAGATATAATATTCTACTGCATGAGCATAACTTATCAAGACAATCACTCCTTACCGTGTGTACAGATATATGTATATACGTTCTTCTGGAATACTATATTTTCACATTATCGTATTATGGGGTCTGATTTTTCAGGCTATTTTATCCGGCCATGTGTCCTTACCACATATTCTAACTGCCAGTCAGATGGCAAAATGCACGTTCATCCAGAGCATAAATATTTGAACTTTCCCCAATCCAAAGAGGGAAGATATTGTCTATTGCAAGAGATTGTTTACTGTATTAACTTAAGAATCAGAGAGTTTATATATAGCATGAACCATTTTTTTTCCGCCAGAAAGACTAAGAAGATAGAAGCTGAACTACTCGACCATGGACCATACCTCCCACACAAAGATTGATCAAGTAGCGGATCATTCAACAGAGGAACTGATCGACACAGATTGAAGACGTGATGCCACATATCCGATATTCAGATTCTGTACCTGTTTGAACAATGTAGGCACTTGCATTTAAAAGATTGCATTTGAGATCTTCCTCAGAGGACTTGAAAAAACTGCCAATGGAACAGGATGCCATCAAACTCTGAGAATCAAAATGTTGTGAAGGTTATCATATCAACATCCATAAGAGGCCCCATAATTCCTCCAGAGACAACCAAATCAACAATAATTGATGGTTGTGTGAGATATAAATGATCTGTCACTCAGGATTGATGCATGTTATGTGCCAACTTTGGTCTTCTTGAACTCCAATTTGTTGAGAAACCTTTGCCACCATATCACATGCTTTTATTCGCATGAAGGAACCATTTTTGAGCTTGGAAAAGAAGAGTTCTATGGCCATATCGATTCACTATCTATCTCTTTTAGAACAGCACCCTCACTGCTGTAGCTACTCTTGGGGGTATACTGATCGAGTGGATCTTTCAACGCATCTTTGAAGCTAAATACTGTGGGGATGTGTTCCCCGTAGCGCTTCTCTGCTGAAGATTTCCAATTATTACAATCCACCACCAGCAGTAGTAGATCCAAGTAACTCAAAATAAGAGGCCATGCCAAGTTTCAAATCTTATTAGAGATTGTTGGGCATTTTGACGCATTGGGTTGTACAGATTCAGTTTGTTCACCAACTGAAGTTCTATATATTTCAGTCTTGGGTGACCCAAGTAGGCCTAATCAACATGCTGTAATCCTGTATCAAAAGCTGTAGATACAGAGATGATATTTTATTGCATGAGAATAACTTAGTGACATTCTTGCTTTACTCCAAAACAATCACTACTTACCATGCCCGGAGATATATGTATATACTTTCTTCTGAAATACTATGTTATGTATATCCATAATACACATTCAACTGCCTGAGTCAGACGAAGAAATGCACGCTCTTCCAAAGCATAAACATTGAACTTCCCCAAATCCAAAGAGGGGACGTGAAAACAAATCTCTCTCCCTTGTTGCTAATCTCCAAGGAATTGCTCACAATACTAACTTGAGCATCAAAGAGTATATTGTACAACAGAAAGACTAAGAAGATCTTTAGCTAAACTACTCGACCGTGGATAGTATCTCCCACTCGAGGAACCGATTGATACAGATTGAAGACCGGGTACCACATATCCAAAATTCTGAATCTGTAACTGTTTGAACAATGTAGGCACTTGCATTTAAAAAGGATAGCATTTTCAGATCTTCCTATTGTAGGACTAAAAAAAATCTGACAATGGGACAGCATGCCATCAAAGAAATCTGACTCAATGAAACCAAATTCTATAAAGCTAAAGGCAACCCAAATTCAACAATAATTAATGGTTGGTCAGGTCAATCTTCAATTCCCACACATACCCATCAATTATTCAACCAAAAAACACAAAACAAAATCATGCCATCACTTGCTCAATTGAAAATCTATAATCCAACACATAAAAGTTTTTTTAAAAAAAACACACCCACAGAAAAATGAAACACCTACAATCATATCTCAATCAAGCAGGACAGAAAGGCAATTCTTTAGACCTGTGACTTGGAATAGTGAAGTGCCTCAACCTCCCCTCCTGCTTCACCATATACCCCTCACAAAGCAATGCCTTGGTGAACTTATCCTCCACGGGCCGATCACAATCGTGCACGAAAACATCGGTCTCCCCCTCGCTTCTCATCCTCGCCATCATCCCCGCCGTGTATATCGCAGTCATCCTCCCTGGCGCCTCCTCCATGAACCCGGTGGGGGCGTCCACCATGATCAAGTCCCACTCCACCTCATACACCATGCCGGGCAACCCCTTCAATGCCAACCTACACTTAGACTCCCTCACATCCGACAACGCCGTGCATTCGCTTTGCTTACCCAATTCGAGTAGCTCATCAGCCTGTCGAACCTTCGTGTCGTAGGCAACATGGTAGGACTCCAGTTCAGGGAACTTCTTCTTGATTGTATCGATCCACGTCTTGTCTTCGTCGAGGAAGACGGTCCGGCCGCCATGGTTGAGGGCACTCCACATGAGGCTGTCATGGCCAAGACCAAAGACAAGGAAGTTGCAAGGGGACTTCCTGTCAAGGACTTGGGTTGTGATGGAGATCTCACTGAAGGTTTGTTGTGGGGTGGTGTTGGAGGTGGTGTAGTGGGTGATGGCTTGGGCTAGTGAGGGGGGGAGCTTTGTGCATGTTGGGGTAGTAGTACTAGTTGTGGGTGGTGGTGTTGTTTGGAGGAGTTGTGATTCAGATTGTTGTTGAGTGGTTGTTGTTGGTGGTGGTGGAGAGGAGGATGAGAAGGTTGATCTTAGGATGAAGAGGAGGAGGAAGATGAGGAAGAAAGAGAGGAGAAGGACCTTGATGTTGAAGGTGGTTTGGGCTTTGGACTTGATGGAGTGCATTTTTGTGGTTTTGATTGGATTGATGTGCTTTGAAGATGGTTTTTGAGAGGGGATTTGGGATTGGGTGTTGTAAGAAGTGGGTGGTGGTGGTGGTGGTGGTGGTGGAGGGGAAAGGAGAGGGGGTTTTGGGGGGGAGGCTTATAGAGGTGGAATAAAGGAGTTCATAGTGATTGATGAGGACAGGATAACTAATGCATAAACTTATCGGGGAAGGGCATATGGTTGGTCAATCACTCTCTCATATTTTAGTATTTTATTTTTGGTGGTGGTCGGGAAGTGGGGAATCTAAATTATTTCCCCCCTAATCCAATCCAGCTGGTTTTCAGATTTTAGTTGAAAAACTTTTGATACACATATAAACTGTGTATCAAGCAAATTCAGATTTTTAAACTTGGGAACTATGGAGATTATCTGTGGCATTAGCAAAAAGAGTCAATTCCAAGTTACCATTGTTGTTGTTGGTTTTCTTTTTTCCTTTTTTTTTTTTTTTTTTGCAACATTACATAATCACGTTTACATAATTACAGTCCTTTGTTAGCATTAGAACATGTGATTTTTTATTTATTTTATAAATCAATATATACAATTTAATGAATTATATATTTTACTTATGTGAAAACACATGAGAAGCCATTATACGCGAAGTTGTTTCTAACTTTTTTTGCTTTTGAAATTCATCGCTAAGTATATGTTTTTCAGCTTTAATTTCATTTCCTTTCTTGCATTAAATCTTGGAATTGATGTTTTTATTGGAAATGATTTTTTAGTCGAGAGAGTATGATTGGTTTCTTTGAAAATTTGGCTTGAATAAGAAATGAATGTCCAAGTTTTAGAAATTGGAATGGAGCAACACTGAAATTGTATAGGTCGTATTTTCTTTTATTCTTTAATGCCCATGTGCTTTCACCAAAAATTAAAAAAAAAGATAACCACATATTAGTTGCAATTTTTTTTTTATAATGGACATTTTTATACTTGAAAATCCACTCACTAATAAACATCAAGATTTTTGGAATTATTTTTTATATTTTGATAAGATTTGGTGTGCAAGATGACCACATTTGCTATAAATGTCAAATGCATTGTTAAAACCAACCAATGTTTTTGCTTCATGTGTGAATAAGATTTTCATGAGTAAGTCAATCAACTCCATGTGACTCAACCACTACACCAGACATTGATGACCCCACTCACCTAAATTTAGTACTATTCAACTTATCATAATTATCTTATTATACTCCCTCAACATTTTCCACATCCTGGCTTACCAACTAACTTAATCAATCTCACAAGGATCAACAAATTATTTTTGTTTTATTGAATGGTAGAGATCCCAAGTCAGAATCATAATTTTGTGTCCCATAATTGATGAAGTGTTCTAGATGTGTGGATTAGGTGTCCTCATACTTTAAATTTTGTTTAGGGCATATGTTTCAATAAACGAAATATGTTATATAATTTTGTTTACAGAAGAAATTGGTACGTACAATTCATTGATAAAATTAAAATCCATCAGTATTACACACAAAGGTTGTCCAGAAAACTGTTCCTACTTTTTATATTTTTAAGAAAAATATCACAACTCTGTCATCCAAGATTTGGATCCATATGATGGGCCCAAAAATTATTAGTAGCTCTGACATGAATTATGGTACGTACATCAATTATAGCAGTTATAAGAGCAACTCCAATTGTGCTCCATTTCTTTAAAATGGAGCACGGTTGAACTCCAACCGTCCGCCAAAATGCAGGGGCATTTTGGCGGACGGCATTTGAGCCTCCATATTTGGAGGCTCAAATAGTGAGCCTCCAAATATGGAGGTTTAATTTAGTTTTTATTTATTTTTAAAAAAAAATGTGTAATTTGTTCTACATAATTTTAATTTTCATAAAATTAGTATAATTGGATTGATATCTTCGATACGATTCAAATGAGTCTAATATTGAATATGTTTAACATATGTTTAAAAAAATAAAAAAATCCAAATAACCCCCTGTAAACTATTTAAAATCCATTTAACCCCCTGGCCTTTCCTAAAGTTCATATCTGTCAATGAAAATCTAGCTCATGGAGTTATTTGTATTTACATAGATGTTTTAAGGGGGTTATATGGCCTTTAGGAAAAGTTAGGAGGTTATATGAATTTCAAGCAATTTACAAAGGGTTATATGGATTTTTCCCTTAAAAAAATATTTACAATTTTTATTTATTTTTCATTAACATCAATATTAATTTTATTCTTATTAATTATTATTTACACTTATATACTAAAATATCATTTATTTTATATCCAAATACTGTTTTTTCGGATATAGATTTTAAGTTTGTGAATAACAGATAAGCTGATTATATTGTCTGGAACTGATAATATTAACTTAAATATATTTTTAATTTCTTAATATTTCTCAATTATGTATATTATATAAAAAAATAATAGAGATATTACAAATTGAAGTTTTATGAAAAATAATATATAAAATAGAATAGAGATAAAAATAGAGATTGTGGTTGGAGTTGATAAATGAATAGTGAGACTCTAAACTCACTTTTTGATTTTTTAAATATTTTTTTAACCTCTATTTTAGAGATCTCCATTGGAGATGCTCTAAAGCAATCCACCAAATAAACAAAAGATTTCCTATTTGAACCCTCCCATCAATGTAGATTTGAAAGGGACTTCTTGGACCTTTCCCCTATTTGGTTGGTTGAGTAGTGGTAATAAGATGAAAATACGTGAAAAGGCCAAAAATAATAATTTGATATAATTATGCTAAAATATATGAAATTAACAAATTGATATTAATATTTTAGATTCCAGTTGAAAATATTTTATTTCACCCGACCTATTCCACTGGTATAAAAGTATCCAAATAAGAAATCACACTTTATCACCTCTTGTGAATCAAATGACCCATATTTCAAATCATTTTTCACTATTTATTATTTTTTATTCACATTTTTATATGTAATTTATTAATTATCAATAAAACAACAAAAAATTTATTATTATCATTTCCTCCGTGAATAACAAAAAATATAATCTTTTTTCTCATCAATATTAGAATAGTTATGTATTCCTCAATAATTTATGTCACTAGTTAAATAGGGGCATCAACAAAGCAATTTGTGCACACAGATCTAGTCACATTGTATATATATATGTCTGAATATGCGTTATTTTATACATGATATGAGTTAGGCTTCTTGTTGATAGATAATGTATTGTCTTTGAAAACAAATTTGAATGGTTCATAATGTTTTTTTTTTTTAATGAATCATATTTAATCCGAACTCAGTTCCAAATACACCCAACTAATCCCAACTTTTGCAAAAAGCGATAAATAATTTTTAGTTATAAAAAAAATAACTTTTCAAGAATGTCATGAAAGTGTGCATTTGAAAAGCTATTTTCAAGAGTTGCTTGTTGAAACAAATCTTAGTATCAATTTGGTATTCATTCATTTTCATTCTATTGGAATACCTAGAAAATTTGTGTTTCGAATCATTTATTCATGTGTTCATTCCTTGATAATTCAATCAAATTTCTACTTCTATGGAATTGACTAGAATTATATTTCAGTAAAAAAAATTATCATTTTAAATTAGAATTATCAAACTGATTCATAATATCTACTGTGTTAATTGAGTATATGGTCAAACATGGGACCGCAAAAATGGGGGACCTTTAGGTCCATAGACACTTTACACTGCAAAACAAACATACATAGGAGTACATATTATTTATTTCTTGTTTTTGTTTTTACTCTCAATCATTTTCATTGTCATCCAGCGCCAGCTCATGAAGCAGTTGAAAGTTGTTGAGCTTTCTCTGTACTGTCAATTTAAAGAAAAAAGAAAAATGTTAGGTTCAAGTCATATTAGGTTCAATATTCCTAACTTTATTTGAGCTCATGCAAGTATGGTATATGTGCTACCTAGTCACTTTGTTTGTACACACATTTCGCCGAAACTATTGGAGTAATCAATCATAAATTAATCATGGGTGTCACTTATTTCCAGCTGGGATTTCTTAGGTCATTGTTGTAAAAGAAATCCAAGGAAAAAGAGAAGATGCTTGGAATTTGGAGACGCAAACATGGTGGAGCTAGGATACATATAAAGGGAGAGCTTAATGTGACTTACGTAAATATTTTTTAAAATTTTACCATTATATATTTTTTTTAATTTCAATAGTATAAAAAAAAGAATATGTATAAAATAAAATAAAGACATTTACATAAAACATATCACTGAATAATTCTAAAAAATAGTTATCATATTTTAAAATAATATGTCAAATTTATTGTTAGCTTTTCAAACATTTTTCTCTTAGAATCCGTAACAACATAATCTCCTAAATTATAAAATATAGATTAGCATCATTAAGATTAATAAGAAACAAAATAATATTTTTCATTCAAATTTAAGTTGATAAATAGTTTACCGATTGCAATTGTTCTCAAACTCAATCTTACTACTTCTTCCTTCTCTAAATCCAAAGCTTATTAAGATAAAGAATTCTTATCTAATAATAAATATTATATTTGATTATTTTATATATTTACACAACTATTGTATACTTTAAATAAATTAGTAAAAATGATAATAAGGTAAAAGAAAAAAATTATATATCTTCAAAACGTTGAAGGAGGTGAGAGGATTCACGATTCTAAATTGTAAGACAGTTAACAGAACAAAATAAAAATTAGAGATTTTTAAGAAATGATAATTGATATTAAGAACGAATAGATAAAAAAATAATAAAAAAATTAAAAAAAAAATTTATTTGAAGATACCTAGACAGAGATGTGGAGGAGTGCGGTCCATGAGCGTGCGTACCGTGTCAATGTGGAGCCGTGGAGGGGACAGTTAATTGTAAAAGAAGGGGTGACGTGTGCCATGGTGGCCTGGGCTGGGCGGGCTGTGGTTGACTTCTTGTTGCTGTTGTGGGCTGCAGCTATGGGCTATCTGATGGGCCCTAATAAAGTTTTTGAAAAATAAAAAAAAAATGATACACTCAGTTACATCACCGATTAAAACTCAGACATCACATGTTTTCATTTTTTTAAAAATATTAAACATCATCAGATATCAATATAAAAAATATGATATCATATTTAATATTATTAAAAATATAATAGTCCAAATTAATATTATTAAAAATATAATATCATTTATGAATCCTTTTAGCCTTTATTTTTGTTTTTGTTCAATTTTTTTTTTAAGTTTTTGTTGCTTTGCTTCCAACCCGTGGGAGTAGGGTTTTGCATTTTTTTTGTTTCTCTTTTTCTTTTTGTTAAGATACAACTTTAACCAATCTAATTTAACTAACAAAAAAAAAAACCAACTCTAACCAGCCTATTTTGTGTATATAAAAAATCCTCAGTCCCTTTAAAGTTCCACAAAAGATTGAAATTTTTTATTTTCGGTGGGTAAAAAAAAAATTGAAAGTTGAAAAAGTAGCCCAATTATTTATAAATCCCAAGCCGAGGGGAATTCAAGGTTTCCCTTCTCTCAAGCTGCGTTTGGATGTGAGAATGAAACATTAAGATTCTTAAAATCTTGTGTTTCAAACTAAACTTTTGAAAAGCTATGTTTTATTATATTTTTAACAGCAAGATTTTTTAGCTTAAAAAAAGAAGATGGTTTGAAAAACTAAAAACTAAAAATGTGTTTGGATTTTAGTTTGAGAATTTTTTTTTTCAAACGCAGAATCTACTTAAATTCATATCCAAACGGGGCCTCAGTCTTTCTTTTAATTTATTGATATAATATATCTTGATCACTTTTTTTTATCTAAGAAAGAAGATGGTTGTTTGAAAAGGTAAACGCTGAAAATGTGTTTGGATTCGAGTTTGGGGATTTTTAGTTTTTCAAACACAGAATCTTTCTAAACTCATATCTAAAGAGGGCCTTAGTATACTTTAAAAGTTATGAATTTTTTAAGAATTTTGAAAAATAATTTAATTCTTGGTTTTTATATATATACCCCAAAAAAATCACATTTTAGCAAAATATTCCTGATAATTTATTATTTTCAATAATATATTCAAAATGGTCTAATTTGTATATTAACATCATTTTTTGGGGGGGATTTTTAGTTTTAAGTCCCTGTAAACATGCCTATTTAGAGATCGGTCCCTCACTTCTTCATATTTCTTTTTTAGTCCCCATATTCAACCGCCTATTTGGTTTTTAGTCCCTCCGTCAAACGTTCGTCCATACACCGTTAATTTGTGAAATGTGATTTTGCTTTTAAGTCCCTATAAACTATATTATTTAGTGATCAGTCCCTATAAACTATGTTATTTAGCCCTGTAAAATATGAAGAAGGGAGGGACTAATCAATGAATAACATAGTCTACACGGACTTAAAAATAAATAACATTTCACAAATTAACAATGTATGGACGGACGTTCAACGGAGGGACTAAAAACCAATTAGGCGGTTGAATATGGAGACTAAAAAAAAAAACATGAAGAAGTGAGGGACCGATCCCTAATAAAAATTCCTTTTTTTTTATCTATTCAAGAGGTATTGTTGGTTTTAGAGTTTCAAATGAGATATTTTATAATATAGTGTTGGTTGAAAGGGTATATATATAAAAAAAAACTAATTTTCAATTGTAGCATATCTCCTTTATGTGTAATTTCATAATAAATTTTACAAACGATTTATTTAATCATTATTAAAAAAATTATTATATCATTTATGCCTATATCGTATCACATATAATTGAATTGAAAAAGATTGAGGGTATTGGTTGTGAGTAGCTTTATCAAAATATTTTTTTATTTATTCATTTCTAAATTTACCTGTAATTTTGATCACTATTCTTTGGATCAATGGTGACAATGAAAAACCAAATAAAGGATAATGTGAGATATTCGTCAAATCTATCTTTTCAATATGACATTATCAATTTTTTGTTAATATTTTTTTATTAGACTTAGATTGAGATAATTATGGAATATGCTTGATAAATAGCTAATTTAGGGTCAAATATGAGTTTCAATGTTTTATCTCAGTTTTCATTGTGAAATGGTCATTTGTGAAAAAACTCTATTTCAACATCATAAGTATATATCGAAAAAGTTCTTTTCAACAAGCTATTGACCACCTTAATCCAAATTATACTAAAAAATTTATGAATTTTCAAAGAATTTTAGGAATAATTTAATTCTTGATTTTTTATATAAATTGGATAATATCATCAATATCCACCAAATCTAAATGGTTTTTTTGCATATATACCCTTAAAAATCACATTTTAGCAAAATATCTTTGATGTTTTGTTATTTTCAATAATATCATTCAAAAGGGTTAAAATTGTATACAAACATCATTTTTTTTTATCTATATATTCAAGTGATAATGTTGGTTTCAATGTTTCAAATGGGGTATTTTTGCAATATAAGGTTAGTTGAGGGGTTTATATTTAAAAAACTCATTTTCTTTTGTAACATATCTTTTTTATATGTAATTTTATAATAAATTTTATAAACGATTTATTCAATTTTTATTAAAATTTTCATTATATCATTTTATGTATATATAACATGGTATATTAAAAATTTGAGAGTATTGGTTGTGAGCGGTTTTTTCAAAATATTTTTTTTTTTGTTTACATGAACATCGTGCGTGGGGGAAGACTAGTTACAATCTATTCAACAACTGTTGTAGGGGCAAAAAACCAGACCCACAAATTATGCTCCACATACCGGCGACCCATGACTCGATTAACGAGAGCCCACAACACGAATGGCCCACCACATGTGGATCCGGCTTGTCGGATCCTCCATACCGATGACCAAGTACTAATTCAAGTTAGAATTCCATAATCCAGTTTTTAATTAAGGGTCGTCAATCACTGATTCTCTAAATCCTCACAGATATATTAAATCCAGAGCTATCAATAAACTGATTATTTGAGATCACAATAATATACCCTGGATTTAGAAAAAATCACCAATTGATTCACAAGATCCCAACAAATTATATGTATTTTTTAGGGGTTAATGACAGCAGATTCTATAAATCCCTCAAATAGAACATAACTAATTCCCTAAAACCTGGTATCTCCTCTCTCAGTCAGACGAGAGAGAGATCCACAGAGGATTCTTGGGCATCATCTAAATACTATAAATAGGGAATCAGTTCTCCCTATGGAGGTATGTGAAAATTCTCTTTACAACAACCCTAAATTGTCCATTGTGCTGACTTGAGTGTGAGAGGGTCATTTGTAGATCACCCACAACCATGTTTCCAACGACACTCGAGGAAGAAAATCGCCGTTGACGAAGTGGAAGCCATCGGGAGAAGTGGAGCAGACAGATCCTATTGACCTAAACCTAGAGCACTATTTTCTGCCCCTCCAGCTTGGCGCGCCAGGTAGGGGATGCACGTTGAACACAAAGCTCGATTCATGATCATGCCTCCCACGAAAAATCTTCCGACCCTTCTGCCGCATGTGACCCGGTCTACACAACGGAATACCTTGTCCTATCTAGGGAGCATTCCTGGGACAAATCAACAGCTTGAGGCCATCGACGCATAGAACTGTATCGACGAGCTCAAGCTTCACCAGCATAGCGCCATGTTGAGATGGAGAAGCTTCGTCGTGCCATGGACAAAATGCAACGCAAGAATGAGCGCCTCTGCAACTTGCTCGATAACCCTTCGGAGCAAGGGGATGAGCAACTTGACCCACTGCCTTGCGGCATTCACTGACCAGATCACGACTATCCCGGTTATGCGGGCGACGATCGGGTCCCCGTGGATCCTCCTACCAATCATGCCCTCATTGAACAACCCGTTGGTTCATCAAATGCGACCGCAACTTCTAGTGCTTTGGTACCATGAGACCGTGAATGACCACGAACCTCGTGCTCCAAACGGCGGACCTGATCCATCTCTCTCCTCTCTCTACGGATATGCTCCATACACAGCATTTAGACAACTTCATCGGACAATAGTGCATGTCCGACCCGATGGAGCACCTATTCCTTTTCATATAGTGCATGTCCCTCGAGGTGGGAGACAACGCCCTTCTCTACAAGGTGTTCCCGCAAAGCCTTAGAGGGCAAGCCCTCGCTTGGTTCAGTAAGCTCCCCTCAAGTTCCATATCTAGCTTACGTGGCTTGTGCAAGACGTTCATCGAATATAACATCTGCCATTGCAAGACTAAAAAGGACATCGCGAACCTGCTGGGGATGAAGCAGGCTGAGGGGGAACGACTGAAGGACTATCTCACTCGCTTCAGCGTTGAGATGACCAGAGTGGATGGTTGCAATCCAAAGACAGTAGCAATGGCCTTTTTTCGAGGCTTTTGGCGTCAGGGAATTTTTACGGGTCTCTCGTTCAAAAGCCGCCCATCAACATGACTGAAATCCTCTCCAAGGTTGAAGGCTACATTATGTTGGAGGAAGACGTTGCCCTTGCTGGATAAAAAAGCACCACGGTTGTCACCATCGGAACCACACCAAAGGGAGGGCCAGCATCGAAGAAACAGCATGTCGATACCACGAAGAGGGGCAACGCCGGGCCGAGTACGGGGCAAACCCTAAAGGGGGGGAACACGAAGATTACCCCCCTCACCGTCCCTATCAGGTAACTCTGAAGGAAAAACAAGGGTTCTTCTGAACACCGGCCCCAATCCGATCGCCCATAGAGAATCGCGATCAGAATCGGAGGTGCGAGTTTTACAACAAGATGGGTCACACCATCGAAGAATGCCGCAGTCTTCGCTCATAGGTCGAAGTACTTGTACGTGACGGAAGGCTCGCACATTATATCGCACATCAAGGTGCCTCCGATACAAGAGGCATTGGTGGTCACACCCTTGCCACAAAAGCCGTGGACCCACCGACTCAGATCGTTTCTGCCATACATGACCGTCCTGACCCGCCAGGGCTCGAACTTGAGCCGGATAAGCTGACCAGGCTGAACAAGAGATCGAACCCAAGGGCCGACATCATCCATCTAGAGACAATTCACGCCATCCAGTTTGACCTGTATGATCTTGAAGAGGTATTGCTACCCCATTCTGACTCGTTGGTTGTTACTCTTTTTATCTGCAATTACCAGGTTCAAAGGATAATGATCTACGGAGGAAGCGGTGCCAACATCCTCTTCCTCAGCGCATTCAATCGCATGGGTTTGGACTCGGAGAGCATTTGACATTTGAACCCCCCATTGGTCAGGTTCGATGGGAAGCGAGTCACCCCCATCGGGGTCATCATGTTACCCATCATCACGGCCCATCAGACTCTTGACGTTGAGTTCATCGTGGTGGATTTCCCCTCGGCCTACAACACCGTCATGGGGTGGGATTGGATCCATCGAATGGAAGGCGTTCCATCAAACCTTGTATCAGGTCATGCGCTGCCTTGCTAAAGACAGACACTCAACAATTGACATCCGCGGTGATCAAGTTGCCATGAAAAGATGCTGCGCGGTCGCTTCTAGGACGGCTATCCCGCCTACACAGGACGAACCCCCTCTGTCTGTATATTAATTAGCCGACCGGCCACCAAAGTGGGTTTGAGTTCTACTAAAAGAAGAATCTAAACCACTCTCGAGCCGGTGGACTCTATATCCCTGGACGCCAATGTCCTCGACATGACCATTAAGGTCGGGAGCCTTCTTCCCCTTGAGGATAAGGAGTCCCTCCTCACCCTGCTGTGGGCCAATCGAGACATCTTTGCCTAGACACACAGCGACATGTCCGGGATCGACCCTGCAATCACTATCCATGATCTTAATGTGCATCCCGATTCAACTCCCATCAAGCAGAAGCAACATCGCTTCACCCCCGAGCGCAACAAGGTCATCTCCGACGAGATCGACCGACTTCTGGAGGCAGTATTATGCATTAGAGAAGTCCAATATCTGGACTGGATGTCCAATGTGGTTCTTGCGGAGAAGAAGAACGGCAAATGGCGAGTCTGCATCAACTTTGTCAACTTAAACAAGGAGTGCCCAAAGGATGGCTATCACTTCCAAAGATCGACCAACTGGTCAATGCAATGGCAGGGTATAAGTGCCACTCCTTCCTTTATGCCTACTCCGGGTATACCCAGATTCCCTTGCATCCATGTGATCAAGAGAAAAAGGCGTTGATCACCGAACACGGACTTTATTGTTACAAGGTCATGCCATTTGGGTTGAAGAACGTCGGAGCTACCTTTCAACACCTCGTCAACAAGGTATTTCATCTCCTCAGCGGGTAAACCGTTGAAGTCTACATTGACAACATGGTTGCGAAGAGTCACACTCATAAGAACCATCTCATCCATATGGCCGAAGCATTCGATACTCTCAGGACACACCGTATGAAGCTCAACCCGACGAAGTGCTCGTTCGGGGTTTCTTCCGAGCATGAAGCAGCAAATAGGGAGAGACATGAGAGAGAGTGCTTGATCGGCGATAGAGACAGTGGCGAGATAACGGCGCATGAGGGAGGGTCGACAACCCCTTATATGGGCCACACCGCATGTCGGGGGCCCCTAGCCTACACGGCTAGGCCAATCTGGTGCTTTTTGTTCCAAGGTATGTTACACTCAGCCACATTAGCTACCTTTTGAAAAAATTTCACATAATATCATTCAATTCATTGGAATACATATTTCATGTTTTATAAAAGTATATACCTCATTAAAGAATAATGTTATTTAGCCCCAACTCATAGGCCCCATCACAGGCCCCATGAGGTGGCAATAAGTCTTTACCCATTTTGCCCTTTATATAATAACTACCTAAAATGTGTTGGACGGTTTTGATCCCCTATGGTTGTGAAATGAAATCAATTCTGAAATCCTGTTTATTTTTTCACTATTAATTCAATTTTAAAATAATGCAGCAAAACCGATCGATTAATGAATTCCGAACCAATTTTTTTATGAAGAACAGGTGGGATCAGATCTTCTGTTTTTTCACCATTATTCGATTATAATAATCGATCAGCAATTTTAATCGAAGTTTGAATATCGGATTCAATTTTGTTTATTGAAGAACACGTGGAAGCATATTCGAATTTATAATTTTGAGGTCTTGGAAGGCACGGAAGCTGGTTTTTTTTTCGATTTGGATCTCACATCAATGTCTATCCGATCAGGTTGGTCATTATTGGATTTATAATCGAATTGTGTTGTGTTTTTTGTTATAAATGCTTAAAGACGAATATTATTCATGGATTGAATGTCATTTTACACAGTTTTGATTTGTTTGTATCAATATCTAAATGTAACACTAGATACTGTTACATTTTATATGTAGTTGTTTGAATTGATTATACAGCTACATTCTTTACAACATAAGTCGTCATTTTCTTAACAATGTTACATTTGTAAATATAATAGTCAATCGCATACACAATGATTTGTATGTGTTGCAGTTGTAAATGTAACAGTCATTCGTAAATGTATATTTTCGTTACATTCGTAAATGTAACATTCAATCGCATACACATAATGATTTGTATTTGTTACATTTGTAAATGTAACAGTCAATCGCATACATGTAATGATTTATATATTTGTAAATGTAACAGTTAACTACAGGTGTATTGTTGTGGAAGTGTTACATTTTTTACATGACACTCTAAATAGCCATTGAAGAGCAAATTTTTTATTTACTTTTTTATTTGAAGAGCAAAGACTCCTCTGCTACATTAAATTTACTGTTACATTTATACAGCACAGTTATACAATCATAAGATTGTTACATTTACATTTATGCAACATTGTTACATTCTGTAACAGTTATAATCATAAAAAAAAACTGGAACATTTTTTTTGTGTTATTTAGGTAATTTTCTTGTAATTTAGGTAAGTTTTGGTGTAATTTTGATGAAAAATAATTTAGGTAATTTTTGTGTAAGTTAGGTAAGTTTTGGTGTAAAATTCATAAGAATTTCAAAATTCAAATTGTGAAATATGCAAATTTTAGAGTGGGATATATTTTTCAAAATAGGCAAATTTCAAAATAGACAAATTCAAATTAATGTGAAAGATTAATAAGAGAAAAAGGGGGATTTGGGTTAATGGGATCTATTTTTAATGAAGGGCATATATGTATTTTATCATTTTATCCATTTTCAAAAGTCAACAAGCCAACCAATAAGGTGATGACACCTCCTGGGGCCTGTGAGTGAGGCCTATGAGTTGGGGCCTGGGTATCACCACTCATCACCACTCCTCATTAAATGAGATATATGATTTAAAAGAAGAAAAAAAATTATATAACCCCTTAGAAACTTACGAAAATTGGAAAAAGCCCTTGTAAAATCGATAAATCCCCTCAGATCCATATCTTATTAGATAATATTTGTTTTAGTCCCTCTAATAACTAAAATCAACCAATTATATAGTTAACACTAACCATACATGATAAATTACTATAATACTATTTTAAAATTTACTTTCTTTCTTTGAAAAAATCAATATAACTCCTTAAAAGTTTATGAAAATAAAAAAAATATCTCTGTAAAATTAGTAGATGCCTTATAAATTTATTAAAATTCTTTATTATCCTAAATCATTATTTCTTCTCATAATCTTATCTTAAGATTTAAATAGATATTATATTTATAAATTTCATATAAAATCATATTATCTAGTAAATTAATTAAAATAAATTAAAAAAGAATCTATACTACATGTTCATCAAATCTAATTAAATCTAAGTAAATTTATAGTTTTAATGCAAATATAAATATTTTTTTACATAGGATTTCAAAAATTGTTTTTATAATGAAAATACACAATTCTCTAACCTTAAGAGGCTTCTCAGTAGAAGTGATAAGGGCGTTCTCGATATTTCTGCGTTTAAAGGATATTTCAATCCTAAAAAAAACTGATTTGGATTTTAATAGTTTTTTACGAACTTATTCAAATACTGTTATCAGAGATTCCGTTAACCGAAATAGAATATTCCTATAATATGTTACTTGCACTAACAAAATATTAATTGAGGGACTAAAACCATTAATCAAGACAAAAAAATAGCAACCTAAGGGGGTGATTTTATAAGAATTGTTTTATGCTTTTTTTAAGTTTTGAGAGAGTTATATCAATTTTCCTCTAAAATAAAAAAAAAAAGTAAAATCACGTGAGATCTGCGTGTTTTTCTTTTATTACACCTCCAACTTGGATGTGGTTAGATCTCATATAGACATTTTGTCTAATATATTATGGTAGATTTTAAAATTAAAATTATGATCTATTAAATTCTAACATTTTTTTTAAGATTTAATTAAATTAGATGTGTCAAAGTGCTAAAGATCAAGACAGTCAAACCCGATTCCCCTCCAAAGTCCAAACCCTAGTGAGAAGTGAGAACCCACCCCGCGCGCGCGCGAACGACAGAAACGCGCACTTTTGTAAGCCAAACAAAAGACAAAAACCATCATTTTCAAACATCTCGAAAGAAGAAGAAAAAAAAAGCCCCCAAAACGGCAGACATGAGGTTCATAGTGAGCGCGCGATGCGGGAGGGCGCGCGCGGGTGTCCTCCATGCGATGGACGGCGGTGGTCGATACCCCGTAGAGACGCCATCGCTCCTCCTCACCACGCGCAAGGGCCTTCCCGCTTTCGTCCCCCGCGACCACCTCCTCAGCTCCTCCCTCCCGTTCTTACCCGACTCGCGCCTCCTCCACGTCAGTCCCCTCCACTTGTAAGTCTGCCCAAATCGAACCCCTTCTTGAGTTCGTGATTGATTGTTGGGTCGGCCTGTGGTGATGGGCTCGCGTTCATGATGTTTAGTGAAATGCTTGAATGAAAAAAGGGGTTTTTTTTTTTTAAGAGAAGTTGTGTTTACTTATGTATCATTCCTAAAAATTTGAATTTGACCACTTTTATGATGATTTTTTTTAATCAACTATAGTAGTTGATGGAGATTTGACTAGTGAATAAAAAGTTCGTGTATGGTAGATATTCGGTAAGTGTTCTGTTATGTATTGTATGTGCACGTTTGTAAATCATATGGAATTAGTACGGTAAAAGTACGGAGATAATTAGATTGTTTTGGAAAAGCAGTACTATAGGAAAGACTCTAGACTCAAAGCTGAACAAGACTTGGTACGAGTTTGACAGCTTTTGACCATCTTTTGTTAGATTAACTCATTGAATGAATTTGTCTTTAGCATGAAAAATATCTTTAAAATTTTTTATGAATGCAAGGGCAACAATTAAGATTGCCTTTTTTACTTATAGATAATGTGACGAATTATCCAAACTTAATGGATGTTTGGATTTCATTTGTGTTAAATGAATAACAAAAGTATGTTAGGCTGATACGTAATATGCAATCGGAGTCTTTTTAAAATATTCGGAAAAGTTCATAGTACTTTGTGACTATTCTTTTCGATTAGTGAAAAAGTGTTGGGGACCTGAAAAAGAGATGGGACCTACAGACTAGGCATGCAAATTACAAATTGACATTATACGTGAGCATAAAAATATGTGACCATACAATCTTCTTTTGTGTGCAGTTATTCCTTGATATCTAGTCACCGTAATGCAAAACATCAACCTAACATAGCTCTTCTTGCATCCATACTTCAGCCACAATTTGCTCTTGATCGATGAATGGGTTGCATTTGGGAGTGGGTAGGCTTTAGTCAGTGAGAATGCTTATGCTGTTTGAAGGCATGTGATGCAGCTATAAAGAAATTTTTTTTATTATTATTGGAAGACGACATGTTCCTATTCCATCCATTTGAACCACAATTTATTGGATTTCTGATCATCCAATACTAAATTATAATATCTTTGTTCAATTTTTTTTTTTTTGGTTTGGTGTGGTTGTGGTGTACTGTGTGTGTGCGTGTGTTACATACTCTTGTTGTTGAGTCCGGGAGACTGACATGTGTTTCATCTTTTGAGGTTGTGAGTTTGTTTTTGCATTTTTTTTTTCGTTCAGCATAGAATGCCCTTCACCAAAAACCATTTCAAAGATTGGAGGCTTGCACCGGATGTTGGGTTTACAGGGCTATTTCTTCATAGCCTCCCCAAGGGATTCCATTCTATGCCTTTCAGAATCTGATGGGACTAATAAACTTGGAGCTTCTTTTGAGACACCTTGTGGCCGCCGTTTGGTAAATATTTTACCTAACATTGTATTAATTTTTTTCAGTTTCATTAGCCTAATGTTAAGCATTTTGTTTTATGTTTAGGTAAAACCTGCAGAATACATGTGCATGATTTCCTCCCTAAAACCAGACATGTGGGCTAGTCTAGCAGATGAGGTGCCTTCATGGGTTTGTGATAAAAGGAACAAAACTTCCGTGGATCGAACTGTTCGTTGGCTTGATGAGTGTATTGATCTAGATACGGTATATAATGAGTATGGTTACACTCCAATTCATTTTAAATTTAGTTAGGAAGTTCTGTGTGGGACTGTGTGTTATATTACACAATAGGCTACATAATTCTTTCAAATTTTTATTCATTATTTGCATGCCAAATAAAACCCAGGAGGTTGGGAAAAATATGTTGGGAGCCATTGTGGGAGGATCAAGTGTAGAAGAACGCAAGCGTTGTGCTACTGAAGTAGCCAGGAGAAATGTATCAGGTCAGTCAAGTCTTCTTGATTATGAACTGCCTTTTTTCTTTTTGGGTGGGGAGGGGGGGATGTGTTTGTAAATTTGCTTATGAAGTATGAACTGTCCTCGTCCTCTGAGATATTTCTTCAAGTTTCGACTAGCATCTATTTTTGAATTCAATCACTTAAAGCAGAAAGTCCACAAGGAGTTGTCTTTGCACCTATAGTTTCACTAATCAGTATTGATCGTGAAGGAATATTTGAACGTTGTCAATCTGGATACCATGGGCAGTTCTGTTGTCTGAGGCTTTCTTTTTGCAAATATATTAGTGTTTCAAGTCAATTAACTGATGTTATACATTATTAGGCTATTGGATTGGAGGCTTTGGTCTTGGAGAAAATTTTGAAGAACGCCCTGCTCTCTTGAGTGCAGTTACGGTAAGACCAGGAAAAAGGACTCTTGTAAAAAATTCTTTCTGGCATTCATACTGTGGAAAAGTAGTTTCCACATTTACTTGGGGGTGACACTCATCAATAAGTTCTTTATTAAGAGATTGATTACCTGAACCTTCTTGTATTCCACGCTTAGCAGAAGGACCATGTGATGGGTTTATTTCTCTATATAAACATATGTTGATACTTTATTAGATAATGTGTTTTCATTTAAATGTCTATTTTTTTAACTTGTGTTACATCTTTTTGAAGACTGATGCCCTTGTTTGGCACAGAACCATGTCAGTTGCAGGAATGCTTATGCCTTTGTTGTATAATGTTAGGCGTGTTTCATACCTGATTGGGTTGAATGATGGAAAATTGTGATTTTTGGATCCATCTATTTATTTATTTGTAATTTCTAACACTATGTTTTCAGGATAACCTACCTGAGGAAAAGCCACGCCATGTAACTGGGCTCGGGCTTCCAGGTACTTCAATCAAGTAACCAAAATTCTAGAGTATTTTATTGAACATTGTCCATGACATTTGAACTTGTACTGATGGATGATTATAATTTAGTTCAAACATAAAAACCTTGCCTTTTCATCTTTTCTTCTCAGAAGAGGTCTTGGATGGTATTGCTGCAGGCATTGATCTCTTTGACTCCACGTGCGTAGACAGTATTTAAATTCCGAGTCCCTCACTTCCCCAAATATTCTGAATATCTCTCACCAGATGTTGTGATATATTTGCAGATATATTTATCATCTTACTCTTGGAGGCTTTGCGGTTGTCTTTCCTCTCAATAGAGATGAAATTTTGGATTCTGTAGTTTGCGATGTAGGTAGTGATGGTGCAAAGATAAATCTGCGTGCAACAATTTACAGGTGTAACATCCCTCTCTTTCTTTATTGAATATCTTTATGGTTACTTTCTGAGAATACTAAAACAGGAACTACTATGACCTAATTGTAATATAGTGCTTCTTTTCACTTTGTTTTATCTTTACATATTTTTTTCATGATTGAGTTTAAGTACTATTTTTTGAGCATTGATTCTTCGAATTGTATGCGAGGACTCTCCCGAGAAGGGAAATAGAAAATATAGATATAATTCTTTTGTCATATTATTCATCACAATAGCAGAGTATCTTTGATGATTGCACTATACATGGATTCTCTCCTGGCTCCCATTTCTGGCATGAATATTGGATTGACAGGCACTTTGACAGTGCTCCACGTTTTTTTTTAATGTTATCACTCAACCAAAAGGGCTCAAGACATCATTGTTGTCATAAATTTATGACTGTTAAATGAATTGATTTAACAAGGTTTTGATTTTTGTTAAATATGTGTATGTCGCACGAGTATATTTACATTTAATGGCGCTTTGATTTTTATGTTCTTTAACAACTATCACATATATCAGCAACTTGATATCCTTGTTCATGTGTTGCTTCGAATCGTTATGATTGAATGAAGTGCTCCATCTAACATTCATTTCAAACAATAACTAAATATATTCTCTGTTTCTGCACTTCCTGTATTTTTCCATTCAGGAAAGACACATCACCAATTGCGAACAACTGTAGTTGCTACACTTGCCTGAATCACACACGAGCCTACATAAATCACCTTCTCAATGTCCATGAAATGTTAGCTCAGACGCTATTGGAAATGTAAGTACATTCTTGTCTAACCCATCTCATTTGCATTAAATTCTTGTATGAATTTGTCCCAATGATGAATAATTGCAGACACAACACCCACCACTATATGGGTTTCTTCCGTTCGATAAGAGAAGCCATCAAGGCTGGTGAGTTTGATGAGTTCTACCAGAGATTCATCGATAACAGGCGGGGCAACCTCACTCTTGCTGCGATGTCGTTATGACCATCTCTTCTTTGATCTAACTCAAAACAACTGGGATTATGAAGGATAGAATACCTGGATCTTCAAGTGTGGGGACCTAACCAGAATCTTTTTTCTTGATATGCAAATTCATCCAAGGCCGGGGCATTTATGACATGGGATCCAATCAGTGTTAATCTCTAATGAGGGATTAAACCATGTCCAAAATTATTACAAGACTCATATGCTAAACATTATGTTTGGATATGTGAGCCTAAGGATTGGTTAGCCCGGGTGCCTTATCATTCATTGATAATTGATAGTTTTGTTGGTTCTTTGTTGTATGCTCTGATAAAAATATTGTTTTATAGTTGATCATCACTGTTAATGTGAGATCTCTTCAATTGTACTAGTTATACAGTGATTCTTTTTCATGTTTTAGTAGTTGGGGGATTATTTGGATTCTGGACATGTAAATGTAAGAGGTGATTTCCCCCTTTAGGGGGGTCCCTGGTTCAATACCTGACATATTGGGGCACAGGTAGGAAAAAAGGTTTTACAGCCCTGCGTACTGATTTTAGTTGGTTTTGGTTCACAGTTTGGGTCATCTTGACACTAAAGTTTGTCAACGGATCAGATACTTTAATATATGTATTCTATCCTAATCAACTTTATGTAGTAATCGGATGACTATATAAAGTTTCTTAGCATCAAAATTCAAAACTATTCAAGCATTATGATAATAGAAATAGAATTTCATTTATACTTATATAACAGAGATTATCTCCGTAGTAAAAACCAAATGTACAAATATATTCAAGACGCGTGTACAATGTATGCTATAATAGTTACTCCCCATGCATGCATAATAAAATCTTCTCCAAAGGCTTCCTTTACATCTTCATTGCTCATTGTTGTCACATAAAACTATTTTTTTTTAAAAAAAAAATGTAAGTCAATAAACAAGTGTTCTCCAGCGAAGTGCCCAAAGAAATAAAAAGAGAGATGCGCACCATAAGCATGCACATTATAAGATCAAATGCATGAAATAATGATTTCAATCATATATATAAATTCATCTGAAAAATATGAATGCTACTTACATGTTGGGGGTGTGTGTGAACAATTACGTTTGATAAAATTCTATTAATTGCAACAAGTGTGATAGATGTCTCATATACCATTTAGAAGTGACATTGACTATGAGAAGAACCTTGGTAACTGCTTAAGCTCACATCATTGCCTGTAATGTCCTGTGATCCAATTCCAAACACGATGAATTAGTTTTATTTATGATTTGTCTATTCTAATAATTCATGCAAGACATTCTTAAGTTACATAGATATCAATGCGAATGGTAGTAGATTCTCTTAACATGGTAACAAATACACGACATTAATGAAACTAAAGTAATAATTTTTTATATTTATTTTTGAAAACCAAGTTGTTCAAATTAAAACCATAAAAAACATACTGTTAGCGATTAATTTAAAAACATACTTTTTAGTATACACCACTATTCTAAGCATCTGAAATTGTTCTTTTTTTTTTTTAAAGCACATAGCTATTTCTACATCACCATGAATAGACGATAAAAAAACATTCACAAAAAAACAAAAAAACCCAAATCCTTACATGTAAAACCAACCGGATTTTCTATATTAATAAGTGCAATATGGTTTTTAAAAAAAGAATTATGCATACCTTGAATTGTTCCCTATTTCTAGAGGGTTCAGGATGGTGTTAGGGTTTCTTGTTGACCTTTAATGAAAAGATAAAAGATATATTATCAGGATCTAGTCAATTATAAACCCATAAATATATGGGTTGGGATTTTCTGGATTTAGTCAACAATGACTTGATCATGTTGTTAAACCGATTGCTTAGCTGTCCATTAGTTGTCATTCCCTGTAATTAATCCCTTCAATATGGGATTTGATTCTCTATGTTTGTGTAACTGATCCTAAGATCATGGGACTGTTTTCCTTTCTTTCTATGTAAGTGATCCCTAAGATCATGAGACTGTTTCAACCTTAAAATGATTTTCATTTTAAAAATCATTTTTGTAAAGGTTGTGCTTTGGGAAAATCCACACGCCTCCCTTTTTCTAGTCATAATTCTATCAAAGCTTTGTTTCCCTTCTTTCTTGTTCATTCTGACGTATGGCAATCTCCCATTCCCTCTGTTTCAGGGTATAAATATTATGTGCTTTTTACCGATGATTTCACTCGGTATACTTGGTTATATCCTATGAAACACAAAAATGAGGTTATTATGCATTTTCAAACCTTTTTAAATAGCCTTGAAAATCTCTTTCACTGCAGTATTAAACATTTTCAAAGTGATGGGGGTGGTGAATATGTTAGTAATTCTTTCCGCGCCCTATGCCGCCAACGCGGTATCCATCACCGTCTCTCATGTCCCCATACTCCAGAACAAAATGGTCTTGCTGAACGAAAACATCGTCACATTGCTGACATGACCCGCACCCTTCTTGTCACCTCTCATGCACCACTAAACTTATGGGTTGAAGCTGTATCCACAGCGGTATACCTCATTAACCGCCTTCCCTCTCCTCTTCTAAATTGGGAATCTCCATTCTTTCGTCTTTTTGGTCATAACCCTTCCTATTCTAATATTCGAACGTTTGGGTGTGCGTGTTACCCACACTTAGGGGATTATGTTACTAACAAACTATTGTCAAGATCTGTGGAATGTGTCTTCTTAGGGTACAGCTCACAACATAAGGGCTATCGTTGCTTGGACGCTACTACCAACAGGGTCTACACCTCACGACATGTGCAGTTCAATGAGGATGCTTTCCCATTCTCTCAATATCAGCCATCCCTGCCTCCATCTACTACTCCCCAGTACGCGGAGTTGGAGCTTCAACCGATGGCGCACTTGCATCCGCTTCCTCCCCATCCACCTCCTGTTGGACTTGTTCACTCCCCATCCCCACCTAGTACCGGTTCCTCTCGTGTGGCCCCTGTCGAACCAGCACCGGCACCCTCTCATTCGCTCTGCACATCTGATTTGCCTGCACCGATCGAACCCGTGCCTCTTCCCCGACCTCATCAATATGGAACCCGTCTTCAGAGTGGCATTCAGCATCCACTCCAACGAACAGACGGCACCATCCGGTATCCCCTACCGCATGCGCTTGCTGCCCAACTAACATCCAAGCTGTCCAACCCCACTGAACTGACATGCTACTCACAGGCCATCAAGGTCCCCGAATGGCGTGATGCCATGACTGATGAATTCAATGCTCTCCTCAAAAATCAAACCTGGACCTTGGTACCTTCTCCTTCCTCTCATAATCTAGTTGGGTGTAAATGGGTTTTCAAAATCAAGCGTCATTCTGATGGTTCCATTGAGCGATACAAAGCGCGTCTTGTAGCAAAAGGGTTCCACCAACAGCATGGCTTGGACTACGATGAAACTTTTAGTCCCGTGGTCAAGCCAACCACCATCCGTACCATTCTAAGCTTGGCTGTCCATCACGGTTGGCCTCTCCGCCAACTTGATGTCAAGAACGCCTTCCTCCACGGTGTTCTGGACAAGACTGTCTTCATGACCCAACCACCTGGGTTTATTGACCCTCGTCGATCGACACACGTTTGTCAACTTCATAAAGCCATCTATGGTCTCAAGCAGGCCCCTCGGGCATGGTTCCATCGCTTCAGCAGTTTTCTTCTTCGTCATGGCTTCAGTCAAAGCCGCGCCGATGACTCCATGTTTATCTTCAAGAAGTCTGGCGAGATGTTGGTTCTCCTATTATATGTTGATGATATTGTGCTCACTGGGACCTCTCAATCATTGGTGTCTTCTTTCATTGCTACTCTTGGTAGGGAGTTTGAGATCAAGGACCTCGGTCCACTTCACTATTTCCTCGGTCTCGAGGTCGTTCCATTGTCACCTGGTCTACATCTCTCTCAAACTAAATATACACTTGATCTTCTTCAAAAGTCCAATATGTTGGATTGCAAACCATGCGGTACCCCGGTAAGTGCCAAGTCTCAGCTCTCGGCTCTTGATGGCAATCCCCTCCCTGACGCAACGGAGTATCGTCAATTGGTTGGGTCTCTCCAATATCTGACTCTCACTCGCCCGGATATCTCTTTTGCTGTGCATCATGTTGCTCAGTTCATGAGTGCACCTCACACGGATCACTTGGTTGCGGTCAAACGTATTCTGCGTTACTTGAAGAACACAATCGATCTCGGGTTACTTTTTCGTCCGTCCACTGGTCCACTCAACATCAACGCCTTCTCCGACGCTGATTGGGCCGGATGTCCTGACTCTCGTCGCTCTATCAGCGGTTCGTGCATCTTCTTGGGTCCCAATCTGATTTCTTGGTCTGCAAAGAAACAACCAACCGTCTCACGGTCCAGTGCTGAGTCGGAGTATCGTTCTCTTGCCTACCTCTGCGCTGAGACGGTTTGGATTGCTCACCTTCTCTTTGAGCTTGCTCTCCCAGTTTCTAGGCCCATCACTCTTCACTGCGACAATCTGAGCACAACCTACATGGCATCCAACCCTGTCTTTCATGCCCGGACAAGGCACATAGAACTGGACTATCACTTTGTACGAGAGCGCGTCACCTCGGGTACTCATTGTGTGCGCTTTGTTCCTTCTTTGGACCAACCCGCAGACTTGTTCACCAAAGGACTCCACAAGCATCGTTTTCAGTTACTACGATCCAAACTCGTTCATCATCGGCCTCCGAGTTTGCGGGGGAGTGTTAAACCGATTGCTTAGCTGTCCATTAGTTGTCATTCCCTGTAATTAATCCCTTCAATATGGGATTTGATTCTCTATGTTTGTGTAACTGATCCTAAGATCATGGGACTGTTTTCCTTTCTTTCTATGTAAGTGATCCCTAAGATCATGGGACTGTTTCAACCTTTTATGTGTATATAAACAGATGAGGGAGATAAGGCAGAGAAAGTCCTTCCAATTATCTATTTCTACACCTGTGATATATATTGTTATTGATTAGATTTGGATGTTGATAATTATCAATCAGTGAAATACACTTGATAGAAACATCTAAAGAATTACAAACAAAATAAACCAACAAATATCATCCGGGTTTGGATCCTTTATTTATTTTTTTGTACTTGTTTTGTGTTTTGATCAATGAGACAGTCATAAATTTATCATATAAAATGGATCTATTTATCCATTCATGATTTAATATATTTATAATCGTTTGTGATGGTTGGATGTATACAAAATATTTCAAATTCAGTTATCGGAGGAAATCAAAGTCATTATTAACATAAAATATTACCTATAGGTTTGGGAAAGAATATGGATGGGATGATAAATTATGGCGAGTTGAATATTATTTATAGAATGTTTATCCAGAAAAATTGAAACAATATATGGATATTACAATGCTATTACAATGCTATTTGCATGACAATTGTATCACACCACTTTGTCTTACTTTTTTTTTTTCTCTTATTCTCTATTCTCTATTCTCTCTCATCCTTAGTTCAAATATATAATTATACTTCTTCAATAAAAGTATTGGCGACATGGTTCTACTTTTTTTCAAAAGAAGTAAAAAAATCAAGAAACAATATATAAATATGTATACGTATAAATGAAAAATTTTTATTGTATACATAAAAATAATCAGTGTACATAAATGACAAGTACACGTTTTATCTTATATATGCATATATATAATACAATGTTGACAATTCTGCATAAATAAAAGTTTCTCAGAGGTGTATTTTTTTTTTGTAACAAGGCTCTGTATCTAGAGAAGATTTGAACGGGGTCGAGAAGGCCTAAGACCACGGGCAAGCCCACTACACCACCTCCTACTTATAGCAGAGTTAGAACATGTGCCTCTCTGAAAGGGAGGGGGGGGGGGGGGGGGGGGGGGGGAACGGAAATATTTAGATTTTTTTAGAATACTTTTCAAGAGGTATTTATGTAAAATTCAACAATATTTTATTAGAGATATTTTGATAAAATGAATTGTTTTCCACGTATTTTGATAAAATAATTTTTTTTTCTATTTGGATAACATGATAGGTGAGAAATAAGATGGAATAGGTCTAAATAAGTTAAAAATTTGTTACTCTGAAATGAATAAATTAGTATAATTATGCTAGAATATGTGAAAAAATCTAATATTGATAGTACAACTCTATAAGAATTGAGTTATTCCATTCATTCTATTTTACTAGTATAAGAGACTCACATGTCAACACCTGTCCATCATACACACGTATCAAATTATTTTTTTTTATCTTTAGTAAACTAATTATTTGGATCTTATTTATCTTTTATCCATTATTTTATTCGTGATGCTTTCGTTATTGCATTTTTTTATATATAAAAATAACTAAAAACATAACAAAAATATAAAAAAATATTTTTACTGAAATGATTATCAATTTTAGAATAACTTAGGTGGGGATAGTCGACTCAGACTTTAACAGATTTTTACGGAAATTATTTAAGTGATGAATTGTTGTTGACTTTGCTAACTTTCACATACTTTTGTAAATTTTTATAAACTTTTATAAATTGACTCTCATAGAATTTCACATACTTTTGTACTTTCACAGATTTTTACATATTAACTCTCATAGACTTTCACAGACTTTCTTTCACAGACTTTCATAGATGTTTTTATAGACTTTCACATATTTTTGTAAAATTTCATACTCTAATGAACTTTCACGTACTTTTGTAAACTTTCACATATGATTTTGAATTACGTTGCATTATTTTTTTAGAAATTTATAAACTTAGGGAGTGCATCTGCTAATTTGTGGATGTTTGTGAATAGATTTATTTGAATATTTTTAAACAATCTTTTTATAAAATTTTGTTTTGAAAAAGGATGAACAAAAAATCATTAAAAGAAAATGTTATAGCTATCTCAATAATGTATGTTAATAAGTGTAACTATACGTCACTGTCTATTTCATGAATGTGAATGAATAGAAAAAAGATACACTTAATCATGAAAATTACATGTTTTTAAGTATGAATAAATTATAGGGATTTATATTTTAAAGTCTTTATAAACTATGCTATTTAGTGATATATCCCTCCTTTTTTTATATTTTTTTTAAGTCCCAAACTTTAACTGTTTATTTTGTTTTTAGTCACTCGGTCAAACGTTCTTTTGGTTTGGGCTGATAAACAGTTAAAAATCTTAAATTGCCCTTTGCAATTTTTATATTTTAGGTCCCTGTAAACTATTTTATTTAATGATCAAGCCCTCCCCTTTTCATATTGCATTTTTTATTCGTACCTTTAAACGACTTTTTCATTATTAGTTCATTAGTAAAACATCTGTTTATTTAGGGCTAATGGATAGTTAAAATTCCTAAACTACTCATCTATTAAATGAAAAGAAACCCCAATGAAACCATTTTCAACATTTTTATAACTAGAATATCAATTTTCTAGGTCAGCCTATTTTTAACTTTCATTATTTGATACTTCAAATCAATGATGGTGTGCAATGGCGTAGCCAAGATTCTATAACGGGGGAAACTCTCAAATCCTTCATAAATGATATTTTAATATAAATAAATAAATAAAAACTAAATTAATAGTAGCTTAAATGTTAAAAATAACATTTATGCTACCTGGGTCTAGGCCTGTCAACGGGTCGGGTCCGGGTCGGGTCGGGGTGGACCCAGACCCGACCCGTGACAGGACCCGGCGGGTCCGGGTCCAACCCAAGACCCGGCGGGTCCGGGAAAATGTGGACCCGGACCCGGACCCGTCGGACCCGGGTCGGGTCCGGGTCCGACCCGACCCGACCCGGATGGTTGGGTAAAAAAAAAAAAAAAAAGAGCTCATGTATTTGTTTGCCTTATCATTCTATTTAAAATTTTTTGTAATAAAACATTATTGTTAATGAGACTATGTTTGAATATAATTTTATACAATTCAAAAGAAGTAAATGAATTATTAAACAACATCCAAAACAATAATCACTAACATAAAAAACATATTAACCTAAATAATAAACATAACTAACCTAAACAACATTCAAAACAATATTAACCTAAACAACATTCAAAACAATAAACACTAACATATTAATCTAAGTAATAAACATAAATCATGCAACAATCACATTAATCATACAAATTAAAAAGTTAATAAGTTAATTGTCCAAAACAAACCGATTTATAGGCTTGTTATGATTATGATTTATGAACTTCTAGATACAAAACTAAGTTAAGTAAGAAATAAAATTATGTATCAACTAATATTAATGGTCTTATAATATATGAGCATATATTAAAAAAAACAGTCGGGTCCAACGGGTCCAACGGGTCGGGGCGGGGTGGACCCGGACCCGACCCGTTTGTTTGTTCGGGTCCGCCGGGTCGGGTCCAACTCGGGTCGGGTCCAAATCGGATCGGGTATATTACACGTGTAATCGGGTCCGGGTCGGGTCGGGTCCGGGTCTGGACCCGACCCGTTGACAGGCCTACCTGGGCTTCAAAATTTGCGCCTCATTCATAAGCCCCAATATGTGTTATCTCCCCGTTATTTTCTGTTTGACTTTTAAAAAAGGTAAAATGAACAAAGATATTATTACCCTTCTTTTATTTTTTGAAATTTTTGCTCCTAAATAAAACACACCCTCATTTAATGTTGCTGTGTAACCACCTCCCACACTTTCGGCATAAAAAGAGGGGGATTTCAAAAAAAAAAAAAAAACCTCAACCAACTAAGGTTTCCGATTCCCTGCTTTTTCTTCCCCAGTTCTTTGCAACGATGGCGAAAAAAGGTAATGAATATTCCTTCTCTGATTTATTCTCCAATTTCACGAATGATTTCTTCCTGCAAGCATATACTCGCCTTTTTTATTTTGTTTTTTTTTCCATAAAAGATCATAAAATAGTATTATTAGGATGATTATGTTGCACTATTTGAAGAACAATCAAACAACTTAAAAAATATGATTTCAACTTTTGTATATCCATCTTCGGATGTATCTTCTGCTTATAGTTGATCTGGTGTATCTTAAATAAATAATTTATGAACACGTATCTTAATCCAAATAATGTAATTTAATTTAAAATGATTATTGCAAATGTAAGGTATAATCTTTTATGATGAACCAATATTGTTTGTTTGGTGTAACTGAAAAAACGATTTAAAAACCCGATCTCATTTCTAATAATCTGATTAATTAAGGGTTAAAGACATTTAAGTCCCTACAAACATGGAAAAACCCATATAAGTCCCTACTAAAATTAGGACAGACGTACGAGTCCCTAAAAACTCAGAAAAACCCAATTATCATCCCTGAGTTAAATTTCCATCCAAACTTAACGGAATATTCCCAGAATATTCTGTCACATATAATTGTGTTGACGTTGAAGTCCTTATAAACAGTCATAAAGATAAATTAGTCCATGCAAAAGATAAAATTGCCCCTGAAAGACTTTTACATTAAATTGTGTACACATTGCAGTCCCTATAAACAATCATAAAGACAAATTAGTCCTTGCAAAAGATAAAATTGCCCCTGAAATATTTTTACATTTAATTGGATAAACATTACAGTCCTTATAAATAATTGTAAAGACAAATTGATACATGTAAAAGACAAAAATACCCCTGAAGAATTTTTACATTTAATTGTGTAGAAATTACAGTCTTTTAGAGGGTATTTAATTTTTAAATTGCAATGTATGCACAATTAAATGTAAAAATCCTTCAAGGGTATTTTTATCTTTTAGAGGGACCAATTTGTCTTTACGATTGTTTATAAAGACTGTAATGTCTATTCAATTATATGTAAAAGTCTTTTAAGGGCAATTTTGTCTTTTGCGGGGACTAATTTGTCTTTATAATTGTTTATAGAGACTGCAATGTGTATACAATTTAATGTAAAAGTATTTTAGGGACAATTTTATCTTTTGCAGGGACTAATTTATCTTTATAACTGTTTATAAGGACTTCAATGTCTACACAATTATATGTGACAGAATATGTTGGAAATATTCCGTTAAGTTTAGATGGAAATTTAACTCAGGGATGATAATTGGGTTTTTCTGAGTTTTCAGGGACTCGTACGTCTGTCCTAATTTTAGTAGGAATTATATGGGTTTTTCCATGTTTGTAGAGACTTAAATGTCTTTAACCCATTAATTAAAAGTAACTGGATGTAAAATGTACCTGAATCTATATATGTATCTTTATTTAATATTTTATTTTTTCATCGACTTAAATAACTTAAATTGACTAAATAAAATACCACGCTTATTCAGCAAAGATAAACGAGAAAATAACCAAAGAGCTGTTGAAATTCATAAATCAGACTTCTTTGATAGTTTGTTTGGGTTCAAATGTATTTGAATGTTTAAGAATTTTTTGAGAATTCTTAATAAGACATCCATTTTTTTGTTTTTGTATACAAGGTAATGTACATTATTAATTCAATGTTTAAAATTTGGCCTGTAATGAAGATGTAGTAACATACATTGTAAATGGGTAGAGTTTTCATAAATTGTTGGAGTGTAGAATAACTTTGTGAAAAGCATAATATAGCAAGTGAGGAGTTATTTTTCTCCTTCAGTCAACTTAATTGGTATGAGCCTCCTTCTTGGAAGAGTATAGATCATGCACTAAAAAAAAGGAAATCAAGGGGGACACTTGTTATATATGTGTCACTTTTTGGCCTATTGGCAATCATTGGAGCATTTTTGGCAGTTTTAAAATTTTTAGGGTTTTTCGATCGGAACCGCATAATTTCAGACTGTTAGCTATCGTCTGAGCTAGAGGACTCCGATTGAAAATCTAACTGCATATTGTGTGTCCTGGTGCCATTTTAAGCCACTCATGAAAATTTCATCGAATTCTGGCATCGTTTGCAAAAATTTCGCAGTTCCGGGGCGTATCCGGGTTTTTAAGTCGCGCTCTATTTAAAAGGAATAAAAAATATCTAAACACTATTCATCATCTTCCCGACTTGCTCTCTCTCTCTCCTCTCCTCCGTTTTTCTTCCGTTTGAGCCCCCTACACCCCTCAAAACCAAAAACCTAAAGCACGGGAAGTGTAGATCGGGTCCCGATCTACGCTCCGGTGTCTTCAAATCCGAATTCCGACGATCCTAGCCTCCCCGACCTCCCCTTTTCGTCCTCTGATTTGGCCCATTCCGAGGGATAAGCTAGATCGGGGCGTGAGAAGGCTTTTGGGAAGGATTTCGGCGCGTGGAGATCCACCGGACGCCTCCTCCTCCCCTCGGTAAGCCTCCTTTCCCTCTTTTTTCTTGTCTAGATGATTGCTAGGGGGGGGTTTTTGTGTTTGGGAGGTGCTCGGTGGCAGTGGGGGTCGTCGGAGGGTGGTCGGAGGTGGTTGGAGGTGGTCGGGGCAGTGGGAGGGGTGGTTGGAGGTGCTCGGCAGGCTGGGGCACTGTCCCGGGCAGCAGGGAGCAGCGGCAGCGGCCAGGCAGCGCGCAGGCCGGGCGCGCGCGGGCATGCGCGCGTGCGTGCGCGGGCGTGCGTACGCGCGAGTGTGCGCGCGGGCGTGCGCTCGGGGGAGCTGGTCGCGGCGGTGCGAGGCGTTCGAGCTGCTCGGGTGGTGCTGTGCGCGGGTCTGTTCGTCCGGCTGTGCGCGAGGGGCTGATGGGAGCTGGTCTGGGCGCTGGTCTGGACCGCGAGGTGCTGGGGCGCGCGCGGAGGAGGCGCGGGGCGAGGAGCTGAGCGCGAGGCGCGGCGGGGCAGGGAGCTGAGCGCGAGGTGGTGTGCGTGGGCGCGAGGAGGTGTGCGCGGGGGCGAGGCGCCGCGCGCGGGGGCGTGCGGGGTGCTCGCGGGCCAGCGCACGGCGTGCGGGGCGCGTGCGGGCTGCCGCGGCTGGGCTCGGTGGACGCGCGGTGCCCCGGGCGGTGCGCGGAGTGCGCGGGCTGAGGCGCGGCGGCGCGTCCGGGCGGTCGGGTGGCCGTGCGGGTGGTGGCCGGCCGTGCGGGTGGCCGTGCGGGGTGCCGAGGGTGTTGAGTGTTGATTTGGGATCTTTGGGTGTTTGTTTGTGTGTGTGTTATGTATTTTTGGGATAACTGTGGATTTATTCTAACCAGTTAATAACTTGTCTTGCAGATCTCGACGGACGGTCGCGCGTCGACCCGATTTCCGGTGAGTGGGACAACCCAACCCAGTGTGGGAGGCGCTACATGCCTTGGGCGTGTACCGTCCTCCCCTGGGGCTTATAGTTAGTATTAACTGCGTGATGTAATCCATGTATGCATGATGTGTGTGTAGAATTGCATGCCACCCTAGATTGTGTGATAGGGACTTGCACCCTTAGGATTGTGCATGAGCCATGCATCCTGCCTCCTCGCTATCATGCTAGGAAAGCCCGACCTTTACATGCGTCCTATAGTTTGATTTGTTTATTTAAATGCTAGCATAAATAAGGATTGCATGTTTTAGTCAATATTATAGGGAGGGGCCTTGCGAGGTCAACATTGAGACCCGGGTCAGGGTACTCCGTGTTCCTTGTGTGGTTGTCGGGACGTCCTGTATCGGGACCTCACGTTGCCCTCCCCAGGATACTTTCCCGATAATATTGCACCCCTGTGTTATGATTAATAAATGCATGTTCCCCGCATCCTGGTTATGCGCGCTGGTGGAATTCTGAGGAATTCGAGACATTAGAGTCGTAGAGATGTGCTGTCAGCGGATCCGAGTGGATCATATGCGATGGATAGGCTGTTCTGTTCCCCTCGTCGGATCCGTGTAGAGACTACCTCGGCGTTAGACAGGTTGTCCCGTGCAGGGGCTCCCACTAGTAGGCGCCTCCTGACTTGGAAGGACTGCGCTGAACATGGGAGTGGCCAAACAACCGCGGAGTGAGGAGAGACTATCGGTGGACCAAGGGTAACCAACAGCCTAGTCAGTCCCAAGAGCCTAGGTCACCTGTTGAGAGGTGAGGGTGAGGGTATGGTGGGCCGGCGATGCGACGACCCACAGGATTATGAATGGATGATTATCAACCCGCTAAGTCCCAACATCCTAGGTCACCTGTTGAGGGTGAGGGTGAGGGTGAGGGTATGGAGTTCGGCGATGAACGAACCCCCGGATGGTGATATTATGCCACTTGTGGCTTATGAATTGATTAAATGTGGTTAATATGAACTGTATGCATGGGTTGTGCTATTCACTGAGCGTGTGGCTCACCCCTCGCATATTGTCTTTTCAGTGATCTCTGAGGGAGGAGCTTCCCGAGCGACTACACCGGCAGAGGGCAGCGCCGCGTCCCACGAGTTTTGAGGCCATCAGCACCCTTCTTTCTGTTGTATGTATATGTTCTGTGCTTGGGCACTTAGTTGGATTATATTTGGATTTGTTGTGTATATTTATGACATGTTGGCTCTCACAGGACTTTTGATTATGTATCGAGTCTGTAGTGTGTTTTGACTACAGACTCAGTCTTTTAGCTTCCGCACTCGGTGTATATATTTTGTCAGCCCTGCTTTTATCTGTGTGTCATTTTAGTGATTGTTTGTGGTTTATTATTGATTTCCTGTCACTGATATCATATATACACTTGCCGCGTCCCGGGGACGGCCGCCCTGGGGCGTGACAACACTAGTGTGGTGCCAGCCAAGGGAGCTCCGAAGAGATGTATCAGTAAGGGAATTCAAAAGTTAATCTCACTATTAATGTGACTTGATTAAAAGATAATTCATACCTTGATCTGCTGTTAACTTTCCCTTTTATAGGGTTCATGGGCTTGATAGCCATTATCACTGGCCTTATTGCTGTATAACAACTCTCCCTTAATGACTGTTTAGTGGGCGAATTTTGTGGTAATCACCCTACTTTATTGTAGTTGAACGTGTCCTTAATTACCCACGTTTTATGAGTAATGGACCTTAATCATTCACCTAATAGTTACTAGTGTTATGGGTATCTGACCGTTTTCGAGGTCCTTCTCGTGGTCTTGGTCTAGTCTGGACACATAATCCTGCTCGGGGTGTACCCTGTCATTCATCCGCAAGGTGCAAGACCATCCGACCAGACCTGATTCTATCTGGTCGAGTCTCACTTGCTCGGGATGGCATTCACCCGCGAGGTGTAGGATTATCCAATCAGACCTGACTCATCTCGATGAGAGGCCAATTCGGTCATGTCTCACCTGATCGGGAGTACCAGCCCGTAGCTTTGTGATTTTGTTATTGCCAAACCGGGTCATGGGTTATCGGATGCGATAATTTACGTTCAAGTAACTCTAGACACGTGTCACCTCCTTATTGTGTGCAAATTTTTCCCTCCATGGTAGGCGTATCTAGATTGGATTGATTATAACTGAATAATATGCAATGTACTTGGATCTATATCTTTCATGAAGTTGTACTCTCAACTTGTCTATTGAGATTCCAGATGAAATAAAATATCAATGCTTGCCATTTAAATTAACATTTTTGCAGGAACCCAAAAAGTCAAAATTGTAGAACAAAGGAGCTGCAAAATGTATTATCCACAGTACAGATCCACATTACATAGAATTTTTGGGACATTTACATCGATGAAATTAAAAAGAAGACATGTGGAAATAGTTCAAAAGACCCCTTTTGGAATCTTTTCAAAACCTTTTTGGACAAATCCTATGAATAATACAAAGTGACCAAGAACATCTTCTGCACATGGAATAAAATCTTCTACACATGGAACAAATTGTTCTACACATTGCTTATCACCTCAGTCTGACAATTCTTTTAGTATACTGGTTTCCAAAGAACATGTATAACTAAGCTCATTCAAATGAATTGAATCTTGATTGGTGTGATTCATAAATTCATCATATAAAAACACTACAGGATAGTAAAAAGTCATAACCAACATTCAACATAACCAAAAGTAATGAAATATAACTTGAATACCGTGAAAATACATAACCAAATGCGTGAAAATATTAAGATACATTTGAAGTGTATCTAAATTCAATTGTTTGCACAAATGAAACTAAATTGATTAATATGCTAATAAGGCATTACTGTGATGATTAAAACATACTAGAGAATATGTGTGACATAAAAAAATCATTCCTTCATTGACTTACATTAATAGAATCACCAAAAAAATACAAATACGAGATGCATGTAATATTTAGATACACATTAAAAATATCTGAATTTAGAATAAAAAAAAATATGTTTGCACAAAAGTAAATGAATTGAATAATGCTTATAAAAGATTAAATATGCTTATAAACAAAATATAATACATAATTATACACATCTAAATCATTCAAAACGATTATACACATCTAAATCATCATAAACAATTAGACTGCTTGACAAACATTACTAAATTGATTCAATGCTTAAAAACGGATTATACATGCAACATAATAAGATTCATCTCAGTAATGTATAATAAAAAATCATAAAATCGAATTGGCCAAATCTGAAATGATCATCATTGATAAAACTACAAAAAAAACTTGCTTGGATGCAAAAAAAAAAAAAAAAAATGCAATTCTTCACATAAACTGGAATCGAAAATGTTATAGATTATACAAATGACATAATTAGATTCATATAAGTATTGTATAACAAAAAATCAGAGAATCAAATTGGCCAAATCTGAAACAATCACCATTGATGAAACCACAAAAAAACTCACTCAAATGTGAAAAATAATTGAAATTCCTCACGAAAACTGAAATGGGATTGTTGTTTTGTGATAAATTTCATATATGAACGAACAAAAACCAAGAAACGAAATGGTGATTCTTGTTAATGATAGAATTGACTTTTTTTTTAAAAAAAAAACAGAAAGAATAAAGGGATCACATTTAAATCGTAACCATCAAATGTTTCGATTTAGAAAAAAAACGAAAAAGGGACACTTGAGGGTAAAAAAGAAAATACAAGTGTGTCAGCCAATGGAGCTTGTAGTGGGGTTTATGAGTTGGGGTCAAAAAATTGTTTTATATATATATATATATATATATATATATATATATATATATATGTATTAGATTCTCATGAAATCACTAAATTTTCAAATAAATAAAAATTTAGAACCATGCAAAATAAAATTTTCATTGATTGCATATAAATTTTTAATGACATCTAAATTTTTAAATTTAAAACTCTAAATACACTCAAAATATCTAATTTGATATTTCACTGAACACCAAACTATACCTAATTTGATATTTCAAAAATCTTGGATTGGTGGGCATATGCAGTGAAAATCTAGTTTTGGTTTAGATATTTCACTAAAAAATTTGTATATAAGTTCCAAATATCAAAATGCGAAGAACGGAGGGACTAATCACTACTTAAAAATAATAATATTATTTCACAAACTAACGGTATATGAAATATTTAAATGCACGTTTGGTGGAGAGACTAAAAATGAAATAGACAGTTGAAATTGGAAACTAAAAAAAAAATATAAAGAAGGGAGAGATTAATCACTAAATACAGTATTTTACAGAGACTTAAAAATAAAATTCCCTAAATTATAATATTAATAATACTATCATAGTTAAAAACAAGGGTTAAAGACGTTTGAGTCCTATAAACACCTATAAACCCATTTAAATCCTTGTAAAGTTAGGACAGGACAATTATATCCCTAGAAACACAGAAAATGTCTAATACATTCCTAATGTTAAATCATTTTTAACCTATCATGGTTAAAATTAACCATATGTGTGATTTTTTTATTATACCCTCCACAATGCACAACATGGTGACTAACATGAGTTTTTTAATTTGTGTAATCACCTCATCAAAATGTAAAATAAAAAAATCTAAGTAATACCTATAATATATTAAATATAATACATAAATAAAATCATCTTCACAATTACAATTGTCTGAAATAGAAGGAAAAAATAATAATAATGGAGTTATACGCAACAATAACACCAAAATTTGCAAAATAAAAAAAAGTGAAAATGAGTTTGATGAGAGGCAAAATGGTCATTTAAAAGGATATATATGCTTTTTCTATTTTTTCAATGATTTATACTAATGTTTAATTTCACAGATATAGAATATTATAAGAATATATCGTCAAATTAGATAAAAAGTTAACCCAATGACTAAATTGACTAACCATAACAGTTTAAAGGACATGTATGTCCGACTTGAAGTTTGCAATGACTTATATGGGTTTATGGATGTTTAGACTCAAATGTCTTTAACCCTAAAAACAATTGTAACTTATTGTTGTTTACACACTAAAAGCACTAAATCATTGGCATAAAAGAGAACAAAAGATATTAAAAAGTAATTCATCTCAGTTTTAAGGAACAATTATCTACAGTTTTGTGTTTATTTTTTTCAAAATCAAGATAGAAAACATGATCAATTTTATTCTATTGTTTTTATACAGGAGAAAAAAAAAAATCCTTTTCAAAATCAAGATAATTAGAAATTCTTTATCTCCATTTGTTATGAAAGTAAAGAGATTTGAACCTAAAATGCATCAGTTATGCTGGATTAATCATAATAATCATGATAAAATAAATGTTTAATTTTTTTTTTTTTTTGAAAATGAAAGTGAAAGACCTGCTACTTCTTAATATTAATAAAACGAGTACACGCCCAACACAAAGGCAGATAGCTAGAAGGCAACAAGCCAAAAGAAAGGAAAAAAAAAAAAAACAGAGCTCCACTGAAGGATTAATGAAGTCTAGAAAATACTATAAGACCTCTCCTATGTAATCAACAAAGCACCCCCCTATATTGGACCAGCTTTGCAAGCCATCATTGGCAGAGATGCTGCAGGGGAGAGTTACACTAGGATTTCACACAGCTAGCTCCCTCCTCCATGTTCTTGTTTTAGAACCTAGGAGGAATTTTAACTTGTAATTTTGTACAATTCTGAAAGTCTTTTTTTATACACAAGATGTAATTACTCCATAGTAATTAGGCCTGTCAACGGGTCGGGTCCAGACCCGGACCCGACCCGACCCGGACCCGATTACACGTGTAATATACCCGACCCGATTTGGACCCGACCCGGCGGACCCGAACAAACAAACGGGTCGGGTCCGGGTCCACCCCGCCCCGACCCGTTGGACCCGTTGGACCCGATTGTTTTTTTTAATATATGTTTATATATTATAAGACCATTAGTATTAGTTGATACATAATTTTATTTCTTACTTAACTTGTTTTTGTATCTACAAGTTCATAAATCATAATCATAACAAGCCTATAAATCGGTTTGTTTTGGATAATTAACTTATTAGCTTTTGAATTTGTATGATTAATTAGTTTTGTTGCATGATTTATGTTTATTATTTAGGTTAATATGTTAGTGTTTATTGTTTTGAATGTTGTTTAGGTTAATATTGTTTTGAATGTTGTTTAAGTTAATATTGTTTTGAATGTTGTTTAGGTTAGTTATGTTTATTATTTAGGTTAATATGTTTTTTATGTTAGTGATTATTGTTTTGGATGTTGTTTAATAATTCATTTACTTCTTTTGAATTGTATAAAATTATATTCAAACATAGTCTCATTAACAATAATGTTTTATTACAAAAAAATTCAAATAGAATGATAAGGTAAACAAATACATGAGCTCTTCTCTGTTTTTTTTTTTTTTTTACCCAACCATCCGGGTCGGGTCGGACCCGGACCCGACCCGGGTCCGACGGGTCCGGGTCCGGGTCCACATTTCCCTGGACCCGCCGGGTCCTGGGTTGGACCCGGACCCGTCGGGTCCTGTCACGGGTCGGGTCCGGGTCCACCCCGACCCGACCCGGACCCGACCCGTTGACAGGCCTAATAGTAATACAAAGAGTTCATTTACCCACCAAGAAAAAAAAACAAAGCACCCCCCTTGCATCCTAATCGGCGTCGCACCCACAAAAAAGCAACCCCAAGCCGAGATGAAGGACTGAGCAGACTCCCAAATACCTGTAATAGAAACCAAGAGCCATGGAAAATAGCATCATTTCGTCCAAGCCAAATCGCTCATAGAGTTGCTGGAACGAGGAGCTACCACACCTTACTTCTCACATTCCTATTAGGCCTGTCAACGGGTCGGGTCCAGACCCGGACCCGGACCTGATCCGATCTGGATCTGATTACACGTGTAATATATCTGACTCGATTTGGATCCGATCCAAGTTGGACCCGAACAAATAAACGGGTCGGGTCCGGATCTACCCCGCCCCGACCCGTTGGACCCGAGACCCCATTATTTTATTAAAATATGTTCATATATTATAAGACCATTAGTATTAGTTGATACATAATTTTATTTCTTACTTAACTTATTTTTGTATCTACAAGTTCATAAATCATAATCATAACAAGCCTATAAATCGGTTTGTTTTGGACAATTAACTTATTAGCTTTTGAATTTGTATGATTAATTAGTTTGTTGCATGATTTATGTTTATTATTTAGGTTAATATGTTAGTGTTTATTGTTTTGAATGTTGTTTATGTTAAATTGTTTTGAATGTTGTTTAGGTTAGTTATGCTTATTATTTAATGAATATGTTTTTTTATGTTAGTGATTATTGTTTTGAATGTTGTTTAACAAAAAATTTCAAATAGAATGATAAGGCAAACAAATACATGAGCTCTTCTCTCTTTTTTTTTTTTTTTTTTACCCAACCATCCGGGTCGGGTCGGACCCGGACCTGACCCGGGTCCGACGGGTCCGGGTCCTGGTCCACATTTCCCCGGACCCGCGGGGTCCTACGTTGGACCCGGACCCGCCGGGTTCTATCACTGGTCGGGTCCGGGTCCACCCTGACCCGACCCGGACCCGACCTGTTGACAGGCCTAATTCCTATCATCCCCACGAACCAGCTGCTGACTTGCCAACCAAAGATGACCCAAGGATTAAAATCTCCAAGAGCCACCCGTAACCAAACTCAGATTGTACCATACATCCTGAACCACCTTGCACTCACAAAAAAGATGGAAAGTTATCTCCTCAGCTCCGTTACAAAGGCCACAAGCAGATGAGTCATTGGCTTTTGTAAATCTATTTTTTACAAAATAATAATGAATGACTTAAACATACATTATATAATATATAATAATTAATAATGAAAATGATTGATTGCGACACAAACAAATCTATCATCCTCAAATATTCATTAAATATATGAGGTGATATTATTATATAACACATACGCGGATTAATCAAAAATAAAAAAAAGAGATAATAAAATAGAAAAATTATAAAAAAAACTGAAAAAAATATGAGTGACATGACGAGATAACCAACCTCCATAAAAAAAACAACAAAAAAATAAAAAATTAGAAAAAGAAATGAGTTTTATAAAAAAAAAAATGTTCACATTACTTGAATAAAAGTCCACCAGAGTCTAATTTATTTTGGAATAGATTTTAAAATGACTTAAAAGTCTACAAAAATCTAACAGTCTTTTTAAATTCTATTTAAATTGAATAAGACATGATAATATATTAACAATGAGAAGTCTCGATCGATTTGAATTTTCATTCGATATCTCATTCAAATAACATTTAACTTTTTAACTATGGTATAATCTCAGGGCGAATAGGCTTTTTTTTTCTTTTTTTTTTGGTCCACGCATCGATGTGTGATTAACTGCTTGATTTGCGTCCACGAATCAATGTATTAATATACTGATTGAACCATACAAGATTTATAAATACATGACAGATTTTTTTGTCCACGGAAATCACCCCACTTTATGTTGCCACTAGATCGTATATATCCAAAAAAAAAAAAAAAAATTTGATTTTGATCCTGAGAAGCCGATACTAATCCGATCGATCGATTCCAGCTAGGGTTTAACAGGGGTCCCCGCCGTCGCCGGCTCCTCCCGCGATGCCGTGGTGCAAGCATTGCATGACCGACTCCCCCACCGAACGCGACCCCGACGAAGGTTACATGTAAGACTGCCCCCCTCTCTCTGTCTCTCGAATCAAAACCCTAACGCAGGCACACACATGTAATGGTTGCATAGATGTTGCACGAATTGCGGGAGGGTCATTGAGCACGACGTGTACACGGACGCCGTCCAGTTCGAGAAGACCAGTGGCGGCCAGGTTCGTCGTCTTCGTCTCTTTTTTGGTTTGAATTTGGATCGTTTTTTGTGATTGTGAATTGGGGGTTTTGCTTACGATGCGTGGTTGATGTGTTTGCAGAGTCGGTTAGCGGGGACTTTGATTAGGATACAGAAGGAGTATTCGCAGTCCCATGAGAGGACGCTGAAGAATGGTGATTTTTTTTTTTTTTTATGTCGGTACTATTGAAGAATGGTTGATTTAAGTTCTAATTTTTCTATTTTGAGGGGATGCAAGGCCGATGAATGGTGAAATTGTTTTTTTTTTTTTTTTTTTGATAAGAATGCTAATGTTTAGTATTTATGTGCAAAGAGAGCAAGTGCTATATTATGGAGCATGTCCTCCCATCGTACTTAATCTAATCCTTTATGCGAAATACGGTCGTGGCATTTTCAATTCTTCTTGTTGTGAAATGAAGTAGGAACTTTTTATTAATAAAGCCCCCATACAAAAGGAGACTAGGGATCTCCTCACAAAATGAAAACAAAAAGGAAATAGCATTCAATTCATTAAGTTTGATTGATTGGTGCTAACGAGTGGAAAACACTTGGGCAGCAATCACGACGTATCTCCGTTCATGGGTGATTGTGCTTCTTGGGGAGGATTCACCTTCAAGAATAACGGGCAATAAGTGGAAAGGGATGTAATGGTTGTGGTCCCTTTGGAGCCATTGTATGTGTGTTATTTTTTCCTTTACCTTTTCGGAGATCCCTCATCTCCTCATGTCTGAGGGACAACATTTTCTAATATGATTGCTCCAATCTTTTTTTCAAAAGAGGGGGGCAAGTGAAAGTGAATGTTGCTCTTTATGAGTGTTCTTGATTTCGACCCTTTTGGTTCATTTGAATGAAGCTTGTTATTAGGCATTTCAATTCTCTTCATCGGAAAAACAACATTTAATGTAGATGTTAATTGGATTTCACATGTTGAGTTTCTGCGTTCATGCTGATGAATGTCATTTCTCTCGTGTTTCAGGAAGAGATGAAATTGAAAACATGGTAGTTAGTCTTTGTATTAGTGGCGGGGAATCTATAATCAATCACGCACATGGTTTCTATAGAGTTGGGTTTCCTGGCTTCAATCTTTTTATCTTTAGCAAAACCTTTTAATATTACTATGGTTAAAATATGAACACCACTTCCTTTTATTAGATAGCAGTGGAGAGGAGCTTCACAAGGGGCCGGAGAACATCACATGTCGCAGCTGCTTGCCTCTACATAGCTTGCCGGTAAGGAATAACATTTGATCTTATGAAATGGTTATTTATAGAATCTTTTAAAGAAATGTTTATATCCATGCATGACAATGAGTTGTAAAAGTTATTATTTCACTTTTTTTTATGAAGCGTTTGGTCGGCTTGAAGGTAGGTGTCAGAAATTGCATACCAATTAGAGAGTGCATTCAGTCAATGTTGGATGTTTCACTTCTTTTTTTTGGTGAAAATGTTTAGTTATGAACTAGTTGGTTTAGTACAAACAGGAGTTTCTAGGCCAGATGTGATCTAACATCATATCAGAAAGTTTATACCAGATGCCATCTCTTACTAAATGAGTTGGCCAGAACGCATGTCCATTTTAAGAAAAGCGACCCGCATCTGCCAGGTTGTGTGCATGATTCAAAAATCACGTTGGCTCATTAATAACCTCTTGTTACTCAGCAATAATGTTGAAATCATTTCAATCTACAACTTGTTCATTTCTTTTGTTAATTTTGTGGGCAATCTGGGCTAGGAAGAAGTATGTCCTCTTTTTCCCTAAAAGTCGGTGTCCTCGCCTCTGCCACATTGGCAGGGGTGGGATATGATACCAGGTAGGTGGTGCTTGCGGGCTGATCAAAGGTGGTGCTTGCGGGCTGATCAAAGCTTGGTTTGCTAAGAACCTCTAGGTTGCAGATAGATTTATCAATCACCAAGTAGATTTGAAATCTCTATTTATGTATTTATTTTAAAGATTTTGGTATTAAACTTATTGAACAAGTACCATATTGAACTACAGATGAACCACATATCTGTTGAAGGTTTTGAACACAAACATGTCAATAATATAAACAGATTCTCACTATGTAAATGAAAATGTTGAAAAGCAGGGGCAGAGCCTGATTAATTTATAAATAATTGAAATTAGCTCGATAGATGGTTGAATAAGTAATACATTGAATTCATATAAAAATTAAGGGACATATTGTCCTATCCTTTTTGTGGACATTCTCTATGACATTCTGTTTTTGGCATTTTGTATTCTTTACATTATTCATGGGTTTTTAGAGACATCATCTAGTTGATGGCAACCTCTAGGAGGTTTGGTAAATTCTGATGGTTTTTTTTTTCTCTTAAATTAGTATTGCAATGTTTTTGTAGATGGGAATCTGAAAATTGCTGTAGTAAGGTTTCTGAACAGAATCTATAATACATGTTATTTCTAGACACAAAAGTATTAAGCATTGAGGCAGTATTATGTTTGGAACATTATTTTGTTTTGACTGTATGTTTAAATATATGACCGATTAGATTCCTATTCTACAGGCTATGTGCGAAGCCGAAGCCATATCTTCTCATTGATTTCTCTGACCATTTGCAGACAAATGTGTATGTGACTTCTCTTCACTCTTTTCTTCTAAAATTTCAAGGGAAACCTGATAATGTTGTGACAAGTAAATTCTAAATTAATAGTGCAACTCGGTGAGAATATTTATTTGGTATTTTAGTTGCATGCCCACATTTGTAAATCCTGTTTCCAGATATGTGGTAGGTGCCGTATTTCTGCAGCTCTGCACACTGCTAAGGCTTGAAGAACATCCCATCATCCAAAAACCGATTGATCCAAGTCTTTTTATAGATCGATTTACTCACAGTAAGCCCGTCTCCATATCCTTTGAAATATCATGAACTTATCTCTGTACAAAAAAAATGTTACAATGACATTAGTCATGATGAATTAAGAGCATAAGATCTAATTTGTGTTATGCTACAAAAAAGTAAAATTCCTTGTGTGTGAGTGATTAATTGTTTTTTTTTTATATTTTGTTTTGAAATGCACTGGACCACATGTGATTCTCATAGCTGAGGACTGTTTTATGAGAACTGAGGATTATTACACTCATTTTACAGTTAATGTTTCTGTTTCATATCTCCTAGGCTGTGGAGATAGCACTGACCAGAAACCTGTCTGATAAGCTCCAACTATTTTTTTTTCCTTTACCCTATGGAGGCTGTTGAAGTCTGATTTGCTAGGTCTTCTAGGAATCCAACATTTTTTTAGATGTCAAACCTTTAATTGCGTTTTCTATGATGAGAAGTTTGGAGCACACCACCTGAATTTTGTTAACTCAGATGTATTGCTCCAAAATAAGAAAATGGAGATGAGAGATATTAAAAACAAATTTAAAAATGCAAGATACAATGCCACCCAAGTGGCCAAGACTCTATACACAATACATTATATATCTCACACCACTTTAAACAATAACCGAACCTTTGCACCATTTAATACTTACAGACTCATACCCCAAAATGAACTTCTTTGCCTAGTCCCTAAGAAGCGAGACAGAGCAATTCTTGGTTGTCCTAGAATCAACCCGCTGGCCCCTTCCCCTGGTGCATTTTGTCGCTCAATATTTCACAAAATCTATGTACTCTTCCAGATATTTTTGAAATAGGGATTGGCCCCTTTGAAAATCACCACCTCATTTCTATTGAGCCTGATGCCCAAGCATCCTGTGGGGACAAGGATTTGGGACACCCTTGATGCTGTGATCCTCTTCCTTTTTTAGTCTTTTCCCAGTCTCTCCAGTCTGTTCAGATCTCTCAGGTCAGCCACAAACCCCACTGCCACCCCCAAACAGCTCCAAAGTTGTATCGCAAAAGGGCCACAGCAAAATAAATGTTCCACCATCTCGTTTTCCACCACACCCAAATGACATAACATAGGCTCATATACTTCCCGCTCTGCCCTGTAGGATCTTGTTAGGAGCCTCCCCAAGTGGGTCAACCACATGAAACCTTGGTATTTAAGAGGGATCTTTACACCCATACCCCTTTGTTTTTTTTTGCCATCAACAGCTGAATGGGGCCTCCTCTTCGCAGCCAACAGTAGCAACTCTTCAATCCCTCATAGTCCTCTACATATGTTGTGTCTAGCAGACTTGTAAGCTCGAATTTAGTATGATGACCTTGTTGTTAAAAAAAAATGATTAAGTAATTGTTTATTCAAGCTACTCTATATTGTATCCTGTGGAGTATAACATATGAATTTTATATATTTTTCCATTATAGGTCTTCTGGGAGAAAGGAACTCTGCAGTTTCTAACAGTGCACTCCGCATTATTGCCAGTATGAAGCGGGACTGGATGCAGGTGATTTTCAAACTAAAAATTAAGCTGAAAATTAGTGATTTTTTTACAATTCAGCCACTTATTTGTGTCTATTCGACTGACAGACAGGTAGGAAGCCCAGCGGTTTGTGTGGTGCGGCATTGTATGTTGCCACACTTGCACATGGGCTCAAGTATTCTAAGTCAGAAATTGTAAGTTGAACATTATTGTGCATATGAATTTTAAGTTGGGGCTTTGGTGTTTTATGTGGTTTGGATGGTTTTCAAATTGGAAATCTTATATAATTTCGTTATGTGCAATTGTTCTGTCATTATGCATTATTAAGATGCTTGTTTTGCTTAAGAGATATGTATATATCTATATATTCTTGATCATATGTCATTAACTATGGGCTTGCATGAAAAAATTGTTTGTGCATTAAACCACCATCAAAATGGTCAGAATGATCATACAATGATTGACTTCCTAACTTTGCCTCTTCTTGGCTTGCTCCTTGTCTCCTAAAGGTTATATTATAAAGAACATGAAATCTAAAAATTGTACAATGTCTTTTTGACCATGAAGGCTTCTACTAAGTGTCCCAAGGTTGACTAACACAAGATGCTATGTTACTTTCATCACCAATTCTTTTAGTTGGGCATACGCCAAAATCCATAGAATCTGCATGATTCTGATGTTTTGAATGGGGCCCACCATCAGATTTCTAGATAAAAACCCTTTAAAAATGAAAATCGAGCGTCCTATGTTTGCTTTGTTATCAATTGCTGTTAAACAAGTTACATTGAGACCCAATATCTGACTATTTCTATGGAAAACCTTAAATGATTGCAAATGCAGCATTTTGACTGTCATGTATAAGTTAGTGTCTGACTTCCACTATTTATTGCCAAATCATTGAGCGTCGGGGTTTGATTAAGTTATACTCTTTGATTTATAGAACTGCTATTTTTTAAAATTATATAACAGCATCCTCAATAATTTCATTTAGAAATGTCTCTCGCTTTCAATAGTTAAAGAAAGAGGTTATGTATACACTTTTTTTTATATTTATGATGACTTTGAAATTTTTTTCACTATTGTATGGACATGTGGACATTTCATACTTGGTGTTTGCATGTCTGACACCTTGCATCCTTGTTGGATGCCCACACATGTCCATCTCCACGTTTTGCAAATGCCATTGTGATGGAATCATGTATCTACATGGAGACTCGACTAAGGGAGCACTCAATCTCAACCTGGTCAACCTCCTAAATTTGGGTGGGGATGGGATGGTTGGTTTGTGGACTCGTGGATTGGTTTTGGCCTTTGGCTTGTATGCCGTAGCCAAATCCTGGAAACCCTTGTTCATAGTGGCCTAATCTAACTTAATTGGAAGTGTGTTTGAGTCAGGTTAGAGGTGGCTTTGTAGAACCTCTGCTTGATCCTTTAAAGTTTCGGTGTCCTTCTGCCAGTAAACCTACCCATATCTTACATCCTTAGCCCTTGTTTGGTAGAAGAATAGATGTGGAATAAGTGGAATAGAGTTCCTAAAAAAACTGACTGTTTGCAAAGAATATGTATGTATAATTATGCCGGAATCACTGAGAATAAGTTGTATTGGTATTCCAAGTCTCTCTTAGAATTGTATTGTTCCACCCAATCTATTTCATTGGTATAAGGGGGGCTCACATGTCAAATCTTGTAACCATCTATTAGAAATCAAAGGGGGTCCACATGTCAAATCGTTTTTTCATCTTTTATTCATCGTTTATCTATAATTTATTCATAGTCAACCAAACCACATAAACTTCATTATTACATTTCTTAACGAGAATAACCAAAATTATAACCAAATAGAAATTACTCCACTGATATAATTATTTATACTGGAATAGTTATTAATCGCGGAATAGCTTATGTTGCTACCCAAATGGTGGCTAATAGTTTAAAGTTGAACAACCTTGCTACAACAGGCCATTCTGTCTCAAGAAGTGATGGACTGATTAGTAATCTCACATGCACAATTCATATATAAAAGTTTGCTGGAAATGCTGATTAATTGTCGTTCTTGCTCTTATGTCTTAGACTAATTGCTACAGATATCCTGCTTCACGTTTTCTAAAATACTGTGAATCTCTCAGAAGTTTCCATAATGTCAAGCTTCCAAGCATTATAATTGACACTGTAAATTTCTTCAACTCTATCAGGTCAATGTTGTACACATTTGTGAAGCTACACTAACAAAACGTTTGATTGAATTTGAGAATACTGAGTCCGGCGGCTTGACGGTAAGTTCTTTGTTATGTAATTACTTTGTTGGCATCATGCCTTTACTTTAAACTCAAACTGATTTCATAAAGTTAAACCATATTGAACAATCTAATGATGATCATTTTTACTGTCTTCCACCTGATGATAATTTTGTATTTGATCTTCCGGTTGAAAACCTGTTTTACAGTTTGCTAAAATTTTATTCATTCCTTTGATCTCTAAGTATTGTTTGAAGTTTAACTGATATCATTTGTTAACTAGTAATAACTGGTATCATAGTTCAAAACTATGTGCAGACCATGTGCAGTGGCATGTACCAAACATGCCGTTGCACATAGGTTAAGGCAGTCGTTCGAACTCCATTCGAACTGAACTTCAAACGTCCTCTGGACGTTCGAATTGCTGTTCGAACGGCTTTCGAACAGTATGTTGCCATTCGAATTACCGTTCGAACGGCAATTCAAACTCTGAGGTAAGCTTTACCGTTCGTCTAAACTTTCGCACACCCTCTTAATGTTCGAACTTGGGCACACATACGCTGCATACCGGGGGGGGGGGGGGGGTGTGCATCCAGGGGCGCGCATCAGCATATACATGCGGCCACACTTCAAACTCTGACTGGTATGTCAAATAGATGTGATATGTAAAAGAAGAATGTTTGTCCTTTTTTCGAGCAATGGTGGGCGTATACTGCCTGATGTTTGTCCTAATGTTGATGCTTTGTCGTATTTAAAATAGGCCTTGACATTATTATTGTTATTATTATTATTTTTTTGTGTATACCTGTTGAGAATTTGAAACCTCGCATATTTGATACTGTGATGCTGCTAACTACCTTTTTTTTATCAGGAGAAAATATTACTGTTTACTGATTCAAGTGATCTAGGATTTGTTTTAAATGTTGCTTTATTCATCAGATTGAAGAACTTGAAGGATTGCAAATGGAACAACCAATCCTGGGGCCTAAAAAGTCTGGGATCACAGAAGTGCTTTGTGAACACAAGGATCGTGCTCCTTTTGCACATGGACTTTGTAGATCATGTTATGATGAAGTACCTTCTTGATGTTTTCCTGTTATAGTGTATTTCCTTTGAAACTTTATTGTATGGTAGACATGATTGTTTGTGTTGTTACAGTTCATTGATATTTCCGGGGGACTCGATGGAGGATCGGAACCTCCAGCTTTCCAGCGTGCTGAAAGGCAAAGATTGATAGAATCTTCAAAAGAAGGGAAAGTAAGATAATCCTGCTAATGCATCTTTTGCTATTTAAAATTGGTTTTGTAAATTTAAAACCTGAGTTTCAAGAAGTTTTTATAATCATTTATTTAATGGTTTCTCAAAAACTTGTACTTCTTATGTAAAGATATATTCTGAAATTTTGACACATTCAGAAAAAAAAAGGTTTGTGGTGTTCTTTTTTTGTGTTTAGATATTTTGAAGCTTATAAGATTGTAGTGTTAATCCTTTTTCCCCTCGCAATCTCTTTTCCCTTCTTTCTTCTACTTGTCCTTCTTTTATGTCTATGACCTTTTATTGTAATGCATTGCTTTCTGGTTCTAATACAACTTGGTGGACTGCACCATTCTTTCAAACAAAAAAATATATTCGGGAAATATTATAGGTCCCTAAGTTTTACTTAATCAGAATTTTCAAATGATTAAGTTTGTATGGTACAAGTATGCAGATGGGTTGTGACAATAATTTTATGTTGTCCAGAAAAATTATCTATGGGAGAAGATGTATATCATTATTAAGTGTAGTTGTAAGTCTCTTCTAACTTAGTTTATTTACTGCGACAGTCTGAGGAGGGAGTTCAAATCTCTTCTTCTAAAGGTAGCCTGGATGTGGTTGGTAATGGAACATCTGAAACAAAGCAAGATGGAAATGTTGGTATGTTCAAAGCACTTTGAAATAATCTGAGAAATTGTTAAAGCGTTAATATCATTATTTTGCATTTTATTTATTTTTGATCAATGTATTAGATAGTTTCTATGATTCTTACTCATGCGAGGATTGTTTATATGATCCTTACTCATGAGAGGCTACTTTCTAAACCAATCTTATTTTACTTAATGCTTGCTACATCACCTCATGCAACTCCAATATCTTGCCAGCCATCAATTGTCAAAGGCAGCTTTAAAGATATGAATGTCACAACCTTCATTGGGAATTTTCTATCTTTGAAATGTGAAGCATTGCACATTTCCTGGTGCCCCTATATATTTTTGAAGGACAGACTAGAAGAAAGATTGTACACTATTGTATAACTGGATTTTAATACAATGATATGATTCTTACCAGGGATATCTACTGGACATCAGAAAGTTGATGAGGATAATGACGTGGGTGTTGATGAACCAGAGAGCCTATCTGATATTGATGATGCAGAGGTTTGCAATATGAATTTGTCTACATGACTGCTATCTTTGAGGCTCATATACTGTTCTATTCTGAATTTTGGCGTCTGATATTATTTTATCCATATATAATTTCCTTCTGTCCACCAGACATTGGTCTTATTAAAGTATAACTTGGAGAGTTAAATGACTCTTTAGTGCTAAATTTTTGCAACATATGTATAGGTTAAGGGCTACCTTTATGATGAAGAAGAGAAACCTTATATAAAGGTTATATGGGAAGGACTAAATAGAGAATATCTTGAGGTATTAAACAATTTTGTTGACTGCTATTATCATTTTTATGCTTTAAATGAATGCCTGAGATAAATCAATCGAGTAAGCAATTGAATGCTACAGGAACAAGCGGCAAAAGAAGCTGCTGGGATTGTTTCTGGTGATGGTGTAAAGGCGAGAAAGGTATGTAATATAAAGACCCTTTGGTTGTTTTTCTCTGTTGCTTGAATTACAAAGTAAACAGATTAATCTAGTTGTGTACAGTAGCTTATGCTGTGTTGGCCATGTCAATGATGGTAATAATTTGACTCTGTCTTCCTCATTTTTCTTGGTAGTTTATTAATTTCATGTCTCTTATGCATTTTATCAAAAAAGACAGTTCATAATCAACTGGATTTTTCCTGGTCTTGACCTATTTCCCCATGCATCTCCTGTCCCTTTGCCTTCTTCATTCAGACAACATGCTTCCAATAGGAAATTAATGGTACCTCTTGGAACAGTTAGGGCTTAAGAGTGTATGAGTGAGGAAGTTTTTAAGCTTGTTGGCATGCATGGACTGTCAGTTTTATGAACTTCCTGAGATGATCTGTGTATCAAAAAACATTAAAGAATCCATACATAGGAAGCATATGAATTGTAGGAGTACATTGATGATTGACTGAGACAGATGTTAGGCCCTCTTCACATATTAGGCACTGATCCTTTTTTTCTCTGTGGGGTTATCCATATCTCATTTTTTTAATTTTCTTTGGAGTTGACTTCATTGATTTAAATCGCCATTTTCCAAAAAAATTTCTGTAGAAGTACCTTTAGTTTTTCTTTTCAACTTACTGTTTTCCTTCAAGTTGTATTTGGTTGAGTACACGCCTTTGGAAGTGAGAGTTCCATGAAAGTTGGCCATATAGGCATATACAGGTTCATGTGGTTGACTGGCACTTTATGTCTTAAGCTATATCACAAGGAAAGGATATGTGGCGCCCTAAGTTTTTTCTCCATCTCAACTTTCATGCACGGACATGGATTTATTTGTTGATGTGGTAGGAAATGATGGGGGGAGGGAAAAAACAAAGAAATGGTTTCCTTTCCTCCATTTTTTTTTTTTCTTAGAGATAAATGTTAAAGGAAAAGAAAGAGCGTAGAAGAAAGAGAAATAGATATTGCTGCCACTCCTCTTCTGTAGGCAGATCTACTTCCTGGTTTATTTTGAGAAATATGATAAGCCTCATTTTCTCTACTCGCTACATGGACCAGTTCATGATGGGAACTGATGATGCTGAAAAATTGAAATTCATGTAATAAAATCTGCAGTATTCTTACGTAAACCAATTAAATCTGAGAAAAGCAACCTTTGTAGGCTGGCAAGCCCTGTTAATCTTTGATAGAAATTAACAATTCTCCAGTTTTGAGACTGATTATATGTCATGTTTAGAAGTCTAGCCAGATGCATATTGAATGACCAGACCCAAATTGTTTTGGGATTTGGTGGCCCAGCAATACGCTGGTAAAGAGGAAGCCTTGGTCTGGTCTAGATTCACTGAAAATATACCATGAAGAGTACCACAAATTGTTCTCAACAAAGTAATTGGTATACAAAATACAATTAGCCCATGTTTGGCTCAAGAATAGGCCTGGAATAACATGGAATTATCGGAATAGTCTTATTATGGATGTTTGGATGGCTGGAATAAATGTGAATATATATGCTAGAATAAACTGGTATATGGATTCCAGTCAAACCCTGTAATTAAGTTATTCCAGGTTATTTAACCCAAAAAAATATGTGAGCTCACTATCAAATCAATTGTCATCACCTTTTATAAATCAACAAATCAATTGTCATCATTTTTTCATCTTTTATAAATCTTTATCCACACCTTATTCACATTTTATTCAAATAACAAAAACTTTATTATTACATTTCTCAATGAGAATAATTCAAACACAACTAAACAAAAATCACTTTATTCTTATTTATATTAGAATAATCATAAACCTCAAAATAACTTAATTCTTGAACCAAACATGGGGAGAGTGCAATTTTATCTAAAATAGTATCCTATAGTAGGCTGAATATTATTAAAAATATTTTTTCAAATATTAAATTATTTCAGTATAAACGTAACTGCTTAATAAATAGAAGATCCGTCTCAAAACACCTTGTATTTATGTTGGATGTGGCTGCATCCATGTATGTGTTCCACGAGTTCTAAAGATTCCCTTCGCTTTCACAGAAGCCACTTCCTTCCTGCAGAGGCATAAGCTATTTGTCCAAAATTTTTCTCCTATTGGGAAGTGGGACTTCCTAATCCGCTTCCTTGGGAAGTCCATGAGAAATTTTATGGTCCTGGTGACTTCCAATTAACCTAATAAACCCAAATACATCCTTCATAGGATCTTTCAACAACATCAGATAGTCCATTAGCAAAAGTGTAACTAGATCGCAGTGTTAAGAATTTATGTGGGTAAGTGCATTTTGGTTATGAAGCAGACATGGATCAAGCAATTATGCTTAAAATGCCAAACTGGATTTTTCTTTGACTGCCGATTCGATTGTTTAATGTTGGATCAAGCTTTATGCTTAGAACATTAAACCGGAGTTTTCTTGGACTGTCGATTCTATTGTTTAATATATTGCCTTTGTAAGAACATCATTGGCCTTTGTGAAAATTATCATAATGGTGGTTTGCTGTTCAGGACTCCTTGTATGAAAAACTAAACTCTACAAAACCATACCAAATCACCGTACGAGGAAGATTTTAAATATTAATCACACACCTCCCACATGCATACATAAACACACTGTGCATGCATAACAGAGAGAGAAGGGTTGATGTATACATGCATGCTGCACAAAAGTGCGGTGAACACATTGCTAGTCAATTTAGAGGTTACTGTATAATTGGCTGTGATAAGTAGACATTTTTCCCCTCAAAGACATGCTTTTGCCAGTTGACTTGAAGGATTGTATGCATTTTCCTCCTTTATACATTATCCTGAAATTTCAAATATTTTAATCAAGGATGATTGTTTATCACAATTTGCAGGAAAGGAAACGCAAACAAAGCGATGAAGATAAGAATAATCCTGCCAAAACTCCAGCAGAAGCAGCTCAAAGAGTTCTATCAAAGAAGGTAGTGCTTTCAACAATTGTGGTAGCATTAACATAAATAGGTTAATGTGCATGAAGCTGTTTGTTTATCAACTAGAGATCACTGCTGGTAGTTGTCCCTTTGCTTCTTTTAGCCTAGTTCATCATGTGTGAAATAATTTATTATATGGCTGTGTTAATATCACCTACCTTTCTTTCCATTATTACAAATGTTTGATCTTTTAAGAGGTGTGATATTTCAACATCGCAAGCCACTTGAAAACCGATTGTTAAAGTTCATGGTATATCCAAAATCACGACAATTATCAGCTTATTTATTCGCACTTTTTATACTGTTTATCATTGGTGTTCTGACATCTGTTGGATATTTCTCCGCATTGATGCTAGCACATAAATATTAGATAAATGAAAACATGAAAATCTCTGGCTGGGTTTTTTTTTTTATCTATTAAAAAGCTAAGTGGTAAATAGATTGAATGATCAAAATCTTTGTGGTTGGCGTGATCTGTAAATTCTCACACAGTTGGCAGTATAGAAATGCATGGTCTGTATATTGCACCACATTGATGCTAGCACATAAGTACATGAGTACCAGCACTACTAATATGGATCCCTTTAATGCTACTTATGTGTTACGTGTTTTTTTTTTCTTTTACTTTTTCTCATGCTAAGCGTGAGTCTTATTATAGCTTTGACTTTTAAAGTTTTATCGCTGATGATGCTCATTATTAATTTTGTTTGTACTGCTGCAGGGGGGTTTCAGTGCAAAAATTAACATGGATGCTCTAGAAAAGCTTTTTGTAAGTGTCTTTTCCTTGCACAAATATCTTACACAAACTATGCAAGGGTACAACTGCTTATGTGCCTGTTCATGCATGCCTGAATTTGACATAATATGGTTGAAAGTATATTCCTCCATGCACATATGCATAAGCTTGTATGTCAAGTTGGATTATCGCCAAGGATCCTCTTTCTTTTCTTTTTTTTTATGGGGGGGCAATGGACATCCACTCCTTTTAGTTTCACTTGTAAATTCCTCTTTGTGTTTAGTCAAAGCCATTAAGCATCATTAGGTGATCTTTGATAAAAATAAAAACAGATGACTTAATCTTACATCCTTTTTTGGAAATATGGAAACCACCTAAACCTCACCAGCACATAGTTGTCCTCCACAGCGGTTTCCCCAACCAGATGCCCATGATTCCTTAATTTAAAGGAAGATGATCTAATATCAAAAGCAGGGTCTCTCCTTTTTATTTTCTTTTCCCTTATATTTGAATTAGAAAAATGAAGATTCTACAGATAATGCTCCTCTCTCTCAGTCTCGCCCATCAACTGTTACTCTTGACCTCAGATCATTACTTCTATAAATTTGAATGGATAATTATAAAAATGATTTAGAATTACCTTGGTAATGAAAATTGCTCAGAGGACAATTGAGAAAGTCAAGTCTCGCTCATTGTATTTTTTATTCTGTTTTTTTGGTATTATCATTCTTAAGTTTATTTATATTTTGGTTGTGTTGCAATTATTAAATGTGTGCTTTCTTACCTCTCTATCTAGTCTTTGGGGAGGTGAAGAGTTTATGCCTTACCGCATGAGCCACATTATTCCCAAAAAGACTTCCCTTCTTCCCAACTTGCCTTGGCCAAGGATTCATTCATATGGCAAGTCCCCTCCTCTCAACTAGTCTCCCAAAAATTCAGCATCGTCTATGAAAGGTTGACATTGGTTTGGCACATAGTTGAACAACCATATCAATCTTGTTAGTGGAGGCTTTTTTATTTCTTTGACATGCTCCATACCGTATTCTCTTCGAGATGTGAATTGAAATTTCCTGATTCTTTTACTTTGCTCTCCCGTGCTTTGCTTTTCGTTTGTGAATATAAAGTTTTTAGATTCAGCAGTTGTTACTGGTCCCATAGGAGTCTACCAAATCTCAAAAGCAGTAAAGTTTTGATAATAATTCACTAAATTCATTAGAAGTGTGATGGATGCCTCTAATGTTTTGTGCAGTCAAACGAAGAACTGAAAAATCAGAACCTTGAATCAGACAATGGAAACGGCAAAGCAGAGAGCGACAAAGCAGCCAATTCTGAAGTCATCGATGACCACCATCAAGAAAACGGAGATGATTATGGTGAGGGGGAGGAGTTTGGTGACTACTATGGTTATGAGAATGGTGAGACTGGATATGATTACGCGGATGATGACCATGGAGCAATGTGAAGAATAGACATGATTATGGCCATAGTGGCTATTATGCACAGTTAATCTGAGTTTTGAGTGTTTCAGACTCTGTTGAAAATCGAGCTATCACTGTCACTATTATTTGGATTTTTCATCGAGGTATCAAGAGGAAGACATCCATGTTGATTTGCGTCTGCCTGGTGCACCATCTGATGTGGGTAGGGGCTACAATATTATTTATTTATTTATATTTATTCTTAATATGAACTCTTGTCAGTACAACTAAAATTTTCAAGGATCTGCTAAGATACTCTTGGTTGGCCTCCCTTTTCAATGTATGTAGACAAGATAACATCTTGTACATGTATTCAAGTAATATAGAAATCATGTATACACCAGAAAACAATAATAAGCAGAAGTTGTGCTCTTCTTGATTTTGGGACCGTGTGTGATTATCTTGGAAGTGTGGACATTTTAATTTGTGCTTACAATGATTCTAGGAAAATGAAAATGATACATCCAGCCACGTCTGTAGCCTCAACTGGTTTTGATTTTTTTTCTTCTCGAAATATATATTCGTTTAATGAAGTACATGCTATTATGAAAAGTGAAGCATATTTAGATGAATCAGTATATATTTTTTCATAAAAATGAAAAAAAAAAAACTAATTTTTTGTATATCGCACTAGTAAAGGAGACCGGATCCAGTTAGAATTGGATTTTGTAAGTTCGGTCAGTATCGAACTAGACACCCATTTAATCGAACTGTATAACGTATAAGTTGTATAACGTATAAGTTGAACTACACAATCAATTGTTGGGTATATATTTCACTCTCCTATTGGATATTGATGATACTTAAAAATTCATATTTTCTTCAATAGCTAATTGAATTCAATAAGATAGTGAAATTTGGTTGTGCAGTTCGATTTATACATTATCCAGTTTGATATTGATCGAACTGATCGGATCCGGTCCTGACTGGATCGAACCTCTTAGTAAAGTACTAAAGTGTATATTGTACTAAAATAGTATAGGCGGTTAGGAGATTGCCTTTAGATCGCAGATGAGGTTGAAAAAAAAGACTCCGTATCAACCCTATAAGATGGCTAATGAAATGACTCCCATTTTAAAAAATTAAGCAATTCCATTTATTTTTCATAAATGAAATATTTTCTTTATTTTATTTCTTGTCAATGGTTATCAAAATTTATCTCATTATATATATATATATATATATATATATATATATATATATATATATATATATATATATATATATATATATATATATATAATTTTTCTAGCTAACAAATTATTGCAATTTTTGGGATATATTATATTTGAATCACTTGATTCTTTTATATCTTTATTTTAATTGATGAATGTATTGTCAATCAGACATGTTATCTTAAGACAGTGAAGAGAGCACACTATAATTCGAGTTCACTGTGATTCTCCATTAAAAAATTCAACCATCTGATTCGCTTTTTTTCATGCTAATGTAGGAGTTCATTGTACCAAGACATCCTGTAGAAGTGTGGCGTTTTTTTCTTTCTTATGATAGTAACTCAACCACTAGATGTATAAGTTAAAGCATATTTGCCTGAATCATTTGAAGTGATTTGAGGTTGTTTCTTGTCGAGATTGGACAAGTGAGGTTTCATTAGGTAGATATAATTGTAGAAAACTGTTTTTGTTGTTGATAATTTACTTACAAAGATATGGCTTACAATGAGTGTCATGACATCCATGCTTAGAAAAAATATGAGCCAAGTCATTCTGATCGATATCTGTCAATCTTCGTTAGTTTGGCTCTCAATCATTATTGATGAATTAATGAGATTATTGATGTTGTGTGTTTTGTTGAGGATGTTCTTGTGGACTGAACATCTTTGTTTTAATCAATGAATGAATTGTCAATTAGACATATTGCCTTAAAACAATGAAGAGAGCACACCATAATTCGAGTTCAATGTGATTCTCCATTAAAAAAATTCATCTATTTGATTTTTTTTTTTTCATGCTAATGTAGGAGTTGTATTGTACCAAGACATCTTGTAGAAGTGTGGCTTTTTTTTTATACTAATAACTCAACCCCTACATGTATGAGTTCAAGCATATTTGCCTGAATCATTTGAAGTGATTTGAGGTTTTGGCTTTGAAGTGCTTTGAGGTTGTTTCTTGTCGAGATTTGATAAGTGAGGTTTCATTAGGTAGATATAATTGTAAAAAACTTTTTTACTGTTGATAATGATCTGACTTACAATGAATGTCATGACATCCATGCTCAGAAAAATGTGAGCCAAGTCGTTCTGATCGACGTCTATCAATCTTCGTTAGTTTGGCCATCAATCATTATTGATGAACTAAAGATTTCATTAATGTTGTGTGTTTTGTTGAAGATGTTCTTGTGGAGTGAATATCTTTGTTTTTATTGATGAATACATTGTCAAATAGACATGTTGTCTTAAAACAGTGAAGAGAGCACACCATAATTTGAGTTCATTGTGATTTTCCTTTCAAAAAATTCACCAATTGATTTTCCTTATTTCATGCTAATGTAGGAGTGCATTGTACCAAGACATATTATATAAGTGTGGCATTTTTTCTACTTATGATAATAACTCAACCACTAGATGTATGAGTTCAAGCATATTTGCCTGGATCATTTGAAGTAATTTGAGGTCGTGGCTTCAAAGTGATTTGAAGATGTTTCTTGTTGAGATTTGATAAGTGAGGTTTCATTGGTTAGATATAATTGTAGAAAACTTTTTTGTTGTTGATAATTTCCTTAGAAATATATGGCTTACAATGGATGTCATGACATCCATGCTTATAAAAATATGAGCCAAGTCATTTTGATCGACGTCTATCAATCTTTGTTAGTTTTGCTCTCAATCATTATTGATGAACTAAAGAGGTCGTTGATGCTGTGTGTTTTGTTGAGGATGTTCTTGTGGACTGAACATTTTTGTTTTAATTGATGAATATATTGCCAATTAGACATGTTGTCTTAAATCAATGAAGAGAGCACACTATAATTTAGATTTATTGTGATTCGACATTCAAAATGTTCACCCATCTGATTAGCTTTTTTATGCTAATGTAGAAGTTGCATTGTACCAAGACATATTATAAAAGTGTGGCAATTTTTTTTCTTATGATAAAACTGAACCACTAGATGTATGAGTTCAAGCACATTTCCCTGAATTATTTGAAGTCATCTAAGGTTGTGGCTTTGAAGTGATTCTAGGTTGTTTAATTTCTCAAGATCTGATAAATCTTGCTTCATTAGACAGATATAATTGTAAAAAGCTTTTGTTGTTGATGAACTTAGAAAGATGTGGTTTACAATGGATGTCATGACTTCCATGCTTAGAAAAATATGAGCCAAGTCATTCTGATCGACGTCTTTCGATCTTCGTTAGCTTGGCCCTCAAAGTAATGAACTAAAGAAAACATTGATGTTGTGTGTTTTGTTGGGGCTATTCTTGTGGACTGAAGTAGTCAGAGTATGTTATTTTGTATTAAATAGAATGTTGTACTTTTTATTGAGTAACATGCTTTCGCTCTCTTTACCAAATAATTTTAGTCTCTTAGTGTATTATTCGATTTGTATAAAAAATGCTATTCATATCTCAGCTTTATAATGCTTCATTCTTTTTATGAGGCATTTTCAGGCATGTGAAAATTTAATGAAGTGAATAATTTTCATTTGAAAATTTATGATGAAAATCTTTGAATGTATTTTCTTTTCAAGTTATGTAAAGGGGTTGCTTTTGCTATTGAGGTTGTTCATGTAGTTTGTTCTGATGATGTTATGATTTTTTTAACTATGTTTTTCAACTTTTCATGGATTCTCATTAAAATTACAGACTTCCTATATTAATTCTCCTCAAAAAGCCACTGAGATTTAACATTAGCAGAATCGATATGTTCTACACATGGAATGTGTTCGGTGTTCCGTTGTGTTTGTTTGCACAATTATTATGTGTCAGTAAGTTAAATCTATGGCTCATTCAATTCTAATTTGTCAACTGAATGTCAAATATATATTAATGTTGTGTTCATAATTTTAATATGTCTTAGATATTTTTTTTGAAATGTCTGAATGGAGATCTATGTTAACCCTATATTATTTGTGCAAATTCAAGAAATAACTGAGCTTTATCTTTACTTAATAGACAGACTGATTTAGATAGACCTCAAATGGCATAAATTCAGGAAAATAAAGACTTGATAAATAAAAAATGAATTGTAAATTATGAGTTCCTTGTGTGAAGGATGATTTTGTGAAATCAATGGTATCATCTCAAGTTTGTGAAGTCACAGCTTGTCATGACCAAAAGTCTTTGGGAACATACGTTCTACATACTATTCAATACATGAAACACCCTTTTAATATGAAATCAATAGATGTATTGAAGAAGATTTCCCTATTTTAGATTGTGGCATCTGAATTTTGTATAAATGTAGAGTTACATCAACTCATTCAACGTACCAATTTTTTTTTTCTAGCTTATCATAATTTGCATGTCCTTTTATTTGCCGTAGTTATATTTTACCATAGTTTTTTTATATATTGAATTTGTTGATATTTTTTTATCTATAGCGTTTTGATTTCCTAAGATGCCAAATGGGGTAAAAATGTGAATTTTTTTAACATACTGTGATACATAAAGTCATTTGTTGCGCTGATCTCAATTGTTGCGATGGTGCTAGATGCTTTAAAGTTCTTTGATTTTTTATTATTAATTCCATTGTTTGGTCTGGAATGTGTGTGGAGTTCTATATGAATATAGTATTTATTGTTGTTTTCTAAATTTTAATTTTAGGATACCAACTTAATGTAGATTTTCAGTTGATTCATTTTATATTTTTAATGATTGAATTGTAATGCCCCATAATTTACCTAACCACTTATTGAACTGTAAACGGATCGCTACCACACTTTATCAAAAGGGCACGTCTACTCCCCCAATTATTTCCCTAATAACATCAATCAAAGAAATAAAAAAATCATTTATAAATTTAATTTGAACATCACTAATCTCACCAACCATTCGATGATCGACCTGTCAACATTTTTTTAGAACAATCGACAGTTAGTCTATCAACCTTTATTTAAAAATTTCGACAATCACCCTGTCAACCTTCCTTTACAACCTTTAACAGTCTCTCCATCAACCTTTCTTTACAAACTTTGACGGCAGCTTTTTCAACCTTATTTTACAATCTTTGATAGAATTTTTGTTAGCTTTCCTTTACAACCTTTGATCTTAACAGTGTTGAACCAAATATTTTTTCAAAAGAAAATCTAAGACACATTTGACCACATTCAGCATTAAATGTAAAATAAAATCATCAATTATCTATGGCTTTGTGAGGATTGGGTTAATGGGTATGGTTGTTTAGTTGTAAGATTTTAGAAAAACTCAGAGATTGAGGATTTTGAGATAGATGGAGTTTTAAAAAAAATGTCTATTTAATGTGGGATTTTGGTTTTAGATTAGAGCATGCGCACTGGATTAATTGGTTTTGATTTTTTGCAATACCTTTGCATGCAAATGCAAGGAGGTTGAAACTTGAAAGAATTAGTTGTTGCTTCTGGTTCAAGTGTTTTTATTAGTAGTCATGTGGTGATTGTAATGTGAGTGTTGAATGTAATGTGAATGTGTTGATATTTTGATGTATATTGAATGTGGTCGAATGTGTCTCAAGTTTTCTTTTGAAAAAATATTCAGTTCGACACTGCGAAGGTCGAACAATCCCTCCCAGGTTGACATACTAACTGTCAAAAGTTGTAAAAGAAGGTTGACAAAGTTGCTGTCGAAGTTTGTAAAAGAAGGTTGACAGGGAGACTGTCGAAGTTTGTAAAGAAAGGTTGACAAAGTAGCTGTCAAATTTATTAAATAAATGTTGACAGGCCAACTGTCAATTGTTATACAGGAAGGTTGACAGGTTAACCATCGAATGGTTTTGTGGGATTAGTGATGTTCAAATTAAATTTATATATGTATTTTTTTTATTTTTTTAGTTGGTGTTATTAGGCAAATGGTGCGTGGGGATAAATATGCCCTTATCAAAATACAAGACCAAAATTTTGCAATTTTTTAAAAAAAACTACTAATATAATAAAACATAAATAATATTCAATGGTTCTAAACCACCTATGGTATTACAAAATATCAGAGTTATGCAGAAACAAAATACTAGAAAGAAATACATAATAAACTACCCATGTGGGAGCCATTTAAACTAAACAAATCCAAATAATCAACCGCAATTATAATTTATTCGATCTCGAACATTGCCACCTTCAAGATATTCCTGAAAGATGCAAAAAGTCCAAACTTTAATTTGACCCTCAAAAAATGTGATACATGATTATAAAACAACCAACAATTTCAAATAGGGTAAGCGATTAACTCAGTGAATAGACTCACAAATAAATTATCCCATATAACAGTTATATAAAAATAAATTTATATTAAAAAATAAGAATTTCATTTAATAAATCCTTTATTTTATGAAATCAATTTAAAATCATGAACTTAAAAATAGTTTAATGTAATCACGTGGCCCAATCCTTGACCCACGTCATAGAAATCATGAGGTTTAAATTTATGACTGGGTAGAGTTCTCAATCAGAAGAATCATTTCCCCAAAACATGTTTGCTAAGCCCCAATCGATTAAATCGCTCAAAAAGCTCCCTCGAGGAGATGTCGGATCTAGAAGACGCTGATGAGTCGTTGCTGCCATCATTATGAAAACACCAACACATGATGCTCTAGTTGTTGCAAACTCCAAATAAAGAAAATTGCCACTGCAAGGAATTGTTTACCTCACCCCTCACCGATCTTGAGACTCTTTGAGTTCTATACCTTCCTCTCCGAAAGATAAATATGACATGATATGCATTTTAATAAAATCTCCTAGGACTAGGTTGTCTGAACTGGTCTTAAATTTTCCAAAAATCTCATAAATGTCAATCCTTAATTCAAATAATTATCTCAAAAACATAAACATCAATAAATGTGTTCTATTAATTCTTGAAATATGAATAGCATAATTCATGCTATATCACTGTCATGACAAATAAATTAAATCATGCAATCTTATTCAATAGAAGATGCAAATTAATCAATATGAACAATATCAAAATCATGCAAAATTATCACAATATACATGCATGAATAACATATAATATAGCTCTAATATTATTGACCTAATTTAACATATGAAATACAATAATATAGAGCAAAAACCCACATGAAATAAATCAGTAGGCACACTCACCTCGAATGGACTCTAGGTCCGGAGAATGAAGCCCGCAACAAAATATTTCATCCTAGATGAATTAAATAAATGATTAATTAAAACCTATAATTCAAGTATAGGCCCAAGACCTAATTTCTATCATTATAATTAATAGATATAAATCGTTTTACCCAATCATCTAAATATATCTCATATAAATCCTACAAAAGAAAATATAACATAATCTAAAAAGACCTAGGAGGTCTCACCTAAAGGGGGCATCTAGTGTCCGCTTTGAAAAAGACCGTATTCGGGTGGATGACTAGCAAGGGGGGGGGGGGGTTGTGTTAGAAACATTTTTTCGTTTGTATATGTTATTCTTCTTCTATTTTCTCCTCATCACCATTCGGATATGGTCTATTTTATATAAATGGATATGCCTACATTTTAGCTAAAAAACCTAAAAAGACGATGAAAACCCGTCTAACATATAATCGATCACTAAAAGATAAAACCAAAAAGGACAAAAAAACAGAATAAAGGATGAAAATCCAGAATATTTAAAATAATAATAAAATAAAGAAAATTCATTAAAAAATTTGAAAACACATTTTTATATAAAAAAAAACTCTAAATAGTAAAAGTTAAAAATTAACAAATTTATCCTCTTATGTATATGTATAAATCATTGGCCTAGTTTTATTAAAATTCAAAATATAATAATCTAAACACAGATCTAATCTTTACAATAAATAATAAATAAAAACCCTAAGCCCCCGTTTGGATACAGAATATGACTTATTCCTGGGTATACAATTATTTCGACGTATATGGGTATCAATAAGGATAAAATGATATTGTGTTTGGTTGTATTTTGAATTATTCTATTTGGAAAACGTAATAATAAATTTTTTGATGTTTGAGTAAAATATGAATAAAAAGTGGATAAAGATTTATAAATGGTGAAAAATTATGATAGTTGATTTAACAAGTGATTTATAAGAGGTGATGACAGTTGATTGGACAGTGGGCCCATATAAATCCATTAACAAATCTTATCCAATTTATACTAAGGATGTGTTTGGAGGTTTTAAAATCTTATGTTTCAAACTCAACTTTTGAAAATCTATGTTTTATTAGATTTTTAACTGCAATCGTAAGATTTTTTGGTCTAAAAGGGAAGATGGTAGTTTAAAAAGCTAAAAAATAAAAATGTATTTAGATCTAGCCCTATTTGGATTTGAGTTTAAACATATTCTACATTTGAAAAGCAAAAAAATTCTAAAACTGAGATACAAACATGTTTTTAGCTTTTAGCTTTTTAAACCACCATTTTCCATTTTTAAGCCAAAAGTCTTGCAGTTGAAAATATAATAAAACGTAGCTTTTTAAAAGCTGAGTTTGAAACATAAGATTTTAAGAATTTTAGCGTTTTAATCTCATATCCAAACGCAGCTTGAGTTTGAAAATTTGTAACTTTTTAAATGCAGAATCTACCTAAACTCATATTCAAATGAGGCCTAAATTTTATTTAAAACTATAGTAATCAAGTTAAATATATATTCATTAGATTATTAATTTAAAAAACTTTTTAAATCTTATTTTGAATTTATTTTAAGTTATAAATAGCTAAATTTGGATCAAATATGAGTTTTAACATTTGATCTCATTTTTCATCATTTCATATAGTCATAAGTATGTATCAAAATGCTCTTTTCAACGAGCTATTAATCACCCCAATCAGAGTTATAATTAAAACATTAAATTTTTTAAAAAAATATTTTGAGAATAATTTAATTGTTGGTCAAGTTTAAGGTCTAAACATAATTTTTTCTTCAAAAAAATAAATAAAAAATAATAGAATTTGTTACAAATTGATAATATAAATGGAATTGCACGTGTATTATTTTACATGCCTACAAATAACCTAGGATCCCCGATTCACATAAACTCTGATATCTAAAGTTGAATTTTGAAGATTTTTTTTAAGAAATTTTCAAATAAGATATTTCATTATTTATTTAATGATTATTTATTTTTAGATGTTAATGATTATTAAAATATTTTTTATATGTTGAATGTAGATATCACTTAAAACAATATCATATTTAAATTATTAATCTCTTATTTTATTGGTTGTTCAGTTTTGTATGTGTTAATGTTTTTTAATATCCTATTAGTTTCACTTAATGTTAATTTTTTTAGAATTTTGATTGAATATATTTTAGATTTTTTTAAAAAATTCTGATAGATAAATTACGAGGCGACAAAAAATTTATGGATATTAAATTATATCTATTGTTTATTTATTTATTTATTTTTGTTTGCTCAATTTCCTATACTTAAATATAGAAAAAAATTGCATTGCATAGACATATTTGTTGATATTTTAAATCATTTTGAAATCTTCTATAATTTTTGTTTAAGAGTGTAACTTAGGCGGGTTGATTCTAACCCAACCCGGCTATTAGATGAGTTTGGGTTGGAATTTTTGACCATCGAAGTTAACTGGATTTGAACCCAACTCAATTCAAACGAGTTTTGGTTGGATTTAGATTGGGATCCTGTGTCTGGGGTTTAACTCAATCCAAACCTTTCAAAAGCGTAGACTTTCGATGATCTTCAATCATATGTCTTGATGAGATTCGATTTACATCATACGAATGAATTAAAACAATTGAGTTTGTGCAAGTAGGGCTAGACTATTCATGGGATTGTAACCTTGCATAGTCTCTGTTCGGATGAAGAATATGACTTATTTTTAGGTATATAATTATTCTAGCATAAGTGGGTATAAATAACAATAGAGTAATTTTGTGTTTGGTTGTGTTTTGAATTATTCTCGTTGAAAAATATAATAATAAAATTTTTCTTGTTTGGATAAAATGTAAATAAAATGTGGATAAAAATTTATAAAATGTGAAAAAATAATGATAGTTAATTTGATAGGTGCTTTATAAGAGGTGATGATGATTGATTTAATAGTGGGCCCACGTATTCTTTGAGTTGAATAATCTGGAATAACTTTAATGGAATAACTATCAGGTTTTAATGGATAAAATAAGCCGCTTATTTTATTTTCCATTTCTTTATGGGCGCGTCTATCCCCACCAATCGTTTTTCTTACCCCACCAATCAAAAAAAAAAAAAAAAAAAACGGTGTTTGGCTGTTCCCACCAATCCAGATCGACCGAAATTGGTCGCCATTTCAGATTTTGGGCGACCGGACTTGGTCGCCATTTCAGGTTTTAGGCGACAGTAATTGGTCGCAATTTCAGGCTTTGGGCGACTGTAATTGGTCGAACAGGGTTTAAAACTATATCTACCTATTTTTTGTAAACAAATAAATTTTTGGGTTTATCCATCATATTCTACATTTATTCTTTTATCCAAAGAACAGCTAAGGGGCCGAAAAAAATGTAAGTAGGTATACTTTCAATTAATTCAAATTTTTATAAAAAAATATCTTATTAGACAAATATATATTATTTTTAAGCTTCGTTTGAATTCGTAGTTAAGAGGATTCTTGGTTTGAAAACAAAAAAAACCTATCAGTTGATCCAAACACATTATATATTTGGCTTTTGAAAATTAGTCCGTCACTTATGTAAAAAAATTGTTCTTATATTCTACATTTAAGAATAATAATTGATTCTCCTTACATTACTGTCACGCCCCAGGGCGGCCAACCCCGGGACGCGGCAAATGTATATATATCATATCAGAAACCTACACAGGAGGTCAAATGCATATACTCTAAACCACAAATAAAATGACAACACATATCAAATAGGGCTGACATAATATATATACAATATAGCGGAAGCAAAAGACTGAATCTGTGAATAAACATTCTACAGACTCGATACTCAATCATCTGTCCTGTGAGAGCCAATATACACAAATACAACTGAACATATACAAACACGTGCCAAGCACGGAAATCAATACATACAGCCAAGGAAAGGGATGCTGATAGCCTCTGGTACTCGCGGACGTAACGCTGCTCCGCTACTGAAGAAATCCCTCGGAAAGCTCCAACTGCTGCTCCGGCTCCAGCTCAGGCTCAGTGGCAACTGGGGAAAAACATATGCGAGGGGTGAGCCACACGCTCAGTGAACGGCACAACCCATGCATCACAGACAATATTGACCACAACATATTAATCCATTCAATCCACAATTTCCATAACCCAGATCATACCCTCACCTTTACCCCTCAACAGGGGACTCAGGATGTTGGGACTAACAATCATCCATAAACAAATCTAGCAGGTCGCTCATCGCCAACCCACTACACCCTCACCCTCACCCTCGACGGGTGACATAGGATTTTGGGACTGATAATCATCCATTCACATATCCAGTAGGTCGCTCATCGCCAACCCACTACACCCTCACCCTCACCCTACCACGGGTGACATAGGATTTTGGGACTGACTAGGCTGTTGGTCACCCTTGGTCCACCGATAGTCTCTCCCTCCACTCCGTAGGCCGCCTGGTCTACTCCCACATTCAGCACAGTCCGTCACCAAATCAGGAGGTGCCTACTGATGGGAGCCCTCTGTCAGGAAGGCCCTGTCTAACGTTGGGGGTAGTCTCTACCGGATCCAACGCAGGGAACAGAACAGCCTAATCCGTACGCATATGATCCACTCGGATCCGCCGACAACGCATCTCTCCAACTCAAATGTCATGAACTCTTCAGAGTTCCTCCAGCGCGCATAACCAAGATGCGGGGAAACAGTACAATCAAAAGCAGTGTTGGAATACCACTGGGGGAAAGAAACTCGGGAGGGCGGCGTGAGTTCCCGATACAGGGTACCCCGACAACCAAACAAGGAACACGGAGTACCCTAACACGGGTCTCACCGCTGTCCTCGCAAGGTCCCTCCCCTATAATATTCACTACTCATGCTAATAATCATACCAAACATACAACTCTAACGTTCTGAATTCCTCAGAACCCACCAGGGCGCATAACTACGATGCGGGGAACATGCATAAAGTTATAACATGGTGAAATATTCTTGGGGGAAAGCAACTCGGGAGGGCAGCGTGAGTTCCCGTTATAGGACGCTCCGACAACCAAACAAGGAACACGGTGTACCCTAACCCGGGTCTCACCGCTGTCCTCGCAAGGCCCCTCCCCCTAAAATAATCACTATAACATGCAATTCAACAGATACTAGTATTTAATTTAATAAATAAAACTAGTAGGACACATGCATAGGCCGGGTTTCCTAGCATGTAAACAGGGGACATGCTGCAAGGCTCATATGCATATCCTAAGGGGCAAGTCCCTAACATGCAAAGACTAGGGAAGCATGCATTCTACACATAAATTATACAATCATGGATACATATTATTGCAGGTTAATATTCATCCAAGACGCCCCAGGAGAGGTCGGTATACGCCCAAGTGCGTATAACACCTCTCGACTGGGTTGGATTGTCCCACTCACAGTATTTGAGTCGACGCGCGACCGTCCGTCTAGATCTGCAAGACCGACATTCAATATGGTGAGTTAAAATCCATAATTACCCAAAAATACACAACATACACAATTAAACACCCAAGATCCCAAATCAACACCCAACATCCCCCCGGCAACCACCCGCACGGCCACCCGACCGCCCGGGTGCACCGCCGCGCTTCAGCCCGCGCACCCCGCGCACCGCCCGGGGCTCCGCGCATCCACCGAGCCCAGCCGCGGCAGTCCGCACGCGCCCCGCACGCCGTGCGCTGGCCCGCGAGCACCCCGCACGCCCCCGCGCGCGGCGCCTCGCCCCCGCGCACACCATCCCTGCCTTGCCGCGCCCCGCGCACGCCTCGCGCACGCCTCCTCGCCCCGCGCGCACCCCGCGCGCACCTCCGCCACCCCTCCGCGCGCACCTCGCGCGTCCAGCACCTCCGGCAGCACCTCCGCGCGCACCTCGCGCGTCCAGCAGCACCTCCGCGCGCCTCCGCGCGCCCAGCAGCACCTCCGCGCGCCTCCGCGCGCACCTCGCGCGTCCAGCACTCCGGCAGCACCTCCGCGCGCCTCCGCGCGCACCTCGCGCGTCCAGCAACTCGGCCAGCACCTCCGCGCGCGCCTAGCACCTCGGCCAGCACCTCCTCGCGCACGGCACAGCACCGTGGCCACCACCTCCTCGCGCCCAGACCAGCGCGACCAGCACCTCGTGCCCGAGCTGCCCGAGGCCACCAGCCCGCCAGTCCGCCCTGCCAGCACCTCCAACCGGCACATCAGCACGACCCCGACTGCCAGCCCCCGACCCGCGCACGCCCGACGCGCCTGCCGCGCGCACGCACGCCCGCGCGCGCACGCGCGCATCCCTGCACGCGCCCAGCCTACGCGCGGCCTGGGCTGCTGCCGCCGCATGCCTGCTGCCCGGGACAGCGTCCCCGCCTGCCGAGCACCTCCAACCACCTCTCCCACTGCCGCCGACCACCTCCCACCACCTCCGACCACCCTCCGACGACCCCCACAGCCGCCGACCACCCCCAATCACAAAAACCTCCCCCTAGCATTCATCTAAGCAAGAAAAAGGAGAGAAAGAAGGCTTACCGAGGGGAGGGAGCGAAGTCCGGACGCTCTCCACGCGCCGAAACCCTTCCCAAAAGCCTTCTCACGCCCCGATCTAGCTCCACCACCAAAATGGGCCAAAACAGAGGAGAGAGAGGGGAGGTCGGAGAGGCTAAAGTCGTCGGAATTCGGATTTGAAGACACCGGTGTGTAGATCGGGACCCGATCTACACTTCCCGTGCTTTGGGTTTTCGATTTTGAGGGGTGGAGGGGGCTCGAACGGAAGAAAATCGGAGGAGAGGAGAGAGAGAGATAGTCGGGAGAGACGATGAATAGTGACGAGGTGATTTTTGATTTCTTTTAAGTAGAGCGCGACTTAAAAACCCGGATACGCCCCGGAACTGGAAAATTTTTGCAAACGGTGCCGGAATTCGATGAAATTTTCGTGAGAGGTCAGAAATGGCACCAGGACACCAAATATGCAGTCAGATTTTCAATCGGAGTCCTCTAGCTCAGACGATAGCTAACAGTCTGAAAATACGCGGTTCCGATCGAAAAACCGCTAAAAATTTTAAAAACCGCCAGGGCGCTCTAACGGTTACCAACAGGTTAAAAGTGACACATATATAACATTATTCCCCCCTTAGGAAATTTTGTCCCCAAAATTCGCCAAAAACATCTAGGAGGGGAAAGATGCGGATACGCGTCGAACCTGGCCTCCATGAGCTCCCAAGTGTCCTTAACACCGGAACGGTGCTGCCATCGCACCTCGACCAACTGGACGGTCTTGGTGCGGGCGCTCCTCACGCGGCGGTCCATGATCACAATCTACTGCTCCACGAATGACTGTCCGGTTCAGAGACGAACGGCTCGAACGGGATGACGTGAGCAGGATCGCGGACACACCCTTACCCACTGCGAACCCACCACTCCAAGACGGAGAGGTAAGAATTGGCGCTAAGGTGAGCCTCCGAGTAAACTCCAGGAAGCTCTCCTCGCAAGAAGGGGACCACTCGAACCGGATATCCCTCCGAGTAAGGCGGGTAAGAGGAACAGCTATCTTCGAGAATCCTCGTCAAACCTCCTGCAATAACTGCCCAAACTCCGGAAGCTCCGAATCCATGCGGGGCTCGACGGTCTACGCCAATTCGACATAGCAAGCGTCTTACCCGGGTCCACAGATATCCTTTCCCAGAAACCACTCAGCCCAAAAGGCCTTAACCTCTACCAAACTCGCACTTGATCTCTCATCTATCTGATGCTTCCATGGTATCCCTTGCCTGGGAAAAGAAACCTCGGGAGGGCACTATGAAATCCCGATATAGGATACCCCGACAACCAAACAAGGAACACGAAGTATCCTAGTCCGGGTTTCAACGCCGACCTCACAAGGCCCCTTAATCCAGAAAGGAACACTAGAAGAAGACATCATTATTAAAGAACATTACCAATCTCACCGGATCATCTACATCTAGATAATCATCCACCGATATCCTTCAGCATCCATCTCAAGACCGGACCCAACCTCTATGGGAACGGTCGAACCACGACCGAGTCACGAGGCGACGCGTCTTTGTCTCATCCACACCCTCACTCCTCAGGAGACATATTGGGACTTTGGGAGAGACTTAGACTGTTCTCTACCCCTGGTCCACCGGTAGCCTCTCCTCCACACCGTAGGCCGCCTGGTCCGCTCCCACAATTCAGCACCGTCCGAAACCAAATCAGGAGGTGCCTACTGAGGGGAGCCCTCTGTCAGGAAGGCCTCTCTAACGCTGAGGAGTCCCTACTAGGGTCCAACGAAGGGGAGAACGACACCATACTCGCGTCATCATCCATTACAGGACCGAACCCAACATCATCGGGAATGGTCGAATAAACCATTTGGTCACGAGCGACCCGTCTTCGCCTCATCCACACCCTCACTCCCGAAAGGAGACATTTTGGGACTTTAGGAGAGACTTAGACTGCTCTCTACCCCTGGTCCACCGGTAGCCTCTCCCCGCTCCGTAGCTCGCCTGGTCCTCTGACCGGGGGCCTGTCTAACGCCGGGGCTGTACTACGCGGATCCAACTAAGGGGAGAGCGATTCCACGCTCGCGACACCATTCAATAACCTCTTACCGGTAGCCCCTACCTAGCATACTCCCAAATTCAGTACCACTCCGATTGCATCGGCGGTACCTACTGATGGGAACTCACTGCCAGGACAGCTAAAACCCGGCTTCCTTAACCCAACCAACCGCTCTTGACACTCACTCATCCAGATACCCCACACACTTGCATAATAACCACCAATTACACACACAACTATCCTTATACTAGAAAGCTGGGAACACAAGATGATACCTCGAACCATGACACCCGAAGGCTGCGCCTCCTCGGCCGTAAGCGCTGCAACTCTACCCTGCACCAACCGCGGCTGAGGAACAGGAGCACGCCTCGCCGGCTGCACTGGCTGCTGCTGGCGCTGAGGCTGCTGCTGCTGCTGCTGGCGCGGAAGCTGCTGCTGCAAGAACGGCGGCTGCTGAGGTGGCACTCGGGGTCGGTCAGCATCTGGGCAATTGTATCTGATATGCCCGATGCGCTGACAATGAAAACAGCGCCGCTTCTCCGGCTGCCAGGACTGGATGGGCACTGCTGCAATGGGCGCCGGATCCCATACTGGCACCGCATCTGCTGGAGGAGAGGCAGCCGCTGACTGCTCGAAGCGGGGCCTCTTCCTCTTGCGCTGCCCCTGGTCCCGACTCCCGGAAGGACCCTGATCTGAAGAAGGGGTCGGAGCCCGCACTTGAATCCCGAGGTCTCTCTCGACGGTCTTCGCCCGAGACACTACGTCGGAGTACCTCGTGAAAGCGTGGGCAGTGACATGCACCCGGATAGCGCTGCTGAGACCCAGCTCGAATCGCCGGCACCTCGTGACCTCATCCGTCACCAAGGCTGGAGCGAACCTGGAAAGGCTCGTGAAGCGCGCAGAGTAGTCAGCGACGGACATGGTGCCCTGAGTCAGCTGCTCGAACTCCCGCTCCACTAGCTGTCGCGTCGAGAACGGAAAGTACTCATCCAAGAAGTACCTCCGGAATCCCGCCCAAGAAAGCTGCTCCACTCCCTCTGGAATGTCCACCACTCGGGTAGCCCACCACTCGGCGGCATCACCCTTCAGCATGAAAGTGGCCAAGGCGACTCGCTGGCGATCGGTGCAAAGCATGGCCGCGAAGATCACATCCACCTCCCTCAACCAACGCTCTGGCGCAAGAGGATCTGCCGACTGCCCATGAAACTCGGGAGGATGGAGCTTCAGAAAGGCGTTGAGGCCGCTCTGCTGCACTCGCGCTGCCGCCTCTAGCTCCTCCTCCCTTTCCAGGGGATCCTCAACTCCACTGCCGGAACTGCCACAGGAACTGGGGGTACATCGGGTACCGCAGGCGGATCTACCACCAAGGGGACCTGCGGAACTGCCTCGCGAGTCGCCCTCAGCTCCTGAATCTCTCTAGCCTGCTCTGCCATCATCCGCGTCTGTGTCTCCACCAAATCAGCCAACCGAGCGAAAGCACGCTCCCAAGCAGGTGGCTCCTGCGTCAAGGGCTCTCCGGTAGCATCCTCGTCTCTGGTAGGTCCGGAAACCTCCAAAGACCGAGAGGGACCTCGTCCGCGCCGTCCTCTGCGAGGAGGCATATCAGCACCCTAAGAAAACCAGACACTAGGATCAGAATACTCATATCGAAATCCTAGGACTCATCTCTATGCAAAGGAAGACAATTGGCTCTGACAGGACCAGGCTCTGATACCAACTTTTGTCACGCCCCAGGGCGGCCAACCCCGGTCGCGGCAAATGTATATATATCATATCAGAAACCTACACAGGAGGTCAAATGCATATACTCTACACAATAAAATGACAACACATACAAATAGGGCTGACATAATATATACAATATAGCGGAAGCAAAAGACTGAATCTGTGAATAAACATTCTACAGACTCGATACTCAATCATACGTCCTGTGAGAGCCAATATACACAAATATAACTGAACATATACAAACACGTGCCAAGCACGGAAATCAAATACATACAGCCAAGGAAAGGGATGCTGATAGCCTCTGGTACTCGCGGACGTAGCGCTGCTCCGCTACTGAAGGAATCCCTCGGAAAGCTCCAACTGCTGCTCCGGCTCCAGCTCAGGCTCAGTGGCAACTGGGGAAAAACATATGCGAGGGGTGAGCCACACGCTCAGTGAACGGCACAACCCATGCATCACAGACAATATTGACCACAACATATTAATCCATTCAATCCACAATTTCCATAACCCAGATCATACCCTCACCTTTTACCCCTCAACAGGGGACTCAGGATGTTGGGACTAACAAACATCCATAAACAAATCTAGCAGGTCGCTCATCGCCAACCCACTACACCCTCACCCTCACCCTCGACGGGTGACATAGGATTTTGGGACTGATAATCATCCATTCACATATCCAGTAGGTCGCTCATCGCCAACCCACTACACCCTCACCCTCACCCTACCACGGGTGACATAGGATTTTGGGACTGACTAGGCTGTTGGTCACCCTTGGTCCACCGATAGTCTCTCCTCCACTCCGTAGGCCGCCTGGTCTACTCCCACATTCAGCACAGTCCGTCACCAAATCAGGAGGTGCCTACTGATGGGAGCCCTCTGTCAGGAAGGCCCTGTCTAACGTTGGGGGTAGTCTCTACCGGATCCAACGCAGGGAACAGAACAGCCTAATCCGTACGCATATGATCCACTCGGATCCGCCGACAACGCATCTCTCCAACTCAAATGTCATGAACTCTTCAGAGTTCCTCCAGCGCGCATAACCAAGATGCGGGGAAACAGTACAATCAAAAGCAGTGTTGGAATACCACTGGGGGAAAGAAACTCGGGAGGGCGGCGTGAGTTCCCGATACAGGGTACCCCGACAACCAAACAAGGAACACGGAGTACCCTAACACGGGTCTCACCGCTGTCCTCGCAAGGTCCCTCCCCTATAATATTCACTACTCATGCTAATAATCATACCAAACATACAACTCTAACGTTCTGAATTCCTCAGAACCCACCAGGGCGCATAACTACGATGCGGGGAACATGCATAAGGTTATAACATGGTGAAATATTCTTGGGGGAAAGCAACTCGGGAGGGCAGCGTGAGTTCCCGTTATAGGACGCTCCGACAACCAAACAAGGAACACGGTGTACCCTAACCCGGGTCTCACCGCTGTCCTCGCAAGGCCCCTCCCCTAAAATAATCACTATAACATGCAATTCAACAGATACTAGTATTTAATTTAATAAATAAAACTAGTAGGACACATGCATAGGCCGGGTTTCCTAGCATGTAAACAGGGGACATGCTGCAAGGCTCATATGCATATCCTAAGGGGCAAGTCCCTAACATGCAAAGACTAGGGAAGCATGCATTCTACACATAAATTATACAATCATGGATACATATTATTGCAGGTTAATATTCATCCAAGACGCCCCAGGAGAGGTCGGTATACGCCCAAGTGCGTATAACACCTCTCGACTGGGTTGGATTGTCCCACTCACAGTATTTGAGTCGACGCGCGACCGTCCGTCTAGATCTGCAAGACCGACATTCAATATGGTGAGTTAAAATCCATAATTACCCAAAAATACATAACATACACAATTAAACACCCAAAATCCCAAATTAATCACCCAACACCCCCCCGGCAACCACCCGCACGGCCCCCCGACCGCCCGGGTGCACCGCCGCGCTTCAGCCCGCGCACCCCGCGCACCGCCCGGGGCTCCGCGCATCCACCGAGCCCAGCCGCGGCAGTCCGCACGCGCCCCGCACGCCGTGCGCTGGCCCGCGAGCACCCCGCACGCCCCCGCGCGCGGCGCCTCGCCCCCGCGCACACCATCCCTGCCTTGCCGCGCCCCGCGCACGCCTCGCGCACGCCTCCTCGCCCCGCGCGCACCCCGCGCGCACCTCCGCCACCCCTCCGCGCGCACCTCGCGCGTCCAGCACCTCCGGCAGCACCTCCGCGCGCACCTCGCGCGTCCAGCAGCACCTCCGCGCGCCTCCGCGCGCCCAGCAGCACCTCCGCGCGCCTCCGCGCGCACCTCGCGCGTCCAGCACTCCGGCAGCACCTCCGCGCGCCTCCGCGCGCACCTCGCGCGTCCAGCAACTCGGCCAGCACCTCCGCGCGCCCTAGCACCTCGGCCAGCACCTCCTCGCGCGCGGCACAGCACCGTGGCCACCACCTCCTCGCGCCCAGACCCTGCGCGACCAGCACTTCGTGCCCGAGCTGCCCGAGGCCACCAGCCCGCCAGTCCGCCCTGCCAGCACCTCCAACCGGCACATCAGCACGACCCCGACTGCCAGCCCCCGACCCGCGCACGCCCGCGCGCCTGCCGCGCGCACGCACGCCCGCGCGCGCACGCGCGCATCCCTGCACGCGCCCAGCCTACGCGCGGCCTGGGCTGCTGCCGCCGCATGCCTGCTGCCCGGGACAGCGTCCCCGCCTGCCGAGCACCTCCAACCACCTCTCCCACTGCCCCGACCACCTCCCACCACCTCCGACCACCCTCCGACGACCCCCACAGCCGCCGACCACCCCCAATCACAAAAACCTCCCCCTAGCATTCATCTAAGCAAGAAAAAAGAGGGAAAGAAGGCTTACCGAGGGGAGGGAGCGAAGTCCGGACGCTCTCCACGCGCCGAAACCCTTCCCAAAAGCCTTCTCACGCCCCGATCTAGCTCCACCACCAAAATGGGCCAAAACAGAGGAGAGAGAGGGGAGGTCGGGGAGGCTAAAGTCGTCGGAATTCGGATTTGAAGACACCGGTGTGTAGATCGGGACCCGATCTACACTTCCCGTGCTTTGGGTTTTCGATTTTGAAGGGTGGAAGGGGCTCGAACGGAAGAAAATCGGAGGAGAGGAGAGAGGAAATCTCGACGGGAGAGACGATGAATAGTGACGAGGTGATTTTTGATTTCTTTTAAGTAGAGCGCGACTTAAAAACCCGGATACGCCCCGGAACTGGAAAATTTTTGCAAACGATGCCGGAATTCAATGAAATTTTCGTGGGAGGTCAGAAATGGCACCAGGACACCAAATATGCAGTCAGATTTCCAATCGGAGTCCTCTAACTCAGACGATAGCTAACAGTCTGAAATTATGCGGTTCCGATCGAAAAACCCTAAAAAAATTTTTAAAACTGCCAGGACGCTCTAACGGTTACCAACAGGTTAAAAGTGACACATATATAACAATTACAACTCAGACTTGAAGTGGTATGAAGGATTCAAGGAAGATATACGTCATGGGATTACGTTTCCAAGAAAAAAATTATAAACTTTATTACAAATCCTGTTCGACCAAGTTCGATCGTCCGAAACCTGAAATGACGACCAAGTCCGGTCGCCCAAAATCTGAAATGGCGACCAAGTCCGGTCGTCCAAAACCTGAAGTGGCGACCAAATCTGGTCGACCTGGCCGGATCGGTGGGAAAAGATAAAACACCGATTTTTTTTTTTCGATTGGTGGGGTAAGAAAAACCCTCGGTGGGATAGCTGTGCCCTTTCTTTATCTCGTTGTCCACCACCTCCATTGTAGACCAATCCGTCGTTGCCTCCTCCCCGAACCTCCCTTTCCAGTCCACCACCACCGGTCTCTGCCACCAGGTACACCTAGGCCATAATGTTATCTTTATCTTTTTCAAAACTCTAGTTTTATCTTTATCCAAAAAAAATTACCCCTTTCTCTTCCCTCAATCTCTATCAGGTTTCAAGTTTTCTATGCTTTGGATTTTCATTTTTTCTCTCTTTCTTTCGTTGGTTTTCACTACCGGTTGAGGAAGAGGTATATACGTCTTTGGACCATGAAAACATAAAAATTTGGCCTTGTAAATCTAGGGTTTTTTTTTTTGTGTGGGTTTTAATAGTTATAATTACTAATTAAAAAAAAAACTTAAAGAAATTTATGTGCGACACATATGTCACTAGTTAAAGCACATGTACGTTGCACATGAATTATTTTGTTGATAATTTAATAAATAAAGAGTAAGATATTTAATTTCTTTTGAATTATTATGTCCCATTTTTTACTTATTTTCTGTTTGAATAATTTATATATATTTGTACTTTCTTGTTAGTGTTAGATTATGATCCTTGATATTCAAATTATTCAATAATTATCATTATAGTATATGTGTATGAAGTGTTACTTTGAAAATTTTATGCATATAAAGAGAAATTTAATTCTTATTCACTAACTCATCCACATAGATATGTAGAAATGAAAGACCTAAATCCACGTAAATATGGATATTAACATATCAGATCTGTATCCCAATTTTGGTTGAATTTACTCTCCCTTCCAAATTTATTTAATTTTTTATTAATAATTAAATACATAGAGCTTCTATTATATATAAGGATTTTCTAACGGTTACAATATATAATATATGTAGGTATATTATATAATTATATAAAATTAAGTTGCATATATATTAAATTTAGATATATAATCATGTAATTGATTGTAAAGAATGTTAAAGGGTAAATACAAATAAATGTATAGAATTAAAATAAATGTATAAATTAAATAAACACATTATATATGGTATTTGATTTCAAAGAATTTGAAAGGGTAAATTTAGACATATAAACGTGTAATTGATTGTGAAGAATGTTAAATGTTAAATATGAATAAATGTATAGAATTAAAATAAATGTATAAATTAAATACATTAAACACATTATATAAGGTATTTGATTTCAAAGAATTTAAAAGGATAAATATGTCTAATCAAATATAATTTGGGGTAGGAATGAATTTTCATGAATTGATAAGGGTAAACATGTCCAAGGAATGTTTTTCATGGATTGGTATTTTATAGGTAGTATAGATTAACTGATTTTAAAAAGAGGTGCATTATTGGAGGTCCGTAAAATGTAGTGTGTAACAGTGTGAAAGAGAAAAAAATGAGGGGTTGTACTTTGTTCCGGCGGCGATCGCTCGCGAAACCCTACCTTCTCCGGCCGTTCTGTACGGATGGAGGTGGCAGTGTCGGAGGCGGAGGCGATGACTTTCAAAGCTCCCGTGTCAAAATTTTCGATCGCGACCTCAAACGGACACATGTCGGTCTCCTCTCTCTCTCTCTCGAATTTGTGACTCTCAATGTCTCTAACTTTCTCTCTATCCCTCCATCTGTGTTTGTGGATTCATAGAGGGATAGAGCGGCTTGGTTGATGAGAGGGAAGGACGAGTTCGTTGATTCCGTCGCCGAGAACCTGCTCGATCGCTTGGAGGTTTTTTGTTTTTCCTACCATTCTTGCATCTACGCTATTTCAATTTCTGAAATATGATCATACTTGTTTGGAATCGGGAATCTAAAATACTACTTTAAAAAAGCAAAGAAAAATAGTATCTTTAATTATAGTACAGAGAATCGCATTCCAAGTTAATGTGAATATGGAAATCAGAGTTTTTGCACTATATAGAACCATGGTTCTGTTTGAATCCTTGTTTAGATAAGAAAAGGTTATATTTTGTTTGTTGAACATGCTCATTAGAATCGCGAGATATCTCACAAAGCTTATCAAAAAAAAAAGTTTAGAACTGCATTATGCAGGCCCTTTGCTTTCCTATTACAAAATTCCTCATAATTAATTTAAATAAAGCATATTTTCATGGGCAGATCCACTTTAGATAATTTAGATTCTTGAGATGCTTACATAGACCATTTTTTTTCCTGATCTGCTGAATTTAAATTCGTGACACGTCATCTCACTTGTACCCATTTCACAGGATTGCAAGAAAACATTTCCAGTTTCACTTTGCTTAGGGGGTTCACTGGGGGCTGTGAGGAGTTTATTACGTGGACGTGGTAAGTGATATGTGTAGTGTCCTTTTTAGTATTCCATTTCATTGTTTTGTTATTAATGCTTACATCTATTTGATAATATTGTTGTTTCACACTATATGTTGGGCTTGTAAGCACATTTCATGTTTCTTAATTAACCTACCTATTGGTACATACTCTACAAAACAAACTTGATAGTTTAGAAGCAAATTGTAACAGTTTATTGGCAAAGGCATGCAATTATACTTTTGTTTTTTGTTCATTATCCATATACAAATTTTTTTTTTATCAAACATGAGGAAATGGTTATTTTCCTTTTCATGAAATTATTTACTAATGATTAATCGACCTTCAAGCAATTTCTGTTTTGTTTATTCGGAATCCATTTCTCGTCTTGGGAATATATTCTTTTGTATATGACTATGCCATTATGAGTTTGGCTACTTGGAATCTATGACAAATTTTTTAAACTTATTCGTATTCACCCACTATGATTGGAAACAGCTTTCCGTAGGATAATGTTGTTGTAGACTTATGAAATTTTTTATTCAGATGTCAACTTTTCAAGTGATTAGATTAGAAATGATTTCACGTCTGTAAATAACTAAGTTGAAGGCTTTTTAAAATTCAAGGTTCCATTCAGAAACTCATCATGATGGACATGTCATATGACATGATTAAATCATGCAAAAATGCTGAGAAGGACATGCCAAATAATAACATGGAGACATTCTTTATGGTGGGAGATGAAGAATTTCTGCCTATAAGAGAAAGGTAGAATCGCCTTTGGATCTATCTCTGCCATTGTTCAGTTCATTCCTAAAAACATTGGTTAATTGGATATCTTTATATTAGCTCACCCAATGAGAACATTTGTGAAGCTCTCTGGATTTAATAATTAGCTGTCTGGGGCTCCACTGGACAAATGACCTTCCTGGAGCCATGATACAGGTATATACATTTTCTGCATTTGTTTCTTTGTCTATATCTCATATTTAAACATGCACAATGACACGTGATTATTGCAGAGTAGACTTTCGCTGAAACCTGATGGCCTGTTTCTAGCCGCTATTCTTGGTGGAGAGACTTTAAAGTTGTTCCCTACTGCGGCTTTTAAGTTGATGGAACTCTGATATTCTCTGTACCTTACTAATCATGCTTTCTACTGTGTTTATGATTTGGTTATCAGGGAGCTAAGAATTGCTTGCACTATAGCACAGATGGAACGTGATGGAGGCATCAGTCCCCGAATGTCTCCTCTCGCACAAGTGTGTGATTCGATTTGGACTTTTTTGTTTGTCACTTAATTGATACTTCTGATATGCTGGTCAGGGAGCTACACTATTATTCTATCTTTATGTGATGGATGCATAGAACATCTAAACGATGCTTGTATACATTCTGCAATGATATTAGATTCTCGTGCTCTTCATTCCTATTTCTTCCATGATATGCATATCTTAGAGGATCTCCTAGTTTCATTTTATTAATACACCCATCTGATTAGAATTCTTTTTCTTTTCCAGGTTAGGGATGCAGGCAATCTTTTGACAAGAGCTGGCTTCTCTCTTCCTGGTGTCGATGTTGAAGAATACACAGTTAGATACGAAAGTGGTAAGCCATAAAATTACTTTGCTTCTACACCTGAAATGAAACTGGGATTCCCAGTCTTTACTCGTGCTTGTTCTGGGATACATTTTTATTCTAAATTATTTATCATATTATATCATGTAAGCTGGATTATCATATCAATCACATGTTATGGTAAATTTGTAAATTTCTAAGTCTGTGTGCCATTTTTTAAAAATTATAAGCTGTGGGTTTGCCCGGTATAAGAAAGTCAAGCTATATATATTTCAAAATGACACATTTTTCCTATATTTTTTTTTTACCCCAAGGTCATGATTACATCATGTAAACCTCAACTTAGCCTCCTATTGATCCAAGTTTAAGTAGTTTCCTATCTTGTGGCATTCTGTGAAATGATCTCTATTCACATGATTAATCCTGTAAAATTCCTTTCACTTCATTGCAGTTGGATTCCTGAGATTTCTTCTTTACTTGAATAAAAAAAGTTGATGATGGTGAGCCCCTTCTGTGTGCTATTACCATTCATTCAACCCCTATCTCAGCCTTTAAATGGACCAGAAACAGTCGGCGGGAATTGACATGGAACTAGATCTCGTAAAGTGGTGTGCATGGGAATATAATGCTGAAGAGCAAGCAAAATCAATTTAGATTGACATACTTGACTCTAGGGGCTGGTTTGATAAGGGGTTAAGATTTTGAGAATAAGTTTTTCTAATTTTTTTATGAGATAAAAAGTCCATCAATTTTGTATTTATTCACATTTGTCATAATTAGGACAAAAAGTAGGGATAAATGATATTACAGCCTTTAGGTCCCCCATTTTCATTTTAAAATCGGGACACTGTCTGCATTTTTATCACAATTATTTTTTATACCAAACATGATAAGTTGTTCTCCCCAACTTATCTCCTTATCCCACCACTTATCCTTTTGCCAAACCAGCCCTAGATGTTTATAATGTTAACTTTAATGATTTCAATCCTTGTGTAGAGGAAACTTGGTCCTCTTTTCTGACTCTATTCCTTGCAAGTTAACCATGTTGGATCGCCAATCAGTGTACCTGGTTTTCTATATGCTTCCTTTCATTGCACTGACATTCTAGAATCTACATCTCCCTCCACTTTTATGATGAGATGTATGATCTAAAGAAATAAAAAAAAAACAATTTCCAATATTCATATGTGGATGGTGTTGATACATATGGTTGTTGAACAATAAATATTCATCTTGAATCCATACTTCTTCGTGGTTCCATGAATTGCACTCCAGAAATGTGACGAAGAGGCGTAATATCTCTCAAGGAGAATTATACTGACCTTCGTATCTAATACGTGATAAGAAGTAATCATAACCATTGATCTAACTGTGTTTCTTTATCCACTGAGCTGGATACTTTGTAGTCTCTCCTGCTATACGATCTGTCTTTTTCATCCTCACAATCGTCAACTTGATGTGATAATGATCCATGTTTTTTTTTCTTTCTATTGTTCTTTTGCAGCACTAGAGCTGATTGAGCATTTGCGAGCAATGGGCGAAACTAATGCTCTTGTACAAAGATGTAATGTGAGTATTTCCTTACACAAATTGAATTGTATGAATGTTGCAATCTCAGACCAGATCACCCAATACCATGAAATCCTCCTCCATCAGCTCTTGAAGAAGGAAACTGCACTTGCAACTGCTGCAATATACGAATCAATGTTTGCGGCTGAGGATGGCTCTGTCCCAGCAACCTATCAGGTATAGACATTAAAAAAAAAAATTGCATTGTAAAATTTTAAAATTCAGATTGGTGAACACCATTTTAATTCTGTTTCGCAGATGTGAGCATCTTTCATATGTATGGCTATGGTGTAGCTTTTTTATTAGCATTGCATGGTGCAGGTAATTTTTATGACTGGATGGAGAGAGCACCAGTCACAACAAAAGGCAAAGCGGAGAGGCTCGGCGACTATTTCTTTTAAGGATATCCAGAAGCAATTCGGGAGCAGCAGTTAGAATGTGTACCTAGAGATGGCGATGGACCAATCCCTATTGGGACGGGAACGCAGCATAAAATGGTAGAAAGCAATGACCAACGCCAAGATTCCATAATAAACCTTCACAATGTGCCTTTGACTTTACAAGGAAGAAAACTCACAAAGGGGAATACATTTTATTGATTCATAAAGTTGTTTCATGCAAAAAGTAGTGATATCTTTTTATAAGCAAATATTAAGGGTTTGTTTGGATGGACGTTCTATCCGTGTTTACGACCCAGACGCATTTGAATGTCGAGGGGCCTATCCAAACGGGTTTTGGGATCGAAAATTCGTCTCATCTGTGTTCGCGTTAATCATGTAAAATATTGTGTTTCCCCATCTCCTCGTAAGAATGATTTTAGCAACGTGAGTGTCCATATCTATAGAGATCCTCCGATTTCCTCATCTGTCCCTGACCCATATTCCTTCAATTTAACAAGGGGATGCTATGGTAAAATGAAGAGGCAATGCTGGGAATGGAGTTAATTGGAAACACACGGGACGTTGGCTACTGTTGATTTACAATTTGAATGCGGCTTGCACTTCAGCTCCAAACGAATCCTAAGATTGACTTTCTAAAAATTTTAAATTTTAATTTCACTAATAAAATGTGCTTATTGTAACTCTCAAGTAGAGATTTGTTAAAAATTATAAATGCTATAATGACATTCTCTTAAAATTTAAATTTTAAAAACAGTTTTGAATCCAATTTTCTAAAATGTTTCATCTCCATTCTGTCCTAATTAGACGGGTTTGTATTACTTGGTTTTCATACTACTCCCCCAAATCGACCTCTTAACTGGATAGGTTGTTCAGTTTTTAAATTTAAAACCATCTTTTATTCTGGAATAGCTTACGAGGGCAGTCCCTCCCCCCATTTAAATGAGATATATAAATAGCGGATTTTGATTATTTTTGTTGTAATACAAAATTATGCCCTGAATTTTGAGACCATCACTCAAATAATTAAAGTCAATGACCTGTCCTTAGTGGACTGCACGTAGTGACTTCAAATCTTATAGAAATGTAAATAAGATTGTCCCATATTTAATTCTAAGTTTCTAACGCATGTCACGCTTTATGATATTTGGATAAAGTAATGCATGCACCCAAACATACCCGTTATTCCGACGTCTATGACAAGTACCAGACAAACGATGTGGCAAATCCGGCCGTTTTGTTTTCCCTCGTTGACTTACTCTGACGAGAAATGTGATCACCTTCCGGTGTGAATAAATGTCAATATAAACCAAAATGGGGTTTCCATCTAATATTGATACATCTCTTGATTTAATTAAAAAATTCTGATTTTTCTTCTTGAGGACCTACCTAAATTTAGTATATTTCCCGGGTGTTATTTTTTTTTTTTTACCATTTGAAAAAATAGATATTATTCCCTGAAAAGTTAGTTAAATCGATTTTAATCCCTATAAAATTAAAAAATCGTTACAAGTCCCTATAAAATATGTATGGTTAACGGTAGAGTTAGTAAACGAGTCGAGCAGCTCAGGCTCGACTCGGGTTCGGCTCGATTAAAGCTCGTTCATGCTCGATCGATTAGACAAACGAGCCGAGCCCGAGCCCAAGCTTATGTTACTTTTACATATATAAGGTATTATGATCTGTGAAATATGGCTTCTCAAATGCTAAACAAAGTTTTTTTTTTAGCTAAACGAGCTCAGGCTGAGCCTTGATTCGAGTTTCGGCTTGACTTGTTTAACAAACGAGCCGAGCCGAGCTTCAACTGAGCTTTTCATGAGCTCAACGATTGATCCCGAGCCGAGCCGAGCTTGATACTAAACGAGCCGAGCCTGAGCAAGTCAAAGCTGGGCTCGTTTACCACCCCTAGTTAACGGATTTAGTCACTGAGTTAAATTTCTTCAATGAATACATTCAAATAAATCCATACAAAATATGAAAAATCCAATTTAGTCCTTTTGATGACAAAATGCCTTGCTTTTTCTTGAAAATTCTCATACTATCCTATATTCACCGACGGTAAAATAAAAAGGAAAAAATCGATATCGCCTAGAAAACATATGAAAATCGAAAAAGGTTGTTGTCAAATAAGTAAATACTCTTAAGGAGTCAATCACAAATCTAGTTAGCGTATTATAATAATTTATCAAGTAAATTTTAAAGGGGTATTAGAGTAATTTATCATATATAATTAGAGTCAACCACAAATCTATTTAGTTATAGTTATGGTAAAGACTAAAATAAATATTGTCAAATAAGATAGGGAACGGAGGGGATTTTTCAATTTTATAGGGTCCTTTTCCTATTTCATAACTTTCTAAGGAGCTATATCGATTTTTTCAAAATAAGGGGTGAGAGCATTCTGATAACTTTTAATGTATAGTTAATGTTAACTATGTATTTGGTTAGTTGAGGGTGACGGTAGAGACTGAATGATATTTTTCTAGTAACATAGGGACCTATGATGATTTTATAATTTTACAGGAACCAAAATCGATTTAACTAAGTTTCGAGGGAGTTATATCAATTTTTCCCAATTATATATGTATACATATTTTTTCTTAGATAATGTTAGACTTAATCATGTTTGCAGTGTCAAATGCTATCCACACTTTTTTTTATTTATCTTTAATTATCCCAATAAGATTAAGGGTAAGTTTGATTGCAGTTGTGCTACATTCCTTGAAAGGAAATTTTTTATATGGAATGCCGATGAATGAAGTCCCATCGCAATTTTCCAGGGTGTTCCAATAAAACAACAATAAACATCAAATGGATCCGAGCCCCTGTTTGGTTCGAGAATAGAGCCTAGAATAAGTGGAAATTAATCAGAATAGCCTCAAAATGGATATTTGAAAGACTGGAATAAATGAGAATCTGTATATTCCTTGAAAGGTGGATTTTGATATGGAATGCTGAGGAATGGAGATCGTAATTTTTCAGGGTGTTCCAATAAAACAAGAATAAACATCAACAGAACCCAAGCCCCATTTGGTTCGAGAATAGAGTCTGGAGTAAGTGGGAATTAGTCGGAATAGCCTCAAAATAGGTGTTTAGAAAGCTGACATAAATGAGAATTTGTATGCTAGAATTAACTGGTATATAATGGTGTATAGATTCTAACCAACCCTTGGATCAACTCAAAAAAATAGTTGGGTCCATGGACAAATCAACTGTCATTATCTCATATAGACATATAAATCAATTACTATCATTTTTTAGCTATTATAAATTTTTAACTATGTCTTATTCATATTTTATTCAAATACCAAAAATTATATTATTATGTTTCTCAACAAGAATAATTTAAAACTCAATCAAACAAAAAATCACTTTATTCTTATTTATACTCGAATAGTCATAAACATCATAATAACTTGATTCTCTATTTAAATGGGGGGCTAAGTGAAAATTATGTGCATTACCTAATCAAACAACAAAATTTTTATCGTGTGTTTAATAACAAGAATAATTAAAAACACAACCAATAATAATAAAAAAAAAATTATCCCTTATCTACGCTTATCCTGGAATAATTTACTTGGCAGTGTCTAAACATAGACTCAATTCATAAGGCGCGGAGCAGAGCGAGTGATACATATAACGCGTACCATTCTAACACCTCCTATATATTCAAATTCTTTTTTTATAAAATTTTAAAATTTCACATTCTCTCTCATCCTGTCATCCACTCTCTGTCTCTCCCTCTCTCTCTCTTCCCGCCATTGTCGCCTCCTCTCTCTCTCCGCCACTCCTTCACCTCCCCCACAAACCACTTCGACGAGCCCACCATTCCCACCGTCCGATCCCCTCCCAAAAGATCCCATCTTTTCCTCTCCCCAATTGTCATGCCCACACCGGTAGACCCGTCAGTGATCCCGAGATGAGGACCCTCTTCTTCCTCGCCATTATCATCTCCTCCTCGGTGTCCGTGCGGGGCCAGGACGACGACGACTATGGCGGCTCCCCCGTCGGCGGCGGCGGCGGCAGAGGGAACCCCGATGTGGTCCCGCTCTTCACCGAGCTCATCTACAGCCGGATGTCAAACCTCACCGACAGCTTCACGGGGGAGATCTCGCAGCACCTCAGCTTCTGCGTGAAAGACGTGTGAGTTGGATGTTTTGGGGAGGGGGGAAAATTGGATCTTTTTTATTTAATAATGTGTGGGTTGCGTTTTTTTCTTATGATTTTTTGGTTGGATTTGGGGGGTTTCAGGCAGAAGGATTGGAATGGGGCGTTCAATTTCTCGTCGAAATTGGATTTCTTGGCCAATTGCATCAAGAAAACCAATGGTAAGAAGTCATTCCAGTTGTGATGGGTGTTCAATTTCTGGTTCTAATTTTGTGTGATTGATTGTGAAATTTTAGATCTTTTGGCCCCATTCGTGTTCAGATTAAGGGGTGGAAGAAATAACAGAATGGGTGTTATTACCATTTTTGTTGTTTGGTTCGGTGGGATGAGCCGGAATTATTATTCAGCTCAAAACTGGATAACAGTTCCAAGGGTGGAAGAATGTGCATTTCCAGCTTTTTACCCATACTACATTGCTTTACAAAAGATTTGTTCTTTTTTTTTTTTTAACTTGAACAATAAATTACCAACCAAAAAGAAAGGTGGTGTAGCAGTAATTCCATTTATTCGATTCCATTTTCAAACGGAGTCTTGATCTAATGCATACTAATTAATGGATTTGTCCCCATGGAAAAACTGGTACCTATCATGTACAATGAGGTCTGCAATAGGATAAAAGCTAGAAATTCTGTGTTATTATATGCCTAAAACCAAAAAGAGCATGAGAGTGGGGAGGATGTGCTAAATGCCCACTAGTGCAACCACTCAATTTATTATTTATCGGAGTCTATTGATCATGTGAGTCATCTATTTAAGCTGTAAAGGATGTGTACCAATTAACAGGTGGGAAGTTTATGTAGTCTCTTAAACAGAGATACAGAGAGGTGTGAGTTAAAGTTGACATAGAATACTAAATTGCATGAATGAATGACTTAGTTTGATGCTTTGTTTATTTTGTCTTCCTGGTATTTTCTCATTTGATCGATTGCAGTGATGAGTTTGATTGTTGGGACACAAAGCTCTGAACATGTCAAATGACATGATCTTTTGGACCATATGTTCAACGTCATAGAGGAAACACTTTTTTTGTGTTTGTGAAATAGTCCAAAATCATATTTCTTGGTTGCTTTAAGATGGATAGAAGGAAACATGTTTTTTCTCTCCTTGTCTGTTATTGATATATTAGGTTCAACAAACTGCAGGGGACCTTATGCAACGCCTCTGCACAGCAGCTGATATTAAGTTCTATTTCAAAAGTTTCTATGAAAATGGAGGAAAAGGAACCAATTACTTGAAGCCTAACAAGAATTGTAATTTGACATCATGGGTCTCTGGATGTGAGCCAGGATGGGCTTGCAGCGTTGGCCCAAATAAAAAGGTTGATCTCCGTGGTGCCAAGGATATGCCTGCTAGAACTTTGGACTGCAGTCCTTGTTGTGAGGGCTTCTTTTGCCCCCATGGTCTTACTTGCATGATTCGTAAGTATATAAAATTGCTCGAATTATTTCCTGTGGTAAATTTACAACTATTTCATTTCCTTTTTCAGATTCTACAGATTGTCTGATTTTCTATGCATCAATTTTTTTTTCCTGTATTTTGAAAAGAGAATGCTTAGATGTGTATTGCTAATAAGTTTAGTGTACTGATAGATTTAGGCTAAAATTATGTGTTGGAAAGGAAGAGTTATGGTTCTTATTTGGAAATTAAGGTTCAGATATTGGTAAAAATAGATGGTTTCAGAAGAGTAAGAGAAGAAAGAAATGGAAACAGAAAAGATGATGCAGGCATTAGAGAAGATGGGATCAGGATGGCAAGATGAAGAGAGGAGATTGAGCGATGGATGCTGTGGAGATACAGGGAACAGAAGATGAGTTGTTTTGAAAAAAACTCGTTTTGCAATTATTTCAATTCCCAGCCATTTTAAAAGATCCCTTTCATATCACGTGCCTATAACATAAGCTACAACTGTTCTTTCCTGAAATAATATGATTGACATTTTTCGAAATGAAAACCAATCAGCATCCTGCTTCCCCACCTTAAGTAATTTTTTCAACTCCTAAAATTCCTTTGAAACCAAAGAAGACACCAACTGATAACAAGGTACCAGACAATCATGCTATTTGGTTGATTGATCAACATTGAAGCTTGGTACAACCATAAAAAAATTTCTATTCAGACAAATTTTCTTCTGATGATCTTTGTCAATTTCAGTCATCTTGGCTTGAAAGTTGTCTGAAAAAACAATGAATCACACTGTATAGACATATCTTAGCTGTTGGTCTTTTATTTTTCAATTAGCCTATTGTTATGTTATATCGGTGGAGAATATAATAATCTATAAATGTGACGGTCAATCATTCATCTTTATGTTAATCAGAAACTGGGCATATTTTTTCTGGTTTCACATGATTTAATGCTATTTTACTATGCTAAGTTATTTTTTAGTTCAGGCTGAACCACAATACGAGCCTTCCCTACCTTCTTGCATTATACAGTCATATCAGTTGCCTATCATCATTTCATGAAAGAGCTGTACCATTTCATAGTATATAAGGTCAATCATTATCAAGCCACACCTTCTCTTCTCTATTGAATTTGATGAATAGTAGTTAGTTAATTTGGAAGTATAATGATGACTTGAGAGTATACCCATCATTTGCAATATAAAAAATTTAAATATGGCCCGTGTCTGATTTTAGAATGAATGCTGCAAACTTTTCAATGATTTACAGAGCACAAATGCAGATAATTCTATTAAACATCATTCATCCTTTTTTTTTTAATCTGAATTAAAAACCCATATGTCGAATTTTGTGGAGGGCATTGTTTCAACAAAACTATATAATTGAAATAATAAAAATAGGTTACTACTATATAAGACTTAATTTCTAGCTGATATGACTTTTAAGGGAGTTTCTAATTGTCCTTTTTTCTATGTGGGGGGGGGGGGGGGGAATGAAGCTTGTCCGTTGGGTGCATACTGCCCACTTGCGAAACTCAACAAAACTACTGGGATATGTGATCCGTAAGTCTTAAGTTCTGTCTATATATATATATATGCAAATTAATGTCCCATTTTTCTTTCTTTTTAATGTTACATTGTATGCAATATTAATTGAAAAATTGCAGATATCGCTACCAACTACCTCCAGGAAAGCCAAATCATACCTGTGGAGGAGCAGATAGTTGGGCTGATGTTGGAAGCAGTAGTGATTTGTTCTGTGCAGCAGGATCCTACTGTCCTAGCACCACCCAGAAAATTCCTTGCAGTAGCGGGTATTGATTTTTATCCTAAATTCTTATATTTTTTTGTCTATAAGTTGAGGGGACCGCACTTGGGATGCACACTAATTGCAAATAAGTATTTCTCCATCTTGATTGATAGCCTTTAAAAATTATAATATTAATTTTCACAAGGGTCAGGCTATAATTGCCTCGAAAGAAGTCAATGGTCTTTGGAAATTTAAATTATATAGTATTGTTGTGGTTATAGTTCCATTGACCTATGATAAAAGAGTGTGTGAGAATGGATGGGGCACACACGCATGTGGTTACAAGCAACATTCTCACACACGCATGTGGTTACAAGCAATATCTTGTCTTAATATGATATTAGACTGGTCAGACCCATGTGAACCTGGATGATGTCTTAATATGATTTTAGACATTACAAAGTACATAATCTGTTACTTTAAAATATGCAAAAATCCAAAAAATGAAGAATTTAATTTATATATAATTCTACACATCAGATAATTAGCAAGCAGAAATTAGAAGTTTCATTCAACTGGAAGACTGAAGATGGTTGTCACAAGGAAGACAAGGAGATGAAAAGAGGAGAAATAAATTGAGGCATCCACCTAATAGAAATTGAGTTTATGAATATAAATTGGAGTTAAAATGTCCATTACTTTTTTTTCATGTTCCAGTTTATTGTTATTTATAGAGATGGTAATTTTTTGTTTTTTTTGTCAACCATAATCAGATTGTTTTGTTAACAAGGTCACTGATTTGACAAAAAAAAAGTTTGAGTCAACCATGTTTACAATTACTGGGTATGGGGTATTAACACAGTCCAGCCAAGCAGCCAGGTCAGGCTGAAACTGGGCTGATCGATTGGGTTGGTTGGGTTTTAAAACACTTTTGATCCATTCAAAGGTAGAAGCAGGCAATTGGGAGGAGAGTTGTTAGGAAAAATGTGACCTAGATAGGCACTTTCATAAAATCATATGCTGCCAAATCTTTAATTTTATTTTATAGAATTGAAAAGTTTGTTTTTGTGATAATGCTTATTCGAGTCCGAAATGGTCAAACATGAATCCATCCAAAAAACTACACATATTCATATATAAAAAATGATTGTGTTACTGCACTATTTTCTTTGCATTTTCCTAGCTATTTAATGACAATACTTTTGAACTTTTCAGGCATTATTGCAGGATGGGTTCTACATCTGAAAAAAGTAAGATTTTTGTTATTTGTCATATAAATCGCAATAAAATCAAAGAGTAATAGGCATTAGAGTTGCTTTGTTTTCCTATGCTTCAATTGTTGACGACTAGAAGTAGATGAAGATGTAAGGCGTTGTACATTATTTACATGAAAGCATGTTGTGTGTTATTTTGGGAAGTTAATGTTAAGGATAGTTGCTACTATATACAGTGTACAAATGTTTTCATTTTAAGATGTCTTTTGCTTAGGTTCGTGCTATTTTTTCTTCTCTCATGATCAATAATTCAATTGCATTAAAAGCTTTACTTCCTCGATTCCAACACCTGCAGCTTCATTAAGGTCATCAATCGATTTGTTATTTATGATCAATTCTTCCCCTACCTATATTCTATTTTGTCCTGTAACTCAAGTCAACCACTACATGAGATTGTGATGAATATTTTTGATACTTGTCACACCAAATGTTCCTGCATCTATAAAAATCTTGGTTTAGTAATATTTACATCCTTTTAACTAAGCTTTATAATGAGCAGGGTGCTTCAAGTTGTCGTCTTGCGATCCGAATTCTGCAAACCAAAATATCACAGCGTATGGCTTCCTGCTCTTTGTGAGTGCTTACTAACTTTGTCTGTGTCATGAAAATCATAGAAAACTGTCAGCAAATTCATGCCCTTTGCAAAACTCCAGTGCATTTCTGCTCTTTTCGTTTTATTTTTCTCAACACTCCCCCCCCCCCCCCCACGCACCTTGGAAACATTGAATGTAATAACCCCATTAATGTTGCTCTATATATTATATTCTTGTTTATCTTTGTATATGAAAATCCCTCATCGCTTAAGCATCAGCTAGCTGTGGATGCAAAAATACCTATATGTGTCTATAATTTCCAGATGCACAGGCATACTTTTGCATATATAAAAGTGGTCTACAGCCAATTTGAAATTTCGGAACTTGTGTCTTTTCATTTTCTCAAAAGTTGCAGCCCCATGCTGGACAATGTGGGTGTTTGATACTTATATTGAGCTGAATGTTTCCTCTTTTTAACATTGAAAAATGATTTTTTCAAGGTACTTATATTGAACTGCTTGGTTTCCTCCTTTTAATTGTTTCAAAAGTACTCTCCAGGTGTCTTGCTCGCTACAATTTTCTTTCTTTCTTAAAAATTGACATTTTTTTCTTTTATGTAGATTGCGCTAGGATTGTTGCTACTCATCATCTACAACTTGTCCGACCAAGTTCTTACTACTCGGGAAAGACGAGAAGCCAAATCCAGGGAAGCTGCAGCACGGAGTGCAAGAGAAACTGCACAAGCTCGTGAAAGGTGGAAAAGTGCAAAAGACATTGCTAAAAAACATGCCATTGGATTACAAACACAATTGTCTCGTACTTTTTCTCGAAAACAGTCTACAAGGAAGGCAGAGCCCCTCAAGGTTCTTGGGCAACCTAGAATGGGATCTGAAGATTCTTTATTACCCCCTATGCCTCCAAGTTCTACGGGCTCCTCTGCAACATCTACAGGAAAGAAAAAGAAGGAACCAAGCAACCTTACGAAGATGATGCGCTCACTTGAAGATAATCCTGATAGTGATGAAGGATTCAATTTTGAAATTGGAGACAAGAATCTTAAGAAAAATATGCCAAAGGGTAAACAGATGCATACTCGTAGTCAGATTTTCAAATATGCATATGGTCAGATTGAAAAAGAGAAAGCTATGCAGCAGGAGAACAAAAATTTGACCTTTTCTGGTGTAATTTCAATGGCCACTGATACTGAGATCAGGAGCCGGCCTGTGATAGAGGTTGCTTTCAAGGATTTAACTCTCACTTTGAAAGGAAAAAAGAAGCATTTGATGCGGTGTGTGACGGGGAAAATTATGCCTGGTCGCGTATCAGCTGTTATGGGCCCTTCTGGTGCTGGGAAGACAACATTTCTCAATGCTCTGGCTGGAAAAGCAACTGGATGCTATATGAGTGGTTTAATTCTTATAAATGGGAAGATAGAATCTATTTATTCATATAAGAAAATAATTGGATTTGTGCCACAAGATGATATTGTGCATGGGAATTTGACAGTGGAGGAGAACCTGTGGTTTAGCGCAAAATGCAGGTATGATGGATGAGCAGATGGCATGATAAAATATTCTAACTTTGGAAATTAATGTCTTACCAAGTGCAACTGGATCATTCATTACTGTTTTTGCAGTTTTATATAACTGGGATGATGATATCCTATACTGTACCATTTTAAGATGTAACTCATCAAATAATTTTTTTTCTCACATAAGGCATTGTTAAATTTAGTATATCCATTGTGCACCGCACCCCACTTGACTGGATAAAATAATTATTTTGATTTCTTTTCTGATCCTGTAGAGGTTTTTTTATTCGGGATAAAATATCTAGGAATTGGTGATATGCAATTACCTTCAAGTTAGATATTTTCTTTAGTTTTATCATTCAGTAAAGTCGACTTATAATTAATGTTATCAGTCTTTCTTTTGTTTTGTCTCTCTGCAATGACCAGAACTGTCTTTTTTAACATTTTGGATCTATAATTGTTGTAGACTATCTGCAGACATGCCAAAGGCCGACAAAGTGCTAGTTGTTGAAAGAGTTATTGAATCCTTGGGACTGCAAGCAGTACGAGATTCGTTGGTTGGAACAGTAGAGAAGCGAGGAATTTCTGGCGGGCAAAGAAAACGGGTAAATGTTGGTTTAGAAATGGTCATGGAACCTTCCCTGTTGATCCTGGATGAACCAACATCTGGTTTGGACAGTTCTTCTTCTCAGTTGCTTCTTAGAGCCCTTCGTCGTGAGGCCCTGGAGGGGGTAAACATTTGTATGGTGGTTCATCAACCCAGGTGAGTTACATGTATTGTCAGAATGACATTTTAAATAACGTGGTTTTTATGTTTTCTTCTAGTTTCCTAAAACGAATCTCCTTCTGTTTTACTGTCAATCCACTGAATATGTTTTTCATATTATAATTTCTAAATTATTACTGATATCAGTTCTGCAGATTATTTATGCTTCCATCAAAATGGTGTTGACTGCAGCACCATCCTAGTTGATTATATTTTCAGAAATAATTATTTCTTGAGTCAATGGAATCTTCAATAACATAAAAAAGGCCTAAATTTCAACAAGTTGATTTAACAAGAGAATAACCATTGAGAAATTCATAGAATTGCAACAAGAGTTCTGTTCTTTATCAATCAATGCTCAAATTGGTTTGTGAGATTCTAATGCAGAGCTTTTGGGATGGATGTGTCAGTGGTTCTAAAAGGTTGCAAATACTTAATGTTTCCTCATCCACTATCCTGTGGTGAACTTTCTATTGCCCAGAATGTTAAGAACATAAAAGTTTGGTGTTATCCTCTATTGTAATTTATTTATCTATAAAATGCATCTACTTTTTCCTGCTTGGCATGTAAGTAATTCCATTATATTTTCTTTGCATCTCCAATATCTTTTTTATTTTTATCTCCCACATTTCAGTAACTCTGTTTCTTCAATAATTGCATTATTTGTGACACACCTGTTCTACCATTTTATCTTACAAATACTTAACATGGATGGACATGAGACGTGTGTCTCTATCAATTTTAATTTATCCTCATTAGATTAACAGATAGGTTGTTCTGTTTCAGTTATGCATTGTTCAAGATGTTCGATGATTTAATACTTCTTGCCAAGGGAGGTCTTACTGTCTATCATGGATCGGTGAAGAAAGTTGAGGAGTACTTTGCAGGCCTTGGGATTCATGTTCCTGAACGTGTCAATCCTCCAGATCACTTCATTGACATTTTAGAGGGTATAGTAAAACCAAGCACTAGCTCTAGTGTAAGTTATAAACAGCTGCCAATACGATGGATGATGCATAATGGATATGAGATACCCCCTGATATGCAACGGAGTGCTGGAATTGACACTTCTGTAAGAGGTGGAGGCTCAGTTACTGGAACAAATTCTGATGGTACTGAAGAACAATCATTCGCTGGCGAACTATGGGAAGATGTGAAATGTGCTGTTGAGCTCAAGAAAGATAACATAGAACATAATTTCTCAAAATCTAAGGATTTATCCGAGCGGAGGACTCCAGGTGTCTTCAGACAATACAGATACTTTCTTGGGAGGTAATGAACCTCTTTATCCAATTACTTGAAATCTTCTTGGTACCAATGGTACATCAGTTACATGCTCCACCGTAAATTCCACATATATGCCTAGGATTTTCATTTCAAAAAGCAAGACTAGCGGTTAAAAAGATTGTGCACTATATATTTTTTTTCTACAATACATATGTATTCACACTTCGAGAGAAGATATAGATGATTACTTTTCTTTATAGGTGAAATCCATAACTGACTCCACAATGGGTTTCAACATGATCTACCATGTCACGCTATATAAGCTGGTTTTAGCAAATACAATTTCTTTGATCAATTTGATTATGTTCGTTTGTCTAAATTTTATGGCTAAACAAAATTAGTTAGCAATCCATTGTTAAATGCTCAAACCTGGCTCACTGCATAATATACAAACTAAAACATGGAAATCTTCCCTCTGAATAAATTTACGCAAACCATTATCTAAGGAACCTCCTAGTCAAACCAAGAACAGAAAATATCCTGATGATGCAATTGGAAGGAATGACTGCCAATTTTTTAGTCTTGCAGTTTACCTTCCAATATCTGTGAGCTGATGTGCCTCCTGATTCGCTTCAGGTTTATGTGCTAAATCGTGATGCCTCCCAATCTGTGGTCCCAAAGATTCTTAATTCAGCTTAACTTAGTAGCCATATTCTTACAAAAAAATTGGGTTCCCATCCCTTTCCATGGAAGCCTTCATTGGCTACTGTAACAATGTTCTAGGACCGACTTCCATTCCATCAATAAATCAAACTCTTCTGTCAAGGACCTTTAATGATAATCTTCCGTATCATCCTTGGCATTTATTCCAACCACACTTAAAATAATTACAGGAGCAGATGTTGTAGTTAGTCTTTATAATTAATGCTGCAGTGGTTCACGGCGAACATGCCACATCTAAATTTGATCTGTCATGTTCTCCAATTTTAATAAGATTATTTGCTTGAAGGGTACCAGTGAACTACTTGCCATCAGACACCTGGAAAAGAGATGCCCATGCTGAATTTGATGAATTGTCAGACTCTTCAATTCTGCTCTCTCCAGAGTTCCCAAAACATTGCCATCAAGCTCAAATCTTCCTGAACCCTTTTCTTAGTAAATGCCCATTATCTCTATGATGTGCATGGATCATGTGTTATCCCATCATATAACCAGCCTGCCCCATACAGCATTAGGACATATCCCCTAATTTATAATTGATGGACCTATCATTTATTTTCCATTCTTTTAGTCAGGATGGATACTTTCTCAAATTCAACAACCTATAAAAAACATACGCAGCTGTTGTGGTACTGTTAAAGTCAATTTCCACTTCTAGATTAGTTATTGTCTACTAAAAATTTGTCAAAGACTACTATGTACCGATATTGTTTGGACATGGACCTGGACTGAGATTTATTGGATTTTGAACAGAAAATGAAGCATGTGATGCAGGTATGGCATCATCCAACACAAATAACATAACCCTTTTTTCTGAAATATCTAAAGATTTAACCTATATTTACGTCTTAGGAATACCAAATGCAGGCTTGAAAACTAAAACACAGGAAAAAAAAAGATTCAGATAACATCATGTTCTTGCACAAGAATTTATGTCACACATAGTTTGCCTCACAATATCATGAAATAACTGATCACTCTGGCTTTGATGTCCAGAAATGAATAGGGATATGGACATGATTACATGAAAACAGAATGCATATATATGATTCACAAATTAATTTGTATAAAAAATATGCTTTTGTATCCTAGATAAATGTAAAATCACCAAGACTAAATGAGAGCCATAAACTAAAGAGTTTTCTGTTGTGCATATGCAAATCTAGTAGCTGGAATGTGAAAAAGGAAACAATAATGAAAATAATCAGATCTACTCAAAAAATGTAGACAAACAGATCTATTAAGCATGGTCTATTTAACAGGAGCACCATCGAATACAAACATATATACATTTTTATTTTTTTTTCAATCACAATTGCCCACTTTTTTTCCCTGAAAATTCAAGGAATGTGAAAACTGGAAGGTGTAGGCATAGTACAAATGCACTTTTTCTGCAATTGGAGGCCCTGCAATTTTTGTCTTGAAAAGTTTTGGAGTCAGTTCTCTGACCAGGTGACATTTACTTTGGGATCTTTCTATCCAGGCTAGGTAAGCAGCGCCTACGTGAAGCTAGAATACAAGGAGTTGACTTTTTGATATTGTTTCTTGCTGGAGCTTGCTTGGGGACACTTGCCAAAGTGAGCGATGAGACCTTTGGTGCACTTGGTTATACATACACCGTCATTGCTGTTTGTAAGTTGAAATTATCTTTAAATTTAATCTGTTTTATCAAGCCCTGGACTGCTTTCTTTCCACTTTCATGGGTATAATGTATGTTGTATGAATATCCATTGACATATGCAACCTATACTGTGAGCCATTACTGCTGCTAGATTGACTCTATATTCCATATAGATCCACCACTAATGTCATTTAATTGGTCAGAAAAATCTGAGGCTGTTTTCTGAATATCCATGATGCTTGGCCTGCTAAGGAGATCTAGGGTCCAGTATATGATAAATATGTGGTACAAAATAGATCCTATTCTTGAAAGCCTAAGCAAGTTAGTGTTCATATGAAAACCATACAATATCTCAAGATTGAATTGGAGGCTTCTCCATTTGATCACTGACGGATGGATTCAGGGAGGGCCTACATTTGAGTTTTAACTTTGAATTCACCTACACAGTTATGTTTCTATAACATAAAGCTAAGTTCAAAACCGATAACGCCAAAGTCAAATTAACAAGTAAAGGTTTTTTTTTTTTTAATTATCCAAGATAATTTGCATTTGCTTTGGAAGTAGATAACACTCATCACTGATTTATTAGAATGTTTTAGAACCATTGTTATCAAGCATCCACTACACTGAATATAGGGTAATTAATTTCTAGCCAACAGTTATAAAATATATAAAGTACTTAACAGAATTGAATGTGGATTGTTCCTTTGCTTTTGCTTGCTTGCTCTTTTTTCTTTTTTTGTGATACTGGGGTAGATATATGTCTTTGTGTTGAAATTTCTCATCTTATGGATTCAGATTTATGTGCTCTGTCACAGCTCTTCTATGCAAGATTGCGGCTTTGAGATCGTTTTCGTTAGACAAATTACATTACTGGAGAGAGAGCGCATCTGGGATGAGTTCACTGGCTTATTTCCTCGCAAAAGATACAATTGACCATTTCAACACACTCATCAAACCCGTAGTTTATCTCTCAATGTTCTACTTCTACAACAATCCTAGGTCCTCAATTGCTGATAATTATATCGTTTTGGTTGCGCTCGTTTACTGTGTGACCGGGATCGCATATGCCTTTGCCATCGTTTTCCATCCTGGTTCAGCCCAGCTGGTAAGTACAAGTTCATTTGTTCATAAACCAGTACTCTCTTACTTTGCGATATATGAACTGTCTTCACACATTATAGTTTTATTGTGGTTCTTGCAGTGGTCGGTTCTTCTTCCAGTTGTTTTGACTTTGATAGCAACCCAGCAGAGAACCGGAATTTTGAAAATTATAGCCAATTTATGCTACACAAAATGGGCTCTGGAAGCATTCGTCATCTCAAATGCTGAAAGGTTTGGCACAACTACCCTTTCCCATCACAGAAGTTATTGCCATAAAACTGTATATCCAAACATCATGCATACTATACAGCCAAGAAACCAGTATACAATGAAAAGTAGTTCCACCAAAGAAAGTTGTGACAAAACATAGGAAGGTTCTATATCCTATAAGAAGATATAGAAATGTGTTGGACAATGATGTGTTCGTATTCAATGCATTTCATGTAGTGCAAGTAGTCTTTACTGAAACTATAGCGCTATATTAAAAGAGAACATAATATACACCTAACCTTCTGTTTCTCTCGTTGCATCATGTACAGATACTCAGGAGTATGGCTGGTCACTCGATGCGGTTCACTAATGAAGAGCGGATACGATCTTCACGAGTGGAATCTCTGCATATTCATTCTGATAGTGTACGGTCTCGTATTCCGTGCCATCGCATTCTTCTGTATGGTGACGTTCCAAAAGAAATGAATCCATCTATTACTCATCCACTGTTCATCCATTCTTTGGCTTCATCACAAGTGGGGTAGTTTCTTCTTGTATCATATGAAATTGTTCAGCTCACACAACTGCTTTGCAAATATCACTCGTCGAAGCCCAGTTGAAGAAAACGCAGGCAATTGTAAAATCAGGTTCTGATTCAGAACATGTGGAAGTTCACATTGATTAGTTTTTTTAAAAAAAACACTGAGATTTGTAAGTATAGATTTTCAGAGCTACATATGAAATATGATATATTCACTCATTAGACACCAATGCTAAGAACCATTGTATTTTGATGATTGTTGCTGTAAAGTTCATTAAAAATTAAACCACTACATAATGGTCGTCCTTTTTTTTATTTATTATTATCATATCTAAATTGATGAATTCTCTATTGGAGCATTTGTTATACAATCCCTCTCTGGCTATTCTCATTTTGCTTTTATTTCTATTAGTTACATTACATTTGAGCAGTGTTTGGTTCGTGTTAATATTTTTGGATGGATCTATATTTCTGGTAATCATTTTAACATGAATAATTTTAACAGGAATTTATTTTTCATCAGACTATTTGATTTCTCTGATGGATTACTACCCATATCTAAATTTTAGTGCTTTTTTATGTATGAAAAATGACATGCTTTTTTTTTCTTTTTTTTTTCTTTGAGTTGAAAGATAGGCATTTGGCGACCACCAGAACATGCTTCCCAGTAGAAGAGGGCTCTATTGCCTAAGTGTCCATAAAAAAAAACATTTGCAACCACTCCCAATTAGTAGTATTGTAAATATGCTTACAAAATCAATCTTTCTACCCACATCACAATTATAAAAAGTGAGCAATATCAATATATTAAATATCTAATAAGATTATTAAGAAGTAATATTAAATAAAACAATTGCATAAAGAAAATAAAAATTGTCCACATCTTTTTCATTTTTATCCGCAATTAAATATCTAATAAGATTATTAAGAAGTAATATTAAATAAAACAATTGCATAAAAAAAAATAAAAATTGTCCACATCTTTTTCATTTTTATCCGCAATAGTTGACCACACAACATAAATTTCTTTTTCAATGGCAATAACTAAACAGTGCTGCTACTTAGGCCCTAGAAATTAGGCCCCATTGGTTAGCCCCATTAGGTGGCACAATCCTATTGGTTGCCTGATTGACTTTTTCAAACCATAAAAAAGACAATTACTAGAATACCCTCATGAGCAATTTCAAAATTGGCTCCAATTAATACCGTCATTAATGCTAGTTTCTGGAATCCCAAAAATCACGCGACCAAAGGAACTGCAATCATCTCCACCGAATAATCATATTTCAAAAAAAATAAAAAGCTAGGGTTTCAGAATTGGGAGAAAACATTTGAACACCACAAAAAAAAAAAAAATCAGTTTTCAAGAGACAATATAATCCGTTCTCTTCCCCAACCTAATCGTCGACAATGGCAAGAATAAAAGTTAGATTTCTTCCCACAATCAACTCTTTCTTGTCAACGTTTTTTTTTTCTATAAAAAACATGACGATCGGATGGATTTATTCCACATCTTATACGAAAAATCTCTGATTTTCATGATCAAAATATGAGACGACGCAATTCCAGATACATGAATAAGAAATCTAAACAAATTAGTTTATCTGACTTTTTTTTTAAAACAAATCAGTATTTCAGATACATGAATCTGAAATTTTTTTAGCAATATGAACAAATTAGTATTTCAGATACATGAATCTGAAAACCAAACATATAGTGAATGTGGAATTAATTTTATTTTTTAGCAATATAAACAATTTTGTATTTCCAATTAGTGAATCTGAAAATCAAACAAAATAGTGTATCTGGAATTAATTTTTATTCTGTAGTAATACAAACAAATCTAACTTTCAGATACATGATTCTGTTATCCAAACAAGTAGTGTATCTGAAAATGTGACGCAATGGATAAGGTTAACATGGGGCACCCACAATCTGAAATTGAATTTAGTGTATGTCTTTCAGATACATGAGTCTGATACCCAGTGTATCTAGAAATGTTATGCATATGTGAAGCCTAAGCTGTATCTGAAATAACAAACATCATTTATTGGTGTGGAATGTCACTGTTATGCATGTATCAGAAATATAAACCTCTGCATTTTGTTTGTGAACTGCTGATTTATGAGTCTTCACATGTATCATCCATACAATCGTCATCACTGCCTGTTGAAAAATTAGGAAGTTGTCACATGTTATATAATTAAGATACAGTACTGTATCTTAACAAAAAAAACAAACAATTTCATGGTCTACAAGCTAATTAGCAAAACACACATAGATTTTCAATGAAAGTCATTCAAGCTTTTATATAAATACGACAATAAGCAATTAAATATTAATCAGATAGGCATCAATCAAATCCATATAAATAATAAATCAAACTTCAATTGGGCTGGAAATTAATTGGAATTAACATCTACATATTTGATACTACCGAATATTGCAGAGGGCTGTTTGTTCAACACATTTGATGTTATAATGTGTTATGTCAATGTGTTTGTGAACTTCATTTTACATTGTCATAATGTTTGCTGTTATCAGATATACGTGGTTCATTTTCTACATCCATTACAATTTTGCAGATACACATAACAAAGTCAAAACACATCACAATTTCAGATATGAATCACCTTTTGTTATGCAAATTATACAGGTTTTCAGATACACATTTCAAATTCAGATACACTACAAATTTACTTTGACAGGTTTTCAGGTAGTACCAATTATTTACTATGTGACAGATATAGCCAATCTTATATGATTCATTTCGAATTAAGATACACTTAATAAAAAGTCCAAGATTTTGTTAAGTATAGAGAACAAGCTACATGTTTCACTTCTAATGCACATCATATATACCAGGTACAGTTCACATGCTCATCACATTGTAAGATACAATTCATCTTCTCAGATGAAAGTAAATCAGAAAACCTGTTTTTTTTTTATAAACACCTCACAATAAGCAAATACATTCCACACACAATAGACATTGTATTTGTAATTTATATAGATGTCTAATAAAACTTTCAGATACACTTTCAAATTCAAGTACATCTGAATTGTATCATATATGATCTTAAACACAGAACCAAAAACCAATCAGTTGTTCATCAAACATCAACAATACTTTGAATACAGAATTTCGTATCCAAACATCAACTTTTGCCTTCCATTTTCATCATTTTCCCATGAATTTTGGCGATGCCAAATCCAACCTTGTGAGCAAAATTATTATAAAATAACCGCACCACATCTTCAGAATGAAAACACATCCCAATATATGGAATAGACTGTTCTGCGCATGCTACAATCTCATCTACATTTTGCTGATCAGCCAAATCAGACAGTTCCTTCTGGTTTCCAGAGCACATGAATCATTGATGTCTTCCAAATAGATTGATTCTTCGCATGTGTCATCCATAAAATCATCATTACTGCATGCTGAAAAAATAAGAAACGTTGCCACATGTTATATAATTAAGATACAGTACTGTATCTTAAATCCAAACAAACAATTTATGGTCTACATGCTAATGAGCAGTGCATAGATTTTCAATAAAAGTCTTTCAAGTCTTTATATATATACGGCAATAAGCAATTAAATATTTATCGGATACACATTAATCAAATCTATAGAAATAAAATATCAAACTTAAAATTGGGCTGGAAAACAAATTCAAGATACACGTGTCTCTGGAATTTCAATTAACAACTACACATTCGATACTACTGAATATTGATTCTGATGAGTTCAATAATGATCATTCAAAGCTAAAAAATATGCTGAATGACTCAATATGCATAAATATACACATACACACCACTAAATACCGATTATACAGATCGTACATAAAACACAAAAATGCATCTAAATTCAGATACACAACATGTATCTGAATTTAACAAAAACACATTCCATACCAGTGAATGTGCACTTTATCATGCAAAGTTCAACTAACTATTGAAAAATTTTGAATCTGAATGAGTCGAATAATGCTGATACAAAGCTAAAAAATATGGTGAATGATACAATATGCATAATTATTCACAAACATACAAACATAAACGATTGTACATATCATACTTAGTACACAAATAAGCATATAAATCAAGATACAGACCATGTATCTGAATTTAAATTAAATTCAGATTCAATACATGTATATGATGATTCAAAGGAATGACGAAAAATCAGATCAACATATTTTATTGAGATCGAAAAGGCCTAACCTGAATGAATCGCCATTGTTTGCACCACAATCAGGTCGCAAACAAAATAAATGAATCGTGTAATTCTTATATTCTCCATCGATCAAACTGAAAAAAAATGATTTCAAAATTTGTTTTCATTTACACCGATCAATCTGGATCTAAACATTACAAATCGTGATTTTTTGGGGTCCAAAAAGGCCTAACCTGGATGTTTGCACCACAATCAAATCGCACAAAAAAAAAAAAAAACGTTGAAATCTTCTCTTCTCCACCGATCAGATCTGATTGAAAAATAAAATTGTTGTTTATTTTCGTTACGACAGATCAATCGGTATAAAAAAAGAGGAAACCCATGATTTTTTATTTTTTTGAACGTGCAATTGAATTGGTATCTTCAAAAAGGAAACAATCAGCCAAATTGTAACTGCCTCAACATTTATTGGACCGGTTATGGAAAAAAACGGTGAGATTAGTTAGGGGGGTAATATGGATAATTCAAACTTGCCACCTCATGGGGCTTATGATGGAGTCTATCAATTGGGGCCCAAAAATCATTATTGTAACTAAAAAGCCAACATAAATAGAAAATGATTTTTTTTCTTGAGTGGTGATACCCAGGCCCCAACTCATAGGCCCCACTAGGCCTGTCAACGGGTCGGGTCCAGACCCGGACCCGACCTGACCCGGACCCGATTACATGTGTAATATACCCGACCCGATTTGGACCCGACCCGGTGGACCCGAACATACAAATGGGTCGGGTCCGGGTCCACCCCGCCCCGACCCGTTGGACCCGACTGTTTTTTTTAATATATGCTCATATATTATAACACCATTAGTATTAGTTGATACATAATTTTATTTCTTACTTAACTTATTTTTGTATCTACAAGTTCGTAAATCATAATCATAACAAGCTTATAAATCGTCTATTTTTGGACAATTAACTTATTAGCTTTTGAATTTATATGATTAATTAGTTTGTTGCATGATTTAAGTTTATTATTTCGGTTAATATGTTAGTGTTTATTGTTTTGAATGTTGTTTAGGTTAGTTATGTTTATTATTTAGGTTAATATGTTTTTTATGTTAGTGATTATTGTTTTAGATGTTGTTTAATAATTCATTTACTTCTTTTGAATTGTATAAAATTATATTCAAACATAGTCTCATTAACAATAATGTTTTATTACAAAAAATTTCAAATAGAATGATAAGACAAACAAATACATGAGCTCTTTTCTTTTTCTTTTTTTTACCCAACCATCCGGGTCGGGTCGGACCCGGACCTGACCCAGGTTCGACGGGTCCGGGTCCACATTTCTCCGGACCCGCCGGGTCCTGGGTTGGACCCGGACTCGCCAGGTCCTGTCACGGGTCGGGTCCACCCCGACCCGACCCGGACCCGACCCGTTGACAGGCCTGGGCCCCACTCATATGCCCCAGAAGGTGTCATCACCTTATTGGTTGGCTGGTGGACTTTTAAAAATGAGTAAAATGACAAAATACAGATATGCACTTCATTAAAAATAGATCCCATTAACCCAAATCCCCCTTTTTTCTCTTATTAATCTTTTCACATTAATTTGAATTTGCCTATTTTGAAATTTGCTTATTTTGAAAAATATATCCCACTTTAAAATTTGACTATTTCAAAATTTAAAATTTGAAATTCTTATGAATTTTACACCAAAACTTACCTAACTTACACAAAAATTACTTAAATTGTTTTTCATCAAAATTACACCAAAATTACCTAAATTACACTAAAACCTAAATTACACCAAAATTATCTAAATAACACAAAAAAAAATGTTCTAGTTTTTTTTTTATGATTATAACTATTACATAATGTAATAGTAAATTTAATGTAGCAGAGGAATCTACAACAATGACTATTTGCTCTTCAAATAAAAAAGCAAATAAAAAATTTGTTCTTCAATGACTATTTAGATTGTCATGTAAAAAATGTAACACTTCCACAACAATACATCTGTAGTTAATTGTTACATTTACAAATATATAAATCATTACATGTATGCGATTGACTGTTACATTTACAAATGTAACAAAAATAAATCATTATGTATATGCGATTGAATGTTATATTTACGAATGTAACGAAAATATACATTTACGAATGACTGTTACATTTACAACTGCAGCACATACAAATCATTGTGTATGCGACTGACTGTTACATTTACAAATGTAACACTGTTAAGAAAATGATTACTTATGTTGTAAAGAATGTAGCAGTATCATCAATTCAAACAACCACATATAAAATGTAACAGTATCTAGTGTTACATTTAGATATTGATACAAACAAATCAAAACTGTGTAAAATGACATTCAATCCATGAATAATATTCTTCTTTAAGCATTTATAACAAAAAAAACACAACACAATTCAATTATAAATCCAATAATAACCAACCTGATCGGATAGACATTGATGTGAGATCCAAATCGAAAAAAAAAACCCGCTTTTGTGCCTTCCAAGACCTCAAAAAGTATAAATTCGGATCTGCTCCCACGTGTTCTTCAATAAACAAAATCGAATCCGATATTCAAACTTCGGTTAAAATTGCTAATCAATTATCATAATCGAATAATGATGAAAAAACAGAGGATCTGATCCCACCTGTTCTCCATAAAAAAAATCGGTTCAGAATTCATTAATGTTACATTTATCTAAATGTTTTACATTCCAAGCACATGTGGTTGATGTTACATTTACAAATATAACAAAAATAACACAGATTTAAAAAATGACTATTTACATTGTCAACAATGTAACAGTAACATCATACAAACTATAGACATTCAATACATAAAAAAAATTCGTGTTTAAATTTAAAACAATAAACAAAACATAACTCTATTACGAATCTAATAATGTCAAACCTGATTCGAGAGACATTGAGGTGATATCCAAATAAAAAAAAAAGGTTGTTTTGGGCGTCGATGGCTTGGATCTGGGACTCGTCTGTCTCCAAGGACACATATTTAGGAGAATCTGAATTTCTTTACCAGGAGTAGGAGGATGGTAGGCTTGGCTTACCGAAAAAGTGACCTCGCACTAATGTCAAAGTAGAGTCGAACGTCGAGCCTTATTCGTAATATTTTCATAATGGGAAAAGGGGGAGCTATACACGATTAATCTGTTAAAGAAGATCTTTATCAATATTTTTTTATTATTTGTTTAGATCTCATTCAAAGAAAATAATAATAATTTAGTTGAGATATACATATATATGTGTGTATCAATAGTGATGCTCAGGAAATACAGGAATTATTGATACTCTACGATTCTTAAAATAAAATCTAGAGGTGATTATCAAGTAATGGGTATAATAGATAATGTCTTATTACCACCTCATGTAGCCTATAATATGGCTTGTGAGTTGGGGCCTATAAAACTTTATTGTTTTTTCTTATGTCACATTGGCTAAAACAAATGAGTATCATGTGATGAAAAAATAGGTGCGCAAACATTTTTTTTAAAATTTTATTCATGGGTAATGACCATGCGCTAAATTATTTTTTATTTTTTATTTTTATTATTGCAAATATACATGCATATGAATGTACATGTAAGTGTGGATACATGTAGTTGTGGATGCCTTCTTGGTGTACCATAAGTGCATGTATATATATTAGTTAATGCTATATTAAATTGTCATTTGTAAGAATTTTCAAAATTAATTATAATTTCATGTATATTGTAAATGTATGAATGATGCATTATGTTTTTAATCCTTATAAAGAGAAGGCTTGTCAAACATGAAAGACATGAAAAAGAAATAAAAAAAAATTGAAAAATAGTTTCTCTGCATCTGATGTGCATCTATATCTATTGTGTTTTTCTCTTTTTTTTTTTTAATATTTATTTAGGTAGAGATCAACACAAGCAGGTGTTCCAAACGCCAAAAATGGAGACTGAAGATCTTGCTGAAGATTAAGGTATTCACGTGGTTCCTCGATTTAGAGCACTTACTCACAAAGGAATATAGGTCCAGGTGGGGACTTTCCAACTCTATGGAATGCTTGTTGTGCGCATCGGCCACGAAGAAGGTCCAATATCTCTTTTGCGGAAGCTCAGTGACACAAACATTTTAGACCAAGATTGAGATTGAATCGGAGATGAAGATAGACTTCCACACAGTCAAAGAGCTTTGGGCCGTAGGGAAAGGCATTGAAGAGAACGAGCAACAGCAGCCTGACTGTGATGATCTCACGATCCATCGTGTGAGCTGGAACTTGGAAAATATGGAAAACATGAAACACAGCTGTCTTCAGAGGAGGTGAATGTACCGAGAAAATATGTGAGAAACATTTTAAAAGTGCATGAGGGATTGGAGACGCTACATCGCAAAGGCGTAGGGAGTCAGCTTCCGAGATGGGTGCTTGGGCATGGCGGGGTGAGCGCGTGCATGCGGCCTCCATTGGTGGTTATATATCTCTTCTAACCAGGGGTTGGCGGCATGCAACACCTGTTTGCCAAGGCGTTTTTTTGCTTCTTTGTTATATTATGCTTTCATCATCTGTTCTCCTCTCATTCAAAAATTCTAATTTGAATTCATTAATAAAATTACGCAGCAAACATCTACTTTAAAAAAAAAACAAAAAGAAAAATATTTATTTAATATTTATTTAATTTTTGTTTTTTGAGATCAAGGGCCACATGTTGAAAAGAAAAAGATTTGTTATCAGGGGTAAAATAAGACAAAATCAATACAAATAAGTCTCTCTATGAAAAACATGTCCATTTATGCGTCCTCTCTCTAGTACATTCCGCGTCTCTTCATAAATTTATATATCTATCTCTCTCTCGTCTGACCATTTGCATCTCCCTCTCCCCATTCGTCTCTCTCTCTCTCTCTCTCTTTGAGCCTCTCTCGATCTCCATCCGGTAACGATCAATTAGGGTTCCATGGCTCTGCCAGATGATTTGGAACTCTTTTTTCCTTTGTTTGTCTCTGTTGGTTCTGATTACATTTTTCTTTTCTTTGTTGTCTCAGCTGTAATGGAGGCCTATAGGAAATGGGTGTGGAAGAACCGTGAGTTCGTCCAATCTCTCGAATCTCTTCTTAACGTATGATCCAAAATTATTAATCCGATATTTCTTTCTCTTATGTTTTATTATTTAACATGGATTACATTTTTGTTCAACTCTCATGTTGTTGTTGTTCTTCTTCTTCTTCTTTGAATTGAATTGACAGGGCTTGACATGGATGCTTCCTGAACGCTTCTCTGATTCCGAGATTGGCCCCGAAGCAGGTTCTATTTTGTTTCGGTAACCTTTGATTCTTCCTTTATTTTGGATTTCACATTGAACCCTAAAAAATCGTTCTTCATGTTAGTCTATAGTTAGTAGTTGCTTCTTCTTTATTAGCATAATTGGATGCGAAGAACAAATTTTATTTTTTCTTTCTTTCTGGGTTTTGATTATAATGAATGAAGACTCATTCAGATTGTGAATTGGGTGAATTTTGAGTTTGCGCAGTGAGCTCTCTTTTGGGCATTATCTCTTCTATGAACCAACACATCATTGATGCGGATTCCGCTCAGAAGCGGACCGGGGTTACCCCCGAGTCGTTGTTGTCTTGGTCTTTCTTCATATCCTCACTTAAAGAGTTGGAGACGCTGGTCGAAGTCGTGGTTGAGCAATTTTATGGAGATGACAAGAAGTGGAACTTCATTGCTTCCATGGAGGGAATCAAGTGAGTTCCTTCTTTTTTTTGGGGAAGGGGTTGGGTTGACCTTTGTTTGATTCTCCCATTGGTTTTTCTACTTTTGTAGCTTTTTCTACTTTGATGGATAATTGGATTTCGATTTGTCTAGGGCGATGATGAGGTTGGCTTTGTTCCGGGATAGTGGCTACAAGATGCTCTTGCAAGGTGGGGCCTCACTGAATGTGGAGGAAAGTGTTGATGCGAAGCCTGGTGGGTGTAACGTGCCTCGTTCTGATTTTCGGGGTTATCATACTCGAAATTTGGAGGGAAGAGCAATGTTTGCTTTGAACAGATTTGGAGAGAACGCTAAGATTAACTCTGACCCAGCTTGGTTAAAAAGACTCCAACATGGTCGACCTTCCATCCCCAAGAGTCCAGGTAGTTAGGGATTTGGATCCTTCTCTTGTGCTTGTTCTTTTTTGACAATGTAATTGTTGTTTTGCAAACTTGGCTACGATTTTGTTTTACTATAATGTCATTATGTGTTGCAGCTTTGATGGCTCCAAAGCCTACTCTTTCGACAATTTTGTCTCAGGATAGTTATTTGGGAGCACTGTATGTGATGGGGGAGGTCTTGCATGTTATTAGGCCGTTTGTATATGTTTTGTTTATTAGAAAATATGGGTTGAGATCATGGGTGCCTTGGTTAGTCTCCCTGGCTGTGGAGCTTAATGGAGTGGGTATGCTTTCACTAGTAACAAAGCCTCATCATAGTGGGAGCAATGCCTTTTTTCAACTTTCTGCCGCTGAGAAACATGAGGTAAATGTTTCCTTAAGGTTCTCTTTCACTGCAGTTTATAGTTGAAATCTTTGACTAAATTAATTTGGGTAGGGGTGTCACTCACAGTTAGGACTTTATCTTAAACATGTTGGTCACTTCTTGTTTTCCTTTTGATGAGAAAATCACATTTTTTAAACACTGATTGGCAACCATTTCATGCTAAATGTAGGTTGGAAGGAGAAAGATGTTGTGGGCACTTTACCTCGTTAGAGATCCATGCTTCACCAAATATGTGCGGTATGTTTTTCTTCTCGTCTATTCTCCTTTTTTGCAATATGAATTGAATCTATGACTTATATCTCGCATGTTTAATGTTCAGGCATCGTCTTGAGAAGACTGAGAAAGCAGTTGGCCCAGTTCCAGTTGTTGGGTTCCTTACTGGTATGTTTGCCCCTTCTGCTTTCTATTCTTGTAGTGCAGGCACACATTTAATGTTCACTACTTAGCTCTTTTTTTGGTGGATAATTAATCCGGAGTTCTTGTGCTTTAGAAAGCCCTTTTTCTGCTTTGTTAATGAATAATTTTTATTTCTGTGCAGCTAAAGTTATTGAACTTCTTATTGGTGCTCAGACGCGATATACCTATATATCAGGGTCATGATATACCCCAATCGGGTTAACGGGTCATTTGGCTGACCCGCGTGCTTTAGTGGTTAATTTTTTTGTCATGATATGGGAAAAAATGCCTATATAACAGATATATAGTGTTCAATAATTTTCTTTTATACTATTGAAGGAGTTCATTTTGCCCCTTTACTCATATTTGTTTTGACTCGCGTTATGGGCATCATAATTACCAATACTAAATATTTCATAATTAGCTCATGATAACTGTGTAACTTTTCTCTTTCGTTATGATGCAGATATTCTGTGCTACTTCCAATATTATGTAATAAGCAAATAAGGAAGATTTATAACTGATTATTAAAAAAATCAATAATAGTGATTTTTTTCTTCTTCTGGTGCTTATAATATTCATTATCTTATTATCTGGCCTCATCTATTTATATTGAATTATAGCTCAGTCAACTGATTCAAATTGGTTTCATCAGACGAAGATTTATAGTAAAAACAAAGGAGGTATGCATTTCCAACTGGAGGATGTTGCTTCTTTTATATAGTGTTTTTTTGCCTGAATATAATGGTTATTTTTGAACCTTAGGCTTTCTTAGCTTTATATTAAGAGGAATGTGTCTCTATGTGTATGATAGAGAGAGAGAGAGACCAGACCAACCAAAAAAACAGGGATACTTCTAATCTGATTATAAATCCTCTCTGTGGCCTTTCACTTGTTTATTTGTATTTAACTATACTTGTTGATCTCTTCTGGGGATCATTTTGGGTGATCATTGGTTTGACTGGTGTAGTGGATAAGACAGGTTTACATTAGCCACCAAGAAAGAGACTAAGAGAGCATTTATCTCTACCAACACAACCTCCATCCCCACCATCCACAATTATAAATTGAACGCTGCTACACTCGGGTCTTTTTATAGTTTTAAATGTAATCATATATCTCGTTAGTCACTTACACTCACTGTAATGAGATATATACCTTGCTAGAAAAATTTTCAACACATTTTATAAATGAGTTCATACAATTTATTAGATATACACACACACACACAAAAAATCACATGTCGCATGAGAGAGAGGTACACTCTTTGATACTCAAAACATGGAACATTTCTATATATTTATTCTGTACTCCTGTTTGAGAACAAATTATTTGGGGAACAAGTTTTTTAGGGATAAATTCGATCCGACTTTGTATCTTTAATGCACTCCTTGCTGCCCGTCATAATAATCAATGGGGAGAGATATCACCTCCTCAACTAATCAGAGGCATTGAAACACTTCTAAGGTATTATTCAGAGGTCTTTTGATATGATTCTTTGATAAACATGGTAAACCTTCAGAGTCATATTTGTATTCAAAGCCATCAATACTACCATTCAAATAAACATCCATACTATTTAAAGTAAGTTATTGAATTTGAACAAGTGATCCTACAAAAATCATATAATACATAACTGATCGAACCATTGTTGTTACTTAAATAAACATTCATTTCAACAAATCGATGAAAAAACAAAATGATAGTCAATGAGAAGCTCATTATTTTATGGACCACAAGGAAAAGGACCCTTCATACTACCTTCATCAATATCTGAATCTGCTTCTACCTCTACTTCTTCCCTCTCATCTTCCTCTTGTAGTTCGATCTCAACATTTTAAGAATTTGATGCCACTTTTTGGGTGTATGGGATGACTGACGTTGAAGGAACATCTTTAGTCAATCTTTTAGATTGGTGTCTTTTGTGGTTTGAAGTAGTTTGTGGATCGAATGTGTGGTTTCAGAGGCATCCTGCGAACTATTGGTTCCAATAATATATAAAATATAAAAATAATAGACAGAAAGCCTACAATTTTCAAATATCCAATATCCAACTCATTGGCACCCTCACAATATTGGCTCTTCCTTAGCGCCCCCCCCCCCCCCCCCCTCAAAATTAATGAGAAAAATTTGTTAAAGAATTAGACTACAAGATAGAGACAGCCATACACATTCTAATGGATTCATCATCAACAAAAATAAAATAAACAAACCTTCCCTATGGGTATTTGGAACACTAACAAACCTATTCTAGGCTACTAATATAATTATAGCAAATAACCATCCACATAGTAGATCATCCTGATAATCTAATAGAAGAAGACTCAGCTTAACTTGTGCATTAACACAAGAATTCCCTTTGAAATCATATTATCATTTCAATCAACCATTTAAAGAATACACGAATCACATCAACCCACAGTAACAATTAACAAATAATACAAAAAAACATCACAAAAAATGATTCATGCACGCCATTAACACAAACAAAAGATAGATTGATGACAAAAGGCATTATAAAATCATATTACCCACGCTACAAATCCCTCAAAATAACTAACAAATTCGATCTAAACATGTTCAATGATGATAAAATATATGGTTTAAACTAAACAAATGTAATCACAATCATATCTTTGAATCCAAAAATAAAAAATAAATTGACCCTAAATTATATATTTTCTCAAAAATACCCTAACATACTATCAAAACTCTAACTTTATATAAAAAAATCCCATACTTATAATATACAGCTTAAACCAAATAAATGAAAATTCAATCACTATCATATCTTTTAATGAAAAAAAAAGAAAAACAATTGAGCCTAAACCATACATTTCTCTTTAAATACCCTAACTTCCTATCAAAACCCTAACTTTCTAACAAAAATTCCAATAATTATACAATAGTAAAAAATCAATGAAAACAACTCATGAATCACCGATATCATTCATGTAAAGGAGAAGTGAAAAATCAAATACCCGTTTCTTTCACTTTGAGAGGTCACGAGGTGACGATGGGGAGGGCTGTGGTGGGAGACAACGAGAACGGCGATGCGTGCTCAAGGTGGGTTTACGGCAGCCTAACGGAGAGCTCACGGTGCCTAAGGAAGAAGCCCTCGATTGGTAGGAAAAGTAGAAAATAGAGAAGAGAAGGGGAAGAAGAGAGAGGTTGCTGTGTGCATTTAGGGTAGGTGGTGGGGTTGGTGATCTATTATGTGGGTATTTATTAGGAGGTGAGTGTAGTAAAAATCAAAATAGGAGGTGAGGAATTTAAAAGGGTGGTGGGACATATAATTTGGGTGGTGGGAGTATCTCTGCCCATAATCAATTGTTGATTTTATTATTATTATTATCTTTTTTGGAAAATCAATTGTTGATCTTTGAATTAGTTTTAGGTTCATGAAACATTTAGACTTATTTTTAGATCTCCAGGTTAGTTGAAATATTATTTCTAAGTTATTCCATATGAGGGGGTTATATTTTACCTTTTGTTTTTCATTTTTGACCATTTGTTTTTCATCTTTTATTTGTCTACCCTCTCTCTTATCTACACCGACGATATCCCCTCTCTCTCTCTGTGGGCGGTCTCCCATCACCCCCTCCTTCCGGTTGCTCTTTCACTTACTACTCATTTCCTTTCATCTTAATAATAAGCACAGATCTGTTAATAGTGTAACTCGACCTTGTAACAATATATCCAAACATATTAACAATGTACTTAGAATCAATGTATACAGTTGGTGAAGGGGATTGATAAAAATACAAATGGTGGACTTAATGGTTGCTAATCAAAACTTGGAATTAATTTTCCTTTTTTCTTTTTTGAATGATCTAATTTATTCTCAGTTTCCCTTGTCCAATCCCTTAAAAAAATGTACAACTCAAGCTTATTTTAGTCCCATATCGCACAAGTGACTTCTCATTGACTGCCTCAAATAAAGAGAATCGAGTGAGTGAAGCACCGAGCCTCGTCGTGTAACCCTTCACTGGGTAATGGGTGGTCGTGTTGCCCCTCACACGAAATGTGTGTCTGACAATATGGTTATAGGCGTGTGGAGTCGTGAGATATGTAATAATTTTTATAATATATAGAAAATACTAAAAAAAAAATTCTTTCAAAATTTAAAAATACCAAAATTAACCACTTATTAAAATGATATTTAAAAAAGTCATTTTTGTTGTGAAATATGGTGGATAACCACCATTTCTCTAACCCATAACCTCATTCAACTCCATAACTTTTCCCACTCTTCTATTTCATAACACTTTCATTATTATCCCACTATCTCCCTCTCACCTCTATAGACTTGTAACTCCCCACCTTTGGGATTCCTCTATGTACCGTACAAATAGAGTTGTTCTCTTTTGTATTCAACCAACAAATAGTGAATAAGAATCTCTCTCTGCTTCTCTTCTATATGCTTGTGTGCTTTGTTTATATACTCTTATATATCATATTCTATTTAGTTTACAACACGTTATCAGCACGAGAAGCTCTTTGTTAAAGAAAAAGGTTTGTATCGATGGGTTCTTAATGATCTATATCAAAAATATACTCCCCCTTTATGTTATGTATTTTTATGTAAATCATCTATTACATACATATGATTAATTTTTTTTCCATATGCATGGAACCGTATGCAAATTATATGTAGAACCCGTATACATGTATCTTTTATTTTCATCTGATGTACTGCATACATCTATCTTTTATTTTCCATGCATACAATCCCCATAAAAATTTTCCATACATATGTTATGATATGATTAATTTATGAAAACTAGTATGCAATTTTCCCATGTAACAGTATGCGACATCTATCATTTGATTATTTATTTTTCATGTAACTGTTCCATGTTTGTCATCTTTTATTAAAATTTAAATATTATACATCTATGTGTAAAACCAGAAGTTCTCACAAATATCAATTAATTTGATATTTATATTTGATTTGAAATTCATTTTAATGTTACAATGTCATGTGTCCTATAGGATCATACAAAAATTGTAATTACATGGATCCCTGAAGGACCATGTAGAAGTTATGAATAATGTGTTCTAATAAGACCATGGAATTTTATTCTATCCCTGAAAGACTACAAAAATTATTACATGGATCCTTGAAGAATCATGTAAAAGATATGATTAAAAATGTCCCTGAAGGACTATGATTATATTGTATCCATAAAGGATCATACAAATTTTATTTTATTTTATCCCTGAAGGACTGTACAAAAAATTATGATTATATGAATCTTTGAAGGATCATGTAAAATTTTATTTTGTTCTATCCCTGAAGGACTATACAAAAATCATGATTGTTCGTGTCCCTATAGTACCAAACAAAAGTTATATGATATATTTTTCAGTTCCTTCAAGGACCAAATAATAAAAAAAAAGGATCCATGTATCCCAGCAGGAACATGTAAAATTTTATTTTGTTCTATCCCTGAAGGACTATACAAAAATCATGATTGTTCGTGTTCATGTAGGACCAAACAAAAGTTATATGATATATTTTTCGGGTCCTTGAAGGACCAAAAAAAAAAAAGATTCATGTATCCCAGCAGGAACATGTAAATTATGATTAGATTTCACCATCATCATCATAATGAAGAGGATTTAAAGATTAATACCTCATTGACAAAGGTCCACCGGCCATTATGCCTCAAATATGCTCCAGTTGTAGCAATATTGAGAGCATTAATTTTATATATTCTCGTTGCCGAACAACGATTTTTTTAAAATATCATGTAACTCAACTCAATGGCATAGCATCATTACCCGAAGTAAATGCATTTTATTTTATGTTCGCTATGGAAGTTGTGGTCATGAATGATGAGATCATGATTTATATAGTTGAAAGTATAACAGTCATAGAGTTTGTAAAATATCTCAAATCACTAGAAGTGATTTGCTATTAAACAAAAGCTTTATGCTCTCTCCTAAGGGTTATTATAAATATCCATATTCACTCATATAAACTAGAAGTTCTATGATCTTTATGATTTGACATGACCGTCTCGGATATCCATGGTACACGATGATGCATTGAACTATTCATTTGGGCATATACTAAAGAACTAGAAGATTCTTTTGCTCGATGATAGTTTTTACCGCATGATTTATGGATTTCCATTTTAATGAGACGATATTCCCGCCGTTAAGGGGAGGGAAGAACGTATCTGAAGTACGATCTGTTCCTAAAGAACAACGAGAATTATTTCATTTTTTTTTTACAAGAATGGCTATGGTTGGTGACATTTGTCTAGCAGACAGCGCTACAACACATACGATCCTACGAAATAAACAATATTTCTCGACATTGACATTAATAAATGCAAATGTTAATACCATTTCTGGTACTACGAAATTAATTGAAGGCTCCGGAAGAGCAAATATAATATTACCAGGAGGTACAAAATTTTGTATTAATGATGCATTATATTCAGCAAGATCCAGAAGAAATCTGCTAAGTTTTAAGGATATCCGTCTTAATGGATATCATATTGAGACTATCAATGAAAACAATATGGAGTATTTATGCATTACTTCAATTGTTTCAGGCCAAAAACATGTATTAAAGAAACTTCATGCTTTCTCATCTGGGTTGTATTATACAACCATAAAAACAATCGAATCATATGCTGTAATGAACCAGAAGTTCTATGATTCAAATATTTTTACACTTTGGCATGATCGTCTCGGGCATCCAGGATCTACAATGATGCGTCGAATAATTGATAATTCATTTGGGCATTCGTTAAAGAACCAGAAGATTCTTTTACCTAATCACTATCAATGCACTTCGTGCTCACAAGGAAAATTGATAGTTAGACCATCCCCTGCAAAAGTCAATGTTGAGTCACCAACATTTTTGCAAAGAATCCAAGGGGATATATGTGGCCCAATCCACCCCCCATGTGGACCATTTAAGTATTTTATGGTATTGATAGACGCATCTGCTAGATGGTCGCATGTTTGTCTATTATCCACTCGGAATGCTGCATTTGCAAGACTACTTGCTCAGATAATCCGATTACAGTCTCATTTTTTTGGATTATCCTATAAAATCAATACGTCTTGATGGAGCTGGTGAATTCACATCGAAAACTTTTAACGACTATTGTATGTCGCATGGCATCGATGTTGAACAACCTGTTGCTCATGTGCACACCCAAAATGGATTAGCTGAATCATTTATTAAGCATCTTCAGCTAATTGCACGTCCTATGCTTTTGAGGATAAAATTACCCGTTTCAGCTTGGGGTCATGCTATATTGCATGCAGCAGCATTAGTTCGCCTTCGGCCAACTGCTTATCATCAATATTCCCCTTTACAGCTCGTACTGGGTCATCAACCAAATATTTCACATCTTCGAATTTTTTGTTGTGCTGTACAAGTTCCTATTGCCCCTACACAACGAACTAAAATGGGCCCTCAACGTCGATTGGGAATTTATGTAAGCTTTGATTCTCCTTCTATTATAAGATATCTTGAACCATTGACAGGGGATGTTTTTACCGCTCGATTTGCGGATTGTCATTTTGATGAGACAATATTCCCGTCGTTAGGGGGAGAAAATCCGTCGCCAGAAGAACGACGTGAACTTACATGGAAAACTCCATCTTTGTCTCATCTTGATCCTCGCACTAATCAATGTGAAACTGAAGTGCAAAGAATCACCCATCTTCAAAGAATTGCGCATCAATTGCCAGATGCATTCAATGATGCAGCAAAAGTGATGAAATCACATATTCCAGCTGCTAATACTCCAGCTCGAATTAATGTTTCAATAGGAAAAACTATTAATATGCCAGCTAATGAATCAACAAAAACACGCCTGAAGCGTGGAAGACCTATAGGCTCAAAAGATTCAGCTCTCCGAAGGAGAAAAACAATGAAGAATAATTCTCTAGAAGAGTATGAAACACTTGAAAGACCCACAATAATAACTCCTACAGAGGAAGAAGTCCCTGAAGTGACACAAGTCCCTGAAGAGATTGACGTCCCTGAAGTGACGCCCGTGCATGAAGAACAAGTACATGGAAATGAAGAAATTTTCATAAATTATGCAAATTCACAAATATTGTGGGATCGAAAGCAAGTGCTTGTTGATGATATATTCTCATTTGCAGTAGCTACAGAAATCATTTCAGATAATGATTTAGAACCACGTTCAGTGGATGAATGCAGACGAAAAAATTGTTGGCCACAATGGAAAGCTGCTATTCAAACAGAATTGGATTCACTTGCAAAACACCAAGTATTTGGATCAGTAGTCCTAACCCCTGAAGGTGTTAAACCAATAGGATGTAAATGGGTGTTTGCGAGAAAACGAAATGAAAGAAACGAGATTGTTAGATACAAAGCTCGTCTTGTGGCACAGGGTTTCCTGCAGAGACCTGGGATAGATTTTGAAGAGACATATTCTCCTGTGATGGACACAATCACATTTCGGTATTTAATTAGTCTTGTAGTCTCAGAAGGACTTGACATGCAGCTAATGGATGTGGTTACTGCATATTTATATGGAAAATTAGATACCGACATTTATATGAAAGTTCCTGAAGGACTAAAATTGCCTGAAGCAAAACCACGAAACATGTACTCAATCAAGCTAAGACGATCCTTGTATGGGTTAAAGCAATCTGGACGAATGTGGTATAACCGTCTTAGTGAGTACTTAATAAAAGAAGGATGTGTCAATGATCCAATATGTCCCTATATATTTATTAAGAAAACGGAACTCGGATTTACCATTATTGTAGTATATGTTGATGATATTAATCTAATTGGGACTCCTGAAGAGCTCGAAAAAGCTTCCGAATATCTGAAAAAGGAGTTTGAAATGAAAGATCTTGGAAAAACAAGATATTGTCTCGGCTTGCAAATTGAGCAAAGTTCAAATGGGATACTTGTTCATCAACAACATATGTTGAAAAAATCCTGAAGCGTTTAATATGGACAAATGTCATCCATTAAGTACTCCAATGGTAGTAAGGTTACTTGACCCAAAGAAGGACCCTTTTCGTCCAAAAGAAGATACTGAAAATCTTCTTGGTCCTGAAGTACCATATCTTAGACCTGACATTGCATTTTCAGTTAATTTATTGGCCAGATTTAGCTCTGCACCAACTCGTAGGCATTGGAATGGTGTGAAGCACATTTTTCGTTATCTTCGTGGAACGTCAGACATGGGTCTATTCTATGCAAAGGATTCCAATAATGGTGCACAACTAAAGGGTTATGCAGATTCAGGATATCTTTCAGATCCTCACAAGGCTCGCTCACAAACAGGCTATGTATTCACTTGCGGTGGCACAGCAATCTCTTGGCGATCTACGAAACAGACTTTGATCGCCACGTCTTCTAACCACTCTGAGATTCTTGCACTCCACGAAGCAAGCCGGGAATGCGTGTGGATAAGGTCTTTGGTTCATCATATTCGTACTGCATGCGGACTATCTCTCATTGCAAATGTTCCAACAACTATATATGAAGACAATGCAGCATGCATTGCTCAAATAAAAGGGGGATTTATTAAGGGTGATAGGACAAAGCATATTTCTCCAAAATTCTTTTACACTCATGAGCTCCAGCAGAGACATGAAATTGATGTTCAACAAATTCAGTCAAAGGACAATCTTGCAGATTTGTTTACTAAAGCTTTGTCGACATCAACATTCAAGAAGCTGGTGTATGAAATCGGGATGCGACGAGTTTGCGACCAAAATTCTTGAAATCTTGTACTTATGAGGGGGAGTAATTTTGATGACATTTTGCGAACTGTACTCTTTTTCCTTCGCCTAGGTTTTGTCCCATTGGGTTTTCCTGGCAAGGTTTTAATGAGGCAGTGTCAAACGCATACACTATTATACGATTAAGTTACATTGTACTCTTTTTCCTTCGTTTTGGTTTTTTCCCATTGGGTTTTTCAAGCAAGGTTTTAATGAGGCAATTTTCTTAGCGTGGTGGTCATCCAAGGGGGAGTGTTGTGAATATGGTGGATAACCACCACTTCTCTAACCCATAACCTCCCCCACTCACTACAAGAAACGAGGGTTTTAGCGACGATTATTACCGACGGCCTTACAAAAACCGTCGCTAATATGAATGCAAAAGACGGATCGTGTATCTACGCGGAGCATTACCGACGGCCAGAAAGTGGCCGTCGGTAAATCCCTCTTAGGAAAACCACGACTGCAGGAATCCGGTATTAGCGACGGTCAGAACCGTCGCTAATATAGTTATAGCGACGGCCACATCCTGGCCGTTGGTAAATCCCTCTTAGAATAATCACGACTGCATTCCGTCAGTATCAGCGACGGTCAGAAACGTCGCTAATACAGTTATAGCGACGGCCATATCCTGGCCGTCGCTGATAGTCTGGACTAACAAACCACTTACCACGAAATTTTTTTTTTTTTTACACAAACCTAAGCCGATTTTTAGATTTTCGCCCCGACCCCTACCTCGCCGGATCCGCCGCCGCCTCGCCCCCCTCTGCCTCCGCCTCGTCCGATCCGCCACCGCCTCGCCCCCCTCTGCCTCCGCCTCGGCCGATCCGCCACCGCCTCGCCCCCCTCTGCCTCCGCCTCGTCCGATCCGCCTCTGCCGCCGCCCCATCCGATCCGCCACCGCCTCACCCGCCTCTGCCTCCGCCTTGTCCGATCCGCCTCTGCCGCCGCCAAACCTCAGATCCGCCACTGCCTCTGCCGACCGATCTGCATCTGCCGCCTCGGCCGATCCGCCACCACCTCGCCCGCCTCTGCCTCCGCCTCGTCCGATCCGCCTCTGCCGCCGCCAAACCTCAGATCCGCCACTGCCTCTGCCACCCGATCTGCATCTGCCGCCTCGGCCGATCCGCCATTGCCTCGCTCGGATCCGCATCCGCCTCGGCCCGATCTGCCGCTGCCTCAGCCCGATCCGCCGCTGCCTCTCCGCGATCCACCTCCGCCTATATATATTTGTGTAATTGCTGCCTATATATACTATTTTGTTTTAATGATATATCCATCTTACTTTCTGTGATCATATTCAATTGTTAGGCATTTTGTTGGCTTGAAAATGTGTTTATGAGGATTCTTGCTTGTTGTATTTGTTCAGGAGGAAGTTTCAAACAGTGAAGGCATCGACACGGGTTGATAAATACTCTAAAAGTGACATTCAAGTGATATTGACTTTAGACTGGTGAGGGAATCCACATTCTTTATTATATAGCTGCCCTATGTTGCCTTCAATATACTTGTGCTTATTTTCTTTGAATCAATTATATTTTTATGTATGACTGACATTGTTAAAGCTAAATGCTCATATTTCAACCATTTGGAATTTATCTCATATTCTATTAATAAAATATGGTGATTGTGATATAAAAGGAACTTATAAAAAGTACAAAAATGTAGAGTCATAGTTTGTTATTTATAATCCATAGTTTTATATTGGAGTGACTTTTTTTATGCTTGAAATGGGAGGATACAAATCAATGCAATGTTCTTGCTTACACAAAAAGGAAGAAATGGACAAAAAGAGTATAAGTAAAATTGATTATTTTTAATTAGGGTTTATTAGATCTAGCTGATGTTTGTCTATAACTTTGAATAATATATTGTATGCATAGAGTTATGTTAATGTAACTTTTATTTGCTAACATCTGCCCCCTGCTATGTTCTATAAAAAATATGTGTTTTATTTGAATTAGTTGGTTTGGTATTTTACTTTATTTCAATGGATATAAGTTGGATTCAAAAGCCAAGAAACCTTTTAATATCTCAGCCTATTATTACATGTTTTAAGAGAATTGAATGAATATAGAGTCATCCATGGAGTTGTTGAATTCACATTACGTGTCACTTTTCTGATTTTTTAAGTTGTATTAATACTAAGCTGATCAAACCAAACAATACACAACAAACCTTTATTTGGTGTAATATCCCAGCCTTCACATGTCCAACGATAGCTATTGATAAAAAAAACAAGAAAAAGATTAAATCTCATCTATAGAGATGTGTAGGATATGAGCATTTTGAATTCTCTTATTCCATTGCGATAACTATTATTTTTTTTAATTATTTACAGTAATTTTCAGGATTTGTTTCAATGGATAAAAGTTGGATGCAAAAACCAAGAAATAGTCCTGAATATATGAATGGAGTCATTCAATTTTTAGATTTTGCATTTACACGATCACCATTTGGAAACAAAATTCAATGCCCGTGTAAAGATTGTCGAAATGTATTCCATAAGGAACGTGATGATGTTCATGGAGATTTATTATGGAAGGGGATATTGCCGAACTACACTACTTGGTATCTTCATGGAGAAAAATTTCCTGGTGAATATAGCAGCGATGAAACCTCCAACGAGGGTGATGATATTCAGGGAATGCTACATGATGCGTTTGGAATACATGATTCAGGTGATAGGGGTGATAATGAAATGAATGATAGTAGTTCCCATGAGCCAAATTGTGAAGCACAAAAGTTTTATGAGTTGTTGAAAGATTCTGAGACCGATTTGTATCCAGGCTGCACTACATTTTCAAAGCTTTCTTTTACTGTCCAGTTGTTACATTTGAAGTGCCTCAATGGATGGAGCAACAAATCCTTCGATATGTTATTGGAATTATTGAAAAAGGCATTTCCAGAAGGTGAAAAATTGCCAAAGAACCATTATGAATCTAAAAAAATTCTTCGAGAGCTTGGCCTGGAATATAAGAAGATTGATGCTTGCCCAAATGACTGTATGTTATATTGGAAAGAGAATGAAAATGCAATTGAATGCATGGTATGTGGTTTGTCACGGTGGAAGACAGATTCAGTTGAAAATCCGACAGATGCATCAGCTTTAACAGGGAAGGAAAAGAAGGTATCTGCAAAAATTTTACGTTATTTTCCATTAAAACCAAGACTTCAGAGGTTGTTTATGTCAACAAAAACTGCGGAGGATATGAGATGGCATGCTACTGCACATAAAGAAGATGGAGTATTAAGGCATCCTCTTGACTCTGAGGTTTGGCAAGCTATTGACAGGGAATATCCTTCTTTTGGATCAGAAGCTCGTAATGTTAGACTTGGTTTAGCAAGTGATGGATTTAATCCTTTGCTAATATGGCTACTCCTTATAGCACATGGCCTGTTATTTTGATTCCATATAATTTACCACCATGGTTGTGCATGAAACAATCATTTTTCATGTTATCTCTTCTTATTCCCGGTCCTAAGGGTCCCGAATGATATAGATGTGTACCTACAACCATTGATAAGTGAATTGAATGAATTATGGTCGACTGGAGTCCAAACTTATGATGCATTCTCCAAACAAAATTTTCACATGCATGCAGTGCTCTTATGGACTATTAATGACTTCCCAGCCTATGCTAACTTATCAGGGTGGAGCACTAAAGGCCAAAAAGCGTGCCCATGTTGTCACAAACAGACTTACTCTGATAGATTAAAGAACGGACACAAATTTTGTTATATGGGACACCGTCGTTTCTTGTCACTTGATCATAAATATCGGCAGAATAAGAAGTCTTTTAATAATAAGAAAGAGTTGGGAGTTGCGCCAAAACCTTTGAATGGATTTCAAGTTATTGAAGAATTGCAGGACTATGAGCAAGTAACTTTTGGTAAGGCAGATAAAAATAAGTCCAAGCAGCAGAGAAAGAGTGACGAACACCATTTGCCAAAAAATTGGACGAAGAAGAGTATGTTTTTTCAATTGCCATATTGGAAACATATTGTATTGCGTCACAATTTGGATGTTATGCACATTGAAAAGAATGTGTGTGATAATGTGATATCTACATTATTGAACATAAATGAGAAGACAAAGGATAATTTGAATTCTCGTCTCGATCTACAGTTATTAGGTATAAGGGAACAACTCCATCCTATACAGGAGGGAGCAAAGTTTTTAATACCACCTGCATGCTACACGATGTCTTTGAATGAGAAACGAAAATTTTGCAAATGCTTGAAGGACATTAAAGTACCTGATAGTTATTCATCAAACATCTCAAGATGCATTCAAGTCAAACAAGGCAAAATCTCGGGATTGAAGAGTCATGATTGTCATGTTCTTATGCAACAATTTCTCCCGCTTGCAATACGTGGACTTCTGCCGAAGCAAGTTTGTTCATCTTTGATTGAGTTATCGACATTTTTTAAGCAACTATGTTCTAAGGTGTTGAGAGTTGTGGAGTTGGAGCAACTTCAAGCTCGTATTTCTATAACATTGTGTAAATTGGAGATGATATTTCCACCGTCATTTTTTGATGTTATGGTACATTTACCTGTTCATCTGGCAGAGGAGGCCAAGTTAGCCGGACCGGTGCAATACCGATGGATGTATCCAATTGAGAGGTTATTATATTACTCTGCCTTTTTTATATAAATTTTTTTGAGAAATATATATCATTTTTTATTGACATATAGAAAATTTAATATAGGTACCTACACAGACTCAAGTCCTATGTTCGGAATAAAAATTATCCAGAGGGTTCTATTGCAGAGGGATATCTCTCAGAAGAATCTTTAATCTTTTGCACAAGGTATTTACATGGGGTAGAGACAAGGTTGAATCGACTCGATCGAAATAATGATGATGACATTGATGAATCACGTCGTAAGTTGTCAATTTTCAATGGATCTGGTCGTGGTTTAGGAAAGACTACTCCACGCTTGTTGACTAGAGAAGAGTTGGAACAAGTTCGTCTATATGTGTTAAACAATTGTGATGAAGTAATTCCATTCATTCAGTAAGTACTTATCCATTAGAATCCACTTTTCAAAGTTATATGTTACAATATAGTTCTGATTAAATTTTAATATATTTGTAGGGAGCACAAACAAATCATCAAGGAGACTTATACACATTTGAGTGCTAGGGAAATAGACCGAAATCACATCAAAGAGTTTAGTGGGTGGTTTCAAACTCGTGTAAGAGTTTATTTAGCAATTTTCAAAAGTTAGTAAGCCGGTATAAATAGGTTTTTAATGTTTGTATACTGATATATGTATATCTATATGTATAGGTTTCCAAAATGCAGCGCGATGATGATGGAGTAAATGAGCAACTTGAATCATTAGCTTTTGGTCCTTCTCAAACTGTGAAGACTGTTATGGGATATATTGTCAATGGCTTTAGATTTCACACAAAAGCTAGAGAGAAAAAAAGAAAAACACAAAATAACAGCGGAAGTATCCAGTTTTGCTAGCTCAAGAGACAACAATCCGACAACAGGAAATGTTGTGTACTATGGCATATTAGAAGACATCGTCGAACTGCAATATCTTGGTGGGAACAAGATCGTTCTTTTCAGATGTGTTTGGTGGGATATATTAAGTCGTTCAGGAATAAAAGAGGATGAATATGGATTCACATGCATAAATTTTTCACGGACTTTAAATACCAATGAGCCATATATCCTTGCACATCAAGCTCAACAAGTTTTTTATGTCCAAAACATAAATGATGAAAATTGGTATGTTCCAATTAAGACTCAACCTCGGAACGCATATGCTATGGATGTAGAAGATGAAGCATTTCAGTCGAGTGAAACAGAGATGCTCCAAGAGTCTAATGTTGATGATATTGTATCTTGGAATAGGGAAGACATTGCAGGAGAATTTGTTGATGCATAATTTTTTTATTTTGAAATTTTTGTGCTAATAAATTCATGATCAAGTTGTTGATGCTATTATCATACATGTATGAATTTTTTGTGCTAATAAATTCATGATCAAGTTGCTGTTGATTCTTTTATTATACATGTATGAATTTTTTGTGCTAATAAATTTATGATCAAGTTGTTGATGCTTTTATTACACATGTATGCTAATTTTTATGTTTGTTTTTCTCACTATCCATGATTCATTATTATGCTTTATACATTACATCTTAAAGTATTTGTGTATTTTGAATATTTGTTTCATTTATAAAGTACATGGCATCTCGATCGAGATCTTCAAGACAGTCAACTAGATTGACACCGGAGAGAGCACATGAGTGGGTGACCATGCTTCCCCAGGGCAATCTGCTGGAGCTTCTAGTAGTATAGGTATGATTTTAAAGTTAGAAAAAATTTTGTTATTAAATATTGACTTGTACATGACATTAAATTTTAAGTGTGTTTGTGTGTGTTTGATGTTTCTTATAGGTTCTACTAGCGTGAGAAGGAGGGGCCCAACAAGGGGCATAATTTTACCACAGGGAGATAAATTGCACATTGATTGGAATGAACATGGGCAACCGACTAGCGATCAATTTTCTACTTTGTTGGGAACGACTGTCAGAAATAGTCATGTCCCTTTACAATATAAAAAATGGGCTGATATACCTGCGGCAACAAAAGAACGATTGTGGAAGATAATTCAGGTGAAATCCAATAATTCAAACCCATTTATTTAACAGTTTCAATTATATTAATGGATGTATTTAATCCGACAACAATGCATTTCTTCTTTTTTTTTAGGAATCAGTTGATATAGGGGAGGAGAGGAAAAAATGGGTTTTCCAATCAATGGCATCCAAATACCGAGAGTGGAAAAATGATTTGAAAGAAAAATATTATAAGCCATTTGATACTGATGCTCAAAGATTGGCTAAACCTCCCCCTGGTATTTCTGATAGTGACTGGACTTGGCTTGTTCAATATTGGAGTAGTCCTGAGGCACAAGTAAGAATTTTATCTAGTAATTATAATTTTTTAAATTCTGTTATGATATTACTATACTATTGATATTCATATTAACTTCATGTAGGAAATAGCTGTAAAAAATAGTCAAAATCGGAATAAACAAGTTATTAAACATTGTGGGGGGACAAAAAGTTTTGCTCGTTACAGAGAGGAGGAGGTGACTATCTTCATTTTGTCTTATTTTCTAGTTATCTCTTTAATAATGTTTATCTATTAATTTATGTCGTGACAATAGATAAGATCAAGAACGGATGGCAGTGTACCTACACGAGCTGAGCTTTTTGCTCGTACCCATACCAAGAAAGATGGGTCTCCATCAGATCCAAAATCTGCTGAAATAATGGTATGTAATTATTGTATAAACTTAATAATGATTAAATTATATTCAAAGTAATATATGTTATCTTTTAACAGAATCGCTTTAGAGAAGTGGCATCGACACAGGAGTCTGGCTCCACTGTTAGTGATGACATATACACTTCCATTATGGGGCCAGAGAGACATGGACGAGTCCGCGGTTTTGGGTTAGGTCCAACGCCTACTTCAGTATTTGGATCATCATCGAGTCAATCACAAGGCAGTTATGTTGCAGTCTGTTCTCAACTTGAAGATATGCGTTCTGAAATGGGTGGATGTGGGAAAGGAAGGAAATAGCGACGGCCAGTGTCACGCCCCAGGGCGGCCAACCCCGGGACGCGGCAAATGTATATATCATATCAGAAGCCTACACAGGAGGTCAACAATATATATCATACACAATAAACAGAATGACACACAACGACAAGAAGCTGACATGATATATACACCTAATGCGGAAGCAAAAGACTGAATCTGTGAATAAACATTCTACAGACTCGATACACAATCATACGTCCTGTGAGAGCCAATATACACAATAAACAACTGAACATATACAAACACGTGCCAAGCACGGAAATCAATACATACAGCCAAGGAAAGGGATGCTGATAGCCTCTGGTACTCGCGGACGTAACGCTGCTCCGCTACTGAAGAAATCCCTCGGAAAGCTCCAACTGCTGCTCCGGCTCCAGCTCAGGCTCAGTGACCACTGGGGAAAAACATGTGCGAGGGGTGAGCCACACGCTCAGTGAACAGCACAACCCACGCATCACAGACAATATTTACCAATATTCCATTATTTATCCAGCCATCAATACATAACAACATAATCCAGTGGTTCGTACTTCGCCGAACCACCACACCCTCACCCTCACCCATCCATGGGTGACATAGGATTTTGGGACTGATAATCATCTATTCACAAATCCAGTAGGTCGCTCATCGCCAACCCACTACACCCTCACCCTCACCCATCAATGGGTGACATAGGATTTTGGGACTGACTAGGCTGTTGGTCACCCTTGGTCCACCGATAGTCCCTTCCTCCACTCCGTAGGCCGCCTGGTCTACTCCCACATTCAGCACAGTCCGTCACCAAATCAGGAGGTGCCTACTGATGGGAGCCCTCTGTCAGGAAGGCCCTGTCTAACGTTGGGGGTAGTCTCTACCGGATCCAACGAGGGGGACAGAACAGCCCATCCATACGCATATGATCCACTCGGATCCGCCGACAACACATCTCTACAACTCAAATGTCATGAATTCCTCTGAATTCAACCGGATGCATCTCCACGATGCGGGGAAACAGTACAATCAAAAGCAGTGTTGGAATATCACTGGGGGAAAGAAACTCGGGAGGGCGGCGTGAGTTCCCGATACAGGGTACCCCGACAACCAAACAAGGAACACGGAGTACCCTAACACGGGTCTCACCGCTGTCCTCGCAAGGCCCCTCCCCTATAATATTCACTACTCATGCTAATAATCATACTAATCATACAATCATTACTTATAATATTATTGGGACTAGGACCTTGGGAGGGCAGCCTGAGGTCCCGATACAGGACATCCCGACAACCAAACAAGGAACACGGAGTACCCTAACACGGGTCTCAGCGTTGACCTCGCAAGGCTCCTCCCTATAATATTATCCTAAGGCATGCGATCTAACAGATACCAGCATTTAATTTAATAAATAAAACTAGTAGGACACATGCATAGGCCGGGTTTCCTAGCATGTAAACAGGGGACATGCTGCATGGCTCATATGCATATCCTAAGGGGCAAGTCCCTAACATGCAAAGACTAGGGAAGCATGCATTCTACACATAAATCATACAAGCATGGATTACATATTATTACAGGTTAATATTTATCCATGTCGCCCCAGGAGAGGTCGGTATACGCCCCAAGTGCGTATAACACCTCTCTACTGGGTTGGATTGTCCCACTCACCAGAATCGGGGTCGTCGCGCGACCGTCCGTCAAGATCTGCAAGACAGACAATCAAAGTGGTGAGTTAAAATCCATAAATACTACAAAATACATAAACCCACAATTAAACTCCCAACACTCGGGCAAACGTGCATACGACCCGCACGCACGCTAGCCCGAGCACTCCGACAACCCCCCGCACGGCCGGCCACCACCCGCACGGCCACCCGACCGCCCGGACGCGCCGCCGTGCCTCAGCCCGCGCACTCCGCGCACCGCCCGGGGCTCCGCGCGTCCACCGAGCCCAGCCGCGGCAGCCCGCACGCGCCCCGCACGCCGTGCGCTGGCCCGCGAGCACCCCGCACGCCCCCCGCGCGCGGCGCCTCGCCCCCGCGCACACCATCCCAGCCTTGCCGCGACCCGCGCACGCCTCCTCGCCCCGCGCGCACCCCGCGCGCACCTCCGCCACCTCCTCCGCGCGCACCTCGCGCGTCCAGCACGTCCGGCAGCACCTCCGCGCGCACCTCGCGCGTCCAGCACCTCCGGCAGCACCTCCGCGCGCCTCCGCGCGCACCTCGCGCGTCCAGCACCTCCGGCAGCACCTCCGCGCGCACCTCGCGCGTCCAGACCAGCGCCCAGCAGCCCCTCGCGCACTGCCCCACCCGAGCAGCTCGCACGCCTCGCACCGCCGGCACAGCACGCCTGCACGACCAGCATAGCACGCCACCCGCGCGCGCCAGCTTGCACGCCGCGCGCACGCGCGCCCGCGCACGCACGCGCGCATGACCGCGCGCGCCCGGCCTGCGCGCCGCTGCTGCTCTGCCTGCTGCCCGAGAACACTCCCTGCAGCCCGAGCACCTCCAACCACCCCTCCCACGGCCGCCGACCACTTCCGACCACCTCCAACCACCCTCCGACGACCCCCACCGCCACCAACCACCTCCCAACCACCAAACCCTCCCCTAGCATTCATCTAGACGAGAAAAGAGAGGGAAAAGAGGCTTACCGAGGGGAGGAGGAGGTGTCCGGTGGATCTCCACGCGCCGAAACCCTTCCCACAAGCCTTCTCACGCCCCGATCTATCACGGCCCTCGGTTTGGCTCGAAACAGAGGAGAGAGAGGGGAGGTCGGGGAGGCTAGAGTCGTCGGAAATCGGTTTTGAAGACACCGGAGCGTAGATCGGGACCCGATCTACACTTCCCGTGCTTTGGGTTTTTGATTTTGAAGGGTGGAAGGGGCTCGAACGGAAGAAAATCGGAGGAGGAGAGAGAGAGATCACGTCGGGGGAGATGATGAATAGTGACGAGGTGATTTTCGATTTCTTTTAAGTAGAGCGCGACTTAAAAACCCGGATACGCCCCGGAACTGCGAAATTTTTGCAAACGATGCCAGAATTCGATGAAATTTTCGTGGGAGGTCAGAAATGGCACCAGGACACCAAATATGCAGTTAGATTTCCAATCGGAGTCCTCTAGCTCAGACGATAGCTAACAGTCTGAAAATAAGCGGTTCCGATCGAAAACCCTAAAAATTTTAAAAACCGCCAGGGCGCTCTAACGGTTACCAACAGGTCAAAAGTGACACATATATAACAGCCAGTGACCGTCGCTATTACTGACAACAGACGGGATAAGGAATTAAAATCCAATTTTGCAGTATTAGCGACGGCTATTACGACCGTCGCTAATACTGTTAGCGACGGCAAAAGGCCGTCGCTAATATAAAAAATAATATCTGTTATTGACTTCATAACGGCAACAATATCGCCTTTTAGCGACGGTTCTGGCCGTCGCTAATACAGTTAGCGACGGGATATTTAGCGACGAATAGCGACGGCTTATCAAACGTTGGTAATATTAATAGCGACGGCGTTTAGGGTTTTTAGCGACGGCTTTGGCCGTCACTAAAACACCGATTTCTTGTAGTGACTCTTCAACTCCATAACTTCCCCCACTCTTCTATTCCATAACACTTCCATTATTGTCTCACTATCTCCCCCTCACCACTATAGACTTGTAACTCATCACCTTTGGGATTCCTCTATGCACCCTATAAATAGAGGGGTTCTCTTTTGTATTCAACCAACAAATAGTGAATAAGAATCTCTCTCTACTTCTCTTCTATATGCTTGTGTGCTTTGTTTATATACTCTTATATATCATATTCTATTTAGTTTACAACAATTTTCTTTTTTTTTTTCCTTTTGCGGATTTTTACTTTATTGTTGCGTACTATTCCATTATTATTTTTTTTTTCTTCTATTTCAAACAATTATAATTATGAAGATGATTTTGTTTATGTATTATATTTATTATACTATAGATATTACTTAGATTTTTTATTTTACATTTTGATGAGGTGATTACATAAGTTAAAAAGCTCATATTAATCATCGTATTGTGTATTATGGATGGTATAATAGTAAAATCACGCCTATGGTGAATTTTAACCATGATAGGTTAAAAAATTATTTAACAGTAGGGATGTATTAGACATTTTTTATGTTTCTAGGGATATAATTGTCCTGCCAAGTTTACAAGGACTTATATGGATTTATAGATGTTTATAGGGACCCAAACGTCTTTAACCCTTTATTATATTAAGCGAAAATGTTTAAGTTTTCAAGTCCGATAACATTTTTATTTTTCAAATTTACCCGTAGTCTTTAATTATCTTTGATTTTATATTAAGGTTAAGAATGGAAAAATATTTTTATTAGTTTTATATTAGGAAAAAATCTATCTATGTATATATGTGTATATATTATAAATTTGATAATATCATATTCATATCCACCAAATTAATCTAAATATTTTTTAAGAATTTTTTAAAGATATATTGAATGAATGACGGTGATCGTGGTACATCATCATATTTATTTTTTTTGTTATTAATTTTTAATAGATTTAACTTGAGATAATAATGAAATATTGGTGATAAATATGTAATTTCGGATCAAATATAAGTTTCAATGTTTAATCCCACTTTTCATCGTGAAATAGTCATATGGGGAAATAATCTATTTCACGATCATAAGTATATATCGAAAAGCTCTTTTCAACAATATATTGATCACCCAAATCGTAGTTATACTTAAAAAGTTATGATCTTTTTTAAGAATTTTGAGAATATTTTAATTCTTGTTTTTTTTGTATATATATATATATATATATATATATATATATTGGATAATATCATCCATATCCACCAAATCTTAATGATTTTTTTTTTTTGTAAATATACCCCTAAAAACCACATTTTAGCAAAATATTCTTAATGATATGTTATTTTCAATAAATAATATTCGGAAGGGATTAAATTGTACATAACATTTTTTTTTTTATCCATTCAAGTAATATTGTTGGTTTTAAAATTTTAAATGGGATACTTTTATGATATAGGGTTGGCTGAGGGGTATATATACAAAAAAAAAAAAAATCATTTTCAGTTGTAATATATCTATCCATTCAAATAATATTGTTGGTTTTAGAGTTTCAGATAGGATATTTTTACAATATAAGGTTGATTAAGCCATTAAGGGGTGTAAATACAAAAAAATTATTTTTAGTTGTAACATATCATTTATTTAATCATTTTTTAAAAAAAATTACGTGTAACAGTTGTAAATTCTCTTTTACGTGTAATTTTATAATAAATTCCTTTATAATTTATTAAATCATTATTAAATTTTTTATCATAACATTGATGTATATACACGTACATCGTGTGTGGGAAAGACTAATATCTAACTAATCAAATATCATATCTTTTGAGATTCAAATGACCACTGTCCATTTAAATATTTGAATCAATTCAAATCTTTAAAAATAACAAACCATATTTTATGAAATCATACCACATCAATAACAGAAATTGAAACTTATTTTAAACTTTTATGCACAATGTGATACAGTAGTCGATAACAGATTCAATAATACGTGAAAAGAACCAATTTGACACCTTATTATTGTTGGGCGATTGTCACAAGAATGAATCCTCTCCTGTAAAGTATCATATTTAACTTGGTATCATCACATCTTTAAAATTTACATCATCCGATATACAATGTTGTCTTTCGATTCCTATTAGTCCCATATCGCAAAAACCAATTTAAATTATCTACCCCATTAAAATGGACATTAAATAATGCATTGCAATCTCAGGCTTGTAAGTTGTAGCCCCTCTCGAATACGAAGACGAATGACAACGAGGTGGATTGAGACGGATTTGGACTTTTAAGTTGTAACTAATTAGATTTTTCCATGCATACACTTCAATCAACCCCATATATATTTTGTAAAAATATCCTATTTGAAACTCTCAAACTAAAAAAAAAAAAAATTAAATTATTCTTTAAAAATTCAACACTTTTTAAGTATAGCTCTTATTGGTGCAATCAATAACTCGTTGGAAAGAGATTTTCAATATATACTTACGTCTATGAAATATATTTTCCTTAAAAATGATTATTTCATGATGAAAAGTGAGCTTAAACGTTGAAACTCATATTTGACATAAAATTTTTTATTTATCAACCTATATTTCATTATTATCTCTATCTAAATCTAATAATAATAATAAAATATGATTATGTGTCATGATCACCACCATTCATTCAATATATCATATAGATGGATATTTAAAAGATAAATTTGATGAATATCCCATATCATTCATTAAAAAATTAAAATATATTTTTCATTCTTATCCTTTAATATAAAATCAAATATCATAAATAGTTAAGGGTAAAATTGAAAAATGAAAATATTACACACACACAAAGAAATAAACATGATAACTTAAATACTTTTGGTTAGTAATATAGATAGATTCACTAAAATTATAAATCTTTTAAAACTTAACAATTATATAAAGATTTTTTTAAATATTTTTCATTTTTATTTAGATGATTCAAATTTAGTTAACTAAATAGATTGGGTGGAATAATATAATTTAACAAAATGGAATACCATCTATAACAACATATTCTTCGTAAACAAACATGTTTTTTGAGCTTATTTACCTCTATTTCATCATATTTCACATCTATTGTTGTATCCGAACAGGGCTTAGTGTTTTTAAAAATGACCCAATCTAGCTAGTTGAATCGATCATTTATAATTTAATAACTATGTAAAGATTTTTAATTTTTTTTTTATTATTTAGATGATTCAAATTCAATTAATCAAATAGATCGAGTGAAATAATATCATTCGAGAAAACTGAATACCATCTATAACAATATATTCTTTGCTAACAAACGGGGTTTTTGAGCTTATTTACCCCTATTTCACCATATTTCAAATCTATTATTGTACCCGAACATGGATTGGTGTTTTAAAAACAAACCCAATCTAGCCAGTTAGTTGAAACGATCAAACCTTCAATACTTTGAATTCCGATTTGGTTAGTCTTCAGAACCCAATAATATGAAGAAAAAAAAAATCTTAAAATGTAAAAACTGATCATTAAAAAAAAGACCAAATCAATAAATTGGTCGAAACGATGGTTTTTAATACCAACTATGGATTGATTAAATCGGTCAATTCATAATGCACAAAAATTACGATTAATTAAGATATTAAATTTAATAAAAATTTAGATTTTATAGGATAAATTATAAAGTAAAAGCTTAAAAGATTTATAATTTAATAATTATGTAAATATTTGTAAAATATTTTTTTATTTTTTATTTTAGATGATTCTCTTGTTAACTGAACAGTGGAATCAGTGACCCTAACCCATAGATTGAGACTTTGAGAGTGATAGCAACATACAGGGCGGAGTATCCCACCCCAATAATAATGTTAAACTGTTATATCCAACGAGAATATTCTGCCCAAGCCCAAGCCCAAGCCTACGATCGAAAACACACTTTTCGAAAATATATACAGAGAGCGAGAGAGAGAGAGAGAGAGAGAGAGAGAGAGAGAGACCATGGATCTGTGTCTCCTGAATCCCAAGAGTGGCGTAGTTGGGGTCTGCGTTCAGGCCCTCACAAGGCGGAGCCGGGGGTGGGGTCCGGCAAATGTGGCGGCGGTGATGGAGGTGTCGGATCCGAGGAAGGGTGGGTTGAGGTGGTCCCTTCGCCGGGGTCGTGTTTTGGTGGCGGCGACGGGGAACAAGAAGAACCATGAGAACTCGTCTTCTTCAGGTCATCTTTCGACTTTTCTTTTTTTTTTTTTTTTTTGGGGGGGGGGGGTTGAATTTTGGGTTAGTTTTGGTGGGTTTTGCGGGATTTTGAGATTTGGGTGAGAAATTTGTGACTTTGGTTGTTTGGGGTGGTAGTGATTGTGGTTTTGGGTTTGGGTTTTTGATAATTTGGCGTTTGGTTCTGATTTGCATGTCGCTTTTGAATTGTGGTTTGTGAGTTTTGGATGAGAAAGTTTTGGTTTTTATGGTTTGGGTGTGTTGTTATTGTGTTTTTCGATGTGGGTTTTTAAATGGATTGTGGATTGGTTTTAAATTGTGTTATTTCCATATCATCTGCTAGTCTTTCTTTATTGCATTTTTGTGCAGTTTTGGAGCTCACTTTGTGCTGTTTCTTCATTCTTCATTATTGAACTTTATTTTGTATGTTTTAGTTATAGAGTTTACAGTTCTTTCATTTTTGGCATAATCTGTTTAATTAGCTCCTTAATTTACAGGATAAGTTCTTTGCTTCTACTTTCCTTAATTAGTTTTGTGAAAATTTTAAATAAAAATATATTTGAAATTGATTATCAATTAACAGATCACTCTATGGTGCAACTAATTATATAGACTGGATTGGAGGGGTTACTTACGTACTTTCTGCCAATAAATGAATGAAAGTATGGCATTTGGACCTTATGGCACATCAATAGAATTGTGGAAATTTTCAAGGATTAATGTGCTTCATTGGTTGTTTTCAATAGACAAGTAAGATGATGAAATTGTATAGTGATTGATGTTCAGTCTATGCATTGGACTTCTTGAAATTGATGAGACATATTGTTAGACTATGCAATTGGACAGTGGGAAAAAAAAATCAAGACAAAAGAGGAACATGTGTCAAAACGATCTTATGGCAAAAGAGGACAGTGACATTTGGACCTTATGGCAAAAGAAGACAAAAAAAAAAAAAAATCAAGACAAAAGAGGACAGTGGCATTCGGAACCTTATGGCACATCAATAGAATTGTGGAAATTTTCAAGGATTAATGTGCTTCGTTGGTTGTTTTCAATAGGCAAGTAAGATGGTGAAATTGTATAGTGATTGATGTTCAGTCTATGCATTGGACTTCTTGAAATTGATGAGACATATTGTTAGACTATGCAATTGGACAGTGGGAAAAAAAAATTCAAGACAAAAGAGGAACATGTGTCAAAACGATCTGATTTCATGCCAAGGAGATCACAGAATGTAATTGCTTTCTCCAGTGGACAACAGATGTGGAATTTTAAAGAGCAAAGGAAGAAAGTGCATATTATCGCCCTTGACACCCAAATTTTAAGTTGGTGGGTGTTGATGAAAAGCAATGGTTGGTCATGCAACAAAGTTATGGGTGGATGCTAAGTTGGACAAATGTAAAAGTTTATGTCAGGACCATAATTCAATATCTGTAACATGATTTGATTGGAAATGAGTAACGGGAAAATTAAATGGCGAGACTAAATTAAACAAATGTGTTCCTTTGGGTTGTTTAGTGAATATTGAGTGTTCGTGCATTTTCAAAAGGTTTTATACTTTTATTACAAGGTATTGAGTAGGCCAGCTAAATAGGTTAGGTGATATTAATGAAAATGTTTGACAAGGCTAGTAAACTAGATTAAAGTTATGTATCAAAGGAAGCTTCTAACTTCTATAGAGGTTTAAATAATAAAACATCCTGATATGATATAAACATGCAAAATGTTCAACACTGAGAATAATCCTTTGAAGACTTATGGTGGCAGTTGTAACTTGTAAGGCAGGATATTAAAATAATAATAGAAAAAAAAGTTGGAATGTCCCTTAACAGGGAATGAGTTAGGTTGGTTGTGTTTCAATGGAATTGATTGTACAAATAACTTTGGAAGGTCATTTAGATGTGTGAGACATGCTTCTAAGAGTGATGAAGTCCAAGTTCTGGTTCAAGTCCTGTATGTTTGAGTGAACTCTTGACAACCAATTTTACTAAATTGAACAGGGTTCAAGTCTGATCCACTGTCTAACTAATAGCTATTTATACCTTGAGCTTGTTCCAGGGTTAAATTTGAGTTCAGTTTGTTGTTTAGTTGGTTAGTCAAGTAGACCAAAATGTTATATATCATTTACATTAGATGGCCTTCTTGAACTTGTGTAACAAATAGCTTCTCTTCAGAATTATATTCAGTGCTGGATTAACCACACATAAATACAACAGTTAACCACCTCCTCAATTAGGCATTTGTCGACCACCTGTATCTTGTGCATTTAACCAAAATCGGCTATTGTCCTCATAAATATAATGGTGTATTATAAAGTTATATAAAAAACATTGCAGGTTGATCTCCAAGATTGCTTCAGTCCAAGGACCATGATGTATAAGTTATGCATCCTTTTCTACATTACCAAACAAAATATCTGAAAATCATACTATATGTACATAACTATTAGCTTTTGAATTTGAGCACATCATCTCTTTCATTAAAAGAAAAAAGAAAATAATAGATCCTATGTGTACCTGTGTCACGACATCGGGTGCAAAAATTAAATAAATAGTTTGTAGTGATATGAATCTATAGTTTTTGTGTATGTGGGAATGTAAATATAATTTTCCAAATTGCTCTTCTTAGGATCTTATGTTAGGTTTGTCTGTCAGTATTGCTTAAATTTTTATCAAAGCAAATGTATTGCATCAATCTGACTGTTGGAATTGGCATCCAGGAAATAGTGATCAACCAATTCCCGAGGGAGATAACATCGAGGGTAGCAATTCACCCATTGATAAAAGTAGATCAGATGGCAACTCTGTCCACAAATCCCATCAGACAGACTGGCGAACTTTCAGAGCAAATCTGATTTCTCAGTATCCGGTACCTTGAAATTGAGTTGAGATTGCATCACATAAATTTTATATATACACACTACATTTTTTTTTCCAGTTGTATAGGGGAGAAAGACGCACTGGCAAGATTCAGTTTTAGTTTCAGTCCATAACATAATAGTCACGAAGTACATTGAATTTGGGAAAACTTATCTACCATATCTATTATCTAATGACCTTTCCACTGAACTGTGCATTTAGTTAATACCGGTGTCCATTTAGTTTGGATGATTTATTATCAGACTTCCAAAAAAAAAAAAAAAAAACATTAATTGTCATGGCTGCCTTCACACTAAACATTTCATTTTTTACATGTATTTCTCATACTCATGATTTAAAAACATCTGGAAAACAATATAATTATCTCTCAACTTTTATCATACTTATCCCGCATAATTTATGAATATAAAACAGAACCCTTGTCAAATTTTAACTTTGTGACTATGCTTAATATCATATGATGTTAAACATAAGCTATTTCCTCAATAGTTTGCCCCTTTCTTTTGGATATGAGCAATTAAATCATCTATGTCAACCCATGTAATCTACAATGCAGGAGAAACTTGACGGAGGAAGTGCTTCGTCGGACGCCAAAGAGGCTGCCAAGCCTCTTGGCTTAAAGTGGGCCCACCCAATCCCAAACCCCGAGACAGGTTGCGTTCTGGTCGCAACAGAGAAGCTCGACGGAGTTCGCACCTTCGAGAGAACAGTAGTCCTCCTCCTCAGACTCGGGAACAGGGACCCCAGAGAGGGCCCCTTCGGAGTCATCATCAACCGCCCTCTTGACAAGCAAATCAAACACATGAAGCCAACAAATCTCGACCTCGCAACCACCTTTGCAGACTGCTCAGTCCTCTTCGGCGGACCCCTGGAAGCCAGCATGTTCTTGTTAAGGACCTCTGAGGAGAAGAATCCATTCGAACAGGTGATGCCGGGAGTCTGTTTTGGGGCGAGACACAGCTTGGACGAGGCGGCTGGGTTGGTTAAGAGAGGAATTCTGAGGCCCCATGATTTCAGATTCTTTGTAGGCTATGCAGGGTGGCAGTTTGATCAGTTGATGGATGAAATCGAGTCGGGTTATTGGGTTGTTGCGGCTTGTAGCGCAAATGTGATTAGTGAGGCAACCGAAGAATCGTCGATGGGGCTTTGGGAGGAGATCTTGGAGCTGATGGGCGGTCGGTATTCAGAACTGAGCAGGAAACCAAGGCAAGATTATGGGGTGTGAGGTGTGGTTTTTATGGTTTTATTGGAAGGGATCTGAATTCAAATGTACAGGGGGTTGTTTATTACAGATTCCTAGTGGGACAGAATCTAAGTTATACCACTTTTCCTTTAATCTACTATTATTAAAGATATTATAAAACATTATAAAACTGTGAAGATATGTATCTGTCTAGCCATTGTTTGGAATGATCATATTCACCCTTGATATAGCTATACCAAATCTTTGCATCATAAGTGCTTTGTTTGTTTTTGTTTGATCCTTTACAACTTCCGAAATGATAATTTTATCCTAATTTTTTTGCATTTTAGAATGTGCGTGATATAACATGTTTTTGAGAATATGTGTTTGTTAGCTAGGTGAGAGGACATTGTAATCCTGAGAGGTTGTGTTATATATTAAGGCATAGCTATCAAGTTTTGTAGAGACAAAAAAAGCCACTGTTTTATGTATTGTGATCATAATAACCTCAGCATTACATTGAAACTGGAGACCATATCAGCAAAAATGAAGTTGCCCAAAGAGAAGCAGACAAGGCTTTTTATTAGTCAGTGAAAACAAAGAACAGTTAAAAGTCCGAATGTTTGCGGTATTGAAAGAGTGCATCTCACTGTGGAAATTACTGCTGGTCCAATATCATAGTAAAGTAGCAGTATAACAACACACATTTTGCAGAATCAATCACCCAGTATCATTAGATGTAATGTAAAATGACTCCAATTGAATAAATTCAAATTCAGATCAGAGAAATGGCTTTGCCTTTACATCTATCCCCCTTTTCAACAACCACTTACATATCCCCTCCTTTATACACATCCGAGCAAAGGCCAAGCGGGGCATAACATTGCTCCCACATATATAGTTAGCAGTGACAATCATGTAATTTTTTAATAGAGCTAATATTGGCTTCTTTACCTCCACAAGCTCCAAATATAGTACCTTCCCATATGTGAAGATTAGATGTATCTGCCTTCTTTCAAAGAAGGTTCATACCTTCGATGCAGATGTTGAGATTTGAGCTGGAAGACTTAACAGGTTTCAATCCAAACTTCCGTTTCTTCCAGGGACGAGCAATGCTTCGAATTGGCCATTCTCACCATAGTTCTTCTTGGTTTTGGCCTTGTCAAGGCGTGCCTTCCGCACTGCTGCTTGGATCTGTCTTTCGTGCTCTTTGAGCATCTCTTCAATATTTCCTCCCGCAGGCATTAGTGGTCCTGAGTAGTGGATCCTGTTTTTCTTCGTGCCGTAGCCCTGAAATTCAAATTGTTGAGAATAACATGCAATTAACAATAAATAGTTGCAAGTTTAATTGTGCATGGGACATATATCTAACAATGAATATAAAAAAAATATGTAATAACTCCATTCAAATTCCTGTAACCCTCCTTTGGTTCACAAATAGCTTATCCGGGCTTCAATAGTTATACGTGGTAGAAGTGAAATAGGTGACTTTCTGATTGGTTGTAATTGGGTAATGTTTCGTGTTTTGTACTTGTCTTATTAGAATATGGTTATAGTTTTGGACGGATAAGAGTATAGAGGTTTATTCTAACTTATGCATTAATATTATTCCTTCCATGCTCAACGACATGTTAATTTTAGGTTCATGAAACAAATGGGGCGTAATGCTTTTCTGGAGGACATTCATTTCTATATAGTTTTAAATTTAATAAACAGAATAATATCACTAACCGCTGTAGATTCTCTCCCGGTCACCCTTTCATCTTTCTTGTGTGAAGATGTTGGCCTGTCAAGCAAATGGTGAGTCCATTCCTGTTTTTCAGAAGACTCGCCAACATCTAGTGGGTTGTATCTTGCATTTGGTCTGTTTTCCGGCCAATGTGGATCCGCGTTCTTTTCTCTGTGGTTATCTGACTTCACATTTTTTCTCGCGGCCACAAGACCAGACATGTTGGACAAGTCAGCACCTGCTTGAGGCATGTATGATCTCGAAGTCTTTAGTTCCGGACCATTCAAACTTCTAACAGAACCTGATACCCGACCAGGTATCGTCCGAGTCTCATCCGCCTTCTTATTCCATGAGGAGGTGTTTGGGTGCATAAAAGTTCCGGAATGAGTGAATCCATTTTGGGCCGCTGCTTTCGGTGGATCAATAGGAAAACCAGACCCACCATCCTCTTGGGGATTGTATTTCTCGCTACTGCTTTTGGGATTCGATTGCCCTTGTCTCCTCTGCAATTGCAATAAAAAATTGGACTAAATCAACACAATATCAAACCTAATGCTCAAAACAAATGTACGTGAGATATTATTAGACCCAACCTCTGAACCACATATCTAGTTATAAAGAGATCCATCAAAAAGATCTGTCCATTAGAAATTTATGTTTTTGATGAGCAAGCTGGCTGCCTGACTATTACAATTTAAAATTAATCCTTATGTCTGTAAAAACATGCTTGTGAATTCATGCACACACTCCATTGATCACAAAAAATGGCCTGATATGATGAACGTTGTTCTACTATTTAGAAAGAAAAGGAAATTGTTAATGAAAGTAATGGCCAGCTTGGCTGTTGTTAACACACAAAATAAAAAAAACATGAAAAACCATAAACTTCTTGCAGTTGGTACATCTATCTGACTTCATAATAAAATTCTGTCTCAGAGAATACACAAATAGCAGTTATTGTTCACTATGGTTAACCCTTCTCAGAGCCTATATGGTCTGAAAGATCTTTGTTTATAATCTTTAAACCATGGAAAACTGGAAGTTAACAGGGGAATGTAAGTACCTGGAGTGATACCTGCAATTCTGCATTGGCATCTGGTGCTGGCACCGCTTTTGAATCTCTTGATCCTCTTCTTCCAGATTCAGATCCACGACCTTTAACTGATGCTGCTCTTTGCCTGTGATTCAATCATGAAGGCAGAAACAATGTTCATTAAAAAAAAAGAAAAAATTATGTGCGACCCATAGATTGATGAAATCAATGTTGGCATAAACAACCTCTAAAATGCCAAATGGTCTCAATTTTACCTTCAACAACCATTACATTCTTTAACTTCTTCAATAAAACTCAAATTCAGATATGAAAAGGAATAGTTACCCACCAACTTTCCTTGACAACTATTAAGATTACATTATAGAAGCATGACATCCTAATATGAAAATTCACATTCAATGGGCACCTGCCTCAAGACTACAAATGCCTGCGGTCAACTTAGAAATGCGACTGCCGGCTGTTGACAACGTCCTGGCATTAGGCTATAGTGCTATACATTGATCTAGATTATAAAGGTGGTTGGTTATATGCTGTACATTGAAGGGCTGTAAATAAAAATATATGAAAAGGGCAGTTCTCCTCGATTCAATAAGAAGGATGTGTAAATAGGGAATATGGATAATTCATATAAGATAAAGTCTAAAGATATAATACCTTCTAGCTTCCTCGTCTCGAAGCTTCGCATCAAACTCCTTGCTTGGAGGATATTTAGGCAAACTTGAAGGATCACAGGCAAAAGGCTTTGTCATGAAGAACTGAAAAGATAATGACAATAAGAATGAAGCTCCAGATGAAGAAAGTATGAAAAATAAAATCGGGTCCCTTAAATTGTTTGATACAAGAGTCAACATCCAACCATGAATTTGAATCTATTCTCCTAAAGTAATGGTGTTTGGTACAGAAAAACAAAATTAACCATCAGATGTAATGCGATTACTTCGATGAATGTTATCAGGACAAAGTATATTATTATTTGTTTCCAAACAGGGGATTCTACTGTAATTAACACACACACACACACAAAAAAAAAACTTACATCGCTCTTAAGAGCAGAAGCTGCACTTCTACGACCATCAGGTTCTATTGCAAGGAGGACATCCAAAAGTGCTAAAGCTGATGGAGGGAAGTCCTTAAATGTATCAGCAACAATACGCCTGTAAGGATGTTGTGGCTTAAAAATAGTTGCGTGTGGTAATTTTGATTTCCTCCAGTACTCCTCAGATGGAGATCCACAGAGCTTAAAGATTTTGTGCAATTGTTCCACCTAAAATAAAATCAAGTAATCAGATGAATGGAAGAACAAATAAAAATGAAAATTAAGCATGTCAATTATATACCTAAAACTCAAAGTCCATCAACATGTGAGTTTGAAGCAAAAAGAGTGGGCCAGTAAGATATATATGAATCGTAAGATATAATTTAAATTAGGAGTGTTTATGAGTAGCTCAGCCGTTGCAATAGTTCAAAAGGTATTGAAAAGATTAAATTTTAAAGCAAGATTAGTTTGACAAGACCCTTTGCAGATCCTATTGACGTTTATCAAGATGAGGGACTCTCCAAATATCTACTGACTTCCCTACTGGAATTGTGTCAAACTGTCAATAAGCACAATATCAAGAAAAAATTCTTTCATGCAATATGTTGCTTTTATTTGACCTTAAAATTCCATTATCGCAGTTTAATATCAACCTTGAAGTGCCCTTCTTTTCAAACAAAAAAAAAACTTGGAGTGAGCCTGCACTAATATTTTGACATAACAAAAGCATAGTTCTACAAATAAATAAATCACATATATAGATTATGTTAATGTTATTAACAATTCGTTAGAACCAAATAAGCAGTTTAATATGGAATACCTCCGTCCTTCCTGGCATGATTGGCTTCCCAGCCAACAACTCCGCAAGGATGCAACCAGTACTCCACATATCAACAGCAACACCATACTCTGTTGCACCAAGCAAAAGCTCAGGAGGCCGATACCAGAGTGTTACAACACGGCTTGTGAGTGGCTGTGTCTGATTGAGATGAAAAAATGTAGCCAAACCAAAGTCTGCGATTTTGAGGATTCCATTATTATCAATCAAAAGATTGGAGCCCTTGATATCACGATGTAAAACACCACGTGCATGACAATGTTCGAGCCCACGCAGTAGTTGTTGCATATAACATTTAACCTGAAATATCAATTACAACACTTCATTATGAGCACGAGTTTATGAAAAGAAGGAAAAAAAAAAGGGATAATTATTGAATATTAGCACCTGTGGTTCAGTAAATTTGATACCCGGTGTGGCTGCAAGTCCAGCTAGATCATGCTCCATATATTCGAAGACCAGATACAAGCTACAAGACATCCGTGATGTGACCAACCCTTCGAGCTTCACAACATTCGGATGATCAAGTCGGCGCAGGATATGAATTTCCCTCGCCATAAAACGAACACTTTCAGGGTCCATATTTACAAACCTCACCTTCTTCAAGGCAACGATTTTGTTAGTTTCGAGGTCACGGGCTTTATATACATTACTGTAAGTTCCTTGTCCAATCTGTAACAGAAAATCTTTTTCAGAAACAAATCCAGAACTTTGGATATGAAATGATACTCATTGACAAGAAAATATATCTGGTTTTTGTTCAAAATGCCTACATGATTATCGTTATTTTCATTTTACTGATAATATAAAACTTGGCCCCATTTGGAACCAATTTTCTCTCAACCAGCTTATTCATAAAGCCACTCTCAACCAAATTTTTTGTATTTTGTTGACTTTTTAAAACATTATGAAAACCTAAAGCTAATTTTTAAAAACACCGATTTGGAACTGATTATCTGAAAATTGATTTTTCAGAAGCTGAACCAGTTTGACAAATGGTTCTATATGTATCCTTAGCGCAAATCAATAAAAAAATCTACTACGTTATGTTTATTTAAAAGTTCTCTTTCAATCAGAACTTCGTCTGGCTCCCTCCCTAAATTATTGGTACTTGCACCTCTAGTAATCATTGATTTGCATTGTCAAGTTCTTCACTTAATCAAACAAAAATCCTATTAAGTACATAATTTGCATCAGAAACTTACTCTTAAAATCTGACACATGAGAAGGAAAAAATTTTGACAAAAGATTCATGAACATGATATCATATAAAATAGATTTCTTCTCACTAGTGCAAACAAAATGAAAGTATGAACCCTGCACGACAAAATAAATTCATAAACAAACCTTATCTAGCTTTTCAAAGGAATCCGCTCTCCGAGGCACCCACCCCTTGATCGCCTCCCCCGCGACCTCAGAGAGCCACGACGGCCATCCAGCCGCCGCCTGCTCCCCCTGCAATCCATTCGGAACCACACTTGAGATCCTCGGATTCAACTCCCTCCCGTTCGCTGCATCGAAATCCGTGGTCAACCTCCTCTGGTGGTGCCCCGCCCTTCTCGGGGGCACCTCTGACCTAACCGAAGCAACCGCCGCCAATTTCCTCTCCCCCTCATTGCCCAGCACAACTGCAGGGGGCGCTGCGACTGCATTGTCTAACGCTTGTGATCTCGAATGCAACCTCGACGACCTCCCGCCCTCGACGACACCACCAACAACACTGACACCAACACCAACACTACCCACATCGACATTGATGGTCACGGTCTCTTCCCTCCTAGATGGGGTCACCAGCCGCTTCGAGAGCTTGCTCGACTCCTTCACTCTCTGGGTCTCATCATATTCATTAGCGCCGCCACCGCCCTTCGAGCAGATGCAGCCCATGATTCTCCAAACCCAAATGGGGCCGTGAGGCATCTAAGCCCCTCAAAACAACATATCCCCCAAAACAACCTCTGAAAAAGCTTTTCAATCCAACCAAAAACAGTCAATGAAGAACCCTAGAAACCGATCCGATCCAGCTGCATTGGCCTTCTCTGCAGAAACCCTAAAAAAACTTGCAGACCAAGATGGGCAAACCAATGAATCTGAAGCATCCAGATCGTCAAATAGAAAAATCTCAATCAGAGACCCAGATATACCACCAAAGATTCAACCTTTCCCACAAATTCGATCGAATCATGAGATACCCAGATTGAAAACCTTGTGGGTATCGCGAAAATCGAATCAAGATCCAATCTTTTCGCGTGAATTACGTGGTTTTCTCAAAAACATTCTCTCTCCCCCCCTCTGGTGTCTCGAAATGGAGAGATAGAGCAAAAAAAAAAACGCGACGGGCACCGAAAAAATGTCAAAAAAATCCAAAAAAATCAAAAAAAAAATTGAAACAAAAATAGGATTTACAGAGAAGACAAGCTGTGAAATCGAAATCCCCCCAAAAACGAAAGAGAGACAAACAGACTTTCGATTTGGAATTCCGAAAAACGCGAACGACCGAAGAAAGAAAGAAAGAACAGAAGATTTTTTTATTTTATTTTATTTTGGGAGAAATCTTGACTATGCTGTGAATTGTTTCGATCGCCAAAATCGAACGGAATGGTTTAATCAGAGCCGTCCATTTTGTATTTCTTAATAGATTTTAGAGAGATCATTGTATGCGATTCGTATCGGATTCGTTTTGTTTTGAAAACGGACGGCCGAGATTTGTCAGCCGGCTTGGACTGGGGAGGTGACGTGCTTCGCCTTTATTTCGCAATCGCTTTGCTCCGGGTAACGGTTTTCAACGGAAAACGCGGGAATGCGCGTTCTATTGGTCTTTTTATGAGGACGACCTCCGTTTGACTGAGCCACTGAGTGGTTTCCCGTGCTCTCGAGTGTATCAGAATGATTTTGCCCCCCCCCTTTTTTTTCTTTCTTTCTGAACATTGGCTGTCTTTTGTACTTTTGTAGTGATGGAAACAAAAACAAAAGAAAATTGAATAAGGTTGGAGACAGTCCCATGTTTTGATTTATCAAAATGGTAATCTTTATCTATGTATATTTTTATGAAAAATTATATGCCAGAATGAGGAATTGCATGAACTCATTTGATGATTGTCTTCACAGATTGCATGTAGTCGTGCTTATAAAATTACTCCTCTTAAAGGTCAAATGAGCTTGTATTAAAATTAGACATCTTTCCTTGGGAAACTCAGGGTTCAAGTTCTGCAAACAATAGGATTGAGATGTAGTATATACAATTCTATGAATGATTTTTGTCCAAACGTTCTTTGTAGTTGGTCTGATCTACAGTGTTGAAGATTTTGTAAGCTTATCAAGACAATTGTACTGAAAAATACTCTAATGAACAAGATATAAAGGTTGAACACAGACTTATGACTAAATATGTCGTGATGTAATTGGCTCTTTAAATCATCAAGGTTTTAATTATTTTCAACATGCAAATGTTAGAAACAATCTTTGCATGTTATTTTCAACATGCAAATGTTAAAAAAAAAAAAATTGCATATGCGCATTTTCACAACAAAAAAATAAAGCATATACACGAGTTTGCATCTTCGTGCATTAATGACTGTAAGTGACTAAAAGTAAGTTTGATAATTCTAATTATTTCCAAAAATTCAGGATTAAAATTTTATGTGGAATGTTTAGTAATGAATAGTGTTAGATTAGAGATAAAAAGAATATTGAGACCTAATTTTATTAGAGAGGGACTAAAACCCTTTATATACAAGGCTTAATACACGTGTAACACAATAATACAAGACATATGTAATCTAACACCTCCACTTAAACTCAAGGTGGATCAAACAACGCGAGTTTGCGGACAAGAGATTGAAATCGTGGAACGGGATGAGACTTCATACAGAAGCTAGCAATCTACTCAACAGAAGAAATACGCGGAAGCGTAAGTGTATGAGCAAGGAAGTGTTGACGTACAAAGTGACAGACAATCTCAATATGTTTGGTTCTCTCATGGAAAATCGAATTGCTAACAATTTGAATATCACTCTGATTATGGCAATAAAGTGAAGTAGGACTAGAACTCCAAGATCGACAAGTAGATGTCTAAGATGAACATCTCTTTAGTGGTGGTGGCCATGGCTCGATACCCGACTTCTGTGCTGGAAAGAGAAACTACATCTTGTTTCTTGTTGTGCTAGGAAATGAGAGTCCCCAAGGAAATGCAGAAGCATGCATGTAGTAGAACGATGAGTAGTAGGATCTCATGTCTAGTCAACATCAGTGTAAGCCTGAAGAACAAGAGATGAAGATGATGACATATAGAGCGATCGAGTGATAGTCTCATGCAAATATTTGAGGATCCTCATGAGAGCACCATAGTGAACCGAATGAGAAGCAGAGACGAATTGACTAACAATACTGACGACATGAACAATGTTAGGTCTAGTGATGCAAAGATACATAAGTTGACCCACAATCTGTCTGTGTCATGTAGGGTCTAAAAAAGCTCTCCATTAGTAGGACGGAGCTTTATATGAAGCTTAAGAGGAGTATCAATTGTGCGAGTGTCGAATATAACAGCACGATCAAGAATGTCTGCTTTGTACACCTGTTGTGAGAGAAGAATCCCCCGCTTACTCTGAGCAATCTCTAGTCCAAGGAAGTAGTGAAGAGTACCAAGATCTTTTATCTGAAACTGACTAAGGAGATGTTGCTTCAAAAGAGTAATATCAGCTAAATCATCACCCGTTATGATCATATCATCCGCGTATAAAAGTAGACTCCCTTGAGGATGATCGCACAAACAAACAGTGATCCTGAGAACTCTCAACAAAATCAACTGCCATAATAACATTGTGAAAGCATTCAAACCACGCACGTGGTGCCTGTTTAAGACCATAAATAACATGTCGAAGACGACAGACATGCTGAGAAGAAGTACGAAGACTAGAAGGTGGCTGCATGTAAACAACTATCGATAAATCCTGGTTAAGGAAGGCATTCCTTACATTCATCTGAAAGAGAGGCCAATGACGAGTGGCTGCAACAGTAAGAAGAGTACGAACAATGGTCATCTGAGCAACAGAAGCGAATGTCTCCTCATAATCAATCTCATACTTTTGTGTGAAACCGCGCGCAACGAGATGAACCTTGTGTCACTCAATGGATCCATCAGGTCAATCTTTGACATTAAAAATTCATTTAAAACTGATAGGCTCAACATCACCAAGAAGAGGAACAACATTCCATGTATGGCTTTCCCAAAATGTCTGGAACTCCTCATCCATTGCTTGTTGCCCCTCAGGGTGCTGAACTGCCTCTTGATATGACCGAGGCTCCCGATGACAATGAATAGCTGCAAGAAAAGCCTGAAGTTGTGGAGAGTAAGAGCTCGCTGAAGCAAAATCAAACCGATCAGGGGTCCATCATCAAAACTGAAGCGGGCAGGTGGATGACGCTCGTGCTGAGGATAGCGAGTGACGCAACTTGGGTCCACATCCGGAAGAGCGACGTCAAGCGCGGAAGGCAAAGCACCATCATCAGAAGTATTTGTAGGAGGAATGGGAGAGGAGGTTGGAGGATCAGACTCGATCAGAAAAGATTCAATAGGGGGGGGGGACCTAGGAGAGGGTAAAGACACGAAAGGTAGTCCAGGAAGAGGTAGAGACTCAAGAGGAGAGGGCCGAACAGAAGTAGACTCGGGATTGGACTCGGTAGATGTAGAAGAAAAATAAGAAACATCCTCTACAAATGACACATGTCGAGCGATCCAAAAACTATGACCCACAGGATCGTAACAATGATCAACCTTATGTTCGAAACTGATCCCTAAGTAGACACATCGAACTGACCGGGCAGAAAGTTTAGTGCAAGCATGAGGAGAGAGAAGAACATAGCATGTACAATAAAAAATGCTCAGATGATTGTAATCAGGATGAGAGGAATAAAGATGCTCATGAGGAGACATGCCAGAGATAACGGTGGATGGAGTAATATTAATGAGATGAACAGAAAGAAGAATTGCCTCAACCTAGAAATGCTAGGGAACAGAAGAAGAGAGTAAGAGAGCTTGAGTCGTCTCAAGAATGTGATGGTGTTTGCATTCAACAACACCATTCTACTCATAAGTGTAAGGACAAGACTGTTGAAAAAGAGTAGCATGGGACTAAGAAGGGAACACATGGTAGAGGAACCACACTCTTTAACACAATCAGACCGAAAAGTTTTAATGCAAGCTTGAAACTAAGTGTGTATCATGGTGGTGAAGACTTCATAAATGTGAGCAATCGTGGAGTAATTATATAACAAGGAAACCCAAGTAAACTGAAAATAATCAAAACCCAGAGCGAACGAACTCAGAGTGGCCAGAGAAAGGAAACACTAAAAAACGGATCTAACGCATTTTTTTTTAACACCCTTGCTGATGTGGACTCCAAAAAACCCAATTGAGGAGTTTTTTTTTGGACTCCACAAAATCACAAGAGTTAGGCGGCCGAGTCGGGCAAGTCATTGGCTCGGATGGATTTGACGTGTTTTACGGTGATTCCTGTGGACTTGATTCACAGGGGATTGCACTTGGCGATTTTGCCCGTAGCAGTGCACACGGTGTCCAATCGGGGAGCTGGAGAACAACAGGGCGCGACATAATGACTGAGATGATGACCCGTAGATACGACGCTTCGAACAGAATCTCAAAAGAAGAAGAAGGAGATCCAAGAAAACATAAATGAGATCTCAAATAGGCTCTAATACCATGTTAGATTTAGAGATAAAAATAATAATGGGACCTAATTTTATTAGAGAGGGATTAATGTCTAGGACCTAATACACATGTAACACAGCAATACACGTGTAACACAATAATACAGTAGATATATAATCTAACAAATAAAAATGGTGGATTCTAAACACAATTTTTCTATCTTGCAACAAAAGAGAATGAAAATGAACACCAGATTGACCCTAAAGGTTAATTTGGCATCCGTTCTCATTCTCTTCTACTACATCACTCAAACAAATTATGTTTGGAATTCTTAATTTTTGTGTTTATTCTTTGACATATTTAATAATATATCTTCTTTTAAGGAATTTGTTAAAATTGAATTGATGAGAAGTAAGAACTTTTAAAGTTATCAAACCGGTCCTAAATATTTTGAATAAGTCAATTCGACCCATCAAGAAAACGGAATTTGCATCTCATTAATGATGTGTCCCTCAATAGAATTTTTTCACTTTTTTCTATGGCATGTCACAGTCATGGACCAATGTGACATAGTCTCCCTCACCTCTTAGACAAGTTCCCTTCAGTCAAAAGTATATCCAAATTCTTGCCAATCATGGAAGAATACAAGCACTACATTTTGATTTGCATAAGATTATCAAACTTCTGAATTTTTTTTGAGTTTCTTAAATTATATCATTGATGAAAACAATGATTAAAAGATTAGATAAACATTCTAAATCAAATCATTGAACTGTAAACATGATCAAATTAAATGTCGTCGTTTCAATTAACGATTTAACGGAGATTAAATCTTGACATAATACATATATTAATATTAAATAATTATTAATTCTTTACATTCATTTAGTCTTCTTTATTAAACATCATTCTTATTAGATGTAATAAATTATAACTACTTGTAACTACTTATAACTCCTCATAACTTATTGCAACTCTTTGTAACTTCTTATATTCATCTGTATAATTAAATTGAGATCTTCAACACCATTAAGTGTATAGGGGAGATTTATGTTGTAATATGGTAGCATAACCCACTAGATCTTTATCACATG